>CM062808.1:430766710-432261710 GCA_031772625.1 Pinus tabuliformis | reverse complement strand
GTAACAATTATCCACTCCAAATCAAAATAAATTATTTCCATTACAAAAAAATTCATGGTAACAATTACCCACCAAACTATTTACATCCCTATAGTCCCTATGACAGCGATCAGAGGTTGGCTCAGGTCCCTATGATAGGGATCTGAGGCTCATCCTTTCCCTAGAAAGGTAAAGTTTCCAATCGAGTTGTCTTTAATGTGACTTTTTGGAAGCTTTTTCAGTGGATTTTTCCCGTTTAATTTCTCTAAAATCCAGCACAAATTCATTGAAATCACAAGTTTGATGGGTAACCCCTACACAATAGAAGTGCCCTAGGGGTTTTTCAAGGTGTTGAATCCATATATACACTCAAAAAACTAGTTTAAATAACAAAAATCAAGATTTCACCACAAATTTAAACATTGGATTCCAGCACGGAAACTCCAAAAAGTCACACTAAAGACAACTCTGTTTCCATTTCCTTTCGATAGTTTTGTTATGAATTCCTTTATGTTTGGTAGTTTTGTTATGACTAATAAACCAACTTGCTTGTATCCTCAATGTCCTTCACAACACAATGACTTTTTATTTACAGAACACCAAAATGTATATGTCATTGTGTTAAGTGTGTATATATATATATACACACTTAAATCTCATACTCTGAAATCTGAACTTTTTTGTGGTAACCGAACTTCTGTGATAACCGAACTTCTATTGTGGGTAATGCAAAAACCTCAGTCTGGTATATATAGTATCTTGTTCATTCTAAAGGAACTGACATGATCATGTGAATAAGTGTGTTACTATATAGAGTCGACATGAAGACAATTTATTTTTAAGGCCGACTTGAAGACTTTGTTGAAGAATATGACTTGATGGAGTCTTTGACCAAACAATCATATTGACTTTGACTTAAATAAATAATCATAAAGCCTACAATGGAGGCTTGACCTATAATTTACCCAAGCATGAAATCCATGCTTTAACAAGTTAAATAAAATAATAATAAAATTATTTTCACATTCTTTTGACAAATATATATATTACATTTGAATTCAAGTACAATAATGAAGACCAAACCTAGTTACATTTTCCAACACTCCCTCTTAACTAGGGAGGTATTCATATTTACATATAGTCAAAGAGGTACATGGAAGATATCAACACATCATCTATGAAGAAATTTAGGCATCACAATGCCATGGACTATATTCCTAACCAGGGCAATCTATCCATTGGTATCTCAACAATTTAGGCACCACAATGCCATGGAGTAGATTCCTCAGCAGGGAAATCTATCTAGGTGGGAATAAGATGGACTCAATCTTTCAGCCTCTCTAGGTACCATCAGGCTTACTTGCTAACCATCAACCCAGAAATCCAGGTGTATGTCAGAGCTCAATGACCAACGCCACCCTTCCAACTTTGGGACCTAGACATCAACACAAAGTGCCAGCCAGATGTCCTCCCAAGCAATGGTTCACTCATAAAGCCTTAACACCCCTTGATTTAGTATATCAAGGATAATCAATCTCTCCCAATCAAGTTGATTAATATCCAACATGTTATTAAAAACTCCGAGAGATTCACCTGTACAAACACAACCCCAATCAATAATATACTTTCAAACCTTTGAGGTCTTCCATATAACTTGATGTTGCTTCTCAACTTTTCATAGTAGGACTATCGACCAAATATTTGACAGAAGATTCCTTAATCATACAATTTCCTTTCCTACTTCATATGCAACAACATATTCTTCAATCGGATCCTGCTTTCCTTCTTTCAACGACACCTCAAAATGCATTCTCCAATTTCTTTCTCTCTCTCATGGCCTTCACTAAAACTTACGGTTGTTAGTCCTAGTCCAGTGCATGACACATGAAGTAGAGAATCATATTTTTCACTCCCTCTTAAGCATAGAGTATCTAATCATTCTCATACAAGGAATATTCTCAACCATCCTCTTATCCTAGGGAGATTTCATGGAGGCTCCCTCTTAACCTAGGGATATTTCATCCAAACTCCCTCTTAACTTAGGGATATTTCATCCAGACTCCCTCTTAAATTAGGGAGTTCTATTTATTCTTTACGACATTGAAGAATATTTCATGGATTCCATCCTTCTTATCAGAGTCATTCATTTATCATGCTTATCAAATCAACTTTTACTTACGATCATCTTCACCAACTTGAAGATGATGTATCTGCATGATTTAGATAGCAAGTAGAAGCAAAATTATAGAAACATGAAGTTAGCCATATCAAAAACTTTATATTAGCGGAAGAATTAGCATAATTAGCAAGAGACTATATTTCAACTTCTTGCCCTGGTTTAGTTACAAACCCTCAATCACATTCATAGCTCATCAAGATTTAAAACTCATTATTCTAGGGTTCCAATATTCTTTCAACGACAAGTTCCTTCTGTAACAACCCCTCCTCCCAGGTCTACCCAAGCAACCATCCAGTTGGGGTAAACATGCGACAAGAGAGGCCACTATAAGGGATTCAACCATCTTAGTGACCTTAAGGAAATGGAATCGACAGAAAACATCAACCAAACCCATCCACATTAGCAACAACACCCTCAGGAGACATGTCAACCACTCGGACATCATGTCCACGAGTCTCACTAATGTTTTAAGACTTTTTACCCCTGGTCGCTCTCATGTTATAGGCATGACAACGTCCAGAACCCAAAGTCTCTCTCATAGGCCTATGTGTCAACGTCCTTGGACTCTTTTCAACAGAACTGTGCCAACATCCCCGAGATTTGAACCACTTTTCTAGCCCAGAATCTTGGCCTCTACCCAAAACTTGTTACAACCTCCATAATCCATCAAAGACATGATGACAATACTAATAAATCAAAATCAACCTCAGGATTAGGCCTAAGCATCCTCAACCAGGAATGACATTCTGTCAATAACTTGGCATCAATGCAACCTACAAGTCTAGGATACAAAATAGAGCATGAATGACTAAAATCACTTATAAACACAACCATAAGGATCGCCACCTTCTCCATTGAATTGTTATCACATCAATTAGGTCTTGCATCGATAATTTTAACAATTAGAATTAAATACATGAAATAACCATGATATGAACAAGTCATATAACCAGGCTTACAACCAACATAAAAACCATATAATTATCATAGATATGGCAGCCATTGAATTCACATATAAACAAGTGCAAAAGTAAGAGAACTTAGTTTTTATTACTCATAGGAAAATTTGACCAGGTTCGGGACTTCCATATACCACCCAACCATAGACATGGTTGAAAAAACCTTTCTTTCAACTAGTCACCCTCGTGCCATATTCAAAGATTGAATGTGGGATCTCATAGAACAACCAATCTAAGAACAATCAAGGGAATCCAGAGGTTAAACCACCTCCACCCTCATCAAACTGTGATCACACCAAAACCGGTGCTCCGATCACAACCGAATCGAACTTGGAATGCTATCCAGAATCCATCACTATCTTTGAGGAAGTTTTCATCTCCTTGTTTCTCAGGCTTTACCGCAATCCAATCCCGGATCACAAGGCCCTAAACTGAGACCAGTCTCCTAGGCTTTACTGCAATCTAAACCCAGATCACTAGGCCCTAAACTGAGACTTCTCCCTCGGGCTTTACCGTGTGTCCCGCCAAAACCGGTCAAGGGATTCCAAGGCCTTTGGGAATTAAACTTGAGACCACCTCCACTCCAGATTATGAAATCCATCCGGCAAACCAAACCTCAAAACCAAGATAAACATCCCAACATACCTGGCATCCAGAAAAATGCAAGGCTAGGCTTAAAATCATTGTCATAACACGGCAAAACCATGCCACCGACAAAAAGAGAACCATACACCAACATGCAAAGCCATGCATGTCCAAACCATCTAGGAAATCACACATGCAATATGTTACCTGCAGGTATTCCCATTGAAGCTGTCTAATCTTGCTCTTCTTCCTTGATACTTGCTTTCCCTCATTTTCGTTTGCTTGCTTTTCCTTCCTTGATCCAAAGCTAGAGTGCTCCAAGAAAATTCTAAGTGACCAAGAGTGAGAGAGAGAGAGAATAATGAGAGAGCTCCAAAATTGAACTAACAAAAGGTTATACTGACCAAGCTTGCCAACTAATTTGCATAAGCCTTTTTATGAATGAGGCCTCTATTTTCTTCATTTTCCATTAGTTTCCTTCAATTTCCTCCTCACATGCAACCTATGACCTTTTACCTTCCTTTTCTCCTATTTTCCTTTATTTTCATAAATAAATGTGCCAAAGATGCCTTTTTGCCTTTTAATGTCTTTCCCTTAGCCTTTACCAATTTCCTTAGCCATACACAACCAAATGAATAGCCCCTAGGATGTCTTGCCCAACATTCAGCTTGGAATATGTGTCCCTTACCCGTGGTCTTATTTTGCCTTTATTAACTTTTATTACATGAAATTTTCACCAGAGTTGTTACACCTTCATATAGCAAACCCTAGAAACAAATCAAATCAGTGAATCTGACAACTTTTTAGAATTCATGTGTTAGACTCCTCACATATCCTAGATTTCATACATGAGCTTCAATAATCAAAATCAATCACAACTTAACTGACATCGTGACGAGCATCTACTAGAGTTTAATGTAAACCCTAGATTTCCATGTTCAAATTCTCATCAATGATTATATAAATTCACTGATTCTCAATTGTCATACATACCAGAGAACTTAATTTCTACTAGGGTTTAGCTACAAAACCCTAGATTTACGAAACATCATTATCCTAGAACATCAAACCTTGACTAGGGCTTGTTTCCAAACCCTAAGACTCATGACTATTAACACTTAAGTCAACACATATATCTAGGAATTCATCAGCATATCATAAGAACATATACCATCCTAGACCAAGCTAGGGTTTCAACCAATGGACACATACCTAGGGTTTTATTCCTAGGATACATAACAAGGGTTTTTCTTATAGACCCAACCAAACCCTAAAGATCTAGGGTTTCATAACATAGCAAAGCAATCCCTACAATACCAAAAATTTCAAAAGTTTGAGATTTCAGTCAACCCTATTTCAACCCTTACAAGATAGGGTTTTCATGAAATCCCAAAACCTCAAACATGACATCATCAATACATTAAACATAATAGAAATTTCTTTAGACTTCATCAATAACCCTAAGAAGGTTAGGGTTTCATTCATTGTCTACATACCCTTAGGTTAGGGTTTTTCCAGAGAACCTATCTAAGGTTCTATAAGAACAATTAAGGATGTAAAGAGGGTAGATTTATCAGATGATGAATCACCCGGAACAAGAATCATTATGATTCAAAATAGCTAGACATAACAATGTTAGTAATAGAATATCAAATGAATAAGCCTTTAATATGAAGAGATCAATGATTTATAGTTTAATGCATACCTTTGTTCCTTGACAAACCTTGTAGGAATTCTTTGAAGTGTAAGCCATGATATTCTATACCTATAATGCATGCTTTCAAGCAAAACATGTGATACCAAGAACATAATTTAATTTTTCTCAAGTTAGATCTCCAATGTAACCATGGAGGATGGAATCTTACGAAAAGTTATTTCTTCTTATAATCAAGGACTTTTGCTTGAAGTCCTAAACTACTTATTAGGATTAAAGTTCTTGTATGTCATCTAGGGATTACATTATTTTATGCTAGACTAAATGTAAACTAGGACCATCTAAGATTACAAATTGAAAAACGTACCTTGTATTTATGTACCTTTGATTAGATGGCTCATTAGACTTTGTGCATAAGGAATACTTACTTGATTTATGTGGCGTGCTTACTTAGCTCAGAGATTGATTTTGCAGTGACATCTGTGGTAATATTTTTATCAAACTTCAATCATAGCTTGACTTCTCTCATAGATATCACCTAAATTCAATTAGTTCTGTAGTGGCATTATTAATTCGGTCCTTTATTAGCAGATACATATTTTAGACTTCCGATTCTATAGTCCCAATATAAAAATAATTGTTCTTCATTTTCTATGGTGGTATGCAATCAACAATATAGTTTGGTTCCCTTTCAGTTCTGATGCAACCTGAGCTACCAAACTAATTCCCATTCTTTGAGACTTCTACGAATTTCCCATTCTTTGAGACTTCTACGAATTTCCCATTCTTTAAGACTTCTACAAATTTCACATTCTTCAAGACTTCTATGAATTATATCACTATCCTCTGGAGAAGAATTATATCTTTGAATTGTAGCCTTTCTTCACTGAAGTTCTACGAACCTATTCTGAAATGATCTGAACTGTCTCTTACTGAAATGTATTACGATTATACTCGAGTTTCTTGTTGATGTTTACACCAAACTTGTTTTATTTAAAACATTCGAACCTCCTCCTTCTAGGTGACTGTAATATTCTTATTGTAATCTTAGTTCCATTAGCCCAAAACTACCCTTCTTCAAACTGCCTTTAACCATGACCATAGCTCTGATACCATGTTGGAAAATCAATAGAGATGGCAGTTATATGATTTTCCTTATTATGACATTAACTTGTGATGTTTTTCCTTATTAGTATTAGATCTCCTTAATGAGATTTTCTTATCATCAAGATTAATGCCAAGCAACAATAGAAGAGAACACAAGCTATAGGCACAATGCCAGGGAAAAACCCCACTCCTTGGGGAAAACCTGGTCAAAATTATTCCTTCATTACATTCAAGATGAAATGACCAAGAAACTAGACTAGAAACTCCCTCCATCAAGTCATCTTTGATTTTCCTTTCACTTTGATTGCATTGAATACTTAACATTGTATTTGCACCAAGAATCATCCTTAATACTATCATGACACCGAGATCTCCTCATTGTGATTCCACCGAAGCCTCATCATTTTCATGACACCGAAATATTATCTATGTGGATACACCGAAACTTTTGTTGTGATGGAACTGACATGTTCTCCTGAGAAGGCACCGAAACCTTCTCCCCGAGATTTCACCGAGACCTTGACTGTGAGACAACACCGAGATCTTGATCATTGTAGTGACACTTGAACATCCTTTTTCTGAGCTTTTGTAATGACACTGAGACCTCTTCTCTGTAATCTGAATTCTTGTGATTGCACTAAGAACATGCTTGTCTTATCACCGAAATATTGCCTCTGAAATGCGAGCATTTGTCCTATGTTCTAGCACCGAATCTCCTACTTTGCAATCTGAACTTTTCTGTGGTAACCAAACTTCTGTGATAACCGAAATTTTGTCGTGGGTAATGCGAAAAAATCAGCCTGGTATATATAGTTGTTTGTCCATCCTAAAGGAGTCGACATGAAGATAATTTATTTTTAAGGCCGACTTGAAGACTTTGTTGAAAAAGATGTCTTGATGGAGGAGTCTCTGACCAAACAATCATATTGAATTTGACTTAAATAAATAATCCTAAAGCCTACAATGGAGGCTTGACCTATAATTAACCCAAGCATGAAACCCATGCTTTAACAAGTCAAATAAAATAATAATAAAACTATTTTCACTTCCTTTTGACAAATATATATATTACATTTGACTTCAAGTACCATAATGAAGACCGAACCTAGTTACATTTTCCAACAAGGAAGCACCATGTTCAGATGTTCTAAGTGGATCTGTGTGTGAGAGGGGAGTGAAAGTTCCTTTTAAATGTGCACACACACACACACACACATATCTGTGTGCATATGTTATGATGTATGTATTATGGGCATATAGATTGCAGAAGGACTGTAATTAAAAGAAACTCTCACTCCTCTCTCGCACACGTATCCAATTGAAACACCTGAACAAGGTGTTTCCTTCCTTGTATTAATCAATAGAACAAAACATATTTACAATAGGCCCTTCTAACCAGATTTACAATACATGGCCCTTTTGGCACTAAAGCCATATTTTGGCTTCCCCAAGCCTCTCGATTCTCTTCTCTCTCACCACACATAATCCTATTTTAGCCACATATTTATACAAAAGGACTCTAAACTAGACTCTGGCTCAGATCCATAAAATCTTCATCTAAATCCCTATTTTAGGACTCATATATATACATATATATAAGAGTCCTAGAATAGGTATTTAGAAGAGTCATATATATTGTGCTTATGTTACGGTGTATGTATTATGGGCATAAAGATTATAGAAGGACTGGTGATTAAAAGAAACTCTCGCACATGTATCCACTAAGAACACTTAAACCGGGTGTTTCCTTCCTTGTATTAATTAATAGAACAAAACATATTTACAATATGCCCTTCTAGCCAAATTTACAATACATAACCCTTTTGGCATTGAAGCCATATTTTGGCTTCTCCAAGCCTCTCGGTTCTCTTCTCTCTCACCACACACAATCCTATTTTAGCTACATATTTATACATAAGGACTTTGAACTAGATTTTAGTTCAGATCCATAAAATCTTCATCTAAATCCCTATTTTAGGACTCATATATATATATATATATATATATATATATATATATATATATATATATATATATATATATATATATATATATATATATATATATATATATATATATATATATATATATATATATATATATATATATATATATATATATACACATATACATATATAGAGATATATATAGATATACTCTATATATATATATAGTATATATATATATATATGTATATATATACTATATATATAGAGAGTATATCTATATATATCTCTATATATGTATATCTATATATCTATATATATATATATATATATATATATATTTATTTATTTATTTATTTATTTTTTTTTTTTTTTTTTTTTTTTTCCACTGGAAAAATCCGTAATATTTCATTAATATGAAAAATTACATATGTAGATGCTTTTGCGCATATGCCATGTTCACTGTATATCTGTACATTTTACAAAAAATTGCATGATTGTATTGTTCGGTTATACCGCACAGAGTGTTTCTATTTTGGCTGTTAATAGATTTAATGCCTTTCAGGCATCCTTCAGTCTGTTACAAAAAAGGACTATACAAAAAACTGTCATATATAGAGCTGCTGCCATATTCCTGTATAATTAAGTAGGGTGTGGACCCACGGTAGGGTAACCCGGGTCTATATAAGGACGATGATAAAAATTTTGTTCCTGTTGGTCCAAAATCTTGGTGATCTCCCAGAATCCTTGTTCCATCAGCGCGACCTCCTTGGACAATTTATCAGCTTCCTTGTTATGTTCCCTGTAGATGTGTGAAACAGTGATATGATTAAATGCCTCTTTGAGCTGAAGAACTTCATCAAGAATGATTTTGAGTGTGTGCATGTGACATATAGATAAATCATTGAACCAATTTATGATAATTTGTGAGTCCCCATATATGTTGATGCTAGTGCAATGATGGCTTAATGCAAAGTGTAGAAGGTGGCGCAATGTAATAAGCTCAGCGTAGTTGTTTGTTCCAGCACCCAGTCCCGCTTTTATATGGTAGGAGTGTTTATCAGTTGAGTGCAAAATGAAGCCACCCCCACAGCTTTGTACATTTGCAGCTCCATCAAAATATGCCCAAGGGGTACCCTGATCAATGATGGGGGGAGGATTTGGTCGTCGATGTTTTGGGGGAGGCGGATCCGGAAGCTCTTTGAACGCAGAGATAATGCCAGCCTCGATAAGAGGCCATTGGATGACCTTGTCTTCAAAGATCATACGATTCCTTGCTTTCCAAATGGACCAGTTTACTAAAATGGGCAAGTTTGCTGCCTTCGAGCCCTTGTGTCTTTTATCCCATTCTATCCAAGCGCTGATTGGATCAGTGCCACTCCATTCCCCAGAATAGTGTATAAACGGTTTATATATATATATATATATATATCTCTCTCTCTCTCTCTTAAATTATCAGTCCCAGAGTTGTTTGTGGACAAGATGAAATTTGACACAGTCTGACACATATCGGATGGTCGCTAATGAAATTGGAGGTAAATTGGTCACAAATCAGGGCTAAACTAAATGAATTTGTGCAGGAGATCGAGGTCTTTGTGTGAAAACCCTGCATAAGGCGGTTTAGACCGAGAATGAGGGGATGAGAAGTGCATTATAGCTTTGAAATGACATATAAAACCATCCTATAGTGAAAGTAAATTTTGTTGCGGGAATCCTTTATTTTGATTTGGAGTGGATAACAATTTCCAAAGCAAGAAATTTACGGTAACAGTTTCCCACTCCAAATTAGAATAAATTATTTCCCACAACAAAAAATGTATTGTAAAAGTTATCCACTCCAATTAGAATAAACGATTTCCACTACAAAAAGTTCACTGTAATAGTTACCCACCGCAAATCAGAATAAACGAAGTACATCCCTGTAGTCCCCTATGATAACAATCTGAGGCTCATCCTTTCCCCCGGAAGGGTAAAGTTTCCAATTCCTCTCCCTTTGGTTGTTTTGTTTGTTCCTCTACCGATAGTAGAGCAATAAACTCCTTATTGCCAATATGAACTTTATTTATATACAATAACTCATGGTAATAAACCAACTTCCATGTGTCCTTATCCAGAGTATCCTCGACAACGCGGTGACTTTATATTTCTTGAGACAATGTGCAATTTATAGAACAAGAAAATGTATATGTCACTATTTTTCCTCCGGAAAAATCCGTAATTTTTTATTAGATTGGAAAAATTACATATTGTAGATGCTTTTCGCATATGTTGTTTGCCACTGTGAACTATGATCATAAGAGAAACATAATAGAAACTAAGGGTATCTATAGCCAGATATACCTCGCAGGGCTATCTGCTATAATTAGCTGTAAATACTGTCAACTATGACTATACATTGAGCCTCGCAGGGCTCTCATACTTTGTTCTGTACATTTCAAAAAATATCATTTGTATTGTTCAGATAAGTAACAAAAAAAACAAAAAAGTGTGCCCTGTTAAGTGGCCAGGGTCTCTCTGATATATTTTAGGTAAAGATATAGAGCAATCATGAGGGCTCCAAATATACCAAGACCAACTTTACTCAAAGTTTAAGTAAAACTAGAACCAATCATAAGTAGTGTTTTAATGTTTATGATCAACTTTAAGCAAAGTTTCAATAACATGGAGATTAGCACTACGAAAAACTCATGTAAAATTAAGGTTGATCCTTAAGGTAGATTAATACCATGACAAGTAAACATATTACTCATCCTTCATTGTGCCAATTAAAATAAATGTTTTGACAACAACAATGGGAGGGAAGGTTATCCATAACCTTACTTATATTCTACCTCATATAAGATCTCATAGTGTACCAAAATGATTCTAAGTCATGTATGATCAAAAGTACTTTTATTGTACCTTATGTAAGGATGTAGTGAAATGAAGGATACCTTATGAAGTGAAAGCAACTACAATATTGGTTCTACCTCATATAAGATCTCATAGTGTACTATAATACTTATAAGTCATGTGTGAAGGATGTAGTGAAAGGAAGGACACCTTATGAAGTGAAGGCAACTACAATAATGGTGATTTGAAGCATTTCACAAATAACTCTTCTCGGAGGAATCTAATATAGTTTGAAAGAGAGACAAATGTTAATATCTCATTAATCTCCCTCCATGTGCCCTAAAGGCAAGGCTAGCCTTTCCCATACATGAGTTATAATTTTTTCGTTGTGGATATGGATCCTCAACCAAAACATTAAACTTGAATATTTGGAAATATTCTTGTGTTATTAATACTTATTATGAATTTTCATATAGATAAGGATTAACAATACAATAACACCAAGTTAGAATGGGACAACCTTTTACCCATGGTTGTGGATCCTTAACTAGAATTCCAAATTGAGGTGTTTCGCAAAGTACTCACCTTATCATTGCTTATAAAAGATAGAATGATGCATTGACACGATGTGATAATGGATATTGTAACATTTTATCTACAGGTATGGGTCCTTAACCAACATATTCAACAAGGGTGTCTCACAAGATACTCATATCATCACCATCCATACAAAAATAATACTCTTGATTAAAGAAACTAAGGTACATCCTTTTACTAATTTTTATTTTATTTAAGAATGATGCATTGACACGATGTGATAATGGATATTGTAACATTTTATCTAAAGGCTTGGGTCCTTAACCAACATATTCAACAAGGGTGTCTCACAAGATACTCATATCATCACCATCCATACAAAAATAATACTCTTGATACTAAGGTACATCCTTTTACTAATTTTTATTTTATTATTTTTATAGAATGCTTCCTTTAATTATTAAATAGATGATAATGCATACTTATATATTTTTAACCAAAAAATTAGAATATGCACAGTGACTATAAGTCAAAAAAATGTAATTTAAGCTAACCCTTTAAGACTAACTTCTCTTTTAAACAAAATAAAATCCATCAAAGTTGCAAATTATACCAAAGCCATAAAGTCACATGTCACAACACAATCCGCTTAACACATAAACACAATAATCATAATTTTTGGTCATCAAGCTACACAAAGCTAAGAAACGCACAATAATTTCTTAGATAAGCAATGTTTTAAATAAGCCTCAGATTAGATTGGAGGTCATCATCGTGCTTGAAAGTGTACCCTTATCTATTACCAATTAATTTGTGATCATGAATTATAAGGCCTTAACAATTTTTAGCTTCATTAACTAGATGTACCTTTTTAGGTAATATCTCAAAACTGGCCTTGATCAATATCAAAAGCATGTCACAAAACCTTTTGTAAACATTCAACATATATTAAATGACAATTAATATAACAATAAAGGAAGCATCATTAACCACAATTCTTTCCCATGATTGAGGGCAACGCCTAACCAGCCATACATAGGGTATTTAATGCCCGGGATATGCACGCAGGTTAACGCGATAACACGGGAGCGGGGAGTTTCGGCATTAAATAATTTTTGGGCTTTCGCGTGTTATCGGGCTAAGCTGCGTGCATATCCCCGGGCATTAAATACCCTATGTATGGCTGGTTAGGCGTTGCCATGATTGAGAACTACACCCCTCATCTTCTCTTCTACATTCACATAGTTAATGGTTTACCAAGAATAAAAATTGTAAACATTATTTAAAATCAACTCAAAATACTCAAATCATAATCATAGACTTAATCGGTCAAAAATATTTATTATACAAATTCATTTAAAACTTATTTTCCACTCCATTTACATAAAACAACTACTACTGCCATTTACATAAAACAACTACTACCTCCAATCTCATAAAACAAATATGACTCATAAAAAAATAAAACATCTAACAATCTACTTACAGATAAAACAAACCCACAAAAAATAAAACATGTCAATTAAATAATAATACATGATTTGATTCATATAACCATCTACTTATACATTAAAAAAAACAAATCCATAAAAAAACAAAACATGTCCAATTAATTACCTAATATAGATTATTTGATTCACAAAGAATGAAACACACAACAATCTACTTACAAATAATAACAAGTCCATAAAAAATATAGCATACCACTAGGCTATCTTATATGGATGATTTGACCTATAAAAGGTGAAACATGTAACAACTTGCTTATACATGTAAACAGATCCATAGAAAATTGAAACATGTCAATTTTGAAAATTTAAATGTTAATGATGATATAACACTACCCCACTTAATCACTCA
Organism: Pinus tabuliformis; assembly: GCA_031772625.1. NCBI lineage: Eukaryota > Viridiplantae > Streptophyta > Pinopsida > Pinales > Pinaceae > Pinus > Pinus tabuliformis. The sequence continues at coordinate 432,248,072 of CM062808.1, read as the reverse complement.
ACCAAAAACCATTAACACAATTTTATATTATTAACTTTGTTCATTGCTTATCCAACTCAAACCCATAAAAACATCATTGCACTGACTCATATTTTGAAAATCAAACCCATATGAATAACCATGGTTGACTAGTTTATGACATTTTAGAACCACACCAGTTCCTTCATCTCAGCCGAAATTAGTGGAATCCCCCATAATCATTGCTTTAAAAGCGTTGAGAACTCAATTATGATATGTGTCTTTGTATATGCTCAACCTCAATCTTTCCATCCATTGGTGGGACATACCTTTCTAAATTTTCAATCACTTGAGAAGAGGCAAATGGCTGATGCAAAAGCATTTCTAGTAATGTTCTCAGTGGAGGGAATCAAGGCATTAATAAATTAGACCTAGGCTTGCCACGTGTCTCCTTAAAGTAATGGTGAAGAATTTAAAATAAGTGACATCACAATGATTAAAGCATTTGTATTTTTGTTCCCAACATTCTAGCAACTTAGTCTACCGGAGAAGTCCACACTCCTTTTTCTAATATTATGAAGTTTCCTAGGCACCATAACTTTTCTAATAATGATCTATTTTAAAAAGCACTTCAAAGTTAGTTGACTAATTTTATTAATTCTATTTTAAAAGGAATTTTAAAGTTAGTTGACTAATTGCGGAATGTATAGGTGTTTTTAGTTTAAATTGAAGTATATAGGTTTAAATTTAGTTGTTTATTTATTAATTTTATTTTATTTAAATTTTATTGGAATCACTGGTTTGAGTTGGAAAATTGGTATAATTTGAGTGTGGTAGGTATTTTAGGATGTTAAATTTATTTATGTGTTTAAAAATATATATTGAAAATATAAAACTATTTAGCTTTAAAATTATCATTGAAGTTGTAAAAAAAAAAAAAAAAATACACTGCTCCTTTATTTCGCTTTTTCCTTTTAACACTTTATATGTATGTTGTAAATATATATCTCTAATTAATAAATAGGATATTAAATATATGTAGTTAATGTTTTGGAATAGTTATTATAAACTTAAAATTTAACAAAGCCGCATAGCTAGTGTTCATTGCTTAGTTTAATTTAGCTATTAATTGACTTTGTATTGCTATGATGTAATTAGTTTCGGGTAAATGCAATTCATCTAAAAATTGGTCAAAAGTTCTATTGTTGTCGTATTGTTTCTTTTCCGAGATGATATATAACCATTTCACTCATTTGTTTAATGTGTCATCTAATTAGCCAATTGGGTCAAAAACTTTTGTGCTTCTCATGCGTGGCATTGGGAAATTGTACCTACAATGTAAGCCTTTTGTCTTTTCACAACATTTTGTATGGTGGTGTTCATGTATTTTTGCAAGTTCTATAACAAGATAGTTCACGATTGCATTTGCTAGGAAAATATAATAATAATTCTTTTAGTGGATGGTTCTTTTTATAAACTTTAATACAATTAATTGTAATTTTAACATGATGAGATAAAAATAAATAATATAATGGTCAATAAACTATAGCTCCATGTAAGTACATGAATATTTGTGTTTACCATAAAGAATTTAAATACACAAATTAAAATATGTCTAAATAACAATTTTTTTAGTTAATTTAGAGTTTGAATGGACCAAAATAATGTTATATATCAAAACCCAAATTATTTTTCTAAAAAATAATAATTTTTAATGATTAAACAAATTTTATTAGTAAAGCTCTTTTCAAACTCATGTCTAATGAAATCATATAAAACCCATCCTAAAAGCTTTATGTAATAGCTAATGTCATGTAGCAAGGAATATCAAGGCAAACTTTTCCCACAACTTGAAGTGTAAGATTTGACTTTATGAACAAGGAAAATGTTGATCATTTAAGCTAAATGTTCATTAGATTAATTGCTTATGTACATGTGACACGTACTAGTACAAGGCGTGAAAGGCATGGTTATCAATGTCGTTCTCACAATCCATGGTATCAATGTCGTTCCCACGATCCTAGCTATATTAATTCCGTGTACATTAGATATCAACAAAATATCCATTGTACAACATTCCTTTACCATATCATGCAAGAGATTTTATGAATTGGCGATGGTTCTAAGTTGTCATTATTGTATAATCAAATTTTAAATAAATAAAAATAAAATATTACAAACATTAAATGAATTTATTTTTGTAATATTAACATTATACATTATTATTTATTTTTTTAGTCCAAAGCAATTAATTCAAAGTCCTCGTGATAAATACAAAGTTTTCTAATAGTCTTTAACATATAAATATCTTACTAATACCCAAATTTGATGTTTGACTTTTTTATATTTATTATACAATAAAATGTATAATAATAAATACAAAGTCTTCTTCAAAGTTTTTTAACATGAATATGTTTTAAATATTTTAATTTTTTCAAGAAATAATGATTTAAAAATAATTTGATATATCCTATAAATTTTTCTGGACAAATTTTTTAAAAGTGAATATGTTTTAAATATTTTAATTTTTTCAAGAAATAATGGTTTAAAAGTAATTTGATATATCCTATATTTTTTTCTAAACAATAAACTAATTATGAATCGTGGGTAATTAGACGTCTCCTTATTTTAAAAAGCAAGGGTAAAGGAACATATGTTAGTGATTGGTCATTGGGACAGAGATTTAAATTTCAAATCCAATGCAATATATTTTGGTGATTTTAATTGCTTTTCAACCTCAACAAGGCTAGTGAGGATGGCGATATTTTTCTGTTGTGTGTGTGTTGGGCAAAGGAAGTTTTCCTAAAGGAGAGAAACATGTATGATTCACGAGTCCCTACTATTTTGTGTATATTTGATCATTTATGTCCTCAAATTAAATGCCTATTTACAGGTCCATCAAAGATTTCATATACGTACTATGCTGTGAATGCTTGACGTAGGGTATAATTAATATATATCTATTTATTAATTTATTAATTCTTGAATTCTTGATGTAGGGTTGAATATATCTATTAATTAATTTATTGTTATGGCATAGGCAAAAAAAATGCCTATGCCATTATCTGGCAGAGGTTATCATAATATTATCTGAGGCTGATGAGGTATTAATATTACATCAAATAGTCTTGATCTTGAGCATCGTTTCGTTTCACAGAGGTGTAGATCTCACTCACGTGTGTATACAGGTGGAATTGGAATGATAATGATTTGATTTAACAATTCCATGGTTCTTACAACAATTACAATATAGATGTTACAAACCGAGTTGTTTATTTTAAGTAGGTCATTTCGTTAGATTTGTAGACCCAAAAAGAAGTGCATGATATGTAACATTGATGTTAATTAACACCAACGATAATCTTTGTAATTCGTTTGATTACATTCTTTAACTGATTCAATGGGAATGGTTTTTTATTTTCCAGGTGTTCAAGAGGAAGCAAAAATGATGGGATGATAGAGGATGTAATCATATGTAAGCTCAGGTGAGCTGACGAGTTGTACTTCGTCATCATTGTAGAATAAGAGGAAAACAAAATGAACCAATCAATTTTTAAATAAATATAATTAAAATATTTTAAAAACTACATAATTTTAGTTTCGTAAAGTTAACATTATACAATGTTATTTCATTTTTGGGGGTGTAGAATAGGTGATGATGGGGTGTATTGTTAAGGCATTACGTGATGTGAAGGTCATCGGTTCCAAACTATGTGGGAAAAAATCCAGTCATTAAGAGTTGGTGTGGCCCAAGCCGGGTGCGATCCATGGGTGATTTTGATGGCTTAGATGCCCCTAGGTCGCGGCTTCTCAAGCCAAAGGTTAATATTTTGATGCACATGATAAGTGAAAACCTTTTTGCCAAAAGTTGTATACACATCTATTCTCTTAATATATAACAAAAGACAAATAAAAGTTAAGTTTGTTCTTAATAATATATTTGCACTGAATTCCTCAAATGGTATTAAATGCCACTAAGAGAAGAGAAAAATAAGGACCTAAATCACTAACAAAACTACATGATAATGTGATCATCCCTAAAAAATAGTTGTTTTCTCTTAGTATACATGATCACAATAGTACCTATCTTACGGGAACCCAAATTGGCATCTTTTTGGCACCCATTCCCCACATTTTTAAATTTTTTTCTCCCATCTCCATACCATCTTATAACTCATTTTGTGTTTTTGACCAAATTATTTTATTTATCTAATCTTGTCACTTGTAATGTTCATTCTTTTGTATTAAGGCAAGAATATGCCTTTTTATGCTAACTAATGAGAATTTATGAGAAATACTTACATAAACTCATACAAGTACCCCACAGGCAACAATAAAGGATTTGGAGAAGTTCAATTGCTATATCACCACTAGTCGGTGTTATTACAACACCCCAGATTGAATTGTTGTAACATCTCCACTACATCATTGCTACACCACCTCCAGTGTGTCATTGATGCAACACTTTCATGTTGATGCAACACCCTACTAATGTTGTAGCACCTATAGGAGTGTTGAAGTTGCAACACATCCCAAGTATTGATGTTGCAACACATTTGTAGTATTGATGCTACAACATGTCCAAAATACCAAAGTTGCAACACCTTGGCACACCAATCGTTGTAAGTAGCTATTGCAACTCCATACATAGTTGTAATAGCAAAACGCAAGTCAACTACCAAATGCATAGTTGTCACTTTTAATTTCCCAACAGAGGGAATGATCATTTAATCACCCAATGAAGGAAATCACAATTGTGGTTGGATGTCCAGTAGGGAGAGCTTGACTGCAATTGATTTAACCTGCTCACTTACTAGTTGCAATGGCTAAGTGAGTCAGCGAATGCCTATTTTTTCCATCTTTCGACTATTTTGTTTTAATAAAGGGAGGACAACTTGAGAATAAAATATTCATATGGTTGTCCCCTAATTTCATGATTTAATTAAGACAATGAAGCATCATATAAATATTCCTTCTACACTTAACCAAGGGGAGGAGAAGAAGAGGATTGTTGTAATTACATTTTAGTTGTTATTACTTAAAAAAAATTCTAGTTCTTGTTCCACTCCCATTTTGTGCATGCAATGTGATGTTAATGTAGGCATGCTAATGCAAAATTAACTAGTGTCTTGTCTAAGGAGGTAGTGTTATAGCATCATTCAACACTCATGTAGACTTGATGCTCTTATATGACCTTAGGCAATCCCTTTACCCTTGTAGACTTGACTTTATCTTAAAAAAGTATATTTCAAATTCCATACGTGACTCTGCCCACACAAACACGTGTACATACGTGAGTCCCAAAACACTATTGCATATACATTTTTACATATGAAAAAATAAATAAAATGCTATTTTTCGAGCGGGGTTTGCGGGGTTTATGGGTTTTACCAAGAGCCCACCTACATGAGCCTGTGACCTAACTGAAATAACTAATTCGAGGTGGTATATATATATACCCCTTGGGTAGGCCTAATTCATAAAGAAGAAAGATATCGACATTATACTTGATTTCCCCCAAATCAAGTCTATTTTTCCCTTGCCTCCTGCACTCCCAGTCTTTAGGAAACCTTGGTTTCCTTTACAAAGATGCTCAGTCCCTTTATCTAGCATATTATTGCATCTATTAGAGAGGTTGTCTTTGTGGCTTGCGCTGGATGGATCTAGAGGAAGGCTTTGTCAATGCCTTTGGCCTGGATCAAGTTGTACGTATCCTATACTTACTGTTATTCATCAATGAAGAATCTCGTGTCTTGTTCCCGATATATGTTGTCATCTTATGAATGATAGTTTAAATTGCTATTTATGATGATATAATATATTCTTATGCATGTACTTTGAATTATTTATTTTATTTATGCTTCTGTTATTACCTTGCATGTCTGCACATCTTGGAGGAAGTAGAGGGTTTAGACCCTACGAGAACATCTTCAAATGTAGGACCCCCAGGTACGTTCCTAAGTCCAACTTTAATAATTCAAGTGTTTGGCATGCTAGATTGAGTGTTCTTTGTTGATTGATATATTCTTCTCTGTTGAGGCTTTCAACCCTAGCCTTAGGGATTATTTCCCGCCAACAAAATTGGCGACTCTATTGGGGATTCCATTAGGTATTTCCTAGAAGGATTGTTTTCTTTGATCTGGGATTTTAGTATGTTGTTTCCTAGTTTTGTCAGCATTCTAAAGTCTTGAATAATTTGGTCTTTCAGCCTCATATTTCATATATGGTCTTTCTTTTTTATTTTTCCTCGATTTCCTTTCTATACACACTTTTTGTTGTAGACAGTCACGTACGCACACATAAGGTTTCTTCATACACAGTCGCATATATACACAGAATTGTGCCTGAACAATCACATATATATCTGAAAAAATGAAAAATTTTCATTTCTTGAATTTGTTGAGGCCTTAACCAAGTTTCTTTAAGCTTTTGTGATCTTTATGAGGTATGGAATCATTTTGGTAACTGCTTTTGTTGAAGTCTTACTTCATGTTGGAGAAATGCGTATGTCAACTAGGGTTTTGAATTTTTGAACCTCTTTGAATGTAAATTTGGGTTCTAGGCCTTCCTCATGAAGTATCTAGTTGTTCTGTAGCTCCTGAACAAATCTCCATTGTTGTTGAAGTTGTTGATAACCTAGTCTTGAATTTGCTTCTTTTATGACCTAGAAGTTGGCTCTTTTTTCTTTCTCCTTCTTGTTTTTTGAAAAGGGTTTGAGATTCGTTGGTGAATGTGAGATTTTAGTTATCTGAAGTCTTTCTTATTCTTTGAGTCTCTTGCCTCTTTTTGACCAAGTTTTTTGATGTTGTAAGTCTTTGGTTTGCACTAGTCATTTAATATTTATGATCATATTTGTGAATAAGTGGACTCAATTGTTCTTCATGATTTTGGATTTGAGATATTTGATTTGCTTCCCTTTTTGAATTTTTAGTTTTCAAGATTCTTAAAAGAAAAAGAAAAACATTTTCTTATTGCTTTCTTTTCTTTTTGTCTCTTGGTTTTGTAGTCTTTTGGTTTTTGGTCAATGTGCAAGATTGTTTTGATAAGGTCAAATGTCCTTTTTGCTTTGGGATTTACTTCTCTTTGCTATTTGGATTTGCCTTTGTATTTTTTGTCAAGTTTGCTCACCTTTAGAGTTTTCTTTGAATCTTACATTTACATAATAGTGTGCATTAGGTTAGGTGCATTTAAGATACCATTTAGTTATTTTTGTTAGATTTTGAATGTGTGAGTGCCAAAGAAGAAAAGAAAAAGAATTTTGCTTTATTAAGTTTCTCGTAGAACCCTTGTAGAAATCTCTTTCATCGAAGAAAAAGAAGAGTTGCATTCTCATGTAGCCTAGGTTTTATATTGATTTATTTTGCATCATAACACCATCAGTTTCACTTTCATTTCCCTTTGTCCTAAATAACAACCAACTAAAATGAGCACTTAAATTAAAATGAACTATACTTTTTCTTTTTGTCACAGTAACTGTAGTGGCCAATCTAGGGTGCTAGATTAGACTAGATTTATTATCAACCAAGGTAGGTAAACTTAGAGGCACGTGTCTAAAGTCTATAGACCTAAAAAGGATCTCGTCTACCTAACTAAGTGTTTACTGTGACAGGCTACAACACTCCTTTACAAGAGGTTAAAATATGTTTCCTCTCACACTTTAGCACTCAGATCATCTAGTTTATCTAATTGTCCTAAAGATACAGCGTATTGCTAGACTGAGCTTTCAACCCTCTTACAAGGATGTTATGCACAAAAGCTCTTTCTAGCTAACACACTAAGCATTCATGAAAATCAAAAGCACACTGAATTTTAAATGCATGGAAACAGAGTCTACGGAGATGCTTTGAAATCTAATGATCGATCAAATCTTTTACAAGATATTGTTCAATGATCTAACAATCAGATCTTCAAGCTATCACCATAAATATCATTTGCAAGAATTTCTAATCAAATCGATAAACTCACAGACATGGAAATAACATTAAACACTATGCACACTATTCAAATTCAAAATGCTATGGAAATGAAATTAACAGTATACCAATTCCACGTAGGGCCCATCCACGTTTCACTGGCACACTGAAGAAACCTCAAGCAACGAGAATGTTAACGCATAAGCACTGTTGGAGTAAAATGGTGACTGTAATTAAGTTCTGAAGATTGAAATCACATACAAGAGCAACGTTCTGGAATAATACACAGAGATAATAATAATCGTTTTTTTTGAAACAATACCATACGCAGTCTTTATCTGCCTGTCTCCTATCTAAATCGAATGTACATACATTAAGCAGATGTTTCTGATTTTACAAAAGAGTGATTTTTGTCCTTTCTAATCTAAACCAATTTCCAAAAGCAAAACGAAATCAGTTTGGGAAACCATGGCTTTTTGCTGCCTTTGTGACCAAAAGGGCTGGGTTTGACCAGCATTGAACGCATATCCAGGAGCGTTAGATTTGTTGTTGAATTGATTTTTCACCATGCATGTACATTCCAGATCACGTTCCTATCCATTGCTTTGACTTGCCTGTCATGCCACGTGTCACATCATAAACCATTTACAGGAAGTTATGACATTCTGTAATCTTTTTGTTGAAAATTCCTAATTTTTAACATAAAAATTCACAAATTAATTTTAATGTAAATTGAAAACTATAATGCTATTGATTAATCAATTTCGATGGATATGAGGGTTTATGGAAGAAAAAGATAGACAAATGATGGTGTTTCTAGAAGAAAAGGATGGCAATGAAATGGTACCAACATCTCCCGTGATGTACTCCCTTTATACTCTGTTCCTGCCTATGCCTTTGCTGCTTGTAACAATGCATCTATATTCTTCTGAGCTTGGGCATCCCTCTGAATGTGGAGCTTATGTTTCAAATTTTTGTATTTCTCTTTGAGAGCTTTCTTTTGAGTATACCATTTGGTTTCCCACTTGCAAATGTCGGTTTGTTTAGCCTCGAGTTCTTTGATTTGCTCTGTCAGCTTCTCATTTTTCTACTGAGTCTCCTTGCTCTGAGCTCTCAACATTTCATTCTCTTTCTTGATGACCTTCTCTAGCATGTTGGCCTCCATCAGTTCTTCTTTTAGCTTTTCAATTTGTTTTTCTAACCTTCTTTGTCTCTTATTTGCAGGTGGTGACTCTTTCCCTTGTCTGTTGTTGCTCTCAACTTCCATTTCGGCTTCCGGTCTAGGCTGTGAATGAGCACTGCTCTCAATGTCCATCGGTGCATGTGCATTTGACTCCGGTTGATCTTCTTGTGTCTGGGTCTTTTGTCTTCTCCTTGATCTTCTTGTATATGTAGTGAAAATCTTGTCTTGTTCAATTTTTTGGGCAGCTTCTTGCCTCATCTTTCTCGTCCTTACACTACTGCTGGGTGGAGGGACATTGCTTGTCTTGCACACAGGGATTTCCTCATCAATGTCAAGCATAAATCCTGAGTGCTCTTGCTGTTCCTGTTCATCTTCTCCATCTTTGATTTGATTGGCAACCAGAAATTCCTTCCATGTTTTTCCCCTCCTCTGCACTTCAAATTCAATTAGAATTTTAATTAACCCAAAATGACATAAACTTTTATCTTCATTACCCTTTTGCTTTTGAATAGTTTTTGACATCTTAGTCAAGCTCTGTAAGAGGAAGTAAGGTAAACTGATGGTGCATTGCCCTTTTAGGTGCAACAGGAGTTTGATGTGATATAAATAGACTATGTTGTAACGACCCTCACACGTAACAAATTTCTGAATAATATACACCATTTCATCCCATGGGTGCATCAACCAGCTCCTAGGGACACCCTTTTTCCAGTTAACAGATGAAACCCTCGACCTAGACATGAATTGGGTCCATGATTTTTCCTTGAATTGTTTTGTTTTGAAATATTTTTCTCCTTCTGGGCTGATCCCCAAGGATTGTGCTATGGTTTCTTCTGAAATCCTAAAAGAGAAGTTGTCTATCAATGCTTTCTCTCCATTAAATGTAAAGGAAAACTGCTTAGTTACTTCTTCATTGTTCCCATTAAACTTTTCCAAGAAGGGTAGCCATTGCTTTTCCCTTAAAATTGTAATACAGTCATCATGATACTGGGAACTATCAAATGTATTAGGCTCTGCTCTATTATCCATTTTGACAAAGAAACTCCTGTTCTAACCCTCCTCGTTTATGCTTAATAATTCAACAAGGGTCGCTTGATTTGTTACCTCTGTTTTTCGCTCCACTCAACCGACCTGGTAGCGCCCTCTGTTCTCGGGGTCAGCTTCTTCAATGGCTTAGGCCGCGACCGGATGAATGTCCTTGGATTATGGCGGAGGTGGAAACCCGTGAGCCCAATTACTATGCTCTCCCTTCGTAGCACCTGTTGTTCTCGGCCTTCTTTGAAATCACAGCATTTGAATTACTAGTATGGAACGCCCTTTTTACAAACTGAGAATGAAATGGAACTTTAACAACCGACTTGACCCAATTCACTATAATAATAATGACAGAGCGTATTCATATTACAAAGACAGAGGAGTAGCTGTACTGGGTTGTATAGGTACCATCATGAGAACGTCGTAAGCATATATGGAGTGCTGGAGTGATGATAACGGATAGTTGTTTGCATGAGTCGACTTGGGTCGAACGATCATGTTATAACTTGGCTGATTAAAAAAAAAACAATGAATGAAATCGTTGAACACTTGGCTCTCCAATGATTCACCACTTGTCCCTTGCTCATTGATACTTGGCCGATTAGGAGAATGTTGGACTGATAATAAGGTTGGATGGCCGATTCAAGAATAAGGAGTTAATAACAAGGTTTGAAGAGTGGTGTAGGAGAAGATTTAAAAATCGTAGGAGGAGTATGGTGACAGGCTAGAGTGTGTTGGGAAATGATAGTAGTTAGGAATATGACAAGGGTGATGGGTATAGGGGTGTTTTTGAAATTGATCATAAGAAATCATAGTCATCACATTTAACACTAAAATAATCCAAGAATTTAAATGTTAAAAATAAAAATTACAACAATACATTACACTTTATTGGTTGATCAAGAGTTGAGTTGGCATGCATAGGTAGGACTGATCTTTATTATTCAGATATGACTAATCTTCACTGTCCATAACAGGTCCCTTCTGAGATGAATTTGGATACAACAGGTCCCTCTGAGATCTGGAGAATGTTTGTGCAGCTTCTTTGAAATCTGGAAAAGAACTATGTGTGTGCAGCTTTCTTTGAAATCTGGAAAAGAACTATGTGTGTGCAGCTTTCTTGATCTTTGGTGTTGATGGAGCCTCGGTGATAAGCAACCTTTGAAATTCTGTTGAAACCTTGTTGAAGCTTTGCTGAAGTAGCTTGAGATAGCAGTCTTTAACAGGTCCCTTTGATGTTTGTTGAACAGGTCCCTCTACTATTAGTGTTGGTAACATAATCTTCTGAACAGGTCCCACTGCATTTACACTTTGAACAGGTCCCTCTGATTAGAACAAAGACAAAAACAACTTCTTTATTGAAATACTGAAGTGCTGAAACAAACTCTTTGGAAATTTACAATGAGGAGATGAGATAAGGAAAACAAAAATGTGCTGATGCTTCTCCCCCACTAAAGCTTTGACTTGTCCTCAAGTCATTATTGAATCTATGAATCAAACAGGAAATAAATAAAACAAGGAATTCTTACCAGCCAAAGAATTGGTTTTCAAGTAAGAATTCTGGGTTAGAGTGTGCCAGAGTCTGGTTTTCACATCTAAACCATTATTATATATATATATATTTTATATTTTATATTTATATTTTTATATTATTTATTTATATATATATATATATATAAATATATATATATATATATATATATATTTTTTTAAATTGAAATGAAATGAACTAAGGTAGAGATATCACAGCTGAAGGCTGCAATATCTCAACCTCCCTTTGCTGAGATACAGTTTGAAGAAAATCTTCCTTGCTGATGGGCTTATGGTAAAGTTTCAAGCGATGGCCATTGACAATAAAGGGGTGGCCTTCTCCATCAATGGTAATAAGCTTGACTGATCCATTTTCATAAACTTGAACTATTTCGTATGGGCCCATCCAATGTGTGGTAAATTTGGCTTTATGATCTTTGAATTTAGAGTCAAAGAGTAAAGCCCAGTCTCCTTCTTTAAACTGTTTCTTCTTGATGTGTGCATCATGCCACTGCTTCCTTTGTTTCTGCATTAGGAGTGTTGTCTCCTCTGCTTGTTGCCTCATTTCATCCAGCTGGTTCAAGTGTTGAATTCTTTCTTGTTGGGCTTTATTAAGATCAATTCCTAAATCTGCAGCCATCTTATAAGTGCGTATTTGAAATTCAATAGGAAGCATTACCTCTTTGCCATACACCAACTGATATGGTGTAAATCCTGTAGTGTTCTTCCACGTGATTCTATAAGCCCAGAGTGCATCTTTGAGCTTCTCTTCCCAATTCTTTCTGTGCATTGCTACGGTCTTAGTGATAATTCCTTCCAAAGTTTTATTTGTGGATTCCACCTGGCCATTGGCCTGTGGATGGTAAGGTGTACTTTTTCTGTGCTTGATTTGATATTTTTCTGTGATGTCTTTAACTAACTTTGAATTAAACTGAGTACCTTGATCAGTCACTATCTCCCTTGGTACTCCATACCTTACAAAAATCTCTTCAAAAAGGAAGTTTACCACTGTTTGTTCAGTTGCTCGGACTAGTGCTTTGGATTCAACCCATTTTGTTACCTAATCAGTACATACTAAGATGTACTTTTTACCTTTAGAAGTTGGATTGATGGGTCCTATGAAGTCTAGAGCCCATTTTTCGAATGGCTCTAAGTGTACTTGAGGCTGAAGTGGCATTTCATATGTAGCTGTTGGCCTACCCATTCTTTGACAGCTATCACAACTCTTCACATACTTCTTGGAATCCTTAAAAATAGATGGCCAGTAGTATCCAAGACTAATAATCTTGAATGCTGTTCTTTTAGCTGCAAAATGCCCACCACACGGTTCATCATGGCAAGATTTTAAAATATCAATTATTTCATCATTTCTTGCACATCGTCTAATAATCATATCATAACCAGTGTAAAATAAATCTCCATTAACCCATGAGTATCGAGCACTTTGTTTGATTAGCCTCTTCTTTTCCTTTGGAGTAAAATATGGAGGTGTTCTTCCTGTGGACAAATAGTTGGCCAAGTCAGCATACCAAGGATTCACTATTGAAATTGCAAATAAATTTTCATCTAGAAAAGAATCTTCAACTGGAACAACCTCACCTAAATTTTGCAGTCTAGAAAGAAAATCTACCACCTGATTCTCTTTACTTGGTCTATCTAACACTGTGATATTAAATTCCTGTAATAATAACAACCATCTGGTAACTCTGCCATTAGTTACTGGTTTATTCATTAAATACTTAATGGCAGAATGGTCAGTATGTACAAAAACCTCATAACCAGTTATATAATGTCGGAATTTATTCACAGCATGTATGATTGCAAGCATTTCTTTTTCAGTGACTGTGTAGTTTAGTTCTGCAGGTGTTAGATTTTTACTAATGAAATAGATGGCATAATGAAAAGACTCCTCTTTTTGGCCTAGTGAGGCACCTACTGCAGTATCAGATGCATCTGTAAAGATGTGAAATGGTAGGTTCCAGTTAGGTCCTTTTAAGACTGGTGTGGTTGATAACTTTTCTTTGAGTGTTTCAAATGCTTGTTGACAATTCTCATTCTAGTTGAAAGGTGTATCTTTTGCTAGAAGTTTAAACAGAGGTGAAGCTATTTTACTAAAATGTTCAATAAATCTTCTGTAATAGCTTGCATACCCAAGGAAACTTCTTACCTCTTTTTGAGTCTTCGGAATTGGCAAATTGACAATGATCTGGATTTTTGATGGATCAACTTTAATGCCTTGAAAAGAAATATAGTGGCCTAATACTATCCCCTCATTTAACATCATAAAACACTTTTCATTGCTCAGGGACAGATTAGCTTCAATACATCTCTTCAAAACCTTTTCAAGATTCTCTAATGCATGCTCAAATGAATTACCATACACTGAAAAATCATCCATGTAAACTTCAACACAATCATGAACTAAATCAGCAAAAATAGCTAATACAGCTCTCTGAAATGTAGCTGGATCATTGAAAAGTCCAAATGGTAAAACATTATAAGCATAAGTGCCCCAAGGACAAGTAAAAGTGGTTTTGTCCTGGTCATCTAAGGCTATCCTGATATGGTTGTAGCCACTGAAACCATCAAGAAAAGAGAATGATGATTTCCTAGCTAATGTGTATAGCACTTGGTCAATAAATGGTAGTGGGAAATAATCTTTGAGGGTTGCTTTGTTCAATTGTCTGTAATCAACACAAATCTGCCACGTACCATTTTTCTTGGGCACTACTACCAATGGGGATACCCACTGACAGTCAGAGATAGGATAGATAAAATTGACTTTCAACAGTTTTTGTAATTCCTCTCTAACAATATCCTGAAGCATAGGATTCATTCGTCTCTGCGGTTGCCTCAATGGTTTGATATTACTATCCGTATAAATATGGTGAGTGCATGTTTCAGGGTGAATTCTGTGCATATCGGTGTAGTCCCAAGCAAATGCTTTCTGGTATTTTCTCAATAATTGAATCAATTTTTCCTCCTGAGATGAGTCTAGGTGAGTGCCAATATTCAAAGTTTTTCCTGGACTAATCTCTATGGTCTTGCTTTGTGTGTTTGTGATAGATTGGATAGGAAAAATGTTCTGAAATGTTGTTTGCAAGGAATGAATGGTGCATGTTTCCTGAAAATTTTGTGCCAAAAGTTCATCCGCAGCATGATATTGGTCATTTCTCAAATCTTCGGAAACATCAGGTTGAGAAAGGAACAACTCTACCAAATCATCATTATTATGTTCTTGAAAATCATAGATTTGGTTGATGCTGAAAACAGATTGAACTTCTTCCTTGTCATTATATTTATCGTCAAGCCATAAATTGTGTGCTACTGCTGGTGATTGTGCTGATGGGTAAAGAGTGAGTTGTTTTCTTTCAGTTCCTCGTGAAATGATCATATTACCCGATCGACATCCTATGAATGCATCAACAGTTGCTAACCATGGTCTACCAAGGATGATAGGGTGTCCTCCTAAATTGGATTTTGGCTGAAGAACTAAAAAGTCCACTGGATACTCCCAAGAGTCCAGTGAAACAATTATGTCCTCCAAAATTCCTTTAGGAATCACTTTAGACCTATCAGCGAGTTCTAGAAAAATTTTTGTGTGCTGCAAGTTTGTGAGCTGGAGTGTTTTCATGGTTTCAAGAGTCATCACATTTATTGCGGCCCCAAGGTCAATTAAGGTGTTTGGAATATGTATGTTGTTAATGATTGTAGTGACTCTGGGAATACCAGGATCAACATACTTTTCCATTGAAATGGTGTTTGTCATAAGGCCAGCTAAATGTCCAATAACATGAATGGTTTGTGGATCAACTCTTTTCCTAGTAGGATTTTTAAGGCACAGTTCTTTGATGGCTTTAGTATATATGGGAATGTCTTTTATGGCTTGTAGTAGTGGAATTTTTATATAGACATTCTTTAGCTCATCTAAAACATCAAACTGTGGTATAGACATGGGAAGTTTTGTTTGGACCAATCTGTCTGGAAAAGGTGGTGGATGCAACGGTTGCATTTGTTTATTTTTGATCTCATTATTTTGTTTCCTTTGAATTGGAGTTTCATTTTCATTTTCTTCGTTTTCTCCTTGTTTATTAGCTGCTGGAGATTCTTTATGAAGTATCTTACCAGACCTCAAATTGATATTTTGCAAGGGTAATGTGGGATATGAGGGTCCCTCATCTACATTGTAAGCTGGTCTCTCTGCTCTGTTATTTGGATTTGGTACAGGTTGAGCAGGGATTTGAGTAGGTCTAGGAGGTTGTGGGTTAGATGGAAGTTGTAATTGTGGTGGATATATTGGTGGAGGAGCAGGTAATGTTTGTTGAGTGGGTAAACAACTTGCTGCTGGGGATATTGCTGATATGGTTGAGGATATGGTGAATATGGCTGATGATATTGTTGATATGGTTGCAAATATGGTTGGTATGGTTGAGGATATGATTGATATTGTTGAGAGTATTGTTGAGATGGTCTCCATTGTTGTTGTGGGTAGTTTTGGTGCTGCCATGGCATGGGTACATTCCACGAATTCTGAGCATACATCTAATCATGTGCATGAAATTGCAAATTCTAGTTTGGGAACATACCTTGAGGTGCAGGTTTTGGCTGCCATGGTCTCTTTGCGCCCATGAAATACACATTTTCCATATCTGTGTTAGCTGCCACATTACAATTCTGCAAAACCTTGACTTTAGAGCAATGAAATATATCATGATTTTCAGTACAAAAGGCACAAACTTGAATGTTTTCTAATGGGCAGTCTTTTAAGGCATGTTTCTTCCGGAATTTTGGACAAAAGATAGCCATCATTTGATCTTCCTCTTCTTGTCTTTTCTTAGCTTTGAGAGTGTCAATTTGAGTTCCTAAGGTACTCAATAGATCTGTTTTGAATTCCTCTAACAGGTTTCCTATTTCAGCTCTTGTGACACTTGCTGAAGCAGATTTTGTGGCTTTGGATGATATGGTTCTTTTTCCAATTTTGGCTTTGCTCCTGGAATACTTTTCACATAACTCAGAAATTTCTTCAAAAGGTAAAGTGGAAATATCACCTTTGCCCATCAAATTAAGATCATCTAAGTATTCCTCTCGAATGCCCTTCAAAAATATTGTTCGAATCAGAGCAAGAGGCATGGTTCTGTGTTTTGATTTTTGTAAATTGTAAACAAACCGCTCTAAGTACTCCTCTAAATTTTCATCCTCTTGTTGGTTCATCCTAAAGATATCATCTTTGGAATCTTTTGATCTACAATAAGGTTGGTATTTCTTTAGGAATATTCTTCTCATGCCATCCCAATCAGTTATTGCATGTTCACCAAGCCCCATGAACCATCTTAATGTTGATGCTTTTAATGTTGCTGGGAAGAGTCTAAGCCTATGGGCATCATCTATGTAACCATATGTTTGACATACAATGTCAAACTCAAACAAGAATGAATCTGGGTCTTCTGAAGCCATGCCATAAAAGTTTGGTAGCACAGATGGAGGTATGTTTTTCATTTTTATTTCGTCATCCTCTTCTGGTTCTTGAATAGGAAATTTAAAGGTTGACTCTTCCTCTTGACCTTGATTTGGTGGTCCTCTTTCTGATCCATGTCCTTCTTCAGCCATTTTGATAGGTTACTCTGTTGATTTAATTTCTTGTTCAGTGTCACTTGTTTCAAAGAGAAGTTCAAGGAAAGATTGTTGAGTTATTGTGCTACTTTCTCCTTTTATAGAGGATTCAGGGAAATGTTTCTTCTATGATTTGTGTGCTAATAGAATTTGCCTCTCGATGAGTGTGAGTCTTTGCCCTAATTTCTGTTTATCCTCTAATTTTTGTATGGTTACTTCCTCAGCTGATGTTGTGTGTTCAACTTTTCCTAAAGGGTCTGCTTCTGATGGTAGGTTAGTTTTTGGATGGGGGGTTTTTATGAATCTACCTTTATTATCTCTAGATCTAGGCATAAGTAAACATGACTTCTAAAATGATGAATTAAAATTAAATCTATGTTTTTGCTTGTTTTTTTTATTTTATTTTTATTTTTATTTTGTTTTTAGAAATCCTCTAGCTGCGCCTCCCCGACAACGACGCCAAAATGTAGTGGCCAATCTAGGGTGCTAGATTAGACTAGATTTATTATCAACCAAGGTAGGTAAACTTAGAGGCATGTGTCTAAAATATATAGAGCTAAAAAGGATCTCTTCTACCTAACTAAGTGTTTACTGTGACAGGCTACAACACTCCTTTACAGGAGATTAAAATATGTTTCCTCTCACACTTTAGCACTCAGATCATCTAGTTTATCTAACTGTCCTAAAGATAAAACGTAGTGCTAGACTGAGCTTTCAACCCTCTTACAAGGATGTTATGCACAAAAGCTCTTTCTAGCTAACACACTAAGCATTCATGAAAATCAAAAGCACAATGAATTTTAAATGCATGGAAACAGAGTCTACGGAGATGCTTTGAAATCTAATGATCGATCAAATCTTTTACAAGATATTGTTCAATGATCTAACAATCAGATCTTCAAGCTATCACCATAAATATAATTTGGAAGAATTTCTAATCAAATTGATAAACTCGAGGACATGGAAATAACATTAAACACTATGCACACTATTCAAATTCAAAACGCTATGGAAATGAAATTAACAGTATACCAATTCCACGTAGGGCCCGTCCACGTTTCACTGGCACACTGAAGAAACCTCAAGCAACGAGAATGTTAACGCATAAGCACTGTTGGAGTAAAATGGTGACTGTAATTAAGTTCTGATTATTGAAATCACATACAAGAGCAGCGTTCTGGAATAATACACAGAGATAATAATAATCGTTTTTTTTGAAACAATACCATACGCAGTCTTTATCTGCCTGTCTCCTATCTAAATCGAATGTACATACATTAAGCAAATGTTTCTGCTTTTACAAAAGAGTGATTTTTGTCCTTTCTAATCTAAACCGATTTCAAAAAGCAAAACAAAATTAGTTTGGGAAACCATGGCTTTTTGCTGCCTTTGTGACCAAAAGGGCTGGGTTTGACCAGCATTAAACGCATATCTAGGAGCATTAGATTTGTTGTTGAATTGATTTTTCACCATGCATGTACATTCCAGATCACGTTCCTATCCATTGCTTTGACTTGCCTGTCATGCCACGTGTCACATCATAAACCATTTACAGGAAGTTATGACATCCTGTAATATTTTGGTTGAAAATTCCTAATTTTTAACATAAAAATTCACAAATTAATTTTAATGTAAACTAACAACTATAATGCTATTGATTAATCAATTTCAATGGATATGAGGGTTTATGGAAGAAAAAGATAGACAAATGATGGTGTTTCTAGAAGAAAAGGATGGCAATGAAATGGTACCAACAATAACATCAACTAGTCTAGGGAATTCTAGGGCCTTGGAATAGGTGTGTGGAGAGTAAACTCTCCAAGGCCACTATTGAGTCCCAATTTTTCTCATTTCTAATGGTCTTTCTGAGGTCTTAACCCCTTTATTCTAAACCTTTGTTAATCCTTGAAGACCCTCTTTTACCATCTTTTGTGTATTTTGACCAAGAAGGTGTTGTGAACTTGAAGGTACGCAGATTATTTTAAAAATGTATCATTTTACTTTAATTCCTAAGTATTCTTGAAGTTAAAACGTTATCTAATCGATTCACCTACAATGTCAAAGAACTTGACCACATCTTATGCAGATCAACCATTTTCTGAAGCGGTTCGGAGACTCCTGCAACTACTCCACAATTTCCTGCAATCGCCTATTTCTTGCAGATGCAAAGATTTCCTGTAACCACCCTGATTTCCTGCAGCAATATCCATGGTTGAGAATGTTTTGGTCATCATCAAAGAGAACGAAGACATGGGTTTTGTTGAGAAAGTCACCCATATGGATGATGTCCTATTGGTTGCCTTAGAACTACCATTGAAACCGCCAAGATCTTCACTCCTTTCTCAGATGGTCGTATTTAAAGACAGTTCTAGCAGCTTCACAAAGCTATTCGATCCATGCTTTCAGTCATGGATCGAACTCATCATGCTTATTCTTGTTCAACTACTATTAGCCAGCAGTTGTAGGCTGTTAGGTTTTCTAATTTGAGGTCTTATGCCCATGCATCCGTCTAAAAGACCTTTATGTTTATTGCAATGGAGATATGTAGATATATAACAAGGGATATAAAGAAGGATAGATTGAACACATCAGCGGGGGTATTATTGAATATTTTCCAAATTAATACAATAGTTTATGTTCTGCTAAATCTCATTGAGTAACTCCTTTCTTAGTTGAAGGGGTTGTGAGTAAGGGAGGAACCCCTTTACTCACAACTCCTATAACTGCAGATTTGTCTTATTGCCGTTTATTTTTGTTATGCATTAATAGAATTATCACATAGTCTACATTTCTCTTTTCTAATTCGTAACAATTTGTGAATAGTGGTTAAATGTGAGCTTATTTGATGAATGGTTTGGATTTGTTGAATAGGATTTCGTTTTATGCAATGAGTGAATTGAGTTAATTGTTGTTCATTGGTCTAAGTATCTTTTTCTGATCAACATCAACAATAGTAGGTGTTGTAGAGGAAGGATTAAGTCCACTCCCTAGCCTTTGTTGCCAAGCGTTGAGGAGGAAAAGAGTTATTGAAGTTGTGTGTGTGTGATTTTATCTAAACAAACACTTACAGTATTAGCTTGCATATATTTTGCACAACATCTCACAAGCTTACCTACCCCTAGTCGATAATTTATGTCTGTCAAATTATAAGTCTATAATTTGCCCAAACATTTTAGCGACATTGTCGGGGATGTGCTAAGGGAGTGGACTTAATGAATCCCAAAAATGAATATAATGCACTGCGTAAATCCCCCATACTTAAATTCAAAAAGAGTCAAGGGATCTCTACTTGAATGGTTCATGAGGCACAATACTTGCTAAGGTTTTGCAAATGGGGTAGCAAGCTAAGTGGGCTTGATTGTGGGGAAAAACTCCACAGTTAAGCGCGCTTGAGCCAGAGGAGTTCTGGGATGGGTGACCTCCTGGGAAGTCCTGGTTACCGGGTGCAAGCCCCAGAAGTGATGATTGATGCTATGTGATTCGTTCTCCACATTTCACTAGTTTCAATCCCACTTCTTCACCCCTGTGAGCATCACCCGATGCAATGAGTGCTAAGTGAACTATTCAAAAATCATGAGAAATTAGTTAGTTACGACTACCTCTCATGGAAATGGTCATACGTTTGAATGACTTACTTAACGCAGTTGAATCCCAAAAATGAATATAATGCACTGCGTAAATCCCCCATACTTAAATTCAAAAAGAGTCAAGGGATCTCTACTTGAATGGTTCATGAGGCACAATACTTGCTAAGGTTTTGCAAATGGGGTAGCAAGCTAAGTGGGCTTGATTGTGGGGAAAAACTCCACAGTTAAGCGCGCTTGAGCCAGAGGAGTTCTGGGATGGGTGACCTCCTGGGAAGTCCTGGTTACGGGGTGCAAGCCCCGGAAGTGATGATTGATGCTATGTGATTCGTTCTCCACATTTCACTAGTTTCAATCCCACTTCTTCACCCCTGTGAGCATCACCCGATGCAATGAGTGCTAAGTGAACTATTCAAAAATCATGAGAAATTAGTTAGTTACGACTACCTCTCATGGAAATGGTCATACGTTTGAATGACTTACTTAACGCAGTTGAATCCCAAAAATGAATATAATGCACTGCGTAAATCCCCCATACTTAAATTCAAAAAGAGTCAAGGGATCTCTACTTGAATGGTTCATGAGGCACAATACTTGCTAAGGTTTTGCAAATGGGGTAGCAAGCTAAGTGGGCTTGATTGTGGGGAAAAACTCCACAGTTAAGCGCGCTTGAGCCAGAGGAGTTCTGGGATGGGTGACCTCCTGGGAAGTCCTGGTTACCGGGTGCAAGCCCCGGAAGTGATGATTGATGCTATGTGATTCGTTCTCCACATTTCACTAGTTTCAATCCCACTTCTTCACCCTTGTGAGCATCACCCGATGCAATGAGTGCTAAGTGAACTATTCAAAAATCATGAGAAATTAGTTAGTTACGACTACCTCTCATGGAAATGGTCATACGTTTGAATAACTTACTTAACGCAGTTGAATCCCAAAAATGAATATAATGCACTGCGTAAATCCCCCATACTTAAATTCAAAAAGAGTCAAGGGATCTCTACTTGAATGGTTCATGAGGCACAATACTTGTTAAGGTTTTGCAAATGGGGTAGCAAGCTAAGTGGGCTTGATTGTGGGGAAAAACTCCACAGTTAAGCGCGCTTGAGCTAGAGGAGTTCTAGGATGGGTGACCTCCTGGGAAGTCCTGGTTACCGGGTGCAAGCCCCGGAAGTGATGATTGATGCTATGTGATTCGTTCTCCACATTTCACTAGTTTCAATCCCACTTCTTCACCCCTGTGAGCATCACCCGATGCAATGAGTGCTAAGTGAACTATTCAAAAATCATGAGAAATTAGTTAGTTACGACTACCTCTCATGGAAATGGTCATACGTTTGAATGACTTACTTAACGCAGTTGAATCCCAAAAATGAATATAATGCACTGCGTAAATCCCCCATACTTAAATTCAAAAAGAGTCAAGGGATCTCTACTTGAATGGTTCATGAGGCACAATACTTGCTAAGGTTTTGCAAATGGGGTAGCAAGCTAAGTGGGCTTGATTGTGGGGAAAAACTCCACAGTTAAGCGCGCTTGAGCCAGAGGAGTTCTGGGATGGGTGACCTCCTGGGAAGTCCTGGTTACCGGGTGCAAGCCCCGGAAGTGATGATTGATGCTATGTGATTCGTTCTCCACATTTCACTAGTTTCAATCCCACTTCTTCACCCCTGTGAGCATCACCCGATGCAATGAGTGCTAAGTGAACTATTAAAAAATCATGAGAAATTAGTTAGTTACGACTACCTCTCATGGAAATGGTCATACGTTTGAATGACTTACTTAACGCAGTTGAATCCCAAAAATGAATATGATTTCTTTTGTTTGAATTTTTTTAGGGTTGGGGGAGCCGAAGTGGTAAGATGTGGGGTAAGGCCTATGCACCTGCAGAGATCAGAATTCACCAAAGCCATGTCCTGATTGTTTGGTAAGTAGAAGTTTTTAAATTTTCTATATGAATAGGGTCCAATATTTTCAAATATTTTTAGTGGTGGTGTGAGCACCACTTCGTTCACTAATAAATTGGTAAGGAAGAGGAAGTTCGTAAAAGAACAAGGCAAAGGAGACAAAGGAATCCAACAAGGGGTTACAACTCTAAGCAGGGTTTGATAGTTGATCCTAAGCGGATTAATACTCCCACAACAACTTCTTCTGCCAGAAAATCCTCTGTTGTTGCTCATTCAGAATTTGCAATGGCACCTCAAAGGCCATGGCAAACATGTCCTGTAGGTATGTTACAACAAAATTTTCAATTTCCTTATGCCCAGAATCAGATGTGGACAATCCAATGCCTTGGAAACCCTAGCCTCGGCAGGATTTACCTTACCCTGTTGCACCAAATTATTCCCCTCAAAACTTTCATTTACAACAAATGGTACAACAAAAACTTCCTACCCAACTAGTATTCAATCTCAACAATAAATCCATCCAATCTACTCACAATATTGGAATGGCCATTTATCCCACTTATCCTACCTATTGCATTGCACCTCAGCCTCTGCAGGAAATTTTTGTACCTTTGCTGCAAGAGTTTCTTGCATCTCTATAGGAAATTGAACTAAGGTTAGGAAAAGTGGTGACCCAACTAGAAAAGATTGAAGAGATTATAGAGGAAGAAACCCATGATACACCTGAAACAAAAAATGTACAAGAAACAACAGAACAAAACATTCTAAGATCACAAGAACCCTCTACAATTCAAGTAGGTGGGAAAATTGCAAGCCTTGTGTCTACCGAATTTGCCACTGAAAAATATGCAGACCCTAGAATTCTTGTGGTTATCACCTTCATCAATGGATATCCAATAATAAATACTTTAATTGATTTAGCTACAACCATTAATATAATTACAATGGCAACATTGTCCCATATAAGTTCCTTTGATTTGCCTCCTACCCCTACTTTGTTAGAATTAGCAGATAGATCTAAGGTCAAGCCAGAGGGTGTTTTGGAAGACATTGACATTTCATTAGATTCCCAGGAATATCTTGTAGATTTTTATGTTCTTCATCCTAGGACTAATTTAGGGAGGCACCCTTTAATCTTGAGGAGACCTTGGTTGGCCACAATGGATGCCTTCATTAGGTGTAGGTCGGGGAATATGACCATAACTCATGAGGTTGAAATTAAGCACATTAATCTATACCCACCCTACTAAACCCCTCTTGAAATCAGAAAATATTCATTGGGCTGAGGAAGAACTTAATTCAGAAATTACTCAACCAGTTTTGACAATAGCCCAAGCTATGGGCCTTAAAGAAAACACAGGGGATAATTTAATTAATTCCTCTATTTTAAACCCTGATTTTTCCCAGCACTTAGAGGGCCAGTCAAGTCATGAGATAGATTTCATTGCTGAGCATAACTTCCAAGGCCATAGTATATCAACTGAACTAGATTCATCCATCCTATCTGTATTTCCTACAGAATCAACGACTAAAGGTGGAAGCAAGGTAATTGAGATCTTTCCCGGTAAAACTTTAATTATCAATTATGCCCTAACTTATGAACAGGAAAATCGATTAACTCAGATATTGAAAGATTTTTCAGACACATTTGTTTGGGAATATGCAGATACATATATGATACTTGGTATATTTTCTGATCTTTTATATGATTGCATAAAGGTTTATTTGGATGATTTTACGGTGGTGGGTGATACCTTTGAAGAGGCTTTACTTAATCTTAGGAAGGTTTTGCAAAGATGTAGAGAGGCTAATATTTCATTAAGAAGTGAAAAACGTTTTATAATCATGACTGAAGGCATTTTCTTGGATTATCATGTTTCTGTTGCAGGAATTAAAGTTGACTAGGCAAAAGTTGAAGGGATTTTGAGGAAGAAAGAGCTAGAAACAGTGGGAAAGGAGGTCATTCCGTTCACTCCCTCTTCTTGATCTTCTGCTGCAATAAATTGAGCTTACTTTGTTCCTTATTTTGCTCATTAAACCATGAGAGTAACACCTATTGGGTACATGTTTATTCCTTTTTCCGGGTCCAATGGACTAATTAGGGAAAGGGAGCTCGCTTGGAGTCTTCTTTTTCAATATTTCAGACTCTCTAAAATTGAAATCTGGTGAGCATAGACTATCATGGGCTTGTTAAAATAACAGGTCAGTAGTTCCTTCTGGATCCTTAGAATAAATTTCATTTTTCAAGACAATTTTTGGTTTTCTCGTGTTGGACTGATGTGGGATTTCTTATATATATTTTATTTGTTATTACCTTGTAGGTCTGCACATCTTGGAGGAAGTAGAGGGTTTAGGCCCTACGGGAACATCTTCAAACGTAGGACCCCCAGGTACGTTCCTAAGTCCAACTTTAATAATTCAAGTGTTTGGCATGCTAGATTGAGTGTCCTTTGTTGATTGATATATTCTTCTCTGTTGAGGCTTTCAACCCTAGCCTTAGGGATTATTTCTCGCCAACAAAATTGGCGACTCTATTGGGGATTCCATTAGGTATTTCCTAGAAGATTGTTTTCTTTGATCTGGGATTTTAGTATGTTGTTTCCTAGTTTTGTCAGCATTCTAAAGTCTTGAATAATTTGGTCTTTCAGTCTGATATTTCATATATGGTCTTTCTTTTTTATTTTTCCTCGATTTCCTTTCTATACACACTTTTTGTTGTAGACAATTGTTTAGTCAATTTAGTATGTCCTAAATTGCTACATTAATTATCAATCCGGGAGTCGTAAACTGATGAAGTGTGGCGCACTATATGTGCAAGACAACCTCCTTCTTACTTTTTATTGTTTTCAATCTTTATTTTGTTTTGGGGTTTTTATCTTTGTTTATCTCCTAATGTGAATGGGAAATCCTATTCCTAAGTTTTAAGAATACTTTGGAAGGCAAGTATGGAGATAGATTTTAAGGCAATAATGTCCTTTATGATGACTTCCAGAACTTAACACTTCAGAGGATCTCAAAACATATTAGTGATGAAATTAACACTTGGACAAAAATGTAAATGTGAAGCTATTCAAAGCAAACGAATAATGAACTACTGATCATGAAATCACTATCTCTGCTACTCATCTAAATACAGAAAAATAAGTTTAGCTACTGCACTCAAACAAATCAAAAACTGCAAACTAGTAAAAGTAAAATCAATTCACTTCGCTTATAGTCCGATAGCTCGCCAAGTAGTCTTTTCGGGGTTAAACTATGGCTCTGGAGATAATGTCAATAACATGAGGAATTGATATCTAAACTAACTAACAAAGCAAATGAAAATAAAATCAAGTCACTTCACTTATAGTCCGATAGCTCGACAAGTAGTCTTTTCGGGGTTAAGCTATGGCTCTGGAGATAACGTCAATAACATGAAGAACCTAATATCTAATTGCAGAAAAATAAAAGTAACATCAAATCACATCACTCATAGTCCGATAGCTCGCCAAGTAGTCTTTTCGGGGTTAAGCTATGGCTCTGGAGATAACGTCAATGACATGAAGAATTTGATATTTAAACTAACTAACAAAGCAATTGAATAAGACTGAGATCAAAGCATAACTGGAATTGAAAAGCTAAGAAAACAAAGTCAGCAAAGAGGCTAATCTCATGTCACTAGTTATTGCAAAAATTGTATGAAAATGCCCGGGCCTAGCCTATCCTAAAACACACACTGATCAGTGTTAGCAAAAATATACAATGCTTGAAAAATCATGTACAGGAATGAAACATTAACATCATAACTAACTTATGAAATATACACAGGTGAACAAACTATGAAATATCTACAATGGAAATAAGACAACAACATATAAAAACTTTACAGAAATAAAGAAACAAAACCTCAGCCAGCAGGGGCCCTCTGCACGGCCTTGGTTAACACGCTGTCAGTCTGGAATTACGCTCACACAGTCATGTAAAACAGAGTCTTGTTATATTGCAAAACAGAGGAAGGATCCTCTCGTTACAATAGCAGGACCAATGTCACGGTATAGTACATGAACTAACAACAAGATTACATCAAAAACTAACTAGCTACATGTGTTTGCAAATGCGTTATTTATAAAGGAAATTACATAACAATTTTCCTATGAAACACCTTCAGCAGAGGACACGTAAAAAGACAACATCCGTGAGCTTAGCATGATGGTTGCCAAGATCATTCAATCTACCAAAAGGTGGCTGTTGGATTTACGTCGTGGGGGCAGTCTACAGCTGTCAAAATGTAGCCATGGATCTAGGAACGGTCTTGGACCCTTCACGTGTTGAAAAACAGAGACCTGCTTGCCGTAGAACTCCTCGTTTGACCACCGTTTGACCAAGGCTTTCCTTTACGAATCTGGCTAAACCAATAGGACCTGGTCCATGTCCAGATCATTTCTGAATTGTCCACGTGCCTTGTTTTGCTTGCTGACACCTGCAAACTAGAGATCAACAAAAACAACCGCGGAATCTCAAGTTAGCTGCGGAAAGTAGCTGCATTCCGCAGCTGATGAGCAAAATCTAAGTCGAATAGCAAACACAAAATCATAGTTAGAAAACCACTTAAATGCACTCTCAGAATCAATATGTAATTATTTTTGATAGCTTGTGAGGCACTGGTGAGGGGAAAAGTCTAGAAAAGTGTGTAGAAGAGATGTAGTTTCAGGGCTCAACATACCCCCACTATGAAGGTGTTGCATGTCATCATGCAACCAAAACTGTGACCATCCTCCCTTCAGTTCATGTGTTCTGAAACCTCTGCTAACACATCCGGCCTTCTTTTCTTCTTTCTTGGTACCACTGTCATCCTAGGATTCCTCATTAGGCACTTGAATTTGAGGTTGATGAGAGCTCTACTCAACCTCCTGCTCTTTTTCTTCAATTTTCTATTTTTCTTCTGCCATAGCCCAAGATGAAACATGGTGTTGTCGTGAATAATCTTATTCAACCTGCTCTATTCTTTCAATGTTTCATTTTCTCTTTTGATGTGTCTATTTAGGACTTCCAGTTCAAAAACTTCCTGTTTTAGTGATTGGATTAAAGCTTCCTGGGCTGTATTAGGCTGGGTAGATGAGGTGCCTTGATCTGTGGCAGTCTTCTCCAACGACTCAATAAAATCATAAATTTCTTGCTGGGTTGGATCTATCTTAGGTGTAGCCTTTCTTAGGCTGTCCCCAAAATCTGGCTGAGAAGGATTGATCTCAAAATCTGGCTGAGAAGGACTTATTTCAAAATTTGGCTGAGAAATAGGAGTACGGTGTGGGCTACGGCCAGAAGGGATTTTTGGAGGCTGTTCTGGTATTTCCCCTCCTAAATAAATGAAGTGGGGCCCTTTAGTTTGTACTTTCCTCAGTTTTCCTTTAAGTTTGGAGCTCCTCCTTAAATTCTGTGAGCTAGTGTCTCCTTTCTCCACACTCTGTTTTTCTTTCCCTTTTCTCTTTGCTGTCGCTGATTGTTCCTGAAGGTAAATTAATCTTTCAGGAAGTATTTGGTCCTCTTCTGAAGAAGGTTCTGGGGTTTGATAGACAACTTCAATATTTCTTTTCCCCTTTAGTTTTCTTTGCTTCCTAACCTCAGTTCTTTCCTTCCTACCTTCAGACAACTTCTCTTCCTTATTAGTTTCTTTAGCTATGTTAGTAGGAGTGTCCTGAATATTCACACTTATTTTCCTTCTCCTACTTTTCCTTGCTAAGCTACTCTCAGGTGTTTCAGGTGGATCCTGAAAGAAGTTTCTAATCAAGAACTCTTCCCAGGTGTCCTTCTTTTCCTTCAACTGTTTTTCAATCAAAATTCTTACAAGGCCATGATGGTAAAGGTGGGGTTCTATGTCTTCCAGATTCTTTTGTACAGTTATGGACATCTTTTTCAGGCTATTTAGTAGAAAATAAGGCAAATTGATTGTTTGATTTTCTAGAAAATTCATTAGCAATCGGATGTGGTACATGTACATGGACCCAAACCGTCCTTCACATGTAATAAACTTCTGGATTATCAATAATAAACTAGTCCACTTTTCCTCTAAAGTAGAGACAAGGATTCCACGTTTGAAAATGGTTATATCCATACCTGGATTGCGTAGGATAACCCTCCAGGCCCTCTCATCAAAGTTTTTGTTTTTGAACCACCGTTCCCCCTCCTGTGGGAGTTCCGTTGCTGCTGCGATAGATGCTTCTGTGACTGAAAATTTAAGATCTCCAACCTCAACTTCCATGCCGTTAAAAGACCTTGCAAATGTCTTCGTAACTTCTTTATTGTAACCTCTGAATTTCTGGATGAACTGTAGCCACCGTGCCTTTCTTAATATGCTTTTCAATTGTGGATACCCCTCCATGAATTTAGGCCCTTCCGGTTCTGCTCTTAGTAAAAGACCCATTCCTTCCTCCTGTTTTAAAATACGTCTGTGAGTGATGGATTGTGAATAATGGATTGATGGAGGTAAAACAGTTGTGTTAGCGGGGAATGGAGAAGATTTGTGGAGAAAAACCAGTAGTTATAAACGGAAGAGCAGAGGACAGGTAATGAGAATGAGTTCACGTAGATGTAAACAGGCCAGAAATAACAAACACAACTTCAATGGGATAGTATGGAAATAGAGTGAGCCCGACTTTTGAACTAGAAGGCTATGGAATAGGCGTGAGCATGTTCTCGAAATGACTGCGGATTTGTGCGGCGGGACAGAGTCGTGATCAAATAGATTACGTCCTCATAATTACTCGGTTCAGTAGGTGGAATGCCAACGTACAAATAAACATGAGTTAAATTCGGAGGCGGATCATGAGGCCGTTAAAAATTAATGCAAAGTTCGTGGAGGAATCATGTAAAGGCCATGGAGTGGTTATGAAAGCTATCAATGCTAATCATTACACATAATGGAGCCGGTGGTTTCATAACTATATAGAATGTGCTTTAAAATGCTATTTGAAATGAATCTTGCTCTTACCTTAGAATTTTTCCACTTCCGTCCACTAACCTTTGATTAGCTGCTTTCTGTTGGTGCTTTAGGTGCTTTATATCTTCAAAATATTTTCTTTTGTCATACCTGCATTTGGTTCTCATCATTATTTGGCTAACATCTGACTGTCAATACTGAATAACAGAGTGTTAGCTGCGGAATCAACAACCAGCTGCGGAATCAGTTTTTAGCTGCGGAAACTGAATTCAGCTGCGGAAACTGACACAGTGAACATATGACTGAATGGAGATGGATGAAAATGAATGATGACTGAGTGAATGATATATGAAAACTTGGTCATAAAAGGGATTTTATTGGTGGAATGTGATGATGAAATGAAATGAAGTGAAGCGAAATGAAGTGAAATGACATGAAACTATGAATAAAATGAGGAAATTTTTTTTGGAAAATATAGGGCATCAGAAGTTTCTGATTTTTGCCCTGTATTTTCTGTATAAGACTGCCAATCAGTGATTGGTTTTTAGGCTTATATATATATATATATATATAACAGAAAAGAACAAAGACTAGGCTGGTGGAGAAGAAGGATTCTTCTTCACCAGCCTTATTGCAGAATTATCTTGAAAGATTTTGACAAATTTCTCCTTTGAGAGTGGCTTATGATAGATATTTAATCTGTGGCCATTCACAAAAAGAGGAGTATGATGTTCGTCAATGGTTTTGATTCTTACCGCTCCATTGCTAAAGACTTTGTCAATCTCATATAGCCCAAGCTAATGGGTCTGAAATTTACCTTTGAAATCTTTGAGCTTGGAATCAAATAGCAATGCCCAATCTCCTTCTTGAAACTTTTTCTCCTTGATGTATTTATCATGCCGCTCAGCTCTTTGATATTGAACTAGATCAGTTCTTAGGATTGCTTCTTGTCTGATCTCATCTAGTTCATTCAACTGCTCCATTCTATGCTTTTGGGCTTTTGATAAATCCAATCCCAACTGAACTGCGATCTTGAAAGTTCTAACTTGGAACTCAATGGGGAGCAGAACTTCTTTCCCATAAACAAGTTCATAGGGAGAATGTCCTGTTGTATTCCTCCATGTAGTTCTGTAGGCCCATAAGGCTTCAAGAAGCCTTTCTGCCCAATCTCTTCTGTGTAGATGAACAATCTTGGTAATTATGCCTTCAATAACTTTGTTTGTAGACTCTACTTGACCATTTTCTTGCGGATGGTAAGGAGTAGATTTTCTGTGCTTGACCTTGTACTCTTCCATCAGCTCCTCCACCAGTTTGGATGTGAATTGACCTCTTTGATTTGTTACAATTTCTCTTGGAACACCAAAGCGAGTAAAAATATCCTCATAAAGAAAACTAACAACTGAATGCTCAGTAGCAGAAAATAATGCTTTGGCTTCTACCCATTTAGTGACATAATCAGTACATACCAATATATAATTTCTTTGTTTAGATGGTGGGTTAATAGGTCCAATGAAGTCTAAAGCCCATTTTACAAAGGGTTCGATGAGTACCTGTGGTTTTAATGGCATTTCATTTGAGAGGATAGGTTTCCCTACTCTTTGGCAACTGTCACACCTTTTGACATATTGTTTTGCATCTTTGAAGAGGGATGGCCAATAATATCCTAAAGAGAGGATTTTATAGGCTGTCCTTCTGTCAGCAAAGTGTCCACCGCATGGTTCATCATGACATGCTTTGAGAATATCAGGCATTTCATCTTCCCTAACACATCTTCTGATCACAAAATTTGGTTCTGTTTTAAACATTTCGTTAGAAATCCATGAATATTTTGAACTCTCCTGAATAATCTTTCTTCTCTCGCCAGGAAATAAATGTGGAGGTAGTTTCCCTGTAACCAAATAGTTAACTATATCTGCATACCAAGGAGTCTTAGTAGTGACTGCAAATAAATATTCATTAGGAAACTTGACCTCTACAGGAGAATCTTCTTTAGTATTCTGAATCCTAGACAAGAAATCAGCTACTGCATTTTGTTTCCCTAGTCTATCTAACACAGTAATATTGAATTCTTGTAAAAGTAGGAGCCACGTTGTAACTCTACCATTAGTAATGGGTTTGCTCATTAGATATCTAATTGCAGAATGATCAGTATGAATAAAAGTTTCATAGCCTGTTATATAATGTCTAAACTTATTGATTGCATGAACAACAGCTAAAAACTCTTTTTCAGTCACAGTATAATTGATCCAGGTGGATGTTGGTGGCCACCCACCAACCCATTTGGACCCCCACAACTGTCTCTTTCAGTCTTTTCAGTTTCCTAAATTGTAGCACAACTTACTATTTTTAGCAGTTTTTCGGGTCCTGAACTTCCGGAGCCGTTTTGAGGCCCTAAACGACGTTTTTTTGGGAATCTGGGGGCAACATGGGTCTATAGACCGATGTTGCCCTTCCCAAAGTGGTAGTGCTCGGATAGATCTTTCTAACGAGCTATTGTACGCGTCAAACAGAGATCGTATGCCAAAGTTACGACCCCGGGAAATTGATGTACCAATTTACCCAAACGGGGCCCACAATTTGGTGTTTCATCTTCTAGGGTTAGGTTTCGGGATGTGAAGGGTTTTCCATTGTTTCTCAACAATAAATAGGCCTTCGAGCCTCATTGTAATACAGTTCGGAACAGTTCAGAGGCATGTAGCCGCACATCTCTTCTCAGAGATAGCTACCATCGCCCTAGCTGGTTTATTTCCATTTCTGGTTGTATTCAGTATTTTCCATTAATGAAATGAATCATTATTTCCGCTGCATCTATGTGTTTATGGTTATTGCATCTCTGTATTTATGGTTATCTCTGTAATTTGTTGCGTTCCTGTTTAAATCCGGATCAGTGGTATCAGAGCGGTCTGCTTTTTTCTCTGTCTTTCTTTGCATGTCCCCAACGAGGTCGGGATATAAGGAATTAGGGCTTGAACTGGTCGAACCTTTGCAAGACCAGCCTCGCAAATCCCGACGGCCTCCCATGGCGGATGAGAAGAAAGACGAGGGGGCAGGAGATCCTATCAAAATCTTGCTCGAAGAAGCGCTCGAGCGGCAAAGGAACGCGATGATGGATAGCTTTGCGCAGATCCTTCAGCGGCTACCCAGAGGCGACGCATCGACTTCCAAAAGCGACTCTGGAAACGCCACGCCGTTTAAGGTACAAGTTAATTTTGAAATCCCCATCTTCGAGGGTCAAATAGACGCAGATGCCGTAGATAAATGGTTAAATCTGCTAGATGGGTATTTTTCTGTTCATGAATTTTCAAGTCGGGAAAAGATTATTTTTGCTCTTCTCAAAGCAGCCCCCCACGTCAAGGACTGGTGGGAAACCTACTGCGAACAGAAGGATGAAAGTACAGGCTCACTATTTTCAGCCGCACCCACTTGGAATGACTTCCGGGATGCCATCAAGGAGCAGTACTACCCTGTCGGAAGCTATGAGGACAAATACATCAAATGGACCACACTGCGGCAGGGACGAGACCAAGATGTGCCGGAGTTCACAAACATTTTTCATACCCTTCGCACACAGTTGGGTATCAAAGATTCTGAGCTGCATCTGGTGCTCAAATACCGTGGCTGCCTGCACAGATACATCCAGGAAGAGATGGTGTTCTTGAACATCTCCTCACTCGGCACAGCATACCGATACGCTGTCAAAATCGAGCAAAAGTTCAAACAGAAGAAGCGAGACTTTGGATCTGCAAATCCGAAGCCCAAAGGACAAAGCCAAGGCGGGGTGACCCAAGATAACCCGTCGAAGCCGCAAGAAAAGAACAACACCACGAAGCCGAAGAAGGACACAGGAAAGTGGTGTGAGTTCCACAAGAGTCCCACTCATAACACAAGTGAGTGTCGGACCAAGCAGTCACTGGTGGCCGAGTTGAAGGCTTCCGAATCAGATGCATGTTCCGATCCTGAGCCAGAACCCGACAAGGGGAATGGTAAAGGGAGGCAGATCATTGATGCGGATCCCAGTGCCACTGTTGCCACCGCCAAGATCAAGAAAAATGAGCCCGAAGATCCAGAGGAGGGGGAGCGTCTTTTCCACTCACAGATGTGGGTGAAGAGTTCACCGCTGCGATTCATTGTCGACAGTGGTAGCCAAAAGAACCTGGTTTCAGCAGAGGTCGTGAAGCGGTTGGGCCTACCAACTACACCACACCCACAGCCGTACAGTATCGGGTGGCTTCATGAAGGACGAGATCTCAAAGTTCGCCAGCAGTGCCGCCTTCCATACAGCATCAAACCATTCACAGACGAGGTATTGTGTGATGTTACACCTCTGGATGTTTGTGATGTACTATTAGGCCAGCCATACTTGTGGAGGCGACATGCTGTGTATGAGTCAAGGCCTCGCGCTGTCATTATTTCTTTGGGTGATTCAGTATACAGGATACCAGAGGTAGCTCCACCTACTGCCACATCTTTGATCACTGCTAAGAAAGGCAGCAAGCTCATATCACAGACCAGGAAATTCATTTGTCTGGTTCACTCCCAAAGTAAGGGGAAGATCGTTGCTACATCCATGACCCCTGCAAAGGGTTCCTCCATGCAGCAGCAGCAGCAAAAGGATACGGTCATGACAGAACACAGGAACAACTTCTCCTCACCCACAGGGGTACCACATAAGTTTCAGGTGGGCAACAAAGTCTGGTTGCATCGACAAAAAGAACGCCTTACAAGAGCCCATCAGAAGCTCCGACCACTCCGACATGGTCCTCACAACAGTACCAAGGCTATGGGGAACAATTCTTTGGAGCACATCATTCCTCCATTCATTCGCCTGCACCAAGTGTTCAATGTGGACGATCGTCGACCATGCTTCCCACCATCACTGGACACATCAGAGATTGCAGGACAAGTTCAGCAGATGGAGGAACTCAACGCAATGGGGACCATTGCTTCCTAAGGGGGGAGGAATGATCCAGGTGGATGTTGGTGGCCACCCACCAACCCATTTGGACCCCCACAACTGTCTCTTTCAGTCTTTTCAGTTTCCTAAATTGTAGCACAACTTACTATTTTTAGCAGTTTTTCGGGTCCTGAACTTCCGGAGCCGTTTTGAGGCCCTAAACGACGTTTTTTTGGGAATCTGGGGGCAACATGGGTCTATAGACCAATGTTGCCCTTCCCAAAGTGGTAGTGCTCGGATAGATCTTTCTAACGAGCTATTGTACGCGTCAAACAGAGATCGTATGCCAAAGTTACGACCCCGGGAAATTGATGTACCAATTTACCCAAACGGGGCCCACAATTTGGTGTTTCATCTTCTAGGGTTAGGTTTCGGGATGTGAAGGGTTTTCCATTGTTTCTCAACAATAAATAGGCCTTCGAGCCTCATTGTAATACAGTTCGGAACAGTTCAGAGGCATGTAGCCGCACATCTCTTCTCAGAGATAGCTACCATCGCCCTAGCTGGTTTATTTCCATTTCTGGTTGTATTCAGTATTTTCCATTAATGAAATGAATCATTATTTCCGCTGCATCTATGTGTTTATGGTTATTGCATCTCTGTATTTATGGTTATCTCTGTAATTTGTTGCGTTCCTGTTTAAATCCGGATCAATAATTCAACTCAGTAGGAGTTAAATTTTTACTGGTATAGTAAATGGCATAAGGAACTAAATCTTTTTGTCCCAATACAGCCCCTAGAGCTATATCTGAAGCATCTGTAGAAATATGGAAAGGAAGTTTCCAATTTGGTCCTCTCAAGATAGGTGCTACATATATTCTTGTTTTCAAAGTTTCAAATGCTGATTGGAAATCAGGACCCCATTTGAATTCACAGTCTTTTGTAAGCAGTTTGAAGAGTGGAGATGCTATTTTGGTGAAGTTTTCTATAAATCTTCTATAATATCTAGTAAATCCCAGAAAACTTGTAACATATTTTTGACAATTTGGAATAGGTAACTTGGAGATGACTTTAACTTTTGATCTATCAACTTTAATCCCATCCCCTGAAATATGATGTCCTAAAACAATACCTTCAGTAAACATCATAAATCATTTTTCATGGCTTAGTGAAAGGTTTGTTTCTTTACATCTTACAAGGACTTTTTCCAAATTTTCTAATGCCTCTTCAAACGAATCACCATAAACTGTAAAATCATCCATATATACCTCTACACAATCATGGATTAGATCGGAAACAATTCCTAGTACTGCTCTTTGGAATGTTGCAGGTGCATTACATAATCCAAAAGGAAGCACTCAATAAGCAAAAGTTCCCCATGGACAAGTAAATGTGGTCTTATCTTGATCTTCAGGTGCTACCTGAATTTGATTATAACCACTAAAACCATCCAGAAATGAAAGTACTTTTTGCCTGCTAATGTATCTAATACTTGATCGATAAAGGGCAAAGGAAAGTGATCCTTCAAGGTTTCTTTATTCAATTCCCTGTAATCAATGCACACTCTCCATTTACCATTCTTTTTGGGTACTATAACCAAAGGAGAAACCCATCGGCTATCTGAAATTAGGTAAATGAAGTTTACATCGAGTAGTTTTTGGAGCTCTTCTTTCACTATCTCCCTAAGATTTGGATTCATCCTTCTCTGAGGTTGTCTGATTGGTCTACTGTTTTCCTCGATATAGATATGATGGATGCAAGTCTTAGGATCAATACCTTTCATATCAGTATACTCCCATGCAAATGCAGCAGAGTGTTTTTGTAAGATTTTGGTTAGCTCTTCTTGTTGTGACTTTTCCAAGTTTTTGTTGATATTCAGTGTTTTACCTGGAAAAACTTCAATGGTAGAACTACCAAACTCTTCCATAGAGTAAAGAGACATTTGTCTTGATGATAGATATTCAATATCAGAATCTAACTGAAATTGTGTGTGGTCATATTCTAAAGATGTTCCAAAATTTTCTAATGTGTTCAAAATTTGACTATCATCACTAATTTCAGGGATAGTAAAGATAGGTTGTATAATATCTTCATCGTCGACCCATTCATTGTCTCCTACTTCTGTAATTGCCTTTGCTGGAGGATACAAATTGAATTTCTTTGTCAAACTACCATCATAAATATACATATCTCCAGATCTACAACTAATGAAAGCATCAGTTGTGGCTAGCCAAGGTCTTCCTAAGATGAGTGGATGCCCTCCTAAATTACTCTTGGGAGTCAAAATCATGAAATTTGCTGGATATTCCCAAGAATCTAAGGAGACTGAAATATCTTTTTTTTTTTTTTTGTGTAAGTCAGAAGATTATATTAAAAGAGTAAAAATATAGTACAAAAAATCTGCCATAGCAGATCGAGGCCTGAAGATAACAAGCCAGAAACCATGATTTCCATACAAAATGACCAAAAACTATTAACTGCACACCACGCAGGGTGGCTGATCCTTCTATCTAACTTCGCCTGAGAATAAGAGAGATTGAGCTGAAGACCGCAGCCCTTCAACACGCAGACACTATAGAAATGACAAAACCCCAGATCTTAGGGAGACCAAGAAAAAACCGGTCAAGACATATGAACAACCGGTCAAGACGGATGAGAATTAACATCAAAACACAATTACTGAGGGGACTTCCCGAACCTGCTCGCTGTGTCCAAGGCCTGTTCCAGAACATGGCTGTCCGCTCTCGCTTGCAGGGATTGATAGCTGCGACATTCCGCCTGATTCTCTTGCTGCGGTCCACCAGTTTGCCGTGCTTCTGGACTGAGCGTCTGCCTGAGGAGCTTAATAAGCACCGTCATCTTCTTGGACAGAGAATCTACTACCTCATGCACCGCAGTGACTTTGAAATCCAGAGCTTCATAAATGCCATATAAACTTTTCATCTGGGCCTCAGGGATGAACTGGTCACTCTGAGGCAGCCTCTTACTATCTTCCCTTGATTCCAGAGCACGCGCCAGCAGGGTTTTTACTCGCCAGCTTTCCGCCTGAGTGCGCACAAACTGTGTGGCGCGTTTGGTTACTGTTCCAGGATCTTGAAGCCAATCAACCTCCTGCACTATATCTTCCTCAGACCGCTTTCGCTCTTCTTCCTTCACAGAAGCCTCCAGTTCAGACAATTTGCGTTTGTTCTTCGACGCGGTTCTGGTCTCATACATTTCCCTCGCTGTCTTGAGCTCCATATTCGCAGTGGTGCTGCGGCAGCCGTCACCTTCCATACTGAGCTTAACGCTTGCGACGTGAGAACAGGCGCAGAGAGCCGAAAGAAAATGAACCGGAACGATGCACTGAAAAATTCTGATCGTGCCTTTGCCTCTACTCGCTGTTAAATAGTTGTTCTGGAGGATATTACCCATGACCAGCCGATCCTCCCGAAACGACGTGGATGTACTAACATAATTGTTACTGCATAGAGCTGTGTTTTCCGAGTGATGTATCAAAACCTTGACATAAATGTTGCCTCTTCCCTCTCTAATCAGAAAGTGCCAAGTGTCCTCCAACTTGCTGTGGTGGCGGCGGTGATCGTTGCGGCACATCATTTTAGATTTGTTTCCTTTATTCCCCTTCTGTTGCCATAAACGCACCAGAATTACCTGTCCTTTTGCCTTCTGCCAACTTTTAATATCCGTATCCACTCCAGTGTGCCCTATCATAGAAAAACGCGGAGACCGAACGCCTTCCGGTTAAGCCCGGTTGGCATTATCCATGTCTTGTTTGGCCAGCTGGATGCATTTCTCCTTCAGGTCTGGACAGTTCACATGTTTCCAATAGCTGTCCCATTCCCTATTTTGGTTGTCGATGCCATGATTTTCTAGGTGGTCCGCTATCGCATTCGCCTTGTGTCTCACCGCCTGGAAGACTAACCCTCTCATATCGCTGATTAACTCGGCTATGTTTTCCGTCACCTTTGCTAATCTCTAATGTTTCGTGGCTTTGCTCGCTTTGGTTCCACCATAGATTCTCTTTGCCACAGAAATTACCAGGGCTGAGTCGCCTTCCACCACCGCTGTACAATTCTGCATGTCTTTTAGAATCCGTAGTCCCTGTTCTAAGGCTGCAAACTCCATTTCATTGTTCGTCCCTTCTCCCAGAGCTTTGCAGTAAATATGAAGAATGTCTCCTTCATGGTTTCTTATGATGCCTCCTATACCCGCCATCCCAGGGTTTCCTCTGGACGCGCCATCAAAATTCAACTTCAGCCAACCAACCAGCGGGTATTTCCAACTGTTGGACTCAGAATTTGGGTTCTGTTGGCCGCTCGATGTAGCCATGCTCTGGTTGATGTCTAGCTGGAAGAGTTTTAAAATCCGTAAGTCACAAGACGAAGGCTTCTCATTGGTTTCCGCTTTGACTTTCACTTGAATTAACTTTCTGATATTCATCATAATAGTATCTATGGAATGCTCTGTGTTTCTGCATTCATCTTGGAAAATTCTCCTGGTACGCTCCTTCCATATGGTCCATGTTAAGAAACCTGGCATAACTTTCCAAATGCTGTTGACTCTGGGATTCTTTGAGTAATTTTTTTTCCAATTTTGTATAGTATCTTGGATGGACTCCCTATTTCTGTTAGAGTTTAGCAGAATACCCTCCGCCCAATTCCATAAATGACATGCCCAGTCACAGGAATTAAATAAGTGGTTTATTGTTTCTTCCTCTGCCAGGCACATTGGGCATCTGGAAGGCCCGTGAAAACCTTTATTGCGTAGATTTTCCCACGTCAAGGTTTTTTTCCTCATTAAAAGCCAGAGGAACGTTTTGATTTTTGGCCAAAACAGGTTGTCCCACACTTTATGACTCCAAGGAATGACCTCCCTCTGCTCTGCATTTTCTATCAGTTCCCTGGCTTCCTTGAGTGAGAAGTTTCCGCTGCCTTTCATTCCCCATCTAAGCTGGTCCTTTTCTTCCGTATTCCTTATCTTCCTTTTGAGTAGTTGATCAATTAGATGCTTTGTGCTGTCGTTTTCCCCATTGCTGTTGTCGAAGTTGAAGTTTATCCATTCTCTCCAGATAGGATCCCTGCTGTTCCGGTTCCAGTAATGTTGGACTTTGTATCGGCCTTCGTGTTGGCATTTCTGCTTGAGAAGATCGAGTTCTGGCTTTTCCAGTTTTGGGAGTTGCTGCCAAGCATCTTCCCAAAAAAGAGCTGAATGCCCATTTCGAATTTCCCAAAAACTGTTTTCCTGCACCAAGTTGCGATTTTTCCTAGCAAGATTCCATATGGGGGATCCCTCAGGAACCTCCTGAAGTCTAATAAGATCCTGATTATTGCATTCAGGGGTATATTTCTCTTTCCAATGTCTTGCCCAGGGGAGATGGGGCTCTTTTATCCATCGCCACCAGAGTTTTGCACCACAAGTCATGTTGATGATTGAAGGATCCACCAGATTTAGGCCTCCCAAAATTTTCGGTTTGCAGAGTTTGTGCCATGCCACAAGCGCCCATTTTTTCTTTTCCCCATTTCCGTTCCATAAAAAGGATCTTTGGATTGTTCTAATTTGTTGAAGGATGCCCTTGGGGGATGGCAGCATGGAGAGTAAGTACTGCGGGATAGCCTGCAGAACTGCCTTGGTGAGAACTAATCTCCCAGCAAAATTAAGTGCCCTGTGCGTCCAGTGCTTACACCTTTTCTCCAGGTTAGCCAAGATTTTCTCCCAGTGCACTTTTTGCCAGGGTTTGAGTGTTAGAGGTGCTCCCAAATATCTTGATGGTAGACATCCTTTTCTGAAACCAAGTAAATTAGAGAGATGCTTCTGAATAGCTGGATGGGTGTGAAAGAAAAAAATCGTGGATTTGGAAAAGTTAATTTCCATTCCCGACGCCTTGCTGAAAAGATCAAGGATTTTCTTAAAAGCCAGAGCCTCTTTCACTGTGGGGGTTCCATGTAACATAGTATCATCCACAAATTGTTGGTGTGTGGTGGCTGGAATGGATTGGAGAGGCTGAAGTCCCTTGATCTTCCCTTCTCTTTTCGCTTTGGCTATGAGTCTGCTGAGTCCTTCCATGAGGATTACGAACAGGAAGGGGGAGAGAGGGTCTCCTTGTCTGATTCCACGAGTGGGTGAAAAGGGTTCAGAGGGGGATCCATTGACAAGGATCGAGAATCTGGAGGATTTAATAAGGGCTAGAATCCAATTGATCCATTGCTTGCAAAAACCGAAGGCTTTTAGAATGGCTTCTAGATATTGCCAACTAACTTTATCATAGGCTTTCGATAGATCAAGCTGCATTAACATCCCTGCTAATTTTCTAGTTTGAAGAGTGTGAATCATTTCTTGAGCTAGAAGAATATTGTCTAGGATCTGTCTCCCTTCGACATACCCCGATTGCTCTTCTGATATGAGGCCAGGAAGAATTGGCTTCAGTCTATTAGCTATAACTTTCGATATGATTTTATAAATGACATTACACAGAGCAATTGGTCTAAACTTCTCAGGAGTGTTTGCTTCTTCCATCTTTGGGATAAGCGCTATGAAGGTGGAGTTAAGAGATTTGAGGATGGATCTAGATCGCCTAGAGTCCTCAACAACTTCCCAAATTTCATGTTTCACTAGGTTCCAACAAGCTTTGTAAAAATTAATGGTGAAACCATCCGGTCCAGGGGCCTTATCACTTGGCATACTTCTGACTGCTTCTTCCACTTCCTCTAGGGTGATTTCTTTGCTTAGAGCTGAGTTCTGTTCGTTGGTAATAGTTTTGGGGATGGCTGTAATGAGCTCCTTTATAGCATCCTCTCTGTTTGCTTGCGGTTCCTGGGCAATAATGCTGAAATGCCTAGTGAGTAAAGCCGCTATGTCTTGCCCACAGGGTTTTGGATTGACGGTGAATGGGTGCACTGTTAAGGCACTCCTTGTGATAGGTCACCAGTTCAAATCCCCATGGGTACTTAGGTTAGTCTTAACTAGAAAAAAAAAAAAAAAAAAAAAGGCCGCTATGTCTTGGTGATTTTTTAAAGTTTCCCCATTCTCATCCTTGAGTTCTAGTATTTTATTCGCACTCCTGTAATCTAGAGCAGATCTGTGAAAAAATTTGGTATTCTGCTCACCCTCTTTTAGCCACCGTATTCTGGATTTCTGCTTCCAAAGAGTTTCTTCCTGCTGACAGCGAGTATGCCACTGACGAGTTAGAGCTTTTTCCTGCTCTACAGACTCCTCACTGTTGTGCCCTAAAGCCCAAGCTTTGTGAATCTGTTCCAGTTTATCTTCTATTAAGGTTTTCTCCTTAAAAATATCTCCAAACTCCGTAATATTCCATTCTTTTATTTTGGCTTTAGTGTACTTTAGTTTCTTCTGAAGATTAAACATTTTGGATCCCCTTCCAATCATAGGTTCAGACCACCATTTCTCCACTAGATTGAGGAAGTTGGGGTGTTCCAACCAAAATTTTTCGAATCTGAAAGGTTTATTCCTTGGAGTGCCGTGGATAGCTGCTATTAAAGATATTGGCCAGTGGTCAGATCCTCCACTTGGAAGGATGTCTGAATCAACTAGAATACCATCCATAATGATGCTCTCAGAGATGAGGAATCTATCCAGACGAGAGGCAATCAGCCTATCGCCACCTCGTCTGTTATTCCACGTAAAAGTGCCACTCTTAGGTGGGATATCCACCAGTTTAGCATTGTCAATGAAATTTGTAAATAATTCCGCATCCTTACTGAGTTTTCTTATTCCCCCTTTCTTCTCCAGAAGGGTAGTTATCATGTTAAAGTCACCCCCCATAATGCATTTGGAATATGGATGCCTAGAAATCAAACTTAACAGAGAGCTCAAAAAGGTCATTTTATCCTCTATCTTCTGCGGTCCATAAACATTTATGCATAAGAAGGATTCAGAGTTACCTGTGGGTTGGGCTTCCACGGCTATAAATGCTCTGGTTGCTTCTGCTGAGAGGACTTGAATCATCCTCGAGTCCCACATAGTGACTAAACCTCCTTCCTGTCCCTGACTCTCTACTTCCATATAATTTATGTGATTTCCGAGCTTCTTACTAATGTTAGCCATGCTTGTATTGCTGCATTTAGTTTCCTGAATGAATATGATATCCGGTTTTTCTTTCTGAAATTTTCTTTTCAGAATTCTCTGCTTTGCTTGGCTGTTTAGCCCTCTTACATTCCATGAAATGATTTTCATGATTAACTAGAAGAATTATTGGTAAGATGGGAAGGCATTTAGAGCCTTCATCTTCCCTGAGTTTATCATTATTATCCCTAGCTCCTGCAGAACTTCACCACTTGTTCTCCGACCTCTCTTCCTCCTTTGCTTTGAACTTGTTGAGTTGCAGAGAAGACTCTTTGGGTGGTTCCCAGCTCCTCTTGCTATACCTAACTTTCTACTTTTCCTTTCTAACTCTGCTTTCTGCCTTGCTATAAATAGCTCATTGACCTTCCTGATTTCTTCTTCCGGTACATTTTCTATGCCTCGAGCTTTCCAGTTCTCGGCCATGACTGGTAGGTTCATCCCTTCCTGTGCTAGAACCTCCTCCAACTCTAAGTCATCGCTTCCTCCATCACTGGTAAGCATGTCTGCATCCTCCTCTGGCTCTTCTATTTGTTCCTTCATTTGGACTTCTGTGCTAATAATGGTTTCTTCTATTTCTTTTGTAGTTTGCCCAGCTTTTTCTGTTAGCCCTCCATTTGAGGTTAGAGCTTTATTCAAATCCTCTGAGTCTGTATCTAACTCTAAGATTTCAAAAGTGTTCCTGTGGTGACCTCGTTCTGTTTCTATTCTGTTTGTTCTTCTTCGGTTGGCTCTTTGTCTTATCTTTGGTTTTACAAAGTTATCTCTGCCTCTGTTTGCTTGCTCTGTTTTAGTAACTTCTTCTTGTTTAATCAGAGGGCATTCCCTCATTAGATGTCCATGCTCATGACATCTTCGACAACGAAAAGGAATCTATTCATAGTCTATTGCTTGGAAGTAATCCTCATCCATGTACTCTAGCCATAAACCCTCATGTAGAGCACCTGATACATCCATTTCCACGCAGATTCTTGCACATGAGGTGTATTTTCTTTGTATGGTCGCTTTTGAGGCTTTGATAAAAGTGCCCAGCTGATCCCCAATTTGTTTCAGAGCTGATAGACCCCAATAGTCTATGGGAAGAGAAAACAGGCGGATCCATACTCGTACCTGAGTGAAGGTTTCTTTTTCTGGAACAAAATTTGGTTTCCATGGTCGCATGTAGAGACCGGCTGAAGCTAAGAAATACGGGCCTCCATCAAAAATTCTGTCCTTGTCTTCTAGGTTGGTGAAAACTACAGTGAAGAAGCCTTTTGCTCCTAAGTGTAGTTTCACATCGCCCTTGGGTTTCCATTGCTGTCGTATCCATTGACATAGTGCCCTTTTAGTTGGCCATAAGCCCATAAACTTGCAAATGACTGCATGCTCTGCCATGTGCTCTCGATAAGCTTGAATCTCCGGATCTATTATGACAACTCTAAGGGTCTCTGCTTTTTTAGGTTTGCAGGTTCCGTTTGTTGTTGGGTTGCTGCTGGGGTTCGAGCTAGTTTCACATTCCGTGTCTTCTTTCCCCTGGGAGCCTTCCTTATGTTCCCCCTTCTCCTTTAACTGTTTCTCATTATTAACTGTAAGTTTTTGTCCTGTAGTGTCATTTTTTCCATTGTTCTCCAAACCCTCATTTCCTTTTCCTTTGACTTGTGGGTTGCTGCTGGGCTCTCTGACTTCTTCTTGT
The DNA here is from genome assembly GCA_031772625.1 of Pinus tabuliformis. Lineage (NCBI taxonomy): Eukaryota > Viridiplantae > Streptophyta > Pinopsida > Pinales > Pinaceae > Pinus > Pinus tabuliformis. The sequence continues at coordinate 432,203,800 of CM062808.1, read as the reverse complement.
TTTTTCTCCTTATTTTTCCCGCTGTTCTGCTTGAGCCTTTCATATCCTGAAATTCTGACTCCTTCCTGCGCTGTTTGCTTCTGCTTCTGCATGACTATTTGTTTAAAGGAAGGGGTCCCAATGGACCCCTCGTTGACCATCTGGAGGGTCAGTTCTTGTCCCCTTCTGAGTAAAACCGCTAGCCTCGATCTATTCGCTTCCAGCTTTGTGTCTGTAACAGTGCTCAGAAACCCTAACCTAGAGCTCTACCTTCAGTCCGTTTTTGTCTTCTCAATAATTACAATTGACTGAAATATCTTCTAATGCACCATCTGGTTTGATTATTAATCTATCTGCAAGTTGCAGTAAGGTGAGTGTAAAAAGAAGATTAGGAAGTTTAAGCTGTTCCATAGTCTGTCTACTCATAATGTTGATAGCAGCCCCTAAGTAATCAAAGTGTTTGAAATTTCTATCCCATTTATATGTTTCTTGACAATTGGACTACCTGAATCCACATACTTCTGCATGGTAATTTTTCCATCATGATATCTGCAATTTTTCCTACCAGGTGGATTCTTGTTGTATCTCTTGGTTTCCTTCCTGGTCTTTTGAGACTCAACTCCTTTATTGTTTTTGCTAGAATATGAATCTCTCTAATGCCTTGTAACAAGGGAATCTTGATATAGACATTCTTTAATTCATCCAGAAAATCATAGTCAAGCAACAAGATTTGTTTTTCCACCCCTTTGTCAATTTTTAATCTTTCAGGGAAAGGAGGCATGGATGAAGATGCAGGTTGCTCAACTATAGGAGTTGTGGGGGTTGACTCTTTTTCTTTTTCTTTTTGAATGATTGGGTTTTGAAGAGATGCTTCCTTAGAACCTTTATTGACTTTAAGAGAATCCTCCTTAGAGGTACCTTGCTCTTGAACATATATAGAAGGTTTTTCTAAAACTCTACCAGATCTGAGTTGAACATCATTAAGAGGAACAATCATATAGGTAGGAAATTGTTGTCCTTCTACCATGTAAGCATTCTGAGGATTTTTGTTGTTGGGATTTGGCAATGGCTGGGCTGGTAGTTGATTTGTCTTTTGTTGAAATGGAAGCAAGAGTTGAGAATTTGGATTTTGTTGAGAAGGTTGTTGTTGTGGGAATGGCAATGAAAGTTGTGGGTTTTGATTTGGAATTTGTGGATTTTGTTGATTTTGAAAAGATGGAGGATATTGATAAAATTGAGCAAATCTCCCATAAGGATTTTGCATCCCTTGTGCCCATGATTGATATGGATTTTGAGGTTGGGGCCAAGGTTGTTGCCAAGAATTCCAATTTGGAGGGAGCTGAAAGTTCATAGGATTGTTAAATCCCTGATTTTGTTGCCCCTGCCACGGTATTCTTGAAACAAAACAAAGGGAATATAATGAATTTGGATCTTCCTGAAAGACAGCTTTGAGCCCAGGGATTGAAGGACAATCCTTGGTCTCATGAATTTATGAGCAAATCATACATGTTTCTACCACTTTTGCATCCAAGGGACATTCCCTTAGAGCATTTTTCTTACTACATTTTGGACAAAATATGGCCAAGGCATCAGCTTCTGCTTTCTGCTTGTTTTGTATCTTAAGGGTGTCTAGTTGTTCACTAAGGCTCCCTAGAATATCAGTTTTGAACTCATCAAGCATATTGCCAATCTCTGCCCTACTTACTGATCCAATTGCAGATTTGTTTGCTCTAATAAGAGAAGGATCTCTCGGCCCCTTTCCAGTTTTAGATTTTCCCCTTGAGAGATGAACACATAGTTCTGCTATATCACGAAGTGGAAGTTGAGAAATGTCTCCCTTCCCCATCATGTTTAAAATATCTATCCATTCATCTCTAATGGCTTTCAATAAAAGGGATTTCAAGGTTTCCTCATCTAAATTACTCATTTTTGCTCTATTTAAGTTGTATTGAAATCTTTCAAGTAAATCCTCCAAGTTTTCATCTTCTCTTTGCATTATCTTGAATACCTCATCCTTATGATTGGTGGGCATACAATAATCCAGGTATCCATCCAAAAATGTTTGTTTCATATCCTTCCAAGTCCTAATAGATTGAGTGACTAATCCCATGAACCATTTCAAAGCAGCTCCTTTCAATGTTGAAGGAAACAGTTTGAGTTTTTGAGAGTCTTCCATATAGTCATAGGTTCAGCACAAGACTTCAAACTCAAATAGAAATGTTTCAGGATCCTCACTTTGCAACCCATAAAAGTTTGGGAGGACAGATGGTGAAATGTTTTTCATTGTTGTATGAGTATCCTCATCAGCTATAAGGAATCCAAATGAGTTATATCCTTCCCTATTTCCCCCATTGTTACCTCTACCTCCTCCATTATTTCCTCTTCCTCTACCTCTACCCCTTCCTTCAAATCCATCTACTACTTCCTCTATCATGATAGTTTCCTGAGAGTCTTCTAGTTCTTCTATTAATGGTGAACGAGGGAGAGTTTCTCCCTTTCCCTCTTTTTCAGGTGATTCTACTTCTTTGATTACAATATGTTCCCCTGTAGAAGTGAAGAAAGGTTCTTCTCCTAGATCAGATTTAGTAGATAGTGTGGGAGAATCTCCTAATTTGGCTGTTGCGCCTTGATTTCCAGGAATCCTAAGGCTGGGAGTATGAGTTGGAGATGATGGAAGTGTATCTTGTCTATGCCTTGAAGTAGCTGGAGTTGTGAAAATCGAACTTTTGGCCCTAGCTATAAACCTTGCCCTAGAATCTCTTGCCCTATGCATGTCATTTTTATTTATTATTATTATTATTATTATTATTTTTTAAAGTTGGGCTAATAATTCTCTTTCTGATCTTCTAGGTCACACTAAGTGCAAGAAGAGAGCATAATCAAGAAATTATTGAACTAATAACTCTCTTTTCTGATCCTCCAGATCACACTAGGTGCAAGAGGAGAGCATACTTCAAGAAGTTATCAATTTTCCTTCTTTTTTTTTTATTGTAAGAGATCAGCTACCTAGTTACACTTCCCAGACAATGGCGCCAAAATGTTTAGTCAATTTAGTATGCCCTAAATTGCTACATTAATTATCAATCCGGGAGTCGTAAACTGATGAAGTGTGGCGCACTATATGTGCAAGACAACCTCCTTCTTACTTTTTATTGTTTTCAATTTTTATTTTGTTTTGGGATTTTTATTTTTGTTTATCTCCTAATGTGAATGGGAAATCCTATTCCTAAGTTTTAAGAATACTTTGGAAGGCAAGTATGGAGATAGATTTGAAGGCAATTATGTCCTTTATGATGACTTCCAGAACTTAACACTTCAGAGGATCTCAAAACATATTAGTGATGAACTTAATACTTGGACAAGAATGTAAATGTACAGCTATTCAAATCAAACGAATAATGAACTACTGATCATGAAATAACTATCTCTGCTGCTCATCTAAATACAGAAAAATAAGTTAAGCTACTGCACTCAAACAAATCAAAAACTGCAAACTAGTAAAAGTAAAATCAATTCACTTCACTTATAGTCCGATAGCTCGCCAAGTAGTCTTTTCGGGGTTAAGCTATGGCTCTGAAGATAACGTCAATAACATGAGGAATTGATATCTAAACTAAATAGCAAAGCAAATGAAAATAAAATCAAGTCACTTCACTTATAGTTCGATATCTCACTAAGAGTCTTTTTAGGGTTAAACTATGGCTCTGGAGATAACATCAATAACATGAAGAACATGATATCTAATTGCAGAAAAATAAAAATAACATCAAATCACATCACTCATAGTCCGATAGCTCACCAAGTAGTCTTTTCGGGGTTAAGTTATGGCTTTGGAGATAACGTTAATGACATGAAGAATTTGATATTTAAACTAACTAACAAAGCAATTGAATAAGACTGAAATCAAAGCATAACTGGAATTGAAAAGCTAAGAAAACAAAGTCAGCAAAGAGGCTAATCTCATGTCACTAGTTATTGCAAAAATTGTATGAAAATGCTCGGGCCTAGCCTATCCTGAAACAAACACTGATCAGTGTTAGCAAAAATATACAATGCTTGAAAAATCATGTACAGGAATAAAATGTTAACATCATAACTAACTTATGAAATGTACACAGGTGAACAAACTATGAAATATCTACAATGGAAATAAAAAAACAACATATAAAAACTTTACAGAAATAAAGAAACAAAACCTCAGCCAGCAGGGGCCCTCTACACGACCTTGGTTAACACGCTGTCAGTCTGGAATGATGCTCACATAGTCATGTAAAACAGAGTCTTGTTATATTGCAAAATAGAGGAAGGATCCTCTCGTTACAATAGCAGGACCAATGTCACGGTACAGTACATGAACTAACAACAAGATTACATCAAAAACTAACTAGCTACATGCGTTTGCAAACGCGTTATTTATAAAGGAAATTACATAACAGTTTTCCTATGAAACACCTTCAGCAGAGGACACGTAAAAAGATAGCGTCCGTGAGCTTAGCATGATGGTTGCCAAGATCATTCAATCTACCAAAATGTGGCTATTGGATTTACGTCATGGGGGCAGTCTATAGCTGTCAAAATGTAGCCATGGATCTAGGAACGGCCTCGGACCCTTCACGTGTTGAAAAACAGAGACCTGCTTGCCGTAGAACTCCTCGTTTGACCACCGTTTGACCAAGGCTTTCCTTTACGAATCTGGCTAAACCAATAGGACATGGTCCATGTCCAGATCATTTTTGAACTGCCCATGTGCCTTGTTTTGCTTGCTGACACCTAGAGATCAACAAAAATAGCTACGAAATCTCAAGTCAGCTGTGGAAAGTGGCTGCATTCCGCAGCTGATGAGAAAAACCTAAGTCAAATAGCAAACACAAAAACATAGTTAGAAAACCACTTAAATGCACTCTCAGAATCAATATGTAATGATTTTTGATAGCTTGTGAGGCACCAGTGAGGGGAAAAAGTCTAGAAAAGTGTGTATAAGAGATGTAGTTTCAGGGCTCAACAATAGTCACGTACGCACACATAAGGTTTCTTCATACACAGTGGCATATATACGCAGAATTGTGCCTGAACAGTCACATATATATATGAAAAAATGAAAAATTTTCATTTCTTGAATTTGTTGAGGCCTTAACCAAGTTTCTTTAAGATTTTGTGATCTTTATGAGGTATGGAATCATTTTGGTAACTGCTTTTGTTGAAGTCTTACTTCATGTTGGAGAAATGCCTATGTCAACTAGGGTTTTGAATTTTTGAACCTCTTTGAATGTAAATTTGGGTTCTAGGCCTTCCTCGTGAAGTATCTAGTTGTTTTGTAGCTCCTGAACAAATCTCTATTGTTGTTGAAGTTGTTGATAACCTAGTCTTGAATTTGCTTCTTTTATGACCTAGAAGTTGGCTCTTTTTTCTCTCTTTCTTGTTTTTTGAAAACGGTTTGAGATTTGTTGGTGAATGTGAGATTTCAATTATTTGAAGTCTTTCTTATTCTTTGAGTCTCTTGCCTCTTTTTGACCAAGTTTTTTGATGTTGTAAGTCTTTGGTTTGCACTAGTTGTTTAATATTTATGATTATATTTGTGAATAAGTGGACTCGATTGTTCTTCATGATTTTGGATTTGAGATATTTGATTTGCTTCCCTTTTTGAATTTGTAGTTTTCAAGATTCTTAAAGGAAAAGGAAAAACATTTTCTTATTGCTTTCTTTTCTTTTTGTCTCTTGGTTTTGTAGTCTTTTGATTTTTGGTCAATGTGCAAGATTGTTTTGATAAGGTCAAATGTCATTTTTGCTTTGGGAAGTGTTCTATGCTTTGGGATTTACTTCTCTTTGCTATTTGGATTTGCTTTTGTCTTTTTTGTCAAGTTTGCTCACCTTTAGAGTTTTCTTTGAATCTTACATTTACATAATAGTGTGCATTAGGTTAGGTGCATTTAAGATACCATTTAGTTCTTTTTGTTAGATTTTGAATGTGTGAGTGCCAAAGAAGAAAAGAAAAAGAATTTTTCTTTATTAAGTTTCTCGTAGAACCCTTGTAGAAATCTCTTTCATCGAAGAAAAAGAAGAGTTGCATTCTCATGTAGCCTAGGTTTTATATTGATTTATTTTGCATCATAACACCATCAGTTTCACTTTCATTTCCCTTTGTCCTAAATAACAACCAACTAAAATGAGCACTTAAATTAAAATTAACTACACTTTTTCTTTTTGTCATAGTAACATCAACTAGTCTAGGGAATTCTAGGGCCTTGGAATAGGTGTGTGGAGAGTAAACTCTCCAAGGCCATTGTTGAGTCCCAATTTTGCTCATTTCTAATGGTGTTTCTGAGGTCTTAACCCCTTTATTCTAAACCTTTTGTTAATCCTTGAACACCCTCTTTTACCATCTTTTGTGTATTTTGACCAAGAAGGTGTTGTGAACTTGAAGGTATGCAGATTATTTTAAAAATGTATCATTTTACTTTAATTCCTAAGTATTTTTGAAGTTAAAACGTTATCTAATCGAATCAACTACAATGTCAAAGAACTAGACCAAATCTTATGCAGATCAACCATTTTATGAAGCGGTTTGGAGACTCCTACAACTAATCCACAATTTCCTGCAATCGCCTATTTCCTGTAGATGTAGATATTTCCTGTAACCACCCTGATTTCCTGCAGCGACATCCATGGTTGAGAATGTTTTGGTCAGCATCAAAGAGAACGAAGACATGGGTTTTGTTGAGAAAGTCACCCATATGGATGATGTCCTATTGGTTGCCTTAGAACTGCCATTGAAACTGCCCAGATCTTCACTCCTTTCTCAGATGGCCATATCTAAAGACAGTTCTAGTAGCTTCACAAAGCTATTCGATCCATGCTTTGAGTCATGGATCGAACTCATCATGCTTATTCTTGTTCAGCTACTATTAGCCAGCAGTTGTAGGCTGTTAGGTTTTCTAATTTGAGGTTGTTATGCCCATGCGTCCGTATAAAAGACCTTTATGTTTATTGCAATGGAGATATGTAGATATATAACAAGGGATATAAAGAAGGATAGATTGAACACATCAGCGGGGGTATTATTGAATATTTTCCAAATTAATACAATACTTTATGTTCTGCTAAATCTCATTGAGTAACTCCTTTCTTAGTTGAAGGGGTTGTGAGTAAGGGAGGGCCCCCTTTACTCACAACTCCTGTAGCTACAGATTTGTCTTATTGCCATTTATTTTTGTTATGCATTAATAGAATTAGCACATAGTCTACATTTCTCTTTTCTAATTCGTAACAACTTGTGAATAATGGTTAAATGTGAGCTTGTTTGATGAATGGTTTGGAGTTGTTGAATAGGATTTCGTTTTATGCAATGAGTGAATTGAGTTAATTGTTGTTCATTGGTCTAAGTATCTTTTTCTAATCAACATCAACAATAGTAGGTGTTGTAGAGGAAGGATTAAGTCCACTCCCTAGCCTTTGTTGCCAAGTGTTGAGGAGGAAAAGAGTTCTTGAAGTTGTGTGTGTGATTTTATCTAAACAAACACTTACAGTATTAGCTTGCATATATTTTGCGCAACATCTCACAAGCTTACCTACCCCTGGTCGATAATTTATGTCTGTCAAATTATAAGTCTATAATTTGCCCAAACATTTTAGCGCCATTGCCGGGGAGGTGCTAAGGGATGATATTGGAGGTGTTTTAGTATGATTTCTTTTGTTTGAATTTTTTAGGGTTGGGGGAGCCGAAGTGGTAAGATGTGGGGTAAGGCCTATGCACCTGCAGAGATCATAATTCACCAAAGCCATGTCCTGATTATTTGTTAAGTAGAAGTTTTAAAATTTTCTATATGAATAGGGTACGATATTTTCAAATATTTTTTGTGGTGGTGTGAGCACCACTTCATTCACTAATAAACTAGTAAGGAAGAGGAAGTTCGTAAAAGAACAAGGCAAAGGAGACAAAGGAATCCAACAAGGGGTTACAACCCTAAGCAGGGTTTGATAGTTGATCCTAAGCGGACTAATACTCCCACAACAACTTCTTCTGCCAGAAAATCCTCTGTTGTTGCTCATTCAAAATTTGCAATGGCACCTCAAAGGCCATGGCAAACATGTCCTATAGGTATGTTACAACAAAATTTTCAATTTCTTTATGCCCAGAATCGGATGTGGACAATCCAATGCCTTGGAAACCCTGGCCTCGGCAGGGAAATTTCTCTTACCCTGGTGCACCAAATTATTCCCCTCAAAACTTTCATTTACAACAAATGGTACAACAAAAACTTCCTACCCAACTGTATTCAATCTCAAAAATGAAGCCATCCGATCTACTCACAATATTGGAATGGCCACTTATCCCACTTATCCTACCTATTGCATTGCACCTCTGCCTCTGCAGGAAATTTTTGTAGCTTTGCTGCAGGAGTTTTTTGCATCTCTACAGGAAATTGAACTAAGGTTAGGAAAAGTGGTGACCCAACTAGAAAAGATTAAAGAGGTTATAGAGGAAGAAACCCATGATACACCTGAAACAAAAAATGTACAAGAAACAACAGAACAAAACATTCTAATATCACAAAAACCCTCTACAATTCAAGTAGGTGGGAAAATTGCAAGCCTTGTGTCTACCGAATTTGCCACTGAAAAATATGCAGACCATAGAATTCTTGTGGTTATCACCTTCATCAATGGATATCCAATAATAAATACTTTAATTGATTTAGGTACAACCATTAATATAATGACAATGGAAACATTGTCCCATATAGGATCCTTTGATTTGCCTCCTACCCCTACTGTGTTAGAATTAGCAGATAGATCTAAGGTCAAGCCAGAGGGTGTTTTGGAAGACATTGTCATTTCATTAGATTCCTAGGAATATCCTGTAGATTTTTATGTTCTTCAGCCTAGGACTAATTTAGGGAGGCACCCTTTAATCTTGAGGAGACCTTGGTTGGCCACAACGGATGCCTTCATTAGGTGTAGGTCGGGGAACATGACCATCACTCATGAGGTTGAAAGTAAGCACATTAATCTATAACCCCCCTACTAAACCCCTCTTGAAATCAGAAAATATTCATTGGGCTGAGGAAGAACTTAATTCAGAAATTATTCAACCAGTTTTGACAATAGCCCAAGCTATGGGCCTTAAAGAAAACATTGGGGATAATTTAATTAATTGCTCTATTTCAAACCCTGATTTTTCCCAGCACTTAGAGGTTCAGTCAAGTCATGAGATAGATTTCATCGCTGAGCATAACTTCCAAGGCCATAGTATATCAACTGAATTAGATTCATTCGTCCTATCTGTGTTTCCTGCAGAATAAACGACTAAAGTTGGAAGCAAGGTAATTGAGATCTTTCCCGATAAAACTTTAATTTTCAATTATGCCCTAACTTATGAAAAGGAAAATCGATTAAATCAGATATTGAAAGATTTCTCAGACACATTTGTTTGGGAATATGCAGATATAGATATGATACTTGGTATCTTTTCTGATCTTTTATATGATTGCATAAAGGTTTATTTGGATGATTTTATCGTGGTGGGTGATACCTTTGAAGAGGCTTTACTTAATCTTAGGAAGGTTTTGCAAAGATGTAGAGAGGCTAATATTTCATTAAGCAGTGAAAAACGTTTTATAATCACGACTAAAGGCATTTTCTTGGATTATCATGTTTCTGTTGCAGGAATTAAAGTTGACCAGGCAAAAGTTGAAGGGATTTTGAGGAAGAAAGAGATAGAAACGGTGGGAAAGGGGGTCATTCCGTTCACTCCCTCTTCTCGATCTTCTGCTGCAATAAATTGAGCTTACTTTGTTCCTTATTGTTCTCATTAAACTATGAGAGTAACACCTATTAGGTACAGGTTTATTCCTTTTTCCGGGCCCAATGGACTAATTACGGAAAGGGAGCTCGCTTGGAGTCTTCTTTTTCAGTATTTCAGACTCTCTAAAATTGAAATCTGGCGAGCATAGATTATCATGGGCTCGTTAAAATAACAAGTCAGTAGATCCTTCTGGATCCTTAGAATAAATTTCATTTTTCAAGACAATTTTTGGTTTTCTCGTGTTGGACTGATGTGGGATTTCTTAAGGCCCTCCTTCCAACGATCTTGGCCCATCAACATCAAAAAATTATCTGGGTTTCAAGATTAGAGATTGGTGATGCCTTGAAGCTTTTATACCTTAACGATAGTCTATCTCATCAGCAACAATGGGGATTCATTATGGCTCCTTGACTGCTCGATCCTACTGGGGGTTCGACAACACCTGAAAGGATGCATCAGATGTACCTTGGTCCTCACTTTCATCATCATTGATGGGCCTCATGTTGGTTAACGTCCGACCTTAATGGCTGGTAATCCAGCAAGTCCACTATACATTCGACCTCAACACATTTATTCGTGTGTAGTGAACTGTACAAGAAGGGGAGAATATGGTTTCCTGTAGAAAATTCCAGCAGCTGCATTTCCTGCAGCAAAAACAATTATTTCCTGAAGAACGAGTTCAAGCAGAGCATATTCTATAGAATCTGGAAAGTACCATCATTTTAGGCCACGTAGCTACATAATCTTTCCTCTGACATGATTTTGAAGTGGTTTATAATTTTAAGGAAGGAACAGGCATCATCAAAAGTACTGATTGTTGTAAGGTAAGATCGAAGGTACGTTTTGACATCATAATACTTAAGGTAAGAAAAGGTAATGGTACGAAAATTTTGAATTTGCATAAGTATGAGTCATGGCCACCCTCGCGGAATAAGGTGGCTACAAGCTGTTTGTGTCATAATGTGAGTCCCCATTCCTGATTATTATCTTGACGTGTATGATGGTTATCTTCCTGATATTTATTCCACAGGACGGATCATGATGGTAATCATGATCACATTCCATGTCTCTCAAAGTTTCCATTTCTCCTAAGTCTTTCCTAATTAATCCTTTTTGTCTTCATCTTGTTTGAATTGTTTCCGCCTAGTCTTAGAAACCTATCAATAAATGAAATTGAGCTCTGCTCCCTCTTCCACTCCTAGCTATGGTTAAAATGAGGTCTGCTATGAGATATGAGTCGCAGGGTCCCGCACTACTTGATGCCTACCCACAGAGTAAGGCGAGGTTGGAGAAGGCAGGTTGGTTGCCTCTGTTCATGAAATATAGCGGCCACAATTCAGAGGCTACAAATTCCTTCGCTGTAAACTTAAAGGGCGACAAGGCGCAAGTGGGGAATGTGAAATTTAAGTTGACAGAGGAACTAGTAGCATGAGCATGCAAGATTTCACAGGATGGAGAGCATTGGTTCAAGAACCAACGATTTAACAAGGAAATGTGTGCACCCTTTCTCAGGAAAGAACATGCAAACCCGGATTGGAGTAAGGGAATTTCCCAGGAATTCCTCAAAAGTAAGTACCACCGACTTTTGTTTTTGTTGCAGAAATATATCACTTGTGAGGGTCACTATGGTTTAGCGTTTCTGTTTCATATTCGTCTTTTAGGCCATTTTAGAGACAAGCCCCTAAATTTACCCTACTATCTTAGAATTTCTCTCATGAAAATGGCTACCTCTGCTAAGGAGAGGGTTGCCCATATAGAGGAGAACCTCTATCATCATGGATTGGTAAAAATCATTATGACAAAGGTTTTTCAGAAACAAGGAAAAACATGGGATGAGTTCTTGACTAAGAATTATTTTGTTGACGATGAGAAGGAGCCTGATGTACCTGAAACTAAAGAAGCAAAACTGGTGGAGAGGCCTAAAAAGAAACCCCGGACCCACGGACAGTTAACTGAGGAGGTTAAGAAAGATGAAGAAGTGGTGGTAGTTAGGGAAACTATGGGGAAAAATCCTAAGGCATCGAAGGGGACCTCTACTCCTGCTAAGCGTTTCACGAGAAGCCAGGCAGTGAAGCTGGCGACAAAGGAAATTTCAGAGGAGAAGGAACAACAAATTAAGACTAAAAAGAAGGATAAGAAGCCCTGGGATTTGTCTAAGGGGAAACAGGAGAAGATTGAATCAACTGAGTTTATCGACAGAGAAGAATGGGAAACTACGTCTTTCCAAGAACCACTGCTGCAGGAAAGCGGGGAGAAAACAGATGAAGATGGCCGAGAATGGGAGGAATCAAGTCTGCCTCAGTCCTCTCAAGGACAGAATGGGGATGAAGGAACACCTAAGAAAAATCAATCTCGAAAGGAGATGGAGGAGACCATTAATGAGCTCACCGTGTCTGAACGGGTGCTCTGGATAGAAAATAAGACCTTGAAGGAGAATAGTCTGTGATTGCAGAAAGAGGTGGAAGAATGGAAAGAAAAACATTAGAAGACCTGTCGTATTATGAAGAAACATCAAGTTCAGATTGATCATTTACAGAAGAAGAATGAAGAGTATTAGAGCAGGGTACAGAAAGAAGAATCTAGTAGGGCACACCTAGACCACCTGGATGCAGTAGCTGCGCTTGAGAGCAAGGACTGAATTTTCTTCCTAGAGGAACGTTTTTGCTTGCATAAGGGACATGCAAGAAGCTAGGTGTGGGGGAGATGTTGAGTCCCAATTTTTCTCATTTCTGATGGTGTTTCTGAGGTCTTAACCCCTTTATTTTGAACCTTTCTTAATCCTTGAACACCCTCTTTTACCATCTTTTGTGTATTTTGACCAAGAAGGTGTTGTGAACTTGAAGGTATGCAAATTATTTTAAAATGTATCATTTTACTTTAATTCCTAAGTATTTTTGAAGTTAAAACGTTATCTAATCGAATCACCTACAATGTCAAAGAAGTTGACCACATCTTGCGTAGATCAACCATTTTCTGAAGTGGTTCTGAGACTCCTGCAACTACTCCACAATTTCCTGTAATCGCCTATTTCCTATAGATGCGGAGATTTCCTGTAACCGCCTTGATTTCCTACAACAATATCCATGGTTGAGCATGTTCCGATTAGCCTTGAAGAGAATGAACACATGGGTTTTATTGAGAAAGTCACCAATATGGATGTTGTCCTATTAGTCGCCTTAGAACTGCCATTAAAACCACCTAGATCTTCACTCCTTTCTATGATGATCATATTTAAAGACAATTCCAATAGCTTCACGAAGTTTGTTCGATCCATGCTTTCAGTCATGGATCGAACTCATCATGCTTATTCTTGTTCAAATATTGTTAGCCAATAGTTGTAGGATGTTAGGTTTTCTAATTTGAGGCAGTTATTCCCATGCATCTGTATAAAAGACCTTTATGTTTATTGCAATGGAGATATGTAGATAGATAACAAGGGATATAAAGAAGGATAGATTGAACACATCAACGAGGGTATTATTGAATATTTTCCAGATTAATACAATACTTTATGTTCTGCTAAATCTCATTGAGTAACTCCTTTCTTAGTGGTAGAGCCTAGATTTGCCTCAGGCTGAAAAGACAAGGTTCTAGGTCCACATCAAACCACAGTCAGCCTCGTAGCTAGCCCTACAAGGACAGGAGAGGGCTCTCTTCGGGTCGATCTCGGCAAAAGACAAGTGATGGGGCTCGAGATGACTGAAATAAAAGCTAAGTTTAGGCTAGGTATGAAGTACAAAAGTTTGATTTAAGTTTTTTGGGGTTTTGTGTTGGAAACAGGGAAAGGCGAATTGGGCTCAGGGATGAGGCACAGTTTCTGCAGAGTTCTGATTGGGGCAAGGAAGGCAATCGTTTTTTTGCTTTAAATTGAGTGAATGGATAGATCAGACTGGTGAGGAGCTAAGGAGAGCAAGAGAGTCTCAAGAATTCTCCTTAAATAGATGAAAACATGGAAATTTAAACAAATTCAAAGGCAGAGCATAACAGTTAATGAATTCCACCTTAATCAATCATTTGTTTAAATTCAGAAGAAGAGACATGAAAATGATACACATAACAATAATGAACTTACAATTAGTTAGATAAGAACACCATCAAAACATAAAGCCACATGGATCCCAAACAGTGCTGCAAAACCCTGGTCTTTCCTTAGCCAAAAATGCAGAGATAGAATGTACAATGATATGCCAAAGCAATCCCAAGTGTCCAACCCTGAAAATGACTTAGGAATTACATGATATAGACTAGCCCAACCCATTCCCTTGCCTCTAGGGGTCGAGCTCATCATTCTAGGAGCTGTTTCAACCAATTCTAAACAAAGCACTAAAATCTAGGCAGTCAAAACAACTTGCCTCTATAAGGTAGGAAACTGATTCATTCATTAAATTTTCACTTTTTAGTGAATGAATCCTCTAGAACAAGTAAATAAGTGCCAAAATTACATCATGTTTATCCAATTACATCAAGATAGATAAAAAATTACATCACAAAGAAAAACTAGTCAAACTGGCTGAATTTCTGAGCTGGAAAGTGAAAAATTGAGCAAAAATTCTCTATGCGCCGCGCCAATTTCTCTGTGCATTGCGCCACTTTGAGGCTGAGTTTGAGGCACTTACTGAAGTCAAAATTGAGCCCAAGTGTGCTTGTTGGAAAGCCCTTCCTGTCTACTTTCCAACCCAAGTGGAATTTCTGAATTTGGTGCCCATTTTCCCCTTCAAAACTTCAATCTCCCAAGACTGCTTCCTGTGTGTCAAAATAGGGCCAGAGAGGTCATTTTTTGAGTGTTTTTGACCTCCCGAGGACTCAAAACTTGCCCAAACTTGTTGGCCATGCACCATCAGTCATGATTTTTCATGAAAACTCCAAAAATATAAAATTTTTTCCATTTGGAGCTTCCTATCAAAAGTGCGCGCCACGTGGCGCGGTGCACAGGGAGAAAAACCCTGTTTTTTGTACAAAAATTTGCCAAAATGCCAAAAATTCCTGGAGCTTCTTCATTAAGTGCCATGTTGGGATAAAGAGGCTTCGGCCAATATCTAAAGACGATCAAGCTCCCTTTTCCTCTTTTGCTTCCTTATTGCCTTCATCAATTTTGTCTTTAAATTCCTGATTCGTGCCTTGCATACCTTGTTCCGTGCCATGTAGTGAAAATCCATGTGCCTCAGCAATGCAAGGTCCTTATCGACCTTGTCCAGCAGTCCCTCCAAGTGAATGTTGACTCTCTCGAGCCATGCCTCCCGATCATCATTAATCTCTTGCTCCAATGATGTGAGCTCAATTCTTCTCCTTTGTGCAGCTTGGCGATTCTCCCGGATGTTTTGTAGCTCCATGATCGCTTGCTGTTCCTCAAGCTATTTGTTCCTCTGCTACAAGTATTTCATATTTCACTTAGCCCTCTCCAAGTCAAGGGATAAGGCTTGGATCTCTATTTGCTGCTCCTGGATGATCTCTCTACGCTGTGCACTTTGCGGACCCGTATCTGTATCATCATCATGGAGGAGAATGAAGTCGGTCTCTCGTTCACCTGATGGCTCACCTGAAGGCCCCTCATCCTGCATTGGCCTCTTGCCTTTGTCCTGTACCTATGATGCTGATGGAGGAAGCGAGGCCCCTTCCACCCTGGGTGGAGATAACACTCGCTTTGCCGCTGCAAACAAATGTCTGGTGCCTCTATGATATGTGATGAATACCGGCACACTAGCGGTCTCATGGCGCTCATACTGATGAGAAGGTTGACCTTCATGCTTAACCTCTAATAATCCCTGTGAAGCTCTGAAGAAGTCACGAGAGATGAAATCATCCCAAGTGATGCCCTGTAATCCAAGCTGATGAACCACCAAAATCTTAATAAGAGCAAAATGATAGACACTGTTAAGTTGCTGCTGAGGTGTTTTGTGCTGCACAAGGGTAGTCATCCTCTCTTTGCTCTGGAAAATGAAATACGGAATGTTCATCATCCGTACCCTGGTGAAATGCATGAGCAACCTGATGTGATAAGCATAGAGACGAGAGAACCGTCCCTCACAGCTGAAATATTTCATGATCAATTTCATTAGTGGAGCATATTCATATTTCAGATATCAGAATGGGAACACTCCCTTGATCTGCCTCAAGAAACCAGTTTTAATGTATGGCTCATAATGCTGCCGGTCATTCTTCTGCTTCTTGTTCTATGGTTCTCCAATGTTCGGCATGCCGGTTGCTAATGAGACAGATTCTGGTGTAAGTGTGAAGGTGACACCGGCTAAGATAGCTTGATCTCCATGTAAGTGCAACATGAATAGACGAGCCAACTCATGATGAAATTGAACACTAGCCACCTTTTGACAAAACTCATAGCATGATTGATGCTGGAAACAAAACATAGCAAGAGGGCAGGCCTGCAATTCTGTAAGGGTGATTGGTTCTTCTCTTACATGTCTGCCACTTTTATGAGGCCTCTAGGGTGCCTGTTCTTCCAAGGGTGAGTCACTTTGGGTTTCCACTTCATAGTCCGATGAATGCTCAAATGCCATGATTGCTGTTTTTCAAATTACCTTGAAGATGAAGATGTTTGTGTATGAAAATTGTTTAAACTGCTCTTTTGTGTGCAAAGTTTGCCAGCAAAGTCTGGCGAATCCCAGAAAATAAAAGGCAATTTGAAGAAATTTGAAACGTTTTCGGGATTTTAGGTGTGTGTGCCGCGTTGCATACCCAACGCGCCACACTCTGCCAGTGCGCTGCGCCCGTTCAGATTTACACTGGAAATTTTCTCCCAGTGCACCGCGCCTTCCCAGTGCGCCGCGCGGCCAAATTTCCTCCAACTTCACCCAAATCGCTCACGAACTCAACCAATTTTGCTTTGGGTGGCTTTCTCCTTAATCTTGGCATGCAAATAACATTGATCTTCATGATAATGTCTTTATAAAGACATGGATTTAATTTTTGACTCTTCAAAACCCAACTTTGTAATGTTTTGGCATTGACACTTTTTTCATTTTAATACACTCTGTTTTTGAATTTCCCTTTTGATTTTTTGACTGAAACAATGAAATTCTTGGCAAATGTTTGCAGGGATAGCTGACATGGAATTTGGCAAAGGAGACCAGGGCTGCGCCTGAAGAAATCAATTGAAAATTTTTGAAAATTATTACAAAGGACAAAAGGTTGACTTTCTTCAAAACAAAGTTTTGAAGAACAGTGATAATCCATCCATATGACGATGAAATTCATGAAATAAAAAACATGTGTAGAACCTCCCTCTGGCATGCTGGCATTATTAGACACTTTAACGAATCAATTTGTGAAACCCTACACCTATGATTGACATGACTCTTTGCCCATTTAAAGATCAAACATTGACTGTCATGGACTTTTAATAAACATTGATGAAAAGACCTAAGCCAACAGGTACAAGACATGAGGGGAATGAATGACAAAGCCCTTCCGACAGAGTTTATGGCATGCTCCTAACAGAATGCAACTGAGTGAATCGAGTGAGACACCTAAAAATGAAATGCAAAAAGAGTTTTGATATCTGACGGAGGGATGACCAGACCGACTCTAACACTTAGTTGAAGGGGTTGTGAGTAAGGGAGGGCCCCCTTTACTCACAACTCCTGTAGCTGCAGATTTGTCTTATTGCCATTTATTTTTGTTATGCATTAATAGAATTAGCACACAGTATACATTTCTATTTCCTAATTTGTAACAACTCGTGAATAATGGTTAAATGTGAGCTTGTTTTATGAATGAGTGAATTGAGTTAACTTTTGTTCATTGGTCTAAGTATCTTTTTCTGAAAGATCAAGACATGCATTCATTAGCCTTTACGATTTGACACCCTTTTCCTGTGGAGGGAACATTCCCCGAGTGTTGAAGACTATTATCTGCCACCTTGCATTGAGCATAGGAATGTTCCAAACCCAAAAACCTGTGCACTTTCCCTTGACACTTGTTCTATCCATTGTACTATAGGCATTCTTTTTTTCTTTTTTCAGGCTTTATAATATGAAAAAGACAAAAAAAATAAATATTTCAAAAAAAATAGGAACGAGAAAATTTCTTCATTATTTGATGGAAACAAGTGTCAGTCGTGTCACCCTTGAACAAAGCACTTAAAAATAAGTCTTTCCTCCATCAGGATGGGACTTAAGTTGACTTTAAGGAAGCCAAAACCTTGTTTTTGAGTCAGTCCTCCACCAGTTGGTTAGTTGTTCCAATCATATGGACAGTTTGTTGATGCCTCCTATGTCACAAACTTATACAAAGCTATTTTATGTTGCCATGAAGTCACATAAAGTTGTGATTTTGTTCAAGGGAAGTCATCCTATTGTCTGTCGTTTTGCGGTGTCTCTTGACTCATTTATGTCAGCCATACCCAGTATTTCAAGTGATTCTCAGTATCACATCAGTTACTTGGTCATTTACTCTTGTCAGTTAAGAAGATCCCCATTAACTTCTTGCTGACGTCATCTTACGAGGCACAATACTTGCTAAGGTTTTGCAAATGGGGTAGCAAGCTAAGTGGGCTTGATTGTGGGGAAAACTCCACAGTTAAGCGCGCTTGAGCCAGAGGAGTTCTGGGATGGGTGACCTCCTGGGAAGTCCTGGTTACCGGGTGCAAGCCCCACAAGTGATGATTGAGGCTATGTGATTCATTTCACTAGTTTCAATCCCACTTCTTCACCCCTGTGAGCATCACCCGATGCAATGAGTGCTAAGTGAACTATTCAAAACTCATGAGAAATTAGTCAGTTACGACTACCTCTCATGGAAATGGTCATACGTGAATGACTTACTTAACGCAGTTGAATCCCAAAAATGATATCTAATATAATGCACTGCGTAAACCCCCATACTTAAATTCAAAAAGAGTCAAGGGATCTCTACTTGAATGGTTCATGAGGCACAATACTTGCTAAGGTTTTGCAAATGGGGTAGCAAGCTAAGTGGGCTTGATTGTGGGGAAAACTCCACAGTTAAGCGCGCTTGAGCCAGAGGAGTTCTGGGATGGGTGACCTCCTGGGAAGTCCTGGTTACCGGGTGCAAGCCCCGCAAGTGATGATTGAGGCTATGTGATTCATTTCACTAGTTTCAATCCCACTTCTTCACCCCTGTGAGCATCACCCGATGCAATGAGTGCTAAGTGAACTATTCAAAACTCATGAGAAATTAGTCAGTTACGACTACCTCTCATGGAAATGGTCATATGTGAATGACTTACTTAACGCAGTTGAATCCCAAAAATGATATCTAATATAATGCACTGCGTAAACCCCCATACTTAGAGTCTACTCTTATCGACTCTGACAAATTTCTCTAAGAGTAGACCTAAAGTCGCACCTTGGCTTTATTTACATCATTGATAGGTGACCTTCTACTCAACATCGATCAATATCATGGGTTTTTGACTGAGTGGTTTCCCTTGTATTTGACGTCATCTTACATTATCACACATTGAGATTTCGGCAATATCTTGGTTTCCATTTGACCTGTCAGGCGAGGAGGTAACTCCTCAAATGAAATCTGTTTATTTATTTAGATTTCTCATAGTTATATACATGAGGGAATGAATCTTGGGTTTCATGTCCCGATGACTCTTCCTTTTCCATTATTTATTATTTACACTATTTACAACTATTTATCCAATCCCCATGATTAGGTGTCAACATTCCCCCCCTTAATCTAAAGGGATGTTGGTGAGTCCAAGAATCGTTCTTAATCTTTCAAGCTTTTCTCTTCCAAGTGCTTTGGTGAAGATGTCTGCAATCTGCTAGTGGAGCAATGGCGTAGATGGATTGTCTTGGCCTCAACATGATGTCGAATCAGATGGTATTTTTTATTGATGTGCTTCGTTCGATCATGGAACTTTGGTTTCTTGGCCAACTTTATTGCAGCGGTGTTTTCAATCATGACTGGAGTCGAATGTACTTGTTTTACCTACAAATCTTCCAAGATTTTCCTAAGCCACACAATTTATTTTGTTGCCTCAGCTGCTGCCACATATTCTGCCTTTGTTATGGAATCTGCTGGAACTAATTGTTTGTGTGATCTCCAGGAGACAGCTCCTGATCCAAGACTCATAGCATAACCAGAATTAGATACCCCGGTTTCTTTGTCTCCCTCGAAGTCTGAATCAGAGTATCCAATCAAGCTGAAGTCACCCACCTGTGTATGCTTGAGTCCAAAGTCTTGAGTTCCCTTCAAGTACTTTAGAACTCTTTTTGCAGTAGACCAATGTCCCTCACAAGCCTTTTGCATAAACCTGGATATGATACCAACAACAAACGAAATGTCTGGTCTGGTAGTAGTCAGGGAGTTGAGACTTCCTACAAGATGTCTATACTTTGTTGCATCCTCAAATTCTTTTCCTTCAATGGATGTGAGCTTTAAGTTTTGTTCCATTGGAGTAGTTAGAGGATTGCATTCATCCATTCCAAACCTATTCAATAGATCTCCAATGTACTTTTTTTGAGAAAGGAATATTGACTTCGGATGTTGAGTTACTTAGATACCAAGATAGTAATGAACATAGCCCAAATCAATCATTTCAAAACATTTCCTCAATTCCTTATTTATGGATGTGATGTAGCTCTCATTGTTCCCTATCATCAAAAGATCATCTACATATACCACAAGATATACAACTATTTTTCCAACTTTCTTGACAAACAAAGTTGCATAATCAAGATCATAATGTTTGAAATTGAGTTTCAGAAGACGCTTAGTTAATTTTTCATACCAGGCTCGCGGTACTTGCTTGAGGCCATACAAAGATTTCACAAGTTTGCATACTTTATGTTCATGTCACTTATCCTTGAGGTTGGACATAAAAACATTCACTTTTAGATCTCCATTCAAGAAAGCAGTTTTTACATCCATTTGATGGACTTTCCAACCGTTCTAAGCTGCTAGAGCAAAGAGTGTTTGGATGGTAGCCCATTTTGCTATGGGGGAAAAAGTTTCCTCATAATTAACCCCTTCCTTCTATGCAAAACCTTTTGCCACAAGCCTGGCTTTGTGCTTGTCAAGCGAGCCATCAACTTTATACTTGTTCTTGTAGACCCACTTGCATCCAATTGGTTTTGTTCCCAATGGAGGATCAACCACCTTCCAAGTGACATTCTTTATCAAGGCATCAAACTCATTTTGCATCGCTTCTTTCCATTCATCATGAGAAGTGACTTCTTTGAAGGAAGTTGGTTCAAAATCTGTAGACAAATTCAATTCATAGTCATAAGAAGCATCCATATCAACGGGTGAATCAGAGTCATCTACATCACCTCCATTTTTTCGGGTTGAATTTCTTGTTCATGTCTTTCCAACCTCATCAGGATGAACACTTTCAAGTGTCTTTGTCAGACACTTTGGAAGACCTTTCTGAGATGGTCCAGGCTGCTCAGTTGATTGAGTTGGGACTGAATCAAGATTGAGTCTCCCAATTCTGTCAATCACATCACTCAAAGTATCATTAGTGGTTGGAGTTTCATGTGGGGGAGAGAGTGCTTCAGAAGAAGATTCCACAAATTGATCCAATATAGGAATCCCCCCTTCAATATGTGGAATTTGATTATCAAATTCTTGAAATTATTTTGCATTTGCAAATCTATCCAAGCGATCAAGTTTCCGCTCAACAACATTGTCAGCTTTGGAAGATTCAAGAAGATTACATCTCTAGATACAAAAAACTTTTTATTAATTTCATCATAGAAACGATATGCTTTGGAGGTGTTTGAATACCCCAAGAAGATACACTTACGACTCCTTGCACCAAGTTTGTTTCTCAGTACCTTTGGTATCAAGGCATAACATGTGGAACCAAAGACCCTGAGATGCTTTACCGAAGGAATGTGCCCATACCACATTTCATAAGGAGTCTTGTTTCTAATAACATTAGATGGATATATATTCTTTACATATACATCACATAGAACTGCATCAGCCAAAAACATCAATTTTATATTCTTGAAAAGCATTATGGAGCGCACCATATTTAAGATTGTCCTATTCATTCTTTCAGCTACTCCATTCTGTTGGGGATTATAAGGCACAATTGTTTGATGTTTGAACCCATGTTGGCGAAGATAGTTTTCAAATTCATTTGAGTGTATTCTTTTCCATTATCAGTGCGAATAGAGCCAATATGAGATTTTGCATCATTTTCAATCCATGTATGAAATTTCTTGAATGTTTGAAAAGCATTAGATTTGTTCTTCAATAAATAAACCCAACACATTCTGGTGTAGTCATCAATATATGCCATCATATATTTATTTCCATTTGCAGAAGGAACAAGCATTGAACCACATAAATATGAATGAATGAGTTCAAGTTTTCTATGTGTTCTAGAATGTGAATCATGAAAAGACTGTTTGTTATGTTTTCGTAGAATGCAAGCATCACATTCTTAAGTTTTCTAAGAATTGTAGGAA
Source organism: Pinus tabuliformis (assembly GCA_031772625.1). Lineage (NCBI taxonomy): Eukaryota > Viridiplantae > Streptophyta > Pinopsida > Pinales > Pinaceae > Pinus > Pinus tabuliformis. The sequence goes on along the minus strand of CM062808.1, from coordinate 432,181,606 downwards.
AACTAGTAATACCATTTTTCTTCAACAAGCGAAGGTTTTCATAGTTCAAGTGTCCAAGTCTTGTTGAGATTGCAACAAGATGATGGAGCTTAGTGAAAAGAGTCGCCTTCACTAAGTGGGCCCACAGGCTATTTTTGGCGCAAGTCTATTTTTAGACTATGTCTATTTTTAGACATATGGATCATGTCTATGTTTATGGATGATTGATCAAGTTGGGAAAAATAGATGGACTTCTATTTTTGATGAAAGTGTGAGTGATCACAGTGTGAGTGATTACAATGTGAGTGATCACAGTGTGAGTGATCAAAGTCAAAAATAGAAAAGTCAAATATTATTATCTCACAATAATATTTGGACTATAAACTTAATCTTATTCTCTTGGAGCACTTCAGTTTGAGCTACAGAGGTGGCACATGCAGCTGTCAGAAGGAAATACGCTTTTCTTATGAGTCAGTTGAGTTGTTGCATGCATGACTTCAGTTAGAACTCAAGTGAGTTGAGTTTAGTGGACTGGAGGTACAGTTGATGGAGTTGTGTTCAGTTTGACTTAGTTAAACTAGTTGTAGTTAGTCTAACTGCAGATAGACTAATGATGAGTTGTTAAACTAATTATTAACTCATAATACAACTAAAGAATACATCAGTTAACTCAGTTGCATGTCAGTGCATGTCAGTGCATGTTCAGTTCAACAGGGACAGGTGGTAGAGAATCAGATTGCTATCAGTTGTGACTATAGTTGTGCACCAGATCTTGCACAATCAAGGGATTGAGTATGCCAATGAGTTTGCTCACGTATTTGCCCACATTTTAGCCTTTGCTCACGTCCACAAAGAGTGAGTGACTATTTTGCAGGTGAAAATCGAGTTTGGGAAGCAATTCTCATCAGTTCTTGAGCAGGTATTGAGCAGTGGAGGCAGGCAAGCAGTGGAAGAGATTTGGAGATTAGATCTGAGCTGTATTGTGTGTAACAGAGGTGGAGATACTTGTGAGAAGTATTATGCTGTGTAATGTTACATGACTCAATCATTAATATACAGATAGTGTGGGGTTTTTAGCGAGATGCTTTCCCCGTGATACATATTGTGTTAATGTGTGAATGCTCTTGATGTTTTATTGTTATTGATGCTGCTATATTCTTGATCAACGTAGAGGAGCTTATGTATTGTGTATGTTTTCCGCATTAGTACATGATCAGGATAATCTCCATTGAATATGTGTTAAATTATTCAAAATTTCTACATGGTATCAGAGCTAGATAATTGTAGAAAAAGTTTCTACATGGTATCAGAGCTAGATGATTTGTAGAAAAAATTTCTACATGGTATCAGAGCAGCTTGATTTGTAGAAGAGATTTTTACAGGATATCAAGCGAGGATTGATCGGAAGCAATTGAGTTGGAGCTGGTGGAAATTCGAATTTGCAGCAGTGTTGTTGAAAATGTCTTTCAACGGATTGCAAATGTTATTCCAAAGCAAGAGCGACCTGGCGCTCAAGGATAAACTCAAAAACAATAAAGGTGAGAATGGATCTTCATCAAAGGTATCTGATGAAGAGAATTGTGCTTTGGCTGCCAAAGCAAAGAAAGGGAAGAGCAAGAAAGCTTCTCAGTCTGGTGCGAAAGGCAAGAAGCAGGATATGTCCAAGGTGAAGTGTTTTCACTGTCACCAGCACGGACACTATGCCACAAATTGTCCGCAGAAGAAGAAGAACAAGCAAGCTGTTGGATCTGCAGGGGGAGAGGCCTTAGCTTCTCAGTTTGAGCTTGATTTTTCATTGATCGCATGCTTGGTTTCAAGTGTGATGGGATCAGTGTGGTTCTTGGACAGTGGTGCGTCTTTTCACATGACGGGAGATAGAGATTTGTTCTCTGATCTGGAGGACAAAGATCTTGGAGTGCACATCGAGATGGGCGATGATGGTAGATACAGTGCGACCGGTATCGGTACCATTTCCTTTGAGAGGGAGTCTGGTAAACCCTTTGTATTGAAGGAAGTCATGCATGTTCCAGGATTGAAGAAGAATCTCATCTCAGTGGTGATGTTAGAAGACAAGGGGTATGATGTTGTTTTCAGTGAGGGAAAGGCCTTCCTGCGCAGCAAGACAACTGGTGAGACCCGGAAGATAGGGGTTCGAGTGAGGAACCTTTATCAGTTGCATGTAGATGGATGCGCAGTAATGGCAGGCAAGGCAGAAGGATTGGTGAGCCGGGATGATGGCGAGTTGTGGCACAGGAGATTGGGTCACCTTCACCATGGAGCCTTGAAGATACTGCAGCAAATCACTACAGGGCTTCCTAAAGGCACACTTGCGCAGTCAGATCAGTGCAAGGGGTGTACTTTGGGGAAGTTTGTGAAAGCCACCTTTCACGAGAAGGATAGTCGCGCCACGACGATCCTTGAGAGAATTCACACAGACGTGTGTGGACCTTTCTCAGTTGCTTCAACAGCAAAACACAGGTATTATGTGATTTTTGTTGATGATTTCTCTCGTAAGTGCTGGATCTTCTTCATGCAGAAGAAGAGCGAGACATATTCAAAGTTCTGTGAATTCAAAGCACTGGTCGAGAAGGAGTCGGGGAAGAAGGTGAAGGCTCTTAGGAGCGATAATGGTGGTGAATACATCTCGGACGAGTTCAAGGATTTCTGCAAGGCAGAAGGGATTCGTAGAGAGCTCATAGCTCCCCATAACCCACAGCAGAACGGGGTAGCTGAGCAGAAGAACAGAACGATTGTGGGTGCTGCACGGGCAATGTTGCATGATCAGGGCCTACCCCTTCACTTGTGGGCGGAAGCATGCAATACAACAGTTTATGTGCAGAACCGTTGTCCACATAGGATACTTGGCATGAGTACACCCGAGGAGGCTTATTCTGGTAAGAAGCCTGATCTTTCTCATTTGAGGATTTTTGGTGCTAACGTTTACATGCATGTGACGAAGGATGCCAAAAAGAAGTTGGAGCCGACTGCAGAGGTTGGGATATTTGTGGGGTACACTGATACGCCCCACAACTATCGTGTGTATTTGCCAGACAGTGGTAAAACTGTTATGCGACGGGATATAAAATTTCAGGAGGAGAAAGCCATGAAGTGTTCGCTTGAGAGGGAGCTACACTTGCATGCAGATGAGGAGCTATTAGTTCCTAAGGATGAGCTTCAGGACGTGGATCAGCCACAGGACGAGGTTCATGGAGTGGAAGAGACCACTCATGCAGCGCCAACCATCAGAGGGCGAAAGCGCTTGACAGAAGCTGAGCGACTGGCTCAAGATGCAGAGAAAGTTGTAGGACCACCTACAGCCCAACGCAGGCAGAGACAGTCACCTGATCGGTACACTGGATACATGGATCTTATGAGCAAGTGTGTTGTGACTGAGCCATCCTCTTTCGAGGAAGCTGTGGAGGATCCCGCATGGGTAGACGCCATGGTGGAAGAGTATGATTCTATTGTCAGAAACAGTGCATGGGAGATTGTTCCTAGACCGGAAGGGAAATCAGTGGTGGGTTCGAGATGGATCTACAAAGTTAAGCAGGCAGCTGACGGGAGTGTGGAGAAGTACAAGGCAAGATTTGTTGCCCGAGGCTTTTCACAGATTGAGGGGATCGATTATGAGGAGACCTTTGCACCTGTCGCAAGGTATTCTTCCATACGGACGATTCTTGCTCTCTCAGCGCAGATGGGATGGCACATTCATCAGATGGATGTGAAGACTGTGTTCCTCAACGGAGTCATTGAGGAGGAGGTGTACATTGAGCAACCCGAAGGCTTTGAAGTCTTCAGCAGCGAGTCGCATGTGTGCAGGCTCAAGAGAGCGCTGTATGGGTTGAAGCAAGCACCACGTGCTTGGTACACACGGATAGACAGCTATTTCACAGGACTTGGATTCTCCAAGAGCGAGGCGGATCCGAACCTATACCAGATTGTGGTGGAGGGTAAGTTGCTTATCATTGTACTGTATGTTGATGATTTGATTCTAACGGGTGATGAGCTGTTGATACTGTCATGCAAGAAGGATCTTTCTACAGAGTTTGAGATGAAGGACTTGGGCCTCCTTCACTATTTCCTAGGATTGGAAATATGGCAGCGCAGTGGTGGACTGTTTGTTTCTTAGGGCAAGTATGCTCGGGAGATACTGGAGAAGTTCAACATGCATGGCTGCAAGCCTGTTGATACTCCTCTTCCTGGAGGTTGGAGGAAGGAGGATGCCACTTCGGGAGAAGAAGTGGATGCCACTGTTTATCGACAGTTGGTGGGGTCGCTGATGTATTTGGTCAATACACGACCTGATATATGCTATGCAGTTAACCAGCTTTCACAAGCTATGGTTAAGCCTACCAAGCTCTTCTGGCAGGCGGGCAAGCATGTATTGCGCTACTTGAGAGGCACATCGGGATATGGTTTGTGGTACAGACAGGAGGATGAGGTGAAGCTATGTGGCTTCACGGATGCAGATTGGGCAGGGAGCCCAACAGACAGAAAGAGCACATCAGGAGGGGTCTTCAGTATCGGATCGACAGTAGTTTCTACAGCAGGAAGCAGAGATCCGTGGCACTCAGTTCAGCGGAGGCCGAGTATATGGCAGCAAGTTTGGCTGCATGTGAGGCTATATGGATGAGGAAGATCCTGGTTGGTTTGTTCGGTTCTCATTTGGATCCTACTGTGATTTACTGTGATAACCAGAGTTGCATTAAACTCTCGGCTAATCCTGTATTTCATGATAGATCTAAACATATTGACATCAGGTACCATCATATCAGAGATTGTGTGCAGCGGAGGATCATGTTACTTTCGTACATTCCAACGGAGGATCGGGATGCTGATATTCTGACGAAGGCTCTCACTAGGAGCAAATTCGAGTATCACCGAGGCAGGATAGGGGTTGCTGATAATCCATATCTTGTCGAGAGGGAGTGTTGAGATTGCAACAAGATGATGGAGCTTAGTGAAAAGAGTCGCCTTCACTAAGTGGGCCCGCAGGCTATTTTTGGCGCAAGTCTATTTTTAGACTATGTCTATTTTTAGACATAGGGATCATGTCTATGTTTATGGATGATTGATCAAGTTGGGAAAAATAGATGGACTTCTATTTTTGATGAAAGTGTGAGTGATCACAGTGTGAGTGATTACAGTGTGAGTGATCACAGTGTGAGTGATCAAAGTCAAAAATAGAAAAGTCAAATATTATTATCTCACAATAATATTTGGACTATAAACTTAATCTTATTCTCTTGGAGCACTTCAGTTTGAGCTACAGAGGTGGCACATGCAGCTGTCAGAAGGAAATACGCTTTTCTTATGAGTCAGTTGAGTTGTTGCATGCATGACTTCAGTTAGAACTCAAGTGAGTTGAGTTTAGTGGACTGGAGGTACAGTTGATGGAGTTGTGTTCAGTTTGACTTAGTTAAACTAGTTGTAGTTAGTCTAACTGCAGATAGACTAATGATGAGTTGTTAAACTAATTATTAACTCATAATACAACTAAAGAATACATCAGTTAACTCAGTTGCATGTCAGTGCATGTCAGTGCATGTTCAGTTCAACAGGGACAGGTGGTAGAGAATCAGATTGCTATCAGTTGTGACTATAGTTGTGCACCAGATCTTGCACAATCAAGGGATTGAGTATGCCAATGAGTTTGCTCACGTATTTGCCCACATTTTAGCCTTTGCTCACGTCCACAAAGAGTGAGTGACTATTTTGAAGGTGAAAATCGAGTTTGGGAAGCAATTCTCATCAGTTCTTGAGCAGGTATTGAGCAGTGGAGGCAGGCAAACAGTGGAAGAGATTTGGAGATCAGATCTGAGTTGTATTGTGTGTAACAGAGGTGGAGATACTTGTGAGAAGTATTATGCTGTGTAATGTTACATGACTCAATCATTAATATATAGATAGTGTGGGGTTTTTAGCGAGATGCTTTCCCCGTGATACATACTGTGTTAATGTGTGAATGCTCTTGATGTTTTATTGTTATTGATGCTGCTATATTCTTGATCAACGTAGAGGAGCTTATGTATTGTGTATGTTTTCCGCATTAGTACATGATCAGGATAATCTCCATTGAATATGTGTTAAATTATTCAAAATTTCTACAAGTCTAGCATGCCATAATAAACTTGATGGAAATGTGCCTTCATCATAATGAGAATTGTACGAGAAATTTTGTGCACAAGCAGAGGTACCTTGCAGCTTGAGAAGCCCTTCTTCTTCTATCCCCATCACGACAAGTGAGTGATCTGATGATTTTCTCACCTCAACCTTGACATCAAACATATGACTAGAGTGTCCTTGCTAGCAGATGTGGACCAAGGACAACAAGTTTCTCCTCAGTTGTGGGAGATATCAAACATCATGCAGAAGAAAGTCTGGAAGACCAGGCAATTTAAGCCTGATTATGCCAAGCCCTGATGGCTTGAGTTTTGATTTGTCTGCAAAGTATAATGTTACATGAAAATTGTCAGTGAATTATGCAAAAAAATGTCTTCTAAAAGTCATGTGGCAAGTTGCTTCTGAATCAAGCAACCAATCAATGATTTTTCCAAGAAGCAAGTGAAGCATTAAACAAGTCTTCATTTACTCCAATATTACAATGTGCCACAACATAGTGAGTGGATTCAGGTGATTTACTTTTCTATTTGTCATTAGTTTTACCTTTGGGTTGATTTCTTTCCTACTCAATTCTGTCCTAAGGCAACTTGCATGTGGATGCATCATGTGATCCATCTCTATTGCAATGTATGCAATGCAAATCTGACTTTTCTCCTTGAGAGTGTTTGCCCCCCTGCCTCTGAAATTTCTTCTTCCTCTTCCTCTTTGACCACCTCTTCCTCTGGAAGAACCTTGAGCAAGATTCTTCTCTCTCTGTGCAAGACACAGCCTCTTCAGAAGACTGAGGAGTTGTCTTCTTCCCAAAATCTTTCTCTCTCTCAGCAAATTTATTCACAAGGGAGTCAAAGGTAATTTCTTTGAGGTTTCCATTTGCTTGCAATGACTCAAGATAATTTGAGTAAGTGGGATAAAGTGCCTTGACAAAAGCTATCAGAGGAATGTCCAGTTCAACATTAGTGACTTTGATATCATGCATAATAGATTTTACTTCTGATGCAAGAGTAAGAGGATCATCCTTTTGTAATTCAAGGCTAAGCAATTAATCATGAGTTGAACAACTTCAAGTGCAGAGTGTGAGTCATAGAGTTCCTTCAGTTTTTGTAAGGATTCGAAAGCATTTGAAAATGGAGAAATATGGCGACTCACCTCTTCATTTACTGATGCTGCAATCAAGGCATAAGCCTTGCTGTTCTTATTTTCCCAAATGGAAAATTCCTTGTCTGAGGTAGGCTTTTCTGGTTCTTTGTCTCCTTCTCCAACACACACTCCTTTCCACAGCTCATTAAAAATGAGAGTGTGTTTGATCTTCCGCGACCATTCTGGATAGTTCTCCTTCCCGGTGAGAACCACTCCCACAATAGATATCAATGAATGCATTGTAAAAATCTGTGTACTGTAAAAAAAATTCTTCTGCTACCAATATATAAAATTGTACTTCTGATAGTAATATGTATAAAAATTGCACTCTCATATATCAAACAGAGGTATTATGTGGGGGAGGTGGTTTATGGGGGAGGTGGTTTATGGGAGAGGAGGGTGTATATGGGGTAGGTTACACCAAAAGACAACGTTAAAATAAAAAGACAACATTGTGGTGGTCGGCCTTTAAGGCACGAAAGTGCAGTGGTATGGAGTGGTGTGGAGTTAACGCAGAGCGGTGGAGTGATACCATGTCAGAGCCACGAAAACTGTGTTGGGACCACAGCACCACGCTTCCGCTGGGCCACGATTCTGCTGCACCGATACCGTTGAAGTGGTGTAACAATACTTGACCAACTGACCAACTATATTCAACGTATTACCACGGGAGGAGGAGGGCCAAGCCAACACATGTTAGGCTGACTGTGTAGGAGGGAGTTCTGACTATCCAACGGAGGGTCGAGATAGTGCGTAGAGGGAGGGCCGATTGTATGGGAGGGGCATATGGAGGGGAGGTCTACGTATGCAGTGTTTGGAAGTTGCGTTTGGGAGCAGTGTTTTGGGCGTGGTCAATGTAAAATGTAGCGTGGAGGGAGGTAAGGATCAAGATAGCCACACCAAACGGGGTGGAGGCATTATCCAACGAAGAGGTATGATGCCACCATGATCCTCATCTAGTTCATAATTGATGTTGCATACGTTGAACAACTATTGAATAACATAATCGTTCACTCCCAGGCTGCAGAACTGGCAGCAATAACTTATGTTGAAGACCACCACAACATTCTCAGATTCCACCGTGACAATGTTGAGGGGACCGGAGAATGTGAGGAGGAAAATACTACAACATAATAATACCACAATAGTCAACGTAAAACTCACTCAGAAAAAATTGACATACCATAAAATCGATCCTCTAACAACCTCCAACAACACAGGTTTCGATCCTCCAATAACCTCCAATAGCACAGGTAGATTAACGCTTAACTTTGAGAATGGAGAAATGGCAAAGGTGTCAGTTCTACAAAATGGGCAAAACATATGCAGGAGGGAGTTACAAAGGCAGAGAGGGAAGCCAAAAATGGCGCTGGCTCTAATACCATGTCAGGCCAGGAGGTAACTCCTCAAATGAAATATGTTTATTCATTTAGATTGCTCATAGTTATATACATGAGGGAGTGACTCTTGGGTTTCATCTCCCGATGACTCTTCCTTTTCCATTATTTATTATTTACACTATTTACAACTGTTCACCCAATCCCCATGATTAGGTGTCTATTGGTGGATTCCTCACCTCTGTGTTAGCTTTCATTATTGGTTGGTTCACAAGATTTCTTTCATGCACTAACGACATTTTGTGCACGTCAGAAATGTACTTTGGGGTGGTTACTTCATCTTTATTAATCCGAGTCCTTCCAAATTAGTGGCATGTATCTTACGCTCACACTGGTTCATGTGGGATTCCTTAATGCCTTCCTTCCAACAAATATTTTCCCATCAACCCAAACTCATTGCTCTAGGAACAAGGTCCAGAGTTCTATTTCAGTACCTTGACACTCATTATCATTATTGGTGAGTTGTATTGCAATTGTTAATGGTGTACATCAATGACGAGTAATCAAACGATTTCTCACATGGTCGACTCCAGTTCATTTATTCCCATTGTGTAGAAATGTACCATATGTGGTCGGTGAAGACCTTGGGTTGTGTCAGTATCTTAGTTCACTTAAAAATATCTTTAGCTTTTTGTTGGTGATATCTCTCAACTCTATATGTTGCACACTTTCTCAACAACATCTTATATGTTGGCACCCGAGTTTATGCAGTACCACTACTCCACTTACATGACTTGGAACTTTTACGAGGATCAGTTATACAACATCTTTGTTCAAACATCCTTCTATGTGATATTGATACATAAATCCATTGTGTTCTTTCGTGGCTATGATATGATGCTCCAATATGTATTATTTAGCTCATTTTGTATACTTATGTATACATTATGGATTCGCATTATACTTTATCAACAAACATGCTTTATTACTTTTGAGCATGGGTATGCCCGCCTCAGAGATGAGTTTTATTTTTGACTCCTTCTACAGGTATTAGATGGGCTGTAAGTTGGTGATCTCCTCCTAGGTTTTCCAATGACTCCTCTCTTTATACTTAATATATTTCGGCCATCATGTTCCCTTCTTACCTCATATATTAGGGGGCATTTGTTATAACATCATTCAACATGCATGTAGACCTTATGCTCTTATATGGACTTAGGCAGTCCCTTTACCCTCGTATACTTGACTTTATCTTTAAAAATTATATTAAAATTCCATACGCGACTCTTCCCGCATAAACATGCGTACATATGCGGGTCCCAAAACACTATACCCACGTATACATTTTTATTATGAAAACATAAATAAAATGTTATTTTTCGGGTGGGGTTTACGGGTTTTACTGAGAGCCCACCTACAGGGGCCCATGGCCTAAGTGAAATAACCAATTGAGGTGGTATATATACACCCCTTTGGTATTCCTAATTCATAGAAGAATAGAGATATTGACATTATACTCGATTTCTCGTAGATCAAGTTTGTTTTTCTCGTGCCTCCTACACTCCCTGTCTCTAGGAAACCCTGGTTTCCTTTGCAGAGATGCTCAGTCCCTTTATCTAGCATATTCTTGCATCTATTAGAGAGATTTTCTTCCTGGGTCGAGCTGGATGGATCCATTGGAAGGTTTTGTTAGTGCCTTTGGCCTGGATAAGGTTTTATCTATCCAATACTTATTGTTATTCATCAATAAAGAAACTCATGTCTTGTGCCCGATATATGTTGTCATCTTATGAACGATAATCTAAATTTATATTTAATATGATTTAACATATTCTTATGCATGTACTTTGAATTATATATTTTATCTATGCTTATGTGATTGACTTTCAGGTTTGCACATCTTAGAGGAAGTAGAGGGTTTGGACCCTATGGGAACATCTTCAAACATAGGACCCTCAGGTACATTCCCAAGTCCAACTTCAATAATTTAAGTGTTTCGCATGTTGGATTTAGTGTTCTTTTTTGATTGATATATTCTCCTCTATTGAGGTTTTCAACTTTGGCCTTAGGGATTATTTCCCGTGAACGGGTAGGCCCCCCTCATTAGTCAGACACTACCTATTTTTAGTTAGGGTAGTTCTTATTTCCATTTATAGTTCAATATATTTAATTGATTACTATATTTTCTCATTATTAATGTTGCTACAACTTGTTAGAAATTTACTCTTTTTTTTAATGGTGTGCATTGATTCATTAAGTAATGATTTATGCTATTTTTTAGATCCTTAACTATCATCTTTGACTCAACTTACTGAATTGGTTTTTCTATATTAAAGTTTTCCATCTACCTAATCAATTTATGTGCGTTCTTGTTGCAAAGTTTACGAGTAAGAAAATAGCTTGATCAAGTCACCCATTTAATTTTCTACTTATGTGCTTACTCTCCCGCGAGAGTGATTTACTTTCTTACCTGTGTGTTTATTTTCTGGCAAGGGTGATTTAATTTCTTGTCTATGTGTTTACTTTCTATAAGAGTTACTTACCTTTCTGCAAGTGTGTTGTAATTAATACTTCAATTGTTACAAGAGTGCAAGAGTGACATTTCAATTCCTGCAAGTGTGATATTTCAATTCATGCAAGTGTGATTTTTTAATTCCCGCTAGTGTGAATCTTCCAGTTCCTGCAAGTGTGGTTTTCTTTACTTAGTGACTTGTGAAATTACATTAACATCCAAATATGTAACACTTAATTATTGTTACGGGAATAAGTACCCTAGGGCTTTGGGTTGAAACCCTAATAGAGCAAGAGCAAACTACAGTAAGAAACACTCATACAACTCAGGCAACATGCTTATATAAACAAACTATGCGATAATGATCATACCCGGATGTCCTTCGTTTGGGTAGTTCTAGCAGGGTTCAGATCCTATGCAACTCCTGATGATCTTCAAATCTACAAATCAACCAATCCAAACATATAGAGCAACATATAGATAAATCATTTTAATGAAATCAACTTTAAATCATATAACCAAGATGATTATTTATACATCAAAATGACATTCATACATGAATTACAACAGTACCTGACGCATAACCAAAGTTAATCTCAAGAACAAAACAATGTTTCTTTTTATTGTAGAAATCTATAACCAACATGGAGAGAATTCACTTGAGTCTTCTTCTTCCGGCTCCAAGCAGAACTGTCCTCTAGATCCGTCCAGTCCCAGTCTTCAACAACCTCCTTCCATAACCAATACCATGATATCTCAAGCAAGTGGGAGAATATCAACACTCAAGGAAACAAGGGTTTCCTGAAACTTGGGGGAGTGCTTGAAGCACAGGGATACTTCAGACTTAGTCAGGGGATAATCTTAGTATAGTAATTCTATCTCTTCTCATCCTTAATGCCTTCCCATAGAAGTCTATTTACACTTCTCCCAATTAGTTTTTTAGTTGGGAAACAGTTGGGCCATAGGCACTAGGAGGTAATCAACAGCTAAAACCTGTGAACTCCGCCCATAGTTAAGGAAATTTATTTATTTTTAAGTGTTTTAACACATATACGCAGGTTGGGTATTGACTAACTCGCATGTACATGCTTTTATCACAGGGAAAAGTAGCGTACAGGGATTAAAACACTATTTTAAAATATTCGGACCAAGTCTGGAAGGAGGGGTTGCCCTAGGCCATAAACCAAGCATCACAAATACCAAGGGTGATATTTGGAGCTATAACAGATGCCCCCTAATATATGAGGTCAGAAGGGGTACATGATGGCCGAAATGTATTAAGTATATGGAAAGGAAACCTGTCGAAACTGAGAAGGACTTCACCATATTTCAGCCTGCCAAGCCATCAAAAGGAGATCAGAAAGAAACAACTATCTGAGGTGGGCATACCCATGCTTAGAGAAAGTAAAGCATGTCAACATATCAAGTATAAGTGGATCCACTATGTATACAAGTATAAAAGACTGAAAGTACATAATGGATCGTCTGATCGTGATCGAAAGTGCATGTCTGAATATCACATATAAGAAGATGATCAATGAAGCTGATCACTGATGCCAAAAACTGATCCCAATAGTACTAAATGAACATGATGGAATAAGATGACACTACATCGCAACTCGGATGCCAGCATATAAGATGTCGCTATGAAGGACTGCAACATATAAGGTGGATGGTGTCAACTAGCAGTAACAGGAGCAATTGACAAGTGAACCAAAACATGCTGATGCAACCGAGGTCTTCACCGACTGCTGTGGAACATTTCTACATAATGGGAATAAATGATCTGAAGTCAACCATGTGAGAAATCGTTTGATTACCGGTCATTGATGTATATCGTTAACAAACGCGAGACTACTCACCAATAATGATAATGAGAGTCAAGGTACCCAGTACACTCTAACAAGTGCGAATGAATAATTTGAAGTCGAACACCTAGAATAATTTATCAATCAGGGGACAATGATGGTTTCCCACTGTCAATAGCGAAGGAATCTGCCACTGATGACTGCAAACCCCAAGGTACTGCCAAATGGACTCTAGATCTTTGTCCCAAAGCAATGAGTCGTAGACGATAGGAAACAATCCGCTAGAAGGAAGGCATTAAGGCATCCTTCATCAATCTAGCACGAGTGTAACCCGTAGGCCAATAATGTGGAAGGAATCGGATGAAAAAGATGTAGTAACCCAACCGAAGCACGTTTCCGGCGTACACAAGATGTAGCTAGCACATGATAGAAACCCTCTGAACCAACCAATAATGAAATCTGACACAGAGGCAAGGAATCCACCAATAGGGTCAAATGGAAACCAAGGCACTACATGAATCCCAATGTGTGATAATGAAAGCTGATATCGAACACAAGGGAAACTACTCAATCAAAGACCCATGATACTGATCGATGCTGAGCACAAGGTGACCTATCAATAATGAAAATAGGGCCAGAGTGTGGCTCTAGGCCTGCTCTCAGAGCAATATGTCGTCATCGATAAGGACAAGACCCGTCAGCAAGATGTCAATGGAGACCTTCTCAAACCGGCACGAGCAAAGGACCAATATAATTGATGTGATGACAAACACGACACCTACAACTAGGGATGGCCGACTGAAAAATAGGTCAAGAGACACCACAGAGAGGCCGACTCAGGTTACTTCCCTTGAACAAAAGCACGACTCAATGACGACTATATGACAACATATGATAACTTTGTATAAGTTCGTCATGCAGGAGGCACGAATGAACTCTCCATATGATTGGAAGAGGTAACCAATCGGAGGAGAAATGACTCAATAACAAGGTTAAGGCGTACCTAAGTCAGACTAATTCCTGCCCAAAATGAAGGAGACTTTCTTTTGAGTGCTTTGTTCAAGGGCGACACGATTGACTCTAGCTGCCAATAATATATGGAAATGTTGTCCCGTTCCCGCTCTTTTTGGAATATATAATTTTTTTTGTCTCTTTCCTTAAGCTGGAAAAATAATAAAAGAATGATATAGTACAGTAGAAAGAATGAGTGTCAGAGAAACAGATGATCTAGTTCCTGGGATGGGAACAATCCTATGCTTAATGCAGTAGTTACCTTCTTAGCCACTCATCCTGAGCTGGGTCGATAGATAGACTGGACATGATTATGGGCATTTAGTCCCGATTTTGTATATTATTTTTTGAACACTTTATGTATACATAGGCAATTTTATGATATATATATACAGTTCCAAATTTTTGATGTTTGTTTTTAATTTGATGAATGATTGATATGCCAATCTAATGCTTGATTAGCGATAGAATCCGCTAATGAATTTTTATATTGTGGAATGTGCACATATGTAATATAAACAAATGATCGTTGCAACACTCTCACTCTCAAAGATTTGCGATATAAATAAGGATCCCGAACCTGATAAATTTTATTTAATTGTGACACTACTAGTAGAGAGTCAAGATACACTACCAACGAATCAATTCCATAAGAAATAGCTTCGGATAATAAATTAATAACGACAGTAAATTCGGCAATGTCATTTGAAGCAGGACCAATACATACTCCCCTTGATACCATCAACTGACCAGATAGATAATAAATGACCCAAGCTGCGGAAGCAAGATTCCGAGTGTGCCGACTAGCACCTTTGGCGAATCCAAAATAGACCAAGTCATCCATCAACACCTGCCAAAGCAGATAAAAAAAGTGTCAATATCACAAAAATGCCCGAAAAATATGTAGAAACATACAAAATATACAAACAAGAAATTTCTTGGCTGTAACCTAAGCAAAATACTTCTTGAGGTAGAGCCCATTTGGGGGCTCCGCCAACTTGTTCCTAGAGATGTTTAAAGGTACAATTTTTGAGCCAATCAATATATTACCTTTGGAAGATAACTGTGCTGGAGCCAAAGGATTTGAAACTGTACAAACATCGCTAGTAAGTAGATTGGAGAACCTAGATTCGACTTCATGCAAAGGAGGATGAAAATATGAACGATGATGTAAATCTTCGAATGGTCGATCTACAACCGTCATTGCTTTGAAGATTGCTTCGTCAGATGGAAAAATTTTATATAAGCAATCCAAAGCATAAGTAGAGTCAAGGGTCCAAGCAGGAGCCACATCACCATCTAACTCCTCCTCAGAAAAAGGAGTTGGATGGTCATCTGTAGAGTTATGGATAGATTCATATCTAAGTTCTACTGCAGCCATAGGAAATGCTATTCCACCCACCTTCCCTTCATCTGATGTGGTCGTAGATGAAGGTAAGGTCCCAAGGTCTGAAAAATAATGAGTTCGAAAGAACTCTTTTCGTAAAGGCTCCTTGGAGGATGAAATTGCATCGATTCTAGCTGTAGGAAGGGGAATATCAAATATACCCATCAAGGAAGAGTACATCCCAACTCCTAAATTCGCTATAGGTTGATGAGGATTATCTACCAATGGAACGGTAGAATCTGAAGTTGCACGAGAATCACCTGGAGAATAATCTAATTGATCAATTTTAACAATTCTCCCCTCATGAGGAAAACAAAGGATGCAGAATAGAGAGGAAACTATGGCGTCCATCTCATAAATCCAATTTCTTCCCAAGAGGAGGTTGTAATCCAAGTTGGCATCAACGATTTCTACCTCAATATTAACGACCTTTCCTCCAACACTTATAGGAAAAGCTGGGATCATTCCGTGTGGCCTATGATAATGACCATCAAATGCTGTTAAGAAAGTCAGTGAAGGAACAGATGAAGGTGATCTAATGGCCTTCCAACACGACATAGACATGACGCATGTGGAAGCTCCCTCATCTATAACTGTCCGAAAAATATTGGTTTTCCGGTAAGTAGACTTTATCTAGAAATCCATATGGTGAGGAAGTCTCTTTTTGACATTGAGCATATCAAGAGTGAGCACTAAATAATTTTTGGGATCCACTGCCCCAATTGCCAAAAGCAAAGCACTTCTTTGAGTAGGACACAACTGGAGTACCTCCAATGCAAACATAACACATGGACTTTGAGCCAGATCTTCTACAATCGAGTAGTTTTGGGCTGCCCTAGCATTAAGGTTAATTGTCGAGCACTTAGCGAAACCTTTCGGTATCTGAGGTATAGACTCAACAGAGGGTCGCTCAACATGAAGCGGGTCTGAGGTTTTGGGAACAGATTTTGCTTTAGAAGTTTCCGTTTTCACTGTAATCGCGTGCGCGTGTGGAAATGTTGACATGAGAGTTCATCATATACACATTTGAGGAATTTTCCCCTTCCTGGTTGCCCCCTGCGAAGGTACCAGCGTTCGAGTTCGTGCCAGCAAGTAATTGCTGCCCTTGGGGAAAAGGGTTAGTCAGGACAGCTTGGGAGCTAGAGGACCCTTGCTGCACTAACAAGTGCTGAGCATCCTGAATCTTGGGGCAGAGGTGAGTCAAATGATCTCCATTGCATAACTTGCATGGAAATTTAACCTTCTTCTTAGACTCTTTTCTACCCTCATCGGCACCATTGCCGGGCTTGTTTGCATTACCCTTCCCTTCCTGATTCTTCTTCTTACCTCGTCCCTTCTTCTTCCCATCGGATTGTTGATTTCCTTTGGGGTTAGAAGTCTGGACGACGTTAATGGAGGTAGGTTGGGAGGGCGAAGGTGTAGACGATGCTGCCTAATTAGAAGAAGCAGTTTGTAGAGACAACTGCTGCAATTGGTTCAAAAGGTTCACTGTATTTGCGTCAATTGATCCAACTATACCATCGGCGTGAGGGCCGGGCTTCGGTTTGGCTAAATCAACCTTAGATATAGGAGCATTAGGAAGGATTTTCTGAAAAGTCCCAGACTGAGAATATATCAATTATAATTGCTAGGCTCAAAAAATAGCCTGCTCTTCCGAATAAACACCAGAGAGAGAAACATCCTTAGAGATTTCAGGTTGTAAAGATTTTAAAAACCATTTGAGACAGAACTTTGGTGGAATTTCGGCTTTGATAAGCCTCTTTCTCCGTCTCCATTCCTGGATATGATCCGAAATGTGAGTTGTCGTGTCTTGATGAAAATTGGCCAGAAGTTCAGTTCCGGCTTCATAACGGACAAACAATTGAAAATGGTTTAAGAAAATATTAGCGAAATCACCGAAAGAAGTAAAATGTACCCCTGGCAACTCTATATACCATTTGGCCTTATTCCCCATTAAGGTGCGTTGAAATAACCTCAACCTGATTGAATCATCGATCAGGGAGTTTGATGAGCACCATAAATGGAACGTGGTCACATGGTCTCCCGGGTCTTCACCATTCTTCCCTTCAAATTTTGGAATATCCGATGGAAGTTTAGTTGGGACCGGAGGCCAAGCTGGATTGTACCTTATTGGATCAATCATCAATTTAGTCAAGTCTGGTAGATTAAGCATGGCCAGAAAAGGAAGTCGTGGAGGACCTTGGGGATTCCATTCGGATTGAGCGGGGTTCCCATAAGTCTAAAAAGAATGACCTGGATTTTGAAAGGCACCAGGTTGCTCGAAGTAACTTTTAGAACCTACTGAGCCAAAGGGTGATCCTTGTGGTCCAGAAAAACTTGGATTTTGACCAACTCCAGCCGAAAATCCTCCATAACTGGTAGAGTTACCCCCTAATGAAGTATTGAAAGGAACTGACAGCCCCTGATAAGGGTTCCAAGCGTTAGAAAAGGGTGAAAAACTTTGAAATGAATTAAACGAGGAATACGAAACATTCCCTTGTTGGCCGAAAAACTGATTTCCAGCTCCTATCCCACTAACTGCAGGGTTTGCCCAACTCTGAAAGGGGTTACCACCTTGACTGTGAAAGGAAAAGGCATAAACACTATTGTCAGATTAGAATGTGGTATATGACCAATTCAAAATGCGAAACTCTGAAAAGAAGCTGATACACTCATCATGGATGTGGAGGCGGTTGATGGAATATTCAACGGAACTGAAGGAATACCTTGAGAGGGCATTCCAAAAGGGAAAAATCCAAAACTGGACGCATTAGCTTGAGAACTTCCACTTGTCGACGGAATGGAAGTAGACCCAAATAAGGAAGTGCTGGGAGTGTTAGAAGGGATGGAAATAGTTCCTCCCCCTTGCACAAATATGGGAGTTTGCATGCTCACAATACTCATGGTGGATGCCATGCTTCCAGCCGTGGTCATCGAAGGGATAGATGTGTGTGGACCTGGGCTTGAAGGCTTGTGAGTCGGAGTTCCAACGTATAACAATACGTCTGGATGATCTGGAGGGAGAGGAGAATTTTGAGCCGCAACCGACTCTGAAAGCTCTTCTACTTCAATACTATCTTCCAACTGGAAGAGTACTTGAGAAAGAATTGGTGTGTTCCTCTCTAACTTTGTAGTAGTACCAGGTCTATCTTATGAACTAATGCCCCCAAGTGGAGGATCAATCTCCGATGCGCCTGCTGCCACTGGTTGAAAACCACTAGCAGAATCTCTCCTACGCCTTCTGGGAGAAGGGTCTAGACTCGTAGGTGAAAGCCTGCGAAGTCTCCAGGATCGTCGAGATGGTCAGTCAGCCACTTTGAATTATTTTTATAAGATCTACTTAAAGAATCAAGAAAATTAAAAGTTAGGCTGACTAGGAGCACATAACACACACTAAAAATGTCCCTAAAGAGATCAACAATCAAACAACTTCCAAGTATTTCTGCTCCGGGTGATTAGGACCAGACACCAAAATACAAGAAAGTTAATAATAAGGGCCTTCCGAAAATAGATTGGGGTAATTACGCCCCAGGTCTACTAGCAAAGGTATCAGAGGTAGTTACGCTGACCTCCAGACAACAACCTTTGCCAGTGCAAGCCCCCAAGCTTCGCAAGGGTGCCCTCCAGAAGTATTGTTGAACATGATGCAATGTCAACCTTAGGTGCCACGGGATTCCCCTCCGTAGCCACTTGTGTGGATCCCTAGGATAGGCAACTAAAGACACCAACTCGTATCAGAAGCCGGGCGGAACAGTCGTGAGGTAGGATCCGACAAGTAAGAGAGGGGGTATCTCTCGTCCTTATCTTCATGAACCCTCGTGCTTAAATCCCAGTTACGAAGCTTTCCTGGTCTCCCTAACACTATTGGATTTCACTCTTTAATCATACTTCTATGTTTTACAATTTAGAGTGGCCTTGGAGAGTTTACTCTCCTCTCGCCTAATCCAAGGCCCTAAATAAACCTAAAACTTGTTGGTGTATTCTGATGACAATACAAAAGTTCTAGTTTATTTTATTAAGCGCTTGATTTTAAGTGGTTGTTCTTTTAAGTCAAAGGGACAATATGGAAATGAAACCGATGGTGTTTGTATGACGCAAAAGAAATTAATGAAAAACTAACTTATATGAAATGGAATCATTTGTTCTTCGATGAAAAGAAATTTCTACTTGGGTTCTAAGAAACTTCTATAAAGCAAAAACTTTTTCTTTTATTTTTTTAAAGCACACTTCACACTCACAAAAACTAAAAAGACTATTGATGCTTTAATAATGCAAAACTACCCTAATGCAAGGTGTACATGATAATGCAAGATCCTAGACTATACTCTAAAAAGAACGAAAGCAATTGTTTATAACTTATTAATAAGCCAACTTAAGTGTTTGAAAAGAATACAAATTTCGAATACAAAATCTTCTCCAAACAAGAAGGACTAATAAAAAAGATCACAAATCACTTTCAAAAAATCAAAAGAAACCAAAATCAAACTTGGAAAAAGAAGACAAAAACAATGTTTTTTAAGGACTTTTCTTTTTCAAGAAGCAATGAAAACAACCTTTTGAAAGCACTCAAAATGCCACTTAAAACTCAAAGACCGAAAGCAAAGCACAAGGAAACTTTGCAAGTTACCAATTCGACAACAAATGAAAACTTGAACAAAAAGAGTTTCAACTTGCACTAAACGACCCAAAAGGTAGCAAAAGAGCTTTGAGAAACTGACCAAGAAGTCAGGAAAGAAACACTTTCAAATTCATCAAAAAGAAACTTTCAAAAAGCAAGAAAAGGTGTAAGGCCATGAAATGATGGAAAGCAAAGCAAGTAGACCAATAATCAAGCTTGACACAAAGATTGAAAACAATCTGCTGTTCCAGAGGACCAGAACAATCAAGAACCTCTATAAGAAGTCTTGTGTGTCAAAACACAAATCATAAAACTCACTCAAAAGCAAACCTAGGCCAAAAAATTTTCAAAGCAGAAGAGAATTCAAAATAGTAAGCTCACTGAATAATTAAATTCTAAAGATAGAAACTGACCACTTAGAAACCAAACAAACCAAGAAACAAATCTTTCTGGGCAGAAAGATTTGAAAAAACCATGCAAAAAATGGTATACGCGACTGTGTTCAAGCACAGAGGCGTGTACACGCGCTTCTGACAAAGGAAACTCGCATATACACGGGTTCACTTCACAGAAACAAGCGTGTGTACGCTACTGTAAACAGAAAAAAGTGCGTATACTAAGCTTTGCAAGAAAAATAAAAAATGAAGCCAGATCAAAAAGATCAGACTTAAGGTCTGAGATTCTACTGGACCAAACAATACTGTCACAGCAAGCAAACCAAGAACTGAGCCCTGATTGACACTGAACAACCCAAACTAGGAATAACAAGATTGTTATCCCCAGTGGAGTTGCCAATTCTGTTACAGGAATAAGTACCCTAGGGATTTGGGTTGAAACGCCAATAGAGCAAGAGAAAACTACAATAAGAAACACTCATACAACTCAGGCAACATGCTTATATAAACAAACTATGCGATAACGATCATACCCGGATGTCCTTCGTTTGGGTAGTTCCAACAGGGTTCAGACCCTCTGCAACTCCTGATGATCTTAGAATCTGCAAATCAACCAATCCAAACATACATAGCAGCATATAGATAAAGCATTTTAATGTAATCAACTTTAGATCATATAAGCAAGATGATTATTTATACATCAAAATGACATTCATACATGAATTACAACAGTATCTAATGCATAAACAAAGTTAATATTAGGAACAAGACTGTGTTTTTTTTTATTGTAGAAAGCTATAACCAACATGAAGAGAATTCACCTGAGTCTTCTTCTTCTAGCTCCAAGTGGAACCGTCCTCCAGATCCGTCCAGTCCCAGTCTTCAACAACCTCCTTCCATAACCAATACCATGATATCTCAAGCAAGTGGGAGAATATCAACACTCAAGGAAACAAGGGTTTCCTAAAACTTGGGGAAGTGCTTGAAGCACAGGGATACTTCAGACTTAGTTAGGGGATAATCTTAGTATAGTAATTCTATCTCTTCTCCTCCTTAAGGCCTTCCCATAGAAGTCTATTTATACTTCTCCCAATTAGTTTTTTAGTTGGGAAACAGTTGGGCCACGGGCACTAGGAGGTAATCAATAGGTAAAACCCGTGAACTCCACCCATAGTTAAGGATTTTTTTTTAAGTGTTTTAAGACATATACGCGGGTTGGGTTTTGACTAACCCGCGTGTACACGCTTTTATCACAGGGCAAAGTAGCGTACAAGGAGTAAAACATTTTTTTTTAAATATTTGGACCAAGTCTGGAAGGAGGGGTTGCTCTAGGCCATAAACCAAGCATCACAAATACCAAGGGTGATATTTGGAGCTATAACAATTATTACTACAACTTCATTAACATTTAATGTCTTGTATTAGCATATATAATGAAGGATAGTTCCCAAGTTCCATACAAACACTAAATTGAAAATTAAAAGTACAACTTCTCATTTATCTACTAAGTAATTAGAAAGTCATTGAAAAGAACATCACTAACAAAAGAACAATTCCATAATAAATTCTTTATTGTTTCCAAATGATGGCAAGTAAGGCCAAGGCCATAAGAGATGTCACTTTTAGATGGTTTAGATCAAAAGGAAGGCCCTAATAAATCAACATTCACGCAAATATCAAAAGCTTCTTAGGGAACCACATCAACCATACATCTTGTAACCACCTAATCTATTGGTTCTAGGAACCAAAAGACACCCACACACATTAAGTACAAGTCCAAGCCCATAAAGGTGGTTCAAGGTTGAGTACAAATTATGTGAGTCTTAATAAAACAATGGTCACCTAAAGGTCCATTTCCATTCACCTTAAATGGTTCTTGGCATGTCAATATTCATCTTAAACATATCCTCTTGTGGGGAAGGCCAACTATTTCCATAACAGTGGCTCAATTAGTGGATTATAGGGCATAATAATGAGATAGGGTTCAATATCCTCACAACAACATGAACTTTCATCCTCCAAGTCCCTCCAAATAAATATCTCTTTTTATCAATCATCATGCTTGAAAATGAGAAATATTTGCAAGACAATCATCCTCCATATTCCAACTCCAAGTCAATATTTTGACCCAATCCCACCCCACATGGTTGCTACACATCTGCCACTAGACCACATCCAACACCTTCCTCCATGTAAAGTCTCAAAGATAAATGTGATTGTTATCGAAAGATGTTGTGGAAGTGATATAAAATCACAAACCCAAAAAATACTTGACTCCACACAACCCATTTTGTTGCAAAGGTACTCTTTAAGTCACTATATCTATCAATCCAATAACACCCTCATCCTTGATCATGATGCATATATCCCAAGAAACCATAAAAAATCCGTAAGCCCATTGAATGTGTCTGATAAATACAACTACATTATACGGTCCAACTAACAAACCTAAACCTTGATGTGAATCACATAACCCAAAAAATCCTTGACTTCACAGAACCCATTTTGTAGCAAAGGTACTTTTTAAGTCACCACATCTATCAATCTAAGAACTTCCTCATATATGAGCACGACGCATACATCCCGAGGTACTTTTAAAAATCCTTAAGCCCACCACACATCTTCCATAAATACAACTACAACATCTTCCAACTAAAAAACTAAACCTTAATATGCAACGAACAAGACACAGTAAACACGAGAGGCATGGATGGTCTTTCCCATGACAATTAATTTCATCGTAGATAATTGGTTCAGGTGAACCAACCCCCATAGTTCAACTTTTTTTTACCCTTGGTTATGGTTAAAATTTACAATGTTTCCTTACAACTCATACAAGCTTGTTTTTCCACACCACCAATAGCCATATTAAAGTCACCACCAATAGCTCAATATTCATATCAAGGAGGAATCCATCAATTCATAAATATGACTTCGTTTTGATATGAGGATTTGGGGTGTAAAACGAATAGGTTCCCAATATTTAACCAACAAGATAATCCAAACACCCTAGCTGGAAAGATCACATCAATGATCTACTAGAAAATTCTACAAGGGGGGATAGAAAAGGTCACACCCCACCTTCTTGTACATGATTTGACTTCTTGTAAAACAATCAAATCCAACCTAGTCCTACATAAGGTGCCGTTTCAACTTTATTTGGGAGAAGGTGTCACATGTATATCGTTAATAATGTAACAAAAAACATCCAATAATATGAATAAATAAAATAACTATGAAAATAACAAACTAGTATAGATCTATCTTAACTGAAGATTTTTTACGTGATGAGAGGTTTAAATCAAAGTTCTGTTTTGTTTGTTTGTTTTATTTGTTTTTCATCTCTTTTTGTATTTAATGAACCCAAGGTTATGATGGATACATGATATCAATCTTCTAAACTAATATCTTGAAGATATTATAGTTGAAATATTCAAGCGTAGGGAAAGCTTACAAATGCTCCTCAAAGTTAACAACTTTGTGAACTTAACCATTAATATAGTTGATGGTGAAGTTGGAGGCATGCTAGCCTATCGATTGAGGTTTAATAGCCTATCTATTGAGGTTTAATTAGGACTAGGTAGCTATGAGGTTTAGCTCAAGAAATGATGAGCTAGATGTGATATCTCTTCCCCAAGTTGGAAAGGTCGTAGGTTCAATAGTATTGATGGTACTTGGAACTTAGGCACCAATGGTTTACTTTAGTTACCACCTATCAATCGCATTGAATTCTTTGAGGGTTTCTCTTGCTTAGTTATAGGGAATAAAAGTATATGGGTCTAGGTAGAAGTCATAAGTGAGAGTACACTATGTCACAACAACTTAGATGACTATACGTGCTTATGCTCAGTGGTTCACCCTTCAACAATTTTTTCACTTATGTAAGTAGGTTGCTTGTGATATTGGGCCTCTTTAACCCAATTATAATGCTTCTCTTAACTTGAGAGGAACTTTTCAAAAACAACAATACAGTATTAAATTTATGTTATAGTTTAGTGTTATATCAAATATATCACATTAAAAATTGGAAGATGCTAAATATTGGCAAGGAGGCACTAAAGTTGTTCATATTATATTCTTATGATATACATATCAAAGTAATAAATTCTAAAATAATGGGCCTCCCTATTAGGTCAATGCTCCACGCATATTAGAAATGAGACCCACATTAAATGAGAAAACTTTGACTTATGATACTCATGGAGAGACCACCACCCACTAAGGTGGTTGTAGAGTTGGGTAGACAAACATGCATATCTTGAGGGTGCATTAAATAAATACAATTACATTTGTGGCAAATACATTATATATGAAAGAGCGTGTTGTCAGTTTGATATAAATAAATTAGGGATTGCATGGGGATTTAGGCAAAATGAGATTGTAAGAGGATTTCAATGAAACAAAGAGTATCACATGCACTTAAATCATCTCCTACTTATTTTATGATGTAGGAATAATTAAAAAAATCATGCTTTGAGGATAAATCAAAATTAAAATGAACACAGTGCAACAAGGCTAAGGACAAAAATCATGATCATGATAGGATGAACATGAGCAAAGATAGAATGATGCAACATCAAATTTTGGTGTGAAGGAAGGAAGCATGTTACAATTGAGAATGGAGCATATGACAAGTGACATTGACAAGGAGTACAATGATGGAAAATTACAAAAGCACACATGGCAGTCGAATATAAGCACACAAAAAAAGAGTGTCACAATCAACTCACAAGGAAAGCACAACAAGAGTGGATAAGAATGTGCTATAGGAAGGTGAAGGGTCAAAACAACGAAAGACAGAGAGTCAAAGAGGTGGACAAAGGGTCCTAGTTGACGTTGAAGGTTCAAGGATATGAATAAATATCATGATATATGGTAGGAGGTTAGCCAGTCCAATAAAGGAGTGAACCAAACCTATTAGTCTATCATGGATAAGTCAAACTAGAGAGGAGGTATATGATATATGATGTTAGCAAGGGGCACAATGGTGGTAAAGTGAAAAAGAAAAGGACGGTTGAAGAGAAACATGAAAGAGTGTGGTAATGAGAATGTAAAGAGAGAATTAGAAAGGTAGATAAGAGTGCATTAAAGGAAGCTAAATGGTCGAGAAAAAAGAAGCTAAAGAGTTGAAGAGGAAGACGAAGAGCTTGCGAGGATGATGATGAATTAGGAAAGGTAATAAATAACATTATTGATAATGAGAGGAAGTTAGCCAACATGGTAAAGGAGTTAACTAGTTTAGTGAGCCAATCAAAATGTAGAGGAAGCATTAGGGAGTTAGCCATTAACCAAGTAGGGAGCTAAGAGTTTAGATATCATCAAATATTGTGTCTATAATGTATATGCTTTCTAAATATTAATGTACAAGGAGACCATCACCATAACTATAATGTGGTTCCATGCTTGCATGGAAATTTGTTGGAATTTAAAATTCAACACGAAATATAATTTTCACCTTCAACATAGGAGGTTTCTTAAATCTTAGCCCTATGAATTTTTTTCCCTTGGGGCTATTATAAAACCAAGTACCAAAACAAAGGGATATGTTTCATCTCTTTTAGGGAAAGTCATTAGCCAATAACTATATCTAAAAATGCATGGTATAATTGACATTTTTTCTTCCCTTTCCTAGTCATCATTTCTTATCAATTTTGTCTCAAATTGGGCAAGAATTTCTTGGAATCATAAGTTTTAGTTGTGTAATATGCAAAATTCAAGCACTCTAGGGTTTTCATGGCATTGTATCCATTTATACATTCAAAATTCATTTTAAGCAACTAAAATTCACGAGATTGCTAAAAGTTATATTGCCAGAGAGAAAGAGAGATTGAATCCATTTATACATTCAAAATTCATTTTAAGCAACTAAAATTCATGATCTTGCTAAAAAGTATATTGCCAGAGAGAGAAAGAGAGAGAGAGAGAAAGGCTAATGAACACTCTTCTATAGGTTGAGAGGGAGAGAGAGAGAGGCTAATGCACCCTCTTCTATGGGTCACATCTCATCACAAGAGTTAACAAATTGAATACATTTATTATCTTAGTGTGATCTCTCATGACCATTAATATTTGTAGAGTGAATACAAGTGAGTGAATGAACATATATGAATGATAATACTCTTTATGTCCTCTATTTATAAAAGAGGCAAGGGAGGCCAATAATATGATGTCGGCCTTATCCCTTGCATGAAACCTACAATGAGTACTTTTAGATCAATGCAACTAACATGTTACACTTTGAAGTACATGAGTCATGTGCAAAGGTAATGTCATGCACAATAATGGCTCCAAGGTGATGTAGTTAAGAAGGTAACTACACATTCCTCTAGAAAAATCCTCCACAAGCTACATTGACTATGCTAAGTATTGTACTCCATTAGGTTCATTACCCTACAAGAATACCATCAAAGCCCCAAGAAACCTTAACCCATATCAAATCCTCTAAACATGAATGCAAGTTACCACATACCAAGTATGGCTTGATGCCCTCCTCTAATCTACACAATGCTCCTCAAAAGGTATGACCTAGGGCATACAAAAGTGGATCCTCCGTGGGACTCTAATAAAGGGAATCCACCAAATGGTAAAGATAAATTTGATTCCCAAGGTAAGAACACCAAGATAGCAACTATCCAAGCTCAATCATCTGCTTAGTAATTTATCTCCACTATGAGAATCCATCAAGGAATATATCTAATGTGTCAATTTATCTTAGACCATCTAAAGGCCGAACATACACCATGTAACCCAAATCTCTTGAAGAACCCCAAGCATAATGTAACCACTTTCATAATAACCCTAGAAGTCAACATGTTGGGTACATTTGCTATCTTAGAGAGATCTATTATGACCATAAAAAATTGTAGGTTGTTGTTCAAGAGGAAAATTTGATTACATGACTCATTAGATTGATATTACCCTTGATAAGACTCAAATAGAATGTAAGTCCTCTAAATCCTCCATATGATTTTACATGTATTACAATGGTGAAACCCTTCCATTTTTCTCAAGGCCACATTACACTATTTTAGAGTTCTACTTAAGAAAATATTATTGGTTTCTCTAGTACACATGGTTTGGAATAGATACAACACCCAATATAATAACAATAAAAATTTATTAAAACTTAAGAATGGTCAAAATCAATTCTCCATAATGATATTGTTATGAAACTAGCTCACAAAAAGATAGAAAAGATAGATCAACGCCTTAGAATTCAGCCTCTTCGAGGGGGCAACCTCCTTTACATTACACAAATGAACAATTCTTGGATGATTCAAATGACAAAACCTCCTTTCTATATAGGAGTCTAAGGAGTCACAATATAACCCAGCTGACCTAACAATAATAATATAAAGGCACAAAAATAACAATAGAGGGATTCTATGGGGCAAAATAATAACAATAGCGGAACAACAATATTAATAAGGGATACAACTACAAGTAATGGGGTAATCACTAGTATTATAGGGACCTAACATGCCCCTCTCCTTCAAAAAAGTGTTGTCCTCAACGCTTGAGTAGTTATGGATGCTTCTGCATAAAATTCTCATCCTCCCATGTGGAATCTTCAGCGGATAAGTTCTTCCACTTGATGAGATACTCCGAAATTGATCGATTTCGTAGCTGTCGAGTTCTTGTTTATGTGACTGCTTCTGGTTCCAATATAATTTTTCCTTCCTTGTCAAGTTCTGGCAATATTGTTTGAACTGGGAGCTTGTTGCCTATAACCTTCTTTAAACATGAAACATGGAAAACTGGGTGCACTCGAGAAGCTGCAGGAAGCTCCAATTTGTATGCCATAATACCAATCTTTTGCAACACCTTGTACGGACCATAATACTTTGGTGATAATTTATTATCCTTCTTAGCTTGCCTGAGGGACATTTGTTTATATGGTTGTAGCCGTAGGAATACCCAATCACCTACATCAAAACTTCTTTCACTGCGATGTTGATCTGCCTGTTGTTTCATTCTATTCTGCGCCAACACGAGGTTATCCTTTAAGAGTTGGAGGACTTGTTGTTGATGCTCGATGTGATGTTCCACTGCTTGAACCTTAGAATTTTCTCTTAAATATGATGTGATGGATGGTGGCTGATATCCATAAAGTGCCATAAATGGGGTCATTTTTGTTGCTGTATGAAAGGAAGTGTTATACCACCATTCAGCCAGAGGCAACCATTTGACCCATTGTATTTGTTTATCAGATACAAAGCAATGAAGATATCCTTCCAAACATTTGTTTACTATCTCAGTTTGCCCATCAAATTGAGGATGATAAGATGAGCTATGCGCTAACTGAGTACCGAGACAAGAAAATAATTTTGTCCAAAAATTTCTAGTGAAAATGGGATCCCTGTCACTTACAATAATCTTTGGGTTTCCATGTAGCTTTTGAATTGTTTCCATAAATGCAGTAGAAACTGCACTGGCTTTAAATGGATGTGATAATGCACAAAAGTGTGGATACTTGGTAAGTCTGTCAACTACCACCATGATGACACTCTTTCCCTCAGACTTGGGTAAACCTGTGATAAAATCCATTGAAACCTCCTCCCAACGTTGGTTTGGAATGGATAAAGGTTGTAATAGACCCTGGGTCTTAATTGTTTCAAATTTATTTTTTTGGCAAACCAAACATTCCGCCACAAACTTTTGAATATCTGATTTAAGGCCATCCCAAAAAAATTCCTTCTTAACCCTGTGGTAAGTTTTTAAAAATCCTGAGTACCCTCCTAAGGGAGAAGTGTGCAATTCCATAAGAATCTTTTGCTTGAGTTGGAATTCTTACAGAGGTATAAGCGATCTTTGTACCATAACGAATCATTTTGCTAGCTAAATGTATCATATGTACTGGAATCTTGTTCTAACTTTCGAATAAGTGCCCACACTTCTTCAACATTCTTTCATTCCACCCTTGCTTCGTTTATCCAATCTGGTTGGATAATAGAAATGGCGCACAACAATGCTTCCACATCCTCATCCTTTCTTGAGAGTGCATCTGCCACCACATTTTGCTTCCCTTTTTTGTATATGATTTCAAAGTCATAACCCAACATCTTTGTGACCCACTTTTGTTGCTCTTCAGAGGATAATATTTGTTCTAAAATGTATTTAAGGCTATCGTGATCTATTTTTACCTTGAAGTGTCTTCCCATTAGGTAGGGTCGCCATTTCTTAAGTGCATGTAGTATTGCCAACATTTCCTTCTCATAAATAGCTTTGTGTAAAAAATTTCCCTTGATTGGATGACTTTCAAAAGTAATGGGTCTTTCATCTTGCATTAAAACAACACCAATTCCATTTCCTGAAGCATCACATTCCACAGTAAAGGTTTTTGTGAAGTCCAGTGTAGCTAAGACCAGTGCTTGGCACATTGTCTCTTTAAGATGTTCAAAGGCCTTTGTTGCTTCTGGAGTCCATGAAAATGCATCTTTTTTTCAATAATGTTGTTAGAGGTGCTGCTATTCTCCTATAATTCTTAACAAACTTGCGATAATACCCTGTCAACCCGAGAAATCCTCATAGATGCTTTATGGATGTGGGGATTTTCCATTCCTTAATGACTTTAATTTTTCTAGGGTCTACCTTAACTCCTTCATGAGATACAATATGACTAAGATATTCCACCTCTTATACTCCAAAGAAACATTTGGATCCTTTTGCATATAATTGTTTCTCCTCCAATAGTTGTAGCACCTTGTCAACATGTTCAACATGATCCTTCCAAGACTTGTTGTAGATTAGTATATCATCAAAAAATACTAACACAAATTTTCTAAGGAAGGGTTTGAAAATGGAATTCATCAAACCTTGAAATGTAGAGGGTGCATTGGTAAGGCCAAAAGGCATGACCAAAAATTCATAATGACCCTCATGAGTTCTAAATGCTGTTTTCGGAATGTCTTCAGTCTTCATTCTGATTTGATGATATACTGAACGAAGATCTAACTTGGTGAAGTAAATTGATCCATGCAATTCATCCAGTAATTCATCAATGACAAGAATGGGAAACTTATCTTTAATAGTGAGCTTGTTGAGCTCCCTATAATCTGGACACATGCGCCATGATCCATCCTTCTTGTGCACCAATACTACTGGAGCAAAGAAAGAACTTTGACTAGGTTGAATTATACCAGCCTCT
Source organism: Pinus tabuliformis (assembly GCA_031772625.1). Lineage (NCBI taxonomy): Eukaryota > Viridiplantae > Streptophyta > Pinopsida > Pinales > Pinaceae > Pinus > Pinus tabuliformis. The sequence goes on along the minus strand of CM062808.1, from coordinate 432,151,152 downwards.
AACATTTCTGCAACCATACGTTCAATTTCACTCTTTTCGGCATAGGGATATCTGTACGGCCTGATGTTTGGAGGAACACTTCCTGGAATCAGATGAATAACATGATCATGATCACGAATAGGTGGGAGACCTTTGGGAGTCTCAAATACCTTGGAATGATTGTCCAAGACTTTTTGGAGATCTGGAAAAATAGATGATTTCGATGTGGAATAACAAACATAATTGTGCAATTACACCTCTTTGTTGCTTTTTTAGAAGCTTTATCATACCGTTAGAGCTGATTATCTTTCCCGGTTTCCTTGCAATACCCCTTAATTCAACTTCCTTTCCTTCCGCATAAAATTTCATGAAAAGTTCTTGAAAATTAAAAGCTATTGTACCCAAGGATTGTAGCCATTTGACTCCTAGTACAACATCAACGCCTCCCATTGGAATGGAAAACATTGGGCTAGTCAATACATATTCTCCCATGGATAGCTTGATATTATGGCACTTTCCAGAGAAATTTATTGTTCCTCCATTTGCAACCATCACTTGACACTCTAGTGCTGGATATAGGAAGCAATTCAATTCTTTTGCTACCTTACAATGAATTAAATTGTGGGTACTTCCTGAATCAATCAACACTATTACCTTTTTCTTCTTGATTTGTCCTTCTATCTTGATGGTTTGAGGAGTGGTAATTCTAGCAAATGCATTACAAGATATGGTCGGATTCATTTCTTCTTTATCTAGGCTTTGTTCCTGGAGTATATCATTTTCTTTTGAACTTTCTTGCTCCTTTTCTTCTTCCTCTTCACAGTCTATGTAGAATAATTTCTTCTCAGCACACTTATGACATTTAGTGTATTTGCTATCACAACTGTAACAAAGCCCTTTTTCTCTTTTTTCTTCCAATTGTTGTCGTGTCAACCTTATAGGTTGTGGAAGACTAGGGGCAACAATACTTCCATCTTTATAGTTGTGAGTGGTATGCTTCCTGGTTGCCATAATTTTGCTTTCCATTTTTCTTGCTAACCTGAATGCCTTCTCTAATGAATCGGATTCCCAAAGGCGAACATCATGTTGGATATTATCCTTTAAAGTCCCTATGAACACATCAATCCTATGCTCCTCTGGAATATTTTTTACCCTTATGTTCAATTTTTGGAACTCCTCAATGTGCTCCATTATTGAACCCTTTTGTTTGAGACTTATCAATTGGCTAAAAAAAGTGTTGCTTTTTGTATCCTCATAATGTGCTATCAATTCTTCCGTAAAAATTGCCCAAGTGATAATTTTTTTACGAGGGAAAAGCCATTGATACCATACAAACTGATTTGGTTCCAAATATAAAGTTGCAATACGTACCTTTTGTGTGTTTTGCACATTATTGAGATCGAAAAATTGCCCATCTATAATATCCATGTTGCGGGATCCTTGCCATCAAACTTCCTCATATCGATTTTTTGGAATATGGTGTGTCTTCGATCCAACATTAGAGTTTATTAAATCATGATTAACATTTCTTTTGTTCGCATCATGAGTTTCCTTTACTACCCTTTCACCATTAGTAAATATTTCTTGTAGAAAATTTGTCAAATATGTCTTCAAATCTATCTTCAAATCGTCAATCTTAGCTTCCACGCCATTCATCTTAGCTTCCATGCCCTTTATCTTATATTCCACGCCATCTATCTTAGCTTCTGTTAGCTTTTGTGACAGTGACATTTTTTGCACTTGGTCTTGTAATTTTGATATATCATGTAGCATTTCTTCCTCTTCTTCATGAGTCATGCTAGAGCTTTCAGGTTGCTTACTAGGTGTTTGCATTTTCTTTTCTCGGGGCATCAGTTACCGATAATAATTCTCTACTATGCCCTTTGAATTCCTTCAAAATGATTTTTCAAACCAAGCTTAAGCAAAAATTTAAAAAAATTCTACACACCTTTTTTCACTTTGTAGGAGCTCGATATTGCCTCTGATGTATCTATGTAATTTCAGATCATCCAATTCTGAAATTGCGACCTATAGTAGCCGTCTGTTTCCTCTTTCCAATGCCACCAGCCTGATCCCAATTGTATTCTCCAAGGAAGAGTTATGCCAAATCTCCCACAGTGACCTGATTATAGACTAGTTTAGTAGAGCGAACTTGTACGACGTGCCACGTGTCCCTGTTTCAACCTTTGGCTCTGAAAAATATATACAAGAAACTACAGTCCATTCTCTTTCTATAGCTTCTTACGAAATTTCAATCCGATGCTCAGAGAGAAAGTTATGACGATTTTCCCCAGGTAACCTGTTTGGAATGTAATTCAGGAGTCTGCAAAAAGACCAACTTCCTCAGATCATATCTTTGCAAATATAGTGCGAAAAGCTCTGAAATTCGGACCCGAGCTTCAGTGCGATCTCGTCTCAAATGGGTTTTTTTTTAGCTTCTGAAATTCCGCAGAAAAATGTTATAGTGAAAATTCCACGATAACCTATTTGGAGCAGCAAAACCCTAGAATCCAAAGCTCTGATACCAAATGTTATGAAACCAGCTCACAAAAAGATAGAAAAGATAGATCAACGCCTTAGAATTCAGCCTCTTTGATGAGGCAACTTCCTTTACATTACACAAATGAACAATTCTTGGATGATTCAAATGTCAAAACCCCCTTTCTATATAGGAGTCTAAGGAGTCACAATATAACCCAGTCGACCTAACAATAATAATATAAAGGCACATAAATAACAATAGAGGGATTCTATGGGGCAAAATAATAACAATATGGGGACAATAGGGGCACAAAAATATTAATAAGGGATACAACTACAATAGTAATGGGGTAATCACTAGTATTATAGGGACCTAATAGATATAGTCTTTCCTCTTTGAATCATTTCAATTGACAAAAGTTTATTCAATGCAATTTAGGCGAGCTATTTCAAATCTCATCTTTTGTCGCATAGTGATGTGCAACTTAATGGTCTCATGTGACCACACAAAGTATTGTACATTCAAACAATGATTCACCCACATATACAAAATCGTATTATGCAATAACAAGGTAATGATGTACTCTTTCCATTAATTGTTGGAATACATATAAAACAAATTAGATTTTTCACTTTCAACATTCCATTGGTTATCTCTTGGTTGACTTTCTGTATGACTAATACTCAACTAGATGATATGATTATATCACTAATTAACCTACTCTTATTTACATTCATTCCATTTATTATCCCTAGTGATTATTTAGCTTCATCTCTATCTCTTAAGTTCTTACTTTGATCCATGTCCTTTTGACACCCTCCAACACATTACATGTCTTTGTCATGTTGTTTTACTGTTGTCCTAACCCTACATACTTATCCTCTTATCGACATCATCCTCTACACACTCCATCCTAAACTATGGCACATGATTTTCTTTGTGCCAAAACTTGGTCTATCGAGCTCATGTTATTTATGGACTTTTAACATGATATATTAGGAGGAGGTTGGTCAATGTAGAAAATGAGTTAACTAGTCATGTTATATGGTCATGGTTAAGTCAAAATAAATATGAAGCATTAAAGAGTTGGCCAAGAGCCAAGTCCAAAACTGAGATGTTAAATCTCCTGAGTTGTATCATTAATCTTAAGACTACATTGTTGTTGTGATTGTAATTTAGCTTGTGATTGAAAACATGTCTTATTATCTTAGTGTGATCTCTTGTGACCATAAAATTACAAGTTGTTACATAGTAGATGAAATTGGATGCAACATCCTCATTGGTGTTATCTTGCTTTCAAAAAATCTAAATTAAAATGCAATTCCTTTAAATACTCAATATGATTTTCATGCAGTCCAATTGCTAAAAACGTTCATTTTTCTCAATCCACATGACACCATTTTAGAGTTCCACTTAGGAAATTGTCCTTAGTTTCTCTTTAACCATTGTTTGGAATATATGCACCTTCCACTTTATTTAGGGATTGTTTATCTGGAGCATAGAATTGGTCATGTTCAATCCTCCATAAAAACATGGTTTTTAATATTTGATTTATTCTATAATTGGTAGAAACAATGATAAATGTGAAAGGCATATGGAATTTCACTTGTGTCACATGGTGATTTGCTCAATGGTATCAGATAACACTAAGTATCATTCATTTAAGCAATGATTCATACATGGTAATATAAAAATCATATTACACAAGTATAAGGTAATGGTCTATTGTTTCCCATTAATTGTTAGAGTATATAAAATATAAATTGGACTTTTCACTTTCAACAATACAATACTTAGCTCTTGGTTGACTTTCTTTTGAATATGATACTAAAATCCATTATATGACTTGATAACACCTTTATCTCACTTATTGACTAGCTCGTATTAACATTCATCTTATTCTTCTTCATTTACCTTTTGGCTTCCTCTCTACTCATCAAGTTCCTCCTTTGTCTAAACTTTACATCTTCATTTGCTTCATGACCTTTCAATGTGTTTTTAGTGCCCTCAAACACATTACATTTCTTAGTTATGTTGTCTTCCTATCATTCTAAACCTACATGCTCATCCTTGCATTGACATCATCTTTTACACACTCTGTCCTAAGATATTTCACATGCTTTCCTTCTTGCTAAAAGTCATTCTATCAAGCTTGTGCTCTTTAATTTATTCTTCTTACTATTGCATTCTCCTCTATTGTGCACTTGCTTCTAATACACCTTCTGTCATCACACATTATAACTTAGACTTTTTAAAGATGATCTTGCATAACTAATCATGCTCTCAATTCATTTTAGCTTGTGACATGACAATTAATAAGAGGAGATTTGCCACTATAGTAAAGGAGTTTACTAGTTGAGTTAGCTAGTCATGGTTATGTCAAAATAAAGTGGAAGCATTAAATAATTGGACAAAATCCAAGTATGAATATGAGAGTTTAGATCACTTGAGTTGTATCAACAATATTTGTATTCCGACAATTAATACACAAGTATACAATTTCCATGACTATAATTTGGTTTTGTGATTAATTATGTGTTATTATCTTAGTGTGACCTATTGTGACCATACAATTGTAGGTTCTTGTGTAAGAGATGAATTTAGATATGGCATGCCCATTAAAAACAACTTGATTTTGACAACTCTTAAATAAAATGTAAGTGTAACAACCCTGGTTAAAAAAATCCATGTAAAAAAAATATAAGACCACAGTTAATTGGACACGTATTGCAAGATGAATGGCAGGCAAAACATCCTAGTGGATGTTCATTTCGGTTATTACGGCTAAGTAAATTGAAAAAGGCAATGGCAAAGGATTTGGAAAGGCAAATGGAATTTTTTGGCACATTTATTTATGAAAACAATGGAAATAGGAGAAAAGGAAGGTGAAGGGTCATAGGTTGCATGTGAGGAGGAAAATGAAGGAAAATAATGGAAAATGAATAAAATAGAGGCCTCATTATAAAAAGGCTTTTGAGGATCAGTTGGTAACCTTTTGTCAATTCAGTGTTGGAGCTCTCTCATTATTCTCTCTCTCTCATACACTTGGATACTTAGAGTTTTTCTTGGAGCACCCTTGGAGGGTGTGGCATACTTGGATTTTTGGAGTAAGAAGGCAAAGGAAGAGAATAAAAGTGCAAGAGGACATCGAGATCAACAACTACAATGGGATTTTCTTGTAGGTACTAAGTTGCATGTATGTTTTCCTCACTAGTTTTGGCATGCATTACATATGCATGTGGATTTTTGGTCATGATTTGTCATTGGCATGGAGGATTTCCTAGATTGACATTGGATTGCCTAGAATTGCTATTTCTTGGATAGCCATGGAGATTGTGGGTTTATTTCCTTGTTTTGATTTCATTGGTTCTCATGTTTCCTTAGCTTGAGTTGAGTTATTAGTTCCTAGAAGCCCTGGTTGGACGAATGCTCTGGAAGCTTTGTAACAACTTGGGTTGAGTTACTAGCCTTGGAAGCCTTGGTTGGACAAATGCTCTATAAGCCCTTGGTGGGTTTAGTTACTAGTCTTGGAAGCCTTGGTTGAAAAAAGCTCTGGAATCCTGACGACATCTATGGGTTGAGTTACTAGTCCTCGAAGCCTTAGTTGGAACAAACGCTCTAGAATCCCTAAAAGGCTTGGATGGAGACCAATTTGATTATGGTTTTTTGATGTCTGACCGTGAGGTGGAATCATTATTTTATGGTTGAGGTGGATGGCCTCTAGAAGCCCTGGATGGTTTTGATTGATGTATTCTATGAGATACCACATTCATGATTGGAATATGGCACATGGGTGAATGGTTGAAGAGATATTTGGCTCAACCATTCTATGGCCAAGTGGAACGTGGAAGTCCCATCCCGGGTTTGGATTTTGCATCATCAATAAGAGGTTATTTCTCCTTGTATTTATATGAGTATTATATTAGTTTATATGTGGATTATATGGTTGTTGTTTCCTTGGTATTTCTGTTGTTATTATGCTGGTTATGAATATGTATTATAACAATGGTTATGTATGGCTCCCATCATGTTTTTACTTGTATATGAATGAACAATGTATCTATGGTCTAATGGATGAAACTGAAACTAAAAAAGGAAACAATGCCTCATAGCGAATCTCAGATAAGTATGAGACCCTTATGCTCAGATATGTTATTTACACTTGTAGATTACATATTCATGATATGTTTGACGAAATGTATGTCATGGCTAGTAGGGGTCCAGTCAAGGTATTATTCAAATGATTGCATTAGTATTGTTGTTTCCATGTAATCTTATTGTTCTGAAGGTGTCATTCAATTCTTGGTAGTGAACTGGGCTCTTGGCCTGAAAATGTGGCTCAAATCTCGGGGACGCTGGCACATAACTGAGCAAAATAACCCCTGGACACTGGATTGTAGGCCAGTGAGAGAATCTATAGGTCCCTAGATGCTGGCATGCCCGTAGCATGAGAGAGTCCAGAGGTCAAGTGGTCCAAAAGATCAGTGGAACCCAGTGGCTGGTTGGCAGAAAGGTTGGATTGGTCCCTAAGGGTCCTAATGTTGATTTTGAATGTTTATATGGTGTGTTTCAATCGGTTCCACTTCCTTAACGTGACTTAGGAGGTCGAATAATATCATAGTGGCCTCTTGTCACATGTTTACCTCAACTGGCCAGTTGCTTCCGTAGATGTGGGAGGAGGGTGTTATAGAGTGGTACCATAGCATGGTTCACCCCTCGAACTGGATGGGTTGTGTGTTGGTCATGCATTCATGTTGATTGCGTATGTGTTCCTTATGCTTGTAGTCCATGTGTTTGTTGCATTTGCATGGTGTTGATCATGGTGGTAGTGATGTCGCTGCGGGGTTTTGATGGTGTTGTTGTGGAGTGTGTCATCATGAGTGTATGGTTGTATATGCATTTGTTATGCATATCAATGTCTATATGTTGTTATGCATGCATTGTCATGGTGAAGGTTATTGTGCATTAGGTCATTGTATGCAATTAGGTCATCATGCTTATATTGGTATGTTATGATGCTAATGTGTTGGTTGAGATAGAGCAGGAGATGCAGATAATCAAAGTGAAGTTGCAACATTGGACCTCGAGACAAGAGCATGTCATCATACATGTATTGTATGTTTGGCATGTAGGTATATTAGTTAATGGAATGTCATATGCATTAGAGTTATATGCATTAGGTTTATGTACATGTCTATTGATGTTATGGTTACATACATGATTGATGCAAGTTGATTAGTGTAGTCATATGCACATGTGTCAGATAGTCATGAGTGGTAGTAACCTGTGGTTGTATGCATTGATCTTGTTGTTTTATGTTAGATAACTTGATGATTATGTTATGTGTTTTCAATGAGTATTTTATAGGTTAACCTGTTGTTGTTATATCATAGTTAACTTGATGATTAGGGTTGTAGCATTAATATCTTGATGTTATATATATCATGCTAATTGGATTGGCATATGCATATGGTTAGGGTTATGAAATTCAGGTACGAGTTAATATGTTGTGATATTATATCATATTAATCTAGACTGACTGTGCATATCTAATTATTATGTATGAATGATAAATATTTAGGAGCTTATAATGTAGAAATGTTAGCTAGTGACTATTATGGATATCATGACCTTATTTATGGTTGAGTTGATATGTTGTGAAGTTATATCATGCTAATCTAGATTGATTGTGCATACAATATTACCTCCCCTCATATACATTAAGGTATGAACTTGCTTATGTTGTCTACTTTGTGCTTGATTGTTTGATTATGATGTCTATTTGGTGTTTGAGTTTTTGGTGTCTATTATGTTGTCTAGTTGACTTATTTAACATGGTATGTTTGTAAGTTGGTTGAATGTTTGATGAATTACATAATATGAGTATGTGTTCAAATGATCTTTTTTAAAAATGATTGTCCTAATACATATGTGTTGAGACAGTTGATATGTACTTGAGTGTAGTAGGTGATAGTTGTAACATTATGTCTAATGACTATGAGTTGACTATGGATTATGACATGATTTTTAGTATTGGTAAAGGTTGATTTAAAATTGATAGATATGATTGTCTTGATATTTGGAACATGTGGTTGACATGTGTGAAGAGTTGCAAGAAACATGTTTGGTATTATCATGACAAGGTAATAGTTGATGTGTTTATATAATTAACAGTGGGGTGATGTGAGAACATATAGTAAGCCTTGATTCCAACAAAGTAAAAGGTAGAAGAAAGGAATTGGGCAAGAATTCCTTTGGTTATGTTCGGAAACCCTAATTCCAAACGAATGAGTGCTTTGCATACAGGAAGTCTTCTTAACCTTAATCTTGTCTGACACTATATGGATATGTGCTAGATTCATGAACTTGTATTTGACAAGTATATCAGCTAGTCTCTAGTTATAGGTGGATCTGTCAAGGGAATTTGAGTCCCTTGATAGATGGTGTGGATGCGTTTAGTTTCAAGAAACGTGCTTGGAAAAACAAGGTAAGGTAATTGATGTATTATTATGTTTATTTATGCACTGACAATTATGTTTTTATGGAAATATGTTACAGGGGATTTCATGGAAAAAATACTGCCATGAAGTTCAGAAGAAGGCTCAGGTTGAGCCTTCCCTTGGAGGATTTGGGAACCATGGGGGTTGAGTCATGGTGTCTCTTGCTAGTCTTATTCTTTTTGTCTTTTGTGATTTGCTTGTGCTTGATTTGCAGTTTTGTTATGTCTAGTGCATGATCATGCCACTTTGTTTGTGGTGTCATATTGTTATTGGTTTTCATGGTTTTCTTCTTGTTTGTTTCTTGTGCTTTCCTTTTAAGTTTTGAGTCTTGGGAATTGGTTGGGAAAGAGGAAAGTTAGTGGAGCTCAAAGAGAGCTAAATGAAATCCAGTAGGCAATGTAAGACTCAAATGAAGCTGATGCATGTATAAGGGCAGTTGAATGCATGTATAAGGGCAGTTGAAGGCAAGAGTATGACATCCAGTTGGATTGGTTGAGTCCATTGGTATAAATAAACAATGACGGGATAGTCATGGGAAACGTAATCAAGAAAGGCAAGGTGAATGGATTTGAGGTGTCATATGCCTTAGCTACGTTGGGAACTGTTTTTCTCGATGTTGTGCATGTGTTGCATGCATAAAGGGAGTTCTCTTAACCTTGACCATATGATATCTAGTAATTATGTTGTGATCATGATTATGCTGACATCTATATATATATATATATATATATATATATATACACATGTATATATGTATGTATGTTGTGTCTGACAGGGTCGTCATGGATCATGGTTGTTTAAGGATAATGTTTATATGTATACATGTGTGTATGTATGTCTTTGTCTAACAAGATCATGATTGTTTTATGCTAATGTTTATGTATATGTATTTATGTCACTATACGACAAGGTTGTCAGGGATCATTCTTATGGAGGAATGATTGCTTATGTAGGTGAATGGCATGACGAGGTTCCTGGTCTTATGGGAATCAAGTGGGAAGAGTAGTTATGACAAATATACGAGGTCAGTATCATGTGGACATAAATTGATATTGTATGCTTGTATTATGCCTATGTTCACATTATGACAGGTAACGTTCAAGGATACATCAGTGAAAAGAAAACAATGTGCTTTGCAACATGATAGGATAAACATGGATGGCAGAGAGACACTGGAAGCAAGGTTGCTTGGTAGAGGTAGCGTGGTTTTGGATGTGTGGTACTATTGTTGTGCATATGTTGTACTATTTGTGATGTTGTGCACATGTCGTATTGTGTATATAGTGTGTGTACATGTTGTTTATGCAATGTTATGTATAGGAAGGTACATATAGTGTTGTGTGAATATTGCATATGCAGTGTTGGGTATAGATGGTGCTATGTACATGTTGGATATGCAGTGTTGTGTACATATTGTACTATACGCATGATGGATATGTGGTGTTATGTGCATATGGTGTTGTGCACATGTTGGTTATGTAGTGTCGTGTACATAGGGTGCTATGTACATGTTGTATATACAGTGATATGTACATATGGTGTTGTGTGCATGTTGTACATATGGTACTATGTACATATGGTGTTATGTGCATGATTGTACAAGTGGTGTTGTGAGCGTGTCATGTCGTATACATGTTATACATGTGATGTCGTGTACATGTCGTGCATGTGGTACTATGTACATGTGGTATTGTGTACACATTATACAGGTGGTACAATGTACATGTGGCATTGTGTACACGTTGTGCAAGTGGTGCCGTGTACATGTGATGTTGTGCAGATGGTGCTTTGTACATGTGGTGCTTTGTACAGGTGGTATTGTGTACGTGTTGTACATATGGTATTAGTGTACATCTGGTATTGTGTGCATGTCGTACATGTTGTGTTGCGGTACTATGTATGTGCATTGTGTAGTCATGGTATCATGACATGTGTATTCGTTATTTTTTACTCTATGTACGTATATGTATTGTGTGGGGTTGTACATCGGGTGTAGATGTATGTATTGTGTTGTACGTCGGGTGTAGGCGTACGTATTGTGTGGTGGTGTGCATTGGGTGTAGGGGCATGTATTGTGTTGTGTTGTACACTGGGTGTAGGTGTATGTATTGTGTGGTGGTCTACATCGGATGTAGGCGCATGTATTGTGTTTTGTTGTACACTAGGTATAGGTGTATGTGTTGTGTGTCAGGTGTAGATGCGTGTATTTCATGGTGTTGTATGTCGTGTGTGGTTATATGTGAGTGATGCACATGGTTGAGGAGAAGGTACTGGGTGTTTTTCGGGTGTCAGAAATGATCCGGTGTGCGTACAGAATGAGGACAAAGGTAGAAGATAAGTATTGATTAAAGGATAAGTATCAATATTTTATTTCAGTTTTATTATGCATGTGATTTATGATTCTGGTCTATGATGATTAAATGTGATCTATAATTCTGCTTTATGTTGGTTACATGTGATTTATAATTTTGATCTATGATGGTTGTGTTTTGAGCTAATAGAATGTGATATGTTTATTCATGATGATTTGATCAAATAGTTAGTTTGACTTGTTGTGACAGGAAGTAAACACGATTTCAAGTGTGCCTTATTGACGAGCTACCAATGAGGTATAATGTGAATTGATTTCAATTTATTTTAAATCTAATGGAAGTTATGTGCTTGGTATAGGAAGCACAGAAATGCCCGGTTGGATGGTTGAAATCGACTGCAAGAATTAGCAACAGTGTGTTGGTAAAGCACTTCAGGAGTAGGGCCACTGTGGGACACTCGTACCCAATAGTGTCCATTGGTTTTCTATGATCGGTATGATGGTTTGAGGCAGGGATATGCCTTGGTTTTGTATCTTCTGATGCGAGGAAGCCTTTCCAAGGGATGGATTCCCCGAGATGGGGGTGCCAGCAGAACTTGGAAGGTGTGTGACTGCACAGAAGGGGGTGGCCAGATTTCCTGAGGGACTGTGTAACAGAGAAGGGAAGGTCAGAGATATATTTGTTTTGGTCATTAGCATTTCTAGATGGAATCAGATGCACATTGGGAGTGTTCTCTGCAACAATGAGTTGTAACATTTCATTGAGAGGAAAAGTGGCGCAGGATTATAACACTGGACATTGGATGAAGATTTGACTTTGACATGGGATTCTGGACTTCCTGGGAAGGATGTGAATCCTGGTATTACTTTGAGGGTGTAGGTGTGAGCCTTTGGATTCCCTTGTTGTGGATGCAAGCATTGTATATTTTTATTTTTTGGTCGAGCAAATGTATATATGTGTATATTATTGGAAATATTGTATTAAGCTAGTTTATGAAGCTCCAGAGACAGTGTGGTTATTTTTTGGTTGAAGCAAATGTGTATAAATATATGTGGATTGTAAATACCATAATGAGTTGTATTATAAATCTCCAATAAACGGTATGTTTGTCATGTCGTAGTAGATGGTCATTGTAAATACTACAATGAGTTGTGTTATAAACCTCCATGGGCAGTATGTTTCGTTTTCAACAGTCTTGTGGTTATAGGTGTTTTTGAACACCGAGGATAGTGTTCCCGCAAGGGGGGGGGGGTTCTGTAACAACCCTAGTTAAAAAATACATGTAATATATATATAAAGACCTCGGTTGACGGGACACACATTCCAAGCTAAATAGTGGGAAAAAATCGTAATGGGTGTTCATTTAAGTTATTATGGCTAAGGAAATTGGCAAAGGCAATGGAAAAGGAAAATGGAATTTTTTGGCATATTTATTTATGAAAATAATGGAAATAGGAGAAAATGAAGGTGAAAAGTCACATGTTGCATGTGAGGAGGAAAATGAAGGAAAATAATGGAAAATGAAGAAAATAAAGGCCTTATTCATAAAAAGGCTTCTGAGGATCAGTTGGTAACCTTTTGTCAGTTCATTGTTGGAGCTCTCTCATGATTCTGTCTCTCTCTCTCATACTCTTGGATACTTAGAGTTTTTCTTGGAGCACTCGTGGAGGGTGTGGAATACTTAGATTTTTGGAGCAAGAAGGTAAAGGAAGAGCAGGAAAGTGCAAGTGGACATCGAGATCAACAATTAGAGCGGGATTTTCTTGTACGTACCAAGTTGAATTTATGTTTTCATCACTAGCTTTGGCATGCATGGCTTATGCATGTGGATTTTTGGTCATGATCTGTCATTGGCATGGAGGATTGCCTAGATTGACAGTGGATTGCCTAGCCTTGCCATTTCCTGGATAGCCATGGAGATTTTGAGTTTATTTCATTTTTTGTTTTAGTTGGTTATCATGTTTCCTTAGCTTGAGTTGAGTTATTAGTTCCTAGAAGCCCTGGTAGGACAAACGCTCTAGAAGCCTTGTAACAACTTGCATTGAGTTACTATTCATGGAAGCGTTGGTTGGAAAAATGCTCTGGAAGACCTTGGTGGGTTGAGTTACTAGTCCTAGAAGCCCGATGATTGAGTTACTAGTCCTTGAAGCCTTGGTTGGAAAAAACACTTTGGAATCCCTGGAAGGTTTGGATGGATACCAATCTGATGATGGTTTTGTGATGTCTGGCCATGAGGTGGAATCACTATTTGAAGGGTTGAGGTGGATGGCCTCTGAAAGCCTTGGATGGCTTTGATTGATGTGTTCTATGAGATGCCACATTCATGCTTGGAATATGGCATGGAGGTGAATGGCTAAAGAGAGATTTGGCCTAGCCATTCTACGGTTCGGTGGAATGTGTAAGTCCCATCCCGGGTTTGGATTTTTCATGATTAATAAGAGGTTATTTCTCCTTGTATTTATATGAGTATTATATTGGGTTATATGTGGATTATATGGTTGTTGTTTCCTTGGTATTTCTGTTATTATTATGTTGGTTATGAATATGTATTATGACAGTGGCTATGTATGGCTCCCATAATGTTTTTACTATATATGAATGAAAACTGTATCTATGGCCTAATGGATGAAACTGGATCTAAATTGACAAGGAAACAATTCCTCATAGCGAATCTCAGATAAGTATGAGACCCCTATTCTCAGATATGTTATTTACACTTGTAGATTACATATTCGTGATATGATTGACGAAATTCCTGTCATGGATAATAGGGGTCTTGTTAAGGTCTTATTCAAGTGATTTCATTAGTATTTTTGTTTCCATGTTATCTTATTGTTTTGAAGGTGTCATTCAATTCTTTGCAGTGACCTGGGCTCTGGGCCTGAAAATGTGGCTTAAATCTCAGGGACGCTGGCACATAACTGAGCAAAATAGTCCCTGGATGTTGGCTTGTAGGCATGTGAGAGCGTCTAGAGGTACCTGTACATTGGCATGCCCATATAATGAGAGTATCCAGAGGTCAAGTGGTCCAAAAGCTCAGTGGGACCTAGGGGTTGGTTGGCAGAAAGGTTGGATTGGTTCCTGAGGGTCCTAATGTTGATTTTGAATGTCTGTATGTTGTGCTTTTGTCAGTTCCACTTCCTTAATGTGACTTAGGAGGTAGAATCATATCATAGTGGCCTCTTGTCACATATTTACCCTGACTAGCCAGTTGCTTGGGTAGATGCAAGAGGAGGGTGTTACAATAAGTCTTCTAAACCCTCCATATAATTTTACAAACTATTCAATGGCTAAACACTTTGATTTTTCTCAACCCCACACAACACCATTTTAGAATTCCACTTAGGCAAATCTCCTTGGTTTCTCTTACACCCATGGTTTAGAAGGGATGCATTTCTCACTTTATGTGTGGATTTCCTTATTAAGGCTCAGGAATTGTCATAGTCAATTCTCCATAAGAATGTAGTCTTCCTCTTTGAAGTTCTTCAATTAATAGAAATGCTAATCAACACAATTGGGGCACAATGTTTCAAATCTTATATTTTATTAGAAACTTGTGACTTAATGATCTCACATGATTATGAAATGTATAATACATCTAAACAATGATTCACACATGGTCATGCTAAATCACATTACTTAAAGGTGAAGTGATTGAAAATTTTAAACCTTTATAGTAAAGTAATGGACACACATATTCTTAATGACCAAAAAAGTAAAAAAAGTTAATCACATGTAATATTGAGATATACCTTGGAAACCTTTAATTTGTAAAACCAACAAAATGTTAAGTGCCACACCTATAATTTAATAATCAATCAGCTTCATCATTTACAATATAATATATAGGATGCCACAACATCCAAAACCCTAATCTATTGACTCAAATTAAATTTGTTGACTGGAGTTACAATACAATGGGTCAAAAAACACAAAAAATAGGCCAAAAAGAACAAAATAACAACCCAATTGTTATTATTATTATTATTTTGGGGGAATAACCTTTAAAACACCCAAACAGGGGGTAGGTTTCCCCTCCATGACTCCTTATGCTACCATATTAGTGTACAATACACGGGGTCAATCATGCAAAGAATATAACACATGCCCAATAGTATTATACACTCCTTGCCATTATTTTTTATAGTACGCAAAGTACATATTATAGACTTTTCACTTTCAACATTTCAATACTTGGCTCATAGTTGATTCTCTATCCAAATTTGATATTAAACTCCCTGATCTAATTGAATAATACCTTTACCTAACTAGTTAATTTTCTCCTAATGGAATTCATCACATTTATTCTTCTTGGTCTACTCTTTATCATTTCCATCTCTTTAGTTCCTCCTTTATCTGATCATTTCTTATTCCTCAATTTCTTGACCTTCCAACCCCCGCCAACACATTGCATGTCTTAGTTGTGATGTTTTCTTGGTATTCTTGATAGACAAGGTCATCCTCACATTCATATTGATATTTTCCTTTTCACATTCTATACTAAATTGTTGTGAATTTTCCTTCATATAAAAACCCATTTGCAAGTTTGCACTCTTTTATTTTTGCTTCTTCTATTGCACTCTCCTATATCATGTGATTTCTTCTACACCTTCCTTTATTTCACACTCTATCCTAGTCCTTAATGATCATACTACCATATTTGGATCCATGGACATTTTTAAATGCACACCCTTCTCATATCTTATGCTTAAATACTTATTTTTATAAAGTAAATCAAGTATATTGGTGTTCCCATTTTGATAACCCTACAATAATTTTTCTCTGGGAAATATTCAGTTCAACTTTTTATCCTTAAATATGGACATATTTCCGAACCAACCAATAAAGAGTGATTTTCAAGTTCAAGACAAAAAATCACCTTCTCACGGTTGCTTTATTGTAGTGAAATCATCACCTCTAATATAAAAAAGGGTCTTTTAAGTCCTTATTTCTTCAAATATCCATCCTTTATGATTCAATACTTCTTTATTAGATAAAAATTTTTGAGGACATGAAGGATTGATTTCATTTCATTAGTGAAGTATTTATAAGGAGATGGAAAGTTGACTTCATTTTGTTTACTTAGAAGTTATAAGAAAAAATGTTACTTAACTTCATTAACTAAGTTGGTAAAAAGATGAAGGTGTTGACGGTGCTGGACCCACCAACATTGCAAGGGGATCTTCTTGGTAAGAAGTCCTAATTATACCTCCGATCGTTTGGTGTAGAAGTCCCAGTAGTGGGTTGTAAGGTAATGCCTTGACCACGATGTCGCACAGAGGCAAGTATGATAACTCTGTTAGTAGCAAGGGTGTGACTAATGCAGTGAGTCAAAGAAGGTGTATGAGATGTTCTAACACATAAAGGGGAGATGAGGGTGAAGGTGATTTCTAGGTTGAAAGGGATTAGTCCCAACTTAGCTAGGAACACACAACACAAAAAGCACATGCACAGCTTCCGGCGAAGCAGTCCACTCGGATGTGGCAGTCACAACATACAAGGTAAGATAACACATACAACACTCATAGATCAGTCTAAGATGAGTGCAATGGTTGTTACAACAAGACTCATGTGAAAGATATGTCTGGTGTCTGACAAAGAATTCGACATGGATGGGACAAAATTAACAACATATACAACACATTAACAACAAGATTCATATAATTGCATACAAATCAATTCATACACAAATACGTAAGTTAAACAACATATATCATTAAGGAAACCGGAGTAGTCCAACTACAATAACAACATATGCATGAAAATGTGTTGGCTCTTATTATATAAAGAGGTGTAAGTCACAATTATACAATACATCTATGTAAGCATGCTAGCCCCAACAGTGGAACGTTACAACCACATCTGCCTGCTCCTCCAAAGAGATGAACTGGCTCAGTGCAGTGGAGAAGCCAAGGCACGTTATAATACTTCCAAGCTTTATCCAAGATTGTCTTATTAGAAGCTTGGCTGACCAAAATCCTCTACAATGAGTTATGAGGGATTATTTATAACAAAGGGTGGGATGACCCTTGACATTCCCCTTTGTGGCAGTTCAACTACCTGCATGACTCTTCACCTACTCTATGACTGTTACATCCAACCATTGACACTTGACTTACACTTGACATGACTCAACATTACAATGCACATGTACTCATGTGAGACAACATGGCTTGAACAAGCCTTGCAAGACATCACTAACACTCGGTCCGCTGTGATGAGACCAACTCTTTGACATGCTTGTGATGGTGAAGGTGGTAAGATGATGCCAAGCTTGGTCGTTCGTGATGGTGTGCATGCACCTCATGGTGACATCTTGTTGAAGCAAACTCTTGCCTCTGTTGCAACCGGTGCATTGGTTCGACCACTTCATCCAACTCGTCTGCTAACATGCACATGGTATTTTTGGGTACGGTTGAACCGACAACACACTGATGCATAATGTCCGTGTTGATCTTCAAGTGTGTGCTGGTGGTCATGCGCATCAACTTGCCGAAGTACATGTTCAACCTCAGTTGGACTTGCTTCTTGTCTTCGCCTTGGTGAGTGTGTTGAATGGGCTAGATTACATGTGTGCGCACAATGACATGCATGCTGTCGAATCCCTTGCATGTGATCACCAACAATGCTCACCATGTCTGCTCCGTGTTAGCTGTTGTGATGAATCTTTAACTTTTATAGGCGTAGTTTCATCCGTGAATGCACAATGCGCCCACTGGTGTTCCTAATCCTGCTGCAACTCATTCGTCTATCTGTGTAGCTTCATGTTCTTCCTTGAGTTGCTGCTTCAACACATTTAGCTCCTTCTTTGTTCCATTCTCTATCTTCGCACGATCTTCATGTCGCTTCGTCACCTCATAGTCGGAGTCTCCAAAGTTGCTTTCATCATCAATGGATCTACTTGAGCTTGCAACCTTGTTCCGCCTCTGTGTTGTCAACAACCATCCTCTTGCATTCGTTGCATTTGGTATGTTGTCTTTAGCTGCTATTCATGATGCTGCTCATTGTGATGTTGCTGCTATCATATCTTGATGTCCTTGTCTACGAACAACTTGATGTCTTCGTGGGTAGGCAAGTCCATAGACACTTGATCGATTGCATCCCCAAGTGTGTTCTGAACGGTGTCTTCGTCTTTGCTCTCTTGGAAACCATTGTACCTGTACTACTAAGAGGTAGATGAACACCTGCGATACCTGGAGACATGAAACACTCATGGCAAGCAATTTGTCAGTCGAAAACCAAAATGAACATGATAACTAACTTGCAACATACTTGGGTAAATGATCATGAAGGTTGTGCACTTTTGGCCAGGAGGTCGGGAGACCGACTGCCAAGACTACACAAGGCACAGTCTGGGCTACTGGGAGACTAACTGACTGCTGGAACTACACAATGCATAGTCTAGTCTGGTTGCTGACTGTTGGGATTGCGCAATTCCATCTGGGAAGGATTGCTGACCCAGGGAAAAATTTATGCAATTTCTTGGGCCAAGCAGCCACTGTCCTCCAGAAATGTGCAAAAAACTCCTGGAGACCAGTGCTGGGTAGGAATGCACAAATCTGGAGAGGAAGGTGAGCCTTCCTTCCCCAGATTGTGCAATGCAGCCTTGGTGAAGGCAGAGTATGGGCCAAGGTTGGCCCGACTCGCCAATGGGAAACTGAAAGCAACTAAGACAGTAAATGCATGACGACACTAAGTGATAGTAGAAGTGATTGACATTGCATGCAAAACATGAATGAAAGATTCAACAAACAGATCAACATGCATGTGGGTGAGGCAGTTCCCTGGTTGGGCGAACGTCCATGCAACAGTTTCATGCTTGCAACAATAGTGAGATAGCAATGAAAACTGAAATAGAGCTCAAACAAACTGGAATACATGTAAACGCCAACAAGCATTTAAAGAAATCAAGAAAACAATACTCTCACAAGAGAAAACACAAAAAGTGACAGAAATGCAACAAAAGGTATGGGAAGCGGGCTTACCCCAAAACAACTGAGCTGAATGTGCCGAATGCTCCTAGATGTGATGTGGGATGTCAGAGCTGCAAGGATGATGTGAGGATTGAGTTCTGAGTGTCTGATTGATGAGTTTGGATAACATCGAGGTTGTAACGCGCATGCCACGAATCTAGGGGAAGCGACACTTGGTGGGAGGTTTCGAAATTGCTCCTTGCATGTAACCTCCGATTGCTAAAAATAGATCCCTGAAACGAGGGATGCCTTTGCATGCAGCCTTGTGAGAAGTAGCCCATGCATGCAAGTCTATTTTCCTTAGTCTCGGAGGGAACCGGTTAACTTAGCTACACATGCAAGAGACTGCTCTATTGCTGGAGAAAATGCGCATTTCTGGCTGGGAGCTCGGCTGGCTGCCCAGGAGACTTGCGCAATTTCTGGGAAGAGAAATTGACTACTGCCCAGATTTGCACAAATTATGGGCTAAGTAGCCTTGCTGTGGAAATTTACGCAAATCCTGATGGGAGTGTTGGCAGGCAAGATTGCGCAATCCTGGATCCCAACAGGCTGCCAGAGAGGATTGCACAATTTCTGGAGGGAAGGCTGGTTTCCCTCCAGAAATGCGCAATTTTCAAGGGGAAGCTGCTCAGTCTGTAGCTGGACCAAGTCCGGGTGAACAGCCAGTGAGGGGAATGGATCACGCTGTGACCAACAGGCTTTCTTTATGCAAGAAAGAAACTGCAGCTTGTGAACTTGATGAAGAAAGGAAAGTTGCTATGAAGGTTGGAAGGGAGGCTCCAAAATGAGCATAAGGAAAAATTTTGGAGGGTGGTTGTAGCCGCTACAACACTTGGCGACACACTGGTAGAACTCTAGCTCTCTGAATGGACCTTGTTCATGAAAAGCATGTTTAACACCTTCGAAAGTATTGTTCAGTTTTCAACTCATCTTGGTTTCACACTAACTTGATTATAAGATATAGCATCTGCCAAACCCTTGGTCAATCAACACACATTTCAAGCTAAGGCAACACAATTGTTTTGATTGGGGTTGAGGGGTATATAGGTGCACAAGCAGTATAGTCATCAGAGTCTTAGTTTCATCTCTGGTGTTGCTCCACTACCAACAGGGCTGGACAGTACCCCGGTGGAGTCACATAGGAACACAAGCATGGCTCCGCTGCTAGCGAGCTTGGTCAGTACCCTGACTAAGTTACTTGCATCACCTCCCTGTGCAGGAAGCCTTTCTATTATTTTGCCTGATTCATTTTTCATTTTTTACTTTTCATTTTTCACTATGCATAAAACTTATTCATTTTAGAGGCGGAAGAGGGATCCCGACTTATTGAGAGCAGAAGAGGTTGTTCCAACAGAGAAGTAGTTTATTGTATCTCTGACATGCATGTTAAGGTTTTCTTGCTTACCTTACTCTACTTGACTGAGCTGACAAGGGTTAACCCAAAAACAATCGACTAGAGAAGGTGACACTAGTTAGCACGCAAGCGTTTTGTTTACACCAATGTTCACTTCGAACAATACGTATTTTCCTTCGACGTATCATGGAATAAAAGTAACAAGCTCATCATACAAAGGCAAGATGACAGATAACCAAGTAGTGATAGCTGTACAAGCCCTCTTGTACTTTACCTAGCTCGCTTCAAGAGTCATACATGGTTTCATGCAAAACTAACCTATGAACGAAACAAGCGAACGAACTAACAATCAACAAAGCAAAGCAAGAGCAGAAGCAAAAATGAAAGCGAAGCAAGTAAACAAACAAGCAAGCAAACAAACAAGCAAACAAATCATGTAAGCAAACAAGCAATCAAACAGACAAGCAAACAAATCATGTAAGCAAACAAGCATGCAAGCAAACAACTGAAAGCAGGCACTACTCCTACTCCTACACTAACAGTACATGGGCCTGATCACATGAAATGATACTTCCAATGTAGCCACCGACGCATTGGTAGACCCATGTTGGTGAAGGCTTGGTCCGCGAGCAACCCAGTTGTGTGAACCAACAAGAAAGAAAGATATAACAATGAAGACAACCACACTTCGTGATTCAAAGTGCCCATGGGACATAAGTGAGTGCATGTGCATGACGGGCAGTCCACGGACTTATCATGGTGTTGTGTGACACTACGTGCAACTTTGAAGCATAAGCACACTCTTGACTATGACATGCAAGCAAACGAAAGAAACAAAGATAACTTGCGTCGCGCATGAGTGCTTGCAATGTAAGACTCCTCCAATGCATGAGCAATGGGATCGTGTAGTTTGAGTGGAGGAAGTAAAATTTGAGTGTTAGATTGATCTTGAGTGCATACAAATGAGTGATGAGGAGCCTTGAGTGTTTGAACAATTTCCTGATCGGAAGCGAAACCAACCTCAGGATAGCGAGGGCCTGACATAACCATCAGCTCGGGCTGAAGTGCCTCGACGGTCTGTGGGGTTTTGACTTCATTGACAGATGGATCTTTGTAGACCAGTGGCTTAGACGGATTAACAATGAGTGAATCAACATCGTGATTAGATGATGAGGTGAAGAGATCACGACAACCAAGATCATAAAATTCAGGATGTTGGTCGGCATCCTCATGGTTTGATGAATCACACAAAGGGGTAGATGAGGAGGAAGGATGTTCACCCTCTGCATTTCTGGAAAAAGCATATGAAAGATGAAGTGGATTTGTAATGAATGACTGGTCCTCTCCATTGTTGGATGATGGGCTAACATACGGTGTGTCCTGCGAAAGATCAACAATGGGTGCATCTGTGGATGAAGACACACACGCGAAATCATGGATGGCAGGTTCACCAACAATGTTAGGAAAGAACGGAGGGGGCTTGGATGGAAGGGAGTCATCCTTCACCAAATGTTGTTGCTCAAGCTCTCACTCATACTCTTCATGAATGACATCACATGTTGGTTGTGCAACACCAAATCCGTTAATGGGTTGTTCCTCGTTCACAACAAGTGAAGAGTCAGGAATGGACAAACACAAGACAACATCATTCGAAGGAACACCCGAGTGCGAATACGTAGGTCGTAGAAAAGAATGCATATGAGGACTTGACGGACTCACAACCAAATCTACGCAGAAATTGAGTGAAGTGATGTTAGGAGGGTGTGAAGAATGAGAAGGTGTGTGAGCAAGATCCTCAACATCACTGGGCATGGTGGAGTTGTTGAATAAGAGGAAGGTGAACAATCATTTGAGACAGTGCCCGCTTCCACATGAGATTGCGCAGCTCCATCAACGAAGAATGTTGAGCGAGGCTTGATCTCAAACTTTCTCTTGGGACGGGCAGATTTCTTAAGGAAGTACTCAAACTAGTCCCAAAAATAAGCAAATTTCATCTGGCTCCTCAGAGCTTGAAACTGCAAGTCACAGAAACACTACCAAAAATAAATAATGGATTCATGCGAATCCCTCTGTTGCTATAACAATTTCTGGTCAAGATGGTCTAGATCAAAATGATAGAACATGTCTTCAATAAGATCACAAAAGTGCTCAAATGAGTGCACGGTGTCAGCTAGTAGGTTGAGAACCCAACGAAATGGAGATTCATGAAGTGTGTATGCAAGCAGCAAATCGGCTTGTTCGTCAAAAAACTCATCATTCTCATGAATCATGGAAATAAAGTTATATAAGTGCTCAGGCCAGGCCACTTCGCCTTCACCAACATACATGTGAGTGAGAAAGAGATCGAAAAGCTTCCCCGATATGGAGACATCTTCACGATTTGAAAAACACCTCAGGGGAAGAAGAGTGCAAGACTCCATGAAAGATATGCAAAGGTTCAAAACTGGATGAGAGGACACAGCTTGTCATCAGGCCCTCCTTCTAGCGCTAGAAATGTTGACGGTGCTCGACATGTCAACATGTCAAGGGGATCTCCCCAGTAAGAATTCTCAATTAGACCTCAGATCGTTTGGTGTAGGAGTCCCAACAGTGGGTCGTAAGGTAATGCCTTGACCGCGATGTCACATAGAGGTAAGTAAGATAACTCTGTCAGTAGCAAGGGTGTGACTGATGCAAGGAGTCAAAGAAGGTGTATGAGAGGTTCTAACACATAAAGGGGAAATGAGGGTGAAGGTGAGTTCCATGTTGAAAGGGATCAGTCCCAACTCGGCTAGGAACACACAACACAAAAAGGACATGCATAGCTTTCGGCGGAGCAGTCCACTCAGATGTGGAAATCACAACATACAAGGTAAGATAACATGTACAACACTCATGGATAAGTCTGAGACGAGTGCAACAATTGTTACAGCAAGGTTCATGTGAAAGATATGTCTGGTGTCTGATAGAGCAGTCGACACAGACAGAACAACATTAACAACATATACAACACATTAACAACAAGATTCATATAATTGCATACAAATCAGTTCATACACAAATACGTAAGTTAAACAACATATATCATTAAGGAAACCAGAGCAGTCCAACTACAATAACAACATATGCATGAAAATGTGTTGGCTCTTATTATATAAAGAAGTGTAAGTCATAATCATACAATACATCCATGTAAACCTACTAGCCCCAATAGTGGAATGTTACAACCACATCCGCCTGCTCCTCCAAAGAGATGAACTAGCTCCATGCAGTGGAGAAGCCAAGGCACGTTACAATACTGTCCAAGCTTTATCCAAGATAGTCTTATCAGAAGCTTGGCTGACCAAAAGCCTCTACAATGAGTTATGAGGGACTATTTATAGCAAAGGGTGGGGTGATCCTTGACATTCCCCTTTGTGACAGTTCAACTACCCTCATGAATCTTCACCTACTCTATGACTATTACATCGAACCATTGACACTTGACTTACACTTGACATGACTCAACATTACAATGCACATGTACTCATGTGAGACATCATGGCTTGAGCAAGACTTGCAAGACATCACTAACACTCGGTCTGTTTTGATGAGACCAACTCTTTGACATGCTTGTGATGGTGAAGGTGGTAAGCTGATGCCAAGCTTGGTCGTCCGTGATGGTGTGCATGCACCTCATGGTGACATCTTGCTGAAGCGAACTCTTGCCTCCGTTGCAACTGGTGCATTGGTTCGACCCCTTCAACCAACTTGTTTGCTAACATGCACATGGTCTTTTTGGGTACGGTTGAATCGGCAACACACTGGTGTATAATGTCCATGCTGATATTCAAGTGTGTGCTGGTGGTCATGTGCATCAACTTTCTGAAGTACATGTTCAACCCCATTTGGACTTGCTTCTTGTCTTCGCCTTGGTGAGTGTGTTGAATGGTTTGGATTGCATGCGTGGGCACAATGACATGCATGCTGCTGAATCCCTTGCATGAAATCACCAACATTGCTCACCATGTCTAATCCGTGTTAGCTAATGGGATGAATCTTTAACTTGTACGGGCGTAGTTTCATTCGTGAGTGCATGATGTGCCCATTGTTGTTCCTAATCTTGCTGCAACTCATTCGTCTATCTGTGCAGCTTCATGTTCTTCCTTGAGTTGCTTCTTCAGTACATGCAACTCCTTCTTTGTTCCATTCTCTGTCTTTACACGATCTTCATGTCGCGCCGTCACCTCATAGCCGGAGTCTCCAAAGTTTCTTTCATCATCAATGGATTTACTTGAGCTTGCAACCTTATTCTGCCTCCGTGTTGTCAACAACCCTCCTCTTGCATTCGTTGCATTTGGTATGTTGTCTTCAGCTGCTGTTCATGATGTTGCTTGCTGTGATGTTGTTACTGTCATATCTTGATGTCCTTGCCTA
This sequence comes from Pinus tabuliformis, assembly GCA_031772625.1. Classification (NCBI taxonomy): domain Eukaryota; kingdom Viridiplantae; phylum Streptophyta; class Pinopsida; order Pinales; family Pinaceae; genus Pinus; species Pinus tabuliformis. The sequence goes on along the minus strand of CM062808.1, from coordinate 432,126,157 downwards.
CGAATGACTTGATGTCTTCGTGGGTAGGCAAGTCTATAGATACTTGATCGAATGCATCCCCAAGTGTGCTCTGAACGGTGTCTTCATCTCTGCTCTCCTGGAAACCATTATACCTGTACTGTTGAGAGGCAGATGAACACTTACGATACCTGGAGACATGGAAAAACTCATGGCAAGCAATCTGTCAGTCGAAAACCAAAATGAGCATGGGAACTGACTTGCAACATACCTGGGTGAATGATCTTGAAGGTTGTGCAATTTCGGCCAGGAGGTCGGGAGACCGACTGCCAAGACTGTACAAGGCATAGTCTGGGCTACTGGGATACTAACTGACTACTGGAACTGTGCAATGCACAGTCCACTCTGGCTACTGACTGCTAGCCCAGGGACATATTTGCGCAATTTCTTGGGCCAAGAAGCCACTGTCCTCCAGAAATGCGCAAAACAGTCCTGGAGACTAGTGCTAGGTAGGAATACGCAAATTTGGAGAGGAAGTTGAGCCTTCCTTCCCCAAATTGTGCAATGCAACCTTGGTGAAGTAGAGTCCGACCAAGGTTGGCCTGACTCATTGATGGAAAACTAAAAGAAACTAAGACAGAAAATGCATGGCGTCATTTAATGATAGCATAAGTGATTGATAGAGCATGCAAAACATGAATGAAAGATTCAACAAACAGATCAACATGCATGTGGGTGAGACAGTTCCCCGGTTGGGCAAATGTTTGCGCAACAGTTTCATTCTTGCGACATCAGTGAGATAGCAACGAAAACTGAAACAGAGCTCGGACAAGCTGGAATACATGTAAATGACAAAAATGTAGCACAAGGCATGGGAAGCGGGCTTACCCCAAAACAACTGAGCTGAATGTGCCGACTGCTCCTAGATGTGATGTGGGATGTCAGAGCTGCAAGGCTGATGTGAGGAATGACCTTTGCAATGTCCAGTTGATGAGTTTTGATAACATCGAAGTTGCGACGCGCATGCCACAAATCTATGGGAAGCTACACTTGGTGGGAGGTTTCGGAATTTCTCCTTGCATGTAACCTCCAACTGTTAAATATAGATACCTGAAACAAGCGATGCCTTTGCATGTTGCCTTGGGAGAAGAAGCCCATGCATGCAAGTTTGTTTTGCTCAGTCCTGGAGAGAACCAGTCAACTCAGCTGCACATGCAGGAGACTGCTTGACTGCTGGAGAAAAATGCGCTTTTATCTCTGGGAGCTTGGCTAACTGCCTAGGAGATTTTCTCAATTTCTGGTTAGAGCAGCTGACTGCTGCCCAGACTTGCACAAATTCTAGGTTGAGCAGCCTTTCTGGTGAAATTTGTGCAAATCCTACTGGGAGTGTTGGTAGGAAGGATTGCGCATCCTAGAGCCCAACATGCTGCTAGAAAGGATTGTACAATTTCTAGAGGGAAGGCTGTTACAAGAATAAGTACCCTAGGGCTTTGGGTTGGAACCCCAATAGAGCAAGAGAAAACTACAGTAAGAAACACTCATACAACTCAGGCAACATGCTTATATAAACAAACTATGCGATAGCGACCATACCCGAATGTCCTTTGTTTAGGTAGTTCCAGCAGGATTCAGACCCTCTGCAACTCCTGATGATCTTCGAATTTGCAAATCAACCAATTCGAACATACATAGTAGCATATAGATAAAGCATTTTAATGAAATCAACTTTATATCATATAAACAAATGATTAGTTATACATCAAAATAACATTCTTACATGCATTACAACAGCATCTGATGCATAAACAAAGTCAATCTCAGGAACAAGACAACGCTTCTTTTTATTGTAGAAAGCTATAAATAACACAGATAGAATTCACCTGAGTCTTCTTCTTTCAGCTCCAAGTGGAACCGTTCTCCAGATCCGTCTAGTCCTAGTCTTCAATAACCTCCTTCCATAACCAATACCATGATATCTCAAGCAAGGGGGAGAATATCAACACTCTAGGAAACAAGAGTTTCCTGAAACTTGGGGAAGTGCTTGAAGCATAGGGATACTTCAGACTGAGTCAGGGATAATCTCAGTATAATAACTCTATCTCTTCTCCTCCTTAAGGCCTTCCCATAGAAATCTATTTATACTTCTCCCGATTATTTTTTTAGTTGGGAAACAGTTGGGCCACGGGCACTAGGAGGTAATCAATAGGTAAAACCCGTGAACTCCACCCATAGTTAAGGATTTTTTTTTTAAGTGTTTTAACACATATACACGGGTTGGGTATTGACTAACCTGCGTGTACACGCTTTTATCTCAGGGAAAAGTAGCGTACAGAGAATAAAACACTGTTTTTAAAATATTTGGACCAAGTCTGGAAGGGGGGTTTCCCTAGGCCATAAACCAAACATCACAAGTACCAAGGGTGGTAAATGGAGCTATAACAGATGCCCCCTAATATATGAGGTTAGAAGGGGTACATGATGGCTGAAATTTATTAAGTATATGGAAAGGAACCCTGTCGAGACTAAGAAGGACTTCACCAGAATTCAGCCTGCCAAGCCATCAAAAAGAGATCAGAAAGAAACTGTTGTCTGAGGCAGGCATACCCAAGCGGATCCACTATGTATATAAGTATATAAAGAACTGAAAGCACATAATGGATCATCTGATCGTGATCGAAAAAGTACATGTATGAATATCACATAGAAGAAGATGATCAATGAAGCTGAAAGATGAAGCCGATCATTGATATCAAAAACTGATCCCAATAGTACCAAATGAACATGATGGAATAAAATGATACTACATCGTAACTCGGATGCCAACATATAAGATGTCGCTGTGAAGGACTGCAACATATAACGTGGATGGTGTTGACTAGCAGTAATAGGAGCAACTGACAAGTGAACCAAAACATGCTGATGCAACTCGAGGTCTTCACCGACCACTGTGGTACATTTCTACATAATGGGAATAAATGATCTGAGGTCGACCACGTGAGAAATCGTTTGATTACCGGTCATTGATGTATACCGTTAACAAACGCGAGACTACTCACTGATAATGATAATGAGAGTCAAGGTACCTAGTACAATCTAACAAGTGCGAATGAATGAGCTAGAGTCGAACACCTAGAAGAATCTATCAATCAGGGGACAATGATGGTTTCCCACTGACGATAGCGAAGGAATCTGCTACTGATGACTGCAAACCCCAAGGTACTACCAAATGGACTCTAGATCTTTGTCCTAGGGCAATGAGCTGTAGTCGATAGGAAAAGATCCACTAGAAGGAAGGCATTAAGGCATCCTTCATCAATCTAACGCGTGTAACCCATAGGCCAATAATGTGGAAGGAATTGGACGAAAAAGATGTAGTAACCCGACCAAAGCACGTTTCCGGCGTACACAAGATGTAGTTAGCGCACGATAGAAACCCGCTGAGCCAACCAATGATGAAAGCTGACACAGAGACGAGGAATCCACTAATAGGGTTAAATGGAAACCAAGGCACTGCACGAATCCAAATGTGTGATAATGAAAGCTGATGTCGAACACAAGGGAAACCACTCAGTCAAAGACCCATGATATTGATCGATGTTGAGCACAAGGTAACCTATCAATAATGAAAATAGGGCCAGGGTACAGTTCTAGGCTTGCCCTCAGAGCAATATGTCATCGTCTATAAGGACAAGACTCGCTAGAAAGAAATCAATGGAGACCTTCTCAAACCAGCACGAGCAAAGAACCAATATAACTGATGTGATGAAAAGAATGACACTAACAAATAGGGATAGCCGACTAAAAGAATAGGTCAAGGGACACCGCAGAGACGCCGACTCAGGCTTACTTCCCTTGAACAAAAGCATGACTCAATGATGACTATATGGCAGCATATGATAATTCTGTATAAGTTCGTCATGCATGAGGCACGAGCGCACTCTCCATTTTATTGGAAGAGGTAACCAATCGTAAGAGAACTGACTCAATAACAAGGTTAAGGTGTACCTAAGTCAAACTAAATCCTGCCCAAAGTGGAGGAGAGACTTTCTTTTGAGTGCTTTGTTCAAGGGCGACACGACTGACTCTAGCTGCCAACAATATATGGAAATGTTGTCCCGTTCCCGCTATTTTTTGAATATATAATTTTTTTTTGGTCTTTTTCTTTAAGCTGGAAAAAGAATAAAAGAATGCTATAGTACAGTTGAAAGAACGAGTGTCAGAGAAACAGATGATCTAGTTCCTCGGATGGGAACAATCCTATGCTTAATGCAGGGAGGTGAAACTGGTCAAGGACACTCAAAGGGATGTTCCTTCCACGGGTCAAAGGATGTGTCAAGTTGCAGAAGCTAAGTGATTGCATTGTTTATTTTGCAGAAGACATGGTCAAATAAGTGGCTTAAACACAAGTCCAAGTGAAGCCGGCTCAAGGCCAAAAGGTGCAAATAGTCAAAATGCAATGCAAAAGTACAACTCAACACAAAGGAGCCTCTAGGGTATAATGCCCGAAATAAGCATAAAAGCAAGGAGAATGTGTCTTCAACGCATAAGTCATGGCGGGACTAAAGAGGACTCCCGAACATACTCAGTATAACAACATGGGCAACCCATGTCAGTAAGGTTCTAACTACGATGCTCATGTAAAGGATGGCTCTACCATTGCATCATGATTTAGAAATCGGTGAGTGAACATGGTTTGCTAACAAAGACACTATGGGGTCGACCTTATGGCTAATGTATCGCTGAATGGAGGCGAGTATGCAAGATGCAATGGAAAAAATGGTTTCCCTAACCTATATGCTAGTAAGTCAACGAAACCTACCATGACAGGCCAACGATCATGGGACTAAAATAAGACTTCGAAGAAGTGTCCAAAATACCCTGAAACAATAATCCATTCTCAACAATCCAAGCTCACAAGTCAAAAAATTCATGAGATGAAAAATCAAGTTTTGAGAAAAAATTTTGAAATTTCAAAGCTATATATTGACTTTTGGACTCACAAAATTTTTATTGCTATTTGAAAAAGAGCTGTGGACCAAAAAGGAGCAAACTTGCCTCTGAAGAATTGGACTGTTCAACTCGCGTAAAAGTTATCAGGTAACCCTCAAATCATGCTTGCAATGTTTTGTGATTGTTTTTAGAAGTTTTCATTAAGATTTGACTGTGGGAATTCATGTCAAAAAATCCAACTCTGCATACACGCGGGTTGGCTGTGACCAACCCGCATATACGATAGCCCTACATGCGATTGTGTGTAAAGGGAACCCACGTGTACGCGAGTTGAAGTTCAAACATAAAATCTAACGACTGAAACTCATTTTTTTTCAGGATGACCATCACATGGAGAGAGAGAGAGCATACCACAATTGAAAATGAGGTAATGAATGACCAAAATGCACTAGATGCATTGAGAGGGTGTGGCTTATTGAAATACTTCAAAATGTCGAACGTGAAAGCCAACACACGCTTGCTTGAATCACTGATCCACTACTGGAGTATAGAGGATGATGCCTTCATGATAGATCAGATGCCTCTACACATTGAGGTGGAAGACATATACTTTATTACAGGTCTGTTCCGAAGGGGGGAGGTTGTGCATTCGACCGGCAGGACAAGGAGTAGTCTTTCAATAGAAGACTATGTACATATATACTGTCCTGGGCACTCGGAAAAGATTGGAAGTCAGATTCCAATCAAACACGTGGATAGTTTATCTCTGAGGATTCTGTTGTTTACCATTGCGAGGGTAAATGGATCAACTTCACTACATTAGGCTTCACATGTGTCCATGAGCTTGGCAGTGGAATGCCTAGCTTGGTTTTCGACTGGTGCACACCTCTTCTAACCAACATGAAGAGCCAACTGACCTCCATTTAGAAGGGCCAGACAAAGAACTTTGGATATGGGACTATTTTATGCTCCTTCTTTGAGAAGGTACCTGGGCTACGTCCCAAGGTATCTGTCTCTATCAGCAGCCCACGAGATCCTTGGATGGGTAGATGGGATGACTTGATGAAACGCCTTGGAGGCAGGGACATGCCTAGGACGAATTTCAATGATGAGTTTTTCACCTGGTGGGACCAACAGATCATCGTAGTCGACGACTACCCGTATGATTGCATGGATTTCCGAGGAGATCGAGACTTGGTGTTGCCACCAAACACAACATGGGGAGACATAGGTAACAAATTTTCAAGTTTTTGTCAATTTTTAAGATTTTTTTTTCTTTTTTAAATATGAAATGAACTTAGAAATATTTTGATGGGAAAAAATACTGACAAAATGACCATGTTCCAGATATGGGTCCAATGAGACCAGATGGATTTCCGAGGCACAGACGCCATGGAAGAGGTGTTGAAGAGGTAGCAGCTGAGACAGAGAGAGTCCTATATGTAGTTCAAAGAAACTTGGTGAGATTGACTCACCAGGTACTAATGATAGCTATAGAGGATCTACCTGAGGATATGCAGCGCCGCGTGGTAGGAGTATGACGGGACTGGGTCTGCATACTTCAGCATGTGGCCAATGTACTATTTAACTTTTTAGCTACTCATCCTGAGCCGAGTCGATAGACAGATTGGACATGATTATGGGCGTTTCGTCCCAATTTTGTATATTATTTTGAACACTTTATTTATACACATGTAGTTTTATGATATATATACAGATCCAAATTTTTGATGTTTGCTTAATTTGATGAATGATTGATATGCCAATCTAATGCTTGATTAGCAATAGAATCCGCTAATGAATTTTGAGATCGTGGAATGTGCACATATGTAATATAAACAAATGATCGTTGCAACACCCTCACTCTAAAAAATTGGCGATATAAATAAGGATCACGAACCCGATAAATGTTATTTAATTGTGACACTACCAGCTGTGAGTCAAGATACACTACCAACAAATCAATTCCATAAGAAATTCCTTCGGATAGTAAATTAATAATGACAACATATTCAACAATGTTATTTGAAGCAAGACCAATACATACTCCCCTTGACACCATCAACTGGCCAGATAGATAATAAATAACAAGCTGCGGAAGCGAAATTCCGAGTGTGCCGACTAGCACTATTGGTGAATCCAAAATATATCAAGTCATCCATCAACACCTGCCAAAGCAGATAAAAAAAAATGTCAATATCACAAACCGCCCGACAAAATATGTACACAAATACAATATATACAAACAAGCAATTGCTCAGTCGAAACCTAAGCAAAATACTTCTTAAGGTAGAGCCCATTTCGGGGCTCTGCCAACTTGTTCCCTTCAAAATCGACTAATTCATAAGCCCCTTTTCCTAAAACTCGTTTTACTATAAAGGGACCATACCACATAGACTTGAATTTGCCTACCCCCAAGGCGTCTTTATGTTGATCATAGACCAAGACAAGGTCGCCTTAAGAAAAGACCCGAGGATGGACAAATTTATCATACTGAGTTTTAACCCTTTTCTTATGGGCCTCGTTTATTATGGCGGCATCTCGACGCTGTTCATCGAGATGTTCCAAATGAACAAGGCGTTCTTTGAGACTAGACATCTTTGGAAGAAGCTCTACAACTAGTTTAAGGGACGGAATTTCGCATTCAACGGGAAAAATAGATTCCAACTAGTAAACTAATTGAAAAGGTGTAAAATTGGTGGCAGTCTTCACCGAGGTTTGGTATGCCTAGAGAGCCGGATACAACATGATGTGCCAATTGGAGCGATTTTTGTCAATTGTCCTTTGCAGGATAGTATTGAGGGACTTATTCATGGCCTCGACTTTCCCATTGGCCTGAAACCCAACTTAAGAGCCAATTCGGTCATCAGCTGGTTCTGGAAGTGACTGCCATGGTTAGTGACAATCTCTCTCAGGATACCAAAACGTGAAATAATCTGATTGAAGAGAAATAATGCTACTGTTTCACTATCGGTTTTGTAAGTAGGCATGGCCTCAGTCCACTTCATAAAGTAGTCTACGGCCATTATGATATACTTGTGATTTTCTGCCGAAGGCAGATTATAAGTGGTAAAGTCAATGCCCCACTTCGTAAATGGACCAATAGTGATAACAGAAAAAAGAGGAGCTAGATGAGCGCGCATCTTCCGAGTATAAACTTGACAAGGGTGGCAATGTTTGACCGCTTCAACACAATCTTTGAAAATTGAAGGCCAAAAGTAGCCGACACACAAAATTTTCTGGGCTGTTGCAAGTCCTGACAAACAACTGCCACAAGCTCCACTGTGGCAATCATTGAGTACAGACTCTTCTTCCTCCAAAGTTAAGCAACGCCTAAGGATTGAATCAACCCATTTGTGATATAATGTATCACCAATGATAACATAGTTTTTTGCAAGATGATGTAATTTTTGATGCTCATCCTTGGAGGAAGAAGGTGGGAACTTCGAAGTCTGGAGATATATGATGATATCTCCATACCAGGGATCTTGTGAAGAAATGAGGAATAAATGTTTGTCAGGGAAATTTTCCTCATAAACAATGTCTTCTTCACAAGGCAACTCATAAATTAATTCCGCAAAAACCAATGACTTCTTAGACTTGGATGACAAGAACTCGAGATCAAATTCTTGCAAAATAACAATCCATCGATTGTATTTTCCCCCAATCACTCGCCTACTGAGGACAAACTGAAAAGGATTGATAGCCGCTAAGACGAACGTTTTGCATAGCAAAATATAATGACGAAGCCGCTAGACAACATGGATAGCTGCCAAGGCCAATTTCTCAATAGGAGAATAGTGTAGTTCAGGACCTACTAAGCCTCGACTAAAGTAATAAATCACATGCTCTATAAGAGCATCATCCTCCTGAACCAGAACCATACCTATGGTTGATTCTGTCGCTGTAAGATACAAAAGGAAATATCTGCCATAATCTGGTGGACTCAATAATGGGGCAGAGATTAATTCCTGCTTCAAGGCATCAAAAGATCGTTGCGCAAAGTCGTCCCATAAAAATGGAACTCCTTTCTTCAGCAAACGCATAAATCCTTTAGTTATCTTAGCATTCTCAAGAAATTTTCCTTTCCTTGGAGACCTTGAAGTTGTCGGATGGAAGACGGGGGAGGAAACTGAATTATTTCCTCTACCTTGAAAGGATCTACTCGAATCCTATCAGTTGATACAATGAATCCTAACAACTAACCAGATGTGACCGCGAAAATGCACTTATTCGGATTCAACCAGATTTTGTAAAATCAACATCTCTCAAAAACTAACCAAAGGTGGCTGGGATGATCGATTCTCTTTCGAGAACGAGCAGCTAAATCATCCAAGTATGCTTTGATGACATGTTTGATGTCGTGGAAAGCATAAGACATGGCCCACTGAAACGTAGCTCCAGCATTTTTAAGAGCAAAAGGCATTTTTTTTGTATGCAAAGGTACCCCAGGGACAAATAAAAGCTGTCTTATTATGGTCCTCTGGACGGATAGAAATTTGATTATAACCAACGAATCTGTCCATGAACGAAAAAATTTCATTACCCACACATTCATCAACTATTTGACCAATAAACGGTGTGGGGTAATTGTCTTTCGGACAAGATTTGTTCAAATCCCTAAAGTCAATGCACACTCAGATTGTTCCTTGTTTTTTATCTACCGAGACTAGATTAGAAACCCACTCCGTTAGAGGAACGGGGGCCTTAAGCAACTTTTCAACTTCAACTTTAATAGCCTGCTTTCCTAGAATTGACTGGTCGAAGCTTTTGGCGAATGGGCTTAGCATTTTTGTACGTCTTGATCTCATGTTGGACTATAGATGGATCAATACCAGGCATTTCCTCATAAGACCAAGTGAACACATCTTGAAGCTCTTTAAAGAGGTCGGTGTAAATTTGAATCTCTTCAGGGGAATAATTGGCTTCGATGAAGACATTTTCTATAATGTCAGGATTCCTAGAGTTGTTTATAGGTATATTTTTTGAGATAATCGACATATTACTTTCGACAAATAATTGTGTTGGAGCCAAAGGGTTTGAAACTTTACAAACATCGCTAGTAAGCAGATTGGAGAACCTAGATTCGACTTCATGCAATGGGGGAAGAAAATATGAATGATGATGTAAATCTTCCCAAGGTTGACCTACACCCGTCATCGCTTCTAAAATTTCTTCATCAGATGGTAAAACTGTATCTAAGCAATCCAGAGTAGAAGTGGAGTCAAGGGTCCAAGCTGGAGGCACATCACCATCTAACTCCTCCTTAGAAAAAGGAGTGGGATGGTTGTCTGTAGAGTTAATGATAGATTGATAGCTAAGTTTTGCTGCAAACATGGGGACTGCCATTCCACCAACTTGCCCTCCATCTAATGTGGTCGTAGATGAAGGTAAGGTCCAAGGGTCTGAAAAATAATGAGTTCGAAAGAACTCTTTCCGTGAAGGCCCTTTGGAGGATGAAATTGCATTGATTCTAGCTATAGGAGGGGGAAGGTAAAATATACCCATCAAGGAAGAGTACATCCCAACTCCTAAATTCTCTATAGGTTGATGGGGATTAGCCACCAATGGAACGATAGAATCCAAAGTTGCTCGAGAGTCACCCGGAGAATAATCTATCTCATCAATTTTAACAATTCTCCCCTCATGAGGGAAACATAGGATGCGGAATAGAGATGAAACTATGGCATCCATCTCATAAATCCAATTCCTTCCTAAGAGGAGGTTGTAATCCAAGTTGGCATAAAAAATTTCTACTTCAATATTAACGACCTTTCCTCCAATACATATAGGAAAAGCCATGATAATTCCATGTGGCCTATGAGAATGACCATCAAATGTTGTTAAGAGAGTTGGTGAAGGAATAACTGAAGGTGATCCAATGGCCTTCCAACATGACATAGACATTATGCATGTGGAAGCTCCCTCATCTATAACTGTCCAAAAAATATTGGTTTTTCAGTAAGTAGAATTTATCTGGAAAGCCATATGGTGAGGAAGTCTCTTTTTGACATTTAGCATATCAAAAGTAAGCACTAAAGAATTTTTTGGATCCACTGCCCTGATTGCCGAAAGCAAAGCACTTCTCTGAGTAGGACACGACTGGAGTACCTCCAATGCAAACATAGCACAAGGACTTTGAGCCAGATCTTCTACAATCGAGTAGTTCTGGGCTGCCCTAGCATTAGGGTTAATAGTCGAGCGCTTTGCGAAACCTTTCGGCATCTGAGGTATAAACTCAGCAGAGGGTCACTCAATATGAATTGGGCCTGTTGTGTTGGGAACAGATTTACCCTTAGATGTTTCCGTTTCACCATAATCATGTGCTCGTGTGGCAACGTTGACATGAGAGTTCATCATATAAACATTTGAGGAATTTTCCCCTTCCTGGTTTCCCCCTGCAGAGGTACCAACGTTTGAGTTCGCGCCAGCAAGTAATTGCTGCCCTTGGGGAAAAGGGTTGGTCAGGACAAATTGGGAGCTAGAGGACCCTTGCTGCACTAACAAGTGCTGAGCATCTTGAATCTTGGGGCAGAGGTGAGTCAAATGATCTCCATTGCATAACTTGCATGGAAATTTAACCTTCTTTTTGGACTCTTTTCTACCCTCACCGGCACCGTTGTCGGGCTTGTTCGCATTACCCTTCCCTTCCTGGTTCTTCTTCTTACCTTGTGCCTTCTTCTTCCCATCAGATTGTTGATTTCATTTGGGGTTAGAAGTATGGATGAAGTTTATGGAGGTACGTTGGGAAGGTGAAGGTGTAGACGGTGCTGCTTGGTTAGAAGAAGTAGTTTGTAGAGACAACTGTTGCATTTGGTTCAAAAGGTTCACTGTATTTGCGTCAATTGACCCAACTGTACCATCATCGTGAGGGCTTGGATTCGGTTTGGATAAATCAACATTGGATGTAGGAGCGTTAGGTAGGATTTTATGAAGAGTCATAGACTGAGAATATATCAGTTCTAATTTCCGGGCTCGAAAAATAGCCTGCTCTTCCGAATAAACACCAGAAAGAGAAACAACCTTTGAGATCTTAGGTTGTAGAGATTTGAGAAACCATTCGAGACGAAACTATGGTGGAATTTTGGCTTTGATAAGCCTCTTTCTCCGTCTCCATTCCTGGATATGATCCGAAATGTGAGTTGCCGTGTCTTGATGAAAATTGGCCAGAAGCTCAATTTCGGCTTCATAGCGGACATGCAACTGAAAATGGTTCAAGAAAATATTAGCCAAATCAGCGAAATAAGTAAAGGTGCCTCCTGGAAACTCTATATATCATTAGGTCACATTCCCGGTTAGGGTGCGGTGAAATAACCTCAACCTAATTGAATCATCGATCAGGGAGTTGGATGAGCACCATAAGTGGAACATGGTCACATGGTCTCCCGGGTCTTCACCATTCTTCCCTTTGAATTTTGGAATATCCGATGGAAGTTTAGTTGGGACCGGAGGTCAAGTTGGATTGTACCTAATTGGATCATTCGTCAATTTAGTCAAGTTTAGCAGATTAAGCGTGGCCAGAAAAGGAAGTCGTGGAGGACTTTGGGAATTCCATCCGCACTAGGCGGGGTTCCCATAGGTCCGAAAAAAATGACCTGGATTTTGAAAGGCACTAGGTTGCCCGAAGTAACTCGTAGAACCTACTGAACCAAAGGGTGATCCTCGTGGTCCAGCAAAATTCGGAGTTTGACCAACTCCTGTCAAAAATCCCCCGTAACCAGTGAAGTTAACCCCTAACGAAGCATTGAAAGGAGCTGACATCCCTTGATAAGGGTTCCAAGCGTTAGAAAAGGGTGAAAAACTTTGAAATGAATAATCCGAGGAATACGACACATTCCCTTCTTGGCTGAAAAATTGATTGCCAACTCCTATCCCACTAACCGCAGGGTTTGTCCAACTCTAAAAGGGGTTACTACCTTGACTTGTAAAAGGAAAAGGCATTGACCCTACTGTCAGATTGGAATGTGGTATATGACCACTTCCAAATGGAAAACCCTGAAAAGAAGTCGATCCACTCATCGTGGATGTGGAGGCGGCTGATGGTATATTCAAAGGAACCAAAGGAATAACATGAGAGGGGATTCCAAAAGGGAAAAATCCAAAACTGGATGCATTAGGCTGAGAACTTCCACTCATCGACGGAATGGAAGTAGACCCAAATATAGATGTGCGGGGAGTGTTAGAAGGGATGGAAATAGTTCCTCCCCCTTGCACAAATATGGGAGTCTGCATGCTCGCAACACTTGTCGTGGATTCCATGCTTCCAGTAGTGGTCATTGAAGGGATAGATGTATGTGTACCTGGGCTCGAAGGCTTGTGAGTCGGAGTTCCAACGTATAATAATACGTCTGGATGATCAGGAGGGAGAGGAGAATTCAGAGCCGCAACCGACTCTCAAATCTCTTCTACTTCAATACTATCTTCCGACTGGAAGAGTACTCAAGAAAGAAGTGGTTTGTTCCTCTCTAACTCTATAGTAGTACCAGGTCTATCTTGTGAACTAATGCCCCCAAGCGGAGGATCAATCTCCGATGCGCCTGCTGCCACTGGTTGGAAACCACTAGCAGAATCGCTCGTTGGAAACCACTAGCAGAATCGCTACTACGCCTTCCAGGAGAAGGCTCTGGACTCGTAGGTGAAAGCCCACGAAGTCTCTAAGACCGTCGAGATGGTCGGTCAACCACTTTGAATTATTTTTATAAAATCTACTTAAAGAATCAAGAAAATTAAAATCTAGGCCGACTAGGAGCACATAACACTCACTAAAATGTCCCCGAAGATATCAGTAATCAAACAACTTCCAAGTATTTCTGCTCCGGGTGATTAGGACCGGACACCAAAATACAAGAAAGTTAATAATAAGGGCCTTCTGAAAATAGACTGGGGTAATTACGCCCCAAGCCTACTAGCGAAGGTATCAAAGGTAGTTACGCTGACCTCAAGACAATAGCCTTTGTCGGTGCAAGTCCCCAAGCTTCGCAAGGGTGCCCTCCGGAAATAATACTGAACGTGATGCAACATCAACCTTAGGTGCCATGGGATTCCCCTCTGCAGCCACCTGTATGGATCCCTAGGATAGACAACTACAGTCACCAACTTGTATCAGAAGCTCGGCGGAATAGTCGTGAGGTAGGATTCGATAAGTAAGAGAGGGAGTATCTCTCGTCCTTATCTTCACGAACCCTCGTGCTCAACTCCCATTCATGGAGCTTTCTCAGTCTCCCTAATGTTATTGGATTTCGCTCTTTAATCAAACTTCTATGTTTTACAATTTAGAGCGGCCTTGGAGAGTTAACTCTCCTCTCACCTAATCCAAGGCCCTAAATAAACCTAAACTTTTTGGTGTATTTTTATGACAATAAAAAAGTTCTAATTTATTTTATTAAGTGCTTGATTTTAAATGGTTGTTCTTTTAAGTCAAAGGGATAAATGGAAATGAAACTAATGGTGTTTGTATGACACAAAAAAAATTAATGAAAAACTAACTTATATGAATGCAATCATTTGTTCTTCGATGAAAAGAAATTTCTACTTGGGTTCTACGAAACTTCTATAAAGCAAAAACTTTTTCTTTTCTTTTCTTAAAGCACACTTTACACTCACAAAAACTAAAAAAACTATTGATTCTTTAATAATGCAAAACTACCCTAATGCAAGGTGTACATGAAGATGCAAGATCCTAATTTACTCTAAAAAGAACGAAAGCAATTGTTTATAACTTATTAATAAGCCAACTTAAGTGTTTGAAAAGAATACTAATTTTGAATAGAAAATCTTCTCCAAACAAGAAGGAGAAATCCAAAAAGATCACAATTCACTTTCAAAAAATCAAAAGAAACCAAAATCAAACTTGGAAAAAGAAGACAAAAACAATGTTTTTTAAGAACTTTTCTTTTTCAAGAAGCAATGAAAACAACCTTTCAAAAGCACTCTAAATGCCACCAAAGACTCAAAGACCGAAAGAAGAGCACAAGGAAACTTTGCAAGTCACAAATTCGACAATGAATGAAAAATTGAATAAAAAGGGCTTCAGCTTGCACTAAATGACCCAAACATTAGCAAAGAGCTTTGACAAACTGACCAAGAATTCAAGAAAAAAACACTTTCAAATTCGTCAAAAAGAAACTTTCAAAAAGCAAGAAAAGGTGTAAGGCCACAAAATGACGGAAAGCAAAGCAAGTAGACCAATAATTGAGCTTGACACTAAGATTGAAAACAATCTGATGTTCTGGAGGACCAGAACAGTCAAGAACCTCTGCAAGAAGTCTTGTGTGCCAAAACACAAATCATAAAATTCACTCAAAAGCAAACCTAGGCCAAAAATTTTCAAAGCAAAAGAGATTTCAAAATAGTAAGCTCACAGAATAACAAAATTCCAAAGATATAAATTGACCACTCAGAAACAAAACAGACCAAGAAACAAATCTTTCTGGGCAAAGATATTTGAAAAAGCATGCAAAAAAGGGCTATAGGCTACTGTGTTCAAGCACAGAGGCGTGTACACGCGCTTATGATAAAGGAAACTCGTGTATACATAGGTTCACTTCACAGAAACAAGCATGTGTACGCTACTATAAACAGAATAAAGTGCGTATACAAAGCTTTGCAAGAAAATTAAAAAATAAAGCCAGATCAAAGAGATCAGACTTAAGGTCTAAGATTCTACTGGACCAAACAATATTGTCACAGCAAGCAAACCAAGAACTGAGCCCTGATTGACACTGAACAACCCAAACTAGGAATAACAAGATTGTTATCCCCAGTGGAGTCGCCAATTCTGTTACGGGAATAAGTACCCTAGGGCTTTGGGTTGGAACCCCAACAGAGCAAGAGAAAACTACAGTAAGAAACACTCATACAACTCAGGCAACATGCTTATATAAACAAACTATGCGATAGCGACCATACCCGGATGTCCTTCGTTTGGGTAGTTCCAGCAAGGTTTAGACCCTCTGCAACTCTTGATGATCTTCGAATCTGCAAATCAACCAATTCGAACATACATAGCAGCATATAGATAAAGCATTTTAATGAAATCAACTTTATATCATATAAGCAAATGATTAGTTATACATCAAAATAACATTCATACATGAATTACAATAGTATTTGATGCATAAACAAAGTCAATCTCAGGAACAAGACAACGCTTCTTTTTATTGTAGAAAGCTATAACTAACATGGAGAGAATTCACCTGAGTCTTCTTCTTCCAGCTCCAAGCAGAACCATCCTCCAGATCTGTCCAGTCCCAGTCTTCAACAGCCTCCTTCCATAACCAATACCATGATATCTCAAGCAAGTGGGAGAATATCAACACTCTAGGAAACAAAGGTTTCCTGAAACTTGGGCAAGTGCTTGAAGCATAGGGATACTTCAGACCCAGTCAGGATAATCTCAGTATAATAATTCTATCTCTTCTCCTCCTTAAGGCCTTCCCATAGAAGTCTATTTATACTTCTCCCAATTAGTTTTTTGGCTGGGAAACAGTTGGGCCACGTACACTAGGAGGTAATCAATAAGTAAAACCCATGAACTCCGCCCATAATTAAGAAAATTTATTTTTTTAAGTGTTTTAACACATATACGCGGGTTGGATATTGATTAACCCGCGTGTACACGCTTTTATCTAAGGGAAAAGTAGCGTACAAGGAATAAAACATTGTTTTTACAATATTTGGACCAAGTCTGGAAGGGGGGGTTGCCCTAGGCCATAAAACAAGCATCGCAAGTACCAAGGGTGGTAAATGGAGCTATAACAAAGGCTGGTTTCCCTCCAGAAATGCGCAGTTTTCAAGGGGAAGTTGCTCAGCTTGCAGCTGGACCAAGTCCGGGTGAACAGCCTGTGAGGGGAATGGATCAAGTTGTGACCGATAGGCTGGCTTTGTGCAAGAAAGACATTGAAGCTTATGAACTCGACGAAGTAATGCAAGCTGCTGTGAACATTGGAAGGGAGGCTCCAAAACGATTCTAAGGCAAAATTTTGGAGGGTGGTTGTAGCCGCTACAACAAAAGGGTTTACTAAACCTTGAGGTTACATCCTTGACTAGGTAGTGTGCATGTCATTATGACTTGAACCAAATTTTTATAGGTCATTAGTTATGGTAGTATGACCATCCTTGGTTTTATCATAGGAGCACTAGGAAATACTTATTGATATTATTTTTTTCATATGTAACCAATCATAAGAAATAAATATTGATATTATCTTTTTCCGTATGTCACCACTCATGGGTTACCCTTGAGTACTTCATTGCCATTAATGGGTGATACCTAGGGTAAAACATCAACATAAATTATAATATGCCTAATCGAAAGAGGACATTAAGTATAACATATCACGTGTTTTAATCTCAAGCACTTAACTCCAAAACCTCTATTTTATTTGACAACATTCAACCACTCGACCTAGAAATCATGTTTTTATTTTCCAAGGAAATATCCATGTAGATCCACTTGAAGGGATCACTTCTTGTTGGCTTATTAGCGAAGCCTAACTCTGAGAGCATTGTGGGGAATTGACCTCATGACCTCCAAATAACGAGGTGCTTTTAGCGATGGGTCCTAGACCAATTTAGCTAAACCTCAAGGATAACTATCCATCATGTTAATGACCATCTATAAGTTATTTATGTGTGTGTGTGTGTGTAATGTCATGCTATTTGAGAAAAAAATAATCCTTGATTTGATTTTCTAATTTTCTTCAAACAAAGTAATTTTTATTGAAAATTTGATAAGATGAAGTTGGATGGAGCATAATTTTGGAAAAGGAATGATATGGTTAATCTCTATAATGTCAATTGTGATTATCTTGGGTGGTTGGAAGGATTGAATGTTATCCTCCCCAAGTAGTTTCAATTCCCCTAAGTGAAATGTTGAGCTCATATCGATCGTATTATTGCAATGGCTTCAAGCCTTGTTGTTGTATGACCTTGAGCCTTGAAGTGTGATGTAGGTGCATTAGGCTGAGCACATAAAAATGATAAGTTATTAAAGTCAGACAAAGAGCCTAGAAATGTGATGGATTGATCACATGTGAAGGCTAGAACATTTAAAGTTTTTTTGTGAAAAGTTTTTTATATTCAGTTAAGATTGGTTAGAAATATCTAATTAAAATAAAAGATTTAATAGATAGTAGGTAGATAGGGCTAACAAAAATTGTTTCACATCCATGAACTCATTTGCTTGGAAAGTTGCTTTTAGTTTTGAAGGAGAGAGGAGGAACATTTTGGGTGCGGGAAGTTTTGGTGTGAGATTGAAGTGAATTGATTAACATTTCTTAGACCAGTGGTTTTTTGTATCAGAAAATCAAATTTGTAAGTGTGTGTGAGACAATTATATGCATATGTGTTTGTGAGGTTTTTGAACCATAATATTAATATCTGGAGATTGAAATTGATTTGGTCTTTACATTGTTGTGTTGAATGAGGAATTCTTGTACTGTATTTTCTCTGTTATTTACATTTAAATGAGAAACTAGATAATCATATTTCAGTTAATCTTCTAATCCAATACTGCATCCAATATTGTGTATTGGAAAGAGTCATTTTACATTATTCGAGAATACAGAGAACTTTGTATCAAGCAAACAGAAGAAATAAAATTCGTAAAGGAAAACCATCATCAATTTTGCGGGTCAATTTATAATCAAAAGAAGACGAAATTCAAAATTCCGGCATCTGGGTTTTGTGTAGAGCAGGGTCTATTTGGTAATTTGCAAGCGATTTCCCAAAAACATCTTTGGTTGGGGAGTTACGAATTGCGTGGCTAAAAAAATAAAAAAATAAAAAACCAATTTGTTGTTCCTCCTGGAACAACACTGTAGTTTGCTAAGAGAGCCTATGAGAAAACTATAGTTTTCTATGAGAGAAAGGATTTATTGTTGCTCCTATAACAACATTGTATTCTGTTGAGAGAGTTTGTAACATCACTGTAGTTTACTAAGAGAGCTTGTAACAACACTGTGGTTTGCTGAGATAGCAACCATCAATTTGTGGTATCGGATCCTTAACGTTGTTGGTCTCTACAATATAGAGAGATGAATAGGTGTGTAGGAAGGGCACGAGGTCGAGGAGGCAAACCTGCGAGAAATGTAGAACTCTGGGAAGAGATAAGGAGACTGTAAATTCGGTTAGAAGCCATGGAAGTAGGGAGACAACAGGATCCTGAAGGTGGAGATGTTAGTGAGGCCTAAGAGGAACTTGAAGAAGAAGGAGAAACACATGTTGAAGAAGTTGTTGAGAGCAATAATGGGCTCAAATTAAAGGCCAAAGCCTGAAATCTCTATTTATGATGACAATTTGAAAGATGAGAATCTACTAGATTGGATCAATGAGATGGACAAGTATTTTGAGTACGAAGAAATTGAAGAGGATAAGAGGGTCAAGTTTGCTGTGACAAGGTTGAAAGGCCATGCTACACTGTGGTGGGATAAAGTACAGGCTAAAAGAAGGAAGAAGGAAAAACCGTTGGTCAAGAAATAGGATAGAATGGTGGCAAAGATGAAGAGTAAGTTCTTGCCATAGGATTACCAGCTAACTCTTTACAAACATATGCAAAATATTAAACAAAAGATAATGAAAGTGAGAGAATACAATGAAGAGTTTTACAAGGTGAATTTGAGAACAGGTTATGTAGAAGAGACCCCAGAAAAGACATCAAGGTATATCAATGGTTTGAGGCTAGATATTCAAGATGAAATCAACATACTTTCTCCAAGGACAATAGAGGAAGCATACCAATGCACTTTGAAGGTAGAAGAAAAGATAGCTAGGAAGCAAAGCTCTGGCAGAGGATGTTGTTTTTCCAAAGGGAAAGGACAGACAAATGGAAGAGGAAAGTTTTTTGCATAAAATAATGGTGAAGGCAACTCAAATCAGCAAGGGCAGTTAGAGAAAGAAGGTGGCAGTAGAGGAGGAATACCTTACCAGAGAGGTAGAGGTAGAGGAAGAGGTAGAGAGATTGTCTACCAATGTTACAGATGTAACAAATTGGGTCACCGATCTTTTGAATGTCCTGAGAATGAAAATACGAGACAACGAGGTGCATACATAGCTCAAACCGAAGCAGTAGAGGCACAAGTACATGAGGTAGAGAATGTGACAGAGATTGGAGAGGTGTTGGTGATGCACAAATTCTTGTTAAAACTAGTAAAGGAGATTGTTGAACCAGTACAAAGGAAATCCTTATTCAAGACAATGTGTAAGGAAAAAGGAAAATGCTACAAATTGGTGATTGACAATGGAAATACGGACAATATAGTCTCCCAAGAAATGGTAGAAAAATTGGGATTGAAAAAGATTAAGCACCCCACACCTTATAAGGTCTCGTGGTTGCAAAAAGGACACCAATTGTTGGCGCATGAAAAAGTGAAGTTGAGTTTCAGATAGGTAGGTATAAAAGCAAGGTGCTCTGTGATGTAATGCCAATGGATGCTTGTCACATTCTTTTGGGTCGCTCGTGGTAGTTTGATAGGAAGCTGACACATGATGGAGAGAGAAATTGTTATAATTTCAAAAAGGATGGCATCAAGCACACTCTTGTACCATTGAAATAGGAAGGTACAACTGAAACAAGCAGCCCAAAAGCACTGCTATTTAGTGGAAAGGAATTTGTACAACAGATGGAAGAAGAAGAGGTAAGATATGCAGTGATTTGCAAGCCAAAGGTAGTACTTTTGCACACTGAAATTGTAGATTTACCTATTGAAGTTCAGGATTTGTTGCAGGAGTTTCATGAAATTGTAGTTGATGAATTTCCAAGTGAGTTGCCACCCAAAAGAACCATCAGTCATCACATAGATTTGATACCGGGAGTAAGTCTTCTGAACAAGGTTGCATATCGAATGAAACCCAAAGAGAATGAGGAAGTGAGGAAGCAAGTCCAAGAATTGTTGGACAAAGGATTAATAAGAGAAAGTTTGAGTCTGTGTGCCGTACCTACAGTACTAAGTCCAAAGAAGGGTGGAGAATGGAGAATGTGCACTAACTCTAGAGAAATCAACAAGATCACCATTCGTTATAGGTTTCCATTGCCACAGATGGATGATATGATGGATTTCTTGGGTGGAGAAACTTACTTCTCAAAGATTGACCTAAAAAGTGGTTATCATCAAATTCGGATCAGAGAAGGAGACGAGTGGAAGACAACTTTCAAGACCAATGAAGGCTTGTACGAGTGGATGGTCATGCCATTTGGCTTGTCAAATGCACCCAGTACATTTATGCAGTTGATGAATGAAGTCTTGAAGGAGTTCATTGGTAATTTTGTCATTGTTTACTTGGATGACATTTTAATTTTTTAGTCAAACTAAAGAAGAGCACTTAAGACATTTGAAGTATGTTTTAGAGAGATTGCAGCAAAAAAAGCTATTTATTAACATGAATAAGTGTTATTTTATGAAGAGTGAGCTTGTATACTTGGGTTTTGTCATTCCTAAGGATGACTTGAAAATGGATCAGGAAAAGATAGAGGCAATTGTAAATTGGCCCTCACCTAAGAATAATTTTGAGGTGAGAAGTTTTCATGGCCTAGCCAACTTCTACAGAAAATTTATCAGGAATTTTAGTTGCATTTTTGCACCTATCGTTGACACCATCAAGAAGAATAGGCAGCCATTTTATTGGACAACAGCAAAAAAAAAACCAACTATTGAAGAAGAAGATCACTAAGAAGATGATGTTGAAGTTTCCAGACTTCAATCAACCCTTTCAAGTGAGATGTGATTCTAGTGGGACAACCATTGGAGCTATACTGAGCCAAGAGGATAAGCCCATTGCGTATTTCAGCGAGAAGTTAAATGAGTCAAAACATAAATACTCTTCCTACAACAAAAATTTTTATGCGGTGGTTCAAGCTTTGAAGCATTGGAGGCATTACTTGATGCCTAACGACTTTGTTCTATACACGGATAATTCTGCATTACAATACATTATGTAGCAACATAAGTTAAATCATAAACATGAAAAGTGGGTGGAGTTCCTTCAAGATTTCACTTTTGTTTTGAAGCACATTAGTGGGAAGGCAAATAAGGTTGCTGATGCCTTGAGTAGGAGATACTTAATCATGCAGGAAAGTCAAATACAACTTTTAGGCTTTGATTATTTGAAGGACTTATATGACATTGGTTCTCATTTTAAAGAAGCTTTTACAGCGTGTAAAGATCCTTTCAATAGGGACAACAGTCCATGGAAAGAGTTTATGTTGCAGGATGGGCTATTATTCAAGAACAATCAGCTATGTATTCCCAATTTCTCAATGCAGGAAAACTTCGTCCAAGAAAAGCATAATGGCGGGTTGGATGGACACTTTGATTTTGAGAAAACACTTGGGCAGCTGAGTCACTTCTATTTTTGGCCTAAGATGAAGGCATATGTACAAAGGTACATGAGTAAGTGCAAGGTATGTCAACATGCGAAAGGGAGAAGTCAGAATGCTGGACTATACATGCCATTACCCATTCTCAATAGACCTTGGGATTCAGTAAGTATTGACTTTGTTCTGGGTTTACCGAGAACTCAACGAGGTAATGATTCAATCTTTGTAGTTGTGGATAGATTTACTAAGATGGATTATTTTATTCTGTGTTTCAAAACTGGTGATGCTACCTGTTACACAGTAATTTGTCACTGTCTCCCTGTCAGTCACCATACTGTGTCAAGAACTCACAATAATCAAGTTCATGCCTTCTGAACTGGTCAAAACCCACTTTTTCCATAGTTTTCCTCATCAGCGCGTCTGTTTCTAAAATACACGCGCTGACTGGCGCTTCATAACAGACCGCGCGCGCTGCCAGCGCGGAAGCACACGACTTTTCCGCGCTGATCGAATTTCATGACCAGCGCAGCCTGTGCTTGTATCAACCCGCGCTGATCACAGCTTGACCGTTATTACTTTGCGATGTCGGCGCGCCAGCCCAGTTATGCACCCGCGCTGATCCAGTTTGGGTGAATTTGTTCTAACAGCCAGCCTTCCAGATAACTACAGGCTTGGTTGTTGGCCTTGTGAATGTCGCCTCCCTTCTATGGCATGTCTGTTCGACCCTTTGCAACCACTTCCTCTAGAGATAAGCTCATCCTTCCACCATTTAAGGAGACTCCTTCTCCTATATAAACCTCTACCATTACCATGAGCAGCTAGTTGGACATAGTGTGGAATAGCTTGGATTGTGTGGAGCTTATAGTGCTCTGATTGCTGCTACTATAGGTAGTTGGTGTGATAAGTGTGGAAGTGCTTGATAGCTTAGGGAAGGTTGTGTTTTGTTGCTTGTGTGAGAGAGAGAGTTTCTTGTCTTGGGAGAATCATTTCCAAAGGTGAATGCTTAAGAGACTTGCTGACTGGCCCCTCCTGAGAAGGATATCGACGTCAGAACACTTGGTTGTACTCTTCTCTGTATTTATCATTAATAATAGATGACTACTATTATGGTTCCATTCTCATTTGTCTCATGATGGTTAATGTGAATTACATCCTTTCTGACTGATGTATAGTTGCTTTTATTAGATTTCACGCTTGTGTTTGTCTTCTCTTCGTGTGTGTAGGTATCTATTCGCGGAGATCATGGAGGATCGTGACCAGCCAGAGCGAAGGAGTGAAGGTGGCATCTCTTCATCAAACAACAGCGTTGGAATCCAAGTAGGTGTCCTTTGCCTACCTTTTTTAATTGCAATTAGGAACTTGCGTAGTAGCATTGACTGATTGTTGCTAGACCCATTCTGGGCTAGTAGGGATCGCCTCTATCCGTAGAGGGGATTTACCTCTCCAACAATTTGGCGACTCCGCTGGGGAGTTCAGCCTTTTGTCTCTTGTGTCCATTTTTGTGTTTGAATTTGATTGTTCTCTCTTTTCGAGATTGGAGTTTGGTTCTCTGCTTTTTAGACTTCCTGGTTCAGTCTGGGAGGTGTATGAATTGTTTAAAGAGTTCTGGCCTTGGTTTGGGAGTCTTTGGCTTGTTTTTGCCTCTTTTTTACCCTCAGCGCGGTTTATATCAAAACAGTTGCGCTGACAGCGCATACTTGTTTCTTTAAACCTGTTGTCATCGCGCTTGTACGTATAACAGTCGCGACGGTTCTGAAATCGAACCAGCGCGCTTTATCCGTGTCCTTCCGCGCTGACAGCGCCAAGTTGCTACGCGTGACCTAGTTTCAGCGCACAGTTGCTGAACGCTACCCGCGCTGATCCTGTAAAATTGAAATTGTCTCAGTTTTACCTCCTGAGCCTGTGGTTTTGACTTTCTCCAGCTCTTTCTACTTGGTTTGTGGCTTGATATTCATTGTTTGAACTGTTGCACACTTGCTTGCGAAGCCTTGTTGAACGAATTTCATTTTTGTGACCCGTGACCTAGTGCCATCACCCAGTTTCCACTGGATCAACCTTGTCTTGTTCACTTGTTCACTTGTCCGCAAAAGTTCATTGCTGCTTGTCTTTGCTACGACACGAAACCTTCCTTTTTTGCTTTCTTTGCTTGGTTGTTTAGGTGGTTGTCCTCGAACCAGTCCTTCGGTTGTTTCGGTCACTCCTCGCCACCCAGACATAGATCACAATTGCTTGGGTTCAACCAGCTCTTTTCACGCTTGTTTTGTGTTCCATTGAGTGATTTTTTGTGTTCTTTACTCAGTGTTATTGTCTCTCAAAATTCATTGCAAGTGCATTATGTCATTGAAAAGAAAATCGAACTAAAATCTTTTGCATTCGATAGTTAATCAAAGAAAGAGCATTTTGTTGATTTGCATTCTCAAAAGAAAAGCCTCATTTCTTTGTCATTAGCTGCACTAGGTTGTTTGATTGTTTGATTTCGTTTTGTTTGATTGAAAGCTCTTAACCCTCTCATAGTTAGAATTCATCGAACAAAATGGTGTTCTTTGGCATATAGCTTGCATCTAGGTAATTGTGAGAGATCACACGATAGAGCCTGAAATCGAAACTTAAATTCAAGATCAACTATAAAATGAACTGAATTAACCTAAAAACGCATTGGAACATAACGCAAACATCTAGAGGTCTAGGCTAGAGACGTGTTCCGGCGTCTTTAAACGTAGTCACTATTGTTTCACATTATGGTTGGGTGATTCCTCCTTCTGTGACTCGATAGTGGTCTAACACGGACTGTGCTCTCACGTACCGTCGCGTATATAGGGGAGACCCCACTAGGCTTTTATCCTTGATCCATAGGAAGCCGAGTCTGCCGCCTTGTGAACCGTAACGCACCGAACACAGCATTCGGGAAGATTGACTGCAGTACGTAAAGTCCTTGGTTCTCATATGATTGCCAAGGTGTATAAGCGGTTTTACGGGTTGCTTGGTAAACCTTTTGCCTAGATATCTCCAGAGTAGTCACTTTTGATCCTTTTCGGACTCCCTAAATGAAAAGGTGCCAGTGAGCGTCTTGTCACTTCGTGCTCATTAAATATTCGAAGGAGACTAGAGTCACCTTTTGTCCTTTTCTCGACTCTTAAAATATGAAAAGGTCAAGTTGTGTCTATGCGTCTTAAAATTAATTCGGCCACGATAACATTTCCTGATTAGATCTTGTGTGCGATAGTTTTGAGTAGGGTTTTTATCGTTAGTTTCCCTTAGGTCTTGTTTGGGGTTTTGTCATCCTGGCTGACCCGTCAACTCCTGTTTCAAGTGATCAAGGTTTTCCATCTTCTTCCCCTCCTGAGGTACCAGTTGTAAGCGATACTCTTCCGATTCTCCCGAGTATCCAGCCTATCAACGTACGTGCCCCGGGTGACGAAGGTTACAAAGAGGATTGGAACCCTATCTGGGAGCCAGGCGAGGACGATTTTCCATCCACCCCAATAAGTGTCTCGTCGCCAATGTCGACTTCCCCCATGGATGAGACATTTTCTAGTGCAGGCGAGACGCCTGTGGTGTCAAATATTGAAACTCCCATCCCAGCTACTTCTCCACTCCCTCCAAGGTATTCGTCAGTGAGGGATAGAATAGCTGCCAGAATGCCTTCTACGACTATATGGGATCCTAGTCTCATTTCCACCACGGGACCTTTTCCGTCGCAACCCCCTAATACACCCGTTACCTCAGTTCCCACAAATCCAACCGTTTGTGTAGCGTACTCATCTCCGGTCGTCAGTCCCGTAACAGCGTCATCATCGAACTCTGAGCCTGGCTCTCCTCGCGGGCAAGTGAGTAGTGGCCAGCCGGAACTCTCGACTAGAGTCATTTACCCTGCACAGAGTGCTCCGCCCTCTTCTGGTGCGTTTCCAGGAGCGGGGCCTTATGATGCCCAAGGGCAACCCATTGTGGACCCAGCTTACCAAGGTCCACTCTTTTATTATGACTCTAATGGTCAGTACCTCGAGCACGTTCAATCTGCGCCTCTTCAACAATTCGTTGAAGTCTCGGTACCATTAAACATTGTTTATGATCCCGTCACTCATGTTTTTCATGGGGGCCAGGCTATTCCTGGACAGCCTCAAGGACCACCCCATCTAGGCCAGCCACCTTATGTGCAAGCCCCTCAAGGGCAACCACTTTATGGCCAGCCTTACCCAGGACAATCTGGGGGCCCACAAGGACAACCCTACCCGGGACAACCTTCGGCCATGGGAGGTCCATCCTTTTCCTATCAGAGTCAACCTTCTGGTTATCCGGGGCAACCCGGTATCCAGCAAGGTTATCCTTCTGGACAACCAGGGCAGCCCTACGTTCAGCAAGGCCAACCTGGTTTCCAGCAGGGATATCCCTCTGGGCAGGGGGGCAACCCTACGTGCAGCAGGGCCAACCCTCTGCTCAGTCTATGCATCCTCCTGGGCAAGGGGGGCAACCCTACGTACAGCAGGGCCAACCCACTGCTCAGTCTGGTCATCCCTCCGGGCAAACGAGCCAGCCTACTGTTCCACAGCAAGGCCAAGCAAGTGTCCGCCCTAATCCTCCTTCTGGACAACCTGGCCAGCCTCAGGGCCAGCCAGCCATCCAGCCAGCTCGACCATCTGTTCCGCAAGGACAACCCTTGGTTGTGCAAAGACCACCCGGCACCCAGCAAGTGCGTCCTTCTGGGCAAGCAGGGTCGTCCCAAATCCAGCCAGGTCAACCTTCGGGCCAGATGATCGTAGCCCAACCCGTTCAAGGACATCTCTCTGGGCCTCAAACTCAAATGAATTATCAAATGCAAGCTGGGCCACGGCCTCAGCCTTCGTATCAGACACAGCCTCTTTATCAGGCTCCATATGGGACCCAACAGACTTATGGCTACCAGCAACCCCAGGGGCAAACTCAGTTTACCCCGTATCAAAATTACCAACAACCGCAGGTCACTCCGTACCAAAATTATCAGTATGCCGCACCTGCCGGGCAAGTTGCTAGTCAATGGGGTGCTGGGGGGCAGAACCAAGGTCAAATGACCGCATACGGACAAAATCCATATGGACAAAATCCGTATGGCCAGAACCCCTACGGGCAAAGTCCTTATCAACCTGGTCCTTTTGGGCCAGGCCCATCTGGACAGAGCCCATGGGGGCAACCACCGCCTGGGTGGAATCCTGGTGCTCCTTCTGTCCCACAACCACAGATGTCCTTCAACCCGTAGTTGCCATTTTTAGCGACGTTGGAACTTCCTGATGTGTCCAAACTGACGAATGATCCAATTCTGCACAATCCGTATTGGCCACCTGTTCCAACCAAAATACCTGGTGATTGTCCAAAGTTTGATGGTAAGGCAGGGGAAGATCCTCAAGCTCATGTAATGACTTATCACCTCTGGTGCTCATCGAACTCATGGCTTGATGATTCTATCCGGCTTCGCCTCTTTCAAAGAACTCTCACCGGTTCAGCCGCTAAATGGTACATCGAACTTAATCGCGGAACTTTCCAAGACTTCAATTCCTTGGCTATGGCATTTCTTACTCATTTCCAGTTACCCATTCGGTATGAGACTGGGACTCATCTTCTCACGTCTCTCAAGTAGACTACGGCAACGCATATCTCTGATCACATCCATGAATGGAGAAGGCGTCGTCGGTTGATCAAGTTCTGGATACCTGATCAACTTCTCACCGATTGGTTTACGACTTCCTTTGTCCCCGCGATCGCGCGAGACATCGCTATGGGAGCCTGCGTAACTGAAGAGCAAGCTATTGCGCGAGCTCAGTACCTTGACTTGGTGTACTCTCAGTCAGGTACTCTTTATGATATTTTGCCGGATGCCCCAAGACCTGGACAGACCAAAACTCCACCAAAACCATCTGTTGATGGAGTCATTGGTTCTGTGAATTCGTCGTCGAAGAAATCCTCCGCGAACCCTGGAAAGCAAAAGCAGAACGCTTCTAATGAAAACGCTTCTCAGGGCCAATCGAATTCTGGAAGTACCTCAGAGGTTAACGCCGTTCAGTCCACCGCGGCGGACAAATCCTCGAAAGGGAAAGGGAAGGGGAAAGGAAAAGCGAAAAATGAGAATAAACAACCCAAGCAGGACTCTTCTAAAAATTCATCTGAAGATGGAGCTAAGCGAAAACCTAAGTATCCTTGTCTCATCTGTGACGAGGATCACTACACCAAAGACTGCCCTAGGCGGTCCGAGGTTAGTCGGTTATTGAAAGGCGCTCCTGGACCTCCTGCTGTGTTGAAAGAGCCTTTCCCTTCTCAACAGACTCAAATGGTGGCCGACCCATCTCAATCCTCTTCCTCGTTCGGTTCTCAAGTCTTTATGGCTGGCACGATCCCCATCCATATTTCCACTCGAGCGAAAGATTATCCTTCTCATGCCGGGAAAGAGCCAGAGGTTCCCTCCAGCGCTCCTTCGTCCAGTTCTGGTCCTCTACATATCGAAAGACCCAGCACTGAGACGATCCCCCGACCCCCTCCCAAAGGAGTTCTCCGGAAGTCATCTTATAACCCTAATGCTCGTGCTGCCCAGCACTATAGCATTGTCGAGGACTTAGCTCAGGCTCCGTCTGCTATGTCCGCGTTAGAAGTCCTCCAGAGCTGCCCCTCACAGAGGAAGTCCCTGCTATCAGCCATTGGTGGCATCGACCCGGCAGATTCAGATTTGATTACTTTTGATCTCGAGGGTTTTTCCCAGAGACTGCCTCACCAAGTAGCCTTCCTTATACAGGTCATCATTAATAGCAAAACGGTTCATCGTACTGTTATTGATGAAGGTGCCTCAACCTGCATCATGTCTGTTGCTTGCTGGAAGGCTATTGGTTCTCCTGCTCTGAGTCAGTCTCCCACGACGTTAGAAGCCTTCGATGGAAGAGAATCCCGCCCTTATGGTATTCTCCAACGTTTGCCCATTTCTTTAGAAGGTAAGACGGTAGAAGTAGAGGTGGAGGTTGTCGATGCAAATCTTACTTACAACCTCCTCCTCGGCCGCAGCTGGACATATGCCATGCAGGCCGTGGCTTCCTCCTTGTTCCGTGTCATTCGTTTCCCTCACCAAGGGAAGATTGTCACGGTGGACCAGCTCTCTTTCTTCGCCTCTTCCTCTGAAGGTAATGTGCCGTTTGTGGAGCATACCTCCAAGTCCTTAGAGAGTGTGGGAGCCGGACTTTTCAAAGATCCTGCTTTAATGGGAGTTTTTCCCCTCCCACCTCCCAATCTCGCCTCCATCAATATGATCTCTGTACGTTCAGATCCATGGGTCCTTCCTCCCCCGAATCAGGAAGACTCTTGGGGCGATATGATGCCGTTGAGTCCTGCTGAGCTCAACTACATCGAGATTGTCGCTGCATCGGCTCCACCCCCTGAACCTGCTCTTCCGAGCAGTGTCCTCGATTCATATGGTCATGTTCCTTGGCTCAGAGAAGATGATACTTCGGACCCGTTGAAGGAAGTTTTTCCCTCTGATGAAGCTATCATAGAGACCATGTCTCTTGAAGAGCCCCCTTGGTCAGATTACCACCATCGCTCTTCATTCCTCCCTCCTCACCAAGGCATAATCGCGTGTCTCGAGCGGTTTGCTCCATGTCTCCCGTCTACGCCCCTGCAAACACCTATTCAGATCTATCAAGTATCTTCTGAGGGAAACATGGGAAATATTACGCAAACCCAGCCTATCGACATCTCTGTCAAACCAGGGATCGTCGAGCATATCCATATCGGAGTCACTTGTACTCCTGAGGAAGTTCAGCTTTACACTGACTTATTTCGTGAATTTCGTGACGTTTTTGCATGGTCCTACGAAGAGATGCCCGGCATCGATCCCAGCATCGTCGTGCATGAGATACCTACGTATCCTGGGGCCAAGCCTGTTCGTCAGCGCCTGTGCCCTGTGCACCCCCGAAAGGCCGCCGCTATTAAAGCAGAAGTTGAAAAGCTTCTCAAGGCCGGTTTTATCTACCCCATTCCACTGACGGATTGGGTCTCTAATATAGTCCCTGTGAACAAAAAACAGGGTACTATCCGTGTTTGTGTCGATTATCGTGATATCAATAGAGCTTGTCCTAAAGATAACTTCCCTACGCCCTTCATTGATCAGCTTATTGATGACTGTGCGGGAAGCGAAATTTATTCGGTCATGGACGGTTTCTCTGGGTACAACCATATTAACATTGCACCCACTGATCAACACAAGACGGATTTTATCTGTCCTTGGGGCACTTTTGCCTACAAAAAGCTACCTTTCGGTCTTAAAAATGTCGGCGCTACCTTCCAGCGTGCGATGTCATATGCCTTTCATGACATTCGAAACATCGTACAGCCTTACCTGGATGACCTACCGGCTCATTCAGCAAAGCGTCAGGACCACCCATCACATCTTCGCGCAATTTTTCTCCGCTGTAGACACTATCGTATCAGGCTCAATCCTCATAAGTGTGTCTTCTGTGTAGAGTCTGGCCGACTTCTCGGGTTCATCGTCTCCCGAGAAGGTATCCGTTTGGATCCTCTCAAAGTCGAGGCCATTTTGAACCTTCCTCCCCCTGCTTCTTTGCAGCAATTGCAGAGTTTGCAGGGAAAAGCCAATTTTCTTAGACGGTTCATCCCGAATTATGCCGAGGTGGCCAAGGGTTTCACACGGTTGTTGAAGCGAGACACACCCTTCCATTGGGATGCCATCGCTCAGGAGTCTTTCGAGCAACTCAAGCATCTTCTTGTCTCTGCTCCGTTGATAAGACCTCCGAACTACCATCGTGACTATACTCTCTATTTGGCTGCCGCTGATACCACCATCGGCATGGTTCTCGTGCAGGATGATGATGATGGCACCGAACACGTCATTTATTACCTTAGTCGCAACCTATTGGATACAGAGACTCGTTATGCCTATGTTGAAAAGTTGGCATTGGCTGCCGTGTGCGCCGTCCAGCGATTCCGTCACTATATCCTGTTGCGCACTACGACCGTGATTTCCGACTGCAACCCTATGACGTACATTTTGTCGCGTCAGCTGCTGGGGGGCAAGTACTCGAAGTGGATTGTCATCCTCCAAGAGTTCGACTTGGAATTTACTGCTGCCAAGTCAAAGAAGTCTTTGGTCTTTGCTGAATTGCTGTGTTCTCTGCCATCCTCTGCTGCACCCCCTGTTCCTGAAGAGCATATTCCGGACGAAACATTGTTTTTGATCAGTACCCTCGACCCTTGGTATGGGGATATCATCGTGTATTTGCAGACGTCTTCCTTTCGTCCCAACGTGTCGAAAGACGCTCGACGAAGAATTCGTCACCAATCCCAACCCTATCGCATTATTGGCGATACCCTATACCGCCTCGGCGCCGACTCTGTCCTCCGCCGATGCTTGACTCTAGAGGAAGCTGAGCGAGTGTTGAATGATTGCCACTCTGGTGCTTGTGGCGGTCATATGTCCGGGTATGCTACTGCTCAGAAGATCCTCCGTGCTGGTTATTTCTGGCCCTCTATATTTAAAGATTGTATCCTTGCCGTTCGCGCATGCCATGAGTGCCAGGTCTACCACCGGAAGATGCGTGCTCCTCCTGCACCACTGCACCCTGTTGTTACCGTAGGTCCATTTGCCAAATGGGGCATCGATTATACCTCTTGTAACCCTCGCTCGGCCGGGGGGCATGGGTTCATCATCGTTGCCGTGGATTATTTCACTAAATGGGCCGAAGCGATGCCTACACTGACGGAAGACGGTCACACAGCGGCGCAGTTTTTATTCAATCATGTCATTACTAGGTTCGGGG
The DNA here is from genome assembly GCA_031772625.1 of Pinus tabuliformis. Taxonomy (NCBI): domain Eukaryota; kingdom Viridiplantae; phylum Streptophyta; class Pinopsida; order Pinales; family Pinaceae; genus Pinus; species Pinus tabuliformis. The sequence goes on along the minus strand of CM062808.1, from coordinate 432,094,150 downwards.
TCCCTCAAGCCATCGTCACTGATCACGGAAAACATTTTCGTAATCATATGATGACGGAATTGACAACCCAGCTTGGCTTGCGTCAGGATAGTTCGACACCGTACTATCCCCAATCCAACGGTCAAGTGGAAGCCGTGAACAAGGTTTTGATCACGATGCTTCAGCGCACCGTCAACACACACAAGTCTAATTGGCACTTAATGTTATTCCCTACCTTATGGGCCTACCAGACCTCGGTGAAGGACGCCACCGGTTTTACTCCTTTTCAGTTGGTTTATGGACTGGAGGCCACCCTTCCTGTCGAGTGTGAGATTCCTTCATTGAAGTTAGCTGTCGAGTTACTTCCCAACACCACTCCGGTGGAGGAACGGCTTCTGTATCTAGAACGGTTAGACGAGACCCGTCGTTTAGCTTCTCTGGCTATCGAAGCGCAGAAGAAGAGAGTCAAGGCTCACTTTGACCATAATATTCAACCTCGTTCCTTTGTTGAGGGAGATCTAGTACTGCTCTACGATCAAGCTAAGGATAAGCTGGGGGCAGGAAAACTCGAATCCATGTGGCTAGGTCCCTATATTGTGAAGCGAGTTTTACAAAAAGGGGCATATGAGCTGATTGACTATGAAGGAAACCCTCTTGACAAGCCCCGCAATGGGCTTTACCTGAAGAAATATTATGCATGATCTCATACACCTAGTTTGTACATACGTGTGTTTGAATAGGTGTGTGATGCATGTGTGATTTCGTTTTGCTTTGGTGTGAAGGCGTGCTTGCCTCTCATTGTGTTTTCTGCCTCTTGTGCAGATGTCTAGTGCACCTTATGTTGGTTTCGCTGATGGTGCTTCCCGCAGCACTTGCAATTTGTCGTCTGCGGCGTGGGCGATATATGATCCTCACGGAGAGCTGTTAGATCTCCAAGGTGTGTGCCTGGGACGTACCACTAACAATGTGGCCGAGTACAGTGCTGTGATTGAACTATTAGCTGAGGCAATTGATCTCGGCATTCGTACATTGGTGGTGAACCTGGACTCCCAGCTTGTTGTCCATCAGCTCAACGGACGTTATTCCGTCAGAGACCAACGTATCCTAAGGTTGTATCTACGTGTAAGATTGTTAGAAAGAAATTTTGATTATATCACATATCAACATATTCCGAGACGATTAAACACGTTAACTGATGCATTGGCAAACCATGTGTTAGATAGGCATTTGCGAAACAGATAAACATTATACAAGAAAACATAGAAAGCATAATGAGACCATAGGCATATGTAAATAAATTTTCCAAGCATAGTTTGCATGCGTGCTGTGTGTGCTTTTAAGCTTGCATTTAAAAAATTAAAATACATGGGTCATGTGTTGTGCAACTGATACATAAGATTACATTTGTATTAGACATTTCGCATAACATACAAAACATCATCACATGTAATAAGATCCATCCAAAAATCGGTATGTATATATATATATCGTGTGGTGCACTAAGGCGCTCAAAAATAAATGTATGTGTCAAAAATGGAATCACTGTCCTCAATACATCCGAGACATACGTCTCTCAAAACATCAGTGGAAGTAAACCTAGGCGACTACTGAGCTGGGTTATGCTCTCTGTAGCACACAGCTGCTCGTGCTACCCGCCTCAAAAGGCGGTGCATCCTGGGTGCCACCCCCACTGTGTGGATCTGATGCTCTAAAGGGACCTCCTCGACCCCCTGGTAGTCTGGTACCCCCTCCAGCAACCCCTCAAGGTTGCGAGCTATAGCCTCCGTTGTGTCAACTCCTGGAGGAACTAAGGCCAAGGCTCCAGCTCCTTGCCCCTCCCTCCGTGCTGTCGGGGCTAGGCCAATGGGTCTCGTGGGTCCCACATCTGCACACCGTGACATCTATCAAGACATGTACATAAAAAACCAAAAACATCAAAAAATATTAAAATGAGATCAAGTGACATACCTCCATCATCCCAATGCTCTCCTGCGGGCAGTGGCATGTCAGGATCGTTGCGGAAGTCCATACCCGCATATGGCCAGTCCTCGACGACGACGACCTGCCGCTCCAACCACTCTCTGAAATACACCCCCCAAGCCACTGGGCGACCACCACCTCCACGTGGCATGACGCGGGCCCATCGGCTGGCCCTCGTCTCCCGAGGACCTCTAGGTGGATCCACAGCCATCGTCTGTAGCTGTAGAACTGGCACCCGCTCCAGCATGAGCGGCAGAAGAAGCGACCCATATGCGAACTGCTTCGTCTCTCCGCGACGACAGTTGCTCAGTTGCCTCTTCATGCTCGTCGTCACAGCAGTCGCCCAGTTGAAAATGGTGGGCTGTAGGCACTCCAGAGCTAGCAAAAGTTGGTTCTTCGAGGCCTCATGGTTGGCCAAAGAACCCGCTGCCCGTGTCACTAGGAAAAGTATGGTGCGAAGAGGCATGTCGCGCACCGTCGGAATACCAACCTTCCCGCTTCGTGTCTTGACAGCTTCTGGGCATACTCTAGCCATCAGCTGGTCCAGACTCTCGCCGCTGGGTCGCTGCCCCTCCAGGATGGGCATCTGGCCCCGGCGCGACAAACCAGTCAAAAAGTAGATATCCGAGGCATCAAACTCGATATCCTGGCCGCGAATGGTGAATTTCCCATCTACGGGGTTCCAAGCTCTGATCAGGAACTCCAGCAAGTCAGGGTGCGCCCTTAGGCGCGGAGTCAGGAAGAACTTTAAGAATCCGCATGCCCGCATTGCATTTCGGCATTCGGCAAGTGCATATGCGGCTATATCCTCGTCATCATGGGCTCTCTCTTGCCAAACGAAAGCCATTTTGCCCTGCAAGGCCATGAAGAAACATTAGAATGCTGTTTGTGGAATTTTGAACGTTCATTTTGTTAAAAATAATTTTTTTTTCCGCGCCAGCGCGACTGTTTTAAGAACAGCTGCGCTAAAAATGGCGCCTCCGTGTTTTTTTCGCTGGGTCAGCGCGGAAGCACACGTGTTTTCCGCGCTGACCCAAAAGGTGGTACATGTAATTTTAATCGATCAGCGCGGTCCCGAGCGGGAAACCCGCGCTGACCGAGAGCGCATCAACGCTCAAAAAATTTGCCCAAACAGGCCAAATCCACCATGGAATTGCTACAAAAAGGAACCAAAATGCAACGCAGGGAGAGGAGAACCTACCTGGAAGAAGCTGCCGGATGAATGGTGTCTGCACGGGCTAGAAATCGCTCCGTCAACTTTGCAGCTCCTCAACGTTCTTCACGACCCAAAATGGTAACAATGGTAAAAATGACTTTTACCCCCCTATTTATGGTAAAAAATTCATAATTGATCATGTGGGTTTTTGTCACCTTTTTACCATGGATTTAGCGCTAGTATTGCCGTATTATGCCTTATGCATGTTTTAGTATGTTTTTTACACATATCGAACGGATTTATGCGGGTGGTGTTCTTGTGCAGGTTCAGGTAACCGGCGTAGTCATAACAGTTCTTCGTGCACTTGGTCCCAAAAAATGTCGTCTTTAAGCTCTTTTCCGACATGAATCAAGAAAAGATGGCCGAGCCTCCTTTCAGCTCGTTAAAAGGAACGAGAGGCGGCCGTTTTAAGCTCTTTTTCGACCGTTGAACTTAAAAAGATTGCCGGGTGTTTGTCGTTTCGCACTCGTTATTGGCTCTAAAACGACGTGCTTCCGACCGCTTTTTTACTTTTTCGGGCCGAAGGCACTATTTACGAAAAGTACTCCTCGATCGTAATGGTCGGGCGGTTCTTTCGAGCATTGTTTTATACTTTTTCGGGCTCGAGAGACACAACTCTACGAAAAAGGACCCCCCTGGAGTCTCCTTTTCCGCTGTCTTTTCAGACTCTCTAAACAAGAAAAGACGCCGAGTTTTTCCTTTGTCAGGCTCGTTAAACACTTGATGACATCGGGCATTATCGAAATGACACTCTCCAAGCATATGCTATCCCCGTCAAGCTTGTCATCCAAAAATAATCGGGGTACCTGCCAGAAATGGTGGGGAAAATGGAACTGTAATAATTGTCGTGTCGACAGTATGTCGCTCTTGAACATGGCACTGGTCTGCATTCGTGTCGGGTGGGGATTTCTCATTTCGTTTTCACAATTGACCTCCGTGGGTATGGGTTATCCTATTTGACCTCTCATTTGCTCATTGCCTCGTCATCATACCCTCTGCTCATTTGATGTCAAATACTGCCACATCCACTGTCGTGCCGCCGATATGTTCAAGAGAAGTTGACCTCTGCAACAGTGCAACCTCATCTGCTATCTCACACAAATCATTTTACCTCTGTCTCGTGTCGATGATGTGGGAAACATTATGGCCCACCTTCGATCAAGGTCACTTCCTGTCGACTTCAACTCATTATCCAGGAAGGCGACTTAGAGACTCCTTTTAGGTGCCTTAGAGCCTGCATGCCTCAATGGCAGGTTCTTCGTGTTCGACGCGAGGTTTACATCATTGGCCTCCGATCGAATGATTCCGTGGGTGTTCGACACCAGCTCATTGATTCACACGCCGCGGATTGTACCTATAGTACCTTGAGGGCCATTGTCATTATTGGTGGTACCTCTCGCGTCTGTTAACAGTTTTCATCATTGACTGGTAATCAGACGATGTTCATGCATGTTCGACTTCAGCTCATGTATTCACATGCTTGGACTTGTACTTTGTTCGGGTCGGGACGGAGCGCAAGACCCTGGATCCCTGTTTGTTATGGTCCAGGTTGCGATTTTGTGGATGATCATTACATGACTCATTGATGGATGGCTGCGCCCATACCTGAGTCTTCATGGATGGCTGCGACCATACCTTATTATCATGATTTTGGTCTCTTTAGCTGGGTGGCTGCGTCCATTCCACAGACCTTCTTTGCATGTCTTTTGGATGGCTGTGCCCATGCCTAGACTGCATGTACTTGATTATCAGAGATATTCGGTCCTTCCTGGTGGCGTTCCAGTTCAGCGAGTTTTGTAAAGCATTTCACCCCTCCCACTCTCTCGGTCTTCATGCTTTAGGGGGCATCTGTTACACAGTAATTTGTCACTGTCTCCCTGTCAGTCACCATACTGTGTTAAGAACTCACAATAATCAAGTTCATGCCTTCTGAACTGGTCAAAACCCACTTTTTCCATAGTTTTCCTCATCAGCGCATCTGTTTCTAAAATACCCGCGCTGACTGGCGCTTCATAACAGACCGCGCGCGCTGCCAGCGCGGAAGCACACGACTTTTCCGCGCTGATCGAATTTCATGACCAGCGCAGCCTATGCTTGTATCAACCCGCGCTGACCACAGCTTGACCGTTATTACCTTGCGATGTCAGCGCGCCAGCCCAGTTATGCACCCGCGCTGATCCAGTTTGGGCGAATTTGTTCTAACAGCCAGCCTTCCAGATAACTACAGGCTTGGTTGTTGGCCTTGTGAATGTCACCTCCCTTCTATGGCATGTCTGTTCGACCCTTTGCAACCACTTCCTCTAGAGATAAGCTCATCCTTCCACCATTTAAGGAGACTCCTTCTCCTATATAAACCTCTACCATTACCATGAGCAGCTAGTTGGACATAGTGTGGAATAGCTTGGATTGTGTGGAGCTTATAGTGCTCTGATTGCTGCTACTATAGGTAGTTGGTGTGATAAGTGTGGAAGTGCTTGATAGCTTAGGGAAGGTTGTGTTTTGTTGCTTGTGTGAGAGAGAGATTTTCTTGTCTTGGGAGAATCATTTCCAAAGGTGAATGCTTAAGAGACTTGCTGACTGGCCCCTCCTGAGAAGGATATCGACGTCAGAACACTTGGTTGTACTCTTCTCTGTATTTATCATTAATAATAGATGACTACTATTATGGTTCCATTCTCATTTGTCTCATGATGGTTAATGTGAATTACATCCTTTCTGACTGATGTATAGTTGCTTTTATTAGATTTCACGCTTGTGTTTGTCTTCTCTTCGTGTGTGCAGGTATCTATTCGCGGAGATCGCGGAGGATCGTGACCAGCCAGAGCGAAGGAGTGAAGGTGGCATCTCTTCATCAAACAACAGCGTTGGAATCCAAGTAGGTGTCCTTTGCCTACCTTTTTTAATTGCAATTAGGAACTTGCGTAGTAGCATTGACTGATTGTTGCTAGACCCATTCTGGGCTAGTAGGGATCGCCTCTATCCGTAGAGGGGATTTACCTCTCCAACACTACCCATGTGGCTAATTTGTTTTTAGATGAGATTATTCAGTTGCATGGTTTGCCAAAAAGTATAATCTCTTACAGGGACACAAGATTCACTAGACATTTATGGAGAACCTTGTGGAAGAAACTTGGCACTAAGCTAAATTTTAGCTCAACCTATCATCCATAGCCTGATGGGCAAACAATGGTTGTAAATAGGAGTTTGGGTAATTTGTTGAGGAGTTTAATAGGTGGCCGACCAAAGAAGTGGGATCATGTGCTAGCCCAGGTTGAGTTTGCATATAATGACTCATCAAATAGGAGCACAGGAAAGAGTCCATTTCAAACCTTGTACGGCATGCATCCGAGGGGAATTTGTGAGCTAAGAAACTTGGGAAAGCTTGAGCATAGAAGTGTTGATGGAGAGGATTTTGCAATATCCATGAGTGAGTTTCACGAGCAAGTAAAAACAAAGATTACAAGATACAAGTAACAACTACAAGAAACGAGAAAATGTACACAGGAAAGAGGTAAACTTTGAAGTGGGAGATATGGTCCTAGCTCACCTAAGAAAAGAGAGGTTTCCAAGGGGAGAATATAATAAATTGAAAATGAAGAAGATAGGACCTTGTAAAGTCCTCCACAAGTTTTTAGTGAATGCTTATGAGCTGGAGTTACCTCCAGGAATTGGCATTTCACCCATTTTTAATGTAGCAGATTTGTATCCCTACATAGTTGGTGATGCCAATCAAGCTTCTGGGAATCTTGACCAAGATGAAGGAAAGGAAAAACAGTGGCTAAAGAAAATGTCTGTGGCAAAGAGTTTAGAGGCTGAACAAATTTTACGTGTTGCCAAGAAGACCATTTGGAAAGAATACTTGGAATATCTTGTGAAGTGGAAAGACCATTTGATGGAGGATTCTACTTGGATGGATGAAGCAACCCTACAAATAGCAGGTCATTCTATGGAAGATCTTATGAGCAGGATCTCATAAAATTTTCTTTCTTAGGGAGTCTGATGCAAGTGCATTAGGCTGAGCACATAAAAATGATAAGTTATTAAAGTCAAACCAAGAGCCCAGCAATGTGATGGATTGATCACATGTCAAGGCTAGAACATTTTAAAGTTTATTTGTGAAAAGTTTTTGATATTCAGTTAAGATTAGTTAGGAATATCTAATTAAAAGAAATGATTTAATAGCTAGTAGGTAGTTAGGGCTAAGGAAAATTGGTTCACATCCATGAACTCATTTTCTTGGACAATTGCTTTTAGTTTTGAAGGAGAGAGGAGGAACATTTTGGGTGCTGGAAGTTTTGGTGTGAGATTGAAGTTAATTGAACAACATTTCTTAGAACAATGTTTTTTTGTATCAGCAAATCGAATTTGTAAGTGTGTGTGAGACAAGTATTTTCATATGTGTTTATGAGGTTTGTGAAACATAATATTAATATGTGGAGATTGAAATTGATTTAGTATGTAAATTGTTGTGTTGAATGAGGAATTCTTGCACTATATTTTCTTTGTTATTTACATTTAAATGAGAACTTGGAGAATCATATTTCAGTTAATCTTCTAATCCAGTACTTTTACATCCAAGATTTTATATTGGAAAGAGTCATTTTACATTACAGATTCGAGAATACAGAGCACTCTGTATCAAGCAAACAAAAGAAAGAAATTTCGTAATGGAAAACCGTCATCAATTTTACGGGTCAATTTATGATCAAAGGAGGACAAAATTCGAAATTCTGCATTTGGGTTTTGTGTAGAGTAGGGTCTATTTGGTAACTTTTGATCGATTTCCGAAAAATATCCTTGGTTGGGAAGTTACGAAGGGATATTTAAACTGTGTTCTTATAGAGTACGTGGTTGAAAAAGAAAAAAAAAGAAATAATAATAATAATAATAATAAATAAATAAATAAATAAATAAATTGTTGTTCCTCCTGTAACAACATTGTAGTTCACTGAGAGATCCTGTAACAACACTGTAGTTTGCTGAGAGAGCCTGTAATAGCACTGTAGTTTGCTGGAGAGCCTGTGACAACATTGTATTTTGTTGTGAGAGAAAGGATTTGTTGTTCCTCCTATAACCACACTGTAGTTTTTTGAGAGAGTTTATAAAAACATTGTAGTTTGCTGAGAGAGCCTGTAACAACACTGTGGTTTGCTGAAATAGAAACCATCAAAGTGTATATGGTTGGGGTTCTTTGTTCCATAGTAAAAAAATATTTATCTCTCTATTTAATTGAAGAAAATACAAGTATAGGATAAATTTAGGGAAAAAGATGACAAACTTAGGTCTAAAGAAAGGGGAGCACATTGGCATCAACCTCATTAAGGACATGATTTTTTATGACTCCTTATTAGGTGGTTGACTTATTTGAATACATTAAATTTGTGGTTCACTCTAAATTACAACCTCATAACATCATCCTCAATCATATTAGATCAAATTTATGATTAACATCATTATCAACCATCAATGTTTGCTAGTAGCCATATACAGGGTGGTAATAAACCCATGGCTCACCATCATCATACTAGGAATCACTCCTCCATAGTGATCGGTCCTAAAAGCTAAAACTAAACCCTCTTGGGGAGTATTAACAGGCACTCACTCAACCCACCTAGCTAGTACTTTCTCAACCCTCTTGGTGAGTACTCACTCGACCCTCCCAAGGAACACTTCCTCACCCCTCCTTGAGAGCACTCTGGGACTTGATGTTGAAATACCTCACTCAACCCTCTCATGGGGAGTGATTGAGTCTTGATGCTAACAAAATTCGCTCAAACATATCATGGGGAGTGATCGGATCTCCTCACCAAGAGGCACTCACTCAACCCTACCTTGGGGAGCACTATGGGCCTCTCGTACCATTCCCCCTTTTGGGAGAATGTCCATCCATGATGATGTCATATCAACACTCCCTCTTAACAAAAGGGTAATCTCCACAAGCCCCATCTTGTCTCTGAATTACACTAACTTCTCCTGGGGCAATGACTTCATCAAAATATCAGTTGTTTTCTCATTAATACAGATGAACTCAATCCTGACTTCTCTCCTTTGCACCATGTCATGGATGTAGTGGTACTCGATCTAAACATGCTTTGAACTATCATGGAACACAAGATTCATTAAAATCTCTAAGGAGGATATCTTTTCTATAAGATCATCAAATCAGTGTGATACATGTATAACATAAACATAATAACATATAGACATCTATTAAATAAGTGCATCAACACATAAATATCACTCTAATTAGGGTCCATTTATGAATGCAAGGCCATATCAACAATGCATGCTATGACCTCATGTATGACAAAAACCATTACTCCAATGTACACATTGCCACATGGAACTATCAACATGCATAAGAAATTCCTAATCAATTACACATACGCATGAACGCATGTAGTCAAGCATAAGAGATCGATTCTTGTAACCAACCTACAAGACATATACATGTAATCAAACAATTAAGAATGTAACCTAACATACAAGGATGTAATCAAGTTGCATATAAGCATGTAATCAATTATATACTTCTAACCATTCATTCCAAAAAATCAACATCAAGTTCCTCATGAAAACCTTACTACAATCATGATCAATCATTATGCAATGCAACAAGCACATGGAATGCAAGTGTAAGAGACACACATGCAACTAACATGCATGCATGACCAAGCACCTTCACCCAAGGAGAGCACATCCACGCTCTGATACCAATATGTAACACCCCCTCCTCCCAGGTTTATCCAAGCAATTGTCCATACAGGGTAAACATGCGACGAGAGATGCCACTAGAAGGTATTCAAACTCCTTGGTGACCTTAAGGAAATGGAATCGATGGAACACATCAACCAAACCCATCTACATCAGCAACAACACCCACAAAAGACATGTCAGCCACTCAAACATCTTGTCCCTGAGTCCCACTAATGTTTTAAGCCTTTTAACCCCAGTTCGCTCTCATGCTATAGGTATGATAGCGTCCAAAACCAAAAGTCACTCTCACAAGCCTATGTGCCAACATCCATGGACTCTTTTCAGCAGACTTGTGCCAACGTCCTCAAGATTTGAGCCACTTTTCTAGCCCAGAATCTCGGCCTTTGACCAGAACTTGTTATAACCTCCAGAATCCATCAAAGTCATGAGGACAATACTAATAAATCAAAATCAACCTCAGGATTAGGCCTCAACATCCCCAACCAACACTAACATTCTGTCAAACACTTGGCATCAATGCAACCTACAGTTTTATGATACAAGATGGAGCATGAATTGTTGGCATTATGGCACAGGTTTGGAGGCTATGGCACAGGTGTTGTCCTTGATGGCAACTCTCTTTGGTAACAGATCTCAGTTCAGGCTTTTAGAATGAAGAAAAAGATATATACACAGGTTCACCTAGATAAAGGCGCGTATACACACAGGTTATATGTTACAAAGGCGCGTATGCGTATACACACACTTTCATGCAAGGAAAAGTGTGTATATGTTGGAGAACTTACTTTTGGTCCATGGTAGTTAGTCCTTGGTATTTGAACCTATGGTTTTGGACCATGATATCTCGTCAGAAGCATTGAACCCAAGTATTGGGTCCTTGGTATTGTTTATTATGGTTTTGGACCATGGTATTGTGGAAGGCCTAAGACTATAAAAGAGGAAGGAAATCATGTGGCAAAGGATCATCTAAATTATTATTGAATATCTGATAAAGTGCTAGATCTGGAATACTGGTAATTGGGTTATGGTGCAGATCTGGATCTGAATGAAGGAGGAACCTTAGCGCAAAGAGAAGGATAAGTTCTATTGATGGATCATAATCTTTAAGCTTGAATGATAGTATCTCTGTATGATTTTGATCTGTTATATGTGGCGCTTGCTTGATCTATAAAACTGATAATCTGGGTTAATTAGTGTTTGAATATCTGAAAGAGCGAATTATCCCTTATAGATTTGTACGCAGGTTTAGTGAAGTGAAGGCGCGTATACATGCTGGTTCAGTGAATGAAAACAGCGTATACGCAGGTTGTTCCATATGCAGAAGCGTATGCATGCAGGTTTCAGGTTATTGAAGTAGCGTATATCTTTTGAGTTGTGATCTAGCTGCCTATGTTTATTGCTGCAATATTTTGGGTTCAGAATTTGGTGTGTGGTTGCTGTTACTATGTTTTGGGTACAGCTGTCAGAGAAGTATCTACTTGATTCAGTTCTAATTGGTGAAAAGGAGGTTGTTTGATGCAGAAATTGTTTATGATTGTTTGATGTTCATGGATCCAGTCTAAAAATTTATGAAACGTGGTCCCTGGAAGAAAGAGAAGGTTGTAGCCTTCTGTAGGCCAGCACCTACGTACTAGTATCTTGGCTAGTGCAAGAGCTAAGGGGGTTGTAGCTCCCTTCCAGGAGAAGCTGGAGAACGAGAGAGGGTTGTAGCTCTCTGCAGGTTGCAGCTTGCATACTGGTAAAGGACTGCACCAGTACATTGTAAAAGAAGTTTCTAATTTAAAGGAAGATAGAGACGAATTGCAGCAGGTGGTTTTCACCCACATTGGGTTTCCACCTTATATCTTGTGTTCTTGTGTGTTTTTGTCTTTCTGCTCTGTTTTACTATTTCCGGTTACTGGTTATTTGATTCTGAAACACAGATTAACAATCAACATCAGAAAGATAAAGTAAATTAAGAGTTTGCTTTGTATATGCGGGTTTCCTTATGCATAGTTGCGTATATACGCGGGTTTAATTAACTGAAGTAGCATATATCATTTGATTTTGAAAAAGGAATATTTGACTTGATAATACTGATTCACCCCCCCTCTTAGTATTATTTCCAACAATTGGTATCAGAGCAGGTCCTTTAGAAGAAGCTTGATCGCTTGAAGGAAGATCTTTCATCATGAGCAACTACGAGAGGGAAGCATCAATCAGGCCACCGATTTTTGATGGGACAAACTTCGTATATTGGAAGGTAAGAGTTACTGCCTATCTTCAATCTCTTGGTACAGAAGTCTGGGATATCATAGATACAGGGTATACTTTTCCATCAGCAACTCCTACAGATCCGGCTGAGAGGAAAAAATATGAAACAAGTGCAAAGGCAGTCAATACTCTATTAGGATGTCTATCTCAATCAGAATTTGTCAAGGTTATGCAGTATAAATCCGCAAAAGAAATATGGGACAAGATTGTTCTAAGCTATGAAGGAGATGATCAGGTAAAACGAGCAAAACTTCAAACCCTCAGAATTCAGTATGAAAATCTCAGAATGTACAATGATGAAAGTGTGGCTAACTATTTCCTTCGTGTAGATGAGATTGTTAATTGTATTGAAAACTTGGGTGAAGAAATAAAAGAGGTTGTTGTGGTTGAAAAAGTTCTAAGATCTTTGTCCCCTAGGTTTGAATCTAAAGTTTCTGCAATAGAAGAAAAAGAGAATCTACGAAATCTTACCATGTCATAGCTGCACGGAATTCTATCTGCTTATGAAATGAGGAAAGGAGGACCATCAGACAGGAGAGAAGTTGCCTTCAAGGCTTCAAGCAAAGGAGACTACTATGAGTCAGGACACGTGTCAGAAAAAGAAGAAGAATCAAATTTTGTCAAAACCTTCAACGGGGTGCTGGAAGATTCCGAGGTAAGCTACCTTTCAAATGCTTTGCTTGTGGAAGAGTCGGTCACTATGCTGCCAGATGTCCTCATAAGGATAAGATTGACAAGGGGAAAGAACCTATTAGATGGAACAAGAAACATAATGCAAATAAGAAAAGCTATTACACTCATGAAGATAGTGATGGACTTTCAAATAGTGATGAAGATGAACGAGGTAATAATTATAAACTTTTAATGGCTTTTGAAGATGATGATTACATGGATTGTATAGATGAAGAAGGTTTTTATGAAGAAATTTCTAAACTCAAAGTCTGTTTAGAAGAGAAACATATGATTATTGATTCTCTACAATGTCAACTGGCTGAAAGGGAAAAACATCATGAAAAATTGGAATGTGAAATTGTTGGTCTTAGAAAAGAGATTGATAAAACAAAAGCTCTTAATCTTAAATTTGTTAAAGGATCTGAAACTCTGGATGAGATTATCAATGTGCAGCGTTCTCCACTAATCAAGACAGGTCTGGGATATAATGGAGAAGCATCACAAGCATCCACTTCTAAAATTTATCTTGATGCAGCAAGGAGGAGCGAGCAAAGGCATAATAGACATCATCAGGTAATTCAGGGACAATTTTCCTCAAGAATGAACAAATACTATAAGGAAAATCAGGGACAATCTACTTTAAGGACAAACATAAGCTACAACCAGCCACAGGTAAAACCTTCTCAATTTGCCTCAAGAATGGATGCCAATAGAAAATACAATCATTTCGGTGGTAGATTTGAAAATCATAGGAGTTTCTTCAATGGCCAATGTTTCTCTTGCCATAACTTTGGCCACAAAGCTGCTCAATGTGTTGCCTATAAGACAATCATGACTAGAGAAGCTCAAAAACAAAGAAGTATGACTGGAATCACAAAAAGGACCTATAACAACTTTTCGGCCCTTGAAAATGAAATTGAATGTTCTATTTGTAATAACTTCGGTCATGAAGAGTCTGAATGCAGGAGTAGGTTTTGGAAGACAACTCAGAAGGAACAAACCTCAAGTGCCAGAACATGGAGAATGAAGGAACCACAACGAGAAAGATGTGGGATAGCTTTATATGCAGAAGGACAAGAAAATCAATGGTACATCGACAGCGGATGTTCGAAGCATATGACAGGTGATAAAGAAAAACTTGAATCATATAGTGTTTTAGAAAAGGGAAAGAAAGTTTCTTTTGGAAATGATACCCCTACAGTCATAAAAGGAAAAGGCACTGCTCAGTTGAAAGAAAAGGTCAAAGATGGAAATGTTTTATATGTTGATGGCTTGAAGCATAATCTTCTGAGTGTCAGTCAGATGTGCGATCAAGGAGCCGAGGTAATATTTCGATCAAATGGATGTAGTGTTCGTGATCTTGATACAGGAAAAACGATGATCAAAGGCATAAGAACTCCAAATAACTTATACATATTTGAAGAAGGACAACAACAATGCTATTTGAGCAAGGATGATGAACACTGGTTATGGCACCGGAGGTTGGGGCATCTAAGCTTTTCACAAATAAGGAAAGCATGCAAATACCAGGTAGTTCGTGGTCTTCCAGATATCAAAATTCCAGACAACACCATATGAAAATCATGTCAGTTTGGTAAGCAAAACAAAACCAACTTCCCTGAGAAGGAAGGATCAGCCAGTAGGCCTCTTGAACTAGTCCATACAGATGTATGTGGTCCATTTAGGAAAAGGTCACCTTGAGGAGAAGAATACTTTATATTATTCATTGACGACTTCTCCAGGATGGTTTGGTTAGGACTTATGAAACACAAGGACGAAGCATTCGAAAAATTCAAATCTTTCAAAGCCTTGGCTGAGAATGAATCAGATCACAAAATTAAGTGCCTCAGATCTGACAGAGGTGGGGAGTTTACCTCAAATGAATTTTTCGATTTCTGTGAAGAACATGGAATAAGAAGGGAATTCTCTACAACTAGGACTCCTCAGCAAAATGGAGTGGTGGAAAGGATGAACAGAACGGTTCAACAAATGGCTCATGCTATGATTGATGAGTCTGGAACTCCCGCAACCTTCTGGGGTGAAGTTGCATTTGCTGCGGTTGTTATTCTCAACAAAACAAATGTCCGAGTAAACAGCACTCAAACTCCTCATGAGCTCTGGTATGGTGAGATTCCTTCGGTAAAGCATTTCAAAATTTTTGGAAGCAAATGCTATATTAAGAATAATGATGAACAACTTGGCAAACTTGAACCTAGAGCAGATGAAGGAATTCTCCTTGGTTATTCTCCCCACAGCAAAGCATATAAGTGTTACAATAAAAGACTTGGAAGAATTGTTAACAACATTGATGTGGTGGTTGATGAAAAAAGAAACATTCCTAGGCAAGTAAATTATGAAAATATCGAAGAGGATGAAGACTACCCTCCAAATCAGACTGATGATGAAGAAGAAGAACCTCAAGAGGCACCAGAGGAACAGATAAGGATAGAAGAGAAGACTCCATCTAGGTATGTTCAGAAGAATCATCCAGAATCTCAAATTTTGGGGCAGAAAGAGGCAGGTATACAAACAAGAAGAACAATTGCAGAAGCATCAAGCTATTTGGCATTGCTCTCCTCCACTGAACCACAAAATGTAAAAGAGGCATGCAAAGATGAATGCTGGGTCAAGGCAATGGATGAAGAACTTGAGCAGATCAAAAAGAACAACACTTGGGAGTTGGTTCCTATACCAAAAGATAAGAATGTCAGAGGGACAAAATGGATCTTTAAAAACAAGATGAATGAAAATGGGGAAGTGATTAGAAACAAGGCCAGACTTGTTTGTAAGGGGTATGCTCAACAAGAAGGAATAGACTTTGAAGAAACTTTTGCTCCCGTCGCTAGACTTGAGGCCATCCGAATGTTTCTTTCTCTCTCAAGCTTTCAGAAGTTCAAAGTATTCCAAATGGATGTGAAATCAACCTTTCTAAATGGAGACTTAGAAGAAGAAGTGTACATTGAGCAACCAGATGGTTTCATTCTTGGGAATGATCCAAATCTTGTATGCAGATTAAAAAAGGCTCTCTATGGTCTTAAACAAGCTCCAAGGGCTTGGTACTACTGTTTGGACAAATTTCTTCATCAACAAGGTTTTTCAAAAGGATCAACAGATAGCAATCTTTATATAAAAATTGAAAATGACAAATTACTAATACTTGTTGTGTATGTAGATGATATTATCTTTGGCAGCAATGAAGAAGCTATGAGTCAAAGGTTTGCCTTGGTGATGCAGAAAGAATTCAAAATGTCCTTGCTTGGAGAACTAACATATTTTCTTGGATTGCAAATCCAACAAAATGAAGGCGGTATCTTTTTGTCTCAAACCAAATATCTCAAGCAGATCTTGAAGGAATATGGCATGGAAGATGCAAAACCTGTATGTACCCCCATGGTTACAGGATGCAGCCTCAGTGCAAATGATGAATCAACAGCAGTGCATCAACCAACCAATAGATCTATGATTGGAAGTCTACTTTATTTGACAGGTACATGACCAGACATCATGCATGCAGTAGGAATAGTTGGAATATTTCAAGCAAATCCTAAGGAAACTCATCTTCAGGCAGTTACGAGAATCTTCAAGTACCTTCAAGGAACTCAAAACTATGGCTTATGGTATCCTAGAGAAACAGATCCCACACTTCATGCTTATACAGATGCAGATTGGGCCGGAAGCATGGATGATAGGAAGAGAACAAATGGTGGTGCATTCTTTATGGGTTCCAGATTAGTATCTTGGTTCAGCAAGAAACAGAGTTCGATTGCTTTATCTACAGCTGAAGCGGAATATGTGGCTGCTGCATCTTGCTGCACTCAACTCCTTTGGATAATACAGACCTTGCAGGATTTTCAAATCACTTGTACACCACCTATCTCCATCTTATGTGATAACACAAGTGCAATCGGCATTTCAAAGAACCCTGCCATGCATTCAAAGACCAAGCACATACTGATCAAGTATCACTTTCTCCGGGAACAAGTGTTGGAACAAAAGGTCAAATTGGAGTATGTTCCTTCTAAGGAACAAGTTGCTGATATTCTCACTAAACCATTGCCCAGGGAAACTTTTGAATACCTCAGACAGAAGCTGGGAGTAGTTGATGCATCATCTTGCTGTTAAATCTTGTCTGTTTCAGAGAAAAATGGGTGTACGCGAGTTGTCTGAGGAGGATCCGCGTACATACGCCGGTTTGTGCAGAGACAGTCGCGTATATGGAGGTTTGATGGATATCAGTAGGGACAGGCTCTGGTTGAAGATTTTCTGATATGGGTTTGGCAGAGACCATCCGACACAGGTTCAGGGGGAGCAGATAAACTTCTAATGATGCATTGTTGGCATTATCTTAGAAGCTTTTGGTTATAGTTCACAGCTGATTGTTGAGTTCAAGTGGAACAAAGGCAGAGGGAGAACATAAGGAAATCTTGGTTGCTGATTTGAATGGTGATTGACATATGCTGCTGCTATCAGTTATTGGTGACTTTCATAAGTCTTGTTCTAGATATTTCGTCTCTATGTCATATATCTCTTTTGTGGTATCTCTTTTATGGTGTCAAGGTCATGTAACGGCCTATTTTGGTTTCCCCATTATGCCTGGGATGAACATGTAATGAACTTGGTTGTCATATGTAAATTTCTGATGTATCCCCACTTGGTTGGGTGATGGATGTATGTATTGAGTCTTTTGGTGATAGGAAGGTCTTTTATGATGTATAAGTCGTGGATCTTCTTGAAGAACATCATTTTGCAGATCTTGCCTACAGTCAGGGGGAGCATGGTCAACACAGCAGGGCAGAGATTTCAGCATGTACTCAGGGGGAGCACAACCCTTTTCCCTTGATGAAAAAGGGGGAGAATGACATTGAGGATTGTGGGGTTGCCATCAAGTCCAAAGGGGGAGATTGTTGGCATTATGGCACAGGTTTGGAGCTATGGCATAGGTGTTGTCCTTGATGTCAACTCTCTTTGGTAACAGATCTCAGTTCAGGCTTTCAGAATGAAGAAAAAGATATATACGCAGGTTCACCTAGACAAAGGCGCGTATACACGCGGGTTATATGTTACAAAGGCGCGTATGCGTATACACGCACTTTCATGCAAGGAAAAGCGCGTATATGTTGGAGAACTTACTTTTGGTCTGTGGTAGTTAGTCCTTGGTATTTGAACCTATGGTATTCTCATATGTCCAACTTTTAGCTTCCTTCTAGTTAATGCTTCTTTGGGAGTCATATCTTCTAGAATTCAATGAGGACTTCTATTTTGGATGTATATGACTATCAATGATGTTCCCCCCATGGGAACATAGACAAATACTTATCATGCATCACAGCCTTGAAAAATTATTCAATGGACCTATTCTTACGTTATGCTACAACATTATATTATGGATTATAAGGGACAATCAACTCCCTCTTAATCCCAACTTTCTTACAGAAAGCCACAAGTTCCTTTGAGGTGTATTCTCCTCCATTTTCAGATCTCAAGATCTTAATTTTATTAATTGTCAAGTTCTCTACTTCAACTTTGAATTCTTAAAATTTTTGAAGACCTCATCTTTGGTCTTAATGACATAAATCCATGTCTTATTAGAGAAGTCATCAATAAATTTCACATAGTACAATGAACCCCTAAGCGATCTCACAAGCATCAGACTACATACATCAGAGTGAATCAAATCTAAAGTTTCTTTATACCTATTGTCACTACTTGGAAATGGCTTCTTAATATTCTTTTCAAGTGCACAACCTTTATGAACACCTTCATGATCTATCTATATTTCTGGGACACCTAAATCTATTTGATTCAATCTAGGTAATGCTCAACAATGAAGATGTCCATGCCTTCTATGCCATAGCTCACTTGGATTTATTTCATCATGTAATAAGGATTGAGTTGGTTGAATCATGATCCTATACAATCTTCCATGATGAATCCCAATAACCCTAGCATCTTCTATACTAGAACCCTTTAACCATACAAGTACTTTTCCATCCACAAAAGCTACTCTATCTCATTTATCTTCTAAACATGAAATAAACAAGATTATTTTTCAAGCCTGGTACATATATAACTTTTTTGAGATGCACAATGTTACAAAATTCAAGCTCAATGGATGCATTTCCAACTCCTTTGACTAAATATATGTGATTGTCTCCATGTTATACCCTTTGAGGCAAACTCTTTTCCATCATGATGGTAATATTTCCACAATATATGGTCATATGTCTTGATGCACCGCTATCTACCAGCCACATGTCATCATCATCTACAATAGAATATGTTATAGAAGAAAAGTAAAAGATATTTTTGTCACCTTTGGGCTTATTGGGGTGTTAATCTTCAACATCAGTTATGGAAGCATGTTGTTTTCCCTTTCTCTTTTTGTTGTTAGCCAATTCAAGACAATCCTTCTTGAAATGACCATATTTATGACAACCATAGCATTGAATTCTTGACATGTCCTTCTTCCTGATCCTTTGCCTTGAGAGCCACACTTCTTCCTTACTCTACTTTTCTTGAAGTGAGCTGCAAATGCTTGAGTAGCTTCTTCCTTCCTATCTCTTTTATATTATCCTTGATTCTTCTTGAGCACAAGAGGTACATATTTATTCAAATGTAGGAGCTTCTTTCCAGATTATTATACCCACCGCAAATGCATTCCATCATCTAGGTAGACCATTAAATGTTGTAGTCACCAATTCATTCTCATAAATAGTTTCTCCAATTGCTAAAAGTTGATCTCTTATTTGTAAAAGTCTTAATAAATATGAATCCATGGTGTCATCATATATCATCCTTAAATCATGAATCTCACTCTTTAGACTCATGGCGTGACCAACATTCTTGATAGTGAATAAATCAGTTAGGGCTTCATAAATCTTCTTGAAAGTATCAAGCTTTTCAATGTAGGGAATTAGATGATATATAATGGAGTCTACAATAAGATTCATGGTAGTGATTTCATTTTCCTTGAACTTCTTTTCTGTAGAATCTCCTTGTTCTACAACTCTTCATGTCACAATATCCAATACTTTGTTCTTTGAAAGAATAAGATCAAACCTAAGTTTCCAAGCTCTGACATTGGAGGCTCCTTCCAACTTTTTCTTAGAAATCATAGAGTAAGCCATGGATGTGAATAAACAAGGACTTCAAAAATAGAATGTCAAAGGAGGGTTTCTTCAAAGATGATCTTAGTGTTCCTTTCTTCACCAAAGCTTTGATACCATGTTGATTTTCTAAGTGCAATATAGACTAGCACAATATTTCTAAAATACTGATAATTACTTTTGATGTAGATCTTATTTTAAATTATTCCAATATATAATTCAACAATTACACTTTAGAAATTCAGCCATAGAAGAACAATAGAACAATAGAGATCACAATACATAAAGAAAAGACAAGGTTTACCTTAGGAAAACTCACTAAGAGTAAAAACCAAACAACCTTTTCAATAGAGATTTTTTTTTTTTTTTTTAATGTTCAACAAGAGACACACCTAGACCAATGGTCAAACTTGGTCTTCCCCTCCAATTCAAGCCTCCCAATTTGATCTAGATTTTTTCTTTGTTTGTCTTGACCCAATTTCATCCCTCCTGTAGCTTCCAGTTATCACAAAATTTCAACCCCTGCAACTACCCATAAAATGTGAACTACAGAGAGAGAAAAACCTTCCCCATGTGCGAGTTAGGGGGGAGAGAGAGAGAGAGAGAGACTTTGACTCAAAATACATTTTCTTTTGAGGCTAGCATTTAAGATAATCTTTACAATAATCATTACAAATACATCAAGTGGCCAAATATATGTTATGAAGACTTGCCATAGTTACAAATTCAATAATTATAACAGAGGTTTGAGTTTCCTCTATTTTTTTCCTTGGAAGATCTCACAATACAATTTGAGGGATGCTTCTCTATATCCATGGATGACATCCCTAGTAAATTAGTTGGTGTAAAATAATGTGCCTAACCCTGAGGCATTTGAACTAGGAACGTATTGGTATAGAACTATTAAAGTGCTTAGCAACATTTGTGACAACCAATTGAGAAAACCCCATGGATCACATTTCGTCTATTACACACAACTTGTGCAACATAACAAAATCCTTGAGGAATGTAATGAGACTTTTAGAGATCCATTAGCATTCCACTACATTATCTACTCCAACATTTGATTTCAATTTGGTCCCCATTGCTTCACTATTGAATGGACTTCGACCAATGCGAAGAAAACATCATTTGAACACATAACTATGTGGAAGCCTTATTGTGCTCACATTAAAGAAGGATGGAATATATGCTTAAGGGAAAACACTAATTGTTGGAGATTTTCAATGAAGCATCTCTCTCTCTCTCTCTCCCCCACACACACATATGGAGAGAGAGAGAGTACACACACACACTCTCTCTCTCTTTCTCATATAACATGACATATGCCAATGTTGATGCTTCTTTGGTACATGATCCACCAAATTAAGGTTAAACAAAATAACCCAAACTTTGCAAAAATGATTATTTAATTTTTATTTTTTCAAATGTTCTTTATGATGCATCCATGCATACAATACAATGCAAATTCTTTATGGCTGACAATTACCAAACTATGTTTGAAATTCGTAAAGCAATTTATCTTTAGAATATTGAATTGTAGTGCACCCTTAACAAATAATTGCACTAAGGTAAACCATCGATGTAAATTATAGTACGTTTAACCGAAAAAGAACGTTAAGCATTAACATATCACATGTTTTCATCCCAGGGACTTGACTCCAAAACTTCTACTTTAATTCACAACATTCATAATTCACAACATTCAACCACTCCATATATATATATCTATATATATATATATATATATATATATATATATATATATATATATATATATTATTTGAGAAAATTTAATCCTTGATTTGATTTTCTAGTTTTCTTCAAACAAAATATTTCTTACTAAAAAGTTGATAAGATAAAGTTGGATGAAGCGTAATTTGGGAAAAGACATGATAAGGTTAATCTCTATGATGTTAATTGGGTTTATTTAGGGCGGTTAGGAGGAGGGATTGTTATCCTCCCCAACTAGCTTTGATACCCATGAGTGACATATTGACCTCACATTGAGTATATTGTTATAATGTCTTCAATCCTTGTTGCTATATGACCTTGAGCCCTGAAGTGTATCTTACCCTTGCTTACGAGCTAGAAGTTGGGGTGCTTTCTCCCATGGTAAAAAAGGTTCATCTCTATATTGAAGTGAAGAAAAGACATGTATAGGAAAAATTTATGGAGAAAGTATGACAAAATTAGGTCTACATAAAGGGGAGTACATTAGCATCAACTTAATCAAGGAGATGTTTTTTTATGACTCCATATTAGGTGTTTGAGTTATTTGCATACAATGGCTCATAAGATCCATTCACTTTATGGTTCACTTTTAATTGTAACATCACAACATCATCCTCTGTCATGCTAGAAAAACTCTACAATTCTAAGATAACTCAAAAGGTTTAGGTAGCATCATCCCCAATCATGTCGATGAACTTTATCTAAGGGAACTCTAAAGGTTGAGGTATTGTTGATTTCTTCCTAATAATGTAGGGAATCAATAAGTGATTTCTATAAATTTAATTTTGTCATGTTTTAAAGTTGTATACAATATTATAATGATGATGATGATGGTTAACATCCACTGAGACCAAATTGGTCTATTGGACCTATAATTTTCTTAATTTCTAATTTTTTGGCTCCTAGTCTTTCTTAGCAAGATTGGTGATGTAGTTTTCTTTTTCTTCTCTACGGTCTTCCAACTTTCTTTATCTTGCATCTCCTTCATCTCTTCTGGTTCTTGGGACATTGGTGTCTTAGCTTCGCGATCTATTGTGTTCATCCTTTTGGAGATAGTCGGAGAAGAAGTTTGGTCTAGGAGGTATGCTTTATTGTTAAATGAAGATTTATTTTACGCGGTATTCGAAACCTCATAACTGTTGATGCTTGAGGGGTTGTTGAATTCAATTTTTTGTTGTTGGGTGAGGCTTTCCCCCTGCTTGTCTTGAGAGTTGTTTCTTTCTTGCCCGATTTCTTGTAATTTAGAGTTTTCTCGAGTTTCCTCTATTTTTTCCAAGGAAAATATTACAGGAAAATTCAAGGGGTGCTTCTCTATATTCATGCATGATATGCACTGTAAATCATTTGGTGTAAACTAATGTGCCTAAAACATGGGAATTTAAACTAAGAACCTATTAGTATAGAATTATTAAAGTGCTTAGCAACATTTGTGACAACCAATTGAGCAAACCCCTTGGATTACATTTCCTTTATTACACAACTTCTGCAACATAAAAAAATACTTGAGAAACGCAATGGGATTTTTAGATATCCATCAATATTCCATTACATTACCTAATCCAACATTTGATTTCAATTTGGTGCCATTGCTTTAGTATTGAATGGACTTCTACCAATGTGAATGAGACATCATGTTGGGCACACCATCATGTAGAAGCCTTATTGTGCTCACATTAAATAAGGATGGAATATTAAAGAAGGATGGAACTATGTTTGAACTTTATAAAAGATTTTATTTTTAGAATATTTTTCCATGTAGTACACATTTAACAAATAATTGCACCTAAATAAAAATCCCAATTTCAAAAATTAGTTCACAATGCTTACAAATAATATAAAGGTAGAGGTTCATACCTTGGATAATACCTTGGATCATGCATCAACGTAAGTATAAATATTTTTTTAAATCATTTTCCAATCCATTGTGTAATGTAAAGGATGAGATCGTACCCAAAGATTGTAACCATTGGACTCCTACCCGTTGGAATGGAAATCATTGGACTATTCAATACATATTATCACATGGATAGCTTCATATTATGGCACTTTCCAAAGCAATTTATGGTTCCTCCATTTGCAACCATCACTTGACACTCTGGTACTGGATATCGGAAGCAATTCAATTCCTTGGCTATCTTACAATGAATAAAATTATGGGTACTAGCCAAATCAATCAACACTATTACCTTTTTCTTCTTGATATGTCCTTCTATCTTGAGAGTTTTAGGAGTAGTAATTATTGCCAATGCATTACAAGATATGGTTGGATTAATTTCTTCTTTCTCTAGGGTTGATTCCTAATGTATATCGTCTTCTTTTGACGTTTCTTGTTCCTTTTCTTCCTCGTTCACAATCTATGTAAAATAATTTCTTCTCAACACACTTATGACCTTTAGTGTATTTGCTATCACAACTGTAACAAAGCCCCTTTGCTCTTTTTTCTTCCAATTTTTGTGGTGTCAACCTTGTAGGTTATGGAAGGCTAGGGGTAGCAACGCTTCCATATTTATAGTTGTGAGTGGTAGGCTTCCTTGTTGACATAATTTTTCTTTCCAACCTGAATGCCTTCTCCAATGAATCAGGTTCCCAAAGGCAAACCTCATGTTGGATTTTATTCTTTAAAGTCCCTATGAACACATCAATCTTATGCTCCTCTAGAATATCATTTATCCTTATATTCAATTTTTGGAAGTCCTCAATGTGCTCCACCATTGAACCCTTTTGCCTGAGATTTATCAATTGGCTAAAGAAGGTGTTGCTCTTTGTATCCTCATAATGTGCTATCATTTTGTTCGTAAAAATTGACCAAGTGACAATTTTTCTACGAGAGCAAAGCCATCAATACCATACAAACTGATTGGGTTCCAAATATAAAGTTGCAATGTGTACCTTTTGTGTGTTTTGCACTTTATGGAGATCGAAATATTGTTCCATTTGTAGTATGTTGGAATTTCTAAGTCTATCCATTAGAAATTCTTCCTATACTATCTAATTTACTTCTTCCTACTTGTTGAGTTACTTAATAAGTTATTTACCATGTAAATACTGAAAATAAATACAAGTGCAATATCAAAACATACAGATCATCAACTGAAAGAAACAAGCACACAAGTGACACAGTTATTTTTGGACTAATGTCCCCGGAAAAACCCAATGCAGGAAAACCGATGCAGCTATCAAAGGGTTTTATTATTAAGTAGTTTCAGAATACAATCTGGGTGCTAGAAATGGCTCACTCAACAGAGAATGCCCTCGGCAGTAGTACCTATCAGCCAGAGATATATATTCCCGCTAAATCACCGAAGGAACGATCCCACAGCAAAACTGTAGCACTTATGTTTCTCTATGTCACCCTGATAGGGACTGCATCACCCTATCCAACTCTCTAGCTCCAATTTGTCCCACAAAATTTCCCAGAGTTAGCCTCTAGGGTCTGCGTCAGCCTCTTTGGCACAACGTCAGCCTATTTGGCCCAACGTCAGCCTCTTAGGGCTCTGCATCAGCCTCTGGAGCCTCTGCGTCTCCCACGTTGGCCCTCCTCAAGCTCTGTGCAGCTCTTGGCTACCTCTGCGTGGCCTTTGGTTGCCTCTACGTGGCCTCTAGCTGGCTCTACGTCAAACCTCTCCCGGATTCTGCTCTGATGCTCTTGGTACTATCTCTGCCTCTCTACTACTGTATTCACTTCCCCTCAGCTACAACTCTATTCACTCCTTTTATTTCCTCAGCAAGCCCTGCCCCAGAAAATCGAATTCTTGATCAACTCAATGTGTTCTCCAACTGACCCTCAAGCTTCTTCTTATACTTTTCTCGTTGATAATTCAACGGCCAAGATTAAGTCCCTAATCAATGGCTAAGATTAGATCTGGCTTGATCCATGACTTTTGGACCATCCTAACTTAGTTTTATATTAATTCACATTAATATTTTATTTTCCCTAAGTTTAGACCTAGGGACTCTATTAAAAATATTAATTATTTTAATATCTCCCAAACTGGTTAGATTTTGCCCAAACCATTTCGGGGTCTTGGAGATCTCATGTGCTTTAGCCTCTCCACCAATTTTCAAAGCTATAGCACATTCTATTCTATCTGAAATCAACACTCCCTCTTAGCGAGGACTCTGCTCTAGTAACACTCCTCACTGAGTATTACCCCGATCATCTGGCATCGGTCCCTTTGCTGATGCTAGGCCAGCGGCCCAACATCCTTTGCACTGCTGCATCATGTACTAATACCCATGGCCCTACCACTGCCACTATTGCATCTGTACGGCAACTCCCTCTACATCTGTGTTGCTGCCCATGGCCTTGCCATTACCACTGCTACATCTGCACTGCATCCCCTCTCATCGTGCTACATCATGTTGTTCATAGAACTGCCACTCATAAATGTTGCACTGCAACTCATTTACTGAGAAGTAAGTAACTGATCTCCCAACTCTGACATCTCTGTTAGGCTAGAAATAGTCTCGATGCTAAATCTCCCTCTGTCGTTGACAAGTGCTCCCTCTTTAATCTCTGTGCTGCTGCAACAACTCTGTGCCTCTTGCACTGTTTCCTTACACTATCCTGGAACTCCTGCACTATAGCCCTCTTTTTTACTCCATCTACATTCGTCTCTACCGACATTCGCCAGTCCCACTACTCCTCTTCGGGGCTCTCGTAGCAAGGTATAATCCAAGAGCTTGGGTACCTCGAGGATCTTGCACGTAATCACCTATAGTCGATTTGACTGCAGCTGATGTCTCCCCACATCTTCTGTCGAGGTGCATGAGCACTCATGGCATAATCGTCATCAGTATCCACTTCCTTCTCCGCCTTAGTTGGTGCAACCTTGGTCTTAGAAGCCTGTCCCTTGCTCTTATTCCTAGGACACTGGTTCCATAGTGACCTAGTTCCCCACAATGGAAGCACTTGACCTTGGAGAGGCCTGTCTTCTTTCTTTTCTCCTACTTTCCCACAGATGCGAGAGCCGCATCTTCTTCCTCCTCCTTCTTGATTCTGACCCCTTTTCCGCTACTGCCTACCATGGACACTCGTCTGATCTCTTCTTGTCGAAGAGACACCCATAGTTCCTCCCAATCTGGAAGGCTCGTCCTACCTAGTATGCTTTGGACAAATACCTCCCAATCCTCTGAGATTGCGTTCAATGTGGTCCTCACCATCAGCTCCTAATCCGGTGTAGCCCCTATGTAAGTTAGCTGATCACGGATCTCCTTCAATCCACCGAGGAAGGCATCTATCTGCTCTCCCTTTTGCATTTGATATGACCATAACTGGTTTTCAAGTAACATCCTCCTTTGCACAGAAGTATCATGGTACAGTTTCTTTAGGGCCTCCCACATCTCATTTTCCGTCTCCTTCTCGGTAATGTGTGGCACCACATGATCCTTGACATCATCAAGGATGATGCATTTTTCCCTCGCCATTGCCTCCTCGTACTTGTCATTTTCAGCTGGGTCAACCAGGATTGCTATCATTTTCAAGGCAAAGTGTTTGATGTGATACCTGTCTAGAATGGACAAGATCTCGACCTTCCATACTACGAAGTTGGAAGCTCCATCCAATCTATCTTGATCTCTTAGCCCATTCATTGCCATTTCGCTACTCCTCTTTCGACTCTTTCAAGTCTCTCTACTTCCTGTCTCGAAGTTCTTGGTTTGACTCCCTCAGAGACTCGATTTCTCTTCTAGAAATCCTTCTACCAATCCTTGGCAACAACTGCCTCCTCCTTTGTCTTGCCCTACTAGGTATTGTTCTGACCACAATACCCCACCAGCTTCGCTCCGCAACTTACTCACAACCTCCTATGCCCCAACAATCTGAAGGTTAGATCCTTTAGGCTCTCCACAATCCTGACACCGGCACAATCTGCACCTCTTGGCCACAGCGTTGATCCTTCCTAGCTGAGAAAGATGACCGGGCACTGCATAGGTCAGGTCTGCTCCTTTCTGCCTCAGTGCTAATCCTCCTCCTTGCTCGAACTAATGACGTAAGCTCTTTGCGTTACCTCTTTCTTGCTGCTTTCTTCTAGGAACAACTTCTGTCACTCCGGACAGTTGTTTCTGCTGCTGATGCTCTGCTCGGATGATGCCTTCAGTTATCCTATGATTTGCAACCACACTCTGATACCATGTTGGAATTTCTAAGTCTATCCATTAGAAATTCTTCCTGTACTATCGGATTTACTTCTTCCTACTTGTTCAGTTACTTAACATGTTATTTACGATGTAAATACTGAAAATAAATACAAGTACAGTATCAACACATACAGATCATCAACTGAAAGAAACAAGCACACAAGTGACACAGTTATTTTTGGACTAATGTCCCTGGAAAAACATAATGCGGGAAAACCGGTGCAACTATCAGAGGGTTTTATTATTAAGCAGTTTTAGAATACAATCTGGGTGCCAGAAATGGCTCACCCAACAGAGAATGCCCTCGGCAGTAGTACCTCTTAGTCTGAGATAGATATTCTGGCTGAATCACCGTAGGAATGATCCCACATCAACACTGCAGCACTTCTACTGCTCTATGTCGCCGTAATAGGGACTGCATCACCCTATGAAGCTCTCCAACTCTAATTTGTCCCACAAAATCTCCCAGCGTCAGCCTCTTTGGCCCAGCGTCAGCCTATTTGGCCCAACGTCAGCCTCTCAGGGCTCTCCATCAGCCTCTGGAGCCTCTATGTCTCCCACACTGGCCCTCCTCAGGCTTTGCGCAGCTCCTGGTTACCTCTGTGTGGTCTCTAGCTACCTCTGCGTGGCCTCTAGCTAGTGCTGATGCTCCCGGTACTATATTTGCCTCTCTGAAATTTGGACCCGAGGTTGAGAATGATTTTGGCTCAAATGGATTTTTTTTAGCTTCTGAAACTTCGTAGAGAAAGTTATAGTGAAAATTCCACGATGACCAGTGTGGAGCAGTGAAACCCTAGAATCCAAACCTCTGATACCAAATGTTATGCAACCAGTTCACAAAATAGAAGAAAAGATAGGTAAACAACTTCAAAATCAGCCTCTTCGAGGGGGAAACCTCCTTTACATTACACAAATGAAAAATTCTTGGATGATTCAAATGACAAAACCTCCTTTCTATATATAGGAGTCTAAGGGGTCACAATATAATCAAAGCGACATAAGAATAATAATATAAGGGAACAACAATAACCATAGTGGGCTTCTATGGGAAAAAATAATAACAATGTGGAGGCAACTGGGGCACAACAATAACAATAAGGGCTACAATTACAATAGTAATGGGGGAATCACTAGTATTATAGGGACCTAACATAGTGTGTGATATTTCTCCTCTTGAAAGGTGTGATGTATTGTTATGACAACCATACTTATGGAAGTGGCATGTTGTATATGAGTCTAGACCTTACTCTATGATTATTACTTTGGCCAATAACTTGTACAAGATACCAGAGGTAGCCCCACCTACCGCCATCTCTTTGATTAGCGCAAAGAAATGCAATAAGATCAT
The DNA here is from genome assembly GCA_031772625.1 of Pinus tabuliformis. NCBI lineage: Eukaryota > Viridiplantae > Streptophyta > Pinopsida > Pinales > Pinaceae > Pinus > Pinus tabuliformis. Next base: position 432,065,007 of record CM062808.1, on the reverse strand, counting down.
TTCCCATACTAGGAAATTTGTTTTCCTTATTATTTCCTCCCAGAGAAAGAAAAAGGTTGTGGCCATGACTTCTAGGCAGGGATCCTCTGCACAACAAAAACATATGGACAAGGTCGTGAAGGAGTACAGGGATATTTTTGCCTCACCTACAGGGGTACCTATGCACTATCAAGTCAAGCACTCCATTGATCTGACCTGGGCTTGCCACTGCCGAATGGACCAATCTATCGATGCGCTATTCTAGAGAATGATGAGAACAAGAGGCATTTTCGGGAACTATTGTAGAAAGGGCACCTTAGGCCAAGCTCATCATCCTGTGGGAGCCCGATTGTATTGGTACAGAAGAAGGATGGGACTTGGAGACTCTGAATTGACTATCGGGTGTTAAACAAGATCACTATCCAGAATAGGTACCCAATCCCGCGGATTGATGAACTTCTGGACCAGCTCAAGAGGGCCAAATATTTTAGCAAGATTGACTTGAAGTCAGGTTATCACCAGTTTCCTATCGAACCCTTCGATGTGTGGAATATTGCTTTCAAATCCAAGGAGGACCTTTTCGAATGGTTGGTCATGTTGTTCAGATTGACGAATGGCCCTGCAACCTTCATGAGACTGGTGGACGACATCTTGCGACCTTTTCACCAATGCATTCAAGGTTGTGTATTTAGATGACATCTTGATCTTCAGCCAGAGTTTGGAAGAGCACCTCCATTGCGACCGTCCTTCAAATCCTGTGACAACACAAGTTGTGTGCTAACTTGGAGAAATACACTTTTAGCCTTACCCAAGTTCAATATCTAGGATACATCATTGATGAGCAAGGTGTACATCTGGACCTAGCGAAGATACAATTCATTTGGGATTGGATAGCTCAAACACTTTAATAAATATCCATAGCTTTTTGGGTCTTTCCAATTTCTATTGCAGGTTTGTGTTGGGTTTCTCTCATATCACTTGGCCTTTAAGTCAAGTCACCAAGCGCAGAGCGAAAGAAAAGTTTTCTTGGTCTGAAACCCAACAACAGTCGTTTTCTGAGTTGAAGCATCGCCTCTACTCTGCACCAATGCTCACATTAATAGACCTGCAACAACCATTTGAGATTGAGACAAACGCCTCCAACTATGCTATTGATGCGGTTCTCACTCAACATGGGCATCTAGTGGCTTACCATAGTGAGACACTTACAGAAACAATGTAAAAGTATCCCAATTATGACAAAGAGCTATATTCCGTTGTGCAGGCATGCCGTCAATGGAAGCATTACATTTTGGGGAAGGAAATGGTCATCCACATAGACCACCAACCTCTACAGTTCATACAGACACAAGGGAAGTTGAAAAATGATCACCATCAGAAATGGTCCACCTACCTGCAACAGTTCCATTTGAACATTAAGTATAAGAAGGGCAACACCAATAATGTTGTTGATTGCCTCAACTGACCACTGGTCATGGTGCTAATCACTATGCTCGAATCCTGTGGACACGAGACTTTGGGGTGGCCACATCTTTACAAGAGTGGTCTAGAAATCGGCAGCACATACCATACACTCATGGAAGGTAAGAAAGTTCCAATTTTTCACCTTCAGGATGCACTGTTATGCTACCTAGGACACATTTGTGTTCCTTCAAGCAAGCATGCCAAGATGATTTGGTAGGCGCACTACTGTCAGGTCGCTGGACATTTCAGAGTAAAGAAAATAGTGGCAGTAATGCGGAAGTATTTTTATTGGTCGAAACTTCGTCAGGATGTTGGGAAGTACATTAGATCCTACACCATTTCCAAACCAACCATAAAGAAGAAAGGCATGTATACTTCTCTACCTACTCCTAGTTGTCCTTGTTAATATATCTCCATGGATTACATGTCGAGCCTTCCTTCTACGAAGCACGACAACGATTGTGTTTTCGTATTCATCCACAGATTCTCTAAGATGGCCATCATGGAAACCTACAAGAAGAGTATCACAACAGAGGCCACTGCTAAGATCTTCTTTGATCGAGTGTGGGTACACTTTGGGATCCCACAATCCATTGTCTCTGATCAGGACAACAGATTCCTAAGTTCATTTAATCCAGTCTCTGGTTGATGCTGGATACAAAACTTACTAAGTCCACGGGTTTCCATCCCCAAACTAATGGCCAAACAGAGGTTGTCAACATGATGATCGTACACATTCTGCGCATGTACAACTCGAAGCATCAACGCACATGGGATGAAAGTCTCCTTTCAGATAGGGTTGGGATTTAAGCCATTATGTCCCATTGATGCGGCAATACCATTTGTAGTCACTCAGGTAGATTTAGCTCACGTCCAATTTGAAGCCAAAAGGGATAACAACTTCATTGATCGCATTCAACAGATCTTTCAGTAGGTCCATGATATATTGGACAGAGCCAATGCTAAGTACAAGCAATGCCATGATCAACATTAAGTATCGCACAAGTTCCAAGTGTGCGACAAAGTTTGGCTACATTTGCAAAAGGAGCGCCTCACTAGACCCCACCGTAAGCTTCACCCACTCTAATATGAGCCGTACATCATCACCAAGGTTGTTGGTGACAATGCCTTCGAGCTCAACATCCCACTGTCCCTTGGTCTGCACCTAGTGTTCAATGTAGACCACCTTCGACTATACTTTCCACCATTATTGGACACATCCGACATTGCAAAACAACTCATACCAACATAGCTCAACTCAGACTGCATGGAACATGCCACAATTGATCAAATCATGGATACACAGATCAAGAACACTTGCCAATATAGGACATAGTTATATCAAGTTGTAAAAGTAGGCCAGCTCCTTCACCATGGCAAGTGGTTCATCAGGGACCAGGTTCAACAGAAATTTCCTCACCATGTGGAGGCTCTGCACACGATGGGGACCACTTCTTCCTTTGGGGGGGGGGGAATGATCCAAGACCATTTCTTCCTTGGGGGGGGGGGGGGGGGAATGATCCAGGTGGATATTGGTGGCTACCCCCCTATTCCACCTAGACCCTCCACTTAGTTTCATATATTTCCTTGTTTATTTCAACATTTATTATTTTTAGTAGTTTTCTAGGTCTTGAACTTCCGGCGCAGTTTTAACCCCCTAAATGGATTTTTTTTATGTTTGTTGCAGGCCCATTGTTCTCTACGGGCCTGTGATGAAACTTGTAGTACTCGAAGAGAACTTTCCAACAAGTTATTGTACACACCAAAATGGAGATAATATGACCAAGTTACGACCCCGAGAAGTTGGTTGCCCAACTAACCCCAACGGGGCCCACAAACTCTTGGTGTAACATCTCTTGAGGTTAGGGTTTTGGTTGTTTAGGGGTTTCACATGTTTTTAAATAATAAATAGGCCCTTGAGCCTCATTTAACATAGTTCATAGGTTGGTAGTCGCCACATATCTTCTCATACATAAGCTACCATCACCCGAGCTATCTTATTTCCATTCTGTTTGTAAGCATAGTTCAATATTTTTCTATTAATGAAATGAAGTGCTTTTCTGTTGCATCTTTGTATTTATGATTATATCTATAATTTTTTGAGTTCCTATTTAAGTTAGGATCAAAGTTTTCAATGGAGAAGCTTAAAATTTTTAGTATGACAATGAGTTTTAAGGCCTAGTCCTTACTTCTCTAGAATTTCAATTCCTTGAATTCAAGGTTGGATCCTTGCATCATCAACTACAATTTAAGGTAAAGTCAATGAATCCATGAATTCACCTAAAATCAATACTGCAACTATCTTATATTCATAATTGATTGAATTATCCATCAAATAATATATTCTACTTTATTCCCGGAGTGAGTAAGTACAAGAATAAGGCTATTGTTGGTTTTATTTTTCACACATGATATATTCATTTATTGGATGGCACATTCTATACTCCAACTCCATCTCCTAGCTCCCTATGATGGAGAGCTAGTATATGATGCACAAGTGGACATAATTGGGGATAGAAATGGGGAGTCGACAAGATTATATAGAAGAATAATGAAGGTTCTAGTTTCTACAAATCCTCCACTGTAACAATGCCAAAGCATTATTGATCGCAATGTCAAAACCTGCCAAAATTGCAACTCAAAGCTTTGGTTTTTTTTTGTTTTTTAAATTCATTTGTTAATTCTTACAACTATGAAAAATAAATCACATACATTGGGGGGAATAAAGTCACATTACATTATGATGACAAGTAATGGATGAAATGAATGGGTATGGTGTTACACTAAATTTTTCACCGTGGCAGTCGATTCAGATCTCTCGCCATTCGATGAGTGTCTCAAGTGAATCCCCTATGAAGCTTGAAGTAAAAAAATACTAAGGACAAAAGTAATTTTGTGTTGCACTACTTAAAAACCATTTTGAGTATGTGTGCAATTTTCCTAGCCATTATCTGCGCATGTGCAATTTTTACCATTGTGGCCTGCACAATTCTGTGCACTGTCTTCCACTATAAATTGTGCAATCTTGTTCACGCAAGTAAAAATAAAAAATAAAATTCTAGAAGCTTTGATGGAGGAATATTATCCAAATTATAAACCTTGAACCACTACATACATGTGCCTCATCCCTTGGTTCATGGAACTAATCTCCTCCTCTTAAGCATCATATCCCTTGAGAAGAGGAACTAGAAACCTCCTCCTCTTGCCTATAAATTGAGCATAAGACTAGAGGAAGGGGAGAGACTTGGATTTGTAAACTTATGTTGCTGATTTTGGTTCTGAAGAGCTTTTCATCAAGGGAAGGAATGGAGACCACTGGAAGAGGCTTGTGACATCAAGGTAATTAGGTTTTAAGCTTGTTCTCCTTTGAATTTAATACAAAGTAGTTGTTCTTTCCTAATTGCATCTATTTTGATGTTATTTGTGAGATTCCTTGATTACTCGCATGATTTATAACTTATTATTGATTCAAATATATGTTGTATATTAAATTAGGGATTTCATTTACCTTTGATTTTATATGCAACATGCTTTGAGCCCTTTGAATTTTTTTGTATATGTCGATGTATTTTGGAGCATCATGGAGAAGTTGTGGAAATCATTGGGAAAGCCTCTAAGTCAGTGAGGAAAAGTTTGTTGTTGAAGGCACTGAAAGGACTTCTACAAGTACTTCACTAATAGATAAGTGATTCTTTGCGTACTACATGTTTCATGTTTCAGTTATAGGCTAAAGAAAGGTAACAATTATTTTGATGTTTGTTACTAGGTTTTGTTCGAAATCTAGGGAGATCTTTCTTGTTCACAAGAAGTGATTTTTCCACATAACAAATTGGCAACCATACTGGGGAGCGAGAGTTCTCCATTGTGTCATGTTGTGATCCTTGACACCATTAGACCCTCTTAAGAATTGAAATTTTTGGTTTGATACCTTTGTTTTTTATTTTTTCTTAAGTTTTTAGGTCTGCATTGTTTTCTAAGGTGCATAGTGCGCATACGCACTGAATTAAACTAGTGATCTGTGCAAGCCTGTAAATTTTTTGAAAAAACTAGGGTTTCTCTTATTTAAATACATATTTTTTTTAAGTTTGTTTATAGTCTTATAGAGTCTCTGTCAATTTGATTGGGTGTTTTGAATTTTATTTTTTAGAAATTTTTAATTTGATTTCCTTTGGTCATTACTCAGAGGTTTGTCTCAGTTTGAATTGTGTCTGAGTGTTCATCGCCTTTTAGTGTCATCACTTTTGATCTTTGGAATTTTTACCTAATTTCCTTTACTTACACTCGATTGGTTCTTTAGTTACATTGGTGAAGGAAAATAGTCTTGTTGTTCTTTCACTGATTTGGAATCATATTGTGTTTATTTTGAAGAATTATCTTGCATAAATTACATTTGCATAGTTAGAATTCTCATTTTCATAACATGAACGCAAATTATGCATAGATTACATTTGCATAGTTTTCAAGCAAACTGTGCATATATTACATTGCATGGTTTGGCACTTAGGGCTTTGAATTGCATTGGAAAATTAGAAGTGGTGCATTCTGGAGTTAATATTTTAAAGAAGAACCTCTCTCCTTACTTTAGCTAGAATTCATCAAAATGAAAAGATCACAATATCATGTTCAATTGCATTAAATTTTTGAGTCAGGTCATAACACCATTAGTTCCACATCCACTTAGCCATTGAGTAAGTAATAGCTTTAAAAAAACAATGCTAATAAAATAGATTAGATTTTTTATATTTCTAGGCTTATTACACCGACATTAGATCAGATTATAGGGCTTTGGAATAGGAAAATGAGTTAACTTTCCAAAGTTGCAAACAAACAATAGAATCTTGTGGTAGGGAGTAAATCCATCTATTACAATTTGACTCTAGGAAGCTCCTCTTACAAGGGAGTTAAGCACGAGATCATATTGGACCCAGTGGAGTGATCGAGCCCACTTCATTGGTTACGATAGAGTGATTTACATGTATTACAAACAGTGTCGAAAGTTGCTCAGGACTCACTTGAAGGTAAACCTCAAATTAACCATGTTGAGGAACTTTCAAGGGGATTGAGCTTTTTTACTCTGCCCTTGCGTGTACATCTGATCTGCAACTGTCCCCCTAGGTTAAATTGTCATAAGTGGTAACCTTAGAGACCATAATCTTAGGGCTATTACCCAAGGTGATGACATATGGGAAGTCTTTGTTGTACCTAGAACAGACGTTGGCTAGACTCACTTGGACCTTTTTGGAGGGTATTCTTCACTCGAGATGGCATAAGTGAAGTTACTTGCACCAAATCGTGTTCATTAAGCAAGTTGTCAACGTAACTGGTTCCACCTGCTCTTTTCACATTGACCTCTGCGATGTTGGATCTCATCACCAACTAGTGATTTCGCTATGAAAAAATGTTTGCATGGTTTTCCTTAGATTTACTAGCATGTGTTATTTGCTTGTTTTTACTTTTTACATACCTTAGGTGTGGAGTGTGAATATTATTTAAATTATTAGTAAAACTTAATTGAGTCGAATCTAATGGCAAAAATTCCATAAGTTACCGATCAAGGAATCCCCGTTAATGAGAATCCTAGTCCTTTTCCTAACTTTGGAAATGTCGGTCCTCCTTATATGGTTATGTTGCCACTTCTTGGATTCACGATAGGTTTACTAGTATGGTTGTTTTCAACTGCTTTAGTCCAAAATACTCCAACTACACCACCTCAACCAAGTTCTATATCTCAATAACACCAACTGTTGGTTAACCCTTTACATTCTTCACCCGAAATGTCTTCCTCCCTTTCTTCTTCTTCACTTGGTAAAATCCTTGATGCTAGTAACCAGGTGGCTAAGAAGAAGAAGGAAAAGGAACAAGGTAAGAAAGAAGTCAACCAACCAGCTTTGAGTATGGAAAATGTTGAAGAACTGTCCAAAAGAAACCACAAGCTCAAATTCTATTGAAAACTTTGTAAGGTTGACCACATTCTTATTGGTTGTCCTGGTATTCCAAAGGTGTTAGAACTATGGTATTCTTGTCAACTTACTATTGATCCATCAACCAATGATTGTCAGGTTCCTAGGAAAAAGGGTAAATTTAGTTTTCCTCGTAGGTTATGCAAAGGTATTCATCATAGTCATCTTTTCCCTCACATGGATGAAGCCTCAAAATTGTTGGAAAAACTTATTTTTTCATAGCAAAAACTTCCAACTCGTTACCATATTCTTTCTCCCAACCTACCGTCAGTTGACGAAGTGATTGATATAATTCAAAGTACAGTCAATCCCACTCTTCCATTGGAGAGTGAAACACATATCACTCAGGTTGATGAACCATTAGTTGATCAAGTGGTCGACTCAATTCCACAATTAGTCGGTCCCATTTTCCCTGTAGAGAGTGTTAATACCACTCAGGTTCTTCTTGTTACTTCAGATTCTTCTGCATAGGGGGGTATTCCACCCGTTTCCATGGAAGCCCCTCCAAGTATTGAGGTTAGTTCCTTTAATTGGAGTATATTGGCAGAGCCTTGTCTTTGTTCTTTCACTCCTTTCCAAATCATTGTGAAGGCTTATGATAATAATGTGTGTCACACCAATGTAGATGAAGGTGCTTCTATTAGTATTTTATCCTCAACCGCTTTTCAAGCTTTGGGTTCGCCTCAGCTTGTGCCTATTACACATAATTTGTTAGCTTTTAACAGAACCATTAACAAACCTTTAGGGATCATTCCTAAGTTACCTATTACTCTGGAAGGTAAAAATATTTTGTATTTATCTTATGGTAGTCCAAGGTCCTCTAGATTTCAATTTGCTCCTTAGCCGAGACTATGTCTATGCCATGAAATTTGTCATATCGACACTCTTCCGCGTGATGTATTTACCTCACAATGGAAACATTATGACTACTGACCAGCTTTTGTTTGTCAGTCTTGAATCAACTACTAGCCATCTGACATCCCTTAATGTTCCTTATATGCAAGCGGTATCTACCCCACCACAAGTTAATTATGTGGTAACCAGTCCCATGTTTTCAGTTACTGCTGCAAGTGAGCCTCTCACTATTTGCTCGAATTATTTTGACTTAGATCTGGTAATTGACATGGTGAACACTTCAATGGGGACATTTGAACCCGATTTTGTTATCCCCATTGATTCCCTTAACATGTGTTCCTTCCATAGAACTATTCTTCCTTCTGATGAAGACCTCTTAGAAGCCATGATCGGGGAGTGTCCTTTAGAATGTGTTTCTTCCAAATGGAAGCCATGATTAGGTACCTATGAGGATGTCTCTTTTACTGTGTCAACCTCGTTAAAAAATGAAACAGATCCTTATGATGATAATTTTTTTACTGTGTCAACCCTGTTAAAAAATGAAACAAGGTCCCCATGAGGGTAGTTCTTTTACTATGTCAACCTTGTTAAAAAATGAAAAATGTCCCATTAGGATGGTTCTTTTACTATTTAAACCTCGTTAAAAAATGAAAAAAGTCATTATGAAGATGGTTCTTTTACTGTGTCAACCTTGTTAAAAAATGAAACATGTCCTTGAGGATAGTTCTTTTACTGTGTCAATCTTGTTAAAAAATGAAACAGGTCCCATGAGGATGGTTCTTTTACTATGTCAACCTCGTTTAAAAATGAAACGGATCCTTATGAGGATGGTTATTTTACTGTTCCAACCTCGTTAAAAAATGAAACAGATCCTTATGAGGATGGTTCTTTTACTGTCTCAACCTCGTTAAAAAATGAAACAGATCATTATCAACATAGTTCCTTTTCTTGTGCCAACCTCGTTAAAAAATGAAACAAATCATTATCAACATAGTTCCTTTTCTTGTGTCAAGCTCGTTAAAAAATGAAATTTTTTTACATGAGGATGGTTCTTTTACAGTGTCAACCTATTTAAAAGATGAAACAGGTCCCTTTGAGGATAGTTCTTTTACTATGTGAACCTCGTTAAAAAATGAAACAGGTCCCATGAAGATAGTTCTTTTATTGTGTCAACCTCGTTAAAAAATGAAATAGGTCCTATGAGGATGGTTCGTTTACTGTGTCAACCTCATTAAAAAATGAAACAACTTCCCATGAGGATGGTTATTTTACTATGTCAACCTCACTAAAAAATGAAACAAGTCAGCATGACGATAATTCTTTTACTGTTTCAACCTCTTTAAAAAATGAAACAGGTCCCTATGAGTATAGTTCTTTTCTTGTGTCAAGCTCATTAAAAAATGAAACAAATCTTCCCCTCATTAAGTTGAGTCTTTCACCTGATCTTGTAAATTAACCTTCATTTCATACACCTATTAGTAACTAGTAGTCTACTCATGCGAATGAACCGAAGCTAGGGGGCGTGTACCTATGTCATTATGTTGGGGGCATGAAAACCACTCGCAAGCATAGTTTTTCTTTTTTTCAGCTTCTGTAAAAATGAAACCACTTTCAAGCAAGTTTTTCTCTGTTTCAAGCTTGTGTAAAAATGAAACCTAATTCGAGTCCATTTTGGTTATTCTTTTCATGCTCGTAAAACATATGAAAATGCTATGTTCTTTCCATCTTTTCCTGCTCATTAATTAAATTGAAAGTCGATGATAACAAATAAACTTTTATCACTTTTTCGTACTTGTTAAAACTTACGAAAAATCAAAACCCTAGAGTTACCTTTAAGCTCTTTTATGACTCTCGAAATGTGAAAATATTGTGAGTATGCTTGTTTGTTTCGAACTCGTTAAAGAAAATGAAAAAACATCTGCTTCATATAAGTTTATCCTTTTTATGGATCATGTGGACTATTTACAAAAAGGTATAATTTGAATAATCATACTAAAAAGAGTTATCTTCGACATTATGCTACCATTTTCTAGGCTTTAGAGACTAAATTTATGAAAAAGGAAATTTTGCAGTTTATTAATGTTTTTCTCCAAACTCCCTAAATGCTGAAAACACCGAGCTTCACTTTCTCTAGACTCGTTAAAATTTTACATTGAAAGTACCGTATGAGTTTCCTTTTTGTGTCTTTTCAAACTCTTTAAACTTTAAAACGACATTGAGTTACCTATTCATTGGACTCGTAAAATTTAAGGAGTGCAGGACTCGTCCATCATGACAAAACAAAACCACTCATTCCTTGGGTTTGTTGAAAATACTCCGAAGGATGAACTTACAAGTGACAAGCATATGTTATCCTCCTCAGGATTGTGTAAAAATAAAGAGGTACTTCTCAGTAATGGCGGGGGAAAATTGGGAAAATAACATTTGTTTTTGTATTGTAAGAAGGTAGTATGTCACTCTTGAACATGACACTCTGTCACCTTTGTGTCTGGGTTTGGAAATCCATTTGCCTCTAAATTTTCCATACCTCATTAAAAGTCTTCAATCTGGTTTCTGGTCCTATTTTTGAGTCAAACGCTGCCAAGTTAAAGTTTTGTGTCACCAATATGTTTAATAGAAGTCTAGCCTCAGTATAAATTACCTTGCAAATCATAACCTTCATTCGTGTCAGTCATCCCTGAGTCAGTCCATAATCACTCCATTTTGTTCTTCAAAACTTAATACTTGTTTTGTGTTGTTTATGGGGGATACCTTAAGGCCCTCTTGTGACGAATCACTTCCTATCAACGTTAGCTCATTATCCAGGAAGTTACCTTAGAAACCCCGCCCTTTCAGTACCTTGGAGCCTACGCACCTTAATGGTAGGTTTCTTGCCTTCGACAACAGGTTCTCATTATTGACCTTTGGTCGAATGATTCTATGAGTGTTCGACTTCAACACATTTAATCACACTTCATAGATTATACTGGAGTACCTTGAGAGCCATTGTCATTATTGGTGGTTTCTCTCCCACTTGTTAACGATTTACATCATTGACTGGTGATTAAGTCATTTCTACCATGTTTGACTTCAAGACATTTACTCACATAGTTAGATTCGTACATCGAGAGATGGAGATCAAGACCCTGGATATAGTTTCATTCATCCAGGTTGTGTGGCTTTATTAAATATTCATGATTGTAAACATATATCCATGATGGTTGCATCCATACTGTGTCTTCTATTGACATGGATCTTCAGATGTATTTCCATACTGATACTTTGAAATCCTTGTACTTTGAGTATGGGAATGCCTACCTCAGTGATGTTTATATGAAATCATGATATGGTAATCCTATATTTTTTGATTAAGGTCTCCAACCAATTGATCTTTGATTTGAACCTTTGACGTGATAAAGTGCTTCAGTCACCAAACATATTTTATGGCTTTGCACTTTAGGGGGCAATCTGTTACACTAAATTTTGTCACCATGATTGTCGATTCAGATCTTTTTCCATTCGATGAGTGTCTGAAGTGAATCCCCTATGAAGCTTGAAGTAAAACAATACTAGGGACAAAAGGAATTTTGGGTTTCACTGCTTAAAAACCATTTTTGAGTATCTGCATAGTTTTCCTAGCCATTACCTGTGCATGTGCAGTTTTTACTATTGTGGTTTGCGCAATTCTGCGCACCGTCTCCCACTATAAAATGTGCAACCCTGTTCATGCAAGTAAAAATAAAAAAGAAAATTCTGGAAGCTTTGATGGATGAATATTATCCAAATTAGAAACATCAAACCACTACATACCTACGCCTCATCCCTTGGCTCATGGAACTAATCTCCTCCTCTTAAGCATAATGAGAAGAGGAACTAGAAACCTCCTCCTCTTGCCTATAAATTGAGCATAAGACTAGAGGAAGGGGAGAGACTTGGATTTGTAAAATTATGTTGTTGATTTCAGTCTGAAGAGACTGTCATCAAGGGAAGGAATAAATACCATTGGAAGAGGCTTGTGACACCAAGGCAACCAGGTTGTAAGCTTGTTCTCTTTTGAATTTAATACAAAGTAATTGTTCTTCTTTCCTACTTACATCTATTTTGATGTTATTTGCGAGATTCCTTGATCACTTGCATGGTTTATAACTAATTATTGATTCAACTATATGTTGTATGTTAAGTGAGGGATTTAATTTACCTTGATTTTTATGTGATATGCTTTGATCACTTTGAATGTTTTTGCCTATGCAGATCTTTTTTGGAGCATCATGGAGAAGTTGTGGAAAGCATTGGGAAAGCCTCTAAGGCATTGAGAAAATATGGTTGTGGAAAGCACTGAAATGAATTCTACAAGAACTTCGCTAATAGGTAAGTGATTCTCTGTATGTTTCATGTTTCAATTATATGCTAAATAAAGGTAGCAATTCTTTTGATGTGTGTCACTAGGTTTTGTTGTAAATCTAGGGAGATCTTTCTTTTTTGCAAGAAGTGATTTGTCCCTTCTTAGGTTCAAAAGGCTACTACCAATTTCAAGTTTGCGTCGACTAATTTATCAACCTATATGTAGTTGTTCAAAGGGTTTTTTAGATTGAATAAACATTAGAAGTAATTGGTATGCCTAATGTTGTTTACTTCCTTCACAGGCCCAGTTTGAGATCAAAATGATTGAAGCCATGGAAATGATCCTTTAGAGTAATTTCAATCCATAGAAATAATAAGGGTTTGTTACTTGGTCAACCCACCCATTTCCATCTATCAGCTAATGCAACACCTATCATAGTTGGCTAACATCTCCACCAGCTACTGGAATGACATTTATGGTAGCATACCTAGATGATCCAATAGCTAACCTTTAGAAGAGCACATTGATCACTTTGAACCAACAAAAAATTTGACTCATTGAATTTTGTAAATGAAAACTATATCTATATATATATATATATATATATATATATATATAAAATCAAGTTAGTATCGAATTTCATGAAAGCTTTGCAAATGGTTGCAAATTTGATGAATTAATATGTAGTCAACATATTTTAAACATATCAATTGTCATGAATATTCCATTGGAACAATTCACCACAAAAATATAATAAAATTACCTTAGATTTTAGATTCTTTAATTAGCTAATTTTTGTGTAATTAGTTAAATTTATTAAATTTTGAGAAATAGAAAATAAAAATAAATACGCACACCATCCTTAACAAACACAAATATTTTCCCTAGGGAATCCTTATAGGAGAAAACTCAGTTATAAGGTGACAATGCTCCGTTCTCTTTTCTCTATCATGGAAAATGTGCAAGTACAAAAAAAGAGGTACTCTTTATGGGTTACCTAAGTCTTATGGCATGTATGGTTACTATAAAATCTTAACCCCCTTTTGTTTTTCTCTCTATCTTCCCTCTCCCAGTTTATTTTCTCAACTATGGAACAAAATACAATAGCATAGAAGCATACTCCTACTCCTTCTAGTGGCATGATATATGACATTTTCTAATAGCCAACTAGGGATAATGTTTGACTCCCTCAACCTCTAACTAGAGTTATGGCCTTGAACCTGTGAGAGTCTTCTTCAATGTCCACACAAGGCTAGCCCATATGCATGAGTAATGGGGGATGATGTTGCCTCCACTTGTACCATGATAGTCAACATAATAGATCAAATTTAAGAGGTATAACTTTTGCATAGGAACTCTGATTAATGTAACTCTTGCATTGTTGGAAATGTCTTTGAGTGTAGAACAACATCCCATGGTCCAACGCTAAATAAATATATATTTGACGCCCCAAAAATTCCATTTCATGCCTTAAAATGGATTTAGAATGTTTTAGACCCCATTCTCCAAACTTGTATTTGCCGATAAAAATGTCCCTGTAAGCTAATTTCTCCAAATTTTTCGCTCTAAAAGCATTGGGATATATGACAAATAATATATTGATCTAATATGGATTACTATCATATGTAAGGACTAATTAAAACTATTATATCATTCTGACCTTTGTCAACCTTCATTTTCACTCTTTCTTTATAACAAGCATTAACACGTGTATTTCTTTGGGATAAATTCTTCCAAAATACATTTTGTTCTTATTAAAACTACCATATCAATGCGTTTCTTAGGTATAATTTTGTAGTAGCTTCTTGGGTCTTGCTTAAATGATGTCTTATTATTTTTTATTCTAACAATAGGTAATTATAGCACATATCTCGTAACAAAAATCTAAAAAAATCACGTTAGATTTTAGATTCTTTAATTAGGTAATTTTTGTGTAATTAATTGAATTAATTGAACTTTGAGAAATAGAAAATAGAAATAATACACACACCATCCTTAATAGACACAAATATTTTCCCTAGGGAATTATTATAAGAGAAAACTCAGTTATAAGGTGACACTGCTCTGTTCTCTTTTCTCTAGCATGGAAAATGTGCAAGTACAAAAAAAGAGGTACTCTTTATGGGTTACTTAAGTCTTATGGAATGTATGGTTACTATAAAATCTTAAACCCCTTTTGTTTTTCTCTCTATCTTCCCTCTCACAGTTTATTTTCTCAACTATGGAACAAAATGCAATAGCATAGAAGCATACTCCTACTCCTTCTAGTGGCATGATATATGACATTGTCTGATAGCCAATTAGGGGTAATGTTTGACTCCCTCAACCTCTAACTAGAGTTATGGGCTTGAACCTGCTAGAGTCTTCTTCAATGTCCACACATCGCTAGCCGATATGCATGAGTAATAGGGGATTATGTTGCATCCACTTGTACCATGATAGTCAACATAATAGATCAGCTTGAAGAGGCATAACTTTTGCATAGGAACTCTGATTAATGTAACTCTTGCATTGTTGGAAATGTCTTTGAGTGTAGAAAAACATCCCATCGTCCAATGCTAAATAAATATATATTTGACCCCCCAAAAATTCCATTTCATGCCTCAAAATGGATTTATAATTTTTAAGACCCCATTCTCCAAACTTGGATTTGCTAATAAAAATGTCCCTGTAAGTTAATTTCTCCAAATTATTTCACTGTAAAAGAAGTGGGATAGATGAAAAATAATATATTGATCTAATATGGATCATTATCATATGTAAGGACTAATTAAAAAGACCATATCATTCTGACCTTTTTCAACCTTCATTTTGACTCTTTCTTTATAACAAGCATTAGCAAGTGTATTTCTTTAGGATAAATTCTTCCAAAATACATTTTGTTCTTTTTACAACCACCATATCAATAAATTTCTTAGGTCTAATTTTGTAGTAGCTTCTCGTGTCTTGCTTAAAAGATGTCTTTTTATTTTTTATTCTAACAATAGATAAGTATAGCACATATCTCGTAATAAAACAAACATTATAAATTATTGAATAAAATCATTAAATAGTTACAATGTTTTGTCCACAAAACCAAATCCAATAGTTGAATAAGTTTTCAAGGCTTCAATTCCCTTTCCTTTGTTGACTGATCATGGATCAACTAGTTTTTACCTTACCATACCCATGGAAAACTTATTTTTTTCATGACCTAACATAGTTATTGACTTAATGAGAATTAAGACCTCAGAATGATAACTCTAGCTTTAAAAATCCACATTTTTGGGTAAAAAACATCAAAATAAACTTTCAAATCAAAAGGTGGTATAATACCCTTTTTTCGATGTTATAGGTTTATGAAAACCCCTAGTTTTATGCATGGTGTTCATCTCTTATATAGCCTATTTAAAGGCCAGAATACTTCATGTTAATTGGTCATAGTGATCAGTGGGATCGTAGCAATGGTGTCTTCAGACACCACCACTTCTCTCAGGGTTTCGTGATCCTAACAAATGTGAGCTCCTATATGTGTCAGGAGAGCATTCAGGCTAACCAAGCAGGAGCACTGGTGGTGTGGGACTCTTTGGATTTCATTGAGGCATTCAATGATTTCATTTCGATCCTTATACATTTGTTTGAGCACCCTACCTAGGAGCGTTTTCATTTTCCAATGCAGGGTGACGGAGTTAATTTATTGGTTGTGTCGTCCCCTAGTGTGGCCAAGGTATGGAATCTAGATAACAACTTTAGCTTGAATCTCAAAATCAAATTAGGCTTGGTGGTGATTAGCGTTTAAAGCTTCCAATTGTTTGATTTACGCTTGGACTTCATGTGGAGCAGCAAAGTGAAAGATAGTAGCGGTCACCTAGGCTTGAGTCTAAGCTCGAGGTCTGCTTCGAGGGCCACGACCTCTAAACCCCAAACTAGAGCACATGCGCTAGTGAGGCATAACTTTAGGAAGAAAAGAAGGTGCAGGGATGGATAACTCCCAAAGGAGGTGTATACCAATGAGCACAGCCAAATTAAACCAAGACAAACTCGTAAGGAGTTGCATACCTTGTGTCTAGGATAACCAGGGGATGAAGTGAGGCCAAATTGAAGGATTGGGTGAGTTCAGGGGATAACTCTGAGTAGGGGAAACAAACCAAACAACCCAAATCAATCTAAAGTAACACCACTAAGACACCCTACAAACCATAAACAAAATACCACCATGTAAATAAAATCAAGCTGAAGAACATGCTAAGACTAGAAATAGGAGGATTTACCCCCATGTTGACATCCCATTAGGCTTTGGATTGTTGTTGATGATATGCCCCTCTCCTCTAGATGTCACAAATTCCCAGGTTGGAAATCCCTTCGACCTATCCATTTCTCCCAACTTTACATTTTGTTAAAGATGGGTGTGATGAGGTTCTAGGCCAAGGGAGCCTGGGCCTCCATAAACCAACAAGCCAGAAAATCCAAGGTCATGGTGGAAATATCCCATGTACAACTGGGAAGCATATTGAATGCAGAAGAAAATAACGGAGTATCAACAAGTGATAAAAGAGCACTCGATGAAAGTGAAGGTTGTCATTTTAATGCAAGGGAATGTTAAGTTTATTGGCATGTGTGAGTGCATGGGGTAGGATAGCCACACCATACCCCCATACTCTGTCCATTGGCTCTATTTTTCATACCCGGATGAGGTATAAAGCTACATTATTATTACTTTAAAAATTAAAATGAACTTAGTTAAAAAAATTACAATTAAAACTTCTTCTTTTTTATCGATCAAAGATTATTTTTTATATTATCACAGAAAAAAATGTACAAAATGTGTCTCCACGGCTCTCCTCACTTCACTCTGACCCGACTTTTTATCGAGGAGAGTCGGACAATGCTGAAGATATGACCATAAAACCATTACTTTCAGAAGGTTGATTAGTCTTAAAAAGCAAAAAGAAGACAACATAGATAGAGAATCTGAAATCATCAAATCACGGAGGGGGCCGAGGAGGAAGAACAAGAGGTGTTGCAAGTAGGCCAGATCTCTCATGGATGTGGAAGTCAATATGCTCTAATCTGGCCTCCAAGTCCCATAGAAGGTCGTTGGTGCGTTGCTGGCTCCGACAGACATTCTCCAGTTGTTCTAGAATTTCGTTTTGGTTGAATTG
Organism: Pinus tabuliformis; assembly: GCA_031772625.1. NCBI lineage: Eukaryota > Viridiplantae > Streptophyta > Pinopsida > Pinales > Pinaceae > Pinus > Pinus tabuliformis. The sequence goes on along the minus strand of CM062808.1, from coordinate 432,047,287 downwards.
AATATCATTCATGTACGCCACCAATTCATTTTTATCTTCATAACGATGTTCACTGAGGATGTCCAGGTTGGACTGGACTCCTTGGACTTGATCATCAATTAATTCCAACGTATTTGATGCCTCCACTAAGCCCAGGGAGAGGTCGCGGGCATGGTCCACCTCCCCTGTACATTCCTCACTTGCCGATTTAGTCGTGGATGAGCTCTGATTGTTGGCTTGGTGCACTTGGAGTCCATGTTGCCTTCCTCCATGATGAGGTTGAACTCATTGACGGTGCGTGGTTGATGGCACTAGACAAAATCTGGACAGATGTATAGGAGGGAACCCAATAGCCTAGAAGGAATTACCCACCAAAACATGACCAAAAGATCATAGAACCCACCACAAACACAACGAAGTACCCACAAGGGTAAGACAAGACACACACAGAGCAGGGGTCACTTGACTAATGAACGAACCCAAGCTAGAGAGGCCACCCTGTTAAGGACTCTGGACACCACATATCTCCACAATGGTATGATATTGTCCACTTTGGGCCTAAGCCCTCATGGATTTGTTTTTGGGCTTTACCCCAAAAGGCCTCATACCAATGGAGATATTTGTCCATCCTTATATACCCATGATCCTTCCCACTTCTAATCAATGTGGGACTTTGTTCGTATACCCAACAATCCTCCCCTCGAACAAAGGACCATCGAGCCTCCCCTCGAACGATTATCCATCCGCAGGATTCTCCCCTCTCTACCAACCAGGATTCTCCGCTCCAATGCGTTGGAAGCACCCGCCTTACATGGTAGCACCACCTGTCTCGAGAGCTTGCTCTATCCCAGGTCAACTCCTCTTCACCGTGTTGGGACCAGGACACGTCCATGAAGAATCCGGAGCACACCGCCTGTTTAACCGAGCTCATCCACGGGCTTACCGGGGCTCACCATCTTTGTTCAGCATTCCGAGGATTCATCCACTTGGGTAACTTCGAATTTGGCTCCGATACCACTTGTTAAGGACTCTGGACACCACATATCTCCACAATGGTATGATATTGTCCACTTTGGGCCTAAGCCCTCATGGATTTGTTTTTGGGCTTTACCCCAAAAGGCCTCATACCAATGGAGATATTTGTCCATCCTTATATACCCATGATCCTTCCCACTTCTAATCAATGTGGGACTTTGTTCGTATACCCAACACACCCAAGGAGGAGAGGCTCGTCTTCACTAAATGTAACCACCCACTTCCCCATGTCAACTTGCCCAAGGAAGCATACCACAACCAATACTAAAGAGACTTGACGACAATTCTGAGGCCAAGACCAAATGAAAGCAGGACCAAAACCAAGTTAGACAGTAGCATGCTTAGGCTAACAAGAATAAAAATGGATTGAAGTCAACCAAACTCTCTAAATGCTTGGCGTTTACCACCCGAGGTGCCAACCTGAAGAGTTCCCCACCACAAACTCTGAGGACCCCAAGTAGAAACCACCCCTATAGAGTCCCACACCCAATCACTTTCACAAATTCCCATGCCCAGAAGGAGGTACAATAACGACGAGGAACCAAACACACACAGTACCAAACTAAAATAGAAATACCATATCCAGGGAAACCGATATACCTACAATTCATAGGGGAGCCAACCATAAGGAGCACCGTACCTCCAACTGCAACCAAGGCTCCTCAACACAATTTTTTTAGGGAAAAAAAAACAAAACTTATATCAATCAAAGAGAAGGTTATGGAAAAAAACACAACAACAACAACAACAACAACAACAACAACAACAAACTTATATCAATCAAAGAGAAGGTTAAGAGCTCTAACCTGGTGCTAACAAAATCTATTTTCGTGAATCGATGCTCGTAGTATCTGAAGAAGAAAAAACAAAAAGCAAAAAAAACAAAAAAAAAACAACAACAAAAACAAAGAAAAAAGAACCTTATATCAATCAAAGAGAAGGTTAAGAGCTCTAACCTAGTGCTAACGAAATCTATTTTCATGAATTGATGCGCCTAGCATCTGGAAAAAAAAACAAAAAAACAAAAAAAACAAAACAAACAACAACAACAACAACAACAACAACAACAAAAACAAAACAAAAAACTTATATCAACCAAAGAGAAGGTTAAGACCTCTAACCTGGTACTAACGAAATCTATTTTCGTGAATTGATGCTCCTCATATCTGAAAAAAAATAAAATAAATAAATAAATAAATAAAATCTGACTACAAGAGGGTTTCTCCAAAATTTATCTCCTTATGGGTAACAAATGAACAAAATGGTCAAAATTTCCTCTTTTTTATGAGGGAAATTTAGACAGTGACATGCTTAGGCTAACAAGAATAAAAATGGATTGAAGTCAACCAAACTCTCTAAACGCTTGGTGTTTACCACTCAAGGTGCCAACCCGAAGGGTTCCCCACCACAAACTCTGAGGACCCCAAGTAGAAACCACCCCTATAGAGTCCCACACCCAATAAATTTCACAAATTCCACATGCCCAAATGGAGGTACAATAACAACGCGGAACTAGACACACTCAGTACCAAACTAACATAGAAATACCATATCCAGGAAAACCGATATACCTACAATTCACAGGGGAGTCAACCATAAGGAGCACCGTACCGCCAACTGCAACCAAGGCTCCTCAACACAATTTTTTTAGGGAAAAACAAAACAAAACTTATATCAATCAAAGAGAAGATTAAGAGCTCTGACGAAATCTATTTTCGTGAATTGATGCTCCTAGTATCTGAGGGAAAAAAAATAAAATATATAAATAAATAAATAAATAAAATAAAAAATAAAAAAATCACTACAAGAGGGTCAAGGTCAAGTTTTTCCATTACAGATTTAGGAATTAAGTTATGAGAGGCACTTGAATCGAACATGGCGATATGGAGTATCTTATCATGAATGTTCAAAGCCACGTAAAAAGGAGGAACTTGTCCCTCTGCTGTTTTTCCATTTACTTCAGGGCCAAATATCAATTCCAGCTGGTCATCAAAAACGTTTATTGAATCTTCATTCACAGGAATTTTGAGTGATCTGGTAATCTGACTTCTGTAGACATCGTGTTTAGCTAATTCAGATAAGGGAACAACTATCTTTAGTTTTCCTACTTCTATCTCAAAATTGAAAGGTTTCTTGGTCTGAGTTTTTCTAATTTGGACAGCTGAATTTTCTGTGTTTTTCTCTTTTTTAGGAATGGGATTATGTGCTGAAATTTTTTCCAAATCATGTTCTAGAGGCGGTTCTTCTTTTTATTTAGCACAAATAGCAGCGGGAAATTGTCTGTTAAGTGGCTGATTTTCTAATATATCTTCAACGGTTGGATTATTTGGGTTAGAATTTGTTTTGGAAAGAATATGTACAGGGGAGTTATTGATCTTACCTTTGTTAGGCTGCTTAGTATCTTTCTATTTGCTGATTTCAGGGACATCTATCCTTCTGCTCCTCAGATTGTATTGCTTATTGACTTCATAAATGGCTGTATCATATCCCTCCCTAAAGTCAAATGATTCACCTGACTGAGTTTGGAATTGTTCAAGAATGTTAGCTTCTTGATCCTCCTGGGTCAAGAAAACTTTTTGTTCATTGTTAAGTCCCATCAAATTAATTTGAGTGTCTTCGGTTGGTTCATCAGAAGTTGAGGCTTCAGCATAATTTTCTTGAAATGGGGGCCTCATATTTTGGTTAGGCCCTATCTTTCCAGTGATAGGATTTTGATTTTTCCTTAAATTTGGATTTCTCGCAGTGTTGTTTATTTGACCATCCCAAGGGGATTTTCTCTCAATTGTTTCGACTCTATCTCTTAGCCTCTCCATTCCTTTAATAATTGCATCTAATTTTTGTTCAACGGCAGAAGGTTCTTCTTTGAAAGGTATCCTCCTTTCAGCTTTGGCTCTAGACCGTTTAGATATGAGATTGGCCTCAACACTGACAGCTATACTCTGCATTTCTTCTAAGTTTCTAGGAGCTCTTTCCCTAAGTTGGTATGCCATGTCAGAATCAAATGCACCAGGGAATTTGATCAAGGCCAAATCTGGAGGAGGTCTGAGATTCTGAGGAATAGAATTGTAAACACTGTTGAATCTGGTACAGTAATCTTAGACAGTTTCTTGTGTGCCTCTTCTTAAGTTCTCATATTCTAATAAAATGTGGAGAGGATCTTTCTTCTTTTCCCATATGTTCAAGAAGGTCTAATAAAGAGCTTGTGGGTCATTGATACTGTTTACAAGGAGGGCTCTAAACTAGGTTCTAACATCTCCAGTTAAACTTTGAACAAATACTTTCATTCTGACATCATCATCATCAATCTCATAGTTTTCAAAATAGTCGGTCATTTTCTTGGCAGTTGTTGAGTTGTGTAAGTGCCAGTACCATCAAAATAGGTGATTTTGCTTTGATAGCCTTGAGGCATAGCCCCTGGATTTGCAGGTAAGTTTAGGGGAGTATATCGGTTTGCCATGATTGTAGAGATGGGTGTGACAACTGGAAGAGCAGGGATAACAGTGGGAATGTGAGTCGCAGATGGAGGAGTGGTGAGAGTGGTTTAAAGTGCTGATGATGAACTTGGAGAAGCTGCAGCAATGATAGAAAGGTTTGGTGTTTTTCCAGAGGTAAGCTCAGATTGAATGGGGTTCTGCAAAGGTCTGTCAAGGTGTGAATTAGCAGAATTTTCTTGGCTCTCTTGTGTTCTAAGGATCCTGGGAATCGGGTTAGGATTTTCAAACACAGGTTGAGGATTAGGATCGGGATTTGATCTTGTGTAATGAATCTTTATTTGAGCCAGTTTCTAGGTATGTTTTTGGTTTTTTCTTGGAATAGTTTTGACAATACAACTTTTACAGTCTCTTGTAGGAAGTTTTGGATGTTTTAATTTTGAACTTTCCTAAAGGTTTATTGAAAGAAGGAACTGATAAAAAATTTGAAACAACTGTTCAAAACATAAACTAGACCGGAGATAGACTGAAGCAACATTTATTTACTTTTGCAATTGCAAAGCAAAAGCAATTTCAAAGGCTACCTGGCTAACTTCAGGCTCCATCTGTAGCTTATAAAATAAACAATAGTAACAGACAATTTTTCAAGTCCCCAGCGGAGTCGCCAATGATGTTATCACTCAGGTTGTTCCCAAAAGTTGTAAGAAAGGGAATACGGCCGAGGTAACCACAGACCAATATTTTAGATACAGATTCTAGCCAATCTGCATCCAGAGAGGGTTCTCTCTTTATGATTTAGCGTTGTTTTGAAAGGTATTAGGCTAGTTATGAAGTACAAGGGTTTTGTTCTGAGTTTGGGTGGTGAGATTCAATAGAACATTGAGGTAGAACTGAAGAGTTTAGTTCATTGGGCATGATGGAGTTAAAGAAACAAGCTTTCCTGGATTCGATTTCTAACAGAGGATGGCATCACAGAGCAAGATAGTCAAACATGGAACAATTTAAAGGCTGGAATCAGATTTAATGGACTCAAATGGATGAAGGGCAGTTAATAATCCTTCAACATATTGAAAGGGGGAAAACGGATGCTCACTGTTAAGGAGCAGTTAAGAATTCCTTAGCAAATAAACAACATGAAAGAATCAGGGGAAACATGAGCAATTAAGAATTCACTGCTTATACTAATTCTGAAGAAAACACAGAGAATAATAAAAACTGAAAACATAGTGCAGTTAAGCAAATTCTGAATTAATATTTCTCTTTATCATTCAGATTTATGAAAACACGGATGATATAACAAACAAGAAACTGTAAAACACAAGGTAGAAAGTACTCATTGACCCATGGGTTGATTCAAGAATTCTGTGACAGGTCTTCTGCATCAATTCCTCATCCCGTAGGCCAGACAATAGTTTGATCCCAACAGCTTTTTATTCCAAAGTTCAGTATTATAGCAAAGTCTAGAGAAAACTACACATACCCAACCTCTTCAAAACTCTGATGAAGGGGGTATTTATACAACAAAATATGTACAACAGAATGTCTCATCAAAGCTATGAGATAATATCTAAGTTTAATCTAAAATAATTTACAAGAGAAGATAGAAAACGGCTCAGAAAAGATATTTGATGTTGTGCTGGAGGCTGGCTCTTTAGGGTTCGGCTTGCAGGTGTCCTTTGTAGCTCTGCGCCGACTGTTTGCCTTAACTACTCTTTAATTCTGATCTGCTTCTCTTAGTCGGCTCCAATATTCATTAATTCTGATTTGATTTGCCTTTAGTACTGCACTGATACACTTTAACACTCCTCTGATACTCTTTGGTTTGTTGTGTACCTTGTTTTCTTTGTTCATATTTGTTCGGTGTTTAGCCCAAAATATCTCTGTATAAGTCAGTTTCTTTTGCAAGTTTTGTAAACCCTCTGTGTTGTTTCAACTGTGTTAAAAAGAGGAAGAAAACTATAACTGGCGGGTTGAATGGTAGTCTTGCAGAGCTCGCTTTTATAGCTATGCTGGTCAGAGGCGGTTGAAACTGGAGCTGAGTCGATTTTAAGCTTGGAGTGTGCGGGCGGTATATGCGGAAAACATAACAAAAATGAACTTTTTTACCCTTTATTGACAAAAATGAATTTTGGCGGGAAATTTTGTTTCGAAGGACAAATGATGTCAGCGGGGGTACAGTATGGATGATGTGGTAGGTGACGATAGTGAGGAGTGATGTGGCAAGATGACGTTAGCGAAGGGTCAGCGGGAGGGCGGTAAGCTGTTTTTCCCGCACCGCTTTTGGGCTTGGGCAGTTTCAGGAGGAGGGGCAACAAACATGCCGACGGAGTGACACGTGGTAAAGGTACGGCACCAAAACCACGGATTCCCCGCGGGTTAAAGATCGGCAGCAGAGGGGGTCGCGAAATGAATAACAACTATCGGATGGTGAGGTCCAGATCGAATGGTTGGCGCTTTGCGGAGATGGCAGATGGTTAACGCGCGGAGGATGCATTCAAACTGTTATTAATTGTATCGGGGGCATTCTCATAGGTCTGCGAGGCTGGGTTAAGTTATTAATTAACCAGAGGTTTAATTAATCCTTTGAGCGTGCGCGGGGGAAAGGGTTATTTAACAAGTTTCAATTAACCTTGTAAATTCCCAAAAAAAACGTTTATGGTTGTATATCAACCGGGGCGGGAATACAAAAATATGGGGTTTTTTATAATATAAATATATAATATGGGATTTGGGTAATAAGGAGGGATTTACATAATAAAAGTCAATGGTTAATATGAATTTGAAATGAAACTGAAAGGGCTAAGTTATAAATTTAGGCTTAAGGGGAAAAAGGGGTTTTTTGTGACATTTGTACATTTTCCTAAGTAACATGGGGTTTTACTTAGGCTTTTTATGAAATGAGATGGTGTGATTTGGTGATATTAAGCAGATCTTAATATCATTGGGGAAGTTAGTAAATGACTTGGGGAAAAAGTATGAATGGGAGATTAGTCATGCCTCGCTTGAGCTGCTTCAAGAGAAATATTTGCCATGGCACTTGTGATAGAGGTAAAATTAACACTTTGAGAGACAAAATCAATCACAAGTCTCATTCTGCAACACCAAAACTGCCTACTTTGCCTACTTTGCCTAACATTTTTTCTTCTTTTACTTGGGTGCACTTAGACTAGCAAACCCTTTTCCACTTTTCCTTTCTTTTGCATGATAAACCTATCTAAGTCTACACTTATTTCTCCCAAGGGCTCAGATTAAACAGTTGAGCTCCTTTGTTTCTCTACCTACCTACTTATCTGTCAAGATTAAACAGTTTGGACAGATTTTATTCTCTATCTCTAAAACATGAAATTCAAACATGAACTGGCAGAGATTAAGCTGTTTGGCCATTCATCAATTGTGGCAAAAATTTCAACAAGCTTTACATGACGCTTTATTTACAAAAAATGAAATGGTAGTGGCATTTGGACTTGCACACTTTCCCGGTCTTTTTTATTGGGGTTCATTTCTTTTCATTTTTTCTTTTGACCATTTTATTTTTTTCACCCTTTGATTTTTCTTTTAGGGTATACCCTCTTTACATTTTTTTAATTTTTTGATTTTTTTTCAGATAATATGGAAACCTTTACAACAAGGAAAGGAAGAACATATTACAGAACTCAACCAGTCAATCATGAAATATGACACCTATAACTATAGGAGTATAACACTGGCTCCACTTGGGGATGGCTTTCCCTGGTGGAAAGTCAAGAACAACAGGTCAGATGGCCTTATGAATACCTTTTACTGTGCTCTGAAATCTTCCTTTGCTGAATGTAGAAACTGTACAAAAGGATGTTGTAAAATATATACACTACTCTTGAGCTGATCCAAACAAATTCACATCTGTTTTGGATAACTTTCACATGGATTACTTGATCTTATGTTTCCTTCTTCCAAATCTTCTTCTGCAATCATTGATAAACTGAAATGAGGAAAAACAACAATGGTAAAGTTCCTTCACTGATTTCAAGATTTTCTGCACTTTCCCCCTCATTCTCACTGCTGAAATGAACAAGCTGATCACTTCTTTCAAGCTGTTTGAACCTGAATTTTCTCATGTACATTTTAGAGTTAGAATATATCAAAAACTTGGATCAAATTAATGTTTCAGCATTCGACCATTCACTGGTCCCTCCTCTGTTTCTGTACCATCCAGGCTCTTCAAAAAGTAAGTATTGTTGCCACGCAATGCATGGATGATAAATGGCCCTTTCCATAGGAAGTCAGACTTCCCATGTTTTCCTTTGTCTTCTCTCATGGAATCCCACTTTAGAACTTTGTCTCCAATGTAGAAGTCTTTTGCTTTGGTCCTTTTATCAAATTTCTTCTTGAGTTTTTCTTGTAACACTTGGGATCTTCGGTGCACTTCTTCTCTGGTCTGCTGCAAATGGATGGTCTGATTTATTCTTCTTTGAATAGCATTGGGTTCCACTTGAGCTTCTTGCAACAATTTCATCACAGGAACTCCTAAATATGAAGGAAATACAGCCTCCATGCCATAAAATAGCTCATAAGGGCTAGTTTCAATTGATCTTTTTGTGGTAAGTTTGTCTGCCCACAGTGCATTTGTAAGCTTTTTGTGCCAGTTTTTATTGTTCTCTTCCAACAGTTTCTTAATGATATTAATTAGGCTTTTATTGGAGGATTCAACAAGACCATTACCTTGAGCGTAATAGGTTGTGGAGTGGTCTAAAGTGATGTGGTATTTGCTACAAAAATTTATCAGTTTCTTGGACTTGAAGGCAGCAGCATTGTTAGTAATGATTTTTTTAGGACAGCCAAACCTAGACAAGATATTGGTTTCTAGGAATCCTATAATCACTATATCATTGGCTTGTCTAGAAGGAATGGCTTCTGTCCATTTGGTAAAATATTCTGTGGCAGTAAGGATCCATTTATGTTGGCCAGAAGAGGGAGGATGGATTTATCCAATGAAGTCTAAACCCCATTGTTGAAATGGCTTTTCAGTGGAAATTGGTCTCAAGGGTAAGGGCAACAGTTTCCTTTTTCCTTCAAAAATTTGGCATTTGTGGCAAGTAGTGACAAACTTCTTTACATCGGCAAACAAAGTTGGCCAGTAAAATCCAGCCCTTAGGATCTTGTCTGCAGATGATTTCCAGTACAGGTGTCCACCGCAGTCCCCTGCATGAAATTCTTTGAGAACTCTGTCAGCTTCTTCCTTTATCAAACAATTCAATAAAATACATTCATGATTTTTCCAAAAAAAAGCATTATCTAAAATACAAAGTTTTGAAGCTTTCATTTTTAAAAACCTTTTCTTGCTTCTAGATATCCCTGTAGGAGCTTGCATGTTTAATAATACATGAATTATATCAGCATACCAAGGTGATTCTAAGAAGGCCCGGCTAATCTGTGGAGTTGCCATCTCCTGTTCATTATCTAGTTCATTAATATCTAGGGTTTGAAAGTTGGTTTCAGTCACGAGTTTAGCCAATCCTCGTTCTTTTATCAGCTTTGTAGGTTTTTATTTCAATGTCATACTCCAATATTTTAGCAATCCATTTACCTCGTTTGCCTTCAATTCCATCTTGAATCAGGATATCTTTGACAACAGCATTTGGCACATAAGCTATTATATGTGAGTACAGTATCTAGACTCTGAAGTCTTGAATGGATTTCACAAGTGCATAAACCTGTTTTTCCGTGATTTTGTAATTCAGAGGTGCATCTCTAAGTGCTTTACTGAAAAATTCTATGGGTTTCTCACATCCTTGATCATATTTTTTGAGTAAAACCGCTGCTATGGAGTGTTCTGATGCAAATGAAAAAATTATGAAATCTCTGTCAAATTTCGGACTTGTGAGGACTGGTGTTCTAGTTAAAGCCAATTTAATTTCTTCAAATGATTGTTTGGCTTCTATTGTCCGTTTAACCTTTGAATCCTTCCTCAACTTGTTGTTCATCAATCTTATTAGTTTAGCCAAATTAGGTATGAATCTTCTCAAAAAGTTAATCTTCCCTAAGAAAGCTTGAAGTTCTTTGACATTTCTGGGGTGAGGTATTTGCAGAATAGCTTTTATTTTAGCAGGATCAATTCTGATGCCATCTTTGGAGATGATATGGCCTAACAGTTTGCCTTCTTCTAGACCAAACTGAGATTTTTTAGGATTTAGTGAAATACCATACTGTCTGCATTTTAGGAACACTTGTTTCAAATGATCCAAATGTTGCTTATCTGATTCGGAAAACACAGTGAGGTCATCTAGATATACAACTAGAAAATCGTGAATTTCTTTGGCAAAAGCTATGTCCATTGCTCGTTGAAAGGTTGCCCCCGCATTCTTATGTACAGGTTGGAATTTTCCAATCACGGCAGTATTACAAGGATGGCTAAGGGAAATCACTCTTCACAGATGTTCCTCAAAATAGGTAAACAATCAAGTGGATGTGAATGATCGGCCAAATGAAAAGTGGAGGTGACGGTGCACAAACACGACCAAGGCTTTTATGGCTGATGAATTTACGGTCTCAAATGGTCATTTACCGGTTCATTTTTCTTAGTGAGCTTGAACACTGGGGGAAGCTTGCTCACAAGCTTAACATTTATTTTTTAACGAGCATGAACTTCCGCATTAAAACTGCTCGGATCTTGCGTTTATTTTTTAACGAGCATGAACTTTGCCAAAACTGCTCGTTTTTACCAGTCATAAAGTAGGAAGGTCTCCTGGAAGATCGTTATTTTTTAAGGAGCTTCATCTCCCTCAGCTTGCTCCATACCCTCTCTTTGTGCAAGCCGGGTATCGGCCCATCCTACGGGTTAGCGGGGTTAGTCCTACCTAAAACTAAAAAGCCGCCCGTGCTTGCATTCCAAGAGGTTTGCATGCCCCCAGGTGTAAGTCGAATTTCAAGGTTACCCCCCAATTTGCAGGTAAAACATTTGTTTTACCGGGAGAGGCCTACCTCTTTCTGGTTACCCAAAGAATGGTTTTATTTGCTGCCGCAAATGAAACTCTTTCTTCGGCGATGTCTATCATTAGGGTACACAAAGATGGTTACAACTTGTTGCAGCAATAGAATCTTTTTCTTTGGAGGCTGCCCCTACTTATCCTCTAAAACATTTGTTTTAATGGGTGAGGCTTGCCTTTTACCCAAAGATGGTTACTACTCGCCGCCGCAAACAGATCCCCTTCTTTGGTAGAGCCTACCTATCTAGACAAAGGTGAATGACCTTTGTCAAACAAGTAACCTTGACAGAAGAATCTTATTCTAGAACAACCCCACTCCTCACAGCCCCTTCTGAGATTCCCAGTCTCTCTTTGTCTTCTTGTCCTTCTTCTTCCTTTCGAAGAGGATGGCTCAGAGGAAGATTCACAAAGATGAAGGAGGGGACGGGGTACGGACTAGTCATATTCTCCCGCGGAAATTATACTTTACACCCAAGGTTTTTTCTGCCTCCAGAGCAGACCAGGATGCATGCCCCCTGGGTTCCGGCCTTCTTTCCTGAATCACTCGCCCTCATTAGGAAGAAGCACCGGAGGTAGAGACCTTTCTTGATCAAATAGACCATTTAGGATAGGTATGTGACTATTTGCGATGCGTGATCCCGGAAATGAAAGTTGGTCTACGAGCTTGACCATTCTTCCTTCGTATGGAAAACACATTATTCGAAAGAGAGAGGAGACTATTGCTTCCATGCAATATATGTAGTCTCGTCCAAGGAGTAGGTTATAATCCAAGGGTCCTTGGACGACCATCAAATTCATCTTGACAGCCTTCCCTTTCAGTGTAATAGGCACATTAGGTAGAATCCCTAATGGTCGACTGGTTCCTCTGTCAAAACCCGAGAGCTTTCTTGTCTCGGGCAAAAGCGCCGGGCAACCCAGTGCTTTCCAAGCAATAGAGGACAGAATACTCACAGATGCCCCTTCATCAATGATAGTTCCAGCCATCACCATTTTGTATATTTGGACTATAATTCTAAATGGTATACTGGCTGGTAACCGGGGTCTGCCTAGTTGGTTCCAATCAAAGGACACAACCAGGTTGCTTGGTGGTGGGACCGAATATACGGCCGGATATGATCCTGACGATGCTCCTTCCTGCGATAAAGGAGTGGGCACATTGCCCTGATGTTCATCAGAATCGGTGTTGATGAAGAGAACCTGGACGGTGTCATCCTTACTCTCTTCGGTGAGGGTGTCAACTGAAGATGAATCCTCAGTGACTGTGGTATTTGAAGATGAAACTTCTGAAGGGAGAACCGGGTCAACTGCTGTTTCGACCTTTGGACTTTCGTCCGGTCCGGATTCAGTAGGTTCACTTTCAGCGACTGACACTTCAGCTGGCCCTATGAGCGGGGCAGCTGTATTTTCGACCAACGAAGGACTTGGCGCGAGTTTATGGTATCCAGGAGGAAGTAGCAACGGTGCAACCGGTTGATCTTCCAAAACTCTCTTTGCTTCATCTAAAAAGGGACAACGGCGAAGGGTGTGATTGCCTTCACACAGTTCGCAGGGGAATCTCATTCCCCTTCGTCATCTAGGACCTTCACTTTCGTTGGTCGACGGTAAGCATTCAACCTGGTTGTCAGAGGTTGACGCTTCCGAACTGTGCAAACGAGGGGACCAGTCCCTTAGTATCCGGGGAATACTGGGACAATCACGGTGGAGGTGGTCTCCTCTACATATGACACATGGCGATTTGGGCCCGGTTCGTGCTGTGTGTGGGTTTTCGTTAGATACCTTCTGCTTGCCCCCAGGCGCCTTTGGCTCCTTCTGCTTCTTTTCTTTCTTCTTCTTTTCCTTCTTCTTTTCTATGGGAGCCACGCTTTTGGCGGCTTGACCTTTCGAAGAAGAAGGATCGGAGGAAGGCTCATAAGAAGTGGAAGGCTGGAGGGTAGTTCTAGACTGGTCTAACTGTTGACTCGACTGTTCAGGAACCGTGGTGGTCTGAACTACAGCGGTTGAGAATAGCCAAACTGGCAGGCCAATTGTCAGTCCTGGAAGCGATAATGTGGCCATGTGGGGCGCACCAACTTCTCCCCAAGAGGAGAAAGGACTAGGGGTCCCATCATGTGGGATCCCATGGTTGGTGTGTTCCATGTTCTCAACCTTAAGATCAACGTAGGAATCAGGGGTAATTATGTTCCGTTTAGAATGAATTTTATATGACGACGCTTTAGACACAACTTGCTTTTTCACTTTTTAAGAGTCGAGAAAAAGCTAAAGATGACTCTAGTCTCCTTCGATGTATTAATGAGCCCGAAGTGACAAATGCTCGGATGGACTTTTTCAGTTATAGAGTTTGAAAAAGGCCAAAAGAAACTACTCTGGAGTTCTAGGCAGAGGGTGTGCCAAACCTTTCGCGAAACCACAGAATACGTTTTACGGTACGAGTGGTCGATCTTCGTGAATGCTGTGTTCACTGCATCGCGATCAGTAGGGCGGCAGACACGGTTTCCTATGGATAAAGGCTTTTTTCCTATAGGGGTCCCCCAATATACGCGACGGTACGCGGGGGCACAAATCCGTATTAGTGCTATCGTCCCTCAGGAGGAATCACCCACCTTCGTAGAGATCGACAGTCACTATGTTTAACGACGTCGGTTCACGTCTCTACCTAGACCTCTACTGTGTTTCGTTATGTTTCAAAGCGTTTTTAGATAAATTCAGTTCTTTTTAGGTTGATCTTGCTTAGCAGTTTGCCTTTATGGATCACCACGTGATGTATGAGGCAACTCCTAAATGCAGTCTAAGAATGATAAGCAAGCTTTTTCAATTCTTTCAACTTATGAAAACCTTAACTACTGAAGGAAAAGAAAGACATCATCTTTTCAAACAGATCATAGAGCACACACTGATGCACTTTTCCTAAATCGACATGCAAGCTGTCAAAATGCACATGCACAATGCAAGTATTTCTTTTCTTCTCTCTTAATGTTTGGTGTATGACAAAAAGAAAGCTGTTGTACGATTTCGAATTCAACTTCAAGCGAAAGCAAACAAGTATTTGTCCAATAATCAAAAGAACACCTTAAGATTCACTCGTTTCAAACACAAGAAATACTGAAATTCGAACCATATAACGAAAGCAAATGCTCAAGTAGCTATGAACAGCAATAAACTAGCTCTTAGAATCACAACGACACTTTCTCACAGGTCTAGATCCAAGAGGTCACAGCAAGACTAGTTTACTTTCGCTATGGGAAACTGTGAATGAAAGCAAGAAATACAATAAGAACAATCACGGTTTCTTCATACAACTGAGGCGGAATGAAGGCAAAGAAAGGTAGTCTCAGCTGGGTATACAGGTTGACAACAGGCTGCAAAAACAATACTGAAAACTGGGCAACAGAAAGCAGGGAACCCCAGTTGCACAAGGCAAAACTGGATCAGCGCAGGTACTGCACTGTCAATCTGACATGCAGCGCAGGTAGCCCCTTCGGGACCTGCGTTGCAGCGCAGGTAGCCTTTGCTACAGCTGCACTGATGAGACAACTCTCGTCTCACTCAGATTCCGGGTCACAGTTTGCTAAAAAATCAACAGTTTTTGGCCAAATCAGAAGCTATCAGTCAAGTATACTCTAGAGGATGATTAAGGAAGATGAACACTATCACAAAGAGCTTAAAAGAGTCCTTGTGGATCAGCTCTTTAAATCATGAACATGCCCAGCACTGGGCTAGAGTAGCTGCCCTCTACTTTGCATTCGAAGGATTCGAATGCAGTTCGATTCGGTACTCCCTTTGTTCAAGAGATAAATAGCAAGAATACACAAGCTACCAACAAGACACGATCCCCAGCGGAGTCGCCAGTCTGTTGTGGGGAAAAGTATCCAACACGGAATGACCCTATCCCACTCTAAGGGTGACAGTTCCTTAGCAACAACTGAAAGCAAAGCTATCTAAAGTTTCTTCTTTATGACATGCAAGAGATAAAAGGAAGAGATCCACTTACCGATGTCTTGCGCAAATGGTCGATCCAATCTCCTTTGATTGCCGCTTGCCCCCAGCTCCAAGTCTTTTCACGGGCCCAGCTACACGAGATCCTTCAAATAAGACAAGAAAAGGAAACTACAAGAAGCATGCATTCATAATCGATTCAAGGATTAGCATAAATCAAAGACGCAAGTAAGACAATACACTATTGAAACACATGCGAATAGAAGAAACCTCAAATGCTTTATTAATATATGGAAGTAAGGTTCAGGCGGTGATACAACCATGAGAGGTCCAATCCAGCATCACCTTCCCGACGGAGAGAAATCTCTTCTTCACCTCCCTCAAGCAATCACCCAATACTCTCAACTGTAAACCAACAGCAATTCTCTGCACAAAATTCCGGCCTGCAGATCCCATGGGATGAGATCCTTATATAGAGTTTTGGAGTGAAGATAAGTCAGCTTGATGTGTGACTTGTCGTGCTCTTCAACTCCAGTTGTTCTTCAGTCCTTCACTCGGAGTTTCTGCCTTCCACTTGGAGTTTTAGAACCTCTTAACTCATCATTAGGCGAATCTTCTGATCCAAGTGTCATTTTAGAAGCTTCCTGGGCACTGGCACATTGAGAAAAGATTCCTCCACATGTCCAAGTACGCTCAGCGCAGGTAGCCTTTGTCCTACTTGCTATGCAACGCAGGTAGCCTTTGTTGTACCTGCTATGCAGCGCAGATGCCTAGTGGAGCAGCTGCTTTGATCCAAAATTGACCTGTTTTTGAGTGTTTTTTAGTGGAGAACTGATTTGTAGTGTTGTGGTTTGCTGACCTTGTTCCTCTAGGGGTAGGAACAACATGTTTAGGGACTTTGGATCCCTCAGATTATGGACATTTCATGCTCTATGCTGTAAGGCACAAAAATGTCTATAACAGTTGCCCCCTAAAGTATGAGGTCGTTTATCGGGTGAAATGCTTTATTAGGAGGATCCGAAGTTCATTCAATCGTCGGGAGGTGACCTGTAACAAAATACAATACAATACATTATCTTTTCATACTTTCTTTTCATGATCTAGCTGATGCGGGCATTTCCCATGCTCAGCTTTATAAATACATTTGTTGTACATAAACAGACGATCGTCTGATAATAGACTGATAATTCTCTGCTTTTAATTATCATCCTTTTAGTAGGATGATCATCTGCTGCACATGTCTATGTTTTTATTTCCTGAATATATATCGCAGCCCGGATGGATGAAACTAGATCCGGGGTCTTCAAACTCGTCCGATCTTCACTCTAGTACAAGTCGATCCATGTGAGAATTTCTTGAAGTCGAACATGGAAAGACATCGCTTGATTACCAGTCAATAATGTAAACTGTTAACAAGCGCGAGAGGAATCACCGATAATGATGATGACCCTCAAGGTACTGCAGCACAATTCACGTGGCGTGAATATAGGATCTGACATCGAACACCACGCAAAGTCTTTCGGTCGAAGGTCATTAATGTATACCTATCGCCGGAAGTGAGAAACTTGCCATTGAGGCATGCAAGCTTCAAAGTACTGAGGGGGTGTTCCTAGATCAACTTCTTGGATAATGAGCTGATGTCGACAAGAAGTGATCCGTCAAAGGAGGGCCTTAATGAATCCCACATCAGTGACACGGAACGGAGCTAGTGATGATGGTGAAAACGATCTGTGAACTATGATTCAGGGTGGCGGTCATGGAAGGATGAAAGATGATGTATGGTAGTGGATGGGACCCGGTTGACACTTTCTGAATGACATCTCTTGAACATATAACGACACTGATGTGATGGACCGGTAGCATTACCCCATGTATGGATGGTATGGCGAGACCATGGTGAAGGGACTGGTGAATGATAATAACCCAACCCGATATTTACGGAGGCAAAAGTGTCATGTTCAAGAGCGACCTGCTACCATTAAGCTTTGAGGTTCTCCCAATTTTTCCCCAGTCATTTCTGACCAGTACCTCTTTATTTTTGTCAAGCTTGAGGAGGATAACATATGCTTGTTCTATAACCTGCCCTTCGGGCAAGCCCATCGCTATGTTTTAACGAGCCTAACGATAGGGAAACTCGTTCTCGTCTAAAGACAAGTTTGTCGCTATCTAATATTTTTAACGAGCCCAGCGACAACGACAACTCGGTCCTTTTCATTTTTAGAGAGTCTGAAAAGGGTACATAAAGTGGACTCCAGGGGTCCTTTTTCGTCATCTAATCCCTTAAGTCCGAAAAAGTATAAAACAATACAGAAGGGATGAATGTTCGATATCTTTATCGAGCCGAACTAGACAAGCGCTCGATCTTTTTGTGCAATAATCCCTCAGGTCCAAAAAGATTAAAATCTAGAGGAGGGATAGCTCTTCCGGTCCTTTTAACGAGCTGGAAGGCCAAAACTCGGCAAACTTTTCATATTTTACGAGTCAGTGAAAAGAGCTCAAAGAAGACTCGTCTTTTGAGGAACGAGTGATAAACAGGGATAGCAGTAGATTCCAGGTACAGGTTGGAATTTTCCAATCACGGCAGTATTACAAGGATGGCTAAGGGAAATCACTCTTCGCAGATGTTCCTCAAAATAGGTAAACAATCAAGTGGATGCGAATGATCGGCCAAATGAAAAGTGGAGGTGACGGTGCACAAACACGACCAAGGCTTTTATGGCTGATGAATTTATGGTCTCAAATGGTCATTTACCGGTTCATTTTTCTTAGTGAGCTTGAACACTGGGGGAAGCTTGCTCACAAGCTTAACATTTATTTTTTAACGAGCATGAACTTCCGCATTAAAACTGCTCGGATCTTGCGTTTATTTTTTAACGAGCATGAACTTTGCCAAAACTGCTCGTTTTTACCAGTCATAAAGTAGGAAGGTCTCCTGGAAGATCGTTATTTTTTAAGGAGCTTCATCTCCCTCAGCTTGCTCCATACCCTCTCTTTGTGCAAGCCGGGTATCGGCCCATCCTACGGGTTAGCGGGGTTAGTCCTACCTAAAACTAAAAAGCCGCCCGTGCTTGCATTCCAAGAGGTTTGCATGCCCCCAGGTGTAAGTCGAATTTCAAGGTTACCCCCCAATTTGCAGGTAAAACATTTGTTTTACCGGGAGAGGCCTACCTCTTTCTGGTTACCCAAAGAATGGTTTTATTTGCTGCCGCAAATGAAACTCTTTCTTCGGCGATGTCTATCATTAGGGTACACAAAGATGGTTACAACTTGTTGCAGCAATAGAATCTTTTTCTTTGGAGGCTGCCCCTACTTATCCTCTAAAACATTTGTTTTAATGGGTGAGGCTTGCCTTTTACCCAAAGATGGTTACTACTCGCCGCCGCAAACGGATCCCCTTCTTTGGTAGAGCCTACCTATCTAGACAAAGGTGAATGACCTTTGTCAAACAAGTAACCTTGACAGAAGAATCTTATTCTAGAACAACCCCACTCCTAACAGCCCCTTCTGAGATTCCCAGTCTCTCTTTGTCTTCTTATAATTCTTCTTCCTTTCGAAGAGGATGGCTCAGAGGAAGATTCACAAAGATGAAGGAGGGGACGGGGTACGGACTAGTCATATTCTCCCGCGGAAATTATACTTTACACCCAAGGTTTTTTCTGCCTCCAGAGCAGACCAGGATGCATGCCCCCTGGGTTCCGGCCTTCTTTCCTGAATCACTCGCCCTCATTAGGAAGAAGCACCGGAGGTAGAGACCTTTCTTGATCAAATAGACCATTTAGGATAGGTATGTGACTATTTGCGATGCGTGATCCCGGAAATGAAAGTTGGTCTACGAGCTTGACCATTCTTCCTTCGTATGGAAAACACATTATTCGAAAGAGAGAGGAGACTATTGCTTCTATGCAATATATGTAGTCTCGTCCAAGGAGTAGGTTATAATCCAAGGGTCCTTGGACGACCATCAAATTCATCTTGACAGCCTTCCCTTCCAGTGTAATAGGCACATTAGGTAGAATCCCTAATGGTCGACTGGTTCCTCTGTCAAAACCCGAGAGCTTTCTTGTCTCGGGAAAAAGCGCCGGGCAACCCAGTGCTTTCCAAGCAATAGAGGAAAGAATACTCACAGATGCCCCTTCATCAATGATAGTTCCAGCCATCACCATTTTGTATATTTGGACTATAATTCTAAATGGTATACTGGCTGGTAATCGGGGTCTGCCTAGTTGGTTCCAATCAAAGGACACAACCAGGTTGCTTGGTGGTGGGACCGAATATACGGCCGGATATGATCCTGACGATGCTCCTTCCTGCGATAAAGGAGTGGGCACATTGCCCTGATGTTCATCAGAATCGGTGTTGATGAAGAGAACCTGGACGGTGTCATCCTTACTCTCTTCGGTGAGGGTGTCAACTGAAGATGAATCCTCAGTGACTGTGGTATTTGAAGATGAAACTTCTGAAGGGAGAACTGGGTCAACTGCTGTTTCGACCTTTGGACTTTCGTCCGGTCCGGATTCAGTAGGTTCACTTTCAGCGACTGACACTTCAGCTGGCCCTATGAGCGGGGCAGCTGTATTTTCGACCAACGAAGGACTTGGCGCGAGTTTATGGTATCCAGGAGGAAGTAGCAACGGTGCAACCGGTTGATCTTCCAAAACTCTCTTTGCTTCATCTAAAAAGGGACAACGGCGAAGGGTGTGATTGCCTTCACACAGTTCGCAGGGGAATCTCATTCCCCTTCGTCATCTAGGACCTTCACTTTCGTTGGTCGACGGTAAGCATTCAACCTGGTTGTCAGAGGTTGACGCTTCCGAACTGTGCAAACGAGGGGACCAGTCCCTTAGTATCCGGGGAATACTGGGACAATCACGGTGGAGGTGGTCTCCTCTACATATGACACATGGCGATTTGGGCCCGGTTCGTGCTGTGTGTGGGTTTTCGTTAGATACCTTCTGCTTGCCCCCAGGCGCCTTTGGCTCCTTCTGCTTCTTTTCTTTCTTCTTCTTTTCCTTCTTCTTTTCTATGGGAGCCACGCTTTTGGCGGCTTGACCTTTCGAAGAAGAAGGATCGGAGGAAGGCTCATAAGAAGTGGAAGGCTGGAGGGTAGTTCTAGACTGGTCTAACTGTTGACTCGACTGTTCAGGAACCGTGGTGGTCTGAACTACAGCGGTTGAGAATAGCCAAACTGGCAGGCCAATTGTCAGTCCTGGAAGCGACAATGTGGCCATGTGGGGCGCACCAACTTCTCCCCAAGAGGAGAAAGGACTAGGGGTCCCATCATGTGGGATCCCTTGGTTGGTGTGTTCCATGTTCTCAACCTTAAGATCAACGTAGGAATCAGGGGTAATTATGTTCCGTTTAGAATGAATTTTATATGACGACGCTTTAGACACAACTTGCTTTTTCACTTTTTAAGAGTCGAGAAAAAGCTAAAGATGACTCTAGTCTCCTTCGATGTATTAATGAGCCCGAAGTGACAAATGCTCGGATGGACTTTTTCAGTTATAGAGTTTGAAAAAGGCCAAAAGAAACTACTCTGGAGTTCTAGGCAGAGGGTGTGCCAAACCTTTCGCGAAACCACAGAATACGTTTTACAGTACGAGTGGTCGATCTTCGTGAATGCTGTGTTCACTGCATCGCGATCAGTAGGGCGGCAGACACGGTTTCCTATGGATAAAGGCTTTGTTCCTATAGGGGTCCCCCAATATACGCGACGGTACGCGGGGGCACAAATCCGTATTAGTGCTATCGTCCCTCAGGAGGAATCACCCACCTTCGTAGAGATCGACAGTCACTATGTTTAACGACGCCGGTTCACGTCTCTACCTAGACCTCTACTGTGTTTCGTTATGTTTCAAAGCGTTTTTAGATAAATTCAGTTCTTTTTAGGTTGATCTTGCTTAGCAGTTTGCCTTTATGGATCACCACGTGATGTATGAGGCAACTCCTAAATGCAGTCTAAGAATGATAAGCAAGCTTTTTCAATTCTTTCAACTTATGAAAACCTTAACTACTGAAGGAAAAGAAAGACATCATCTTTTCAAACAGATCATAGAGCACACACTGATGCACTTTTCCTAAATCGACATGCAAGCTGTCAAAATGCACATGCACAATGCAAGTATTTCTTTTCTTCTCTCTTAATGTTTGGTGTATGACAAAAAGAAAGCTGTTGTACGATTTCGAATTCAACTTCAAGCGAAAGCAAACAAGTATTTGTCCAATAATCAAAAGAACACCTTAAGATTCACTCGTTTCAAACACAAGAAATACTGAAATTCGAACCATATAACGAAAGCAAATGCTCAAGTAGCTATGAACAGCAATAAACTAGCTCTTAGAATCACAACGACACTTTCTCACAGGTCTAGATCCAAGAGGTCACAGCAAGACTAGTTTACTTTCGCTATGGGAAACTGTGAATGAAAGCAAGAAATACAATAAGAACAATCACGGTTTCTTCATACAACTGAGGCGGAATGATGGCAAAGAAAGGTAGTCTCAGCTGGGTATACAGGTTGACAACAGGCTGCAAAAACAATACTGAAAACTGGGCAACAGAAAGCAGGGAACCCCAGTTGCACAAGGCAAAACTGGATCAGCGCAGGTACTGCACTGTCAATCTGACATGCAGCGCAGGTAGCCCCTTCGGGACCTGCGTTGCAGCGCAGGTAGCCTTTGCTACAGCTGCACTGATGAGACAACTCTCGTCTCACTCAGATTCCGGGTCACAGTTTGCTCAAAAATCAACAGTTTTTGGCCAAATCAGAAGCTATCAGTCAAGTATACTCTAGAGGATGATTAAGGAAGATGAACACTATCACAAAGAGCTTAAAAGAGTCCTTGTGGATCAGCTCTTTAAATCATGAACATGCCCAGCACTGGGCTAGAGTAGCTGCCCTCTACTTTGCATTCGAAGGATTCGAATGCAGTTCGATTCGGTACTCCCTTTGTTCAAGAGATAAATAGCAAGAATACACAAGCTACCAACAAGACACGATCCCCAGCGGAGTCGCCAGTCTGTTGTGGGGAAAAGTATCCAACACGGAATGACCCTATCCCACTCTAAGGGTGACAGTTCCTTAGCAACAACTGAAAGCAAAGCTATCTAAAGTTTCTTCTTTATGACATGCAAGAGATAAAAGGAAGAGATCCACTTACCGATGTCTTGCGCAAATGGTCGATCCAATCTCCTTTGATTGCCGCTTGCCCCCAGCTCCAAGTCTTTTCACGGGCCCAGCTACACGAGATCCTTCAAATAAGACAAGAAAAGGAAACTACAAGAAGCATGCATTCATAATCGATTCAAGGATTAGCATAAATCAAAGACGCAAGTAAGACAATACACTATTGAAACACATGCGAATAGAAGAAACCTCAAATGCTTTATTAATATATGGAAGTAAGGTTCAGGCGGTGATACAACCATGAGAGGTCCAATCCAGCATCACCTTCCCGACGGAGAGAAATCTCTTCTTCACCTCCCTCAAGCAATCACCCAATACTCTCAACTGTAAACCAACAGCAATTCTCTGCACAAAATTCCGGCCTGCAGATCCCATGGGATGAGATCCTTATATAGAGTTTTGGAGTGAAGATAAGTCAGCTTGATGTGTGACTTGTCGTGCTCTTCAACTCCAGTTGTTCTTCAGTCCTTCACTCGGAGTTTCTGCCTTCCACTTGGAGTTTTAGAACCTCTTAACTCATCATTAGGCGAATCTTCTGATCCAAGTGTCATTTTAGAAGCTTCCTGGGCACTGGCACATTGAGAAAAGATTCCTCCACATGTCCAAGTACGCTCAGCGCAGGTAGCCTTTGTCCTACTTGCTATGCAACGCAGGTAGCCTTTGTTGTACCTGCTATGCAGCGCAGATGCCTAGTGGAGCAGCTGCTTTGATCCAAAATTGACCTGTTTTTGAGTGTTTTTTAGTGGAGAACTGATTTGTAGTGTTGTGGTTTGCTGACCTTGTTCCTCTAGGGGTAGGAACAACATGTTTAGGGACTTTGGATCCCTCAGATTATCGACATTTCATGCTCTATGCTGTAAGGCACAAAAATGTCTATAACAGTTGCCCCCTAAAGTATGAGGTCGTTTATCGGGTGAAATGCTTTATTAGGAGGATCCGAAGTTCATTCAATCGTCAGGAGGTGACCTGTAACAAAATACAATACAATACATTATCTTTTCATACTTTCTTTTCATGATCTAGCTGATGCGGGCATTTCCCATGCTCAGCTTTATAAATACATTTGTTGTACATAAACAGACGATCGTCTGATAATAGACTGATAATTCTCTGCTTTTAATTATCATCCTTTTAGTAGGATGATCATCTGCTGCACATGTCTATGTTTTTATCTCCTGAATATATATCGCAGCCCGGATGGATGAAACTAGATCCGGGGTCTTCAAACTCGTCCGATCTTCACTCTAGTACAAGTCGATCCATGTGAGAATTTCTTGAAGTCGAACATGGAAAGACATCGCTTGATTACCAGTCAATAATGTAAACTGTTAACAAGCGCGAGAGGAATCACCGATAATGATGATGACCCTCAAGGTACTGCAGCACAATTCACGTGGCGTGAATATAGGATCTGACGTCGAACACCACGCAAAGTCTTTCGGTCGAAGGTCATTAATGTATACCTATCGCCGGAAGTGAGAAACTTGCCATTGAGGCATGCAAGCTTCAAAGTACTGAGGGGGTGTTCCTAGATCAACTTCTTGGATAATGAGCTGATGTCGACAAGAAGTGATCCGTCAAAGGAGGGCCTTAATGAATCCCACATCAGTGACACGGAACGGAGCTAGTGATGATGGTGAAAACGATCTGTGAACTATGATTCAGGGTGGCGGTCATGGAAGGATGAAAGATGATGTATGGTAGTGGATGGGACCCGGTTGACACTTTCTGAATGACATCTCTTGAACATATAACGACACTGATGTGATGGACCGGTAGCATTACCCCATGTATGGATGGTATGGCGAGACCATGGTGAAGGGACTGGTGAATGATAATAACCCAACCCGATATTTACGGAGGCAAAAGTGTCATGTTCAAGAGCGACCTGCTACCATTAAGCTTTGAGGTTCTCCCAATTTTTCCCCAGTCATTTCTGACCAGTACCTCTTTATTTTTGTCAAGCTTGAGGAGGATAACATATGCTTGTTCTATAACCTGCCCTTCGGGCAAGCCCATCGCTATGTTTTAACGAGCCTAACGATAGGGAAACTCGTTCTCGTCTAAAGACAAGTTTGTCGCTATCTAATATTTTTAACGAGCCCAGCGACAACGACAACTCGGTCCTTTTCATTTTTAGAGAGTCTGAAAAGGGTACATAAAGTGGACTCCAGGGGTCCTTTTTCGTCATCTAATCCCTTAAGTCCGAAAAAGTATAAAACAATACAGAAGGGATGAATGTTCGATATCTTTATCGAGCCGAACTAGACAAGCGCTCGATCTTTTTGTGCAATAATCCCTCAGGTCCAAAAAGATTAAAATCTAGAGGAGGGATAGCTCTTCCGGTCCTTTTAACGAGCTGGAAGGCCAAAACTCGGCAAACTTTTCATATTTTACGAGTCAGTGAAAAGAGCTCAAAGAAGACTCGTCTTTTGAGGAACGAGTGATAAACAGGGATAGCAGTAGATTCCAGGTACAGGTTGGAATTTTCCAATCACGGCAGTATTACAAGGATGGCTAAGGGAAATCACTCTTCGCAGATGTTCCTCAAAATAGGTAAACAATCAAGTGGATGCGAATGATCGGCCAAATGAAAAGTGGAGGTGACGGTGCACAAACACGACCAAGGCTTTTATGGCTGATGAATTTATGGTCTCAAATGGTCATTTACCGGTTCATTTTTCTTAGTGAGCTTGAACACTGGGGGAAGCTTGCTCACAAGCTTAACATTTATTTTTTAACGAGCATGAACTTCCGCATTAAAACTGCTCGGATCTTGCGTTTATTTTTTAACGAGCATGAACTTTGCCAAAACTGCTCGTTTTTACCAGTCATAAAGTAGGAAGGTCTCCTGGAAGATCGTTATTTTTTAAGGAGCTTCATCTCCCTCAGCTTGCTCCATACCCTCTCTTTGTGCAAGCCGGGTATCGGCCCATCCTACGGGTTAGCGGGGTTAGTCCTACCTAAAACTAAAAAGCCGCCCGTGCTTGCATTCCAAGAGGTTTGCATGCCCCCAGGTGTAAGTCGAATTTCAAGGTTACCCCCCAATTTGCAGGTAAAACATTTGTTTTACCGGGAGAGGCCTACCTCTTTCTGGTTACCCAAAGAATGGTTTTATTTGCTGCCGCAAATGAAACTCTTTCTTCGGCGATGTCTATCATTAGGGTACACAAAGATGGTTACAACTTGTTGCAGCAATAGAATCTTTTTCTTTGGAGGCTGCCCCTACTTATCCTCTAAAACATTTGTTTTAATGGGTGAGGCTTGCCTTTTACCCAAAGATGGTTACTACTCGCCGCCGCAAACGGATCCCCTTCTTTGGTAGAGCCTACCTATCTAGACAAAGGTGAATGACCTTTGTCAAACAAGTAACCTTGACAGAAGAATCTTATTCTAGAACAACCCCACTCCTAACAGCCCCTTCTGAGATTCCCAGTCTCTCTTTGTCTTCTTATAATTCTTCTTCCTTTCGAAGAGGATGGCTCAGAGGAAGATTCACAAAGATGAAGGAGGGGACGGGGTACGGACTAGTCATATTCTCCCGCGGAAATTATACTTTACACCCAAGGTTTTTTCTGCCTCCAGAGCAGACCAGGATGCATGCCCCCTGGGTTCCGGCCTTCTTTCCTGAATCACTCGCCCTCATTAGGAAGAAGCACCGGAGGTAGAGACCTTTCTTGATCAAATAGACCATTTAGGATAGGTATGTGACTATTTGCGATGCGTGATCCCGGAAATGAAAGTTGGTCTACGAGCTTGACCATTCTTCCTTCGTATGGAAAACACATTATTCGAAAGAGAGAGGAGACTATTGCTTCTATGCAATATATGTAGTCTCGTCCAAGGAGTAGGTTATAATCCAAGGGTCCTTGGACGACCATCAAATTCATCTTGACAGCCTTCCCTTCCAGTGTAATAGGCACATTAGGTAGAATCCCTAATGGTTGACTGGTTCCTCTGTCAAAACCCGAGAGCTTTCTTGTCTCGGGCAAAAGCGCCGGGCAACCCAGTGCTTTCCAAGCAATAGAGGAAAGAATACTCACAGATGCCCCTTCATCAATGATAGTTCCAGCCATCACCATTTTGTATATTTGGACTATAATTCTAAATGGTATACTGGCTGGTAACCGGGGTCTGCCTAGTTGGTTCCAATCAAAGGACACAACCAGGTTGCTTGGTGGTGGGACCGAATATACGGCCGGATATGATCCTGACGATGCTCCTTCCTGCGATAAAGGAGTGGGCACATTGCCCTGATGTTCATCAGAATCGGTGTTGATGAAGAGAACCTGGACGGTGTCATCCTTACTCTCTTCGAGAGGGTGTCAACTGAAGATGAATCCTCAGTGACTGTGGTATTTGAAGATGAAACTTCTGAAGGGAGAACCGGGTCAACTGCCATTTCGACCTTTGGACTTTCGTCCGGTCCGGATTCAGTAGGTTCACTTTCAGCGACTGACACTTCAGCTGGCCTTATGAGCGGGGCAGCTGTATTTTCGACCAACGAAGGACTTGGCGCGAGTTTATGGTATCCAGGAGGAAGTAGCAACGGTGCAACCGGTTGATCTTCCAAAACTCTCTTTGCTTCGTCTAAAAAGGGACAACGGCGAAGGGTGTGATTGCCTTCACACAGTTCGCAGGGGAATCTCATTCCCCTTCGTCATCTAGGACCTTCACTTTCGTTGGTCGACGGTAAGCATTCAACCTGGTTGTCAGAGGTTGACGCTTCCGAACTGTGTAAACGAGGGGACCAGTCCCTTAGTATCTGGGGAATACTGGGACAATCACGGTGGAGGTGGTCTCCTCTACATATGACACATGGCGATTTGGGCCCGGTTCGTGCTGTGTGTGGGTTTTCGTTAGATACCTTCTGCTTGCCCCCAAGCGCCTTTGGCTCCTTCTGCTTCTTTTCTTTCTTCTTCTTTTCTATGAGAGCCGCGCTTTTGGCGGCTTGACCTTTCGAAGAAGAAGGATCGGAGGAAGGCTCATAAGAAGTGGAAGGCTGGAGGGTAGTTCTAGACTGGTCTAACTGTTGACTCGACTGTTCAGGAACCGTGGTGGTCTGAACTACAGCGGTTGAGAATAGCCAAACTGGCAGGCCAATTGTCAGTCCTGGAAGCGACAATGTGGCCGTGTGGGGTGCACCAACTTCTCCCCAAGAGGAGAAAGGACTAGGGGTCCCATCATGTGGGATCCCATGGTTGGTGTGTTCCATGTTCTCAACCTTAAGATCAACGTAGGAATCAGGGGTAATTATGTTCCGTTTAGAATGAATTTTATATGACGACACTTTAGACACAACTTGCTTTTTCACTTTTTAAGAGTCGAGAAAAAGCTAAAGATGACTCTAGTCTCCTTCGATGTATTAACGAGCCCGAAGTGACAAATGCTCGGATGGACTTTTTCAGTTATAGAGTTTGAAAAAGGCCAAAAGAAACTACTCTGGAGTTCTAGGCAGAGGGTGTGCCAAACCTTTCGCGAAACCACAGAATACGTTTTACGGTACGAGTGGTCGATCTTCGTGAATGCTGTGTTCACTGCATCGTGATCAGTAGGGCGGAAGACACGGTTTCCTATGGATAAAGGCTTTGTTCCTATAGGGGTCCCCCAATATACGCGACGGTATGCGGGGGCACAAATCCGTATTAGTGCTATCGTCCCTCAGGAGGAATCACCCACCTTCGTAGAGATCGACAGTCACTATGTTTAACGACGCCGGTTCACGTCTCTACCTAGACCTCTACTGTGTTTCGTTATGTTTCAAAGCGTTTTTAGATAAATTCAGTTCTTTTTAGGTTGATCTTGCTTAGCAGTTTGCCTTTATGGATCACCATGTGATGTATGAGGCAACTCCTAAATGCAGTCTAAGAATGATAAGCAAGCTTTTTCAATTCTTTCAACTTATGAAAACCTTAACTACTGAAGGAAAAGAAAGACATCATCTTTTCAAACAGATCATAGAGCACACACTGATGCACTTTTCCTAAATCGACATGCAAGCTGTCAAAATGCACATGCACAATGCAAGTATTTCTTTTCTTCTCTCTTAATGTTTGGTGTATGACAAAAAGAAAGCTGTTGTACGATTTCGAATTCAACTTCAAGCGAAAGCAAACAAGTATTTGTCCAATAATCAAAAGAACACCTTAAGATTCACTCGTTTCAAACACAAGAAATACTGAAATTCGAACCATATAATGAAAGCAAAAGCTCAAGTAGCTATGAACAGCAATAAACTAGCTCTTAGAATCACAACGACACTTTCTCACAGGTCTAGATCCAAGAGGTCACAGCAAGACTAGTTTACTTTCGCTATGGGAAACTGTGAATGAAAGCAAGAAATACAATAAGAACAATCACGGTTTCTTCATACAACTGAGGCGGAATGAAGGCAAAGAAAGGTAGTCTCAGCTGGGTATACAGGTTGACAACAGGCTGCAAAAACAATACTGAAAACTGGGCAACAGAAAACAGGGAACCCCAGTTGCACAAGGCAAAACTGGATCAGCGCAGGTACTGCACTGTTAATCTGACATGCAGCACAGGTAGCCCCTTCGGGACCTGCGTTGCACCGCAGGTAGCCTTTGCTACAGCTGCACTGATGAGACAACTCTCGTCTCACTCAAATTCCGGGTCACAGTTTGCTCAAAAATCAACAGTTTTTGGCCAAATCAGAAGCTATCAGTCAAGTATACTCTAGAGGATGATTAAGGAAGATGAACACTATCACAAAGAGCTTAAAAGAGTCCTTTTGGATCAGCTCTTTAAATCATGAACATGCCCAGCACTGGGCTAGAGTACCTGCCCTCTACTTTGCATTCGAAGGATTCGAATGCAGTTCGATTCGGTACTCCCTTTGTTCAAGAGATAAATAGCAAGAATACACAAGCTACCAACAAGACACGATCCCCAGCGGAGTCGCCAGTCTGTTGTGGGGAAAAGTATCCAACACGGAATGACCCTATCCCACTCTAAGGGTGACAGTTCCTTAGCAACAGCTGAAAGCAAAGCTATCTAAAGTTTCTTCTTTATGACATGCAAGAGATAAAAGGAAGAGATCCACTTACCGATGTCTTGCGCAAATGGTCGATCCAATATCCTTTGATTGCCGCTTGCCCCCAGCTCCAAGTCTTTTCACGGGCCCAGCTACACGAGATCCTTCAAATAAGACAAGAAAAGGAAACTACAAGAAGCATGCATTCATAATCGATTCAAGGATTAGCATAAATCAAAGACGCAAGTAAGACAATACACTATTGAAACACATGCGAATAGAAGAAACCTCAAATGCTTTATTAATATATGGAAGTAAGGTTCAGGCGGTGATACAACCATGAGAGGTCCAATCCAGCATCACCTTCCCGACGGAGAGAAATCTCTTCTTCACCTCCCTCAAGCAATCACCCAATACTCTCAACTGTAAACCAACAGCAATTCTTTGCACAAAATTCCAGCCTCCAGATCCCATGGGATGAGATCCTTATATAGAGTTTTGGAGTGAAGATAAGTCAGCTTGATGTGTGACTTGTCGTGCTCTTCAACTCCAGTTGTTCTTCAGTCCTTCACTCGGAGTTTCTGCCTTCCACTTGGAGTTTTAGAACCTCTTAACTCATCATTAGGCGAATCTTCTGATCCAAGTGTCATTTTAGAAGCTTCCTGGGCACTGGCACATTGAGAAAAGATTCCTCCACATGTCCAAGTACGCTCAGCGCAGGTAGCCTTTGTCCTACTTGCTATGCAACGCAGGTAGCCTTTGTTGTACCTGCTATGCAGCGCAGATGCCTAGTGGAGCAGCTGCTTTGATCCAAAATTGACCTGTTTTTGAGTGTTTTTTAGTGGAGAACTGATTTGTAGTGCTGTGGTTTGCTGACCTTGTTCCTCTAGGGGTAGGAACAACATGTTTAGGGACTTTGGATCCCTCAGATTATCGACATTTCATGCTCTATGCTGTAAGGCACAAAAATGTCTATAACAGCTGTGAGCTTGCAAGTTATGTTTTCTGGGGATTTTGGCAAGCTGAGTTTCTCGAAATGTATTGAGGATTTCTAGGGCTGTTCCTATGTATTCTTTTAATCTGGGATCATTTGTCAAAAACTTCCCTTTTATCTATTGGATAATTATATCAGAATCTCCTAGGACTGACACTCTAGTTGCTTGCAATTTTTTGAGCAATTTAAGACCTAGCAACAGAGCTTCATATTCAGCCATATTATTTGTGCATCTAAAGTTTAATCTGTAAGCATGGCCTTCAGCATGATTGTTTTTAAGATTGTGCACCCAGACCCCTGCCCCTGCTCCTAATTTGTTGACCGAACCATCAGATTCTAAGTACCAAAGGATTTGTTGTTATTGATTTTTATCTAGACTTGCAGGGATCTTTTCAGCAGGGAGATCTGGTTTTTTAGTTCCTTCTGGCTTATCTAATGTTTCATGATGTTGAGAAATTTCTTGGATTCACGCACTGGACTTTTCATGTGTTGTTTTTTCTGTTTTATCTGTTAAGAGTTTTATTTTGTCTGGAGGATCAATTTCGGAATTGTAAAGGACAAAAGAATCCATGTCTGAATGCACTGAGTAGATAGGGAAATTTTGAGGTTTCTCTTGACTACTTACTACATACTTCATTAAGGTTTCTCTGTATAGTCTCTTTGGTTGACCAAACACTGAAATAGTAGCATAAGACATGTCCAACTGTAGAGATCCTTGAAGCTTTGCACCCCAAGAACTAGACAATAACATACCATATTTTGGAGGAATATCTGCTACTACTATGTCCATTAAGATGGTTTTGGCAGGAGATTGGACAAGTGACACACACAAATCTTTGATTAAACCCAAACATTTGACTTGACTTGAATCAAAAGACAAAAGATCTTTATATGGCCTGGTTATGTCAAGGTCAAGTTTTTCCATTACAGATTTAGGCATTAAGTTATGAGAGGCACTTGAATCGAACATGGCGTTATGGAGTATCTTATCATGAATGTTCAAAGCCACGTAAAAAGGAGGAGCTTGTCCCTCTGCTGTTTTTCCATTTACTTCAGGGCCAAATATCAATTCCGGCTGGTCATCAAAAATGTTTACTGAATCTTCATTGACAAGAATTTTGAGTGATCTGGTAATCTGACTTCTGTAGACATCGTGTTTAGCTAATTCAGATAAGGGAACAACTATCTTTAGTTTTCCTACTTCTGTCTCAAAATTGAAAGGTTTCTCGATCTGAGTTTTTCTAATTCGGACAACTGAATTTTCTGCATTTTTATCTTTTTTAGGAATGGGATTATGTGCTGAAATTTTTTCCAAATCATGTTCTAGAGGTGGTTCTTCTTTTTCTTTAGCACAAATAACAGTGGGAAACTGTCTGTTAAATGGCTGATTTTTTGATATATCTTCAACAATTGGATTATTTGGGTTAGAATTTGTTTTGGAAAGAATATGTACAGGGGAGTTATTGATCTTACCTTTGTTAGGCTGCTTAGTATCTTTCTGTTTGCTGATTTTAGGGACATCTATCCTTCTGCTCCTTAGATTGTATTGGTTATTGACTTCATAAATGGCTGTATCATATCCCTCCCTAAAGTCAAATGATTCACCTGACTAAGTTTGGAATTGTTCAAGAATGTTAGTTTCTTGATCCTCCTGGGTCAAAAAAACTTGTTGTTTATTGTTAAGTCCCATCAAATTAATTTGAGTGTCTTCGGTTGGTTCATCAGAAGTTGAGGCTTCAGCATAATTTTTTTGAAATGGGGGCCTGATATTTTGGTCAGGCCCTGTTTTTCCAGTGATGGGATTTTGATTTTTCTTAAAATTTGGATTTCCCACAGTGTTGTTTGTTTGACCATCCCAAGGGGATTTTCTCTCAATTGTTTCCATTCTATCTCCCAGCCTCTCCATTTCTTTAGTAATTGCATCTAATTTTTGTTCAACGACAGAAGGTTCTTCTTTGAAAGGTATCCTCCTTTCAGCTCTGGCTCTAGATCGTTTAGATATCAGATTGGCCTCAACACTGACAGCTATACTCTGCATTTCTTCTAAGTTTCTAGGAGCTCTTTCCCTAAGTTGGTATGCCATGTCAGAATCAAATGCATCAGGGAATTTGATCAAGGCCAAATCTGGAGGAGGTCTGAGATTCTGAGGAATAGAATTGTAAACACTGTTGAATCTGGTATAGTAATCTTGGACAGTTTCTTGTGTGCCTCTTCTTAAGTTCTCGTATTCTGATAAAATGTGGAGAGGATCTTTCTTCTTTTCCCATCTGTTCAAGACGGTCTGATAAAGAGCTTGTGGGTCATTGATACTGTTTGTAGGGAGGGCTCTAAACCAAGTTCTAACATCTCTAGTTAAACTTTGAACAAATACTTTCATTCTGACATCATCATCATCAATCTCATAGTTTTCAAAATAGTCGGTCATTTTCTTGGCATGTTGTTGAGCTGTGTAAGTGCCAGTACCATAAAAATAGGTGATTTTTCTTTGATAGTCTTAAGGCATAGCCTCTAGATTTGCAGGTAAGTTTAGGGGAGTATATCGGTTTGCCATGATTGTAGAGATGGGTGTGACAACTGGAAGAGCAGGGATAACAGTGGGAATGTGAGTCGCAGATGGAGGAGTGGTGAGAGTGGTTTGAAGTGCTGATGATGAACTTGGAGAAGCTGCAGCAATGATAGAAAGGTTTGGTGTTTTTCTAGAGGTAAGCTCAGATTGAATGGGGTTCTGCAAAGGTCTGTTAAGGTGTGAATTAGCAGAATTTTCTTGGCTCTCTTGTATTCTAAGGATCCTGGGAATCAGGTTAGGATTTTCAAACACATGTGGAGGATTAGGATCAGGATTTGATCTTGTGTAATGAATCTTTATTGGAGCCAGTTTCTAGGTATGTTTTTGGTTTTTTCTTGGAATAGTTTTAACAATAAAACTTTTGCAGTCTCTTGTAAGAAGTTTTGGATGTTTTAGTTTTGAACTTTCCTAAAGGTCTATTGAAAGAAGGAACTGATAAAAAATTTGAAACAACTGTTCAAAACATAAACTAGACTGGAGATAGACTGAAGCAACATTTATTTACTTCTGCAATTGCAAAGCAAAAGCAGTTTCAAAGGCTACCTGGTTAACTTCAGGCTCCATCTGTAGCTTATGAAATAAACAATAATAACAGACAATTTTTCAGGTCCCCAGCAGAGTCGCCAATGATGTTATCACTCAGGTTGTTCCCAAAAGTTGTAAAAAATGGAATACGGCCGAGGTAACCACAGACCAATCTTTTAGATACAGATTCTAGCCAATCTGCATCAAGAGAGGGCACTTTCTTTATGATTTAGCTTTGTTTTGAAAGGTATTACGCTAGTTATGAAGTACAATGGTTTTGTTCTGAGTTTGGGTGGTGAGATTCAATAGAACATTGAGGTAGAACTGAAGAGTTTATTCCATTGGGCATGATGGAGTCAAAAGAGACAGGGTTTCCTGGATTCGGTTTCTAACAGAGGATGGCATCACAGAGCAAGGTAGTCAAACATGGAACAATTTAAAGGCTAGAATCAGACGTAATGGACTCAAATGGATGAAGGGCAGTTAAGAATCCTTCAACATATTGAAAGGGGGAAATGGATGCTTACTGTTAAAGAGAAGTTAAGAATTCCTTAGCAAATAAAAAACATGAAAGAATAAGGGGAAACAGGAGCAATTAAGAATTCACCGCTTATACTAATTCTGAAGAAAACATAGAGAATAATAAAAACTGAAAACAGAGTGCAGTTAAGCAAATTTTGAATTAATCTTTCTCTTTATCATTCAAATTTATGAAAACACGGATGATTTAACAAACAAGAAATTGTAAAACACAAGGTAGAAAGTACTCATTGATCCATGGGTTGATTCAAGAATTTTGTGACAAGTCTTCTACATCAATTCCTCATCCAGTAGGCCAGACAACATTTTGATCCCAACAACTTTTTATTCCAAAGTTTAGTATTACAACAAAGTCTAGAGAAAACTACACATACCCAACTGCTTCAAAACTTTGATGAAGGGGCTATTTATACAACAAAATATGTACAACAGAATGTCTCATCAAAGCTATGATAGAATATCTAAGTTTAATCTAAAATAATTTACAAGAGAAGATAGAAAACGGCTCGGAAAAGATATCTGATGTTGTGCTGGAGGCTGGCTCTTTAGGGTTCAGTTTGCAGGTGTCCTTTGTAGCTCTGCGCCGACTGTTTGCCTTAACTGCTCTTTAATTCTGATCTTCTGCTCTTAATTGGCTCGGATATTCATTAATTCTGATTTGATTTGCCTTTAGTACTGCACTGATACACTTTAACGCTCCTCTGATACTCTTTGACTTTGTTTAGATAATCTTCGGCAAAATCACATAACCAATCTTTTGTCGACGCGTTTCGAACCAACCAGTGTGGTTCATCGTCAGGACAAGTTGAATAACCAATCCGGCTTAGCTTGAATAAATAGAGTGTGCAGAGACTCCAACGGCTATAATGCCAATAACCGAGGAATCTCTGCAACGTTTAAGAAATACCAGATCAGATTTCAACTTAGTAACCTGCATGCGTGACCGCTCGAATTGACTTGTTGTGTACCCTATTTTCTTTATTCATATATGTCCGGTGTTTAGCCCAAAATATCTTTGTATAAGTCGGTTTCTCTCTTCTGCAAGTTTTGGAAACCCTCTGTGCTGTTTCAACTGTGTTAAAAAGAGGAAGAAAACTGTAACTGGTGGGTTGAATGGTAGTCTTGCGGAGCTCAATTTTGTAACTATGCTGGTCGGAGGTGGTCGAAACTAGAGCTGAGTCGGTTTTAAGCTTGGAGCGCGCAGGCGCTATATGCAGAAAACATAACAAAAATTACCTTTTTTACCCTTTATTGACAAAAATGAATTTTGGCGGGAAATTTTGTTTCGAAGGATGGATGACATCAGTGGGGGTACGGTATGGATGACGTGGCAGGTGACATGGTAGGTGACGATAGTGAGGGGTGATGTGGCAAGATGACGTCAGCAAAGGGTCAATGGGAGGGCAATAAGTTGTTTTGCCCGCACCGCTTTTGGGCTTGGACAGTTTCGGGCGGAGGGGAGCAAACATGGCGGAAGAATGACGCGTGGCAAAGGTACGACGCCAAAACCACGGATTCCCCACGAGTTAAAGATTGGTAGCGGAGGGGGTCGTGAAATGAATAACAGTTGTCGGATGGTGAGGTCCAAATTGGACGGATGGCGTTTTGCGGAGATGGCGGATGATTAACGTGCGGGGGATGCATTCAAACTGTTATTAATTGTATCGGGGGCATTCTCATAGGTCTGCGGGGTTGGGTTAAGTTATTAATTAACCAAAGGTTTAATTAATCCTTTGAGCGTGCGCAGGGGAAAGGTTTATTTAACAAGTTTCAATTAACCTTGTAAATTCCCAAAAAAAACGTTTATGGTTGTATATCAACTGGGGCGGGAATACAAAAATATGGGGGTTTTTATAATATAAATATATAATATGGGATTTGGGTAATAAGGAGGGATTTACATAATAAAAGTCAATGGTTGATATGAATTTGAAAAACTGAAAGCGCTAAGTTATAAATTTAGGCTTAAGGGGAAAAAGGGGTTTTTTGTGACATTTGTACATTTTCCTAAGTAAACATGGGGTTTTACTAAGGCTTTTTATGAAATGAGATGGTGTGATTTGGTGATATTAAGCAGATCTTAATATCATTGGAGAAGTTAGTAAATGACTTGGGGAAAAAGTATGAATGGGAGATTAGTCATGCCTTGCTTGAGCTGCTTCAAGAGAAATATTTGCCATGGCACTTGTGATAGAGGTAAAATTAACACTTTGAGAGACAAAATCAATCACAAGTCTCATTCTGCAACACCAAAACTGCCTACCCTGCCTACTTTGCCTAACATTTTTTCTTCTTTTACTTGGGTGCACTTAGACTAGCAAACCCTTTTCCACTTTTCTTTTCTTTTGCATGATAAGCCTATCTAAGTCTGCACTTATTTCTTCCAAGGGCTCAGATTAAACAGTTGAGCTCCTTTGTTTATCTACCTACCTACTTATCTGTCAAGATTAAACAGTTTGGACAAATTTTATTCTCTATCTCTAAAACATGAAATTCAAACATGAACTGGCCAAGATTAAGCTATTTGGCCATTCATCAATTGTGGCAAAAAGTTCAACAAGCTGTACATGATGCTTTATTTATAGAAAATGAAATAGTAGTGGCATTTGGACTTGCACACTTTCCTGGTCTTTTTTATTGGGGTTCATTTCTTTTCATTTTTTCTTTTGACCATTTTATTTTTTTCACCCTTTGATTTTTCTTTTAGGGTATACCCTCTTTACATTTTTTTAATTTTTTGATTTTTTCAGATAATATGGAAACCTTTACAGAAAGGAAAGGAAGAACACATTACAGATCTCAACCAGTCAATCATGAAATATGACACCTATAACTATAGGAGTATAACAGGTCTCACTCGGGCTAAGCTGTGACGAGTAAAAAAGTGTGGTCGTTAAGCCAACGCTTTCCCCTGAAATTCATAGTCAATAAAGTGAATCACACAAATAAAAGGTTGTGATGAATTCTAGGGGGTCAAACCTTGCCTCCAAATATACCTAGGCACCCCGCTGGGGGAGGTAAAATATGCCTGCCACTTATCAGGCCAACGTGGCGACCACGTCAGCAGTTGGTACCACCATCAGGCGAGCATGAAATTATTCAATATGTCACCCTCCTCCCTTGCTTTGTACCCAATCCAACTCCACCATGTGTCTCGCCCTGTGCCATCTCTTCCTTTTCTCGCCTAAAAACCCCCACGAACCGACTTTTTCACCTCGTGCATCGACCATTACAATTAAAAATTGTTTATTTCAAACCATTCATTGTTTAGCCACTGCATTTGTTTGCAGTTGCCTCTAACCGACTCTCAACTAGCGTAAGGACCTTCTTGCACCTGCGGTGCCCAATTCCCTCCGCTTACTCAGTAATCCATTGTCTCCCTCTCCTTGCACAATTGTCACCATGCTTGAATTAAAAAACAAGGGCTCGTAAAAAACAACCAAAACCATAGGGCCACACCGAACCCTTTATGGACACAGAAGGGGAAATTCATGATTTCTTCTGTCCTCTGAACCTATCTGACCTCTATTTTGACTTCTATGGATGCTACCTAGATAAGGAAGACCCCTTCTAACTCATTGATTCAGAGTTATATCACTTAATCACCCCAACAATATACCCTTTCCTAGAATCCATATCCTAGATCATGGCCACCATCATTAAAGAGAAAAATTGTTGTATTTCCTCCATTGGGGAGAAAATTCTGGAGGTCAATCTTGAATTGATACACAACACCTCTATTTAACTAAAAGCCCCAAATTTAGAGAATTTAATACAGACCACGCTCTTCTATGATTACATTGGGATCTCAGCTAAAGAGAAATAGGTCTTTCTCCAACTAATCATGGCGCCAAATGCGCAATTTACTGCCAACTCATAAACCATTCCCATTTCTTCATTTTCAAAGTATGTGCATCCCATCATGTCAGTTATCCTATTGCTATTTGGTGAGGACAAGACCAGAAATGTCTCCAAAGAAACCTTAGGGATTTCACACAAGATGATGAAGCTAGACATTGTCCTTGATATTCCCTCTTTCCTGACCGAAGCAATTAAGTTCCAATGCAATCAATACTACCTGGCCTCCTCCTTCAGATATTACTCCATATTTGTTTACTTGTTCCTTTACACTCATGTGGAAGAATTTGAGTACCTAGGCCTTGGTAGTGTAGACTGCCATAAGAAATGGAAATTTGTGGTTGACTAGGACAATTCTCTGAAGGAAAATCCCAACAATGAGTGGTTTTCACACTTTCTCTCTACTTTTATGGCCACTTGATATAAAATTATCAAAAAAGTCTCCCCTCCTAGAGTCTTAGCTCAACAGAGAACAATTTTTCAAATCACCAAGGATGCTAGGGTGGGTGACTGGTATTTGATTGAAGACTACACTGAAATCGAAGTATATGGTTATGAATTTTCTCCTTACTAGCCACTTGTATTTGTGCCCATGAGGGATTTTGCCTTGGAGTTCATCAGGTA
This sequence comes from Pinus tabuliformis, assembly GCA_031772625.1. Classification (NCBI taxonomy): domain Eukaryota; kingdom Viridiplantae; phylum Streptophyta; class Pinopsida; order Pinales; family Pinaceae; genus Pinus; species Pinus tabuliformis. Next base: position 432,008,659 of record CM062808.1, on the reverse strand, counting down.
GAGCTTAAACATAGACCAAATATATTTTTCCCTGCCAAAAGGGATTATATGTTTAAGCTTCCCATGATTGTAGGACCCTTTGTTGTGAATGCAAGGCAAGCTTTCCAATAGGTTGAAACTATGTTAAAGGAGTTGAACTTTGGAATAGGAGAGGTGTGGCATTATGATCCTCATGGTACTATTTCTAGTAGAAGGAAAGAGATTAATGCCTCTGCCTATGAACAAGAATCTAAACCAAAGCTAGAATGGAAGGCTAGTATTGATTCATGGCCCATCAAAATAGAGATCGAAGTTGATACACCAAGCTCAAAGGAAAAATATCAGAAGAGGAGTATTGACCAGGCAGGGGATACCGAGAAGCGGGGATGCATCCTCAACCAAGAAGGCAAAAATTTGGCAGTAGAAAGAGGAGGATATTGAGGTCAAATTGAATGAGAAGAGGCTAGACCATCCAAGCTTCCATGTGCAATTAGAGGACCCTCAACAAGCTTCCACCTACAGTTCAACCGAGGTAGCTATCCTAGGTTCAATCAGAAACACACCAGTAGCAGACCCTAAGTGGGAGGAAGGGTAGCTAACGGAGGAAAAGAACACAAATTTTAGGGATGATATGTTGCACTGTTGGCCTCCCATTCAATGTCATAGCATACTAGACTCTTGGTAGCCATGGATTGGGAAAGGAATCAAATGAAATTTTCCTTGTATCACCCTTTAGTGTTGTCCCTCCCCTTTGCACCTTAGCTCAAAACCATGGAATTTTCTCTGGACATGACCAGTGTCCCCTTCTAAGATAAAATAAATTTACATAGGCATGCAGGGGAGATGTTATATAGTGAGTTGATCAAAGGATCCTTGACCATCAGCAAGGCCAAGAAGTTGTTGGAGAAGGCAGCTACTAACGTGAAGAAGGAGAATCCTAACTCAAGAGCCTTCCATCTCCAAAATGAAGGCTATAAGGAGTTAACTATCAATTTGGGGGTGGACCCAAGTGATAAAGATGCCATAGATGATACCATTAAATTCTCACAGTCATAAACACAGTCACTAAGGTATTAACTTAAAATTCCTACTGTCGAACATGTACAAAACAAAGGGTTGGCTTAGGTTGAAAATGAGAAAGAAATCATGGCCAAGGAATTAATTGAAAGGAATAATGTGGTAGTAGCACTCAAGCTGAAGGTAGTTGATCTGCAATAAAAGTTTGATTCCCACATATGCGTTGTGGGGTTACCAGACAACCCAAAAAATCCCACTAAGCAGTTAACCAACGCCCTCACAGATCTGCAACTGTCAGAGAGTGAGCTTAAAAATGTCAAGATTGACTTGGACAACACCAAGTACAAGCTGGAAAACAAGGAGAAATTGCTCAAGTCCACCCAAGAAAGTGTGGATCAAATTAATAATAATTATCAAGTGGCACAAGATGAAATCAAAGCACTAAAGAACAAGTTGAAGGGAAACATGGCCCTCGTTGAAGCTAGGAAGATAATTTGGGATTATTTCATCTTATAAATAAAGAAATTATGGGAACATATGAAATTGGTTGTAGAAAAAAAGGCTACAGTAAAGGCCATTAATTCTTTGTCCTGTTAGCCAAGGAGGAGGACACTAAGAATGTCAGTATTAAGGAATTTAGACTTTTGTGATCCATAACATTGTATAGAAATCTTCGGCAAAATCACATAACCAATATTTCGTCGACGCGTTTCGAACCAACCAGTGTGGTTCATCGTCAGGACAAGATGAAGAACTGATCTGGCGTAGCGAGAATAAATAGAGTGTGCAGAGATTCCAACAGCTAAATCCTAACGGCTAATTTTGACCCGGTCAAACCACTAAATTAGTTAGTTAAAATTTCTCGAAGAAAGTAAAATAAGGTAAATTAAGGAAATTCAATTGCTAATTTAAGGAAAAGAATAATATTAATATTATCCCAAATATTAAGAAAAAATGATATTTTAATAATAATGGTCATATTATATAATAAATAATCTCTAATCCCTTATAACCCATTATTAAAATTAGAATTTATTTATCCTAGGTAATTTATTGATAATTTTCTAATGGTAAAAAAGATCGTGTTTTTTAGAATAGGGATGATGGCTGGAAGATTAGCAGTTGCTGGGTCCCTGCCTTGTCTTCCTAACCTTTTTCCCCCCTCTTTTTTTCTCTCCTTTGGCTGGTTTGTCCTGTTATTATTTGTGGTTTGGGTCCTTTTTTTGCTTTGTTTGAGTTTCGGGCTTAGTAATATTAACCTTTCATACTATTGGGCATATGAGTTTTTCCCCTATCTCTTTATATATTTTTAATTTTACTTTTTATGTTTCTTATTATTGGCATAGTTAATTATATAAAATTAAAATAGTTATATTTTATATTTTGACCATTAAGTTTTAAGGATGGATTTTGATATATCAACCCTAGATTTCGTCATTCTTCTATTAGTATTAATTTACTTACCTATAACATTATAGTTCTAATATTGATTTAGTTATTAGTTATGATATTAATAGTCCTAGTGTTAATGACCCTAGATTATGAGGTTATATAATGGAACTTATTTCTAGAAATATCAATTATTAGTAGACATATATTGTTTATAATTAATTAATGACCAATTAATTTAATCACTTTATATGTTTGATTCTAAAAAGCATGATATATCTTACCTTAGATAATTATGAATAAATTACCTAGGGTAAATAAAATTCGAATAATATTAATAATGTGTTGTCTTTACTTATAAGTTATATTTGATTATAGCTTAATTATTATATAGTATGTCCATCATTATTATAATTTTCTTAATATTTAGGATAATATTAATATTAATATTATTAATATTAGTATTAATATTAGGATTATTATTATTTTTAATATCAATAACCCTAGATTAGGGATTTACCTATTGTGACTATTTTCTAGAAATATTAACTATTGGTGGATATAGATGATGTAATAATCATATTGACCCGGGTTTTTAAACATTATTTATGATTGATTCTAAAAAACACGATCTTTTTTACCATTAGAAAATTATCAATAAATTACCTAGGATAAATAAATTCTAATTTTAATAATGGGTTATAAGGGATTAGAGATTATTTATTATATAATATGACCATTATTATTAAAATATCATTTTTTCTTAATATTTGGGATAATATTAATATTATTCTTTTCCTTAAATTAGCAATTGAATTTCCTTAATTTACCTTATTTTACTTTCTTCGAGAAATTTTAACTAACTAATTTAGTGGTTTGACCGGGTCAAAATTAGCCGTTAGGATTTAGCTGTTGGAATCTCTGCACACTCTATTTATTCTCGCTACGCCAGATCAGTTCTTCATCTTGTCCTGACGATGAACCACACTGGTTGGTTCGGGACGAAATATTGGTTATGTGATTTTGCCGAAGATTTCTATACAATGTCAGTATTGTTGAGAGATTTATCAAGCTCCTTAATGAGAAATAAATTGGTGAGTTGAGAACGATATACATCATCAACATGGTAGGTGTGATCATGGAAGTTTCCAAAATGATCCAGAAGAAGTGTGGGATAGGACTGAAGCGTGTGTGAGTTAGCTAGAAAAGTTGGTTGCAACATTCAACTCTAGCTTTGAACAGAGAACGAGATCAAACTTACCTAGCTATTTGGATTCCCAAGTACATCTTCTACCATGGGAGTAATATGAGCAATTATTAGTTGAATCCAAGAGTAAGGTAGACGTGTCACATGAAAATACTACCGCTCTTAAGGGTAGGACCATCGTGAATTATCTTCAAAGAGACTTTTAGTTGTGGTGGCTTGTGAAGATCTTGTCCATGGCTAGGCCAAATTAGATTGGTCTCACGAATTTAAGGATGGACTACAACACTCTTATTCACACTCACACACTAGATGCAGTTATATGCCAAATATATGATCAGTTTCTTAACCTACCACGAGTGTGGGTAGTGGAGCATGGGTTTGCTTCAAAGGATCAAGCGAACCAACAATGAATATTTTTCTGATTTAGGAATCCTGACAAATCATTGTCATTTTGCAATTTCGAAATATTTTTTTTTCAAGAAATAATCAAGTTTATTATGTAATAATTAGGACAGCTAGGCCATCAGCACACACGAACAACTGACTAGTTTAGAAAACTAGAGCACTCCAAGATATTTTGGTAACTATTATTGTTGGGACTCTGATCTGAAATTTAAAATTGAAGGTTTCCTGAAAAATTTTGCAAGCTAGTTTATGTCTTGTGGACACTGGATTGAAATTGCAAAAGAACATAAACTTAGTAATTTTTGTAGATTTAAACAATGAAAAATAGACAACATGCAACATCACAAAACAACAATTTGATGATGGAGTTGACTTCTCCACTTGTCCTACCCACATTGGCCCATTCTTCCAACCATACTGAGCAATCAACTGTTGATGTTAGTGCCACATCACCATACGGCCTGCCCAGTCAACCCTGCAAGTTGACTTTTTAGGTGTTGGTCAAATCTCAGAACGTGATAACTTTCACATAAGGTGTCGGATTGAGGGGATTCAAGTGTCGTCGGAATCAAAACGACGAGATCTAAAATTTGGCACTACTTTCCAGATATTTTGAGCACTTAAATTTTTGAGCATATTTTTGATCCCCTACATCAGACTCTCCCTATAAAAGGGAGGAGGAACTCATTTGTAAGGGTTCAATTTTCTATTGGAGGATCCAATATTCTACAAGTTTTACAAGTTTTAAAGGTTATGAGATGTATGTTATTCATGGAGATTAATAAATATTTTTTGGTGATTCCAAGCACTGATATGTGGAGTATGTGTTCATGTATTTTCTTATCATTTTCAAGTATTTATTTCCTCTTAGAAATCATGTAATTGTAGTTGTTGGAACTCAGTCTTGTATGTCAGATTTATCTATGTCATGTTATGAAAAATGGTACCTGTAATATGTGAGATTGAATGCCTTAAAATGTGCTCCATGGTTTCTAATTTCGTTTCCTTTATCTATTCGTGATTCTACTGGAATTCAATACACATGATTCTATCACTAGCCCTCTGCACTAGGTTTCCTTCTTTTATCTCTTCCTTCACCTATACTACAACAGCTAAAGAAAATTTGCTACCTATGTGTAACCTATACTACAACAACTAAAGAAAATTTGCTACCTGTGTGTATGCCACCATGGCTGATCATTAATTCTTTGGAATTAAATATCGTCAATGTGTGAAATGTGATTTGCCTCTTATTAAAATAATTGAACCATATTTAAGTCATTATATATTTAACTCTTGAGAAGCACCGATTTATTTTCAAGATGCACTAAGATATCCTAGGCACTGACCCTTTTCCTCAACCCGGGGGTTGTCCCTAGGAGGAATGAATTATAATATATTTCCCTTAGTATGATTTCTAAACATTCCTTTTATATGGTGAGAAAAGGAAGTGTGGGTTGAGACCACTCCCCTAGCCGAGTTCTTAAACTATAATCCTGGCTTTTAGAAGGCCTCATACTCGTTCAGATACCTGTCAACAGAAAACTCCTCCTGTCTTTGACCTAGAACGAATTGTCTCTAGGAGAATCCAGAGAGAAAGAACCCCAATAACTCTATATCTTGTTGTTTTTTCCCCAGGGACCTAAACTTCTAGCTCTCAGAAAGTTGAGATAAGCACCCCTAACACCTCGTTTAGGTGGCTAGACTTCTTAGAAGGGTGTTCCCCCATCTGATTTCTATTTTCCATAACTGAAGTCTGAAGAGATCTCTATTAGTTCTGATCCTTTTGTATTTCATACTTTCCCGAAAGTTTAAGAAGATGAATATATTCTTATTAGTAGTTCTCCTCAAACCCCCATAGTGATTTCACACCAAATATTATCATGCTTTTTTTCACAACCCCTCACCCAGGCCTTGCAGCGAATATTTTTCAAACTCCTTTGAAAACCATGGTCATCCTTGGGTTTTTACTCAACATATATACTCCTTTAAAACTACAACAGCCTATGAATGAAATTCCCCAAGACTATCTTAAGCTCTTGCCTAGATTCACTGGGATAGATGATGTCACGACCCAAAAACATATTGATATCTCTTGGGGAACATTTGGATGTGGTTTTGGGGCTATTTGTCTAGTATTTATATGGGGAGGATAGAATATGGTTCAAGACCTTTCCCAACAATTCAATCTACACTTGGGAAGAATTGGAGAACACGTTTATGCATAAATGGGGGGAGAAGAAATACCATGGATACTTCTTGACAGAATTCAATGCAATAAAGAAAATTCACAATGAGGATGTCACAAAATTTACCAAAAGATTTAATAAATTGTATAACATATTTCCTGCTTAAATAAAACCCCCATAGGTAGCAACTAAGGTGGTGTTTGTTGGAGCCTTCGAGTCATATTTTGGGTTTATTCTTAGAGAGAGGAAATCCTTGACACTAGAATGGATCCAGACTGATGCTTTGGAAGTTGAAGCAAACTTTTCATCTATAGGGAAGTTGAAGGGAAAGGGGGATCATAGTGATAGGAGAAGAGTAAAAGAGGAAGCCAGCTCCTCTAGTCAAGCAAAGGATACGCATGAGCAGAAGTTGGATGAGATGAACAATTTGATTAGAACCTTTCAAACAAGTTGGTGAATCGAGAGTTTGAAAATAAAAATCCTCCCCCACAAATACAACAAGGCCCTAATAGAAACTTCAATCCCCAATATAGGAGACCTCCTTTGCAGCTCATGCAAAGGGAAAGAAAGGACCAGAAAGACCAAATACAACCTCCCCTGTATTTAGAAGATGAACCTGAGGAAGGTATCGAATATGCTCTTGAAGATCAAGAGAATAAATATTCAACCCTCTCATAAGAAGAAAATGAGATAGAACCATAGGGAGGAGAGGAGGATGAACATAATGTTCCTTTAGAAGAAGAAGAGATAGATGCTCACTACAAGCAGTTTGTTGATTTCATGCAAGAATAACTACATAGGAGATATGATTTGAGGTCTAGAAAAAGATCTCAAACACAAGACTAAAATGAAGAAATTGTTCAATCCACCACTCCCAAACAAATTGATAAGGAAGTAAAACCTGCCACTCCTGATCTACCAACCAAAGGAGAGACCTCCCATCCCATTCATTCTAAGCCTGAATATGAAAATACAGAGAAAATACCAAAACAAAATAGGACTGTCCCTAAGGAAAACAAAGATCCAATTGAGTTAGTGAAGGTGGATAGGGATGCTTGAACCTTTAGTTTGCAAAAATAACTAGAAAATGTGAAGATATATGTCCCTTTGGTTGAGTTGTCGAAACAACCTATCTATAAGAGGAAAATATATGAATTCATGGATGTCTCTCATGTCACCTCGATAAAATATAGTTTAAACTTGTAGGAAGAGAGACATGTAGTAATTTTTGGCCCACATGTGGCAGAGCAGGACCCTTCCACTCCTTCATTTTATGTTACATTAATGATTCATGACTTGTTGCTTCATAATTGTAATCTTGATTTAGGAGCTTCTCATATTCTAATGCTTATGTTTGTCATGGAGCAATTTGGCCTGCAAATAACAAAGTCATATAAGGACTTGTATTCCTTTGATTCCAAAAGAGTGAAGTTCCTTGGGATGATCAAGGATTTGGTGGTTAATTTGGCTCAAATTTTTGTGAAGAGCGTGGTAATGGATATTGTGGTTGCAAACATTCCTACAAGATTTGGTATGCTCCTCTCTAGATCCTGGGGAATGACGCTTGGAGGGTCCATCAAACTAGATATTACATATGCCATTATTCCAGTGTTTGGTGGAGAAGAGCATACGCTGTATAAAGAATCTAGTTTTGTAAAAATTGTCACTAGAGCAGACAATTCAAACAACTATATACTATATGAAAAGGAAAAAGATATTTCATGCTTTCTGTTGGAAATGGATGACCAAGTTATGGAGGATACCCAATGGGAAATTCTCTCACAAATAAATCAACGACAAATGAAAGTTGGATTTCATAATTATGTGGTTAATTTCTATTGAGTTAAATTTCAGAATATCCACAGTAGTAATCATATTTTGTCAATGTTTCGGATCCTAAAGGGGATCCATCATCAAGACTTTTTGAATTTTCTAGCTCTTCTATAATTCATTCAAAAGTATTGATGATGGATCCCCTTTGGGATTCAAAACATCGATAAAATATGATTATTGTTGTGGATATTCTGAAATTTAACTCAACAGAAATTAACCATAGAAGTCTAAAATCCAACATTATTTCCCTATACAGAGGGGATACATGGAATGAGATCATTTTACTCGAAAAAATTAGGATTAAAATTGCATGAAGAGCAGCAGACCTTGAATTTTCTAGCTCTTTTATAATTCATTCAGAAGTTCTGATGATGGATCCCCTTTGGGATTTGAAACATTGACAAAATATGATTACTACTGTGGATATTCTGAAATTTAACTCAATATAAATTAACCACAAAAGTATGAAATCCAACATTATTTCCCTGTACGGAGGGGATCAACGGAATGAGATCACTTTACTTGAAAAGTAAAATTGCACGAAGAGTAGTGAACCTTGAATTTTCTATCTCTTCTATAATTCATTCATAAGTCCTAATGGTGGATCCCCTTTCGGATTTGAAACGTCGATAGAATATGATTACTATTGTGGATATTCTGAAATTTAACTCAACATAAATTAACCCCAGTAGTATGAAATCCAACATTATTTCCCTGTACAGAGTGGATACATGGAATGAGATCACTTTACTCAAAAAAATTAGGATTAAAATTGCACGAAGAGCAGCAAATCTTGAATTTTCTATTTCTTCTATAATTCATTTAGAAGTCTTGATGATAGATCCCCTTTGCGATTCGAAATGTCGACAGAATATGATTACTACTGTGGATTTTCTGAAATTTAACTCAATAGAATTTAAACACAGAAGTCTAAAATTCAACATCATTTCCCTGTACGTAGGGGATACATGGAATGAGATCATTTTAATTGAAAAATTTAGGATTAAAATTGCATGAAGAGCAGCAGACCTTGAATTTTGTAGCTCTTTTATAATTCATTCATAAGTCCTAATGATGGATCCCCTTTGGAATTCGAAACATCGACAGAATATGATTACTACTGTGGATATTCTGAAATTTAACTCAACAGAAATTAACCACAGAAGTATGAGATCCAACATTATTTCCTTGCATGGAGGGGATACATGGAATAAGATCACTTTACTCGAAAAATTTAGGATTAAAATTGCATGAAGAGAAGCAAACCTTGAATTTTCTAGTTCTTTTATAATTCATTCAGAAATCCTGATGATGGATCCCCTTTACGATTCAAAATGTCGACAGAATATGATTACTACTATGGATATTTTGAAATTTAAATCAAACATAAATTAACCACAGAAGTCTGAAATTCAACATCACTTCCCTGTATGTAGGGGATACATGGAATGAGATCACTTTACTCGAAATATTTAGGATTAAAATTGCACGAAGAGCAGTGGATATTGAATTTTGTAGCTCTTTTATAATTCATTCAGAAGTCATGATGATGGATCCCCTTTGGTATTCGAAACATCGACAGAATATGATTACTATTGTGGATACTCTGAAATTTAACTCAACATAAATTAACCATAGAAGTCTGAAATCCTACATTATTTCCATGTACAGAGAGGATACATGGAATAGATCAGATCACTTTACTCTAAAAATTTGGGATTAAAATTGCACGAAGAGAAGCGGACCTTGAATTTTCTAGCTCTTCTATAATTCATTCAAAAGTCATGATGATGGATCCCCTTTGGGATTCGAAATGTTGACAGGATATGACTAGTACTATGGATATTCCAAAATTTAACTCAACAAAAATTAACCACAGAAGTCTGAAATCCAACATTATTTCCATGTACGAAGGGGATACATCGAATGAGATCACTTTACTCGAAAAATTTAGGATTAAAATTACATGAAGAGCAATGGACCTTGAATTTTATAGCTCTTCTATAATTCATTCAGAAGTCCTGATGATGGATCCCCTTTTGGATTCAAAACATCGACAAAATATGATTACTATTTTGGATATTCTGAAATTTAATTCCACGGAAATTAACCATAGAAGTCTGAAATCCAATATTATTTCCTTGTACGGACGGGATACATGCAATGAGATCAATCTACTAAAAAATTTAGGATTAAAATTGCATGAAAAGTAGCAGACCTTGAATTTTCTTGCTCTTCTATAATTCATTCAGAAGTCCTGATGATGGATCCCCTTTGGGATTCGAAACATCGACACAATATGATTACTACTATGGATATTCTGAAATTTAACTCAATAGAAACTAACCATAGAAGTCTGAAATCCAACATTATTTCCCTGTACAGAGGGGATACATGGAATGAGATCACTTTACTCGAAAAATTTAGGATTAAAATTACACGATGATCAGTGGACCTTGAATTTTCTAGCTCTTCTATAATTCATTCAGAAGTCCAAATGAAAGTTGACTATGTTTGGAAGTTATATTTTTATGGGGCCTTCTCCAAGGAATTAAATGGAGCAGGAGTGTTGTTGACATCCCCTGAAGGTAACCTCATTCCTCTCTCATAAATCTTGGAATTTGACACTACAAATAACATTGTTGAATATGAAGCATTGGTGTTGGGTCTATTGACCACTGTGTGTCAACAACCCATAACAGTACACCCCTTTTTTTGGCAAAAGAGATAGTGCCTAATCGATGTGTCCATGTCGTCCAAGCTATCATCATCAGCCTAACTTCCAAGATGTTATGTAAACCCATTTTGCATGTGTATAATGTAAATGATATCAGCAGACCCATATCATGTATTTAACAACCTAGGTAAACCTACCTTTCTAGTGATGATATCCATTCTAGGAGGTTTTTCGTCTCACTGATTCATTTTCGGATGATTGGCAGAGTTTTTCCCGACAATATTACCCCAAAGCTAGAATGGATTTTGTCACTAGGATTTTAGGCGAGTCCTAGTGTTATAAATCAAGTCTATGTAAAAGTAATTTGGGAATAATCCTAACTATTTGGTTAGATTATTTTATTACAAATTACTTAGTCTGCTAGATTATACTTGTGTCGCAGAAATTGGTAGTTTGTGAGGGTCTATTACAAATGGGTTTTCCAAAAAAAATGTAAATCATGATGTAAAGTGCCTTGAAGGCTGGAAAAAATCATTTATCCCCTCATAGGTTAATTATTTAAATTTTATGGCCCATAATTCATTAAAATCTTAAGCCAGAAATTTAATTAATTCTAAATCCTAAGTAAAATTAAATTCTCCAAAGGCAAAATTCGTCGGTCCTAAAAAATTAAATTTTAAGAGGTCCCAGGACTAAGGTAAATTAATTATTTTGATAAATTTTAAACCTTTGATCCCTCGGGGTTAAGTCAAAGTCAATTTTTTAGGGAAATTAACTCAAATTTTCTATTTTTGAGTTAATTAAAATACATTTAAATGAAAATTTTGAATTTCCTCAAAAATTAAATATTTCGATGGATGAGATTAAAAGAAATTTTGATCTTCATCAACGGTTGACATTACTTTGATGAGGATCACTCGAACTAGCCGTTGGAAGATTTATCTTTAAATATGAGGTCATTTGTCAGTCGATCCATCCGATCTTTGAGTCATGTGCGTACAAAAAGCTCTGGTGTAACTTTTTTTCTGGATAATAAAGAAATACTTTATGGTTAAATTTTGTTGGTGTTACTCTTCATGGGAATATTGTAAGATGTTTTATTTTCATGCATATTTTTTTCTAAATCCATTGATGATAGCCTATAAAGAGTAATTTGAGTATAGGTATCTTGCTTAGTCGTTGGGGTTTGAATAAAAATTTAAATTTGAACATAATAGTAGGTATCTCTATTCGTCTAAGTTTTATTATTATTTTCTGATTTGAAATGATCATTTATTAAAAGTGATGTAGAATTGATTAGCCATTAATGAATTGAATGTTAGCTGAAAGTGCAGAAACCGAAGAAAAACGGCTTGAGAAGAAGACTTTACGACAGCTGATTAAACACAAGATAGATGCATAACATAAGTGAAAACAGTAAAAGCATAGCGATACCAGACAGCAAGATTGCTGACAGAGTTCGTCGCCGATGGACTACGTCTCCGAGTCTGCTTTCAAGATGGGCGACCGTTTTTATCAGGAAAGGAAATAAGTATTTGATTACAAATAAATTTGATCAGTCTGAATGTGCACACGGGCACTTCTAATCACTGTCATCAGATAGCCCTCTGAACCAGCGTTCCAACGCATGGTTCTCAATTCCAACTCTGGATGCTTTGTTACACTGAAAAAAACTGTCTATGACCTCCATAATCTGCATATAAAGACCAAAACCACTCTAATCTTCTTCAATGTGCAAAACCTCCTTTTATAACCCACCAGGTGCACTCGAACTTCCTTTAGAAATTTTAGGAACGTATCAGTTGTTCCTTAGGGTTAAGTTACGGTTTTTTGGTTAATGGTTTAATGTCAAATGTGACATTCATTACATAAGATTTAATTGTTTTATCCAAACTGCATGAAAAACCCACCTGAAACCTTATATTAGCCCGAAAGTTATTAGCCGTTACCTCACTGGGCAGAGGTGAGCTAACAGCGCATGTGTACAGGCATTAGAACCGTGGTTAACTTACCGATGGTTTTGTTGCAATTGACGGTGCTCTGGCGGTTTCGGTTTACATAATTGGAATCTGCTCACATGTGGTGTTACTCCGCGGTGGTGAGAGGTGGCGGTTAGGGACTGCGGTCTATGCTAACCCTGGCGGCTTAACACTTTCCACTCACATGTTGACTGCCACAGTCATCTCCCTGCGCAGTTAAAGGCCCGTGGTTAACTCACATCTGTTCACATGTTGTTGTCTACCCCTGCGGTCTCCGTTGCGGTTAGACTCTGCGATTAGGACTGTGTGGCTAAGCTCTGTTCACATGCCAATGCATACTCCACTGTGGTATACTAACCCTCTATGGTTTGGACAGTTTATGTGTAACATTTTATATGTTTTATTGGTTTATAACATATGCCAAGAGTTGTTATGAGCATAGGTTTAGGGTTAAACACTTAGTTTGATTGTGATAGGACTTAGGTTTGTTATAGCATAGGTTTAGGGTTTTAGCATTAGGGAATGGTTCTTTTTTAATGCATTTGGAATCTAATGTATTAGGATAGGGTTTTTAGGACTTTTCATCAAAATAGATAAACAAAACCCATTTGTCCCCAAATGTCACAAAGCGACATTAGAAACCAAATGCACGTCATTGACACAAGTGGCATTTGCGACGACAACCTGATGACAAACCATATCGAATTTTTGCAACAAGCGACACACCCATGTCGATGATTAACTTGCGCCGAAACCCAAATCCTGCGAGGAGAACGACAAACACATGTCGTCGACCAAATCTTGGCGGAACTGTCGATGAACACAAGTTGATAGCCAGGTACAAACCCATATCAACTGAACGCCATAAAAACCTTAAACATTACCTGAACAACCTGATACATATCCAACACTGTCGAAACTGACGACACTAGACTGAATTGACGACGACTCTGAATCACTGACAACGACACTTGAACACCTATGCACCTGAATCAATGGAATTCTCCTGGATCATTTTCTCATTCTATTTTTAATGGTTGGATTGAGTTTTGTAGGGAAATCTTGATTTAGATCATCGGGCATTAGGGGAAGTTTTTAGTTGGATCAGCCAACTCCTGATTTGTATTTTTTAAAGAGCCCAACTAAATTAACTCCGGGCTTATCATAAGATTTTTGTTTTGTGATGCATGAAGAGTTTCAAGTTAGAACCTCCTTTTAAAGTTTAAGAAATATTTTAATTTCTATGTAGGCATAATGATATATTTGGCTACTTAGAACCTTCAACTTGTAATTATTGTAATTTAATTGGGTTTTGGAGGCTTTTAATTTCATCATTGTATATATCGTTTTTGGGTGTTATCGTCATTTGCATCTATAGATCTGAAGGAGAAATTTTGTTTGAAGCGAGATCTAGGCCGCAAAGGGTAAGATTTGACCTCAATATCACTTTTCAGGGATATTATTAAAAAAAATACAGTCTGAGGGTTTTAAAATTTAAATCTGGAGATTTTATAAGTGTTTTAAAGACAAATATGAAGCAAAAGAACATCATTTTAATAAAAAAATTATATGATTTTTTTTTAGTGTTCTGGGCTACCATTTCTGCTATTGCGTTTTCTCCTTTCTGTAAATTTTCGATTCTTTTTCCCTGCATTTTGGGGTTCCTCCCTCCTCTATGTTTTACTAGTTTGCAGCTCCTTATCCTCTTCTATCCGTAGCTCCCCTACTCAAAACCCCTCGAAACTCCTCTCCGCGGCTCCCTCGACTCGTGTTCTCCTCATCCTTCCTCGAAAAACTTCCCACATCTCCATTACTTACCCGCAACTCCCTCTCCTTGTTGCACATCTACCTCGACTCCTTCCTATATGCCTTCAAACGCTGCACTCCAGAGCTCCTTCCTGCAAAAAACGTTGAACCTCCCTCTCGACCTGTGGCCCTCTCACTCTTCGATCTGCTCGCTCCAACCTCCATCACCACGACTCCCCTCGCTTGAGTTCCTCCTACCACCTCTCCTCTCAACCCGAGTCACCTCCCTCACTCTGCCTTCTCCTCCCGCAACTCCATTCCTCTCTTCCGCCGTCATTGTCGCGAGTGTGTCCTGCTTGCATACTCAACACCAACATTCAATTTCATTTTTTGTTTTATATGTATTAGGGTTAGATTATTTTTATTTAAAATTCGATTTCATTTTATTCATCTTTTTTTTTTTTTTACTTTGGTTTCGATTTTATTTTGTTTTGGTTGTTCTCTTTTTTTTTTTCAATTATAATTCATGATTTTGATTTCTACATTTTTTATTTTGTTTTAAAAAGTAAAAAATCTAAAAAGACTAAAAAGCTAAAAAATAAAAAATAAAAATTTAATTTTTTTTGGACTTTGAAATTATGAATGAAATAAATCAATAGAAGATCTAAGATTTCACATTTAAAAAATTAATTTTTTATGTGGCCTACGGCCCATTAAAAATTTAAATTTAATTAAGGTCTTTTGATTTTTATCTTTGGTCACATTAAAAAATTTAATTAAACATTTGCCACATTAAATTTGCTTCACAAGCTTAGCACATTAAAAATTTACCTAAGGGATAATTAAATTCTAATCTAAAGTTCCTTGGTGTCTTTTTGTGTTAAGTGTAAAATTTTGTGGTATTGATTTCTCTATTGTCAAGCGCGATTAATGTTTTAAAATCATATCTAAAGATTGACTATAGGAAAAAGATAAATTCTAAATATGGGTTACTGAAGAAAATCATTTTAACTCCAGGGTCGTATATTGCTTAACATTTAAATTTCATAATTCTTCATGGTATTTAATTGTTAGAATATCTTGCATGATAAAGTTTTGAGCATTTACATTTAATCGTTCATGATCGTCACTTTCATCCCATTTATAAATTGCTTTGGATAGCTTGTTTTCATTTAGTTTATGGTTAACTGAATATTAAGGCACTAGTCTAAAATCATTTCTATCTTGTGGTTGTCTTAATTGCTAGATATATCCATCTCAGTTAACCTGGACTTGTTTTATATTCGTCAAGTTGTTCATCCTTAAGTCTCCTAGAGCCTGTGTTCCACATACTACCCTCATTCATTTACCTTAGGGACTACCCACCTTGACTTGTCTAGGAGAGAGTCTAAACAGAGTGAGTAAGGATTAGAGTGACAGCCCGTACTTTGAGTGTTGTCGCGATGCCTGGACACTTTGTGCGGCAACATTTTTTGGGTTTGTTGCCAGGGGTAGAGTTTTTCTTCCCTTGGTCCTCACGACATTTTTCTAATCATCTAACTTTTTCTGCCATTCATTAGCCCGTCAAGCGACACAATAATTTCTGGTGCCATTTGATCTCTTCATATTTCATCGTCTTATATGTTTCCTCTCACTAATCCTTTCATATTCTCTATCTGCACATTTAGCACGTCGACATTTAGGTTGGTTTCTTGTTTTTGTGGTGACTCCACTTATTCATCCATTATTTTTCACACAAGAAACCCTCCGTGATATCCATCTGCTTCTCCTCGATTAACATTTCGGTTTTTTCCTTTTGGATCTTGGAGATAGATTCATGTTCAAGTGGCGACTCCACTTCTTTCATTTCTTATAAGAATTTTTGCTAGAAGCTCGCTTCTTGTGGATCTCTTGTTTTTCTTGAGCAAGGATCTCTCTCTCTAGCATCTATTTGGCCCCTCCGTTTCCCTTTAAGCAAGTCATCATGGATTTGTTCGCCCCTTGTAACTTTGCTAATATTCAAGGTTATCCTAACGATCTTCCAGAGAATGGGATTGATAAATTGCCTTCTTTTCATGGCAATAATGCAATTAGTGTTGATGCTCATCTGAAAGCTTTTAGTCCTTAGGTAATTAAGTATGCAAGGGCTATTGATTATAATCATGAAGATGTTAAAATGAGCCTCTTTGTTCTTACCTTGGAGAAAGATGCTTTGGATTTATTTACGAAAAATCCTGATAGTTCATTTGATTCTTTGCAATTGATTATTAATGCCTTTAAGGAAAAGTATGGAGATAAGAGAGAATATAGACATCTCGTAAAAGCTATCAATGTCATAAAAAAGAGAGAAAACAAGACGGTTGAAGAGTTCAACAAGATATTTAATGGTATTATTAAAGAAATATCTACAAATTATAAGCCTCCTGATAAATCTCTTCTAGTTATTTATATCGATGCCTTTAATCTTAATACATCTTATGAATTGAGACGAGCTAAGAATCATGATTATAAAGTTGTTTAGACTTTAGCTATGGAGCTTGAAAAAGATAAGAAAGCATATGGGAAGTTTTAAATCCCAAGTTTTGATAGGGCTTCGACCAAATTGAAATAACCTAAAAAAAAGAGGCTAAAGAATCTGATGACGACCCTATGCACAAGTTACTGCAAAAACCTGAAAGCATGGAACTTAACCAAGCGAAATTAATTTATAACCATGCTAAAGAAATAAGTACTTTGCAGTCTAGGTTGGTTCAAATGGAAATGGCTCAAGCACAGAATTTTCAGCCTAGGAATCACGATAATAATCGAAGTAATAATACTTGGCAGAGAAAAGGCCAATCTAGTGAAAAGAGACCTCCTAGTCTGCTTGAATTTGCAAATCAAGTACATGACGTTCTGCCTTATTGCAGGCATGTGATGCTTTTCACGAAGAGGCTACTTGCCATGTTTTTAAAATAATCATAGATAGTAGAATGGCGGGGACAAATAATCAAGTCAATGTTGTTGGTAAAGAATGACATTTATCTCAGGAAAATTGGGCAGAAGTTAAAGAGCATAGTCAATAAGTTAGACCTTTTACATCTTCCTATAGTGTCAATAAATTTGTCCATGAGAAGGATATGCAACTAAATCAAGCGCAGGTAATCAAGTGCATGGAACTTAACCAAGGTATATTAACAGAGGATCACGCCAGGGAAATGAGTTCAATGCAAAATAAGTTGTTGGCTATAGAAGAAAAACACATTAAGGAAATGAATATCATGGAAATTAATCACTCCGATCACATAGCCACCGTAGTAGAAAAGTGTGTTTAGATAATGGAGGCCATGAGGACCAACATGCAGAGTCATCATGAGAAAGAAATAATCCATATGAAAAATTGCTTCATGGGCATGAAAGCAAAGAATGATAAAATTATAAAGGACATGGAAGTTGGTCAAATATCTCTTCATAATAGATTATTGGCCAAAAAAAAAAAAAAACGCAATGTGTTATAAATATGGAAGAAATGGATACCATCGAAAACAGATTAAAGATAATGGAAGTTAATCATTCTAATCGGATGTCCATTATTGAGAATCATATGATTGTAAAGGAAGCGAAGCACACTCAGGAAATGAAAACTATGGAGGCCAATCATATCACTCTGCAAGATAGATTCGTGAAAAAAGAGCTCAATCAAGTAAAATTAATAGTAAGGCATGCCAGAGAAATGAGTTCTGTACATAAGAGGTTGGAAGAAAGGAAATCATGGGTACAAAAGTTTTAGTCTGATCCAAATGATAGATGTCAGAAAATCAAGGAGCTTTCAACAGACCATAACTCTCCTAATCCATTAAAGTATGTCCCATCTTGTTTTGAATATCTTGAGGAAGTGATTGACCCCATTAATGAAGATTTAGCTTAGGATGACATGGTCAGAAAAGAAATTAAAAAGGATCAAGTTATAACTCATGAAACCTGTGAGATCGATCCATCATTTTTTATAGAGTAGATGTAGAATGAAGAAAGACATGTCATGCATATCTTACATACTTCATCTGAGAGTTTTCAAGTAGAATGTTCCACATCATCAGTGATACAGTCTGCCACAAAGAAAAAGTGCAAGAAAAAAAGACTGAGAAAATGGTTTGATCCATTTGATGGTCGAGGGCAACTTGATTTTCGAATAGGAAAAAGCCCTACCATGTGCAAGATTGGACATGGCACATCTGAGAAACAACCAACAGATTTACCTGAAAGTAGGAAATGCTCAGTATGCACTATATTTAATGCATCTGATGCCATGGGGCATTTTTGTATTGTATTTCTAACCTTATACCTTGTCATTTCAGTGTTTCATTTTGTAGTTAGATTTGTGTTTTTCATGTTATTAGGATAGTTACTAAATGAAGAGCATATATCTTTCCTGTGCTTAATTTTGTATGATGATTTTTGGATGGACACTACTTATGTTATATTGTGTGTTGTGTGGATGAAGATTATGGATTCTTACATTCCTCTGGTGCAAAAACGTGTCTCCAAATAGAGCCATATGTTGACCACTACGTGTCAACAACGCATAGCAGTACACCCCCTTTTTTTTTCGCAAAAGGGATAGCGTCTGATCGATGTGTTCATGTCGTCCAAGCTATCATCATCTACCTGACTTCAAAGATGTTATGTAAATCCATTCTACATGTATATAATGTAAATAATCTCAACAGACCCATATCATGTATGTAATGACCTAAGTAAACCTACCATTCTAGTGATGATCTCCATTCTATGAGGTTTTTCGTCTTACTGATTCATTTTCGGATCAGAGTTTTTCCCTCCAGTCTTACCCCAAAGCTAGAATGATTTTTGTTGCTAGGATCTTAGGTGATTCCTAGTGTTCTAGATTGAGTCTATGTAAAAGTAATTTTGGAATAATCGTAACTATTTGGTTAGATTATTTTATTACAAATTACTTGGTATGTTGGATTATACTTGTTTCGCAAAAATGGGTAGTTTGTGAGGTTCTATTACAAATGGGTTTTCCCAAAAAAATATGTAAATTGTGATGTAAAGTGTCTTTAAGGTTGGAAAAAATAATTTATCCCCTTATAGGTTAATTAATTAAATTTTATGGCCCAAAATTAATTAAAATCCTAAGCGAGAAATTTAATTAATTCTAAGTCCTAAATAAATTTAAATTCTCCAAAGGCAAAATTCGTCGATCCTAAAAAATTAAATTTTAAGAGGTCTCAGGACTAAGGTAAATTAATTATTTTGATAAATTTTAAACCTTTGATCCCCGGGGGTTAAGTAAAAGTCAAATTTTTGGGGAAATTAACTCAAATTTTCTAATTTTTAGTTAATTAAAATACATTTAAATGAAAAATTTGAAGTTCCTCAAAAATTAAATATTTCGCCAAGTGAAATTAATATAAATTTTGATCTTCATCAACGGTCGAGATTACTTTGACGAGAATCACTCGAATTAGCCGTTGGAGGATTTATCTTTAAATATGAGGTCATTTGTCAATTGATCCATCTGATCTTTGAGTCGTGTGCTTAGCAAGAAGCTCTCGTGTAATATTTTTTCTGGATAATAAAGAAAAACTTTGCGGTTAAATTCTGTTGGTGTTACTCTTCATGGGAATACTGTAAGATGTTTTATTTTCATGCATAATTTTTTCTAAAGCCATTGATGATAGCTTCTGAAGAGTGATATGAGTATAGGTATCTTCCTCAGTCAATGGGGTTTGAATAATAATTTAAATTTTGAACATAATAACATGTATCTCTATTTGTCTAAGTTTTATTATTATTTTCTCACTCTATTTTTAATGGTTAGATTGAGTTTTGCAGGGAAATCTTGATTTAGATCATCGGGCATTAGGGGAAGTTTTCAGTTGGATCAGCCAACTCCTGATTCGTATTTTTTGAAGAGCCTAGCTAAATTAGCTCTGGGCTTATCATAAGATTTTTGTTTTGTGATGCATGAAGGGTTTCAAGTTAGCACCTCCTTTTAAAATTTAAGAAATATTTTAATTTATGTGTAGGCATAATGATAGATCTGGATTTTTAGAGCCTCCATCTTGTAATTATTGTAATTTAACTGGGTTTTTGGAGTTTTTAATTTCATCATTGTACATATCGTTTCTGGGTTTTATTGCTATTTGCAGCTCTAGAATTGAAGGAGAATTTTTGTTTGAAGCTAGATCTAGGCCCTAGACGGTAAGATCTGGCCTCAATATCACTTTGCAGGGATATTATTAAAAAAAAATACAGCCCGAGGGTTTTAAGATTTAAATCTTGAGATTTTATAAGTGTTTTAAAGACAAATTTGAAGCAAAAGAATATCATTTCAATCAAAAAAATTCTGAGAATTTTTTTTAGTTTTTTGGGCTACCATTTATGTTGTTGTGTTTTCTCCTTTCTGAAATTTTTTTATTCTTTCTACTGCGTTTTGGGGTTCCTCCCTCCTCTGCGTTTTACTAGTTCGCAGTTCCATATCCTCTTCTATCCATATATCCATGCTCAAAACCCCTAGAAACTCCTCTTCACAGCTCCCTCGACCCGCGTTCTCGTCATCCCTCCCCGAAAAACTACCCACGTCTCCATTACTTACCTGCAACTCCCTCTCCTTGTTGCCTATCGACCTCGACTCCTTCCTATTTGCCTTCAAATGCTGCAATCCAGAGCTCCTTCCTGCAAACAAACCTTGAAGCTCCCTCTCGACCCGTGGCCCTCTCACTCTTCAATTTGTTCACTCCAAACTACATCGTTGCGGTCCCCCTCGCTCAAGTTCCTCCTGCTGGCTCTCCTCTCAACCCACATCACCTCCCTTGTTTTTCCTTCTCCTCCCGCAGCTCCATTCCTCTCCTCTGTCGTCATTGTCGCCAATCTGTTCTGTCGGCATACACAACATCTACATTCAATTTCATTTTTTGTTTTATATGTATTACAGCTAGGTTCTTTTTATTTAAAATTAGATTTCATTTTATTCTTCTTTTGTTTTGTTTTGTTTTTATTTATTTTTATATATCTTTTTACTTCGATTTTTAACTTTGGTTTCAATTTTATTTTGTTTTGGTTGTTCCCATTTTTTGTTTTTTGTTTTAATTTTTCAATTATAATTCATGACTTTGATTTTATGTTTTGATTTCTTTTTTTAATTTTTTATTTTGTCTTAAAAATTAAAAAATCTATAAAAACTAACAAAAATAAAAAAAATTATTATTATTTTTTTGTGACTTTGAAATTTGGAATGAAATAAATCAAAAGAAGATCTAAGCTTTCACATTGAAAAATTAAATTTTTATGTGGCCTATGCCCCATTAAAATTTCAAATTTAATTAAGGTATTTTGATTTTTATCTTTGGTCACATTAAAAAAATAATTAAACATTTGCCACATTAAATTTGTTTCACAAGCTTAGCACATTAAACATTTACCTAAGGGATAACTAAATCCTAATCTAAAGTTCCTTGGTGTCTTTTTGTGTTAAGTGTAAAATTTTGTGGTATTGATTTCTCTATTGTCAAGCGCAATTAATGTTTTAGAATCATATTTAAATATTAACTATAAGAAAGAGATAAATTCTAGATATGGGTTATAGAAGAAAATCATTTTAACTCTAGGAACATATATTGGTTAGCATTTAAATTTCATAATTATTCATGGTATTTAATTGCTAGAATATCTTGCATGATAAAGTTTTGAGCATTTACATTCAACCGTTCAATATCGTCACTTTCATCACATTTCTAAATTTCTCTGGATAACTTGTTTTCATTTAATTTATGGTTAACTGAATATTAAGGCATTGGTCTAAAATCATTTTTATCTTGTGGTTGTCTTAATTTCTAGATCTATCTATCTTGGTTAACCTGGACTTGTTTTATATTCATCAAGTTGTTCATCCTTAAATCTCCTAGAGCCTATGTTCCACAGACTACCCTCATTCATTTACCTTAGGGACTACCCGCCTTGACTTATCTAGGAGAGAGTCTAAAAGGAGTGAGTAAGGATTAGAGTGATAGCCCTTACTCTGAGCGTTGTCGTGGTTCCTGGACACTGTGTGACAACAGAACCTACAATCTGCTAGAGGTATGAAAAATAAATGTTTGATCGGTTTTGGAGATTCTGAGTTGATTGTGAAACATATTAAGAATCAATGCCAAAGCAAGCATCATAGGCTGAAATTTTACAAAAATGAAGTGTGGTACCTGGTTGAGAATTTCTTTTTGGCCTTTAATATTCAATTTCTTGCCAGGGAGAAAAATAGAATGGAAAATTCCTTGGCAACAACAACCAACAATTTTAAGCCGCCACAAAATCCCCTGCTCAGGTATGAAGTGGAAGTTAGGCACAGACCCTTAGTGCCTGATAATGTAAACTATTGGTAGGTGTTTGGGGATGAATATTAGATTAAAAGGTTTATGGAGGTGATAGGAGAATTTTCTAATTCTGTGATTTACTAGGAAGAGAAAGATATGGGGAAAATTTAAGGAGTTGAGCAGCAAGTGCCTTGGGAAGAATCTATGGTTGGGTTCCATGGGAAAGATTGTTTGATGTTAATGATGTGGCAGTCAAACCATTCAAGGAGTATGAGGAGGATACAGAATATTGTAACATCAGCACAAAACAAGAACCCAAATTAATTAAGTTGGCCAAGGGGATCCCAGAAGGGTACAAACAGAAGTATCTTTCCCTGTTAAGAAAGTATGCTGATATTTTTTCTTGGTTTTATGAAGACTTGAAGACTTATGGTATCAGTATCATTCAACATAAGATTCCTCTGAAGCTCGAAATTAAACCTCACAAGCAGAAGTTTAGGCAAATAAATCCCTTACTTCTCCCCTTGATAGAGAAAGAAATAAAAAAATGCTCCAAGATAAAATCATTGTACCCTTGACATATTCGGATTGAGTGGCTAATTTGCTCTCTTAGAAAGAAGAATTGACAGAACAGGTTGTTTGTGGATTTTGGAAACCTGAATAGGACCTCCTTAAAATATAATTTACCCTTGTTGGAGATGGATTATATTCTGCAAAAGGTGGTGGGGTCATCAAGATTTTCCATGATTGTTGGGTTCTTTGGGTATAACCAGATTTTTGTGCATCCTAAAGATCAGAAAAAAAACAACCTTCACCATGCCTTGGGGAACATTCATGTATGCTAGAATTCCTTTTGACCTCATGAACGTTGGTGCTACCTTCCAAAGGGATATGGATATAACATTTGTTGGGGAGAAGTATAAATTTGTGGTGATTTACCTGAATGACATAACAGTCTTCTCAAAGTCTGATGAGGAACACTTGCATCATTTGCAACACACATTTGAGAAGTGCGGGAAGTATGGTTTGTCCCTGAACCCAAGGAAGTCTCAATTTTCCCTCAAAGAAGGCAAATTGTTGGGGCATATAGTCTCTAGAAATGGAGTGAAAATTAACCTAAAATGGGTTGAAGCAACTAGTACCATCCCTTTGCTAAGAAACAAAAAGGAGATACAGGTCTTCTTAGGGAGGATAAACTTCTTGAGGAGGTTTGTAACCAATTACGCTGAAATTTTTGAAGGAAATTATAAACATGCTGAAAAGGAACAAAGAGGTCAAATGGATTGTAGAGGCAAGAGAATAATTTGCCATAATTAAGAATGCCTTTGGAGAAGCTTCAACCTTGGCTAGCCCCAATAACCAAAAGGTATTTCTTATCTTTTCTTTTTCATCCCCTAACACTGTGGCAACTGCCTTATTGCAGAAGAATGAAGAAGGGAAAGAACAACTAGTGGCATTTTTCAGCCAAGTACTAAGGGATGGAGAATTGAAATATGACATCCTGGAAAAATAGGCCTATGCTATGGTTAAGACCGTAGAATATTTCAGGACTTATGTTTTACAGTATAAGATAATTGGATATTTTCTTGCAACAATTGTGAAGGAAACTCTCACACAAGGAGATAGTGAGGGTAGGATAGGCAAGTGGATAGCCAAAATTCAGGAGTATGGCATGGACATCAAGCCAACAAAGTTGATAAAGGGGCAAGGTTTAGCCAAGATCTTATCAGAGGACAAGTATCAAGCAATGGGAAAAAAATTGTTGGCTGAGACATCATGACCGAATGCGGTAAGCAAGGAGGGCCAATCTAGTGAAGAAGATTATAGAATTGCCTATAAATCTCTTACAAAATCATTGTCCGTTATCTATTATTTCTTAGATGTCCAACAGATCTTGATAGAGCTAAATATAAGGCTATGAGAATGGAAGCCCAAAAATATGTTATCACAAACGGCTAGTTGTATTGGAAGGACCCTGTTGGTGTGTTGATCTTGTGCTTAACAGAAGATGAAATCTCTGAAATTATAAATGAATACCATGGTTGTTCTTGTGGAGGCCATTATAGTTGGAAGGTTATTGAACATAAGATCCTGAAGGCTGGTTTTTACTGGCTTACCTTGTTTTCTAATGTTTATAAGCTAATAAAAGGTTGCAGGGAATGTCAAATTTTCACCGAGAAAAAGAAACTAGCTCCATTGTCATTAGTTCCAATTTTTTTGGAGGAACCTTTTAGAGAAAGGGGATTGGATTTTATAGGATAAATTCGCCCACCTTCCAATGGACAACATAAATGGATTTTAACAGCTACTGAATATTTTACAAAATGGGTGGGAGCCATTCTTACCCGGACTGCAACTAATTCAGTAGTATAAAATTCCTTGAAGAAAATATTTTTTATAGGTTTGGTTGTCTGAAGAAGAAAGTGACTGATAATGCCCAGGTGTTTATGTCTGAAAGATTCATTGATTTTTGCCAAAATCATAATGCCATACTTGGTCACTCTACCACTTATTATCCACAAGGAAATGGGTTGGTAGAGTCGTCGAACAAGACTTTGGTGAGAATTTTCAAGAAAATTATTATGGAGAATAAAAGGAACTGGGACTCTCAACTCAAGTTTTTTCTTTGGGTAAACAGAGTCATAATGAAAAGATCAACTATAAAGTCACCTTTTGAATTAGCATATGGTACTGCAGCATTGTTCCCTAGTTAATTGGCCATGCCAGTGGCTAAGTTAATTCAGGATGCAGAAGAGGAACCTAATCCATTAACTAGGAGGATAAACTAGTTGATTGAATTGCAGGAGAACAAAGAGAAAGTGACTCAGTATATAATCAAGTACCAAGATAAGATGAAGGCTCTGTTTGACAAAAAGGCCAAAGATAGAATTTTTCAGCCAAAGCTCTCGGGACCAAGGGACTAGGGATCTATCAACTACTGGAGCTAGGGTTGTCTACTGTAGAAACCCCGTAACATAAATTAGAGGCCTAAATCCCGTGACCCTTGAAACCCCGTAACATTTTGTTTAATGGATTTTTGAAAGTGTTAGGATTAAACCATTTACAAAGAAACCAATCACAAAATAAAGGATCGGGGATACTTTTCTCTCTCCTCCAGCCTTACTGTTAAGATTAGGTATGTTCTATGCTAGAGCAATTTATTTAAATTTTCACAGTTAGCAATCACATCAGCATTACGATAAACTGCAGATAGAACATAAATATAATATGCAGAAGACAAGCCAAGACAAGAGGACACAAGATATGGCGCAAGCCAGGGACAAACCCCACAATGTGTGGGGAAACCCTTGATCAATTCTTCTTTTATATTCAAAGTTCAGCAGAGAGAGAGATGGTACAAATACATTTGAAGTCAGCACTTTGACTTGCCAAAATAAGAGATCAGACATCAGAGATATTTCATCATGAAGATGACAGGATAGTTCTAATGACAAGGACTGCAGATCTGAACTCAGGTGAAGGCACACTTCTTAGTCCTCATACTTCAACTGATTCACCACGCTGCATCCAACCATGTTGCGTCCATCACTATGCTGCATTCAACACCATGCTGCATTCAACATCATGCTTTCAAGCTATTAAATAACTAAGCCCTTCAAGGGCTTCAGTCCACCTAGGAGAGTCTCTCCTAATCCATGCTGCCATCCGAACTCAAAGCAAACTGTAATACTGCCTTGGAACAGCCTTAGCTGCTTGCTATGGCTTGCAGCCTAGCAAAGCAGCTAGCTGTAGCTGTAGACTCCCTAGTGACTGCTGATCCCAAACGTACCTTATCCATGCCTTAGAACAGCAATATTTAACACGTTGTTACAGCGATTTCCATGCTGCTCCTTTATGCTGATATATGTCTCCTTTATATTGCTACATCTTCACTTGTTGTTCCTTTCACTGAGATCATCGTTGATGTATATTCACATTAGTGCCACTGAGATCAAATTTATGAGATCATCTTTCATACCACCATTCAAAGAGTTGTTTCGGGATCAGGACTCATGATCCTATAACTATACAGAGATCATTCCTTGATATCGATATGTACAGTGATCATATGTTGCATCTAACTTGAACGTTAATATCATTACATATTTGAATGCCGAGATGATATATGAAAAGATCTTCTACATAGTGATGCTAAGAACATAGCCCTACTTCATTGTTGTTCATTATTCCGAGACTGCTACAGGAAAGAGAATGTTGAGGTTATCAGCGGCAAATCCAAACCTTTATCCGTGGTTGCTTCTGAGATTGAATACCCTTCATTGTAATGTCGAGGTTGTCATGATTATGCCGAGAATGTATACCGAGACAATGACTAAGATAATATATATACATATGTCGATATTTTCATAGCAGTTGTAGGATCATTGTTATTACTGCGGTTAGTCATTATGTCAATATTGTACCTTTGAAAGAGCAGAGATATCTTTATGCTGAGATTATCTATCCATTTGAGGTTCCTTTTGTTCTATCCAACTAAGATCTAGCTTGACTGCACCTTATACCCATCCGAGGTGCAGTCAAGCCCTTCACCGAAAATCTCTGCGGCTCTGCTCCATCTAGAACGAGTCTCTGCGTTTAGGCTTCAACAAACAGCGTGTTATTTATCATCGCGGCTAGATGACAGTGGCTCCCTAGACTACGTATAGAAGTCCCTTAACCAAAAATCCCTGCAGCTTTGCTCCATCTAGAACGAGTCTCTGCGTTTAGGCTTCAACAAACAGCGTGTTATTTATCGTCGCGGCTAGATGAGAGTGGCTCCCTAGACTACGTATAAAAGTCCCTTAACCGAAAATCCCTGTGGCTCTGCTCCATCTAGAACGAGTCTCTGCGTTTATCATATGGCCAGCGTAATGCTAGGCATAAGGCTAGCATATATGTATGAAGTGTTTCCATGAACAACGTAGGGTTTCACTTCCTGAACAACGTATAGAGATTCATCATGAACATCATATAGGTTTGCATACTAACTGTAATTTAGGGCATCATCTGCGTGAGAGCTAGGGCATCATCTAGGCCAGCGTATTCTATGATCTCTCCTTCTCCAAAAACCCAAGACGTGGAGAGGAGGAGATCACTCCAGAATAACTATTCAAATGACATCAAATATTCATCTATTTATACTAAAACAAGGATGATGAATAGACACATCGGTTGGGCTTCTAGAGCCTACATAAGAGTTGGTCGGCTTGATAATAATTACATAAACAAAATAAATTCATATCTCCATAATTAATTATCGGAATCGGATGATCTTTGGATCAATCCTACACCTCTCGATGAGAGGGATCCAATAAAAATATCAGCTGCCATAAACAAGCCGACCCACATGGAGTTTGGCCCTAGTTGCCAATTTAACACTCCCTCTCAACTAGGGGGAACTCCATCTGTTGATCCATATGTCCGACTATACTATCTCTGCCATCAGTGCCCTGGACTGCTCTGCCTAGCTCTGCTGGCTCTACTCTGCTCTGCTCAGTGCTGCTGGCTCTGCTAGCTCTGCTCTGCTCAGCACTGCTAGCTCTGCTCTGCTCAGCGCTGTAAGCTTTGCTAGCTCTGCTTTGCTCAGCGCTGCTAGCTCTGCTCTGCTCAGTGTTGCTGGCTCTGCTCTGCTCCACTCATCTTCGCTGAACTATGAAGAAGAAGAATTGATCGAGAATGAGTCATATCATTCTCCACTGACCTGAAGTCAGTCTCAGAGTGCGTACCACTGGTCCCAGACCAGTCTCAACCGACCCAAAGTCAGCGTCATAGTATGTATGACTCTCACTGGTCCCAGACCAGTACTGCACTGACACGAAGTCAGTCTCGGAGTATGTACCACTGGTCCTAGACCAGTCTCAGCCAACCCGAAGTCAGCGTCATAGCATGTACAACTCCTACCACTGGTCCCAGACCAGTATCATTGATCCCAGATCAATGGAGGACATCCTAGCATAGGGAGTACGGTAGATACAACGATGCATCCATCGGTATTACTATGGTCCCTAACTTCATTTCCCTGCTCATTGATCAAATGAGAGGTACTTCCCATGAGTCCCAGACTGCATGGGTCGGAAGCCTCGACAGGAGAACTTAATCAATCCTGTCCTCACAGGAGAACACATCAATCCTGCTACAATCGCCATGGAGAACACATCAATCCAGGCCTCACAGGAGAACACATCAATCCTGCTACAATCGCCATGGAGAACACATCAATCCAGGCCTCACAGGAGAACACATCAATCCTGCTACAATCGCCATGGAGAACACATCAATCTAGGCCTCACAAGAGAACTAATCATCCTGCTACACAAGAGAGCGAATCATCTTGTCCCACAAGAGAGCGAATCATCTTGTTTCAGTGCGCACCACCAGGGGAGGGTGAGTCACCCTGTCGTCGTATGTTGCTCCAATAGAACTGCAAGCCCCTTGTTTAGTCAATTTAGTGTTGTCTAAATTGCTATCATAAATTGTCAACCCGGGGCTCGTAAGCTAATGAAGTGAAGTGTACAATATATACTTAAGCAGCCTTTCCTAGTTCTTTTTGTCGTTTTTAGTTCGTGTTTGACTTATCTTCCTAATGTGATGATGGAGTTATAAACAAGTGAGTGAATGTGTGTGTATGTGGCGATTTCTAATTGCTTCTTGAAAATTAAAGAGAAAACTTGAACAATAACTTGGAATGAAATTAAAGCTTCAAATGAAAGTAAAGCATCAAACAAAAGACCAATGGCACTAGTCCAATACCTTTACTGCTGATAAGAATGAAAATGACATCTACATTAACTCTATTGAAAGCAAGAACACTACTCTAACTCCTTTAAAGCAATGCAAAAATTAAGTGACAAATCACACTACTTAATTCTCCCTTAACATTCTGCCTTTAGCCAAATTGATCATGTGAAAAAGAGTTAGGAGTGAATTAGCAATATGAGTCTAAAACTAAATAAACCAGCTGCAATTAAATGATGTTTTGGTCCCATAAAAGTTAGTGGATTATGATAAAAAGAACCATCAAGAGATTAGCAACTTCACAAAACTTGATGAAGTAAACTAGGCAAGGAAACTAACTAAGCAAGGAAACTAATCAAAGCAAAAGTCAGCAGTTTAGATAAGACAACTTCAAATGCCACTAGTGATAAAAAGAAGGAAAAGCACACTGTCCCGGGCCTGCAAAAACACACACTGATCATTCATGAAAAGTACAGAAACGTAAAGCAGCATAATTCAAACTGTACAATATTATACATGTCAAAAGAAATCAAGATTGCAGAAATCAAACTGTACATTAATATACATGGCAAATTAGAAAAAAGGAATGCAGGAAAATAAATCTAAGAGCTACTGTACAATGGTTGTAGCAGACAGGGGCCCTCCATCCACTCAACCAATTAGAAAGATCAGCTACGCAGGTAAGAACATAACTGTCTTCTTGTATTAAATCAGCACATAACAAAAATACGGTGGGGAAGAGTAAACACTTATATAAAAGAGTCTTGAAACAGAGTTTACAACAGTAAAAGACTAAGTTCAAAAAGCTAACTATTCAGCGTGTGCAAACACTTTATTTATAACAGGAACGCTAACTGTTCTGTGCGTAAACTGAGCTAACTAAACTAACAGCAAAAAGACACGTTCAGCAGCACCGTGCACGGATTTAGGAAACGGTCATCATGGTTGATAAATCCACTGTTGGATTCTTGTCCCCTGCAGTCTCCGTGGCTCAAGAAGAGGCCAGCTGTGAGTTACGTGCTCCACTTGAACACGCAGAGCTGTGCCACCGTTTGCTACCTTGCCGTTTGACCAGAGTTGCCTCCGCGTTGACCAGGGGTGTAGACGGCCAGTTTGGCTGAGCTGATAGCACACGCACCATGTACACAGTCATACAAACTTGCCCATGTGGCTCTTTCCTCTGGAGGACACCTGGAACATATCAAACAAGAAAATGGCTGCGGAATCTGGAATCGGCTGCGGAATCAGAGATCAGCTGCGGAAACCCTATATTGGCTGCGGAATTGCAGCATTTGAACCAAAAATCTAAACCAACAGTCAATCATTAGCACAATTAGCAAATCATGTTAAAAAGTCCTATAATGCAATGAATTGAACAAGTTGATGAAGGAAATGATGACAAAATAAGGAAATGAGTAGGAAAAGGCTATCAGGAGGATAGGTAAATGATTGCAGGTTTGAGGCTCAACACCCCTCAAAGCTCCTAGAGCTCAATGTATGCAGCATGCAGGACCCTTTTACAAAGGTCTCTTGACGACTCCAAGTCGTTCGGGAAAATCACAAATTTGATCTTTCCTCAGGGCTCTGTCCTGTACATCATCTCAGTGTGATGGAGCCTCCTTGATCATCGACTTACCATATCCCAGATAAGGCAGTAATTGATGTCTATCTGCTGGAGCAATTGTCAAATACGGGATTCCTCAATAATCGAATCCCATCTCTGGTTGTCACAGAGATTCACAGTGGTATTCATCATGTGTACAAACAGCTCACTGAAGAGCTTCAGCAACCAGACTGCCTCATAGAAGGCCATACTATCAGCAATGTATTCTGCCTTGATGGTGCTCAGAGTCACCGATTTCTGCTTCCTGCTCATCCAGGATGTCAAGGCATATTCCAAACAGCACTGAGAAGTGCTCTAGTGATCCCCCATACTTCCTGCCCACTCATCATTCGAATAATCATGAGGTTTCATATTTCCGGCAGTGTATCTCAATTCATGAGAGATTGTGCCCTGAAGATATCTTAGAAGATTCTTGGCACCAATCAAGTGAGGCTCAACCGAATATGAGCTCACCATGCTAACTGCAACACAGATGTCCGGACAGAGGTTCTCCAAGAACATCAACGCGAATGAGTTTATGAAACTTAGAGGCATTTCCCAAATATGGTCCAACAGCATTACCATATAACTTCTGAAAGTTAAGATCTTCGAGGCAGTCACAAGCTTGCAGCTTATCTTCCCACATTCCGAATCCAACTCCCTCTGTCTCCTATAAATGAGAGGGTTTGCACTTGTCAGACATAGGTGCTGGTACGAGAGGTTTATCATTCACGACCTTTGAGTAATGGTTTGGATCGGTTTCACTCCTAGTGAATCTCAGCTGCATTAGACAGCTATCAATCCTCTCATACTATGCCTGAGGTGTTTTTCTTCAAGCCATAGAGGGCTTTCTTCCACCTGTATACATGAGATTCCTTGATCATGATTCTCAAACTCCTCGGGTTGTTCCAAACCTGTGAACCTGCTGCATGAGGGGAATGGTACCCTTATAATATTTTCCTTTGGTACATTTCAGACATGTACCTTCATGCTTCCTTTTTGAATTCAAGCATCCTAGTCACCATCTATCTTACAGACCTCCGGTGTTGAGTCAATGGACATGGTCCCCAGTGGACTTCCTGCAACTTGATACAACCCAGAACTCAAAAACATCTTTTAAAAAAATCTATTTTCAAACACGTACCTTTCCATCGATAAGTGCCACCTTGTAACCCTTGACTTCCATTTTCGATATGGATATCAGGTTCAATCAGGTACATAAAAGAGATTTTGGGGTTCCTTGCTTTCATGGAAGAGTCGACCATGGTCTTTGATGACCCACATCTCTGTTATTCGGGCACTCCTTCGCATAAGGGCCGAACTCATAACCAAGACATCTACCTTTCCTTCCTACCCTTAGATCTGAACTTCCCAATGAAGTGATGCCATCAGAAGTTTTGCTGCGCCATTCTAATAACATTCTCTGCTTCAACTTCACCCTAGGTGAATTATGAGGAACCCATTGATCTTGTCCCAACTGTCTTCGGTGATTGCTTTTTCACTCCTGCTTGGGCATTGTCTTCACCTCAGCTCTGATACCATGTTAAGATTAGGTATGTTCTATGCTAGAGCAATTTATTTAAATTTTCACAGTTAGCAATCACATCAGCATTACGATAAACTGCAGATAGAACATAAATATAATATGCAGAAGACAAGCCAAGACAAGAGGACACAAGATATGGCGCAAGCCAGGGACAAACCCCACAATGTGTGGGGAAACCCTTGATCAATTCTTCTTTTATCTTCAAAGTTCAGCAGAGAGAGAGATGGTACAAATACATTTGAAGTCAACACTTTGACTTGCCAAAATAAGAGATCAGACATCAGAGATATTTCATCATGAAGATAACAAGATAGTTCTGATGACAAGGACTGCAGATCTGAACTCAGGTGAAGGCACACTTCTCAGTCCTCATACTTCAACTGATTCACCATGCTGCATCCAACCATGTTGCGTCCATCACTATGCTGCATTCAACACCATGCTGCATTCAACATCATGCTTTCAAGCTATTAAATAACTAAGCCCTTCAAGGGCTTCAGTCCACCTAGGAGAGTCTCTCCTAATCCATGCTGCCATCCGAACTCAAAGCAAACTATAATACTGCCTTGGAACAACCTTAGCTGCTTGCTATGGCTTGCAGCCTAGCAAAGCAGCTAGCTGTAGCTGTAGACTCCCTAGTGACTGCTGATCCCAAACATACCTTATCCATGCCTTAGAACAGCAATATTTAACACGTTGTTACAGCGATTTCCATGCTGCTCCTTTATGCTGATATATGTCTCCTTTATATTGCTACATCTTCACTTGTTGTTCCTTTCACTGAGATCATCGTTGATGTACATTCACATTAGTGCCACTGAGATCAAATTTATGAGATCATCTTTCATACCACCATTCAAAGAGTTGTTTCGGGATCAGGACTCATGATCCTATAACTATACAGAGATCATTCCTTGATATCGATATGTACAGTGATCGTATGTTGCATCTAACTTGAACGTTAATATCATTACAGATTTGAATGTCGAGATGATATATGAAAAGATCTTCTACATAGTGATGCTAAGAACGTAGCCCTACTTCATTGTTGTTCATTATTCTGAGACTGCTACAGGAAAGAGAATGTCAAGGTTATCAGCGGCAAATCCAAACCTTTATCCGTGGTTGCTTCTGAGATTGAATACCCTTCATTGTAATGTCAAGGTTGTCATGATTATGCCGAGAATGTATACCGTGACAGTGACTAAGATAATATATATATATATATATATATATATATATATATATATATATATATATATATATATATATATGTCGAGATTGTCATAGCAGCTGTAGGATCATTGTTATTACTGCGGTTAGTTATTATGTCAATACTGTACCTCTGAAAGAGCAGATATATCTTTATGCTGAGATTATCTATCCATCTGAGGTTCCTTCTGTTCTATCCAACCGAGATCTAGCTTGACTGCACCTTATACCCATCCGAGGTGCAGTCAAGCCCTTCACCGAAAATCTCTGTGGCTTTGCTCCATCTAGAACGAGTCTCTGCGTTTAGGATTCAACAAACAGCGTGTTATTTATCATCGCGGCTAGATGACAGTGGCTCCCTAGACTGCGTATAGAAGTCCCTTAACCGAAAATCCCTGCGGCTCTGCTCCATCTAGAACGAGTCTCTGCGTTTAGGCTTCAACAAACAGCGTGTTATTTATCATCGCGGCTAGATGACAGTGGCTCCCTAGATTGTGTATAGAAGTCCCTTAACCGAAAATCCCTGTGGCTCTGCTCCATCTAGAACGAGTCTCTGCGTTTATCATATGGCCAGCGTAATGCTAGGCGTAAGGCCAGCATATATGTATGAAGTGTTTCCATGAACAGCGTAGGGTTTCACTTCCTGAACAGCGTATAGAGATTCATCATGAACAGCATATAGGTTTGCATACTGACTGTAATTTAGGGCATCATCTGCGTGAGAGCTAGGACATCATCTAGGCCAACGTATTCTATGATCTCTCCTTCTCCAAAAACCCAAGACGTGGAGAGGAGGAGATCACTCCAGAATACCTATTCAAATGACATCAAATATTCATCTATTTATACTAAACCAAGGATGATGAATAGACACGTCGGTTGGGCTTCTAGAGCCTACATAAGAGCTGGTCGGCTTGATAATAATTACATAAACAAAATAAATTCATATCTCCATAATTACTTATCAGAATCGGATGATCTTTGGATCAATCCTACACCTCTCGACGAGAGGGATCCAATAAAAATATCATCTGCCATAAATAAGCTGACCCACATGGAGTTTGGCCCTAGTTGCCAATTTAACACTTACAGGTGGAAATAGATCACTGGCCATAAATGACATCAACAATCTCCCACTGGGAGGTCGACACGTGGCAAGAAATTTTAGATTTTTTGGGTACCCAAAGGGCCCATATATGGATGACATGTGGACCAATCATGGGTCAACATGTGGCTTGGTTGATGTCAGCATGACATCATCCCGATAGTATACCCCGAAGGGTTAGAATCCCGTAACAATTTCCAATTGCATTTCAAAAGGAATCGGGCTTCTAGGGCATTTGGGTTCCATCTCAGCAAAGCAGAATTCTTACGCAACACTATTTTTCAGCACACAAGAGTTTCCAGGTGGCAGTGGGCCTTCCCCCCACTTTCCAAATGTAAATTGTTAAATAACGTCCACCTATGGGGCAGATCCACATCCATCTCGAAGCGGCCTCACCCACGAGAAGCTCTGATGGGTAAATAAGGGTGGTTTTTAAGCCAATGCTTGCCCCTGGAAACTCAGAGTCAATAAAGTGAATCACGCAAATCAATGGTTGTGATGAATTCTGAGGGCTCCAACCTTGCCTCCAAATCTGCCTAGGCACCCCGCTGGCGGAGGTAAAATGGACCTGCTACCTATCAGGTCAACGTGGTGACCACGTCAACAACTGGGACCATTATCAAGAAAGCATGAAGTCATTCAATATGTCACCCTCCTCCCTTTCTCTCCACCCAATCCAACTCCACAATGTGTCTCCCCTCATGCCATCTCTTCCTTTTCCCACCTAAAAACTCGTGTGAACAAACCGTCGCACCCCGTGTAACAACCATTGTAATTTAAATTGTTCCATTTCAAACCTTTCTATGAATAGATGCTCCATTTGTTTCCAACTACCTTCGATCGACTATCAACTAGCGTAAGGACCTTTGTGCACCCATCCCACCCAATTACCTTAACTTTCGACGTAATCCATAGTCACCCTATCCTTACACAATTGTCACCGTGCTTAAATTAAAAAATAAGGATTCGTCAAAAACCCTGAAAACATAGCAACAAAAACTCTCAGATCACACTAAAACCTTCATGGACACAGAAGTGGAAATTCACTATTCCTTCTACACTCTAAACCTATCTGACCTTCGTTTTGACTTCTATGGCCGCTACTTGGACAATGAAGACCCCTTCCAAGCTGTTGAGTCAGGGTTGTATCACTTAGTCACCTCGACGATATACCCTTTTGTAAAATTCATATCCTGACTCATGGCCATTGTTGTAGCTCAATGTTTTCATAGACAAAATGTAAATTTTGACTAAGAAGTGAGGTAGGAAAATTGTTTCGATGATGTTATGGAGTCAGGTTTTGAAGCCCCATGCTTATAGTTTTATGTTCAATTAAAAAAAATGTGTGAGGGAGGTTGAATTCTATGGGCATTAGTATATTATCGGTCTTTATACTAAAAGGGTTCTTTATTTAAAATTTGAAGATTTCTTTATGTAAAAAGAGATTTGAAGGCCCATGGAGTTTCCTTTATAGAATTTTACCAGTCAAAACTCATCTCAATATGCAAACTATATAACCAATACAATGCCCATATAGCTAAATTGAGGGAGGAGCTCACCAAGTGATGGATAACAATACATAATGCATTAAAATGCATCATTTGTAATCCATCATACAGATTTTATAGGTATTGATGAATATGAAATTGAAGAAACATATGAAGGATTGAATGTCCAGGACATTGATGCTTATTGGCTTCAGTGAAAGATCTCCCATGCGTATTTTGTTTATCAATCCTCAACACAACTAGAAGCTTGTTGAGAAGGTTTTGAAAATACTAGCAGAGGAGGGCGATGTTTGGGATGTTGAGAACAAGTTTGTAATGCTTTTGGATTTTGAGAAGTTTGATCTTATCAAGTTGTTGTGTCGCAACAATTGTAAGATAGTTTTGTGTACTAGGTTGGCTAGGACGAAGGATAAAAAGGAAAGGAGGATAATTGAGGATGAGATGACTATGGAAGAACAACCTGCTCTTGTTGTTGTCCTTGAGAAATTACATGCCACAAGGGCCACTGCAAAAGAATCACAGAAGAATCTCGAATGTAGCATATGAAAATAAGTAAGGAAATTAAGAGATGAGAGTGGCAATGGTGCTATGGAGAATAGTTGGTTAAAGAAGTAGATGCTAGATCTTCAGAGCATTTCATTCCATAAAGGAGCTTTGTTGATGGAAAACAAGAGGTGTGAGCTACCTCCGGGTTCATATAGGACCACAAGGAAGGGTTATGGGTAAGTTCATGTCCCTATGCTGAAGCCGAAACCATTTTCTCAAGGAGAGAATGTGAAGCGCACCACAACACTTGCCTAGAATGCGAAGGGAGGGATATCTATTGATCTCAATAAAATTAGTACAGAGCTTGTGGAGAATTCCATGCCCATGGAGAACAATAAATAAAGAGAATCTAGAACTAGAGCAGTGCCAATTGTGGGTTTCGATGGTGGTTCAGTTGAGCTTAAAGATGCTATTGTTTGGCTAGCCACTGAGAAGGAATCGGTTGCCAGCAAAGTTGATCAGGAAAAGGTTTTGGGGATAGAAGAAATATATTCTGCTTTGTAAAATAATACTAGCAAGAATCCGCCTTTGAGGGTACAAGTGGATAGACATGAAGAAGTTGCAACTGGTTTGGAGAATACAACATATTTTGTTGACAAAAGCATATTATGCCATCCTCAAATGTGGAACAGGTAGGTTCTTATTACACGCTAAAGGGGCGTCGGTTTTTTGTTTAGTATCTAGTGTGGGGTAAAGTGAGGTACCACCCATGGTTCCCTCGTTAGGTTTGTGATCCTTCAAATGCATCAGAATTGGAAAGTATGAATTGTGATAAGGATCATGTATTGGTGACCTATTTTAGTGACCAACAATGTAAACTTTGAAACAGGAACTATAAACTCAAAACGGGAACTCTGGCCAAAAAACCCCCAAAAAACATCAAAAACAGTGCTCAAAACGAAAAGTGTGTATACTGGAACGATGTTTTTATTTTTTAGGCGTCAATTTTGAACATGTTTTAAAATTGGCAGTGACTACAAAATTTACTATGAAATTTTCGTGCAAAATATAGCTTCAAAATGAAAGTGATGACACTGGAACAATGATTTTTTTTAGGGTCAATTTTCAAAATTTTAAAAAAATGCTAATAAAACCAAATTTTTATGTGTCAAACAAAGTTGTTTATGCGGGAAAAAACATACTAATGTTTTTGGTAGAATATCATTTTTCTTTCCTAAGTATAAATTTAACATATTTTCAACCATAACATGCTAGATACAAAAAAAAATTGAAATTTTTTCAACTATAAAATTAAAAAACCATGACATTATGAACAAATTACATCACTAAATGCATTCAAAAGTCATTATTTGTATATTGAATAAAACATATTTTATATCTCTAATTTAATATTGCATCGCAGATATCTTAAACAATAAAATTTATCATAATTTTTTTTTTTGTAAGCTGCGATGTTTCTCTTCTTTTTCTATTACTTTAAATAAAAAACAAAACAGTATATATTTGGTTGGCTTCAACTCGCCCTCTTGGGGAAACCGAGTTATTCAGCCACCTAAAGTTCTTAATAGCTGACCAAAAATAGAAGTTCCAGATTCTGATTATCCATGCTAAATAAACTAAACAGTCTTGCATATTTCTAATTCTACTTGTATGCATATATCGATTTTCCTCATCTAATATTTTAAGCAAACTATAATTATCTATACTATGCAGCTTCATCAAGATTAATACATATCTATACTCAAACAGCTTCTGCCGCTGGTCGCTGGTTTGTATCCCTGTTTGCACCCTGTTTTCCTTCCCTTATCATTTGCTGAATCTCCTCAAGCTTCTTTTCTTGCATCTCCAATGTAATCTGAATAATCCTCAGCTCCCTCCTTAGGTTGGGGACTCCTTGCGCCAGTTCTGACATTTCTGTTGCAGCTTGTTCCAAGGCTTTAGCCAACAATCTCTTCATCACCCAGTAAATATGCAGGGACTGCTTAAATAGAGACATTCTGCCTCTAGTATTGCCAGGGTCATGGATTAAAAACTCCCAATCTTCCATCTCTAAGTCAGACTGAGCTTGAAGCGAATCTTCTTCCATATTCTGGATAATCCTCCTGATTCTTGGGTTAGTGTTCTGACTGTAATCCCTTTCTGCTTTTTGAATTTTCTTATCTAACAATCCACTTGTTCTTTTGCCAGGTCCCCCTCTCTAGCCCTGTCTTCCTCCCCTTTCTCCTCTGTTTCTGTGCGGTCCTCTACCTCTCCTGCTGCCCGGATCCAACCTGCTACCCGCGCCTCTGTCTCCCCTCTGTCTGCCGCGTTTCCTTACCTTTCCCTCCCGCTGTCCTTACTGCTCTTCACTGGTTTGCTGGGTATCCCAGCCTCCTACAGTTCCACTTCGTTCCTTGCCTCGCCTGCCTTGTTCTTGTATGTCTTCCTCGTCCTCAGAATCATCATAGATTTCATATATCTCTTCCACTGTTTCTTCCTTCACTAACGCCTTGCCCTTTCTGTCCCTGTCTTTGCGTTCCGTGGCTTCCAGTTCCTCTGCAGCCCTTGCTCTCTTCCTGGTTTCCATAGTCTCCTCAGTAAGGTTTCGGCACAAACTCTCTCTGGAACGGATCTCCACCACCTTTCCTCCCCTCACGCTCTGATTTCCAAACAAGTTTCCTCGTCGTCGATCCTTTCGCTGCTGCCCATTTATAGTCCTCCTTGCTTTGATCTGCCTACCTGTCAACTTAGCCTTCCGCTGCCACCTGTTATTTTGCCTACTACATATCCTATCAATTATATTTCTATCCTCATTTCCATTTGTGGACTCTGACATACCGTTCTTTCCCCCTCTCCGATCACTTGAGTTAATTATCTTGCTGTGGGGTGGTTGTATCTTACCTGTCGTCGCACACTTCTGTTGTAATGTACCTTGCCTGCCCATTATACGACTCCCCCGCCTTGACTGACACTCATTTAATTTCTGGAACTGCCGATCCATCTCACCTGTCTGTTGCACAGATGTTATGATTCTCGTTTGTTGCTTGCTCATGATTCTCATTTGTTGCTTGCTCATGGTCATAATTAATAATACCGGCCAGGTCTTCCCATTCTCTATTGGGTCGCAACATTCTCCATTGATTGTCTATTTTGTTGTTTTGATCCTTACAACCCCAATTCGCGAGGAAATCTGCCGCTCGGTTTCCATTCCTTTTCACATGGTTAAAGATTTTATAATCAATCCCTTTTAGTAAGTCAGCCATTTCTTGAACAATCCCAATAAAATTTATCATAATTAAGACATATAATCCAATAACATAAAAATGCCTCATAACTTCTCATTTAACACCATATGGAAAACATTAATTTTATTTGAAGATACGATGCATACATCAGTTATATAAACTGTCTTAAACAATTATTCAAAATCACTCATGTTTTCTGGCACACCATCAGAATTCACATCTTGAGATGAGTCACTGGATGCTGACGAAGATGTTCCATATTCTTCTCTTTCATCAACTAGTGCCCCATCTGAGTCCACATGCATGCGCAACATTTCAGGTTTCAAAATTCTTTTAGATCTACAACTGGTTTTAGGTGACTCCCATGTCAACA
Source organism: Pinus tabuliformis (assembly GCA_031772625.1). Lineage (NCBI taxonomy): Eukaryota > Viridiplantae > Streptophyta > Pinopsida > Pinales > Pinaceae > Pinus > Pinus tabuliformis. The sequence continues at coordinate 431,968,137 of CM062808.1, read as the reverse complement.
CTGTTCCTTCTGGTAACAACCTTTTCAGAATCTCTATCGTCTTGAAGCGAAGAGTTCCTCTCTTTTTTAAATTGAAGTCATAAACAAGTATGTCTACATCCTCCAATTTTAATATGTCTGTGCGGCGGCGATTTACATTTGTACCCTTTCTTTTTCTTTTTCCGCCATTTTTTTTGTCAACTACCATCTCTGGCTTATACACACCATTGAATGGGTGTGTATTTGTGGCATACCAATGTACTTCAACACTTGTAACATCCTCATTTTCTGTAAAGACCTTTATAACTTTAGCAACCCAAAATGGATAGCCATTGGGATCTCCATCTGCTAGCACTGCAATCATGCAACCCTCCTTAATATCTTGTACTGTACCCCTATAAAGGTCTTCCATGGCTTCACGTTGTGCACGAGATCTTCTAGAACCAATATACATCTCTCTTTCCGTTGCCTGTGAAGAATTAATAATACCTTGAGATTGTTGTTGTTCAACAATCTTTACTTCCTCATGTTCATTCGACACATTTTGTGGCCAAATAAATGGATTTTTCAAAGGTATATATTCATTTATTGTTGTCGAAATGATACCACTTTGATTATTGAAAAATGACTCCCACCAAACTGAATCAGCAATGTCAAAGTACTCATATGTATATCTAATACATTTTTTAATTTCTTCCAGGATATCAGAATAATTTATAGCCATGTTCTGTCTGCGTGCATTCTGAACTTCACCAACTGATTGTAATAACAATATTTTTAATGCAAATATTGGATGATCTGGAATGAACTTCAAAATTGCAATCCTAATGACGGTGCCCATTCTGTAGTAGTTGAATACTTCTTGCCCCATATTAGTGTTTTCCCATCAATTTTTTTGATACGAAATTGATGTTGGAAGCTAATGTCATTAAGTTGTTCAATGCATTTCCCCTCACCATATGATCCCAGAATAAACCTTCGCATGTCAACAGTTTCTTCCAACACATCAAAATTAGGCTCTGGCATGTATGATTTCTTAATACATTCACTTAGTGATGGAAAGCTCCCAACTTCCTTCCTCCTCAATGTGACTGAAAAACAACTGAACATCTGATCAATATGGTCATGAGTGTGCCCAACAAGAAGGAAACCAACCTTTACCTTTTGAAAATTTCCCAATTCAACAAGCATGTTTAGATATCCAAAAACACCTTGATTTTTGTTTTCACGGCAAGTGTTGTCCAATTGTAGATACAAAACTTCAGGAAGATTACCAGACCAATGAGAAATCACATCATGAATTATGGTTATGGTTAGATTTTCATCATTATGAATATTTGGAGCTGTGAAGTACACCCTTGGCAACATTTTCCCATTGAAGACCATACAACCGACCAAGTGAAATTGAATAAAGTTTTCCTCCTGTAAATTTTTGGTGTGCGAACAAAATGTGGTAAAAGTGTTTTCTTCTAGTCCATACCATCAATTATCAAACCCAAATATTTATTCAGATTATCATAACACTTCTTTCGATGCTTGTACAACTTCTTCCTTTCATTTGTTTGTTGTTCGCGATGCTCCTGAAGTTGTTTGAAAATTAAATCTACACAATATAAAAGAGATTCATTAAGAAATATGTTTTCATAGTTGATGACTATACAATTTTAAAAGTTAAAGTTATGAACGCTTACCTCTTTCTGAGCCTTCACATTTGTCCCTTTTTTATTTAAGAGAAGCACATGTACTGCAAATCCCCATCCTTGTCTTCTTAGGAATACGGACATTGTTGAATTCTTTCTTCCATACCTTCACAAAATATTGATATGAAATAAACTGGCCATGTCCCTCAGCACCTTCTGCATATTCTTTGTATAAGTTGTAGATTTCTCGTCTTGAAAAATTATCTGGAATATGTATTGTCTCTCTATTTGGCATACGCTCTCCATTCTTTGAAAAGAAATCTTTCATCCATGACATTGCAGTATTTGATAATGGACCAAACTATCTTTTATGATGTACTTCTGAATAAAATGTGGGATCCTTTTCCAAATTTTCTTGAATTCTCGAGAGACGAAAATTCCCAATCGAATGAAACATTTTGAAACCTTTTCTACAGATAAAAAAAGTCCCAATATGATAATCATAACCTGACAATCTAGATTGCATGCACCCAACTAAATATGAATTTTGCATGCTTTTATTCATTGACAAATATATCTTCCTGCTTTCTAATGCAAATTTGAAATCCATATGTTTCAAGCAATCTTTTTGGCAACATTCACTTGAAATGAGAGCACTGATAGAACTTCTTCTCGTCAGATATTCTGCTCTACCCCTTGTATAACTAGAACAACTTGCATTGATACGAAAAGGTCTGCTCCTACTCCTTGATACAATATTTCTTGGCAACATCTCCATCATTTGATCATCATTTGTATAAGGCTTTTCATCATCATTAAGAGGAATGTTATCCACACTATGATCAGCTCTGCTTTTCAAATATTGACTTGGAGGATATTCTTCATCTTCCGCTTCTTCAGTGCTATTGTCGTAGTCCTTAGAATTCGGACTGAATGGAAAATCTGACTCGATGTTTAATGGATATTCTTCCTCATATGCATTGCCAGTGCTACTCTCATAGTCCATAGAATTAGGACTACGTTGAAAATGTGACTGTTTACTTATTGAAGATGCTACATCCCATCCTTTGTCACTGCTACCTTTATACTCATTAGAATTAGGACTGAGTGCATCATCCTGTCCTTCATCACTACTGCTCTCATAGTCCTTAGAATTAGGACTAAGAGGACACAGTGACACTCCATTCTTTTGAAATTCATCATCACGCTCTTCATAACTATTGCTCTCATAGTCCGCAGAATTAGGACTAAGTGGACACTGTGGTACTCCAATCTTTTGAAATTCATCATCCCACTCTTCATCACTGCTGCTCTCATAGTCCTTAGAATTAGGACTAAATGGACACTGTGACACTCCATACTTTTTAAAATCAACATCATGCTTTTCATCACTACTGCTCTCATAGTCCTTAGAATTAGGACTAAGTGGACACTTTGACACTCCATACTTTTGAAAATCAACATCATGCTTTTCATCATTGCTGCTCTCATAGTCTTCAGAATTAGGACTAAGTGGACACCATGACACTCCATTCTTTTTAAATTTTCCATCATGTGCTTCAAAACTGCTGCTCTCATAGTCCTCATAATTAGGACTAAGTGGACACTGTGACACTCCATTCTTTTGAACTTCACCATCATGCTCTTCAAAACTATTGCTCTCATAGTCGTTAGAATTAGGACTAAGTGGACACCGTGACACTCCCTTCTTTTGAACCCGGGCACCCTCACCTGCCACCCCTCCGCCCGCCCTCGCCCCACGCCCCCGCCCAGCAGGCGGCAGCGCGATTCCAGGAATCACCCTGCCGCCTGCCGGGCGGCCCGGGTGGCGCCTGCACGAGGCGTGCTCGTGCAAGCGCCACCCAGGCCGCGCCTGCACGAGGCGTGCTCGTGCAAGCGCCACCCGGGCCGCCCGCGCCCCTGCCCGGCAGGCGCAGGGCGATTCCTAGAATCACCCTCGTGCAGGCGCCACCCGCGCCCCCGCCCAACAGGCGCAGGGTGATTCCCGTTGTCACGCCCCTACACCTGCGGTAGTCTTCCAACCGCTTATAGCGAGGTGCGGCACCACCGAACACTTTCTTTTCACCAATACTAATGTTCATGGACTACGCCTAATTCACTTTTCCTTACTTAGTTTGTGTTTCGCAACCACGCAATATTATGTTTAGCCTTTATACTAATGAACACCCATACTCATTCATTATCATCAGCAATTATAAAAGAGAACAACAATTGCACAGTATAAAGGGAGGGGAAACTCCATGAACAATGAGTCTACCCAACAATATATACTAATCAGTCTTTCTTCAATAATACAAGCTTCACAAGTATTCTTTGCAAAATCCAAGTCTATACTTAGCCAAATTTACAACATAGGCAAACCAGCCTTTTACAATGTGTGTGCACAACTTGCACGATGGGTGGGTTCTCACCCGAGCCACCAAGACACCCTCGCCAAGTCTCGGCACAATGGCACTTCCACACAATCACCCGGGCACACCTTTCCCAATGCCTTCACCAATCACCAAGTACGAGTTACAACCGAGCGACTAAATCAAGAGGAGCGCATGAGATATGCGCTTTACCTCCTCTTATTTCTGCGCCTTTAACTGCGCACTTGTTGTTATGCGAAGATGTGTGTGTAAAATGATGTTTCTCCAAGCATTCAACGCTTTCAATATATACATGTCGTAATGTGTGGGTGGGCTTCCCAGCCGACCGCCCACCTTCATGTTTACACGCCCATTCAATGTGCTACAACGCCCATCTAAAGGTCGGCCCAACCATGATGTAAGTCGGCCTTAGTCCATCGTTCCTTGCCCCAACCGGCCGTATAAACATCCACCGCAATTTTCCACAAGTGTCGTAATATCGCAGGTTTCGTCGCATATGAACCATTGTTTCGTCGCATTGTCGTGCAGGCTGGCTCGTGCGCCCGCCCGCGCGCCCGCGTGCCTACCCGCGTTCATCATGGCTCGCCCGCACGCCCGCTCCTTGCCCGCGCGCCCACAGGTCGTGCAGCCCAACTCGCTGTGCACGCCCGTGCCCGGTTTTCCTGCGCACCCGAGGACCTTACATCCTCCTCCACTTGAAATCGTTGTCGTCCTCGACAACATACCATCCTGGTAACCATCCACTAAGTTCATCCATGATGTCAACTCCTCCACATACTGAAAACATCCTTACAACATATGTAGAATTCCATCTCCACCATGTCTCGCCTTGATAACCATCTGTCACCAAGATCACCATACCAAGGTATACACCTCATCGGTATGTCATACATCATAGATCATCTCAATCCATGATCATCGACCACCCTGTCACAATCTCCACATGCTGCTCCCATCATGGAAGGCTGGTCCCTCCATCTCAAGCTACATGCTCACTGCAACATATCGTGTCGACCTCCTCATGTGTCATCATGTGAACTGCTGCCATGATACTCCAACACAATGCTAACACATCTCTGCACACTGTTAACCCCCATGTCTGAACTAGTTGGGTAGCTAATCCAACCATCACGTCCAAACCATGAGAATGCACATCCTCATGCCACCATCAGTTGTTTCTCAAAACATCCTTCCACATCCTTAACTCGATCAAGAATCCATCTCCATATAAGTGTAATCCATGCTCAGGTCCATGAAGTAGTCCTCATCTCATCTGCAACATGTTGTCCATGACGTTTGGTGTCAATGTGCTACATGAAATCAACCACATCTATCCCAACATCATCCATGTGCGTATCTCTTCTATATGAAGAGATCATCTCATCAATCTCCAACTCTCGGTGTGCCACATCCAGGTCCATGAAGCAACCTCCATCATATCTGCAATGTGTCATCCCTAAAGTCTGCCATAGAAACAAGTATACACCTATCTCATCTATCCATGTGCTGCCCATGATCATAGATCAATCAGCTCCCATGTGTAAAAGTAGTTGAGTCTCGGCTCAACTCATGCCCAAGTGTAGTCACCAATACATCAACATCGTTGTAACTTCATCACTCCAAAGTGTCTCATATCAATCCTCCACATCAAGTCACTCTTTCAAGCCATTCCCATACATGTACTTGAAAGTGTGCACCCCATCTTGCATCAAAGTCTCTGACCTCAGCTCCTCAATGCATCAAATCCTCTAAGTCCACCATGTATGAAGTCCCCAAAAGTCACAACAATCTCATGTCATCATGAGCTCCATAAGTCATCCCCAACCAACATCCTAGCAAGCATACAAGTCTCGGCCCAAAGGTCTCTGCAAGATGCCTCAGCTCTCCATGTAGTAGGAATGCTCCATAGTCTGCTCACAACTCCATCCAAGTCCATGGCCTTGTTTTACATAAGTACACAACCTCTCCATCGGCTCATAAGTAAAACATCTCCATGTCACACCAGCAAATCCACCTGCACAACATCCCTGCTTTGCACTCCTCATTGGATGCCCATAAGTGACACCTCTACAAGTGCTCCTGCACAATGTCCCTGCATAAGACTACCATGCTCCATGTCTCCAACCTGATGTCCATGACTAAGTTGCCCATGTAGTCCAACCAAGTAGACCCATCACAACAATCGGTCATCCTCATCCAAGTCTGCAATTTTCAGTCTAGTGAACTCGGTCACCCAACCATATCATCATCATCACGAGTCCCTTCCATCATAGCTCCACCACTGAAGGTTCCACCAAGACTTACTCTTGGTCTCGGCCATGAGAAGTCCACCCAAGAGTGTGCCCTCCAATCTGTCCATGAGTCATGCCGGGCACTTAGCCATGTGGCTAAAGCATGACCCATTCCTCCACAAAGATTATCATGTTCCTCCCTTGTCACAGGCCTTTGCACCTTTCATCATAAGGTCACAAACAACCCCGACAAGTCCTGCAACAGTCAACAATCCTTGCTTTTCCATACAAGGTCTCATCATAAACATCCATGGCAAGATGCTCCCTAGCATCGGTAAACTGACTTTGCCCTTCCCTGCATACGGTCCATCTACCAAATGCTCAAATGAAACACAAGTATCAATACTTACAACATCATCATCATGAGGCTCCTCCATGTGAGTATCCTCATCCATCCATGTCTGCAAACTACACGATCCTGGTCCAACTTGATCAATCTCAAATCCATCCTCCATCATTGTCACATCTGCAACATCTTCAAACATCACGGCTTCCTCTTCCTTGTCAGCACAATCTGCAACTTCATCTTGCTCCATTGTCCAACCAAGTTGAAGAAATTCGTCTTCAACATTCTTTTCCAAGACTTCAAGTTCCTCTCGAATCTGGGGATTCTCTTCTCTCAACCTCTTCAACCTGTATAAGGTAAGCAAGAGCTTCCCTTCGCATTCTTCCAAACTGCCATGCCTTGTCGTTCAGTTTGGCCCAAGCACTAAGTTTCACCCCTGGTAAACTTGTTTCACCATTCACCAGCTTCACCAAGTTCCCTACAACCATGAACCGACCCTTGTTCCACTTGTATGTGAAACTAGCTTCCTTCACCTGCAAGTACCTGCTTCCACTGTCATCAACTGTCAAGTGCATCCACACCTGCACTTCGTCACGTACTAGCTCTGATACCAACTGTCACGCCCCTACACCTACGGTAGTCTTCCAACCGCTTATAGCGAGGTGCGGCAACACTGAAAACTTTCTTTTCACCAATACTAATGTTCATGGACTACGCCTAATTCACTTTTCCTTACTTAGTTTGTGTTTCGCAACCAAGCAATATTATGTTTAGCCTTTATACTAATGAACACCCATACTCATTCATTATCATCAGCAATTATAAAAGAGAACAACAATTGCACAGTATAAAGGGAGGGGCAACTCCCTGAACAATGAGTCTGCCCAACAATATATAATAATCAGTCTTTCTTCAATAATACAAGCTTCACAAGTATTCTTGGCAAAATCCAAGTCTATACTTAGCCAAATTTACAACATAGGCAAACCAGCCTTTTACAATGTGTGTGCACACCTTGCACGATGGGCGGGTGCTCACCCGAGCCACCAAGACACCCTCGCCAAGTCTCGGCACAATGGCACTTCCGCACAATCACCCGGGCACACCTTGCCCAACGCCTTCACCAATCACCAAGTACGAGTTACAACCGAGCGACTAAATCAAGAGGAGCGCATGAGATATGCGCTTTACCTCCTCTTATTTCTGCGCCTTTAACTGCGCACTTGTTCTTATGCGAAGATGTGTGTGTAGAATGATGTTTCTCCAAGCGTTCAACGCTTTCAATATATACATGTCGTAATGTGTGGGTGGGCTGCCCAGCCGACCGCCCACCTTCATGTTTACACGCCCATTCAATGTGCTACAACACCCATCTAAAGGTCGACCCAACCATGATGTAAGTCGACCTTAGTCCATCGTTCCTTGCCCCAGCCGACCGTATAAACATCCACCGCAGTTTTCCACAAGTGTCATAATATCGCAGGTTTCATCGCATATGAACCATTGTTTCGTCGCATTGTCGTGCAGGCTGGCTCGTCTGTGCCCACGCCCTGTCTGTGTGCAGGCCTGCTCGTGCACCCGCGCGCTTACCCGCGTTCATCCGGACTCGCCCGCTCCTTCGCCCGCGCGTCCGCTCCTTCACCCGTGCGCCCGCTCCTTGCCCGCGCACCCACGGGTCGTGCATCCCAACTCGCTGTGCACGCCCGCGCACCCGTGCCCGATTCGGCTGCACACCCTAGGACCTTACACCCGCCCTCATGCAGGCGCCATGCGGGCCGCCCGCACCCCCGCCCGGCAGGCGCAAGCGCCACCCGGGCCGCCCGCGACCCCGCCCGGCAGGCGCAGGGCGATTCCGGGCAGCCCGCGCCCGCGCCCAGCAGGTGCAGGGTGATTCTGGGAATCGCCCTGCGCCTGCCGAGAGGGGGCGCGGGCGACTCGGGTGGCGCCTGCACGAGGGAATCGCCCTGTGCCTGCCGGGAGGGGGCGCGGGCGGCTCGAGTGGCGCCTGCACGAGGGCTCCTCGTGCAGGCGCCACCCGGGCCGTCCGCGCCCTCGCCCGGCAGGTGCAGGGTGATTCGATTCCCGGAATCATCCTGCCTGCCCAGCGAGGGCACGGGCGGCCTGGGTGGCACCTACAGGCTCGTGCAGGCACCACCCAGGCCGCCCGCGCCCCCGCCCGGCAGGCAGGGCGATTCCGAGAATCGAATTTCCCTGCGCCTACCGGGCGCGGGCACGGGCGGCCAGGGTGGCGCCTCCACGAGCCGCCCTCGTGCAAGCGCCACCCGGGCTACCCGCGCCCCCGCCCGGCAGGCAGGGTGATTCCAGGAATCGCCCTGCGCCTGCCGGGCGAGGGCACGGGCGGCCCGGGTTGCGCCTCCATGAGCCGCCCTCGTGCAGGCGCCACCCGGGCCGCCCGCGCCCCTGCCCGACAGGTTCAGGGCGATTCCCCCCCTTGTGCAGGCGCCACCCGGGCCACCTGCACCCCCGCCCAGCAGGCACAGGGCAATTCCCGCTGTCACGCCCCTACACCTGCGGTAGTCTTCCAACCGCTTATAGCGAGGTGTGGCACCACCGAACACGTTCTTTTCACCAATACTAACATTCGTGGACTACGCCTACTTTCACATTAACATACTTAGCTTGTGTTTCGCAACTAAGTAAAAGCAATTATCCTTTATACTTAATGAAGCCCATACTCATTCATTATCATCATGCAATTAAACCGAGAACAACAATTGCAACAAGTATAAAGGGGAGGGGCAACTCCCCGTAATGTGAGTCTGCCCGACAATATATTATATCAATTTTTCAATAATACAATCATCAAGTATACTTGGCAAAACTCCAAGTCTATACTTAGAATATTTTACAATCAAGGCATAGAACAACCTTTTACAATCATGTGCACCCTTGCACAAAGAGAAGTGCTCACCCGAGCCACTTATACCTCTCTACCAAGTCCTGCACAAATCCGCATCCAAACTAAACCCCGGCACGCTTGCCTTCACCTCACTCGGCACAAGAATTCAGCAAAACCGCACTTAGGTAGAGCGCATGAGCTATGCGCAGCTCCTTTTACCCCTTGCGCAGTTTTACCCCTTTGCTAGTGCGTAGAAGTGATGAGCCAATTCATTGGTTGTCAAATGAGTCTCAAACCTCACTTATATATACCATACTCAACGTATGTTTTAGGGGGGGGTGTGCGGCCCCATGGCCGACCCCATAAGTTAACACATACGCCCACAAGTAACCATTTACAAGTTGGCTTTACTTCTTTTAATCATCGCATATATGTATATGCTCAACACTTAGTCGATTTAAGTGTTCCTCCATAACGTCGCATTTTATGTCGCACAAGTGTCGTAAGATTGTCACATTTCCTCCGCACAAGTGTCGCACCCGTCGCACATCGTGGTTGAATGCGCCCGCGCGCCCGCCCGCGCTCTTGCCCGCACCCGTGCACGATCGTCCGCTGGTGCCCGTCGCACTTTGCTCCCAAAGACCTTACATCCTCCTCCACCTGAAATCGTTGTCGTCCTCGACAACATATCATCCCGGTAGCCATCCACCAAGATCATCACTCATCTGTGATGTGAACTCCTCTTCGCAAGGCAAACATCCTTGCAACATATGTAGAGACTCTTCTCCACTATGTTCCGGCTTAATGACCAACTGCCACCAAGCTCACCATACCAAGGCATGCACCTCCACGGTATGCTCTCCATCAGATATCTTCTTGATCCATGATTGCTGACCTCTTGTCTTCATCATGTGTCCCTCCTCCATGTAGTCTCCCTGTCAGATGCCAACACATATGTGTTACCATGTCTCGACTAATGCCAACATATCTCTGCACATTGGTACCCCTCATGACTCGAACTAGTTGGGTGATCAGTCCAACCATACGCCCAAACCATAAGAATGCACATCCTTATGCCATCACAAGTCTTTCCCTGACTTCTGCTACATCTCGGACTCATCAAGAATCTATCAATCATCCCATGCTCAGGTCCATGGAAACTCCATCCCATCTGCAACATGCTCCATATAACCAACCTGATGTCCATGACTCTAGTTTTCCATGATGTCCAATCCATGTAGACTCCATCTCAACCTCTGGCCATCTTCATCCAAGTCTGCACCTGTCATAAAGAAGCCTCCTCCAAGGCCCCTTGCAAAGTTGATGTGGTTCCTCCCTACCAAGGCCTCCACACCAACCTTCCTCCAAGGTTATCTAAAGAGAAAGGAAAGCCAGGAAGTTTCCTCCCTGACTCTCATCCACCCATGTGTCAGATTGATGTTGTGTCCTCAAGTATCTATGCACAGCCTCAACCTCTTCACATGTACATCCAAGCTCACCTAGCTTGTTCATTGTCAACTGAAAGTCATATATGCCCATAGCATATCTACAAAAGTCCACTATCCCAGCAGGATCTCTACCTTCATAATCCTCATCAACCACTGCTTCTGAAGTGGCACTCGGGCTCCCTTCATTTGCAACTCCATTGTGAAGATCATCAGTAGAAGATTCTCCCAACAAGTGTCTCCATGTTTGTGAGGTTTTCTTCTCACTTCCTTCATTCTTCTTTCCAGCTCTTGCAACGAAGTCAACAAGCTTCCTTTCCTTCGTTGTTTGAGTCACACTCCCAAGTCCTCTTTGCTCCACATCCTCATGCTTCACATTCGGGTCTTTGGGATACAAAGTCATAGAAGCCATCCTTGGTCTATACCCCAAGCAACTTCTTCTATTCATCGGTACCATCATGGTCTTCCCTCCAGCTGTGATCAAGAGAATGTCCTGGTCCACCATTGGTATGGCTTGTGCAAGCTCCATAAAGTCCAGCCCTAACACCATAGAATGATCATCCATGTCTACAACTCTCAAGTCCAACTTTCCAAACCACGATCCCACTTTCACCTGAGTGTCCTTCAACACACCATCAACAGCTCTAATGGTAGAGTTCACTGCTTTGAAAGCACTCCATTCCCTCTCCATCTTTGCTCTCTTTCCAAAATACTTTGCTGCCTTCCTGCTCACGAAGCTATGAGTAGCCCCCGTATCCACCAAAGCTGCAAATCTCTTGCCCTTCACGGTTACCTGCACAAAACTTAGCTTCAAGGAATCACCTCCCTCTGTTGGCTTTGTCTTGCACCTCACATCAGCAACCTTCTTCAAGAATTCGGCCTCAGAAGTGTCAATTGGCTCATGTTCCACCTTAACATTCCTCCTAAGGTACTTCACCTCCTTGCTTGGCTCCTCTAAGCAACCCGATCCTGGTCCAGCCTGACTTCCTTCAAGCTTGTCCTTCATCGCATCTTGCTCAAGTGCACCAACCAAGTGTCCACTGACCAAGTTCATAGAACTAAACTTCTGAATGTCCTCTGGATGCTCTCGGTAGTGAGTTCCCAACCTGTCAATGTAGTCGAGCTCTTCCTACTCAATCACAACAACCTTCTTACCAAGAAGCTTCTTCTTTATCTCTTCCTCAATTTGCTTGATTTCGGCTTCCACCCTGGCACTTTCCATCCTCAATCAGGCCCTTTCATCAAAGAGCTCTTGAAGATCAAGACCACTTCGTTGGATCTCCTCATCAAGTTCCTTGAGTTCAACATCTGTCGTACTTCCGCATTGGCTTCTAAGTTCTTCAAGTTCCCTTCTTAGTTCCGAACAGCTTTCTCGAATCTTTATGTTCTCAGCCCTCATCGCAACCCAGTTAGAACTCCATCAACTCATATGTTCCAACACTTCGTACCAGAGAGCTTTAACTGCACTATGGCTAGATTCACCTTTCGTAGGTTCATCTACCATCACTGCCTTTTCAGCCTTCTCCATGTTCACCGAGTCACCTGCAACCTAAACCAACCCTTGTTCCACTTCATGTGAAACGGTTTCCTTCACCTACAAGTACCTGTCACGAGCAACCCTGCTCATTAGCTTCAATCTTCACGAGCAAACCTTGCTCTGATACCAACTGTCATGCCCCTACACCTGCGGTAGTCATCCAACCGCTTATAGCGAGGTGCGGCACCACCAAACGCGTTCTTTTCACCAATACTAACATTCGTGGACTACGCCTACTTTCACATTAACATACTTAGCTTGTGTTTTGCAACTAAGTAAAAGCAATTATCCTTTATACTTAATGAAGCCCATACTCACTCATTATCATCATGCAATTAAACCGAGAACAACAATTGCAACAAGTATAATGGGGAGGGGCAACTCCCCATAATGTGAGTCTGCCCGACAATATATTATATCAGTTTTTCAATAATACAATCATCAGGTATACTTGGCAAAACTCCAAGTCTATACTTAGAATATTTTACAATCAAGGCATAGAACAGCCTTTTACAATCATGTGCACCCTTGCACAAAGAGAAGTGCTCACCCAAGCCACTTATACCACTCTACCAAGTCCTGCACAAATCTGCATCCAAACTAAACCCTGGCACGCTTGCCTTCACCTCACCCGGCACAAGAATTCACCAAAACCACACTTAGGTAGAGCGCATGAGCTATGCGCAGCTCCTTTTACCCCTTGCGCAGTTTTACCCCTTTGCTAGTGCGTAGAAGTGATGAGCCAATTCGTTGGTTGTCAAATGAGTCTCAAACCTCACTTATATATACCATACTCAACGTATGTTTTAGGGGGGGTGTGCAGCCCCATGGCCGACCCCATAAGTTAGCACATACGCCCACAAGTAACCATTTACAAGTCGGCTTTACTTCTTTTAATCATCGCATATATGTATATGCTCAACACTTAGTCGATTTAAGTGTTCCTCCATAACGTCGCATTTTATGTCGCACAAGTGTCGTAAGATTGTCGCATTTCCTCCGTACAAGTGTCGCACCCGTCGCACATCGTGGTTGAACGTGCCCGCGCCCGTGCACGATCGTCCACCGGCGCCCGTCGCACTTTGGTCCCGAAGGCCTTACACCCGCCCTCGTGCAGGCGCCACCCGGGCCTCCTGTGCCCCCGCCCGGCAAGCACAGGGCGATTCCCACTATTACGCCCCTACACCTGCAGTAGTATTCCAACCGCTTGTAGCAAGGTGCGGCACCACCGAATGCTTTCTTTTCACCAATACTAACATTCATGGACTACGCTTACTTTCACTTTAACATTACTTAGTTTGTGTTTCGCAACCAAGTAAACATACAAATTATCCTTTATACCAATGAAGCCCATACTCATTCATTATCCATAGAAATTATAACAAGAACACAACAATTGCAACAGTATAAAGGGGAGGGGCAACTCCCCGTAATGTGAGTCTGCCCGATATTATATTAAGAATATCAGTTTACAACATACAAGTGTGTCTTGGCTGAACCAAGTCTCACACTTAGCCAAATATTACAAAGAGAGGCAACCCTGCCTTTTACAACCATGTGCACCTCTTACACTAAGGGCGGTGCTCACCCGAGCCACCAAAATCCCTTTTCCAAGTCCTACACAAAATCTGCACATCCGCACTAACCCGAGCACACCTTGCCCAACTCACAACCGGCTTCAAGAGACACTCCAAGTGCACCTTCAAGACTTGCGCATGAGGTATGCGCACTACCTCTTAAATCTGCACACTTTTTACCCCTCTTCCTTATGCGAGTTTCAAGTGCGAGTTGTTGTTCTTCAAATGACTCCAACGCTTGGTTATATATACATCTTTCTGCGCATTGGTAGTGTGGGCGGTGGCTCTCCAGCCGACCCCCAAAACAGTCATAACACACCCCTGTGTGCGCCCCTCCATATGTCGGCCTTGCCCATATGTTCATCCACGCACTAAGGGTATAAACCTTCCATCGTTCCACGCATTTTCAAAGTGTCGCAACTCTGCTGTCCTTTCGTCGCATAGAACTCGGACTTTCGTCGCATTCCCGTGTCGTGGCGCCCGCCCGTCGTGCAGCCCTCAGCCCCCCATCGTGCAGCCCGCACCCACTTCGTGCGCCCACGCGCCCGCCCGCGCGGCCGTCGACCTCCCGTGCACCTGTCGCTCACCGCGCCCAACCGCGCCCACGCTCGGGTAGAACTCGAGGACCTTACATCCTCCTCCACCTGAAATCGTTGTCGTCCTCGACAACATACCATCCCGGTAGCCATCCACTAAGATCATCACTATCCATGATGTCAACTCCTCCACATAAGGCAAACATCCCTGCAACATATGTAAAGCCTCATCTCCATCATGCCATGACTTAGTGACAAACTGCCACCAAGTACTCCATACCAAGGTATGCACTCCAACAGTATGCTCTCCATCAGATGTCATCTCGATCCATGATTACCGGCCCCTCTGTCACAATCTCCATTGCAACATCTCGTGTTGTCCTCATCATGTGTCCCCATGTGAACCTCCGTCATGATACTCCAACACAATGCTGACATATCTCTGCACACTTCGCGACCCCATGTTCGAACTAGTCGGGTGATTAGTCCAACTATCACACTCAAACCATGAGAGTGAACATCCTCATGCCATCATCAGTTGTTCCTCAAACATCTGCCACATTCTCGACTCCTCAAGAATCTATCTCCATAATCCATGCTCAGGTCCATGGAACTCCATCCATCTCCTCTGCAACATATTGTCCATGATGTTTGGTGTCAATGTGCTACATGAAATCAGCCACATCTATCCCAACATCATCATCCATGTGTGTCTCCTCCATATGAAGAGACCCTCTCCTCAAACATCGACTCTCGATGTGCCACATCCAGATCCATGAAGCAACCTCCATCATATCTGCAATGTGTCATCCCTCAAGTCTACCATCGAAACAAGTATGCACTTGTCTCATCTATCCATGTGCTGCCCATGATCCTGGATCAATCAGCTCCCATGTGTCAAAAGTAGTCGAGTCTTGGCTCAACCCATGCCCAAGTCAAAGCATCATCATCATCGTAACTCCATCGCTCCAAAGTGTCTCATATCGATCCTCCACATCAATTCACTCTTCCAAGCCATGCCCATACATGTACTTTGAAAGTATGCATCCCATACTGCATCAAAGTCTCTTGACCTCAGCTCCTCAATGCATTAGATCCTCCAAGTCCACCATATATGAAGTCCCTAAAAGTCACAACAATCTCATGTCATCATGAGCTCCATAATCAGCTCACAAATCCAACCAAGTCCATGGCCTTGTTGTACAAGAGTGCACAACCTCTCCATCAACTCATAAGTAATAAGTCTCCATGTCACACTAGCAAATCCATCCGCACAACATCCCTGCCTTGGCACTCTTCCTTGGATGTCCATGACACCTCTACAAGTGCTCCCACACAATGTCCCTGCATAAGACTGCCATGCTCCATGCCTCCAACCTGATGTCCATGACTAAGTTTCCCATGTAGTCCAACCAAGTAGACCCATCACAACAATCGGTCATCCTCATCCAAGTCTACAATCTTCGGTTTAGTGAACTCGGTCACCCAACCATATCATCATCATCATGAGTCCCTTCCATCATAGCTCCTCCACCAAAGTGTCCACCAAGACTATCTCTTGGTCTCGGCCATGAGAAGTCCACCCAAGAGTGTGCCCTCCAATCTGTCCATGAGTCATGCCGGGCACTTAGCCATGTGGCTAAAGCATGACCCATTCATCCACAACGATCATCAAGTTCCTCCCTTGTCAAGGGCCTTTGTACCTTCTACCATAAGGTCACAAACAACCCCAACAAGTCCTGCAACAATCAACAATCCTTGCTTCTCCATACAAGGTCTCATCATAGACATCCATGGTAAGATCCTCCCCAACATTGGCAACTTGATTTTGCCCTTCCCTGCATACGGTCCATCTACCAAATGCTCAGATGAAACACAAGTATCAATACTTATTTCATCATCATGAGGCTCCTCCATGTGAGTGACCTCATCCATCCATGTTTGCAAACTGCACGATCCTGGTCCAACTTGATCAATCTCAAGTTCATCCTCCATCATGGTCATGTCTGCAACATCTTCAACTATCACGACTTCCTCTTCCTTGTTAGCACAATCTGCAACTTCACCTTGCTCCATTGTCCAACCAAGTTGAAGAAGCTCTTCTTCAATATTCCTTTCCAAGACTTCAAGTTCCTTTCGGATCCGGGGCTTCTCTTCCTTCAACCTCTTCAACCTGTATAAGGTAAGCAAGAGCTTCCTTTCACCTTCTCCCAAACTTTCCATGCCTTGTCGTTCAGCTTGGTCCAAGCACTAAGCTTCACCTCTTCTAAACCTGCTTCCACTGTCACGAGCAACCTTGCTCAAACCGAGTCTTGAAACTACCTTCAAATGCTTCAACACTTGAACCTTGTTCAAGTCTTAATATCATTTGTCATGAGCAACCCTGCTCATCAGCTTCAAACCGAAGCTCTGATACCACCTGTCACGCCCCTACACCTACGGTAGTCTTCCAACCGCTTGTAGCAAGGTGCGGCACCACCGAATGCTTTCTTTTCACCAATACTAACATTCATGGACTACGCTTACTTTCACTTTAACATTACTTAGTTTGTGTTTCGCAACCAAGTAAACATACAAATTATCCTTTATACCAATGAAGCCCATACTCATTCATTATCCATAGCAATTATAACAAGAACACAACAATTGCAACAATATAAAGGGGAGGGGCAACTCCCCGTAATGTGAGTCTGCCCGATAATATATTAAGAATATCAGTTTACAACATACAAGTGTGTCTTGGCCGAACCAAGTCTCACACTTAGCCAAATATTACAAAGAGAGGCAACCCTGCCTTTTACAACCATGTGCACCTCTTGCACGAAGGGCGGTGCTCACCCGAGCCACCTAAATCCCTTTGCCAAGTCCTACACAAAATCTGCACATCCGCACTAACCCGGGCACACCTTGCCCAACTTACAACCGGCTTCAAGAGACACTCCAAGTGCACCTTCAAGACTTGCGCATGAGGTATGCACACTACCTCTTAAATCTGCGCACTTTTTACCCCTCTTCCTTATGCGAGTTTCAAGTGCGAGTTGTTCTTCAAATGACTCCAACGGTTGGTTATATATACATCTTTCTGCGCATTGGTAGTGTGGGCGGTGGCTCTCCAGCCAACCCCCAAAACTGTCATAACACACCCCTGTGTGCGCCCCTCCATATGTTGGCCTTGCCCATATGTTCATCCACGCACTAAGGGTATAAACCTTCCTTCATTCCACGCATTTCCAAAGTGTCGCAACTCTGTTGTCCTTTCTTCGCATAGAACTCGGACTTTCGTCGCACTCCCGTGTCGCGGGCCCGCTTGTCGTGCAGCCCTCGCCCGTCGGTCGTGCAGCCCGCGCCCGCGCGCCCGCCCGTGCGCCTGTCGACCGCCCGTGCATCCGTCGCTCACCGCGCCCAATCGTGCCCGCGCTTGGGTAGAACTCAAAGACCTTACACCCGCCCTCGTGCAGGCGCCACCCGGGCTGCCCGTGCCCCCGCTCGGCAGGCACAGGGCGATTCCGGGAATCGCCCTGCGCCTGCTGGGCGGGGGCGTGGGCGCCCTCATGCAGGCGCCACCCGCACCCCCGCCCGGCAAGCGTAGGGCGATTCCGGGAATCGCCCTGCGCCTGCCGGGCGGGGGCGCGGGCGGCCCGGGTGGCGCCTGCACAAGGGCGGGAATACCCTGCGCCTGCCGGGTGAGGGCACGGGCGGCCCGGGTGGCCCCTGCATGAGGGCGCGCAGGGCGATTCCAGGAATTTCCCTACGCCTACCGGGCGGGGGCGCGGGTGGCCCGAGTGGCCCCTGCACGAGCCCCGCTCGTGGGCCGAGGGAGGGTGGGTGGGGCCGAGGGCGGAGGGTGGGTGGGTGGGTGGGCGCCTGGGTGGTGGGGGGTTCGGGTGAGGCGGGCAGGTGGGTGAGGGCGCCGGGCGGGGGAGCGGTTGAGGGCGCCGGGCGGGGGGGCGGGTGACGGCGCCCAGAGGGGGGGGGGTGGGCAGGTGAGGGCACCGGGAGGGGTGGGGCGTGCGGGCGGGTGAGGGCGCTCAGCAGGGGGGCGGGTGAGGGCGCCGGGTGGGGTGGGGTGGGCGGGCGGGTGGGTGAGGGCGCCGAGTGAGGGTGCCCGGCGGGGGGGCGGGTGAGGGCGCCAGGGGGGGTGGGGCGGGCGGGCGGGTGGGTGAGGGCACCGGGTGAGGGCGCCAGTCGGGGTCAGGCGGGTGGGTGAGGGCGCCGGGCGGGGTCGGGCGGGTGGGTGAGGGCGCCGGGTGGGTGAGGGCGGGTGAGGGCGCCCGGGCCGGGCGGGCGGGCGGGTGGGGAGGGGAGTAGGGAGGGTTGGGGCAGGCGGGTGAGGGCGCCCGGGCCGGGGAGGGTTATGGGGGTTGGGCCGGGGCGCCCGGGCGGTGGGGCGGGTGAGGGCGCCCGGGCCGCCAGGGTGGGGGGGTTGGGATGCTTGTGGGGGTGGGTGGGTGAGGGCGCCCGTGCTGTGCGGGGGTGGTTGGGTGAGGGCGTCTGAGAAAAATGTTTTATTCGTGATTTACTTTTTTTACACTGGAATGTTAATGCATGTCCTTTTGGAATATGAGGGGCGTGGGTGGGGCGATTGTTGATTAAAATTTATGATATATTTTCGTTGTTAATTTAAGTTAATATGTTTTTATTATTTAATGATTTATGTGTTTCTATTTTTCAGGAAACATTGGTGAACGAACTCCACCTGAGCTCATGACTACAAATCTTTCAAGTGCCTCAAGTGATAAGAAGATGATTTCAGACTGGAAGAATTCGAAAGGGGTGAAATTTCCATCAAGAATGTGGTATGTGAAAGAAAGAGAAAGCACAAATGTGAATATATATCTATATATCGATATACTGAATGATAATGGAATTTTTGAGGTGATGGGAAGAGTCATAGATATGTGTTCGGTACCGGACACTGAAGTTGTTTACGTACTTACAAAAGCTCCCAAGTCACATGAAAGGGTTAAATACCAACTATCATATTCATTGTATGACACGAGAGAGGTATCTACAAAGTTGTGTGGTCAAATCATAAATGACATGACACAAAACATCGTAAGTATTGTTATTTATATTTGTATTTTGCGTTTTTGAAAGTGTCTCGCTATATTTTTTAACTTTGTTTTTTATTGACATATGATATTTTGTTTGGCAGAATTTCGTTGAAAGTTGTTCAATTAGGTTGGGAGGCATTCATTTCATTGAGAATGATATCATGAAAGTGTCAGCAGTTTTTACTCAGTGTCAGAAGAAGATATGGAAAATAGGCAAAATGAAGTAATTGATAATGCTACAAAACTACATCCAAAGAATCAGGATAAAAGGTCTCTGGTGGATAAATCTAGCAAGGGTAAACAAGTTACTTTTGAGAACGATGAAGTTGAAATTGACAATGAAACATATGTTGTCATTACTGAAGATGACATTGGAACTGAGAAGAGCCACAAAAATCCAAAAGTAACAATGCCCAAGAATAACTCTGTTGGGAAAGTTATGACCAAGAAAAGTAAAGTTGATGGTTTTGAAGCAGTCATTACCAGCAGTCAAGAACATAGTGAAACTTCAGAAGAAAGCAGAGAAATCATTACACCAGGAGCTGATTTAGAAGATGGCATTATAAAAACAAAACAAAATGTCATTCGAGAGAATTTGACAAAGAGAAACTTAATTGATGGTGGTCGCACATTTCAGCTTAATGTCAGGCAAACTTATAAAGCAAGTGAAGGACAATGTCAATATCAAGTTAGAAAGCCACATCATCTGCATGTTCACAACTTGAAGACATTGATGAGGTACAATCCATATGCTCATGTGGTTAGTTATGTGCTTCTTGTTGATCCACTTCAAGTTCCCAACAGAGAAGCATTTGATAAGTCAAAATGTTTTGAATACAATTATTATGTGCTTGGGGGGAACCATTTTGTAGAAGCTCAAAGACAATTGATGGAGGAATATCCTAATAACCCACGTTTTGAAACAATGAAATGTATCATT
This sequence comes from Pinus tabuliformis, assembly GCA_031772625.1. Lineage (NCBI taxonomy): Eukaryota > Viridiplantae > Streptophyta > Pinopsida > Pinales > Pinaceae > Pinus > Pinus tabuliformis. The sequence goes on along the minus strand of CM062808.1, from coordinate 431,947,599 downwards.
TACGCTAGTTTATCTGATACATAAGCAAAGTTAGTGGCATGGGATCATAATTCAGATAATGAATATAGGATGTCTATGACTTTCATCCAAAGGGTTAGATTTATTCATAGTGAATTTGAAGAAAAATGTGGTGGGGATAGGACAAAAGTTACTGCAAATTTCCGAAAGGAATGTTGTATGGAAATAGGATATCAAATTGAAAAGAAAACCAATTCAAAAGGTGGAAAAGGCAGCAAACATAGTGATTTATTCAAAGGTGTTGATAACATTTTCCAATTGGCATTTAGAACTGGAGATGTTTGGAGGTTGATTGATGAGATTTTTAGCATGTGGGAAGACATTGCCATTAAAAACTAGAAGGTCAAAAAGTCTAAGCCATTCATATGTGGCAACAGTAAATTAGCTCCTGAAATGAAGCATCTTCCAGACGATATGATTATCACACCTTGGAGGGCGATGCAAGGAGTGAAAGATGAAAAAATTGTCAAAACAATATTATCTCATGTGAGGTCAGGGGAATTATCATTAGAGGAAATGTCTGAAGAATTTCAAAAGTAAGTTTGTTGAAATATTTTTATTTATTTCTAGATTATAATTATATTTAAATAAAACATGTTGTTCTTGGTAGTATTTGTTATACATATCATTATATTAACTTTTTGTGACTTTATCTATGCAGTCACAAAGTTTACATGAAATTTCAAGAACAAATGGTTAGATTGTTGAATGAAGATAGTTGGGATGATGTCGTATGCAACTATCGAGATTCAAGTTCTACATCAACATTAAAAGCTTTTTATCTTGCATTTAAAAAGGTATCTTGATTTATACATTCATTTTTATTCACCTGTGTACTATTTTTAATTTATAACTTACACATATTTTGTTTATTTTATAAAAGATGAGGAAGGATGATAATGGAGTGCCACATAGTTTCAAAACCTTTATTGAAAAAATAAAGATCGAAAGACTGAGGAAGCAACGTATTAAGGATATTCAACTTGATCCAACTCTTAATCATTTCATTTGGAATGGGCTAGACACTATTCAATATCAAGTAATACAAGGCGACTGTGAAGACATTGCTAAACTCATACCTAAAAGGGATTATGCCCTAGTCATTGCATATATTCCCCATGGTTTCAATATTCCAAACATTGACTATGATAGTGACCCTTATACTTATCAAGCTTTTAGTAAAGTGGCTGCGGGATTTGTAGAAGTCACGTCATCACCATTATGGAGATTTGTGACATTTCATTCAGACACACAATTGGCAATGATATTGTCAAGCTTCAAGGGGAAAACAAATTCAAGGATGCAGCTTACATGGTAAGACGTTTAAAATGTATATTTGATTAATGTTGAAAAAATTATTTATGTACAAGTTAATTGAACTTTTACTATTTCATGTTACAGGGAAAAGTCAAATCTTCTTCACAATGAAGATCAACAATTTATAAATGATTGTGAGTTCATTCATATTGATAGTTTGGCAAAAGATGGTAGCCATATGTCTATGATTTTTAATCGGGTAGACAGAAAGAGTCAGCCAAATACTGACTTATGATGCTGTTGTGAGAAAACTAACATATGAAGACAAAGAAGCAAAATGAGAGATAGTTAACATTTATCAAAAACCACAATTATTGATTAACTATCTTATAGACATTTGTTCAAATGAAGGAGATTGGGTTTTGGATTTATTTTCTGGCTCAGGTAAGTTTTATTATATGGAATTGAATTTCAATATGTTATTTTTTTAATTAATATGTCATTGTACTAATTTAGTTCATTATTTTTTTTGTGCTTGATAATTAGGTACAACACTAGCATGTTGCCTTCAAAAAGGAAGAAATTGCATTGCAATTGAAAAATATCAAGTACAGTGCAATTTCATTCAGCAAATAATTAATGCTTTTCAATTTCTTCCAGATGCAATGCAAGAAATTGGGTTGAAGAAAGGGGACTTTAGTGAATCACGTGTGGAAAAAAAAGCAAAGGAACCCCAACCACCATTACATGGAATGTTTGGAAAAACATACATTGGGAGTTTCGCAGACATCAAAGACCCATTAGAAGAGGAAAATGAGCAAAATGAAACAGAAAACATTGTGGAAGAAGACAATGATGAAACTCTAGAGGACGAAGAGTTTGGATTACGTGACATTGTTGATTAAATTTAAGTTATGCTTGTAAATCAAACTTTGCAATGTTTTGACTTTGACATTTTATGAGAAGAATAAACACTCAATTAGGGTTGTTATACGTTCAATATTGGTAATATGTGATTTTTGCATTGATTTTTAAGTTAATCATTATTTAAAAAAAAAAAAAGTGGTGGTTATTATTTTTTTGACACGAAATTCATAGAAAAAACTATTATTTAACCATTTTTAGTTAAAATTATCGTATAAAAATTGTGATTATGACATGTCAATTCTAGCAAAAAATTATCAAAACGTGTAGTTTTTTAGTTATATTTATGTTAAAAATGGTTATTTTTATGTCCATTGTTAAAAAATATTGTTTTTTAGAAACAATTATTTCATGTGGATTGAAAAATTAATTAAGGATGTATAAATATGTAGAATATCGAAAAGTCTAAATATCAATCTTCTAATTTAAAAATGCAAAAAAAAAAAAAAAAAAAAAAAATTAAAATTAAAATAAAAAACAAGAAAATGTGAAGAAAATGACCACTTCAAAAATTATCAAATTTACTAAATAATTATTTACATTTTATACATTAAAAAATTTAGAGCCAAAAAACAGGGCTTTTAAAAAAGGAGTGTGATGTGGAATTCTCACTTTTTTAAATCAGCATGAAAATCACTACCATTCTAAAATGTGATGTACATAAAAAAAAAAAATTAAAGTGCCAAAAACTATGCTCTAAAAAAATGTGTGTTCTGCATCACCCCTTTTCAAAATCAGGTCACTTTTTTGCTATCTCTACGAAACGGGTAACAGTATCAGTTCCCGTTTCAAAGTTTACATTGTTGACCAGAAATTTACATGATGCGAGGAATTCAATTTGAAGCCTTTCCAACATAATTTTGGAGATATGAAGGGTCCTCTGCTTCATCCAAGTCAACAAGTCATTTGAAATAAAAGTGTTTACCCAATATTAATTGCGACGGTGAAATATGTTTGGCTTTTTCGAGAATTTATTTTACAGTGTCTCACTCCCCATGGTTTTCGCTTCTGCAATTTTGATCTTTTCATTTAGTGTCAACTTTGATTTTACATTGTTAGCTCATTTAAAATTAGTTTTCATTTCAATTTCAAAATTTCAAGGTATCCTTAAAAAAGAAGAAGAGCTCAATTAAGGTGTTGGAAAATTATGGTGCTATGCTCATCACTTCACATTCTGAATCTATGGTGCGCTTTTTTAGCAGTAAATTTAGATGCTACAATATTGATAATTGGGAAAGTACCAGCATACTATTTATTGAAGTTTGTTAACACCTTTCCACTGAATTTTAATTATAATCACAAAAAAGAAGAGTCAAAAGAAACCAACAGCCCACACGCTTGTACTCCATATCAACGGAGTCTCGGTGGCATAAACCGCGCGAGACTTATGTTAAAGAGTTCCCCTGGAAGTGGTTTCTCGATAAACCACTCACCTACAGATCAACGACCTAGATTTGTTCCGACGACACCGCTAGTCCTTTCCATAAACTGCCAAAGTAACCATGGGGAATGGTATCCGGTTTGCAAAATTACAAGTGGTTTTATAAACGAATCCAAGATTCAGTCAAAGGTTGCATTATATCAGTTTTCTAACTTGCCTCCATATAGCGTGTATGAGGAAAAATTGGTGCCCACACATTTAAATGGTTATGCTTTGATTTAGAAACTAGCACACACCTCTTTTATGTTCAAACATACACGCTATTGTTTTTTTAGTCCCAAAAACTTGATTTTATATATTGTGAATATGTTAAAAGGATGGGGTATTATTTTGTAACAGAGGAAAATGTATAGTCTATATATATCTATATATATATATATATATCTATATATCTATATATATATATATATATATATATATATATATATATATATATTGTTTTATTTGTAAATCTTTTCAAAAGAGAGGGCAGTTTGATAATTGTTCCCAAAATCAGTTCTTGGAACTGATTAAGACATTTAGTCAGTTAGGCTAGGAGGTGGGATAAAAGTTGAAAATCAATACATTGTAAGGGCTTCAAGATAAAGGAATTATGTGAAAAATGTAATGAGAAATTTCCTTGGAGATTAATGAAAAGATCAGTGTGATTCCAGCTCCTTGATGCATTGTAGTATGTATTCTTTACTTCTTATTTGTTCTTTTCATCCTTTTTTTCATCGTGTGAGGTTGATGTATGATGTAATTGGTCTTTCCTAAGAATTCACGGATTTATTTATGTTATGGTTTTGTTGTGGCCACAACTACCACCCTATTAAAATGTGCTTTGATAGCAAATTTTCAATGGGTCCCCTAGAAGTTTGATCATTCATCTTTCAGAATGATCTGTTTTATCACATGGATGTTAATTCTTTGCCGAGTCAAATTTTCAATGCCTGATGGCTAAGCCATTAAATAACTCTTTGTTGCATGGTTCATTCATGACCCAGCCTAGCCCTGCATTCATTCCCTTCGTCAGGACTTCTCAAATCCTCATAAGCATCCATAGTATATTTATGCCCGCATGCATAATCACCCCCACCCCCACTATAGTCATTTGTGTACTTAAGACACAAAACCTTCTATCGCGCCTCATTTCCATTTTAACTCTTTGCAATGAAAGACTCCACAAACATACATAAACCATCCCTCTTTCGCTTATCACACTCAATCTGGGCACATAACGCATGCCATAAGGCACCAGACCTGACGACATTATAAACCACAATATACATATATGTCGGGTTCGAAACCCCGTCGCATATCGCAATCGGCCTAGGTCTAAGGCTTATACATATAAGGTGTGCCACTATGCTCCAGACCCGACAGCACCTTTAACCATACTTCATACATATGTCGGGTCCGGGGCCATATCGCATATCGCATATTGGTGGATCCCAGGCCTTACACACAATGCGCGTGGCTATATGGTGGACCCGCCGAGCCTATCAAATATGGTATATATATATTTTCGGGTCTGAAACCCCGTCGCATATAGCAATAGGCAGAGCCCCAAGCTTGTGCATATTGCGATATGTGATATTCCAGACCTAATGATATTTATAAGCTCCGATATATAAAATTTGAGGTCCAGCCTGAGTGATTGAGGTGGGATTTTCTTTGTTTTCCCGTGTTTTTTAAAATTCTCGATATAACAAAGGGAGCGGTTTTTAGTGCAAAAGGTGGGCTTGTGGAGTCTGGATAATGTAATCGCACATCGGGGAAGTGGAAGGCATGGGTACTGTGACCCACGGAGGGGCCGATACCCGATTGAGATTAAAATAAGCCCTCAAAAACCGTGCCAAGCCTATGGATTGAGCAGGAATATTTATGTTATATTGTCCACAATCATGAAGCTAATGATAGCTATCTCTGCAGGTAAGAATTAAAGGACGTAGGAGTGGATTCGAAGAGCCATATATGCAGAAGCGTTGTGTTTGAAGGTCCGGCTTCAAGCGTTCTGGGTCAGAACCCCACATGTTGCCTATACATTCCGAAAGAAAAGTTGTCTCGGTTTTCATCATGGGAAGGCGACACACAATCACCCCTTTTACCAACATCTTTTCATTTCCTCAGGAAATGAATCACTCCAGCAACTATGATTTCTACGTGTCAGCGGTTACGCTGACGATCCTATCTCTCTACACTCGATTTTTATATCGAAAACAGTGGGGAAGATGAAGAGGTAGGGAAGACCTAGAGTCCAGGACTTTTGCATAAATATTACCTCCGAAGAGGACAAGGGGCTTTTTGTTTGGATAAGAACTGTTTGGCCTTATTGTGAATAAGGAAGACTATTTCGGTCGAAGAAGGAGCCTGTAGTTTCTGATTATTTTTCCTCTGCTTTTATGTGTTTTGAAGCAGGATGTTGTCGTTGGCATAAGTATAAATGTGATTTGTGTTTGTGCATATTGATGGCATACTGTTCATGATTAGTCTTTTTTATTTGAATACGATTCAATCTCATGGTTAACTTATGAGTGATCTCTGATTCAAAACCGTATTAAACACTAGTTGCTAGTTTATTTGTATCAAAAGGAATGTGTATTCGTGTATGAGTAATCTGATTGGAATCAAGCTCTAATATAACCTTGTTCATCTATGACTCAGTAATTGATTCTTTTGGACTTGGAATTTCTTCATGGTGTTTAATCTCTTTTGTTATGCTCCTGCAGGATAGATTAGGATAGTTAGGATATAGACTAGAGTAGTTAGAAGAAGTGTAGATAGGATTTAATACATAGCGGTTAGCTGTTTTATTTTGTTGATTTAATTGAAGTCTTCTTCTCAGAAGCAATCCTTCAACACCTATTACAGTTCACGGGGTCCCTTAAAACCCATTGGAACTAGCCATTCCAAACGAAAGCAGGCCTAATTGGGGCTTGTGATCGGGTTAGTTCCCCTTGTTGGTATAGCGAACATTCGCCATGTCAACAAATTGGCACTAGAAGGAGGGCCTGAACCGCTGTCCATAGCTTTTCAAGATTTCATCTATAAGTGCCACCCATGGATTCAAGAAGATTAATACATGGATTGTGAAGGTCGAAAAGACCCCTCTTCTCATTCCGAAAAACCTCATTTCGAAGAAGAGACACTGTGGGAGTATCCTATCACTCAAGAACAACCAATTAGAAGACTCACTCGAGCTTAAGCTCGTTCCCTATCACAACTCCCAATCTTTCAGTCATTACCTCCGATAGCAAAAATAAAGCCAAGGGTCTATCACATAAATGAAGAGACATCTGCAGCCCCTTCTCTTGAAGATATTGTGCTTGATTCCTTACAAAGCATCGACTCTCCTTGGGAAGAAATTCCTGAGGATTCCCCTTCTAAAAGCAATCCCTAGCCTGATTTGGAAAATCCTAACGGAGAAAACCTCCACGAGCACATCCCTATCCTTGATATGGCTAATATTCCTCAACAGGGTGGAAACCAACCCCCACCTCCTCCAGGAGCATTGCCTCCTTGGCTCGCTCAGGATTCTGTGGCCATACTTGGGCAGCAGCATCCCTTACCTAAGAATGCATAAAAGGTATTGCCTAAATTCGACCCTGAGCGGGGAGACACCGCTAAAAACCATATCAATTCTTTCTTCCTGGTCATGCGCATGTTGGGGGTAGCTGATGAAAATAGAGTCTGTCGCCTATTCCCTTTTACCTTGACTGGTGCAACTTCCACATCGTATTTTAGCTTGAGGACTGGATCTATCACCTCGTGGGCCACCTTTCAACAGGCCTTTTTAGACAAGTATGGCAATGACAAAATCCCTGCTGCCTTAGTCCTAGAACTATCTCGTTTGAAAATGGAAACCAAAGAAAAGGTTAATGATTTCAATATCTGATTCAACACCTTGTTAAACAGAATCCTGGCCACCGCCAGACCTACAGAAGAGGTGCTCATGGAATTCTGCATCACTGCCCTCCCTGTCCCTACTGCGATGTGGGTCAAAAGGAGTAACGAACAAACCATGCAAGGTGCTATCGATGAAGTAGTAAAGGTCAAGAATGAAATTCTCAGTCTCACAGCATGCCACCCTACAACCGGAGAAAAGAAAGCCTCTCAAGCATCCAAGAAGAATAATGGGAGTGATAATAAAGGGGCTGAAACCAAAGACAAGGATACCATGGATGTGGAAGGTTTTCATTGGATCATTAAGAAACTAACAAACACAATCATTGATATGAAAAGGAATCACGGAGAGAGTACTAGTGGTAGTGGAGGAGACTATAACAACAGAAAGCCCTTCAAGCCTTTCTATCGTAAGAAAATAGAAGGTGGTCATGGTCAACTTGCGCTGCCTGCTCCACCCAATGAAGGGAATTTAAACACAGAAGAGCTGGCTCTTATCGGATCGCTCCTCAACCAAGAAGAACCTATAGTGGAGCTAGAGCTAGAACAAGAAGATGAGGAAGAATACCGAGTAGAAGAGCCCTTGGAAGAATAATCTCAAATCAACGTACTGTGGGATTTCTATACAAATGAGAGCGATGATGACCAAGGAGATAGTATGGCAGAAATCCACACACAAAGCAAAGGGCCACTTGCAGGTGTGATGAAGCCTGTAGATCAGACCAAGAAAGATGTTCGCCCTGTGAAAGCACCTGCTCCCAAAGTTCCTATTGAGAAGAGTAGACCTGGTGGTCAATCCAAGAATACCCCTGTTGCAAACCATCCAGAGAAAGAAAATGTATCTCCCACTGCAACGAAGGCTACTCAAGATGGTAAACTCCCACCTAAGAATGGAAAAATAGGTATGTTTACTCTGCCCTATCCTGTTTATAACATTGATTACAATATTGTGGATGATCTTAAGAAATCTAGGGCTAATATCACATACTTTGATTTGCTAAAATTAACGCAGCAAAGAGATTTGCTCTTGAAAGTTATGAATGAGAGAAATTCCAAAACTCCCACCATCCCAAGCAGCCAAACCAAGAATTCAGTGTCCAGACCTGTCAACACCTCCATTGCAGCCCAAATCCCATCAGCTATGGAAGCCACTATGTCCAAAATGAATCGAAAACCCCAAGATGTCAGTGCAGCCATGATAGAGAGAAAATCAAAACCCATGACCCCACCTTTCCTTATCACATTTGAAATCCTCAACATGAATGTGCACAATTTCCTAGTAGATTCCGGTGCCTCGTCCACTGTGATGCCTTATGCTGTTGCTAAAAGACTACATGCAATACTTGAGAAAAATCGGACCCGAATTATGCAATTAGACAGGACAAATGTGAAAGTAATTGGAGAATTGAAAGATGTGTTGATTTGGATGGCTGCTAAACCATAGTACACACAAGTCATTGATATAGTGGTAGTCGACATACCCGAGGCCTATGGAATGCTGCTTAGTAGGGATTGGTCAGCAAAACTCAATGGATATTTCTCAACTGATTGGTCCCACCTCTTGCTGCCTCAGAAGGGAAAAGGTGATATGCTAAGAGTTGATTGTGAAAGGTACATGAAGTATGTGGTAATAGAACTAAATGGTCCCAATGAACCTGTAATGTTTACCAACTCCATCCTTGGGAACTATAGTTTCAATGTTTATGCTACAGAAACCTGTTTTGGAGAATTTCATGCAGAAATAGTTGAAGAAACTTTGACATACACACAGTTGGAAATTCCCTCCCATAATCCAACTGATGAGCTATCCTGTATTATAGTAGATGATAGGACTAATTTCTTAGATAGTAGTTCAATTGATGTAACATTAGATGCTATATTCTGGACACTCTATTTTGATGGCTCTAACTGCCTTGAAGGTGTAGGTGCTGGAAGTATTCTCATTGACCCGCAAGGGAACCAACATTTGATGGCCAGCCGGTTGGAGTTTGCATGCACCAACAACACAGCAGAATATGAAGGCCTATTGCAAGGCCTGAAGAAAGCCATTGACATGAATGTAAAAAATCTTAAAGTTTTTGGTGACTCACAGATAATCGTAGATCAGATAAGGAAAAGGATAAATTGCAATTCACCACACCTGGAAAAGTACCAGCATGAGGTATGGGACTTAATTGACAGTTTTGATTCTTTTAATCTTACATACATACCTCGAGGGCAAAACCAAGATGCTGATCTGATGGCTAATATGGCTGCTAAACTTTTGCCTAATTTTAGATTGAAGAAAAATAAATGTTCTGTTGAATTGATTTTCAGACCATCCATGCCTGATAACATCTCGAATTGGCAGGTGTTTGAAGATGATGAGCAAATCCTTCAGTTCTTGCACTACGAGAAGACATTCAAGAATGCAGTTATTGACAAAAGGGAGCATAACAAGCTTATGAATGAGAGGGAAGATGAGGAAAAGGATCAGCCCAATGTGATTCCAAAATCAGTTGTTAAGATGGAGCACTTGTATGACTTGCATGATAAATTCAAGAAACTGACTAACTGCAAAACACATAGCTCGTCCATGAAGTATGAAACGGTCAACCTTGGGACCAAAGAAGACCCAAAAAATGTCAATCTGGGCCTTGGGTGCTCTCCACAAGAAAAGGCTGCATTTGTCAAACTATTTAAAGACTATAAGGATGTCTTTGCGTGGACATATGAAGACCTAAAGACCTTTGATACCAGTGTTATGCAGCATGTGATCCCTTTGGAAAAGGAGGCCAGGCCCTACCAACAAAAGCTGTGTAAGATGCATCCAAGCCTAGAACCATTGGTGAAGAAAGAACTGAACAAGATGCTGGATGCTAAAATCATATTTTCGGTCAGACACACCTGCAGGGTAGCCAATCTCGTGCCATTGAGGAAGAAAATTGGAGACATCAGGCTGTGCATTGATTTGAGAAACCTGAACAAATCATCTCAAAAGGATAACTATCATGTCCCTTCTATGGAACACATCCTTCAGTGCGTTTCTGGGTCTGAAATGTTGTCCCTATTAGATGGGTTTTCAAGATATAATCAAGTACTGGTATCTCATGGGGATCAGCTTAAGACAACCTTCAACACCAAATATGGCACCTACGCATATTGTAAAATGCCTTTTGGGCTAATTAACGTGGGTGCCACAGTCCAGAGAGCTACAGACATAGCTTTCTGAGGGTTGATGAACATATCAGTAGTGGTTTACATGGATGACATCACTATGTATTCATATCATAGAAGGGATCATATTTATCACCTGAGATAGATTTTCAAAAGATGTCGAAGGTATGGAATTTCATTGAATCCCAAGAAGAGCATCTTTGTAGTCATAGAGGGGAAACTATTGGGTCATATCCTCTCTAAAGAAGGGATTGTTATTGATCCTAAAAGAATACAAACCATCATGAGAATACAACCCCCTACTAATAAAAAAGCCATGCAATCTTTCTTCAGGAGGATTAATTTCGTTAGAAAATTTGTCTCAGGCTTCGCAGAAATAGTATGCCCCTTGCAGCTGATGATGAAGAAAGACGTTGTGTATAAATGGAGCGATGAAGCCAAGGAAGCATTTCGGCGAATCAAGGAAGCCATTGTTGAAGCTCCTGCATTGGTCAGCCCTGATTTTGGCAAAGAATTCTTCTTATACACCTTTGCTTCCGACCTTTCATATGCCGCAATTCTCACTCAAAAAAATGATGATGGCAATGAAGTCCCCATTTCCTACATGAGTTCAAATCTCCAAGGAGTGGAACTCAACTACCCAGACGTGGAGAAACAGGGCTATGCAGTTTTCAAGGTTGTAAAACATTTCTGCCCTTATTTACTAAAGGCCAAGACCAAAGTCATTGTTCCCCATCCTGTTGTAAGAGCCCTCTTCGTGCAGAAAGAAATGGGTGAACGAAGAGGGAACTAGATAACCACCCTTCAAGAGTTTGACCTGGAGATAAAGTCGGCATAGATAGTTCGAGGGCAGGGACTTTGCAGGCTAGCGGCAGAAGCCTTGGCGGACAAAAAAGGGGCATCTGAAGAATCAGGAACGTTGGGCATGCAATATGCACAAATGGAACTCAAGGAGGAGCCCTTATGGAGTAACGAAGCGTTGATGTATGAGCGAGAAGCATCAGAAGCCTTTTTGGACCCTGAGTCGTGGTACTATGACATACGCTTCTATCTAGTGCAGGGATCGTGCCTTGAACACATGGATGCATCACAGAGTTGCAGAGTCTTCAAATAAAAACCTTATCTGCATAATCCGCAAGTCGGTCGCTAAAAACTAGAGGAACTGGCACAATGCCCTAACGAATGCCCTTTGGGCCGATAGGGTCACCCCTAAAGTGGCCTTAGGAAACTCCCCATACTTCCTCGTCTATGGAAAGGAAGCCATCTTGCCTCCAAACATTACCCTTCCCTCCTTACAACTCTCCCAAGCTTCAAGAGGAACCCCTTCAGCCTTGCTTCAAGAAAGGATCAACCAACTAATGAGGCTGAAGGAATTAAGAGACAGAGCCAGAATTAAATTCAAAAATTACCAAATGATTGTAAAGAAATGGTTTGATCATCATTTGGAAGGAGATAAGGATTTCCAAGTAGGGGAGCTAGTCCTGAAATGGAACAAGCTGAGTGAGCCAAAGGGTAAACACACAAAATTCCAACACCTATGGCTGGGCCCATTCCAAGTTGTTAAAAAAATTGGTCAAGGGAATTACAAGTTGAAAATGTTACAGGGAGAGACTAAAAATCTCCCTATTAATGGCCAACATCTGAAGAGATACTTCCAATAGCCACTGCATGGTGGTTACCTCCTCAGTAGGTTAGAGTTCATTTCATTTTGCCTTTAGCTTAGTTGTATTTCTGTCTTTTCCTTTTGTTTTCTGCAAAGTCTATTTTCCTGTTGTTTTGAATCACAGTCCTTTTAGCCAGCTGATTTTGGTCCTCCAGTCTCGTTCTACCTTTCAGATTTTCCCTCATTCACCACATTCAGCCTTTCCCTCCCTCATTAACCTGATGATGATTCTGTTGTTTCAAACAAATTTTTAATCAGCCCATGAGAACTTGAAAATCAGCTGTGGAGTTCAAAACAAAGCCGCTCATTGGCATCTGTTGAGAACTGGATAAAATCTATCGATAACCTGGATATTTGGAGCATGTAGGGGCAGCTTTATAAAGCAAAAAATGTGTAACTACAGCTGGACTGGAATGGAGAAACGCTGCATTTTTAATAAATCCCATTCAGACCTAGCCTATACTTGCCTATAAGGTTTACAATCATTCTCCATTGGTCCCATCCACCACACTAAATTGTCTGATACCTGTTACTCACAAGTAAAGCTCCTTTCATGGGCTAAGCTCACTATCATATACCCTGTGGCAAATCCAATTGTGCTCTAGTCCTTGTTCCTGAAACTGGAAGGACTTATCTTAAAGAAATGAAATGTCAAGTCCTTGTGCCAATCTAGAAGGATAGGTTGTTTGGGAAGGCGGTTAAAGTAAGGACTGTTGCTGGGCTCAAAGTACCGGTTGACACAACAAGCCCAACCTTGCTTAAGCGGTTTAAAAATATGGCATGATCCATGACTGTGCCCCATTCAATCAATGAAAATATAGCACTGAAATTCTCATATAAATTGTAAGATAAACATGTCTACATAAAGTTTGATCAGCAATAAAGAGTTGAGGTACACACCTACACATGTATGGACAGACTAGTGACGGCCCCAAAAGGATTTTTGAAAGTGGGAAACAGGTAAAGGAAGGTCAATAAACCCCATAATACTGCCGTTGGAGAATGCCTGTCAAAATCATATCAGTAAGTAGAAGCTATTTGTGCCTATCCCTCCTGAAGCAATGAATGCTTAAGTGGAACCCATGCTTGTCCATCTGTATAGTTTGCATTTCAAGTTTATCTTAACACCCTGATGTTTTATTGATCTGAGGATTATTTGGAAACGGAGATAACTGGTTCGCCCAACGGTTCGCCATTTGTTGTGGCCACAACTACCACCCCTATTAAAACATGCTATGATAGCAATTTTTTAATGGGTCCCCTAGAAGTTTGGTCGTTCATCTTTCGGAATGATCTGTTTTATCACATGGATGTTAACTCTTTGCCAAGTCAAATTTTCAATGCCTGATGGCTAAGCCATTGAATAACTCTCTGCTGCATGGTTCATTCATGACCCAGCCTAGCCCTACATTCATTCCCTTCGTCAAAACTTCTCAAATCCTCATAAGCATCCATAATATATTTATGCTCGCATGCATAATCACCCACACATGCCTCATTTCCATTTTAACTCTTTGCAATGAAAGACTCCACAAACATACATAAACCATCCCTCTTTCGCTTATCACACTCAATCTAGGCACATAACGCATGCCATAAGGCACCAGACCCGACGGCATTATAAACCACAATATACATATATATCGGGTCCCAAACCTCATCGCATATCGCAATCAGCCTAGATCTAAGGCTTATACATATAAGGTGTGCCACTATGCTCTAGACCCGACGACACCTTTAACCATACTTCATACATATGTCGGGTCTAGGGCCATATCACATATCGCATATCGGCGGAGCCCAGGCCTTACACACAATGCACGCGACTATATGGCGGACCTGCCGAGCCTATCAAATATGGTATATATATTTTTGGGTCCGAAACCCCGTCGCATATCGCAATCAGCAGAGCCCCAGGCTTGTGCATATTGCGATATGCGATATGCTGGACCCGACGATATTTATAAGCCCTGATATATAAAATTTGAGGTCCGGCCTGAGTGATCGGGGCGGGATTTTCTTTGTTTTCCCGTGTTTTTCAAAATTCTCGATATAACAAAGGGAGCGGGTTTTTAGTGCAAAAGGCGGGCCTGTGGAGTCCCGATAGTGTAATCGCACATCGGGGAAGTGGAAGGCATGGGTACTGCGACCCGCGGAGGGGTCGATACCCGATTGCGATTAAAAGAATCCCTCGAAAACCGTGCCAAGCCTATGGATTGAGCGGGAAATTGTGTGTTGCCTGTGTTTTATGCGTAAATCCTTTTCACACCTATTCCCGTAGTTTTATAAAAGTTAATGAAGGCAGTGTTTATGTTCTGTGTGAATATTTCTGTTATATTGTTCACAATCATGAAGCTAATGATAGCTATCTCTGCAGGTGAGAAGTAAAGGACGCAGGAGTGGATTCGAAGAGCCATGTATGCAGAAGCGTTGTGTTTGAAGGTCCGGCCTCAAGCATTCCAGGTCAGAACCCCACACGTTGCCTGTACATTCTGAAAGCAAAGCTGTCCCAGTTTTCATCATGGGAAGGCGACACACAGTCACCCTTTTTACCAACATCTATTCACTTCCTCAGGAAATGAATCACTCCAACAGATATGCTTTCTACGTGTCAGCGGTTACGTTGACGATCCTATCTCTGTATACTCAATTTGTATATCGAAAATAGTGGGGAAGATGAAGAGGCAAGGAAGACCTAGAGTCCAAGGCTTTTGCATAAATATTACCTCCGAAGAGGAGAAGGGGCTTTTTGTTTGGATAAGAACAGTTTGGCTTTATTGTGAATAAGGAGGATTGTTTCGGTCGAAGAAGGAGCCTATAGTTTCTGATTATTTTGCCTCTGCTTTTATGTGTTTTGAAGCAGGATGTTGCTGCTGGCATAAATATAAATGTGATTTGTGTTTGTGCATATTGATGGCATACTGTTCATGATTAGTCTTGTTTATTTGAATATGATTCAATCTCATGGTTAACTTATGAGCGATCTCTGATTCAAAACCGTATTAAACACTAGTTTCTAGTTTATTTGTATCGAAAGGAATGTGTATTCCTATATGAGTAATCTGATTGCAACCAAGCTCTAATATAACCTTGTTCATCTATGACTCAGTAATTGATTCTTTTGGACTTGGAATTTCTTAATGGTGTTTAATCTCTTTTGTTATGCTCCTGCAGGATAGATTAGGATAGTTAGGATATAGACTAGAGTAGTTAGAAGAAGTGTAGATAGGATTTAATACATAGTGGTTAGCTGTTTTATTTTGTTGATTTAATTGAAGTCTTCTTCTTAGAAGCAATCCTTCAACACCTATTACAGTTCACGGGGTGCCTTAAAATCCGTTGGAACTAGCCATGCCAAACGAAAGCAGGCCTAATTGGGGCTTGCGATCAGGTTAGTTCCCCTTGTTGGTATAACGAACATTCGCCATGTCAACAGGGTTATAATAGACAATACCGTGGTTTATTTAGAGAAAGCCTTAAAGGTCACTCCATGGCCTCAACAATCTTATTTCCTTTGTTTGTGATCTTTTATTCAACATTGTATTCGCAAGGTGTAAGCATTGGATTCCTTTTGGCCCAATGTGAGAAAATTTGTTTCCAACTATTACTTCTTTTATTTATGAGTTTGAAATATGAAATCATTAAAGTAAAGGCCATCCTAGTGCATTAATTTTATCTTTGAGTTCAAACTGACATTACATTTGAGGGTTTTTTTGTCTCCGAGCATATATTTAAATCTTTATTAGTTTTGTGGATGTCTTATGCACTGACCTCCTACAGTCAGGGGTTGTCTCCAGGGTTACAACATCTTTTGGCGTCGTTTTTTGGGAAGGGAGAAACAAAGTTATTTTTCCCTAGGTATTAAAATCTATTTCTTGAAAGTGAACAAGATTTGGATACTAAATATTTTGCTTATTATTCACTTGGAGACTCCACTAGTGAAGACATCACTAGAGAAGAAATTTTCCTGATAAGAAAATGAGGAAGCAGCATGGAAAATCCAGGTATCATACTTTGATATTTTTCAAGGAATTTCTATTTTTTATTATTAGTTTTGTAGTTTACTTTCCCATACACATCAAAATGTTTCCTACTTTATATTCTCAGAAGATTGTAATCCCCAAAAAGCGCATTCTTTATTGAAAAAAGAAAACCTATCTTCTGCATGTATCATTGATCTTGGGATGTTTTCATCCCCTGAATCTGAGAAGACAAACGAGGTTTGCATTAAGATTCTTGAAGATAATCGGTCATGATTTGAATATGAATAAGAGGATTCATCATTTTTGGCATTCATCGCTTTGCCTCACAAAAAATCCACTGCTTTTCAGCTCAAATCTAGGGAAATATTTAAACCCCTCAAGCTACCCACAATCCTTCATGAATATCCTTCAAAGGGTTTCAAGTTTCTACAAAATTTCCTTGGAGAAAGCAATGATGTTATAGCTAAACAACATGTTTTGAAATTTCAGTATTTTTTGGACAAACTTGAAGTAATTTATGAAGATGTGGCTTTGAGGTTGTTTTTTCATTCATTAAAGCATGATTCCCAACAATGGTTCCAAAATTTATTGGCAAATTCAATTAGTTTGTGGCAGGGTTTTCAACACATCTTTCTTAGATATTGGGGTGAGAAAAAGTCATATGAACAACATCTCTTGGAATTATATACTATGCAAAGGGGGAGCAGTGAGTCAATCACTAAATTTAATAGGAGGTTTCAAAAGTCTTATTTAATCATTATAAGGGAAATTTTACCTTCTAAAGTTGTTGTCATGGTGTATTATTCAACAACTCATCCTACCGACTTGGCATTTTATCTTAGGGAGAGGAAATCCAAAACCCTAGAACAAATGTTCATTGATGCTCAAGAAGTTGAGGATAGTCTTTGTGCCTGTGGGAAAATTCCATATCGAAATCTCTATGTAAATCTAGAAATAAATCAACAAAAGAAGGAATAAAAAATAGAATCATTTTATCTGAATCTAAAATTTTCTTCTTCAAATTTTACAAGTTGCAAGTCATTTTTTTTGAGCTAAACGATTTTCCTCAGTGAAATGATTTTACACCAGCAGTAGATGTTTTTCCCTTTATGATGGATGGTTTTGACATGGTGTTTCTTGAGGATGATATTGCCGAAATTGGTGGCATATACACACATTATACAGAACACCTTATTGAACATATTGAAAAGAATTTAGTTCTTGGAAAAATATTGTCACATCATCAATTTGCTGAAAAACACGTCATCTTCTCCAAATTTTTATTTTCAGATTAGTTATGCTTCTATGGAAGTGTGTGAAAATTTGAACAAGGAATTGTGAAAACATATTTCAGAAGCAAAATCATTTTTATCTGATTGTGTGAAGAAATTGGTTGTTATACAACCCCAAATTGAGGAGTCAAACAGTGAAGGAGGTTTCCTTGTTCAAGAGGATACATGTTAGTAGACTGTTCGGGAGAGGGGGCAACTGAAAAATTCTCTTATCAACTTTATTATCTAGTGGTTGACTATATGACAACTTTCTTTGGTCAACAACAGGTATTTATTCTGGGGTATGTGTAAAACTTTTTACCTGGAACATTTATATGGTGCATGACAATTTAAATTATTGAATTCATGGAACACAAAGGAATTAGGTCCAACACCCAAATGTTGGCCTGGTACCACTGGAAGGTGGATTTCACTTAAATAAATTAAGCCTTGTACATAAGAAGAACATGTACATAAATAAGCTCAACCAATGAGCATTTTATTTTTTCAGCGGTAGTATTTCTAGTTCAACATTTTCAGTTCAAGAATAAACATCCTGGAAGACAAAGGTTTCATGGAATTTTGGATGTTCATAGGTTTCATATTGCGATCAGTTTCAGTTTTGGGTCTGACTCCATGCCCAACTAAGGCTACTTATCTATAATTTCCAGCGCTTTATAGGCAAATTGGTGTCTCCAGTGATGGGCCTGCAAATTATAGATAATTAAGGCCCATATGACCATCCTTCAGCACATTAAACCTCTCTTTTTTGCATTAGATAACATATTTTTAACTTTAATATGTTCATTAGGAAGGTTTATGGATAATTGCATATTTGTGCCTAATATTATTTATTTTTGTGGAATATTGTGAGAATATTTGGCAGATTATGGAGATTTGGAGGAGGAGATAATTTAGGGACTTTCTCCTTACTACAAGAGGATCAATATTAAATAATAAATCAAGAAGATGTTCTGAAATTATTGCACAGATTTTGGAGTTTCAATGATTGAGAAAATCTACGAATGTGTTCCCTGTCATTTAAAGTAGATCCCTAGTACTGGGAACCAGATCCACTATTTGTGGTATTTTGGTCGGGAAAGTTTCCTCCTTTCATGGGGAATGCTTCCTAATCATTTTTTATAAGTACCAAGTCGAATTTGCCTCTAGGGGGTTGATTTTTCTTAGTCTTCTTGTGGAGAGAACTCGTATTTTTGCAGCTCCACTTTTATTTCTTACAGGGATGTTATTGTATTGATGGAAATAATGAAGATTGGTGCCATGTTCAACTTCTAAATCTTGGTCTCCTTCATAGTACTATGATTTTCCTTGGGCTTGGCCATCCTAGGAACCTCAGAGCTATTCTATATCATTTACTTTTCTTCTTTTCACTTCTTATTCACATGCATCTTTTGTTCTTTTTTTCCTATTTCTGCATTTAATATTGATGATTTATTGTTTTAGGATTGGGTTAAATGGTTGAAGTAATTTCTTTTTTAGGATCAGAAGAATCATTTCATCTTTGGAACACATTTGGAAGGTCATAATAATCATTGAGCTACTTAGATTAGTTTGTTTATTCTCAAAGCTAGATTTCTTGAAGTCTCTTGGCAAATAATAGTAAATTTCTGCTATTTTTTAGAACATGCTAACGAGCTTCAATCAAGTTGATTCCACTTGAATTAGATCACAAAAACATTCTATTTAATAACAAAATTTAGCCCATTTAATTTGCACTTAATTAGGTTAGGCATTTGATAAATTTACTAGCTCACTCGTTTTCGAATTTCTAGATTTTAGACTAGTAATTTTCTGCTATTTTTTAATAGCATTAACAGAGGTATTTTTGGGTGATTCCACTTGAAATGGATACCTAATACATCATAGTAAATAAAAAAAATTGTCCCATCCAATTTGGATTTGATTTTCTTGCTCATTCGATGAATTATAACTTTCTGTAGTAAATTTGTAACATCCTGTAGTTTCCTGTAGTACTCTTCCAGCGTGTATATACTTGCCCAGATTTGCTCAAAAAGATTCGTTTTGGTCCCTTATGGTTGAATGATGACTCCTGGGATCTAAGTAAATGGTTGAGCAATAAACATCATTTAGGACTTGCCTTTTTACCCATGCAAAACATTTCAACGATTTCAGTTAATGGAAAAATTTATGAATTGGATAATACAATGATGATTTTCTTGATTGCCACATTCAATGAACTCTGTTAATGGATCTAAACCCTTTGAAATGTAATGGTTGACATTTAGTTCATGATATTTACATTATGCAATTAGAATATGTGTCTTTCCTTATATTTTCTTTCTTGCAATAGGTTAAGGTTTTCATTTCGAGCATTTCATTTGTTGCAATTAGTTTAGGATTTGATTTCATTACATGCACTCATTTACATCATCACAGCAAATGAAGGACACATTGTATGTTGCACATATAGTGTCGATACCTCTTAAGTTTGTACGAACCCCATAATTAAAGTTGGTAGCCTTGGGCGTTGCAGCATTCTTGTTGCAATACTGAAGCTCATCACTTTTTGGCGCTGTTGTTGGGGAGGTGTCAAAATATGCATTGTTTTCTTCCCTAGTTGATTCATTTATTTTTCTTTATGTAAAAAAAAAAAATATATATATATATATATATATATATATATATATATATATATATATATATATATTTACGTTAGGCATATTTCATTTCAAAAACAGAAAATTTCATTGCATTAGCATTCTTATTCAAAAAAAAAAAATTACTTCTCCAACACCAACCCCCCCCCCCATTTGATCACGTGGTGTAGTAAGAGCCACATCACCATTCATTTTTGCAGGTAGAATAAGAAGAGGTGGCAGAGAAGGAAGAAGAAATGGATGGAAATGATGACAATGAAGAAGATCCTCTTGGATTTCCCATTCAAGATATTGATGTCAGTGTGCATATGAAGAACATCCCTCCATCTTTTCTTCCAAACTTTCATGGTCTAAGGTTAGAGGATCCAAAAACCTTTCTCTTTGAATTTTAAATCCTTTGTAGATCTTATGGTTACTTATTAAACACTCAAAAATTGAGATTATTTTTGGCAACATTGAAGAATGGAGCTCTTAAATGATTTATGAGTTTAGTGATTAATTCAATAAGATCATGGAATGATATGAAAAGATATTTCTAGAAAAATATAAAGATCATGATCTTAAAGAAGAAATCTTTAGAATGAATCAAAAAGAAGATGAGAGCCTTGAGGATATAATAGAGAGGTTCATGTATAATGTTAAGAGGGAAAAACTACATCATTTAGGATCTAACACACTAAAAACCCTCTTACTTAGAACAATTAGGGATGAATGGATTGATCTCCTTGATATCATGAGTAGAGGTGATGTATACCAATTATCATTTGAAGAAATTTTTGAAACATGCAAACACATATCAAGAGGAAGGGTAAGAGTAAGTAAGTCAGCATCAAGATTAATAAGTCAAGCTAAATTTGGAAATTTGTTTGATGACTTTAAAATAGAAATTCTTAGAAATCTAACCAAACAAGTAGAAATTGACCTCTCTCACCTACACTTTTCGAGAAATTGACCTCCATCACCTACATCCATTTTTGAATTTTCTCGATATTCATGCATCCATTTGCAAAATTGTTTCATGGAGATATGCATATTGATGATGGTAACATGCCCAAGCAATTTTAGTAAATTCCTATGCACAGTTTTCAAGAAATCGACCTCCATCACCTACAATCATTTTTATTTTTTCTTGAGATTCATGCATCCATTGACTAATATTTTTTTGGGGGAGGTGAATAAAGATGATGGAATAATGTTCATCAGGTCAATCCATTCTACCGTTTGGGAGACATGGACAAAACAATTCTACTATAGGAGGTTGTCCTGAATTAATATAGGAAGATCTTGTAGTACTACAGGATGGCCGAGAAGAAGCTATGGGAGGACATATGATTGGAGAAAGGGGTCAAAAGGTCATGTATTTTTTAGGGAAGGTTGATATAAGTATATCAACACATCACCCATACACTCCATCTAACCAAAATCCATCTTCAAATTCCACTCTTCTTTACATGAAGAAAAAAAATGTCATCAACTTTTCCACGACCTACACCACCTCTTGATCATTTTAACCATGTCCTTATACCTCCTATGACTTTCCATCAATCCCACATGCATCAATGAAGTCTATAAGAGGAACTAAATGATTTCTACAAGAAGAGGATTCTTCCTGTAAGCAACATGCACAGTTACATTAGAACTCAACATCAATTCGTTTTTCACTCACACAACAGAAGATCTAGCCACCTTGAGCAACATGAAGCCATTTCTGAAGATTGAAAAGGGGGCACACACTCCTTAGGAATCATTCCATCCATCCACTAGCAAAAGATTGAACACTGGAAAGAAAATTTCACACAACAACCTTATCAGTCAAAGAATCAGCAAGTTATGAAGACTTGTACAAAAGCAAGAAAAGAAAATTAGCACCTTTAGGGAAGCATGGATCGATCATCAACTCAGCAGCACGTTCATGCCTCTCCAATAACCATCAGGTAGGTACAGGGATGCAATATTATTGACCTCTTCTCTTGATCATATTATAGTTAAAATTTTGTTTTCAATGCATGAGAGGTGAGGTTTTATAAAGCTAAGGATTCATTAGCAATCTCAGCCACCCTCAACTAGTTAATTGTAGCTAACTCCCTCACTCATGCAATGTGCAAAAGCCAAATTAGGAAGGGTGGTGATTTTTAGAAGGGGGACACTAGTTAAAAGAGGAAATTTGTCCAAAGCCCAAGTCACCAAATCACTCCAAGCCCTTCATCCACTTCATATCCACTATCTATCCATTATTCATCTATCCCATTTCATAAGAAAAAATTAACAATTTTCAAGAACAAACCTTAACCTTTGTCTCACCCTGAAAATTTCGTAAAAAAAACACACAGAACACATCCTCTCCATTTTCACAAACCTACACTACTCACTTTGAGCCCTAGCATCATCCTCCAAACCCTTTACATCATTTATCATCACTTCCATACAGTTAGAAGACCATGAAAGAGAAGGAATTACTGCTACTAGAAGGCAGAATGTTGCTACAAGAAGGAAGAAAGGAACAAATTGTGCTAAAAACCAAAATGGCAGTGCCTAAGAGAGACCTAATCAAAATAGAGAACTCCAAAGCCCATTAGGCAATCATCTAGGCCACAAAAGAGAAGAAGAAGGCAACAAAAGGCAAGAAGGCATTCACCATCAAAATAGAACTCAAACTGCAGTGATGAAAAGAGGCTTTCCAAGGGGTCTCTAATCTCTTTCTAGCTTTTGTCCAAGGCCTAAAAGATGTTATAGAAAGGGGAGAAAGGCATGGAAAATCTGGTCCAAAATGGCATTGAGGGGCATGGAAGTCAATTTGAGGATCTACCCTAGGCTCAGACTATCATTTCTGCTCAAAACAGATTTAAACAGATTGCTATAAGGTTTCTTGTAGTTACTACAAGATGTCCTAGTTTACTACAGGATCTCATTTAAGGGCATTTTGAGGGTTTCAGAGGTGTCAAATGGTGGAAAAAGGTAGCAACACATTGGAAAAGTATGTGGAAGACCTTTCCAAATTGAAAATATTAAAGAACCCATTTTGCATAAGGGGAAGAGGGTAGGAATGTGGGAGGCCACCAGGGCCATGAATGAGGCACAATAAGGTCACTTAGTTGCTCAGAGGATGAACAACACTTTCAACAGGGGGTATGATGGGCCTCCAAATTAGACATAAATTAAGGCCCATCTTATCATCCTTCAACACATTAAACCTCTATTTTTGTATTAGATAAAGTATTTCTAACTTTAGTATGTTCATTAGGAAGGCTTCTGTATAATTGCATATTTGTGCCTAATATTATTTATTTTTGTAGAATATTGTGAGAATATTGGGAAAATTATGGAGATTTGGAGGAGGAGATAATTTAGGGACTTGCTCCCTACTATAGGAGGATCAATGTTAAATAATAAATCAAGAATATATTTTGAAATTATTGCACAAATTTTGGAACTCCAATGATTGAGAAAATCTAGGAATGTGTTCCCTGTCATTTAATGCAGATTCCTAGTATTGGGAACGAGATCCACTATTTGAGGGTTTTTGGTGGGGAAAGCTTTCTCATTTCATGGGGAATGCTTCCAAATAATTTTGTATAAGTACAAAGTCAAATTTTCCTCTAGGGGTTGATTTTTCTTAGTCGTCTCGTGGAGATAACTTGTATTTTTGCAGCTCCACTTTCATTTCTTGCAGGGATGTAATTGTATTGATAGAAATAATGAAGATTGGTGCCATGTTCAGCTTTTGAATCTTGGTTTCTTTCACAGGACTCTTAATTTCCTTAGGTTTGGCCATCCCAAGAGCCTCAAAGCCCATTTGTATAATTTATTTTTCTTATTTTCATTTCTTATTCACATGCATCTCTTGTTCTTGTTTTTTCCTATTTCTGCATTTAGTATTAATGATTTATTGTTGTAGGATTGAGTTAAATGGTTGAAGTAATTTCTTTTGCAGGATAAAAAACATCATTTCATCCTTGGAACGGCTTTGGAAGGCAATAGTTATCATTGAGCTACATGGATTTGTTTGTTTATTCCCAAATCTAGATTTCTAGAAGTCCCTTGTGGCAAATAATAGTAAATTTCTATTATTTTTTAGAACATGCTAACAAGATTCAATCAAGTTGATTCCACTTGCATTAAATCACAAAAACATTCTATTTAATAAAAAAATTACCCCATTGCATTTTCACTTTATTAGGTTAGGCATTTGATAGATTTACTATCTCACTCATTTTCGAATTTCTAGATTTTAGACCAATAATTTTCTACTATTTTTTAGTATGCGTTAACAGAGGTATTTTTGAGTGATTCCACTTGGAATGGAGACCTAACACATCCTAGTAAATAAAAAAAATTGTCCCATCCAATTTGTATTTGATTTGTTTGGTCATTCAATGAATTATAACTTCCTGTAATAAATCTATAACATCATTTAGCTTCCTGTAGTACTCTTCCAACGTGTATATACTTGCCCAGATTTGCTCAAAAAGATTGATTTTGGTCTCTTAGGGTTGAATCATGACTCATAGGCTTCAATGGTTGAGGAGGGATAAACACCACTTAAGACTTGCCTTTTTACCCATGCAAAACATCTCAGCGATTTGGGTTAATGGACAAATTTATGAATAGGATAATACAATGATGATTTTCTTGATTGCCACATCCAATGAACTTTGTTAATGGATCTAAACTCTTTGAAATGTAATGGTTAACATTTAGTTCATGATATTTACTTTATGCAATTAGAATAGGTTTCTTTCCTTGTATTTTCTTTCTTGAAATAGGTTAAGGTTTCCATTTCGAGCATTTCATTTTCTGCAATTTGTTTAGGATTTGATTTCATTACATGCACTCATTTACATCACGACAACAAAGGAATGACACATTGTATGTTGCACACATAGTGCAGATACCTCTTAAGTTTGTACTAACCTGTTGTAGCAGCTATAACCACCCTCCAATTTTTTTCTTTAGCTTCATTTTGGAGCCTCCTTACCAACCATCCTTAGCAACTTGTCTTGCACTGTCAAGTACAAAGGCTTCAGCTAATTTTCAGTGGCTTGCTAGCCTATCCATGCCAAGTTGATAGTTTCCCATCATAGATTGCCATTCCAGACTTAGGTAATTTTCTGGCTAAGATGTTCACTAAGAAAATTGCGCAACTCTGGATGGGAACCAACCTTCCCTCCAGAAATTGTGCAATCCTATTGGGTTGCCTGTTGGGCTCTAGAATTACGCAATCCAGCCAAGCATCCCTCCCTTAGAAAATTACACAATCCAGCCCGACATTGGGCTCTAGCCCAGAAATTACACAATTCTGGGAGGCAGTGACCTGCTGACCCTAGAAATTGCACAATACCTGAGGGACAGCCAGCCCTGCTTAGCCTAGAAACTACACAAATCCCTTTCCCAGGCTTGCAGGCTGCTACATGTGCCTTCACATTGACTAGTTCCCTCCGAGACTGAGCAATCATGATCTGCATGCATGGGTTGCTTTTCCTCGAAATAACAAAAGCAACATGCAAAAGCATCCCTAAATTTTAGGGATCTAATTTTGGCAGTTGGAGGTTATATGCAAAGATTTTTTAAAAACTTCCCTCCAAGTGTTGTTTTTTCCTAGATTTGTGGCATGCGCGTCATAAGCCTCAAACTTATTTATTCAACGTTGTACAACTCATTCCTCACATCAATCTTGGAGCTCTAACATCCCATAGCACATCTAGGAGTCTTTGGCACATTCAGCTCACTTGTTTCTAGGTAAGTCTGTTTTTCATGTCATTCGCTGATTTTTTGTCGCTTTTCATATTTCGCTTTGTATGAATGTTGTTTGCTTGGTTTTTTTGAAAGCATATTGTCATTTTAATGTGTATTAGCTTATAGAAGCACCCCTTTAGTTTTTGTTTGCATCTCACTGTTGTCACATGCATGACATTGTTTTTCCAGGACGGTCGTCGTTGCAGTGACTCGTTTCACACACATGCATGTGTTCCTATTATTTGAATCCTGCATTCATTGTTTGCATGCATGATCATTCACTCTTGCTTACACTCAGTCTCGCCATGCATCCAAACCTTTTCATGTTTTCAGTCATCCGTTGGTGGGTCTGGGCTGCCTTGGCCCATAGTTTTCCTTGCCTGGACAGAAATGCGCATTTCTGGGAGTGAAGGCTCTCCCTTCCCTCCAGAAATTGTGAAATTCTAGCCCGACACTGGCCTCTAGGCTTGCATTACACAATTTTGGGAGGCAATGCCCTATTGACCTAGAAAATTGCGCAATCCAATCTCTGGGCATGCATGTCCTTTCTCATTAGAATTGCGCATTGCGTAGTTTCAGTCCTCAGCAGGAATTCTGGACTATGCATTGCATAGTTCCAGTAGTCAGTGCACCTCCTAACAGCTCGGACTGTGCTTTGCACAGTTTTGGCAGTCAGTCTCCCAGCCTCCCGATGAAAATTGTGCAATCTTTACTGCCAGTCACCCAGGTATGTTGCATGTCAATCCTCAAATTTGTTTTGGTTTTCAACTAACATATTTCTTGCCATGAGTGTCACTATGTCTCTAGGTATAGCAGGTGTTCATCCGTCTCTCAGCAGTACAGGTACAATGGCCTCCAAGAGAGCAGGGTCAAAGGACATCGTTGGAAGTGAAACTGGAGATGCAGTTGAACAAGTGTCTATGGGCCTGCCCATTTATGAAGACACCAAGTTGTGCATAGACAGAGACATCAAGATTAAATGGCAAGACATCAATGATATGTTCTCAGGCACATTTGAGGAAGGTCTAGAAGGTCGCAGGGTCTATGTCAACATCCACAAATCTGGCTTGTAACGGATTGCATGCAGGTATCCCACATTTCCATGTGTGAACATGATACATTGGATTGTCTCACACACTGATCCTGAGACGATGATGTTGAGCAGTGTTAGTGGGATAGAGCTTGCTACCTTTAGGGCGAAGGACTATTAGGAGATGTATCACTTGCCACAGCCGGTGATCACAATGGAGAAACCCTTCAGCACACGCAACAACGCAAACTCCAGAGATATCTTGAAGAGTTGGGTGAAAGATCCAACCAAGTTTAGGACAACACCCAGTCTGGTTTACAAGATGAAGATACTGTGGAAGGCATATCAGTACTTGGTCATCTTTGCATGCCACTTATATGGCCAAGAGAGCACAAAGACCTTCCCACAGAGCTGGGTGATTGCGTTGGACCAACTGGCCAGCGAAGGAAGGCCATGCAACTGGTCTGACATGTTGGCTCTCAGGTTGAAGGAATAGGTGACAGGAGCCCGACATCTGCCCAAAGGTCAGCAAGCAGAGATATACATGTCCACTTACATTTTGGATGCATTTTATGCCCGTCAATAGTTCCCAGGTTTGAAGAGTGCATGGACACCTTTGGAAACCTCTGTGCACACTTATTGCAGATTGTTCTTTGAATGCAGCTTCTGCGGAGTCATCACACAGTTGTCAGACCACTTTTTCACCTCAATGTACAAAATGATATTTGAGCAGGATCCACCTTGCATGTCGCATGCAACGATGGAGGCATTGATTGACATAGCAGATTGATATGCCTCACCCCTTGGCACCTTCATATGGATGTACAGCACGGAGAATCCTTTGCGTGTTTTACCGAAGTTTTCCATGGACAAGCTCGTCATGCAAGAAGTGTCGTATCACATCTCGACATGGTTGTCAGCTAGACTGCAAAGGAAGAAGAAGGCACCTTGGCTCGCTCTTCTTTTGTGGATCGGGTTGCAAGAGATACAGAATCTCAACCATGATGATGCCGAGACGGAAGAGTTCAAATATTCACTTTCGGCACCAGAAGTTTCAATCCGTATGACTCTCATTGCTTTGTAAA
Source organism: Pinus tabuliformis (assembly GCA_031772625.1). Classification (NCBI taxonomy): domain Eukaryota; kingdom Viridiplantae; phylum Streptophyta; class Pinopsida; order Pinales; family Pinaceae; genus Pinus; species Pinus tabuliformis. The sequence goes on along the minus strand of CM062808.1, from coordinate 431,919,514 downwards.
AGACCACTCTACGAAAGTGTAATTTCCTTGGATCCACGGGGCATGTCATTGGCCTGAGGAAGACCCATGGAGATATTGTCACAACTTCTCCATGCTCAATTAATCGGTCGGCATATCCGTGGAATGGTTAGCAAAGGCATCTCAGAGAGCACCATCATCAGTAGCAGCAGAGGGTAACAGACCTGCACATGACAAAAGTAAGAGAAAGGTTGTCGACAGCGCAGAGGCAAAACAAAGCTGCAAGTTCAAAGCAAATCCACTCGTAATGAAAGAAGATTTGGAGATTGAGGCTAAGAGGCGACAAGAAGAATGCGCAAAGGCAAAGATATAAATGGAAAATGGAGGAAATAGAAAAGGAGTTGCAAGAGTTGAAGCAGCAAATCTGGGAAGAACAGGAGATGCGCAGAAGAGAGAAGGAAGTGCAACAGGGATAGACGCAGTAGGAGGCGTAGCATGCATAGATCGACGAAATTGCGCCAATACAGGTTATAGACTCATTCGAGCAGCTGGCACAAAGTGGACAGGGTGAGTAGTCGTAGGAGTAGGACTTAGCTCAATAAATTGAACATATGCTAGAGCAGATGGATACGAATGCAGTGCAGCCAAAGTCCAAACAAGATATTGACCTCGTGCCTTATAACTAAGAGGTCACTCCACCGGCTTCACCAAATACGGAAGCAGAGCAAGTCCCAAGCAATCAAGGAGACACGGAGATCCTTGAAGACAATCCGGAAGTGGAGATGCACAACACATCTTTTGACAAGTCGCAACACATATTTGTGCAGACACGCAGAGTACCTACTCCGAATGTCCACACATCTCGTGCGCAGATTGAAGAACGAGTGATCGTATCTGATGTGCACAAACATCCAACATCATTGGTGATGCTACCAGAGCATATGTCGAGGCCACCAGCTCGAGTGTTCGATTCTTGATAGTAGAGAACGAGCGCATGGCCAAGGAGTTACAAGCAGCCAAGCAGGGAGGAGAACAAGTTACATCATCCGCCAGAGAAGAGTTGAAGAGAGTGATACTATTTGAAGTATCATCCCTCGAAATAGTCATGCGAATGTTGTAGTCCAGATTCGGCACTGTGCAAAAAGTAGTTGTCCATCTCAACGGTTGGCAGCAGTGCTGTTCTAGGAGAGCACGCATCTTGTCAAATTTGTAGATTGTTTTTGATCGCATGCAGACATGGATAATGAGGTAAAAAGGAGCCCCATTGCACTTGCCAAAGATGATGAAGCCCAGGGAGGTAGAGTTGAAGGCACACATTAGGAGTTAGATCCGAAACTATGAGGAACTTCCACAGCTCATCACCAGCTTGCAGACTTCGCATGCACGGGTGTTCAGAAGCATGGATTTTGTTGTGCACATGCACACGATCCCATCTATTGGCACACTCACCGAGGTGAAGTCGAAGAACCAAGTCCGAATGGAGTTGGACATGTACTTTGACGAGTTATTGTGTGTAGCCACTAGCGCTGACTTGAAGATCAACGCAAACACTATGCATCAGCATGTTTCTTGCCCCACTGCACTCAAGACTATGATGTACATGTTAGCAGACGAGTTGGACAGAGGTGCTAGATCAGTGTAACCGGATGCAACGGAGATGCGAGTTCACTTTCAGCAAGATGTCACCATTGAGTACACGGAGACCATCATGGACTACCAATTTTGGCATCAATTCCCTATCGTCGACCATCACAAGGATGTCGAAGAGTTGGCCTTCCAACAGTTGTCTGAGTCGTAAGTAGTGTCTCACATGGCTTGCTCAAGCCTATTTTGTCTCACATGGGTACATGTGTAGATTTTAATGTAGCATCTTGTAAAAGTGAAGGTCCAAGTGTCAATAGTCAAATGTAACAATCATGTAGTAATTGAAGATTCATGAGGGTAGGTGAAGAGTCACAAAGGGGAATGTTAAGGGTACCCCACCCTTTTATATTTATAAAACCTCATACTTAAAGAAAGCTTGGAGTGTATTGTAACGAGCCTTGCCTTCTCCACAGTGTAGAGCTAGTATATCTCTTTGGAGGAGCAGGCGACAGTGACTATAACGTTCCGCTGTTGGAACTAGTGGTTGGTCATGGTTGTACTGTATGATTGGATATTTCACTCTTAATATAACAAATCCAGCACGTTTCATGCATATGCTATTATTGTATTTTAGTTGTCTTGGTTACTCTAATGATATATGTAGTTGTTTGCTTACACATGTATGTATGGACTCTTTCTATATATGTATGTATGAATCTTGTTGAGATGTGTTGTTGGTTTAACCATCACTTTGGATTGTTGGTTCACCTGCCTTCCAGCTTGTGATGTATCTTTGCTCGTGTGTTCCCTTCCAAGCTGCGTGTTTCCACAGGTTTCCAAGGGGCGCACTCATTCCACTTTCCGTGTGTTAGAACCCTTCATGCACCTTCCTTGGCTTGTTGCGCTGGTCACACCCTTTCTACCAACAAGGACATCATGCTTGCCTCTATGTGCAACCACGGTCAAGGTGATACCATACTGTGGGACTCCTACACCAAACAGTCTGAGGTCTAGTTCGGACTTCTTACCGGGGAGATCCCCTTACATGTTGGCGGGTCTAGCACCGTCAACAAAACCCTGGGTTGATAATTAAAGTTGGTAGCCTTGGGAATTGCACCATTCTTGTTGCAATACTGAAGCTCATCACCTAGGTGGAGCCAGATTTTGTAGCTCAATGTTTTCAAAGTCAAAATTTTAATTTTGACTAAGGAGTGAGACAGGAAACTTGTTTCGATGATGTTATGGAGTCAGGTTCTGAAGCTCGATGCTTATATTTTTATGTTTAATTAAAAAAAAAAATTAAGAGTGAGGGCAGTTGAATTCTAAGGGCATCATTATATTCTCGGTCTTTATACCAAAAGGGATCTCTATTTAAATTTTGAAGATTTTTTATGTAAAAAGAGATTTGAAGGCCCATGGAGTTTCCTTTATATAAGTTGACCAGTCAAAACTCAGCTCAATATGCAAACTATCTAACTAAGACAGTGCCCATATAGCTAAAGTGAGAGAGGAGCTCACCAAGCAATGGATAATAATACATAATGCATTAAAAGGCATCATCTCCAATCCATTATATAAATTTTATAGGTATCAATGATTATGACATGGAAAAAATAGATGAAGGATTAAATGTCCAAGACATTGATGCTTATTGGCTTCAGCGAAAGATCTCCCAGGCATATTTTGTTATCGATCCTCAGCACAACTAGAAGCTTGCTGAGAAAGTTTTGAAAGTACTAGCAAAGGAAGGAGATGTTCGTGATGTTGAGAACAGGCTTGTGATGCTTTTGGATTTTGAGAAGTTTGATCTTATTAAGTTGTTAAGTCACAACAGTTGTAATATAGTTTGGTGTACTAGGCTGGCCAGGGTGGAGGATCATAAGGAAAGGAAGATAATTGAGGATGAGATGACTATGGAAGAATAGCCTGCTCTTGTTGTTGTCCTTGAGAAATTACATGCCACAAGGGCCATTGCACAGGAACCACAGAATAATCTTGAACATATCATATGAGAAGAAGGAAATTAAGATATGAGGGTAGCGGTGGTGCTATAAAGAATGTTGGTTTAAGAAGCAGATGCTAGATCTTGAGAGCATTTAATTCCATAAAGGAGGTTTGTTGATGGAAAACAAGAGGTGCGAGCTACCTCTAGGTTCATATAGAACCACAAGGAAGGCTTATGAGGAATTTCATGTCCCTATGCTGAAGCCGAAACCATTTTCTCAAGGAGAGAATGTGAAGCGCACCACAGCACTTGCCTAGAATGGCAAGGGAGGGATATCTACTGGTCTCAATAATAATAGTACAGAGCTTGTGGATAATTCCATGTCCATTGAGAATAGTAAAGCAAGAGAAGATGGAATTAGACCACTGCTAATTATGGGTTTCAACAATGGTTCAGTTGAGCTTAAAGATGCTATTGATATGCTAGCCACTAAGAATGAATCGGTTGTTAGCAAAGCTGATCAGGGACAGGTTTTGGGTATAGAATCAATATATTCTGCTTTGCAAAAGAATACCAGCAAGAATCCACATTTGAGGGTACAAATGGATAGACATGAAGAAGTGCAGCTAATTTGGAGAATACAAAATATTTTGTTGGCAAAAGCATACTATGCCATCCTCAAATGAGGAACAAGAAGGTTCTTATTGCACACTAAAGGGGCGTTGGTTTTCTGTTTGGGATATAGTATGGGGTAAAGTGAAGTACCACCCATGGTTCCCTGGTCAGGTTTGTTATCCTTCAGATGCATCAGAACTGGAAAGTAGGCATTGTGATAAGGATCGTGTATTGGTGGCCTATTTTGGTGACTAGACATTTGCATGATGCAAGGAATCCAATTTGAAGCCTTTCCAACGTAATTTTGGAGAGATGAATGATCTCCCTCATCATCCAAGCGAACAAGTCATTTGAAATAAAAGTGTTTACCCAATATTAATTGCATCTGTGAAATATGTTTGACTTTTTCGAGAACTTAGTTTATAGTTTCTCACTCTCCATTTTTTTCGCTTCAGCAATTCCGAACTTTTCATTTAGAGCCAACTTCAATTTTACATTGCAGGCCATTTAAAATTGGTTTTCATTTAAATTTTAAAAGTTCAAGGTATCCTTGAAAAAGAAGGTCTCAACTTAGGTGTTGGAAAATTGTAGCACTCTGCTCATCACTTCACATTCTGAGTCTATGGTGCATTTCTTCAGTAGTAAATTTACATGTTGCAGGATTGATATTTGGGCAAGTATCGGCGTACTAGTTATCAAAGTCCATCAACACCTTTCCATTAAAAAAAAAAAAATTCATCAACGGCCTACACGCTTGTATTGCAGATCAGCGAAGTCCCAGTGGCATAAACCACACAAGACTTATGTTAAAGAGTGCCCCTTAGAAGTAGTTTCTCCATAACCACTCACCTACAGATCAACGACCTATATTTTTTCCGACGGCACCACTATTCCTTTCCAGAATCATCCAAAGTGACCCCACGGAATGGTATCCAGTTTGCAAAATTACAAGTGGTTTTATAAACGAATCCACGGAATGGTATCCAGTTTGCAAAATTACAAGTGGTTTTATAAACGAATCCAGGATTCAATCAAAGGCCGCATTGTATCAATTTTCCAACTTCCTGCATATAGCGTGTACATGGAAACTTGGGACCCACATATTTAAATGGTTATGATTTTATTTAGAAACTAGCACACACCTCTTTTATGTTCATATATACACGCTGTTTGTTTTCTAATCCAAAACCCAATTTTATATATTGTGAATATGTTAAGAGGATGGGTGTAATATCCCTCCATTGCTGAAATACAATGTTAGTTAGAATGAGTTAGTTATAAAGAATGGCGGGAAAGTCATGAAGAATATTGGAATAATTATGTAAATGTTTATTAATACATAAATAAACATGATGTATGTACTTGGGAATGACGCACCTAGAAATGATACTCTTGCCAAATAAAATCTCATTGGTAAATGAAATTGAGTAATTATTTCATGATAAGAATTTTAGATAGAATTATAGATAAGATTAATGGATGGGAGAGAAAAATCCATTAAGTTTCTTAGCTGGAGAAAGATGCTAAGCTTAAATAAGCATAAAAGCATCGCGGGAGAAAAAGGCGGGATTTTATGGAAAATCCTAGGTAAGTGGATAAAATGATCCACAAAAGTGGGACGCCGCTAAAGAAAACTTTATCATGAAAGAAAGGTATTATTGAAGGAATCAACAGGGTGTGGAATCCTTGGTAAGTAATTCTCATCTTGGGGGTGAACAGAGGAGCAGTTCTAGGTTGGTGGAGAGAAGGTGTGAATTTCCAAGTACCTTGCTTGTGACTTTATTAACTGGAATTTAATTCTTTCATCCGTAACGATTTATGGTATATGTTGCATTCTCTAAATTATTATGGTGTAAAGTGATTTTTTTATGGGATATGGGATGGTTAGTTGTAATATCGCTGTGTGGAAACAATAATTTTGTGATGAGAATATTCCGTCCAAAAAATAGTAAAATTTTTTGCAATATTATCTCAATTACTAAATTCTGCTTCTTTGGAAACACTAATATCGTTAAACTGATCTAAATTTCCTTATTATAAATCTATTCTAGAATCAGAAAGTTAAAATTAATATATCTTGAACATATTAAGAACTATGATGTAGAGGAAGCTAATTTAGAAAATCTGTAATAGAATAATTATTATAATACACAATAAAATTCCTAGTACGTAATGAATTAGAAAAGTGAACTTTCAGCGGTAAGTACTAGCTAGAAGGGTAATCATATTATCCCATGTTTTGTTTAAAATATCTTAATTCGTACAACCTATGAATTTTTACTTATTGTATTGAGTTTCTATCTTATATTCATCATTAGGATATGAATTGGTAAACTTATTGATGGTTGTAATGTAAAACAAATAGTATGGTACTATTCCATGACCAAACTAGTAATAGTTTGGAAAGGATTTATAAATTTTTAATGGACTGCTAAACAATAGGATAGTGTTGTGATGGGAAGATAATTTTTTAAATATATGATTTATTAAATAGGCAAGAAAGTCCCCCAAATCGTAATATTGATATTACTAAAACCTAAAAGTTACATTAAATTACTAATTATTTCATGATTAAGCTATTGAAAACTAAAGATAGTTACCTAGACTGTCTCTAATTAAATTGTGGTATGGTTAGAGGTATAATAATAATCATGTGTACATATTAATCTTGTAGTAAAATTAACCCACCAGGGTAGTGAAGGCATCTATGTTGTAATAATGTCAAGATGACATATTAAATTCTGAGTACCTCCTTGAAATGGTCTTCTTAAAATGAGACCTTAACAATTAGGGTAGAATGCAGGGATCTGCGCAACCATATCTTAGGATGCAAAATCTAAATAATAGAGAAAAGGAAAGTGAAGGAGATATTCTAGGAAAATGAATTGAGAACATTCCTGGATAGAAGGATAAGTGTTCCAGAACTTCAAAAATGTCGACAACTATTGATTGTGAGTAAAATAATCTTTAAATTCTAAATAACCATAACTACAAAAAGGACACACCTAAGAAAAAAATGCTCTGGTGTCAAACTGATCTGATAGTTACAAATGTAAAGGATTTGTCTGATTTTTAACATAGATATTATAATAAAAAATAAAATTGCAATGTCTTTGTAAAGCACGTAAAGCCGGGTGCGAAGAATAAAAGTGTGACTTGGACTGACTACAGAACCAAGTTACACATGGTTACCATAATACAGGTCGTATATCCATTTTTTTATGAAATGTTAAGCAGTATCAAAGAATTATATTCATCTTATAACCATTTTTATATTTGTCTCAGGGACTTCGTTTAAACTAGTAACCCCAATACAGTCCAGTCAAATATAGTCGTTAGTTAGTTATCATTGGATGTTATGCTCTGACTATTTAACTTGTAATCTAGATCTGACTCTTCAACTTGTCCTGACGATGAACCACACTAGTTGGTTCTAAACGCGTTGACAAACGAAATTTCTTGTGATTTACGCCAAAAAATCTCTCATAAACTTGATATGGATCACAGATGCCTCAATTCAACAAACGTAAACATGTATTCGAGAAAGAATACGCGTTGTGGATAAACAGTACATCAATAAGAAATATATAAAAGTCTGAAGTACATATGGAATAAAATATTTTCTGAAACATCAAGAACTCTTTTAAAAACCAGATTATAAATATAGTTACGTCTTTAAACATAGCACTGAGGAATACATCCATTTTGAACAAATTAACTCTAGACTATGAAACCCACGAGAAGAGCATTCATTTCCAATGCGAAAACAAATAAATTTGAAAGGTTCACACTAAGAACAAAACATCCACTATGTAAGTGCATAGCAAAAGTTGGTATCATAATAAGCCGCATTATAAAGCTAGGAAACAAAAATCACCTTGTCCATAAGGGTCATAGGAAATCCCAAATTGACAGCTAACCAGAGTGTTCGAGTAAATGTATCGACTTGTGGCAGGGACGGTAAAGAAATTAGTAACCAATACAGAAGACTCTAAGCGTTGAATCCATGAGGAAGAGGAAATTACATGCATCAGCTAACAACCAAGAAAAATTAATTGCAGGCCTAGTTGCATTAAAAAGCCTAACATGTGAGCTTCAAGACAAACAATGATTCGGATCTTGGGGGAGACCCCCAAGATCTGAAAAATTGAAATTCCAGAAGAAGAAAAAAAAGGAGAATGCCCAATAAACAAAACCACAAAGAAACTAACCCCAAGGGTCAGCTCAACGGTCGAATCCCCGTTGTTAAAGTACCTCGCCGATTGGGAGGTCACAGGGTCAACTCTCCTCAACGCCCTTGGGGTTAGGCTTGGCTAGTAGGCTGTGGGGCTTGATCCCCTTCGGAATTGATCAACTCAGTTCATTCCTATAGGGAAAAAACACAAAGAAACTTTTTATTAAAACAGATAATCACTGTAAGGACTACATTGTGGTGGACAATCTGTCCTTTTACAAAATGTGACTTGTTACTTATAGTATTTTTCAGTTACAATACCACAGGTCAATTCCATGGGTGAATGAATACCATGGGTGGATGTCACAATACCATGGGTCAATTCCATGGGTGAATGAATTTCATGGGTGGATGTCACAATATCATGGGAAAATACCATGGATGGATGTCACTTACAATACCATGGGTGGATGCCACTTACAATAACATGGGTAAATTTCATGGGTGGATGAATACCATGGGTTGATGCCATTTTTTATTTGGATCATTCCTCCCTCCTTCAAAAGCAATGTTCCCCATTGTGTGAAGTTCCCTCGTGCAAAGCCTTTTTTGAATATGAAGAACCACTGAAGAGAAGGGTTTTATGTGGTTAACCCATAATAATGATGAACGAAGATCCGAGGATAGAGATACCCTGTAATTCTTGTGACCAACTGTGATATTGATAGTGTATGTCCTAGCAAATGGACTTCGATGAAGTGTGGGTTGTGGATGACCCATAACCATGATGAGCGAAGATCCGAGGATAGAGATACCCTGTAATGTTTGTGACCAACTGTGATACTGACAGTGTACAGCCTAGCAAATGGAATTCGATGAAGTGTGGGTTTGTGGATGACCCATAACCATGACAAACAAAGATCCACGGATAGAGATACTTTGTAATGCTTGTGACCAATTGATCCACTGATTCGGATCAAACAACTGAAGGAATTACATGGGTTGGGATGTCTGCTAACAGAGAAATAATCTTGGCATCAAGAACATCTGGAACATTCGGGCGGGAAATGTAATATTTCCATAGCTACGACCTAAATTCAAGACAGTACCAGGATAATAAGATACTAACTCTTCAAAGATAACGAATGGAAGTAGGTGAGAGAGATTGTTTTCCCTGTGATGGGGAGTGCTAGTGATGGAGACTTGGACCTACCAACAGCAAATATACTTGTATAAAAAAGTAAATTCGAGATGAAGATCTCGAGAAAGGAAACATTGTCAGCAGATGAATGGCCCTGGAGTTAGGAACTCAACTAATAAAGGTTAAAGAATATGAAATTAATATTGAACAAATGAAAAAAAATAAAGGAAGAACAAATAAAGAGAACTCCTGCCACAATGGCCGCACTTCCATAACATACCTAGTGGGACAGAATGGAATGAGCAAGAGAAGTTGCTTAAAACTTGTTAACCTCCAACCAGGCTCTTTGGAGCGAAATCTGGGCAGGCATCAAATAGGGTCACCACAAGTTTAGCGAAATTAACGAAAGAAAATGAATTTTAAAATGTAATAGTCAGAGCAGAGTAGAAAGGTGAGTATGTGGTAGGAGACTCGTTTTTCCTAAAGTAGAAATGATTTTCAGGTGCGAATAATGCCTTCGACCAATCGTCGGGCTCCAACGGGTGCTGAGTGTTGTCGAGCAGGCAAGAATTCTTGCGGGTGAAATGGTCGATCAGAAGCGACAAACATTGAAGAAAACCACATTTGAAAAGAATAATACAGGTGCTTGAAACATAATGAACAGAAACACAATTAAATAAATACATTATCAACAAATACAGTGGATTTACCAGAGAAAACGCACAATAATTTCGTGATGATAGGGTCACAACCGAAGCACCGAGCTAAAACATAAGGTACCTTCTATTCTCTTTCACAACGCCAGCGACAGAAATTAACTTCGAATGACACAAAGTAGAGCCAGCGATTAACTTCGAATGACATTGAGCACAACCAGAGATTAACTTCAAATGATACTGTGCAGAGCCAGGTATACTCCCATGGTGAGGAAAAATAGCATGATTCTTCCACAAGATAAGGTAGTTGATACAAGCATTCCCTGCTAAAAGTCCTTTTTTTACAGTTAATCAAAGGCGAAGCACAGTGGGTCGGTGCACAAATGATTAAGGAACAATGGGCATGGTGAGTTAGGGTTCGCCCAACCAACCATGGCCTTTGGATTTCCTTGTAAAACCATAACCATCCATCCAGAGAACCACCTGATCGCCTATACTGTGCCATGTGATTAGCATGTGAAGCTGAAAACGTGGAACCTCCATCTTCGATGTGTTTCTCCCAAGGGCACTTCCTATTGGTTGATTTTCATGCAAAGAAGATACATTTGGTGTTGAAGTAGGCGAATGTTAATTTCCAACCTTATAGAAACATAAATTCCCTCTGACATGCGAGGGAAATAGTGCTCGCCCTCTGAGTGACAGCACGTGAACAAATGAATGGGGCGTGGAGAGAGAGGGCGAGCGCTATTTCCCTCGCATGTCAGAGGGCATTTATGTTTCTATAGGGTTGGAAATAGCATTCGCCAAGTACGTTGAAGTATGGGATTAATTGTGAAGCCTTTGAGATAATTGTTAAAATATATTCAACCATTACTGCTCGCAAGCTATGGGCCATGGGGCCTGGGATTTGAACCTCTCTTGGTTGTGGATGCGCACGAGATGATTGCCATATGGGTAATGTCATGAATTGTACCCTGATGGTGATGGAAGAGAAAGGGTAGAATGATCATTTTATATTTACTCATAGTGACACGAATGACAGATTAGTGTTAAATTATTATAAGTTTGGACATAAAATAACCTAGTAAGGAATCTATATCTATATCTATATCTATATATATATAATGGTTTATTTTAAACTAAAAGCAAGTTATAGTTATACTTTACTAGGATGTATGAAGACCCAAAAGATATAGAACAAGAGCCATAGGATGTGGAAAATCATTAACAAGCCTGGTCAGGTGTATAATGAAGTAATATGTGTACCTAACAACTTGAGAGATCTTATATAACTTCAAAGAGAGGTAATATAATTTCATTAAGAGAACGGGAACAATCCTTCATATCACTCTGATCATAATAAGCACCAACGGACTAACTACCATACTGATGATGAGCAACAAGAGGTGGTAATTAAAAAACAATTATGGCTATAACACCGAGGTACATGACAAGAGGTAAAATTATGGATGTAACAACGAGGTACATGAAAATGGGGTATTATTTTGTAATAGAATATATATATATATATATATATATATATATATATAGATAATATTTAATATGCTTTTGTTTTATTTGTAAATATTTTCAAAAGAGAGGCAATTTTATAACTATTCCCAAAATGAGTTCATAGAATCGATTAAGATAGTTAGTTAGTTAGGCTAGGAGGGGAATAAAAGTTGAAAATCAAGACATTGTAAGGGTTCGGAGATAAAGGAATTCTGCGAAAAATGTAATGGGAAATTTCCTTGGACATTAATGAAAATATCAGTGTGATTCCATCTCCTTGATGCATTGCAGTATGTCTTGTTTACTTCTTATGTGTTCATTTCATCTTTGTCTTTTCTCATGTGAGGTTTATGTGTGATGCAATTGATCTTTCCTAAGCATTCACAAATTTATTTATGTTATGGTTTATACCAAACAATATCTGGGTTTATTTAGAGAAAGCCTTTGTTGGAAATACTGGGGGGGGTGAATCAATATTTATTTTTAATTGTTCTTTTTATCACCAAAACATTTATATATGGAACACAGAAATAGATAGCTGGAATAAATGTTTTTAATAACACAAACAGTGCAATGAAATAGATACAATATATAAATGGTTGCAATCAGTTGCCAAGCACCAACTTGGACTTTTGTGAGGCTCCAACCTCCACACCAAATCTGTTTTGCCAAGGCAATTTAAACTTGGACTGTTGGTTTCTGCTTTCCGTTGGCTCTTTGGCTTCCTCAATGCTCGCTTCAGCTTCCTCTGCGTTGGCTTGTCCTTCGGCTTCCCGGCTTTTCGAATTCCTCTGTCTCTTCGTGTTCACCAACACTCCAGGGGCACGTAAATTCATAAGGGCAGACCGAAAATCCACAGATAAAAACATGTTGCATATTAAAAACTGTAACAGAGACCCCTTTTTGTTCAATAATAATAGGCATACGCAGGACTTTATAGTTTTACAGAGAGACCATACCAATCAGGAGGCCCCACCTGCCACATCACCATAGCAATCGTAATCAGCATCGTTCAAGTCTCTTGAACTATCGAGAGCATTTTTTTGCATTTTGGCCTTCAAACCCCGCACAATACAAATGTTGAAATACACAGGATTATATGACAAAACCAACCAAAACGCTAAAAGGCAGACTTCAAAAATCATTACACCCGCATCTATAACTGCATCGGGTCTGCTCCTCCATAACATTATCGCAATCGACAGTCGCAGCTTCCGGAGTTCCTTTATAAGTCGAGCCCATGACATCACCAATGGCTGACGACCGATTCTCCTGTGGATGTGATATGATATTAAATCAAACTGCAATGTTGCATCGGGTCCGCAACATATATCACAATCAGCGCTTTCAGGGGTGACAGCCCTTTGTGTATTGTGATATGCGAGTTCAATGGGCGGATGCGATATAATATTAAGCCATGTTACAATCGGACCATCGAGTCCACAACATATATCACAATCGGCGCTTTCAAAGTGGCAAGGCCTTAAGCACTTGCGATATGTCGGATGCGACATAGCATTAAGTCATATTGCAGTGTTGCAGCGGGTCCGCACACTTTATCACAATTATATATATATATATATATATATATATATATATATATATATATCTCTCTCTCTCTCTATATATATATATATATATATATATATATATATATATATATAATGTTGCAATTCTCAAGTTTTAATGCAGCAAGGCTTAGAGCCCAAATATAGTGATACATATGAAATACACTTAGAACCCATGCTTTAAAGCACTTAGTGGATTTCACCTGTTTATACACCCGAACATATATGTCGTCGAGTCTGCACATGTATATCGTAGTCGTGGGTTTCAGGTAGTGGCTCATAATAGAACCCGCCGATTACGATATCGCCGATATGTATATATTTGTCGCCTCTGTACTTCAATATATATATCTTTTCTGCCTCTGATAGTGTATATCGATATACATGTAAACTCTGCCTCTGATAGTGTATGTTGCATATACATGTAAACTCTACCTCCGATAGTGTATATTGCATATACATGTAAACTCCACTCATTTAACTCTTCCGCATATACATGTATTCCGCTCTTCTTTGGCTATTTGGCATATATTACCCCCGATAGTTCTTCTTTGGCATACATTGCTCCCGATACTCCCGATATGCCTCCAATAGCTCTGTTTTGCTCCTTCGATGGCTCTGTTTACTCCTCCGATAACTTTGTTTGCTCCTCTCTGTTTTGCTCTTCTGATAGCTCTATTTACTTCTCCAATAGCTCTTGTTTTCTCCTCTGATAGCTCTTGTTTGCTCCTCCAATATCTCTGTTTTTCCTCCTATGGCTCTTCGAATATTTCCATATTGACATCAATGACAATCTATGTCAACAATCTCCCCCTTTGTTATTGATGGCAATATTCTTCTTCTCTCCCCCTTTGACATCAATGGCAAAGGAATGCATACTGACTCCCCCTGTTGAACTTCTCCCCCTATAGAACTGCTCCCCCTGTCCTGCAACATCTTTATGAATGAACTTGACTGATGCTAAAGAGATAACCCCCATCTTTTGACAAAGATGTTCAAATGCTTATCGAGGAAGAGGTTTTGTGAAAATATCAGCTATCTGCTCCTTAGTATTGATATATTCCAAGATGATGTTTTGTTCAACTACTTGTTCACTAAGGAAATGATACTTGATTGGTATATGCTTGGTCTTTGAGTGCATCACTAGATTTTTGCTGAGACTGATAACACTTGTGTTATCACAATAGATGGTAATTGGCTGATCTGTACCTATGTTGACATATTTTAGAGCTTCCTTCATTCATATTATTTGAGCACAACAGTCTGTTGCAGCTATATACTCAGCTTCGGCTATGGATAATGATATGGATGTCTATTTTTTGTTGAGCCAAGATACTAAACAGTCTCCCAGGAAGAATGCATTTCCACTAGTACTTTTTCGATCATCTACACTTCCAGCCCAATCAGCATCATTGTATGCAATTACAATCAGGGTTGAGCTCTTAGGATACCAAAGACCGAAATCGGGAGATCCTTTCCGGTATCTGAGAATTCTTTTTACAGCTAGCAAATGGGATTGTTTAGGAGTTGATTGAAATCTTCCCACCATTCCTACTACCTGCATTATGTCGAGTCTCCTAGTAGTTAAGTACAGAAGGGCTCCAATTATTGACCTGTAATGAGTTGCATCTACTGGAGGGGAGTCATCATTTTTGCTCAATTTGCAATTTGTAGTCATAGGTGTGCTCATGGGAGCACAGTCTTCCATTCCATATCTTTTAAGCATGTCTTTAAGATATTTGGCTTGAGATATAAAAAATCCTGCTCTATTTTGAGATACTTGAAGTCCAAGGAAGTGAGATAACTCTCCTATCATCAACATCTCGAACTCTTTTGACATGTTTTGAGAAAATGCATGGCTCATCTCATCATTATTGCTAGCAAAAATCTGATCATCAACATAAACAAGTGTGACTAGTAACTTACCTTCATCCGTCTTTATGTAGAGATTACTTCTCGCCACTCCCTTCTTGAAGCCTTGTTGTTGTAGATAGTGATCCAATCTTGCATACCAAGCTCTAGGAGCTTGTTTCAACCCATAAAATGCCTTTTTCAACTTACAGACTAAGTATTTTCCTTTTGTTATATCAAACCCTTCTGGTTTCTCTATGTAGACTTCTTCCTTGAGTTCCCCATTTAGAAATGTTGATTTTGCGTCCATTTGATAGATTTTGAATCCTTTTAGCAAGCAAATGCCAAGAACATCCTGATAGCTTCCATATGAGCTACTGGTGCAAATGTTTCTTCAAATTCAATTCCTTCAATTTGTGAATAGCCTTTGCAAACAAGCCTTGCCTTGTTTCTGATGATTTTTCCATCTTCATTCATTTTGTTTTTGAATACCCATTTGGTTCCTATAATGTTTTTTTTCCTTTGGACGAGGTACCAGCTCCCATGTCTCATTCTTCTCAATTTCGGACATTTCTTCTTCCATGGCTTTTACCCAATGAGGATCCTTACTTGCTTGAGTATATGTTTCTGGTTCTATCATGGATATAAGAGCAATATCATTTTTCTTTGGTGTACTTATCATCCTTCTTCGGGTTTGCATCCCTTCATATCTATTGCCAATAATCTGCTCTTCTGGATGATATTTCTAGAGAAACTTCATCTTTGAAGGGGTATGAGGTGATTCTTTTTCCTCTTCTTCTTCTTCCTGATCTATTTCTTCTTTTTCAGGTTCTTCTTCTTCATTGAGAGGATCAACTTCATGTTCTTCAATTTCTTTTTTTGGAAGGTCTTCATCTATCTTTACATCAATGCTTTCCACTATTTTCCTTATCGATTATTGTAGCACTTGTAGGCTTTGCTTCATGTAGAGTATCCAAGGAAGATCCCTTCATCAACACGAGAATCAAACTTTCCCGGTGAGCCATTGTTGATTTTTATGAAGCGCTTGCTTCCAAAGATCTTGAAGTACTTTACTGAAGCAAGTCTTCCTTTCCATAGTTCATAAGGAGTTTTTTCATAATTTGGTCTTAATTGAGTTTGATTCAAGGTATAGACAGTTGTCCCAACTACTTCTCTCCAGAATTTTGGCTGCAAATCTGCTACTAATAACATTGTTCTTGCCTTTCTTGAATTGTTCAGTTTCTTCTTTCAACTACCCCATTTTGCTGGGGTGTTCTGGCAGCAAAAAATTCTCTTTTAATTCCATGTATTTTGCATAATTCATTAAATTATTTTGATGTGAATTCTCCTCCTCTATTTGTTCTGAGGCACTTAATCTTTGAGTCATTTTCATTTTCTACAAGAGCTTTAAGATTCTTAAAACACTCAAATGCTTCAAATTTATATTTTATAAAATATATCCACATCATTCTAGTATAGTCATCAACAAATAAAACAAAGTACCTTTCTCCTTGGACTGCCTGATTTCTAGTTGGTCCACATAAATCAGCATGGATGATCTCCAAAGGCTTTGATGTAGAGAACTCCTTGGTCTTGTGGTTGGTTCTGGTTTGCTTTCCATGTTGACATGGACCACATACTCCTTGATTTGGTTTGAATAGCTTTGGGATGTCTCGTACAGCTTTAATCTTGTTGATATTGATCAAGTTCTCGAAGCTTGTATGTCCAAGTCACTTGTGCCACGACCAACTTTCATATGTTTGACTTAAGTAGCATTTATCTTCTTGAATCTTGTTCAGAATGTAAATGTTGTCTGGTGTTCTAACCCCTTTTGCCACAAGTTCCCCTAAGGAAGAGTTCCTTATTTCACAGTCTTTGGTGCTAAAGACAACATTATGTCCTTGATCACAGATCTGGCTAACACTCAGGAGGTTGTGTTTGAGCCCACTTACCAGCAAATCATTTTGGGCTTTTCCTTTTCCATTGATAAGAGTAATAGTTCCCTTTCCAACAATTTTGGTAGATCCACTTCCAAATGATACATTTCCTTCCTTTTTTGCTCAATGAGACAAACTTCCTTTTGTCCCCTGTCATGTGTCTGGAGCACCCACTATCCACAAACCAATCATTTTCATTATTTTGAGCATATAGAGCCAGGCCAAATTTATCCATGTTGGGATTCTCGCTACTTGCTTTTCCTCTTTTGAGTGGGCAATTTTGTTCATAGTGTCCATTATTGTAGCATAATGAGCAAAACAGATTAAATTTGGTCAAGGGATCAAACGAATTGAAGGTTTTGATTTGTCCCTGCCCTTTGGGGCCATATGGTTTGATTATTTGATCCTTTAGCTTTGGTGTTTCACTCTTGCGAGCCATGCAATGTCTGGCTTCATGACCAAAGTTTTTACAATGAAAACAATGTCCAAGAAAGATAGTTTTGTACCTGTTGTAGTAGCCACGATTTGAGTCAACTTCCTTCCTTGGAATTACTCCCGCTTCATTCTTTGGATTTGAGATGGGCCTTTGATGGAATACTGGTTTGTATCTGCTGTAATATCCATGATTCGAATCCACATTCTTCTTTGGAGTTATTCTCTCTTCATTCTTTGGATCTGGGATGTGCCTTTGATGACATACTTTTTCTTCTTTTGGGTTGTTGGAAAGTGCATCAGCATAACTTTTCGCACTATTCTTAGTTCTTGATGATTCTCCTTTAAAACCTATTCCAAACTTGTCATGTTGAGGTTTTTGACTTTTTAGGATAGTCTCAAGTATTTGAGAGCTTTTCCAACCCTTTTTAACTTGCTCCAATTCCTTCCTCAGAGATACTATTTCGGCTTCACGTTCTTCGCAAGTCTCTTCTTTTTCTTTTAGCTTTGTTTCCAAGAGATCTTCTCTTCTTCTTGTTTCCTCGTTTTCTACCTTGAGAGAAATGATTTTATTCTGTAATTTCTCATTTTCTTCAATGGCACTTATTAACAGTTCATCTACATTTCCTTCTAGCCCTGAGTCATCATCATTTTTGAATGCCATGAATAATGTTTCTTAGCTTTCAGCATGGTCACTTTCCTCATCTGATTTCCTTTTGATGACTACAAATTCATCCTCATCAGACTCATCTTTCTTAGAGAAGAAGTTCTTCTTATTGATCCCTTTCTTTTTGTATACCATTCTTTTAGAATTTCCTTCATCATCACTATCATGTTTATGAGGACATTTTGCAGTATAATGACCTATTTTTCCACATTTGAAACAGATAAGAGGGTACTTACCTTTTAGCTTAGATCCTTTCTTTAGCTTTCATACAAATTGAGCCAATTCAGATTCCACATCGGATTCATCACTACATTCGTTCCTTTCTTTCCCCTTCTTTGATTTTGAAGCCTTGAATGCTTCATATTTGGAGCTTTGGCCACCTTTTCTCATCTCATAAGCAGTAAGGATTCCATGGATTTCATCCATCTTGAGAGTATCTAGCTCCTTTATTTCTTCTATGGTGCTTATTTTGGAGTCAAATATGTCTGGAAGAGATCTTAAGACCTTTTGAAGAATGGTACTTTCTTCAATGTTTTCGCCCAATCCTTTAAGAGAGTTGACCACTTCACCTACTCGGAGAAAGTATGATGCAATATCTTCTTCATCTTCCATTTTCAGACTTTCAAATTGCCTTCTATGGGTTTGAAGTTTTGCCTTCTTTAATTTTGAGTCCCCATCGTATAAGCCAATTATCTTATCCCACATTTCTTTGGCAGAGTTACAATTCATGACTTTTGTAAACTCGGAATCAGTGATTCCACTGGTGATGGAGTTTAAGGCTTTTGCATTTGCAATGTAGGCTTTCCTCTTGTCTTGATCTGTTGGAAGAGTGGAAGGAATTGGGTACTCATTTAGAACCAAATGCCAAACTTCAGGTCCAAGGGACATTAAGTAGTAGGTCATTCTCTTTTTCCAGAAACCAAAATTGGTGTCGTCGAACAGAGGAGGTCTTCTTGACGCTTCGTGATTTCTCATCATGACTACGAATCCTTCTTCAAGTTGTTAGGCTAATATGAAGAAGCCTACTCTGATACCAATTGTTGGAAATACTGGGGGGGTGAATCAGTATTTCTTTTTAATTGTTCTTTTTATCACCAAAACATTTATATATGGAACACAGAAATAGATAGCTAGAATAAATGCTTTTATTAGCACAAACAGTGCAATGAAATAGATACAATATATAAATGGTTGCAATCAGTTTCCAAGCACCAACTTGGACTTTTGTGAGGTTCCAACCTCTAGAGCACCAACTTTGTTTTGCCAATGCAATAGTTCTGCACTTAGGAGCACCAACTCCCAAGGATTCCAATCCTTTCAGGTCTGAGGTTCCAACCTTGTGGGCTCCAACCCTAACTTGGTATAAATTGTTTTGTTGTAGTTCTCTGCTCCCAAGCTTACTTAGCTTCTGCTTCACTCTTGTTCTCCTGCTTCCCCTGCCTCTCCTGTCTCTGCCTGAAATTTGGCTTCCTCTCGCCCTGATTATGCACACACATCCTACCCTTTCCTTGTTTTTCCTGTTTTATGTGTTCCTAATGCCTCTGACTGTTGGTTTTTGCTTTCCGCTGGCTCTTCGACTTCCTCAACACTCGCTTCAACTTCCTCTACCCTGGCTTGTCCTTCGGCTTCCCGGCTTTTCGAATTCCTCCGTCTATTCGTGTTCACCAACACTCCAGGGACACGTAAATTCATAAGGGCAGACCGAAAATCCATAGAGAAAAACATGTTGCAGACTAAAAACTATAACAGAGCCCCCTTTTTTTCAATAATAATAGGCATACACAAGACTTTATAGTTTTACGGAGAGGCCATACCAATCAGGAGGCCCCACCTACCACGACACCATAGCAATCACAATCGGCATCGTTCAAGTCTCCTGAACTATCAGGAGCGTTTTTTATGCATTTTGGCCTTCAAAACCGACCGAAACGCTAAAAGGTGGACTTCCAAAATCATTACACACGCATCTATAACTGCATCGGGTCCGCTCCTCCATAACATTATCGCAATCGATAGTTGCGGCTTTCGGAGGTCCTTTATATGTCGAGCCCATGACATCGTTGATGGCCGACGGCCGATTCTCCTACGGATGCGAATGATATTAAATCAAACTGCAATGTTGCATCGGGCCCGCAACATATATCGCAATCGGTGCTTTTAGGGGTGACAGCGCTTTGTGTATTGTGATATGCGAGTACCGATGGGCAGATGCGATATAATATTAAGCCATGTTACAATCGGACCATCGGGTCTGCAGCATATATTGTAATCGGCGCTTTCAAAGCGGCAAGGCCTTAAGCACTTGCGATATGTCGGATGCGACATAACATTAAGTCATATTGCAGTGTTGCAGCGGGTCCACACACTTTATCGCAATTATATAAAATATATATATATGTATGTTGCAATTCTCAAGTTTTAATGCAGCAAGGCTTAGAGCCCAAATATAACAATACATATGAAATACACTTAGAACCCATGCTTTAAAGCACTTAGCGGATTTCACCTGTTTATACACCCGAACATATATGTTGTTGGGTCCACACATGTATATCGTAGTCGGGGGTTCAGGTAGTGGCTCATAATAGAACCCGCCGATTACAATATCGCCGATATGTATATATTTTCTGCCTCTATACTCCAATATATATGTATATATATCTTTTCCGCCTCTGATACTATATATCAATATACATGTAAACTCTGCCTCCGATAGTGTATATTGCATATACATGTAAACTCCGCTCATTTAACTTTTCCACATATATATGTATTCCGCTCTTCTTTGGCTCTGGCATATATTACCCCCGATAGTTCTTCTTTGGCATACATTGCTCCGGGTACTCCCGATATGCCTCTGATAGCTCTATTTTGCTCCTCCGATCACTCTATTTGCTCCTCCGATAGCTCTGTTTTCTCCTCTCTATTTTTCTCTTCTGATAGCTCTGTTTGCACCTCCGATAGCTCTTGTTTGCTCCTCCAATAGCTTTTTTTGCCTCCTCTGGCTCCTCAAATATTTCCATATTGACATCAATGACAATCTGTGTCAACAGCCTTACAGGGCACTCCATGGCCTCAGCAAACTCATTTCCTTTGTTTGTGATGTTTCATTCAGCATTGGATTCCTTTTGGCCCAATGTGAGAAACTGTGTTTCTAACTATTACTTCTTTCATTTATGAGTTTGAAATATCCAGTCATTAAAATAAAGGCCACCCTGGTCCATTAATTTTATCTCCAAGTTCAAACTAACCTTACATTTGAGGGTGTTTGTCTCCGGGCAGATATTTAAATCTTTATTAGGTTTGTGGATGTCCTAGGCACTAACCTCCTATATCTAGGGTTTGTCTCTAGGGTTACAACAACCACCTTCTTAAAGAGAAAAATTGTTGTATTTCCTCCACTGGGGAGAAAATTCTAGAGGTGACCCCTGAATTGATACACAATGTCTTTATTTATCCAAAAGCCCCAAATTTGGGGAATTTCATAGAGACCACACTCTTCTATGATTACATTGGGCTCTCGATTGGAGATAAACAGGTATTTCTCGAACTAATCTTGGCCCCAAATGCACAATTGCTTTCCAACTCAAAAACTCTTCCCATTTCCTTTTTTTCGGAATTTATGCATCCCATCCTGTTCGTTATCCTATTCCTATTTAGTGAGGACGAGACTGCAAATATCTCCAAAGTAGCCTTAGGTATTTTACACAAGGTGATGAAGCCAGACATTGTCCTTGACATTCCCTCTTTCCTAGCCTAAGTTACTAAGTTCCAGTGCAATCAATACTACCTTACCTCCTCCTTCAGATATTACTCCATATTTGTTTACTTGTTCCTTTACACTCATGTGGAAGAATTTGAGTATCTAGGCCTCAGAATTATAGACTCACATAAGCAAAGGAAATTTGTGGGTGACAAGGATAGTTCTCTAAAGAAAAAAATCCAACAATGAGGGGTTTTCACACTTTCGCTCTACTTTCATGGCCACTGCGTATAAAATTATCAACAAAGTCTCCCCTCCTAGAGTCTTACATCAAAAAAGAATAATTATTGAACTCAACAAGTATGTTAGTGTAGGTGAATGGTATTTGTTTGAAGACTACACTGAAATCAAAGTATATGGGTCTAAATTTCCTCCTTACCAACTGCCTATATTTATGCCCATGAGGGTTTTTGCCTTAGAGTTCATCAGGTAGAGCCTAAACATAGACCAAATCCATTTTGTCCCTACCAAATATGGATTTATGTTTAAGATTCCCATCACTGTAGGACCCTTTATTGTGAACTCCAGATAAGCTTTCCAGCAGGTTGAAACTATGTTAAAGGAGTTGAACTTTGGAATAGGAGAGGTGTAGAACTATGATCCTAATGGTATTATTTCTAGTAGAAGGAAATAGATCAATGCCTCTACCTGTGAACATGAATCTAGAGTAGAGTTAGAATGGAAGGCTAATCTTGATTTATGGCCTATCAATACAGAGATGGAAGTTGATACACCAAGCACAAAGGAAAAATCTAAGAAGAGGAGTATTGATGAGGCAGGGGATACTGAGATGGAGAATGCATCATTATCCAAGAAGGAAAATATTCAGGAGCAGACAGAGGAGGATATTGAGGTCAATTTCACTAAGAAGAGCCTAGAATAGCCATGCTTCCAGGTGCAATTAGAGGACCCCTAACAAGCTACTACCTCTAGTTCAATCAAGGTAG
Source organism: Pinus tabuliformis (assembly GCA_031772625.1). NCBI lineage: Eukaryota > Viridiplantae > Streptophyta > Pinopsida > Pinales > Pinaceae > Pinus > Pinus tabuliformis. The sequence continues at coordinate 431,896,764 of CM062808.1, read as the reverse complement.
CTATCCTGGGCTCATTCAGAAACACACCAGTAGTAATGAGAGGAAGGGTAGCTAGTGGAGGAAAAGAACAAAAAGTTTAGGGATGATATGTTGTCACAGTTGGCTTCCCATTAAATGCCATATCAAACTAGACTCTTGGCTTCCATGGACCTAGAAAGGAATCAGATGAAATTTTCCTTGTATCACCCTTCAGTGTAGTCCCTCCCCTCTTGGCCTCATTTTAGAATTGTGGACTTGACTCTGGACATGACTAGTGTCCCCTTGCGGGATAAAATCAATTTACACAAGAAGACATGCGAGATGATGCTGGAAAATGTAACTAGGTTCGGCCTTCATTAATGTATTTGAGTCATTATGTAATGTACTTGTCAAAAGAATAAAGAAAAGAATTTTTATTGTTGTATCAATGACTTATTAAAGCATGGGTTCCATGCTTGGGTCATCATTATATTAGTCAAAGTCCCCATTGTGGACTCATAAGATTAATATTGAGTCTATAGAGTCATTATACATTTAAAGAGACCCTTCGTGAGCTTTTGAATCATGTAAAAAGGTTTAGTATTGAGTCAAAAATAATTTATGTGACCTCCACACCAATTTTTCGTAGAAGAAATCAAGTCGGCCTAAAGGAACCAATTCGACCTCACTTGGAGCCTATAAATAGAAGGAAGTTGAATTCATTTGGAGCATCTCATCTCAAGCTAGTTCGATATCTCTAAGGATGATGGAGAAGTGTGAAGTGGGTATAAGTAAGAAAAGGAAGTGTGAGTTGGGTGAAGTCTAAGGAGAAGAAGAAAATCAAACATTTGGTGCCTCTCTCTCTATTTTGTGCCCTAGTTTGGGAGGTCGAAGACTTCCAAGTTTTGTTGTTCCCTAATGACGGAGGTTGTTGCATAGTCGAAGTTGTTGGAAAGGAAGTGTTGCTAGAAAGAGGTCGAAGTTCTGGAAGGCTAACTTGGTGTGGAGGGAAGGTTTGGTCTTTGTCTAGGTTGAAGAGTCTCAAAGAATATTATTGAAGGAAGAGAATTTTTTAGTGGGTTTTCCCCTCGAGGGGGGTTTTTCCCTAGCATAGTGCCTACATCTTGGTCTATTGTTTTGTGATCTTCATGCACACTTAATATGGTAATTTCTTAATGAAAGCTAATATAATAAAGAATTAAACAAAACTAACATAACTCACAAGTAATTATCAAGAAAGAGGAATAAAACCCTAATCTACTTGCATTGATTTCTCAACAGATGATATATAGTGAGTTGAGCAAAGGGGCCTTGACCATTAGTAAGACTGAAAAGTTGTTGGAGAAGGCATCTACTAAGGTGAAGTAGGAGAAGGCTAAATCAAGAGCCCTCCATCTCCAAAACTAAGGTTATAACGAGCTAATTATCAAGCTGGGGGTGGACCCAAGTGATAGAGTTGACATAGATGCTATCATTAAAGGCTCACAGTTGGAATAGTCATTGAGGCAACAAATTAAAATGCCTACTTCTGAACATGTACAAACCAAAGATTTGGCTCAGGTTGAAAATGAGAAGGAAATATTGGCCAAGGAATTGAATGAAAGGAGTAACAAGGTGATAGCACTCAAGATTAAAGTAGTTTAGCTACAACAAAAGCTTGATTCCCATATATGTGTTGTGGTTGCGCCAGACAACCCATAAAATCCCACTAAGTAGTTAACCAAGGCCCTCACTGATCTGCAATTGTCAGAGAGCGAGATTAAAAAAGTCCAGGTTGACTTGGACAACACCAAGTGCATGCTAGAAAACAAGGAGAAACAACTCAAGTCCACCCAGGCAAGTGTGGATCAAATTAGTAATAAGTATAAAGTGGCACAAGACGAAATTAAAGGACTGAAGAACAAGTTGAAGGGAAACATTGCCTTCGTTGAAGCTAGGAGGATAATCTAGGATGATATCATCTCTAAAATAATGAAATTATGGGAACATCTGAAATTGGTTACAGAGCATAAGGTTGAAGTAGAGGACATCGAATTCTCTATCCTGTCAGATAAGGAGGAGGACGCTAAGAATGTCAGCACTACTAAGAAATTTATCAAGCTCCTTAATGAGAAATCAGTTTATGAGTTGAGGGCGATAAACATCAATGACAAGAAAGGTGTGATCATGGAAGTTTCCAAAATGATCCAAAAGAAGGAAGTGAGGGATAGGGTTGAAGTATGTGTGAGTGAGTTAGAAAAGTTGGTTGCAACATTCAACTCTAACTTTGACCAGAGAACGAGAGAAAGCTTACCTAGCTGTTGGGATCTCCAAGGACATCTGCTACCATGGGAGAAATATGAGCAATTATTAGTTGAATCTAGGAGTAAGGTAGACTCATCACATGAAAATATTGCCACTCTCAAGGGCAGGACCATACTGAATTATCTTCAAAGAGACTTTTAGTTGTTGTGGCTTGTGATGACCATGTTCATGGTTAGGGAAAATTACAATGAGCTCACGAATTTAAGGATGCTCTACAACACTCTTATTCACACTCCCACACTAGATCCAGTTCTATGGAAAAGATGTGACCATTTGGTTAACCCACCATGAGTGCGAGTAGTGGAGCATGGGTTTGCTTCAAAGGATCAAGCAAGCCCGCAATGAATATTTTTCTGATTAAAGAATTCTAACAGATCACAGTCATTTTTCATTTTGTAAATATTTTATTTTCAAGAAAGAATCAAGTTTGTTATGTAATAATTAGGATAGCTAGGCCATTGGCACACCCAAACATCTAACTAGTTTAGACAGATGGAGCACTCCAAGATATTTTGGTAACCACTTTTTTTGGGACTCTCCCTATAAAAGGGAGGAGAAACTCATTTGTAAGGGTTTGATTTTCTATTCTAGAGGCTACAATATTCAACAAGTTTTGTAAGTTTTGAACGTTATGAGATGTATGTTGTTCATGAATATTAATGAAGATGTTTTGGTGATTCCAGGCACTGATATGTGGAGTATGTGTTCTTGTATTTTCTTATCATTTTCATATGTGTTTCTTTCCTTGTAGAAATTGTATAATTGTAGTTGTTGGAACACAGTCTTTTATGTCAGGTTTATGTATGTCATGCGATGAAAAACAATACTTGTAATATGTGAGATTGAATGCCTTAAAATGTGCTCCATGGTTTCTAATTTCGTTTCCTTTGTCTATTCATCATTCTACTGGAATTTAGTGCACAAGATTCTATCACTAGCCCTTTTCACAAAATTTCCATCTTTTATCTCTTCCTTCACCTATACTACAATAGCTAAAGAAACTTCACTACCTGTGTGTAGGCCACCATGGTTGAGAATTAATTCTCCGGAACTAAATATTGTCAATGTGTGAAATGTGATTTGCCTCTGAGTAAAATAATTGAACCAAATTTAAGTCATTATACATTTAACTCTTGAGCAGCAACGATTTATTTTCAAGAGACACTAAGATGTCCTAGGCACTTAATGTTGAAAATGGAAACAATAAATGCTAAAAATAGCATTGCTATAAAGAGCAATTCAGGTACTAGTGTTGGACATAGCAACAAGGAATGAAAAATGGAAGTGCTAAAAATATCATTGCTATAAATAGCTTTTCGGGATAGATTCCAATTTTAGTTAGTCCCTGAACTGAAATTGAGAAGTAAAATTCGAATTTTATCTTAGCAGTTGTTTGTAAAATAATTAATTAATTCATCTTGAGTTAATTAGTTGTAGAAAATCAAACATGAAGTCTATGTGGGGACATGCAACAGTTTCTCCATTGATTGAGAAATTTATCCATTAGTTAAAGAGATAAGGATGAGTTGTAATATTGAGTTGTAATTAGTTAGCTCAGTTAATTGAGTTAAGTCCAGTTAGATTAGTTCAAACAATTTGTTGAATAAATTGTGAGTTCAGTTAGTTAATGCTTGCATGCATGTAACTTCTGCTCTCCAGATAACTGAATATTCTCTCATAAATAACTTATGCATGTCAGTTTAGTCAAAGACCCAGTTGAGATCAAAGGATGGGATAGTGTACTATCAATTGGAGGATTTTTCCTATATAGTAAACCCATCCATGCAGAAGGAATTATCTCCTTCAGGATTGCGCAGTTAGATCAGAGGTTAGTGAGTGTGTGAAGAGGCTAATTCACACAGGTGGTAGCACTGGACCCCAAGGAAAACTGCGCAAGGAAATAGGAGGCTTGGATGGTAGAGGAGAAGGTTTGTGAGAAGCCTTTGACTGTCTATGAGCAGCAGTTGGATTACAGAGAGAGCAGGATAGCTTGTGAGCTGATTCTTTGTGTAATCTGAACATATTTCCACTTGTATGATAATACAGAGATTGGGGTTTTAGGCTGAGGCTTTCCCCGGGTTATTCTTCTATGTTCATGTGTGATTGATTTCTTATTCTCAGTTATATGTGTTCTATTTGATCTTGCTCATATTCGATTAAGCTTCTGCAAGGTTTGTTGTAGAAGTAGATCTTGTATTTTGCTTTAGTATATTGCATAATATGTTGATCTACGATGGGAATTTCTACATGGTATCAGAGCAAAGGTGATCAAAGCGAAGAATAGTATACAAAGAAGGGAGAAGTTCGAAGTTTGAGGTTCCTGAATATAGAAATCGAGTTCTTATCACAATTCAATTTCACCAATGACGTTCAATGGTTTAAGACTCAAGTATGCCCTTGATGGAAGCTCAAATTGTATAGCCTGGAAGGATCGCATGGAAGCAATATTAGAGAACAATGGTCTAAAGGACTTCATTGATCAAGAAGTCCCCAAGCCAGTAGCAGCTAATGCTACAGAATTAGTGGAATGGAAGAAATGTGTGGCTAGGGCGAGGAGAATCCTTCTGGAGGGAGTTCGAGACTACATAGTCTCGAGTCTCCGTGGGAAGGATACACCGTTTTCAATGTGGAAAACATTGAAAGATCTATATCAGAACAACAATGATCAGAGGAAGTTGGCATTGAAAGACAAGCTTCGGAAAATCAAGTGTGAAAAGGGCGACACGATCTCTACATATCTGAACAAGCTCACCACCTGCAGGGATGAGCTTGGAAGTGTAGGGATCATGACAGTCGATGATGATATGGTGAGTCTTGCACTCCTTGGTCTTCCTAAGAGTTGGCATAGCTACCAAGACTTGGTTAATGGAAGAGAGAAACTGCCAGATTGGGAATGAATTTGGTCGGATCTGATGCAAGAGGAGATAAGAAGAAGCACCAGAGATGGTTCTTCATCCAAGGAGGATGAAGAAAATTGTGCCTTAGCGAGTAAGGCAAAGAAAGGGAAGGAGAAGGATTCTCATCCCAAATTGAGTTCTTCCCATGGTGGGAAGAAGTTTGACAAATTGAAAGAGTGATGCTTTCATTGTCATGAGGTGGGCCATTTTGCTACAAATTGTCCACTGAATAAATCCAAGATGGGATCCAAGGAAGGATCTGAAGTTGAGGCATTGGCCTCACAGTTCGAGTTGGATTTCACCCTCTTCGCATGCATGGTTTCATCCATGGTGGGATGTGGTTGGTTTCTTGACAGTGGATCTTCTTTCCACATGACCAGCGACAAGGGTTTTTTCAATACCTTCGAGGAGAAAGATCTCCAGATACTCATAGCGATGGGTAATGATGAAAATTATAGTGTCTCAGGAGTAGGCATGGTTGTTTTTTAGAGGGATCATGGAGCTGGCATTACCTTGACCGATGTCAAGTATGTACCAAGACTGAGGAAAAATTTGGTGTCGATCACAATGCTGGAAGACAAAGTCTATGATGTAGTCTTTAGTAAGGGAAAGGTTTTCCTTCGACACATCACCACGAGACAGGTGACGCAGATCGGTTCACGAGTCAAGAGGGAGAGTACATTACCTCTCAACATGCAGCGCCAGAAGAAGTCTCAGACAATTTTGGAGGAGCCACAAATTAGTGAAGCAGCTTCAAGAGGTTGTGGAGCAGCCACAACTAGAGAAGCCAAGAGGAGATCAAGTAGAGACATCTACTCATGCAGAGACCTCTAGTAGGGGGAAATTTCGATCCAAGTGGGTAGATGGATCACATGCATCCATAACTCTAGGTAGGAGGTGGGGCGATGTGGAGTGACGGTCCCAGAAGGCTAGAATAGAGGCAGGATCATTGAGGTACCCAACCTATTTGATTAGACCTTGCTATGGGATCCCTGACGAGGAGTAGCAGGACTGGCTGAGTGGGTAGAGACAGATGCGGATGGAGCGGCAGAGAGAGCTACAGTGCAAGAATCCCAAGATAGTGCAGAGCTAGCATGCTGCAACAATGCGAGAGGCACAAGAGTGTTGCACCAGTGCAGGATGGCACAGAGAGGTGTGCAATGGTGCGAGATGCATGGAGTGTTGCAGCAGCTCAGAGGTCACAGAGGGAGCACTTGTCAGCAACAGAGGGAGCTTCAGCATCAGAGGGTGTTTCTAGTCCAACAGGGAGGTCAGTTGGGAGATTTTTTTGTTTCTAGAGTTGTTGGAGCAACAACACTTGGGAGAAATGTTGCATGCAGAACATTCCAAAGGTTTAGGATTGGGTTCGAGTTGAATGCCTTTCTTGTTGAGAGGGAGTGTTGAAAATGGCAACAAAAAATGCTAAAAATAGAAATGCTTAAAGTAGCAGTTCAGATACCAGTGTTGGACATAGCAACACGGAATGAATAATGGAAGTGCTAAAAATAGAATTTCTATAAATAGCATTTCGGGATAGATTCCAATTTTAGTTAGTCCGTGAACTAAAATTGAGAAGTAAAATTTGAATTTGATTTTAGCAGCTGTTTGTAAAATAATTAATTAATTCATCTTGAGTTAATTAGTTGTAGAAAATCAAACATGAATTCTATGCGGGGACATGCAACAGTTTCTCCATTGATTGAGAAATTTATCCATCAATTAAAGAGATAAGGATGAGTTGTAATTAGTTAGCTCAGTTAACTGAGTTAAGTCCAGTTAGATTAGTTCAAACAGATTGTTGAATAAATTGTGAGTTCAGTTAGTTAATGCTTGCATGCATGTAACTTCTTCTCTCTAGATAACTGAGTATTCTCTCATAAATAACTCATGCATGTGAGTTCAGTCAGAGACCCAGTTGAGATCAGAGGATGGGACAGTGTACTATCAGTTAGAGGATTTTTCCTATATAGTAAAACCATCCATGCAGAAGGAATTATCTCCTTCAGGATTGCGCAGTTAGATTAGAGGTTAGTGAGTGTGTGAAGAGGCCAATTCACACAGGTGGCAGCACTGGACCCCAAGGAAAACTGCACAAGGAAATAGGAGGCTTGGAGGGCAGAGGAGAAGGTTTGTGAGAAGCCTTTGATTGTTTATGAGTAGCAGTTGGATTACAGAGAGAGCAGGATAGCTTGTGAGTTGATTCTTTGTGTAATTTGAACATATTTCCACTTGTATGATAATACAGAGATTGGGGTTTTAGGCTGAGGCTTTCCCCGAGTTATTCTTCTATGTTCATGTGTTATTGATTTCTCATTCTCAGTTATATGTGTTCTATTTGATCTTGCTCATATTCAATTAAGCTTCCGCAAAGTTTGTTGTAGAAGTAGATCTTGTATTTTGCTTTAATATATTGCATAATCTGTTGATCTATAGTGGGAATTTCTACACTGAACCTTTTCCTCAACCGGGGGGTTATCTCTAGGAGCCACGACACCTTTAATGCCTTAAACACTAATAAACAATGTTGTTAAGCCTAGAAACACTCCTGATGACTTGACAAAGAGAGTTGAAGGGCTCAACAACTCTCCAATTTCTCAGCAAAAGAGAGTTGAAGCAGCAGTGTCAATGGAAAAGAGAAGAAAAAGGTCAAAATTAATCACTTTTCAAGGATAAGGATGAAAGGACCATATCAGACATGGTCAAACAAGTGTCTAGATGCATTGTGAACACTCCTCCAAGATATCTATAAAAGAAATTTCTCCAAATTTAAGTTGACCTACTACACTAAAATATTCTCAATAGTTGATTCAAGAATGATACCATATTCCTTTATGGATTTATCATGATGTTACAAAGCCTACGTCATATCCAAAAACTCCTTGTAATCCATAAACCCAACTTTTATATATTGACCACATCATAATGAAATCAACTCGTAGTTCTCAGTGCATCCCAATTGACAACACTGATTCAACATGATATGAATCAATTCAAAAATGAAACCAACTAATTAGTGGCCAAAAATCCCTACCTCCAAACCAAGTATAGTTATTAATGTTAGATAAGAAAATCACCCATTTGAATTTGCATTCAATATAATGCATATCCAATTAATGGTTATATTTGAACATAGGGTTAGAGAAAACACCAATGAACCTCCAACCAAGGGGATCGAGTCACAACTAGATTGAAATGTGTTTAGCAAGGAAGCCCTAATTATCAATGGGCACATACAAAGTGGTTCCAGTGATGTCCAAATATTTGTTCAAGCATGAGCCTCAAGCATTGATTCTCATAAGCAAATATCTTATCCAAATTTCCACCTTGATTATGTTGGTTTTTTATGGATATAGTAACATCAAACAAGTGTTTCAGTCTCTAAGGTGTCAGAGAAGCTAAGGAACATGAGATATCCAAAACCCAGAAAAGGTTTCGAGAGAAAACACTTAGAAATCCCTAAATTAAATTAATTTATAATAATTAAAAAGTTAATAAGTCTAACTTAGGAAAATTGATTAACTAGTGGGTATTAATTGAGAAAATCGATTTTGCTCTAGAAACTTCTGTAAGAGTCACTTGAGGGAGTCTAAGATGATTTGAGACATCGACCATGATTAGAACTTGGTCGTTGATGCTCCAGCGAGATATTATAAGAGAAAGTCAAAGGGTTGGAGATGGACACAATTTTGAGCAAGGCAAATCGAATTCACAAATTCACAGTATCTTGTGAGGGTACAGTTTGGCCCAGGGAAAGAGCATGATAGGGAGGGAGCAGCAGATATCCTGAGGAGATTTTCCTTAGTTTTCTAATGTCTAGTCGACATGAAAGAGGAGGTTGAATTGTCTACAGAAGAGGCCAATTTGTGCAATGCGAGTTAGTCAGTCCAATAGTGCAAGTTACTGGAAGAGGTTCGATTCAGTTGTAGGAGGTCGGATCAGTGTCTAGAAGGTAGAGAGAATTCCTTCCAAAGGAAGAGGGAGGAAGGGTGTCTCAGTTAGAGGTAGTTTTGGGGTAGTGAGAAATTATTTTGAGCAAAAATGCACATTTCTGGAGGGAGTGTGAATTCCAGATAGGGGTAAGTTTGCAAAGAGAGAGGCTGAATCAGTTGCAAAGGAGACTAGGGTGTCTCCAATATATTTTTCCAATGCATTGCCAAAGTTTTTTCAATTGGGAAACCAGTTGTAATTATTTTATGAAATTGTTGCATAATAATAAACCCCTCATTTGTTGCATCAGTTTTCCCTTTGGAGATTTTCTGAGGAAAATTGTTCAAAAACAACGGTGTCAATTTTATTGTGTGTGCATCTATTTCTCAATTCCTAATTTTTATTTTTGTAATGTATTTTTATTATGAAGAATTGCATTATGGTTTATTCATTATTTGTCATTAATAATTTAACAGTGAGAAATAAATTGGATAAGTTAGGAGAATAATACTCACTTGTTGTAGTTCAAGGGATTTTCACATGGTATCAGAGCATTGAAGATCATATCAAAGGTTCTAGGTGAAACAAAGTGAAATTTTGTTGTTTCAGAGGGAGATCTGAAGCATTATTTCTAGTTTTGAACTAGCCAGCTAAGCAATGCGAGTAGCAGAGGGGCAAAAAATCAATTTCAATTTAGGGTGAAGGAAAAGTATGATTTACCTCAAATCTATAACAACAAACAGGAAGATTACCGGAGAGGGTTTTTAGTGAGCAAATCAATTGATTCGTAGAGAAGATCTAGTGCAAAATATTTTAGCAAGGGTTTTGCAGTTGCAGACCAGCGCAAGGTAGGAAGAGAAAAGCACATAGAGGGAATTTCTAGTAAAATTCTCATAGGGCTTCTAGTTTCTAGCTATAGGAAAGAAGGTTATAATTTATAGCAACAAAAATCCCTAATAGACTTGCTAGTCTAGCTAGTGCAAGTTTCAAGATCAACAGTATGTGTGTCAGATTCTAGAGAAGGACTTCCAAGAGGTAGAGTGATTTACCTAGTAGAAGTAGTAGGAAATGCAAATTCCAGGAAGGATATCAGAAGAAAATGCAGAAGAAGATATGCGCATTCCAAGGGAAGTGTGTGTAGCAAAGAGAAGATTGGGTGAGTTGCAATAAGGAGAATGATATTTTCAACATATAATTCTCCAATTGGTTTAAGTTTCCCAGAGATGGCCACAACAAGACCTGGAGAACAAGACAAACTTGACGAAGCCTCAAACTTTAACGTCTGGAAGCAGGGAAAATTTTAAGAACCCCCACTAAATTTATAAATATAATAAATGGGCGAATCTCCATGGTATATAGGAAAAATGGAAGGCGATTTTATCAATAATATAATATGTATATATAATTTTTTGGCGAATCTCTCACCACGCATGGCGAATATTTTACTCAATTATAAAATCTTGTAAGATCTTAGCGAGTCTTTCACTAAATAAGAAAACTTTGTAAAGTCCTAGTGAATCTTAGCATAGGCTACATGCTCGTTTAATTCCCCCATTTAAATAGGCTACATTCCAGGTGAATACCATGGGTCAATACCATGTGCCATTTTGGTGAATACCATGGGTCAATACCATGTGCCATTTTTATTTTTATTAATTCTAATATTAGGGTTAATAATGGTTTTTTGCATGGTATTAATAACAATCTAGTCCATGGTATTTGTCCTATAGTATTTTGGCCATAGGTTTCACCTAAATATAACCCATTTTTTGAGTGTTCGTAAATATAAGGTGACTTATGGAGTAAATATAAAAAATTGTTTTATTTGTTTACCATACCTCTCGTTTATTTATATTTTTATTAATTTACCATACCTCTTTTACAAATATGGTATTTGGCCCATAGGATTCACTTAAATAAAACCTCTTTCTTGAGCCTTCATAAATAGAACGAGGGTTATGGACTAAATATAAAAAGAGGTTTTATTTATTTACGATACGTCTAGTTTATTTATATTTTTATTTATTTACCATACCTTTTGAGTAAGTATAAAAATATGTTTTATTTATTTACCATACCTCCACTTTACTTATATTTTTATTTGTTTACACCCTTACATGTATATAAGGTGACTTATGGAGTAAATATAAAAAATGTTTTATTTATTTACCATACCTTTCATTTATTTATATTTTTATTAATTTACCATACCTCTTTTATAAATATGGTATTTGACCCATAGGATTCACTTAAATAAAACCTATTCTTGAAAATGGGCGAATGGAAGGTTGTAAGTCCTAATTTCAAGGGCTAAATTTACCTTTTTTACCCTCTCCCTTAAAATAAGGTGGGCTATTTGAGGTGATTTGTAAAAATGTACTATGATACAAAATATTCGCCCACTAAAAATTTAAAACCCCTTAATTTCGCCAAAGGGCGAACATTTGCCCCTAAAATTATCCTTGTCTGGAAGGCCAAGATGCAATCCCTATAGGATGAGCACAATCTAAAGGAGTCTATGATAATTGTAGTTACTGAATTAACAAATCCTATCTAGTTTCATGAGTACAAGAAGGATATGGCTAAAGCAGAGAGGATGGTTCTCGATGGGGTTCAGGATCACATTTTCCCACATTAGAAACATTTTGAGGTCTAAAATGGGCCTCCTAAGGAATATTATAAAATAATAGTAGAAATAATATAATAAGATTGAATTACCTCATCAAATTTTGGAGGGAAAAGAGAAAACTACTTTTTCAACTCGTATTTTCAACTTATCTCCCCACAGTTTTACTCAAATTTCAAGCAAGGGCACTCATTGGATGCAGAATTTAATTCCTAATCCAAGGAGTATCCATGTTGCGTACTTTCGATGGACCCTACTACATGAAAAATGAGAAATACATGACAAAATGTGATTGTATGTATTCTCATTTTTCGTGTAGTGGGGTCCATTGAAAGTATGCAAATGGGTACTCCTTGGATAAGGAATTCAATTATGCATCCAATGATTTCTTCCCCTCCAAATTTATGTAAAACTATGGGAAGATAAATTAAAAATACAAGTTGAAAAAGTAGTTTTTTATTTTTTATTATTTTATCTTTTTACCTTTTTACTTGAAAAAATGTGAATAATCCCCCATGGTTGACATGATCATCTTGAAGCCTATTAGTTCTTATAAAATTGATTTTGGTTGTACATTTTTGTTTTGAGACCCTTTTTTAACATAAAATTTCTCTAATGCATATTGCATACAAGAATACAACAAAGGATATGTAGGATGTTATTGTGAAGATGTACCAAGATCCATTTGAGAATCAGAAAATGATTCTCAATGAGAAGCTGAGAATGAGAAAGGTGCAGAAGGGTGAGAATGTTACTTCCTACCTCACTAGGATTCAGGAAGTTAGAGATGAACTTGTAGTCGTAGAAGAGAAAACATAAAATAGTGAACTGGTGTGAACAACCCTAATAGGGTTTACCAAGGAATGGTGAATTTTTGTTCAAGGAATCACTAGACTACATAAGCTACAATATTGGGAATGTCCATGGAGTGACTTCATTCAGGAAGATCTAAGGCTTAGCCTCACAAATGGTGCTACCAACAATAGTAGCAAGGGATTGAAGGTGGAGAAGAAAGAAGAAAGTGTAGCCCTTGCAAGAAAGGGAAAGGCGAAGAAGGGTCTCAATCAGGGACAGAACTTAAAAAGTGGAGAGAAGAAGAAGAAAGACTTGTTGAAGGTCAAGTGCTTCAGGTGTGGTGAATTTCTTCACTACGTCACCCAATGCCCAAAGAGGAAGGAGGAAAAGAAGGGGCAGTAGACAGCAGCTTCAGTAGAGATCGATAACTTAACCTCTAGATTGTAGGAATTCGCATTAACAACAATAATACCTCTAGATAGAGGAGGAGTGTGATGCTTCAGATTTCCTATATGGGCAGGGTCCATTTAAGAACAATAATGTTGTAAGTTCTTCACATGGATCAATACCTTTTCTATTGGAGCCCACAATAGAGAGTAGTAGGAGGATTGAGGTGTCAGCAAGGCACAGTCATATATTGAGGGATAGTTGTTGGCTTGGTTTGGGCTGACCTGGGTTCGATCTATACTGCACACCAACAAAACCCTCAATCACTGGCCCTTTCAGCAATGACCTGCAAGTAGATCGCAGTCTCACCCGAAGTGACTATGGGAGGATGCAGAACCAAGTTTCTGTAGCCTTGAAGGATGTGGAGATGTGGTATTATTATGTTATTTTATTCTTAACATTCATAAATCACTTTGTCGTATTACATTAAACACTTAAGCATATCATATCAAACCATAAACCATGATTGCGCTGAAATCAAACGCAACTGTAATAACTACAACTCTAAAATAGATAATAAGGTACACATGAAGACACCAAATTACCATGGTTCACCCCAATGTGGGGCTACATCAACAAAAATTGTTGTTTAATATAATAAATCTTGTACAATAAACAGTTATTGGCCTGCGAACTAAGCTGCAGGTTGTATGCGCACTCAGCTGCAGACTCATGCCTCTGGGCACTCAACTGTAGAGCCTCGCCTTCGCTAAAAAACTACATATCACAATAATACAACCATAACATTGATCTGGATCTATTTGATGATTCTCTTCTTATTATTTTACCCTATATATACTATTACATCAAAGGGTTACATCATTACAATATCATGGTCCAAATACCATGGACTCCCTAAAACAAGCAACTAGGGCTCAAAAATCCCATTGATCCTTTACAAAAATGGTGCACTTTTACAAAACGGAGGGGCTTTGACCCACTCTAGCGCCCTTATACCACACAGTATATTCCAAGTGCTCCACTTTGAAGTCCACTTCGCGTTCTATTGCTCTACTGCACACTCCACTGCGCGCTCCACTCCAAAAAATGTGAAGCCTTTGCCAAAATCTAGGCCAACTTGGGTTGCTCCCAACACTCACATGTGACTCGCCTCCAATCACTCAGTCATTTTTCCTTTGATCATTATTGCGATGTTGTTGTAGGCATTGTTGAACTGCTACAAAATCTTTGTGATATGCTTCTCTTTGTTGCACACTTACTCCAGCAGTGCTTCTATCACATGTTTCGTAGCCTTTTTCACCATTGTTGTCTCCCTCTGTCGAAGCTCTTAAAGCTTCTCATCTACTGCTTGTGATAGTTAGAGAACCTCATCCTGCCATAGTTGAGTTCTCTCTGTCAAAAATTGTTCTTCCTTCCTTAGCACCTCAATCTTTTTCTGGAGGGAATTTTCCTCATTGACCTTGGTGAGCTTCTACAAGATTGGTAAAGTATTTGCAAATACCCAAATCTCTTCCAACTTTTGTTACCTCTGCTGAATGTCTTCCTGTAGTTTCTACACATTTGGATATTCCTACAGTGAAGTCCAAATCTGTAAACTTTTGTCCAAAAGTTTCCCACAGTCTGCCACTGCTGCAGAGATGCTAGCCATTAAAGCCTTTAGGTTAGTCTCCCTCTCCTCCCACACTTCCTATGGTGTGGTTGGTTGCAGTTCACTAATTTTCATCTCATATGATAATTACACTTCCGTAATTTTCTCCTTGTACCCTTTTACTCTAAGGTCGAGCTTTGCGACCTTGTCCTCTACTAGCTCTTCTTCTCCGACATTAAGGTTTGGAATCTCTCAGCATGTTGCTTCAACCACTTGCTTGAGATTTTGTTGTTGTTGAACTAGTTGATCCCTCTCCTGGATCGTATAGTCGAGCTTTTGCTGCAACGAGTTCACTCTCTTTCTACCTGAACATTCAACTATGACGTGTGTCGTTCGCGCAGCTTCAGCTCCTCTGTTATGTCCAGGTGCATCTTGTGTAATCTCTACAATGGTACTAGTGCGATGTCCATGTTGACATTCCTCCATTCTTTGGCCTATTGTTGAACCTCGATGGAGTCAAATTGCAGGGCTCTGGAAGGTATCAATGTTATCCATGCTGCAAGTGTAGGCTCTATTTTCCTTTCTTCTCTAATCTTCTCCACTACCTTTGTTGGTTGTCTCACTATCTGCGCTAATATTTTGAGTTTTGTCATGCACTCCTACACACCTTTTAGAGGTGAGTCGTAGTGATCTTCCAACTTATTCCATGATTATGTTTTTTCCTCCTTAATCTTATCCCCAATCTGTTTCAGGTCCCCATCAGTAAGGACCATTGGCGTGATATCCTTTGTCTTATTTGCCTTCTGCTTCTTCTTTGCTCGTGGCAGCTTCGCCCTATGCCTTCCTCTTTTCTGTGACAACTTGTTTTGTTTCTTTCTTTTCAGACTCTTTATTTTGTTCATCACCTTCAGGAGGATCCTGGTGACCCTCATCCTGTTGCTCATCCTCTTCTGATTCATGTTCATCCTTGTCTTTGTCCTTTCCACTTGCTTCCCCATGCTGCAATATGCCCTCCTTTGTTGCACTATCTTCTTCATGTGTCTCTAGCGCAGGCATCCATTCTACTAGCCACTGTTGTACCTATGCTAAGAGGTCATCTTCTATTACCAAATATGGAAAGGGATTCCACTTCTTCTTTGTGTCCCTGCAAGCCTGTATATACACTTTGTGGAAATCGACCCTAAACTTCGCAATAGAGCTATACTGCTCGTATAAGATCGGTGAAAGGCGAGGATGTTGGTTCATTTACATATGTAAGTCCATATGATATAATACAAAGAACATCATGTTCTCTTGTGCTCACGACACTTTAGTGGTATACCACAACGAGGCATAATGTGTGGCTTCACAAACATCTAAAGCCACCGGAGGGAACTTCGAATCCTCTGGCTCTCTCCATGTTATCATCACAATTATTAAAATCAACCATGCATAATGAAATGTGGTACCTTTCTCTTGAACCTCGTGAAAGTCGTCCAAAACTCATGGCATAGATATGTAGCCTAGTTGAAATAAACCCCATTAGCGCACTGCGTAGCTAATGAAACCACCGATGCAGGGACTTCATTATCCTGACACGTTCTCATGATCTTCCCATCCAATATGTATGATGCGAAGCAAAATCCTTGGTCACTGATTGAGTTTATTTCATACACTCACTTCCCTTTTGTCAGTCTGAACCTCTTCTTCATGATTCTGGATATGGCGCGGTCCTAATCTTTTCCAACAAATTCTTTTGCGGGGTTCTGCCCTTGATACGGTAATCTTGTGATTCTCCATATGAGCATTTGTTCTATAGGGATCCTCTTCCCCATCCATAGGCATCCATCGTGCACCAGCACGAGCAGCTATCTCACACAGGCTGTGCTCCCTGGACTTTTGTTGAAGTGCGGCACATTCAACATGTTCAATAACCCTGACTACATCAACCCAGCCGCCCGCCGCTGCGGCTCTAGCCTCGTCACACCACTTTCAGGGTAGTTCACTTGCTTTAAGTATCTATCTAGTGTGAACTGTGGATATTTCTTCCTGTCGTTGAAATCATAGTCCACGAACTTCAGCTGTGAAATTTTCCCAAGGATTTCTCCAGTAAATGGTATTGAATTTTGCAATAGGGGTGTGAAGGTGTCACACTTCACATCCTTCGAATCTTTTACCAGTTTGGATTTTGGTTTTCTAGGTGGAATATATGATGGTAGAGATAATGGAAACGTTGTGCCTTTTGTTTCCATCGACACCTGCTACACTTTTTCTTCGTTGCCTCTAACTTGTTCAGGTTGTTGTTGAGGCTCAACGAGTTTCTTGTCTTGTTTACTTTTTGTTCTCTGCTTTTTGGTTAGTTTCTTTCTCGGGGATCTTCGCTGCATGTACAATGATGCTGTTGTGGGTGATGTTGTTGCGGGCATCTCAGATGATGTTGCCAGCGTATCAGCGGCTATTGCTTCCATGATTCCAGGTAATCCATTCTCACGAAAATTACGAACAATTTCTTCCCAAGAATGCTCAGACAACATACGACAGTGAAAATTTCTGTAACTTCTTCGCAATAACAACACTCGAATTCTCAATTCAGCAAAGTGCCAAATCTGGGCGAGAGGCAGATTTTATAACAATTATGAATTTCCAACTCCATCATTAGCTCAAATTTTGTTCAAACTGTGTTCATTAATTGCATATCTATCCTTAGATCTTATCAATTTGTCCTCATAAATGCAACTTTCTGTGTGTTTTAACGTTAACTTTCCCTTTTAATGGTCATATTTTTCTAGCGAACTTCGATGCATCCCATATTGTAGTGAACACCCCTTCTTAAGTTGAGGCTCCTACGAACTTCAACATAATCCAAACTGTAGCGAAGTAACTTCCTATGTCGAAGCTCTCTGCAGCGTAATTTATAGTCCAGTTCCCACTTTCAACAATAGGTGGCACTAAGAATTTTCTCATTTCTTCTTAAAAGAGAAGCTATAGGGGAAGGATTATCCCTCTACATCTTCAATCTATTTCCATTTACTCATCCCTGAATCAATTCTCCATTTAACTTTGTTAATTGAACTGCACCTCCATCAATAATATGCTTGATAATATATGGGTCCAACCAATGCATCTTGAATTTTCCTGGAAATTTCACAAACTTACTGTCATAGAGGAGAACAAGGTCTCCTACCTGGAACTTCTTATTCTTAATATATCTATCATGTCAGGCCTTTTCTCTTTCTTTTTATACCTGCTGACGGAATCCTGATATAAAATTATCTTCCTCCAAAGCAAGTAACTATGACATTCTTTCATCCATTATATCAGGGTCTTCCACATCTGTAAAAGTTGCAATCCTCAAGCTAAGCACGATGTATTCCATGGCATCACAACTTTTTGACCATAAACTAACCTTAAGGTTGTCTAACCTGTTAACTTTTTACATGTGGCCCTATAAGCCCATAAAACTACTGGAATTCTAAGGTCCCAGTCATATATATTCACATTTCATACCTTAGTAAGTGCATTCTCCAAAATCTTATTAAATGATTCTATTGTTCCATTGGCTTGAGGGTGATAAGGGGTACTCTTCTGATGACAAACTTGGAAATCCTCAGTCAATGCTTCAATAGTCTTATTCAGGAAGTGTAAACCTTGGTCACTCATCAAAATCTTTGAACATCCAAATCTAGAGAATATGTACTTAAAAATAAACTTTGCAGCAGTCTTTGTGTTGTAGTCCCTTACTGGTTGTGCTTCGGCCCATCTTGTCAAGTAATCATTCGTTGTAATTATGTACCTTCCACCAATCCTCTTTCTAGGTGGGTTGATGGGTCCAACAAAATCAATGGCCCACTTATCAAAGGCCTGCAATGTAACTTGTGGTACCAATGACATCTCATCTCTTCTTGAAGGCTTTCATATTCTTTGACACACATCACATGCTCAGCAA
Organism: Pinus tabuliformis; assembly: GCA_031772625.1. Classification (NCBI taxonomy): domain Eukaryota; kingdom Viridiplantae; phylum Streptophyta; class Pinopsida; order Pinales; family Pinaceae; genus Pinus; species Pinus tabuliformis. The sequence continues at coordinate 431,878,336 of CM062808.1, read as the reverse complement.
TACTCCTTTGTATATTTATGTAGTGTAGGCCACCACAATATTTCTCTAAAAATATTTTGCGCTTTAGGTTTTCCTGTATATTTTCCACTAGTTGCACCTCCATGAGCCTCTACTAGAATCATTTGTCTTTCATATTTAGGAACATATCTGTGTAGTATCTCATCTGGTTCCATCTTATATAATTGTCCTATTATTAATGAAATGCAAGTTGCCTTAACCACTAATTCTTTCTTTTGTTGTGTAGTATATTCTGAACGAGTCATTCCTGTGGTCAAAAACTGAATGATATTTGCGAAATGGTCATCTGCAACTCTGCTTGCAAATAACTAGGCATCAGGGAGATTATCCTCTATGCTGGTTGGTTCTTCCCCTGTTTCCAATCTTGACAGATGTTTAGGTCCTGCATTCAGTCTCCTTATTTTAACAATTATCTCAAATTCATATTCCCTGGAATAACAGTAACCATCTACAAATATTTCCTCCTAAGACAAACTTATTAACCAAATACTCAATGCAGAATGATCTGTAAACATTTTAAAGTGTGATCCCAGCAAATAATGTTTAAACTTCTGCAAAGCATATACCATAGCCAGTCCTTCCCTTTTTGTAGTAGTGTAATTCTTTTCTGCTTTAGATAAATTTCTACTTGCAAAATCTATAGGATGATCAATCTCTCCTGCACCAGGTTGTGTCAGTACCACTCCTAAAGCTATACAAGAGGCATCCACATGGACATGGAATTCCTTATTCCAATCAGGGAACACTTGTATAGGTGCAGTTATCATTTTTTCTTTCAATATTTCAAGGATCTTCTCACATTCTTCATCCCACTGAAAATTTATATCCTTTATCAACAATTTCTCCATAGGCACAGTAATTTGAGCATACCCCTTAATGAACTTCCTATAATACCGAGTATATCCCAACGTAGTGCGAAGCTATCTTACTCTCTTAGGTGGAGGAAAGTTCACAATGATAGCAATCTTAGCAAGGTCCACCATTAGTCCTTGCTCACAAACAATATGTCCCAACAATATGCCAAAAGGTACACAAAATATGCACTTCTTTAGGTTTCAAAGAGATCTGATATTGTCTACATGTGTCGAATGTAAGTCTTAAACTTCCAACATGTTTTCTTAACAATCCAAATATTGTCCAATCATCAAAATATATCTCTAGAAACTTGTGGATGTATTCCTTAAAAGCTACAACCACCACCCTAGAAAATATAGTAGGGGAATTTTTCAATCCAAAAGGCATTATTGTGTATTCATATTAGCCCCATTCTATAGCAAATGTGGTCTTATGTTGGTATTCAGGTTAAATCCTAATTTGATGATAACCTGAGAATCCATCTGTAAATGAGTAAGATTCTTGACCTCCTACATTGTCTAGCACTTCATCTGTGAAAGGGGTAAGGAAGGGATCATGGAAACATGCATCATTCAACTTCCTCAGATCAACACAGATCCTAATTTCTCCTTGATTCTTATTTTATTGCACGACCATAGGACTCACCCATTATGATTCTTCTAATGGTTCAATAATTCATGCTTCTATCATCTTATCAAGCTCTACTTTCACTTTCTCTTTATACTTCGGGTTCAACCTATAAGGTCTATGTTTGACTAGCTTCGCATTAGGCTTAAGGGGAATATTCATGAACCCTAGATCTCCTATTATACAATTCATCTATGAAAACTTGGTGGGAAATAGGTCTTGATATTCATGAAGTGACTCTGTAACTTTACTGATTGTCTCTTCATCCCATTAGTCTCCTATTGTTGCAAACTTGGGTTCCTTTCCTGATCCTATGTCCACCTTCTTGGTCTTTAGTGGCTTCTTTATGTCTACTATCTCTAGCTCAAGCCCAGTTACTTCGCGGTATCCTTTTGACTCTTCTATGTTGATGTTTCGAGGATCTTCTTCTTCATTTGCAATAAGGTTATAACACTCAAGTGCATTTTCTATCTGCGCAACCCAATCAAGTTGTTGCCATTCCAGTGGGGTTACATTCTTAAAAATATTCTTCTTGACTATCTGAATGGCCAAATCTACGTATGGACAATTATCCTCAAAGTTTAATGTTAATATGAAGCCATAAACCATGTCTGCCTAGTTCAGTGTACCATTTCGAAGCTTTGTTTCTAGGTACCAGTTCTTAGGGATAGTCTTTAATATATGAATGAATCCATGTACCCATTCTTGTTGTGGAATCTCCTTCCATGTTGTAGTGCATAGTTGAATATGCTTCCTCGGATTAGTTTCACCATCATATTTTATCTATATCTCTATATTTGTTTTTCCAAACCTTATCCACGTTAATCTTCGACATTCCTACCAACCTCCTATATTCTTCTTGTGTGCATTCCACCATCTAGTAGGGCTACCTTTTAGGGTTATATCCAAGGTTGACAACCTTTGATTTTCTGAAATTTGTTCTTCATAATCATTACGAAAATTATTTACATCACCTAAGCCATCATAAGAAGGCAGGTTACATACCTCAGATATCATACAACGAACTTATTTTGTAATTCTTGCATAATTCCTTGTGGATACTTCATGCAACCTATTCTGCCAATTTTTCAATTCTTCTTCTGAGTCTGAGGTACAAGAACTATCATGCTCCCAACTCAAATTACCTTCTATAGTAGGGTTAACACAATCTTGTTCCTTCATTTTCATTTGATAGATATTGTCTATGCCAGCTACGTAGTATTCTTGTTTGACTAGTTCTATGTATCTTACTCCTTCTGATGGATCCAAGGGAATAATTACTCTTACATTGTTTCCTTCAAATATCATACTTATCTTCTTTAGGTTAACTATGGCCCTATTGTCAAATTCCTAGTCAATTCCAAGCTATGCAAGAGAAGGGTTACTGTCATCGACGATCTCTATTACCTCAAAATCAGAAATAGTGCAAAATCCTTCAATATCCACTGTGACACATGATAATCTGCCTAGAGGGAAAATCTTGTGTTGATTTTCCATCCTTAACTGAATAGGTGGCCACTGTAACTTAGGCTTACCCATTAATTCCCATGTCTGCTTCGTCGAGACATTAGCATCAGATCCCAAATCTAGAATAACTCGATCCATCTCATATACTCCTATCTGCACACTAAGCCACATTTCTCTTTGGTTCTCTTTTATTGATACAAATTATTGACTGAGCTCATCTCCCTTCACAGTGTTTCTTTGGAAGCACAGGAATCTATCAACTCCTAAAGCCCTTCTACAGTGTTTTGATCTCTTAAAAATTTCATACAGTTTTGCAGAAAATACTTTAAAATACATGTTTGATTTGTTGATTCCCGGTCTTGTGTCGGAGCTTGATCCTGCATCGAAGCTTGATCCTGTGTCAGAGCTTGGTTCTCTATCGAAGCTTATGATATGTCACAGTTACTTTTTTAATCGGGCTTTGGCCGTGCACTAGAGGTCGAAGCTCCAACATCCATAAAAATTCACTTTGCTTCCATAAATACCTCTTTTTCTTTCTAAATATAAAAAACATGAACTTTCTCAACAATCTTTCTGACCCATGTATTTTCAGGTTCTCTCTTTTCATTCATTTTAGCACTATCAGTCGTAGCTCCACTTCTAGTGACAATACTAATTCGAGGTTCGTCGGTCCTCCTTTCAACAGTCATCATTTGAATATTCTGTGTCGGCTGCTGATTTCTTTTTTCTTGCAATCTCCGCCATAAGTACATAACATTCTTCAATTACGTGGCCAAAATCAATAGGGAAATTTTGACGTCTAAAATGGGCCTGCTAAGAAAAATGTACAACCAAAATACACTTTATAAGAACTAATAGGATTCAAGATGATGATGTCAGCCATGGGGGATGATTCACCATTTTTGGAGTAAAAAAATAAAAATATTAAAAAATAATAAAATAATGAAACTACTTTTTCAACTCGTATTTTCAACTTATCTCTCTAAGGTTTTACTCAAATTTCAAGCGAGAGTACTCGTTGGATGCAAAATTTAATTCTTCATCCAATGAGCACCCATGTTACATAATTTCGATGGAGCCTACTACACGAAAAATGAGAAATACATGAAAAAACATGAATGCAAACATATTTTTCATGTACTTCTCATTTTTCCTGTAGCAGGGTCCATCGAAAGCATGCAACATGGGTACTCCTTGGATGAGGAATCAAATTATTCATCAAACGAATGTTTTCGCTCGAAATTTGTGTAAACCAATATGGAGATAAGTCGAAAAAATAGTTTTTTTCTTTTTTCCCTCTAAAATTTGATGATGTAATCTAATCTTACTTTATTATTTCCACTATTATTTTTTAATTTCCTTACGAGGTCCATTTTAGACCTCAAAACTCCCCTAATGTATTTACAGTACTTACATGTTGTTGTGGGATTTTGATAGTCTCTTGCAAAATGACATGGTTGGCCACAGTTATAGCAAATGATATGTCCACGTCCTCGACCAGCTCCACCACCTCGACCTCTTCCTTGGTAACCTCCTCGACTATTACGTTGTCCATTGTCCTATTTTCCATGCTCCTCTGCTTTCATTTTATAAGTATCAGCGCCATGCTCCATCATTATTTCATAAGATCAACAATTATTCTCATCATGTCACACTGATTTACAGAATTTTCCATATAGATTCCTCAGTGTCTGTACATGTTTTTATAACAAGTAACAGTATTCTAAACAATGCTCGCCTCTAGTCTTACATATTTCGCACCACAGGTTGGATATTACATTCAAGGGATTCGGTGCCCCACTAGCCATATAATTCTTGAAGATAGGGCACTGTTCTTTAGAATGGCCCTCAGATCTGCACTTTGTACACCATACTTCTTCCCTAGCTTCTTTGTTTTTCTTGATGTCTTGTAACTGCAGGGTTAGGTTCGTCAGCTGACTCTAAATCCGTTTCATGCTTGCATTAGTATCTCCTATAGGTGAAGCTTCCAATTTCATCGCAATTTCTAGAGCTTCGGCTTGAGTTCCTATCTTTTGTTGCGTTAATGGAAATCTGATATGCGGTAGCAACGCAACTATAAACCATTCTTGATGTTGTTGTGGAGCTATGTCAAAGGTTATTTGATCCAATAACACCTTAAATCTCTTATCAAACTCCCAAACAAACTCAGTAGGTTTCTGTTTGATCTCTTTCAATTCGATGATGCACTGCGACTCAGACTTATGTTTCTTAAACTCTCTTATCGGTGTTGTTTTAATATCTACAAGCATTCTGTTCTGATTATTTGAAAACTTCATATACCATGTCAATGCTCTATCTCGGAACGTCATAATGAGCTACACTTTATTTACATTCTCATCGTTGATCTGCTTCATTGTCCATACTGCTTCAAAAAAAACCAAAATTATTCTTGATCCTCCAATCCAATTCCTTTGAAAATGGGTAGCTTAATATCGTCAGCCATACTTCTTCTTGGAGGGGGATGGGGAGAGGGAGAAGTAAGGGGAGGGAGATGGGGGGTAGGAGGGGTAGAGGGAGGGGAGAGCTAAAAACACCTTGGTTATTACTGGATCCTGGCTTCTGTGAACTCTCAATATGGAAGGGTGAATACTGCGGAGTTACCTGAGGGTTATCAGTGAGGATTTATTCACTTTTAGATTCACTCAAAAGAGGGCTATAATTAGTCTCTATAAAATTCTTCGGATCTTGTCCAAGATATCTCTTTTTGGTATCTACTCTATATCTCTGTCTGCTTCGTGTTGTTCCAATCTCTTGCTCTGATTTATTCCCTCTTCTTCCAAACATAAGTAAACTAGCAATCTAATTGCATCCGTAAAACTCCCTTTTCAAACAGAAGCATCTTAATCCAAAGTTTCAGAGATTTCAAATACTTACCTTGTGGTCATTTGAAGAATCGTCGTTCTACTTCGATGTAAGACACAGTGGAGTCTTTTGCGAACTCAGTAATGAATCATCCCAATATACTATCAACCCAAGAATCGACATCCCATGAAATCCTATTGTCATTGCTTTTGAGTCGTTGTATCAGTTCAAGAGTCCACTGGTAGGTTCTTCACCTTTAAAACAATTCTTTCTTTTGGTCAACCTTGATATGTACTCATACAGCAGGAAATGATGCAAAGAAAATTCCGTATTGATCTGTAAAAATATACTTATGTAACCAAGCTTCGGTTGTCAAATGAGGGTTTCTTTTTTCTTGATCTGCAAATTCTCACTCTTTTAGTTCTATCCAGTCTTGAATCTCCTTCTTCGGCAAGTGCCACATCCACATATCCTTCAAATAGATCTTAGTCTTAGCAACAGAACCATTTGTTGGCTTGGTTTGGGATGACCCAGGTTCGATCTATACTGCGCACTAACAAAACCCTTAATCACTAGCCCTTTCGGCAACGACCTACAAGCAGATCGCAGTCTCAATCGAAGTGACTATGGGAGGATGTCGAACCAAGTTTCTACAACCTTGAAGGATGTGGAGATGTGGTATTATCATGTTATTTTATTCTTAACATTCATAAATCACTTCACCACATTACATTAAACACTTAAGAATATCATATCAAACCATAAACCATCATTGTGCTAAAATCAAACGCAATTGTAATAATTGTAACTCTAAAACAGATAATAAGCAAACATACATATGAAGACACCAAATTACCATGGTTCACCCCAATGTGGGGCTATGTCCACAAGAATTGTTGCTTAATATAATAAATCTTGTATAATAAACAGTTCTTGGCCTATGCAATAAGTTGCAAGTTGTCTGCGCACTCAGCTGCAGACTCAGACCTCTATGCACTCATTTGTAGAGTCTCGCCTTCGCTACAAAACTACAGATCACAATAATACAACCTGTTGAGTCTTGAAAATGTCATTCATTTCCATTACACTTTCACTATTATGTCCATTATATCACCTCCATTTCACTACTATATCACTACATTCATCCCACTTTCATTATCATTAGGCCACATTTATGTTTTTCCAAACTTTATTAATTCTTAGTCTTTTTAAATGAATTTGTGGTTAAAAATTAGAAAATAATGTGCATACCTAACAAGTGGGTTGAGATTGTTAACATGTTTAGGTTAAAAGGAGGCTTCTAGAAGACCCTTATGTGGCACTCTAAGGTCAAATTCGAATTTGAGTGGAAAGAATCATGGGATCATGAGGATATGTGTCACATCTCCTAATTGTATTGTAACTCTAAGAAGACATGTGTCTTATCAGTTCCTATTTTGATTAGGACTCTAGAGGTAGAGGGAGAGATTCATGGACTCTCATTAATGAGATGGTTTCTCATCTTTTTGTATAAATAGGAGATCTCTCTCCTTCATTTGTTAGTTTATTTTTAGAGCTTGTTAGCTTGTGAGTCTTAGCTTAGCTTGGAGTTTGTAGTTCTTCCTTGATGGCTTTTGAAAGCTTTGGAGAGTTTTGTTGTACTTTGTGATTTTGAAGAATTTGAATAAAGCTTTGATGTTCTCAATATGGAAGGGGATGTGAAGTAGATGTTATGGAGCACATTAGAATGTAAAGTAGAGTAGATTTTATTTTGTAATTTTGCTTTGATTTCATTATGTCATTTGATTACTTTCAAGTTTGATAGATTAGATTTTCCATTCATGCAATTTTAATTCATATAAGTATGCTCAACTGGTTGATTGTAGATTAGTTTTTCTTTACATGTTTTTGCATCAAATAATGACATGAGATTTGCCTCTCTGCTGACTTTGTTTTTTACCTTTTCAATTTCAGTTATGCTTTGATTTCAGTCTTATTCATTTTCTTTGTTAGTTAGTTTAGATATCAAATTCCTCATATCATTGACGTTATCTCCTAAAGCCATAGCTTACACTACCTGGCAAACTATCGGACTATGAATGATGTGATTTGATTTTAGCTTTATTTTTCTGCAATTAGATATCAAATTCCTCATATCATTGACGTTATCTCCTAAAGCCATAGCTTAGACTACCTGGCGAGCTATCGGACTATGAATGAAGTGAATTGATTTTACTTTTATTAGTTTGCAGTTTTTGATTTGTTGAGTGCAATAGCTTAACTTTTATTTTTGTATTTAGATAATCAGCAAAGATAGTGATTTCATGATTAGTAGTTCATCATTTGTTTGATTTGAATAGCAGCACATTTCCATTCTTGTTTAAGTACTAATTTCATCAATAACATGTTTTGAGATCTTCTGAAGTGCTAAGTTTTGGAAGTTACCATTAGGGACATAAACCTTATTTTGAAATCTACATCCATACTTGACCTTTAAAAGTATTCTTAAGACCTTAGAATAGAATTTCCATTTGCATTAGACACTTTAGGAGATCAACAAGAAAAAAACCCCGAAAACAACATAAACTATAAAACAACAAAGTAAGAAAAAGGTTAACTAAGCACATATGGTGCACCACATTTCATCAGTTTACGATACCCGAATTGATAATTTATGTAGAGCAATTTAAGACGTTAAATTGAATAGACATTTTGGCGTCGTTGCCGGGGAAGTGTAATTAGGAGACCTTATTTCTTACATCTAAAAAAAAAAATTAATAATTCTTGAGTATGCTCTCCTCCTGCACTTTGTGTCATCTGGAGGGTCAGAAAAAGAATTGTTATAAAAAATTAATAATTCTTGAGTATGCTCTCCTCCTGCACTTTGTGTGATCTAGAGGATCAAAAAAAGAATTGTTATGTAAAAAAAAAAAAAGGAGACAAAATAAACTCATCATTTCAATTGATTCAAAAAAAAAAAAAATCCAACTGCTTTGATAGGTTCAACTATCCAAGATTGACTAGTTATGGTTTGTAGTGGTCCTCAAAACACTGTATCCTGTTTTAATAAGATTTTGCACCTTAGCTGTGGAATGTGGCCTGATTCCGCAGCTAATTGTGAATTTCGCAGCTAATTTCAAGGTTTAGCAGGTTACAGGCATCCAATGAAGAAACTGATCACATGGGCATCTCCGGAATTGTCCTGACATGGATCATATCCTAGTCACCTAGCCCAGATTGATAAAAACTCAGCTTAAGACCTCAGTCAAAGTCCTGTTTTTAGCATGTTTTACTTGAAGTCTTTGCTGCCTAAAATTGAAAATTATTAATCCTTCTTACCAAATTTCACAATTTCAGAGAAAAAAATAAAAAGAAAATAATCTATGGCTATCTTCAATCCTAGCTTCCATTGTGGCTTCAATAGAAATCTGCATTCCTGTTTGAACTTTGGCCTTGAAACAAGCCTGAAAAAACATTTTTTTTTAAAGTGCAAAATCACATATCAAATTGCATGGACTGTTGTAAAGAAAATAAGATGAGGCCAATTGAAAAAAAAACTCTTTGTGTGGCTTTCAAAAGAGTGTATGCGGTATCCAATTTATGTGGAAATAATTTGAAACCTCCCAATGTCAAAATCTGAAAAATCTGCATACACATTGATTTGATGTTCTGACCTCTTCGTGATTTCGTTTCAGTGCATCCTCAGCCCTTTGTAAGCAATCCATTTTCATTCATTTGGATTGTGTATCTTACTCATATAGGAAGCTTTTGGTTTTGGAACGTTTGTGGAAAGCCAACATAGGAAATTTCTCGATGATAACAGAATTTGAAACCTATGGATGGCCTACATAAACTGTGCAAATGGGTTAAAAACAGAGGCTTAAGACGTGTCGCAATCACCAATACTCCTAGAGAAAATGTTGAGCTCATGATCTCTATTGAAGGCCTCACAGACTTCTTTGAGTTCTTGGTTATTGACAATTCGCTCGTTTACCATATTTGTTGTTGATTGCATCTGAAAACAATCTTTCCTTGAAATCGATTTTACAGAGAAATCCACTTCACGAATTTCATTTACATTCCTGAGCATAAAACCAAATTATGTGTTTTGACATCGTGCATACTACCGCTGGCAAATAAAGGTGTATCGTCCTACCTCTAATTCGAAAATTTTACAGTCGAATCCACCAATTCACAAAAATGCAAAATAGTAAAAACAAACGTCAAACTTTGAATGCACGATCTAGCCAAACTGAGGCGAATTTGGAAAAAATAAAACATGGGTTTTTTTCCCAATAGGATCAATTAGATAACCCAGAAATAGTTTTTAGAAATTCGTGGTGGTTTGAGAGAATTTTTCAATTCTATGAAGCCTCTTTTTGCCTACCGCGTGAAGAAAAACGGATTTTAATGAACAGGCTGTGATTTAATTCGGGAAGGGGAATTCTAATTTGATTATGTGCTGGAATTTACTCCACCACATCTCCTGCCTTTTATTGCCACTCATCTATAACTCATTAACACCTGTTAACAGCAATCCCAATTGAAGACGGCTCTGTTTAGTGATTAACTCCATTACGTGAACCGGTTGAGTACGCCTCTTCCAAACTGATCTGTCAATTTCAATCGAACTTCACTACTCCACCTATTTAAACAGCTATCCCTATGTTCTTTTCATAAAATTCTCGATGCTTTACTCGGATGGATTTCATTATTTGCATAGTCACACGCCTTGCATGATTCGTAGAGATTTGAATTACAACGACATTCTCGTGAATGGCAATATTGGATTCTTATGAATCGTAACATATTTGCATACGACTCTCAAACCCTTATTAGTTGTTCATTACACTGAGTTTTTTTCCCTTTTCATATCTTCGCAGCCTCTTTGCATACTCAGTCACCTTGTTTTCACACAGTCTACGCATATATTCACTCTGTCTTCACATACAATGTACATACAATTGCTTTAGTCACAATCATCTGCTTCCATGTACATTTTCATTCCATTTCCATATCCATAAATGTCTGATTTCTATCCACGCAATCACTCCATTCCTCATACAGTAAAGGGAATTCCGAAGAGTAGCTGAGAACAAAAATGATGGGGCTCATTAGGAGAGCTAAATCAGTTTAACACACTTGGACTTGGACTTTCTTTAGCTAGATCAAATGGGCAGTCAAGGATATGCATCAGACAGTTGTTGTAGGAGTCAAAGCTGTTGAAAAGATCATACATTTCCATTACTCTGATATATTTTCATCATTAAAATTGTTCTTCTTCATATACCATTTACAGAGTTTTTATTTTTCAGGCAGACAGTGAAGAATTTTTTTTGAAAAATAGCAGAGAAGATCATGAATAATTGGTCTTGTGCACCAGCTGTGATCTTAGGCTCTCTCTCCCTGGTACTTGGCTGCATAAAATCTCTTTTCCAATAACTTAAATCAGAAAATTGATAGTTGACTGTCTTTTAGATATGGAGTGCAGTCTGATTCCGCAGCTAACTGGCAATTCCGCAGCCATTTTCATACTTCTATAGGTTATAGGTGTCAAGAGATGAAACGAACCACATGGGTAGCTGGGAAAATGTCAGCACATGGATGGTGTCCTATTCATTTGATCCAAGTCGATGAAGAAGACCCCGATCAAAGGGAAGTCAAGTTGTGTGTTATCACTAAGTCGCCACACTAAGTTGCTGCATGTCAAGAAAAAATAATAATTTTGAATCAATGAAATGAATAAGTTATTTGATCACTTTTCTGAAGGTATTGATTAATTTTGGACTAATGATGAAATATGAATGGCTAACTTTTTATTCAAGATTTTTAGCTATAGAAACCGTCGACATTCCCCAGCTAAAGTCCAATTCCACAGTTGTTCTCTAATTTCGCAGCTGAAAAACCTCATTGTTCAAATCAGCCTAACTTTCTCATACAAAATCAGAGTTTGATGATTCAAGTATCATTGGAAAGATTTCAACAAGATCTACACAATGAGAAATCCATCATTAGAGTTTGAAATGGCAAATAATGAAATAAATTGCTAAAAAGAAGCAACATTCAACTTGGGGCACCAATTTCAAAGCAGGTATAAATTCTTTTGATTTTTTCCTTTGAGAACTTGTTTCATTAATACAAATCCTTAGTTTTGTATGTAAATATCATAACTAGAGAGATTGATCACCTCTCTCCTTTGATAATCTTACATTCCATTGCAGAAGAAGTATTAGTTTTCTTTGCAAGTTCCAGGAAGAAGGACAAATGACTACAAGAAAATGGTGTCTCTCTAAGAGACCAATTTGTTTCATAAGATGATGATCAACAACAAAGAGGAAATATGCTGATGCAAATTCAGATCCAAACACTTGAAAAACTTTCAGATACTATTGTCTCAATCACATCCATACCTCAGAGTAAACCATTTGCCCCATTTCACTTCATATTTTCCATTTACATTCACATCCACTTTCCATCTCTTTTTGTCCATTCATAACCCACAAATAAAAGCAAGAGGTTCATTCACATGCTTATTGCCCATTGCCATTTCTGCTCTCCATTGCCATCTTCCAATTTCATCTTTCATTTCCTGTCATTTTCATTTCACAAATAAGCCCTGCTTCAATGCAAATTATTGAGTCCATAGTCCTTTGAGTCTAAGTTCTTTGTAAAAACACATTGAGGCTTGCATGCCTTAATGGCAAGTCCTCATGCTGACAAACAATGGGAATACATTAATATCTCTTGTTCATCAGATCTTCTAGGTGACTCGACATCGGCAAATTCATTCGTACCTAGTGTTGTTGGGAAAAGTATCCAATTCGGAATGCCCCTATCCCACTCTAAGAGGTGATAGTGCCTTAGCAACAAACAAGGAAAGCTATCTGAGTATTCTTCTTTATGAGATGCAAATAGAGAAAGAAGGATGTAACTAACCGGTGTCTTCCGCTAGTTTGTCGATCCAATCCCTCTCTCTTTCGTTCGCTTCCCGCTGCTTGCTCTTTCACTGGTCCAGCTTCACCCAGTTCCTGCAAGATCACAAGAGAGGAAAACTACACAAAAGATATAGATTCACATTCATAACTAGTTTAGGATTAGATATAAACTAAATATGCAAATATCACAAAACATCATTGAAATACAAGCATATAGGAGAAACTCAAGTAGCTTTATTGATATGATAAACAAGGTTCAAGAGGAGATACAACCAAATGAGTCCCGATCCAGCATCTACCTCCCAGCAAAAGAATCCCTTCCTCTCCTCCAACAAAGCATAAATCACCCAATATACTAATCTCAATCTCAAACCAACAGCAATTCTCTGCAAAGTACCAAATTCCAGCCTCCTGAACCTCTGGGTGAGAGATCCATATATAGATGTGAGCAGAGAGGATGAGTCAGCTCATGTTTTGACTTGTGGCTTCTCTTTGTCAATTCTTGCTTCCACTTGGAGGTTGAGAACCTCTTACTCATCACTAGTCGAATTCACTGAGGCAAGTGTCATTGAGGAAGATTCTAGAAGCTTCCAGGGTCTTTCCACCTCGTTGAATGAACTTGCCATTTGTCATTTCCCACTCAGCACACCCTGGTAGTGCTTCTACCTGCGTTGCAGTGCAAGTAGCCAGTGTAATCTCTGCATTTCAACGCAGACAGCTAGTGGAGCCTCTGAATTGATCCTGAATTGACTGTTTCTGAGTGGTTTTTGGTGGAGAACTTATGGGAGAAGCTGTCTTTTGTTGACCTTGTTCCTTTAGGGGTAGGAACAACTTATTTAGGGACTTTGGATCCCTTGGATTATGGACATTTCATGCTCAATGCTGTAAGGCACAAAAATGTCTATAACAGTTGCCCCCTAAAGTATGAGGTCGTTTATCGGGTGAAATGCTTTATTAGGAGGATCCGAAGTTCTTCCAATGTTGGGAGGAGACCTGTAATAAGATACAATACAATACATTATTTTTCATACTGCTTTCATGATCTAGCTAAGGCGGGCATTCCCATGCTCAGCTTCATAAATTCATTTTTCTGTACATAAAACAGACAATCGTCTGATGGTAGACTGATGATTTTGATGAAATCATCATCCTTTTTGGTAGGATGATTATCTGCTGCAATGTTGTACATGTCAATGTCTTTATTTTTCCTGAATATATATTGCAGCCCGGATGGATGAAACTAGATCCGGGGTCTTCAATCTCGTTCGATCTTCACTCTAAGTACAAGTCGATCCATGTGAGAAATGTTCTGAAGTCGAACATGGAAAGACATCGCTTGATTACCAGTCAATGATGTAAACTGTTAACAAGCGCGAGAGGAATCACCGATAATGATAATGACCCTCAAGGTACTGCAGTACAATTCACGTGGTGTGAATAAAGGACTTGGCGTCGAACACCACGCAAAATCTTTCGGTCGAAGGTTATTGATGTATACCTGTCGCCGGAAGTGAGAAACTCGCCATTGAGGCATGCAAGCTTCAAAGTACTGAAGGGGGTGTTCCTAGATCAACTTCTTGGATAATGAGCTGATGTCGACAAGAAACGATCCGTCAAAGGAGGGCCTCAATGTATCCCACATCAGTGACACGGAATGGAGCAAATGATTTTGATGGAGGTGAAAACGATCTGATGATATATGGTTCAGGGTGGCGGTCATGAAAGGATGAAGGACAATGTATGGTAGTGGATGGGACACGGTTGACTTCTCTGGATGACTTCTCTTGAACATATCGGCGACACTTGTGTGATGGATTGGTAGCATTTACCCCAAAGATGGATGGTATGGCGAGACCATGGTGATGTGACCGGTGAATGAAACAACCCAACCCGACTCAGGCACAGAGTGGAAGTGTCATGTTCAAGAGCGACTTGCTACCAATAAAAGTTCTTTGAGTTTCTTCCCAATTTTTCCCCAGTCATTTCTGACCAGTACCTCTTTATTTTTGTCAAGCTTGAGGAAGATAACATATGCTTGTTCTATAATTTTCCCTTCGAGCAAACCCATCGCTATGTTTTAACGATCCTAGCGATAGTGAAACTCGTTCTCGTCTAAAGACAAGTTTGTCACTATTAATGCTTTTTAACGAGTCTAACGACAAAGATAACTCGGTCCTTTTCAATTTTAGAGAGTCTGAAAAGGTACGTAAAGGTAACTCCAAAGTTCCTTTTTCATCATCTAATCCCTTAAGTCCGAAAAAGTATAAAACAATACATAAGGGATGAGTTTTCGATAGTTTTAACGAGCCGAACAAAACAAGCGCTCGATCTTTTTGTGCAATAATCCCTCAGGTCCAAAAAGATTAAAATCTAAAGGAGGGATAGCACTTCCGGTCGTTTTAACGAGCTGGAAGGCCAAAACTCGGCAATCTTTTCATATTTTACGAGTCAGGTGAAAAGAGCTTAAAGAAGACTCGTCTTTTGAGGAACGAGTGATGAACGGGTTAGCAGCTGATTCCAGGTAAGGTTTGGAATTTTCCAATCACGGCAGTGTCACAAGGATGGCTAAGTGAAATCACTCTTCGCAGTTGTTCCTCAAAATGGGTAAACAATCAAATGGAGGTGAATGATCGGCCAATGGAAAAGTGGAGGTGATGGTGCAAACACGACCAAGGCTTTAATGGCTGATAATTTACATTCGCAGTGGTTATTTACCGAGTAGTTCATTTTTTAACGAGCTTAAACGCGGATTGAAACACTTGCTCGATCTTATGTTTATTTTTTAACGAGCATGAACTATGTGCTAAAACTGCTCGATTTTATGTTTATTTTTTAACGAGCATGAACTATACGCTAAAACTGCTCGATCTTATGTTTATTTTTTAACGAGCATGAACTATGTGCTAAAACTGCTCGATTCCAGTCATAAGATAAGAATGTCTCATTTAAGATGCCATTTTTTATGGAGCTTGCGCCTTACAAAGCTTTGCTCCGGAATCCTTTCTTTATGCAAGCTCAGAAACGACTAATCCTACGAGTTTAAAGGGTTAGACCTACAGGTTTAAAGGGAGGACCTAAAAATTTAAAAAAATAAATAGTCGCCCCTTACTTGCACTCAAAAAGGTTTGCATGCCCCCAGGCATAAAATAGAGTTTCAAGGTTACCCCTCAATTTGCAGATAAAACATTTGTTCTACCAGGAAAGGCCTACCTCTTTCAGGTTACCCAAAGATTGTTTCATCAATGCAGCGAACAAAACACTTCTTTGGCGATGTCTACCGAGATAGACAAAGGTGAGTGACAACGAGCGCCAAACACATAACTTTAACAAAAGAATCTTATTCTAGAACAACCCCTCTTCCATGACGGACGGGGTACGGACTAGTCATATTCTCCCGTGGGAACCTACCCTATACCCAAAGTTTTCCTGCCGAAGCAGACCAGGACGCATGCCCCCTGGGTTCCAGTCATATCCTTCCGAATCACTCGCGCTCATCGGGAGGATGGACCGTGGGTTGAGACATTTCTTGCGTGAAGAGACCATTTAGGGATGGTATATGACTATTTGCGATGCGTGATCCGGGAAATGAAAGCTGGTCCACGAGCTTGACCACTCTTCCTTCGTGCGAAAAACACATTACTCTAAAGAGTGAGGAGACGATGGCTCCCATGCAATATATATAGTCTCGTCCAAGGAGTAGGTTATAATCCAAGGGTCCTTGAACGACCATCACGTTCATTTGAACGGTCTTCCCTTTCAATGTGATAGGCACATTGGGGAGGATCCCTAAAGGTCGACTGGCTCCTTT
This sequence comes from Pinus tabuliformis, assembly GCA_031772625.1. Lineage (NCBI taxonomy): Eukaryota > Viridiplantae > Streptophyta > Pinopsida > Pinales > Pinaceae > Pinus > Pinus tabuliformis. Next base: position 431,861,824 of record CM062808.1, on the reverse strand, counting down.
ATCGAAGCCTGTCAGATTTCTCATTTCAGGCAAAAGCGTTGGTGAACCAAGCGCTTTCCAAGCAATAGAGGAAGGATACTCACAGATGCCCCCTCATCAATGATGGTGCCAGCCATGACCATTCTATATATTTGAAAGATAATTCTGAATGGTATGTTGGCTGGCAAGCGGGGTCTGCCTAGTTGGTTCCAGTCGAAGGACACAACTAGGTTGCTTGGTGGTGGGACCGAATAGACGGCCGGATATCGCTCTGACGAACTTCCTTCCTACGATAAAGGAATGGGTGCATTGCCCCTGTGTTCGTCGGAGTCTGTGTTGATGAAAAGAATCTAGATGGTGTCATCCTTATCCTCTTCAGTGACTGTATCATTCGAAGATAAATCCTCTGAAGGCAAGACCGGGTCAACTGCCGCCTCGACCTTTTGACTTTCGTCTGGTATGGATTCAGTCAGTTTATCCTCAATGATAGACGCTTCAGCTGACCACTTGAGCGGGCCAGCTGGATTCTCAACTAACGAAGGACTTGGCAAGAGTCTTTGATATCCAGGAGGAAGTCGCAACGGTGAAACCGGGCGATCTTCCAAGACTCTTTTGGCCTCGTCTAAGAAGGGACAACGGTGGAGGGCATGGTTGCCTTCGCACAGTCTACAGGGAGGTCTAGCCTTCCCTTTCTGTCCTGGAACTTCACTTTCGCTAGTTGACGGTGTACTTTCAACATGGCTATCAGAGGTTGATGACACCGGATTGTGCAAACGGGGAGACCAGTCCCTTAGTATCCGAGGGATGCAGGGACAATCTCTATGAAAGTGGTCTCCCTTGCAGATGACACATGGCGATTTAGGCCTGGTCAGTGTTGTGTGTGGATTTTCATCAGACGACACTTGTTTTCCCTTATTTTCCTTTGGCTTCTTCTTCTTTTTCTCTTTCTTCTTCTTTTCCTTCTTCTCCTTAGGAACTTGGTTTTTAGTTTTACCAGTTCCGTAACGCGAAGAGGAAGGAATAGAGGAAGAATTATATGAAGTAGAAGGTTGGTGGGAAATTCTAGACTCGTCTAATTGTTGATTCGACTGTTCAGGAATAGTGGTGTTCTGAACGACATTGGTTGAGAAAAGCCAGACCGGCAGACCAATTGTCAGTCCTGGAAATGACAATGTGGCCATATGGGGCGCACCAACATCTCCCCAAGAGGAGAAGGGACTAGGATTTCCACCAAGGGGAATTCCTTGGTTGGCGGGCTCCATTTTCTCAACCTAAAGATCAACGCAGGAAAAAGGGGTGATTGTTCCGTTTAAAATAAATTTTAACGACGCTTAGACACAACTTGCTTTTTCAATTTTAAAGAGTCGAGAAAAAGCTAAAGATGACTCTAGTCTCCTTCGATGTTTTAACGAGCCCGAAGTGACAAATGCTCGGATGGACTTTTTCCGTTATAGAGTCTGAAAAAGGCCAAAAGGAACTGCTCTGGAGTTCTAGGTAGAGGGTGTGCCAAACTTTTCGCAAAACCGCAGAATACTTTTTAGGGTACGGGCGGTCAATCTTCCTGAATGCTGTGTTCAGTGCATTGTGATCAGTAGGGCGGTCGACACGGCTTCCTATGGATAAAGGTTATATTCCTATAGGGGTCTCCCAATATATACGCGACGGTACGTGGGAGCACAATCCGTACTGGCACTTATCGTCTCTCAGGAGGAATCACCCAACCATCAGTGAGGCGACCAGTGACCAGGTTTTACGACGCCGGAACACGTCTCTAGCCTAGACCTCTATGTTGTGCGTTATGTTACAAAGCGTTGTTAAGTTCATTCAATTTATTTTAGGTTGATCTTTCTTAGAAGTTTGCCTTTTTGGATCACCACGAGATGTATGATACAATTCCTAAATGCAGTCTAAAGATGATAAGCAAGCTTTTATATCTTTTCAACAATGAAAATCCTAGCTACAAGGGGAAAAGAAAGACACCATCTTTTCTCAAAGAGCATAGAGCACACAGTAATGCACTTTTCCCTAAATCAACATACAAACTGTCAAAATGCAAATGCACATATGCATGTATTTGTTTTCGCTTTCTTAATATTGATGCCTAAAAAGAAAGCTGTTGTATAAATTTGAATTCGATTTCAAGTGAAAACACAAACAAGTTCCTTTTCTCAAATCAAAAGACGATTACGACACTTTATGATTTACTTGTTTCGACACTTGAAATGCATAAATTCAAACCAAAAGACAAAAGTAAAAGCTCAATCAACTGTGAACAGCAAACAAACTCACTCCTAAGATCAAAACGACACTTACGACAGGTCTAGACCTAGGGGCGACAGTATGACTAGTTTACTTTTGTAATAGGAAACTGCAAATGATGTAACAAATACACAAAGAACAAATACAGTTTCTTTATACAACTGAGGCGGAATTGAGGCAAAGAAAATGGGTTTCAGATAGGTACACTGACTGATAACAGGCTGCAAAAAATAGAGATGAAACTGAGCAAAAGGAAGCAGGGAACCACAGCTGTACAAGGCAAAAACTGATCAGCGCACTCCTAACACAGAGGATTTGACATTCAGCGCAGGTAGCCTTCACGGGACCTGCGTTGAAATGCAGAACCTCTTCACAGAGTCTGCGCTGAAGCAGAAACGAGAGTTGTTTCTGGGTTCTGGGTTACGGTTTGCAGTTTGATCTACAGTTTTTGGCCGGATAAAAGCTATCAATTAGGTACAATTAGGAGGATGATTTATAGGAGGACTAAGATCTATCACAAAGGGCTGTTAGAGCACTTGTGGATCAGCTTCTCAGATCATAAACAGGCCCAGTGAGAGGACTAGAGTAGTTGATCTCTACTTTGCATTTGTAAATAGCAAATGCAATTCGATTCGGCACTCTTGAGTTTATGAAATGAATAGCAATAGAAACACAAATAAACTAACAAGATACTCTCCCCTGCGGAGTCGCCAATTTGTTGGGAAAAGTATCCAATTCGGAATGCCCCTATCCCACTCTAAGAGGTGATAGTGCCTTAGCAACAAACAAGGAAAGCTATCTGAGTATTCTTCTTTATGAGATGCAAATAGAGAAAGAAGGATGTAACTAACCGGTGTCTTCTGCTAGTTTGTCGATCCAATCCCTCTCTCTTTCGTTCGCTTCCCACTGCTTGCTCTTTCACTGGTCCAGCTTCACCCAGTTCCTGCAAGATCACAAGAGAGGAAAACTACACAAAAGATATAGATTCACATTCATAACTAGTTTAGGATCAGATATAAACTAAATATGCAAATATCACAAAACATCATTGAAATACAAGCATATAGGAGAAACTCAAGTAGCTTTATTGATATGATAAACAAGGTTCAAGAGGAGATACAACCAAATGAGTCCCAATCCAGCATCTACCTCCCAGCAAAAGAATCCCTTCCTCTCCTCCAACAAAGCATAAATCACCCAATATACTAATCTCAATCTCAAACCAACATCAATTCTCTGCAAAGTACCAAATTCCAGCCTCCTGAACCTCTGGGTGAGAGATCCATATATAGATGTGAGCAGAGAGGATGAGTTAGCTCATGTTTTGACTTGTGGCTTCTCTCTGTCAGTTCTTGCTTCCACTTGGAGGTTGAGAACCTATTACTCATCACTAGTCGAATTCATTGAGGCAAGTGTCATTGAGGAAGATTCTGGAAGCTTCTAGGGTATTTCCACCTCGTTGAATGAACTTGCCATTTGTCATTTCCCGCTCAGCGCACCCTGGTAGTGCTTCTACCTGCGTTGCAGTGCAAGTAGCCAGTGTAATCTCTGCATTTCAGCGCAGACAGCTAGTGGAGCCTCTGAATAGATCCTGAATTGACTGTTTCTGAGTGGTTTTTGGTGGAGAACTTCTGGGAGAAGCTGTCTTTTGTTGACCTTGTTCCTTTAGGGGTAGGAACAACTTATTTAGGGACTTTGGATCCCTTGGATTATGGACATTTCATGCTCAATGCTGTAAGGCACAAAAATGTCTATAACACCTAGCAAGATGTGTTTGGGCATCTTGACTCTCATTGTCATCAATGGTGAGAGTTCTCGTGTTGACTAGTGGCATCCATTAATGGTCACTAAGTCAACAATTTCCTGCTATGTTCGACATTAGAACATATTTTCACATAGTAGGAATTGTGCCAATGAGTTTTGAAGACATGAAGACTATTATTTTCAACATTTTGGAGCAGATTCAGCAAGTTTTAGTAGAAGCAATAAAAAGTCATTTTGACTCTTTATCCATGACTCTTCTTGTTCAGCCACTTGAAGAAGAATAGGAACAGACTTTTGCAGCCACCACACATACAACTCATCCATTCCAAAGGGTAAGTTAAGGTACGTCATTTTCTAACTTTTGACGATAAAATTCCATAAAAAGCTAGAATGAACAATGTAAACTTTGAAACGGGAACTATAAACTCAAAACAGGAACTCTGGCCAAAAAACCCCAAAAAAACATCAAAAACAGTGCTAAAAACGAAAAGTGTGTATACTGGAACGATGTTTTTTTTTTAGGTGTCAATTTTGAACGTGTTTTAAAAATGGCGATGACTACGAAATTTACTACAAAATTTTCGTGCAAAATATAGCTTCAAAACGAAAGTGATGCTACTGGAATAACGTTTTTTTTTTAGGGTCAATTTTCAAACTTTTTAAAAAATGCTAATAAAACCAATTTTTTATGTCTCAAACAAAGTTAATTTTTAAGGAAAAAACACATTAATGTTTTTGGTAGAATATCATTTTTCTTTCCTAAGTATAAATTTAACATGTTTTCAACCACACCATGCTAGATACAAAAGAAATTGAAATTTTTTCAACTATAAAATTAAAAAACCATGACATTATGAACAAAGTATATCATTGAATGAAATCAAAAGTCTTTATTTGTATATTGAATAAAACAGACATTATATCTCTAATTTGATATTGCATTGTAGATATTTAAACAATAAAATTTATCATACTTAAGACATAATCCAACAACATAAAAATGCTTCATAACTTCTCATTTAACAACATATGGAAAACATTAATTTTATTTGAAGATATGATGCATACATCGGTTATATAATCTGTCTTAAACAATTATTCAAAATCACTCATATTTTCTTGCACACCATCACAATTCACATCTTCAGATGAGTGACTGGATGCTGACGAAGATGTTCCATATTCTTCTCTTTCATCAACTAGTGCCCCATCTGAGTCCACATGCATGCCCAACATTCCAGGTTTCAAAAGTCTTCTAGATCTACGACTGGTTTCAGCAGACTCCCATGTCAACACTATTCCTTCTGGTAACAACCTTTTCAGAATCTCTATCGTCTTGAAGCGAAGAGTTCCTCTCTTTGTTAAATTGAAGTCATAAACAAGTATGTCAACATCCTCCAATTGTAATATGTCTGTGCGGCGGCGATTTATATTTGTACCCTTTCTTTTTCTTTTTCCACCATTTTTTTTGTCAACTACCATCTTTGGCTTATACACACCATTGAATGGGTGTGTATTTGTGGCATACCAATGTACTTCAACACTTGTAACATCCTCATTTTCTGTAAAGACCTTTATAACTTTAGCAACCCAAAATGGATAGCCTTTGGGATCTCCATCTGCTAGCACTGCAATCATGCAACCCTCCTTAATATCATGTACTGAACCCCTATAAAGGTCTTCCATGGCTTCACGTTGTGCACGAGATCTTCTGGAACCAATATACATCTCTCTTTCCATTGCCTGTGAAGAATTAATAATACCTTGAGTTTGTTGTTGTTCAACAATGTTTACTTCCTCTTGTTCATTCGACACATTTTGTGGCCAAATAAATGGATTTTTCAAAGGTATATCTTCATTGGTTGTTGTTGAAATGATATCACTTTGATTATTGAAAAATGACTCCCACCAAACTGAATCAGCAATGTCAAAGTACTCATATGTATATCTAATACATTTTTTAATTTCTTCTAGGCAATCAGAATAATTTATATGTCTATTCTGTCTGCGTGCATTCTGAACTTCACCAACTGATTGTAATAACAATATTTTTGATGCAAATATTGGACGATCTGGAATGAACTTCAAAAATTGCAAACCTGATGACAGTGCCCATTCTGTAGTAGTTGAAAACTTCTTGCCCCATATTAGTGTTTTCCCATCAAATTTTTTTATACGAAATTGATGTTGGAAGCTAATATCATTAAGTTGTTCAATGCATTTCCCCTCACCATATGATCCTAGAATAAACCTTCACATGTCAACAGTTTCTTCCAACACTTCAAAAGCAGGCTCTAGCATATATGATTTCTTAATACATTCAATTAGTGATCGCAAGCTCCCAACTTCTTTCCTCCTCAATGTGACTGAAAAACGACTGAACATCTGATCAATATGGTCATGAGTGTGCCCAACAAGAAGGAAACCAACCTTTACCTTTTGAAAAATTCTCAATTCAACAAGCATGTTCAGATACCCAAAAACAACCTGATTTTTGTTTTCACGGCAAGTGTTGTCCAATTGTAGATACAAAACTTCAGGAAGATTACCAGACCAATGAGAAATCACATCATGAATTATGGTTATGGTCAGATTTGCATCATTATGAATATTTGGAGCTGTGAAGTACACCCTTGGCAACATTTTCCCAATGAAGACCATACAACCGACCAAGTGAAACTGAATAAAATTTTCCTCTTGTAGATTTTTGGGTGTGCGAACAAAATGTGGTAAAAGTGTTTTCTTCTGGTCCATACCATCAATTATCAAACCTAAATATTTATTTGGATTATCATAACACTTCTTTCGATGCTTGTACAACTTATTCCTTTCATTTGTTTGTTGTTCGCGATGCTCCTGAAGTTCTTTGACAATTAAATCTACACAACATAAAAGAAATTCATTAAGAAATATGTTTTCATAGTTGATGACTATACAATTTTGAAAGTAAAAGTTATGAACACTTACCTCTTTCTGAGCCTTCACATTTATCCCTTTTTTATTTAAGAGAAGCACATGTACTGCAAATCCCCATCCTTGTCTTCTTAGGAATACGAACATTATTGAATTCTTTCTTCCATATCTTCACAAAATATTGATATGTAATAAATTGGCCCTGTCCCTCAGCACTTTCTGCATATTCTTTGTATAAGTTGTAGATTTCTTGTCTTGAAAAATTATTTGGAATATGTATTGTCTCTCTATTTGGCATACACTCTCCATGCTTTGAAAAGAAATCTTTCATCCATGACATTGTAGTATTTGATAATGGCCCAAACTGTCTTTTATAACGTACTTCTGAATAAAATGTGGGATCCTTTTCCAAATTTTCTTGAATTCTCGAGAGACGAAAATTCCCAATTGAATGAAACATTTTGAAAGCTTTTCTACACAATAATAAATTCCTAATATGATAATCATAACCTGACAATGTAGATTGCATGCAGCCAACTAAATATGAGTTTTGCATGCTTTTATTCATTGACAAATATCTCTTCCTGCTTTCTAATGCAAATGTGAAATCCATACGTTTCAAGCAATTTTTTTGGCAACATTCACTTGAAATGAGAGCGCTGATAGAACTTCTTCTCGTCAGATATTCTGCTCTACCCCTTGTATAACTAGAATAGTTTGCATTGATACGAAAAGGTCTGCTCCTACTCCTCGATACAATATTTCTTGGCAACATCTCCATCATTGGATCATCACTGCTGCTCTCATCCTGTTCTTCATCACTGCTGCTCTCATAGTCCTTAGAATCAGGACTAAGAAGACATTGTGATACTCCAATCTTTTGAAAATCATCATCCCGCGCTTCATCACTGCTGCTCTCATAGTCCTTAGAATCAGGACTAAGAGGACATTGTGATACTCCAATCTTTTGAAAATCATCATCCCGCGCTTCATCATTGCTGCTCTAATAGTCCTTAGAATCGGGACTAAGAGGACATTGTGATACTCCAATCTTTTGAAAATCATCATCCCGCGCTTCATCACTGCTGCTCTCATAGTCCTTAGAATCGGGACTAAGAGGACATTGTGATACTCCAATCTTTTGAAAATCATCATCCCGCGCTTCATCACCGCTGCTCTCATAGTCCTTAGAATTAGGACTAACTGGACACTTTGACACTCCATTCTTTTGAAATTCATTATCACACTCATCATCACTGCTGCTCTCATAGTCCTTAGAATTAGGACTAAGTGGACACTTTGACACTCCATTTTTTTGAAATTCATTATCACTACTGCTCTCATAGTCCTTAGAATTAGGACTAAGTGGACACCGTGAAACTCCATTATTTTGAAATTCGCCATCATGCACATCAAAACTGCTGCTCTCATAGTCTTCAGAATTAGGACTGAGTGGACACCGTGACCCTCCATTCTTTTGAACTTCACCTTCACACTCTTCAAAACTGCTACTCTCATAGTCCTCAGAATTAGGACTAAGTGGACATCGTGACACTCCATTCTTTTGAACTTCACCATCATGCTCTTCATCACCGCTGCTTTCATAGTCCTTAGAATCGGGACTAAGTGGAAGAATTGACTTTCTATTCATAGTGGAAGAATTCCCGCTATATTCATCAATATGAATAGAGTTGTTACGCGATGAAGATGTTGATGGTGTATAAATCGAAACCTCACCATCAGAACAATCCATCCCTTTCAAATAGAAGATGTTGAATGATACAAATGGAGTCTCCTAAGAATATTATATAGCTTAAAGAATGAAATATTCCCTCCAAAATTATTCCCTCCAAAAATTTTCGCGAAAATATTTCCCTCCAAAAATTTTCGCGAAAATATTTCCCTCCAAAAGTTTGTTAGATTTATTTACCTTTGTTATTTTATTCTACAATTCATTGAAAACATAAACTAAATTTTTTTATGAAATCAATCACTGAAATTCAAATTGTAAACTACAACTTCTATATTAATTATTCTAATAGTTAAAGTATATAATATTTACTAAACAACTAATTTTTTTTTTAAATTTTTATAATATATTCTAAAACAAATTAATCCCACATTTAATCCATTGTAAAATAACTCTACAATATTCGCTCTATAATAATTTAAAACAAATTATCTCACATTAATCGTACAGAAAAACATCTTCGTAATTTCACTTATATATTAAATTTCGTTATCACTATTACTTACCTCACATCCAGGTTTTCTGAAGTTCGTTGAAAGACGTGAATTTGTGGAGCAGCTATATTGCTATCAACAACATATTCAACGAAGAATTATCGCAATTGAAAGGTAAGTTCAATTTTTTTTTCAAAATTTTCATATTAAATTAATTTAACGTCGAAGAAGATTTTTTTTTTTTAATTAATAATTTTTCCAAGCCAAAATAACAATTATGTCAATCGTGAGCATGGTGGGCCCAATCAAACTCAATCACCCAATAACCGTGGGTAGGCCGTCGTCGTGCCCCCTTCCCCCAACCCATTACCGATCTTTCCCATTCACCCATGCCCTCTTCCCCCTTCTACCCTACCCATGCGCCAGCCCTTGCCACCCCCAACTCACCCACCCATGCACCCTTTCCCCAACTCTTCCTTCCCTACCCCACAACTCTTCTCCCCATAAGCCCACCCCCTAACTCTCATTCCCCTCCAATCTCAACTCCTCCCCCCCTTCCTTAACGCCGGCCCCATGGGCCCCACCCCCTAACTCCTTCCACGTGCCCCCTCTCCCTCCACCCCCTTCTGCCCCTACCCCTACCCCCCACCTACCCCTTAACGCCTACCCTTACCCCCCCCCTTCTGCCCCCTGCCCTACCACATCCCCCCCCCAACCTCCCCGCCCTACCCTACCCTACCCCCCCTACTGCCCCCTGCCCTACCCCCCCCTCGGCCCTACCCTACCCTAACCCCCCTACCCCACCACCCTACCCTACCCTACCCCCCCATTCCCTTCCCCCCCCCCGCCCCCTACCCTACCCACCCCGCCCACCCCTCCCCGGCCGGCCCCTCCCCTCCCCCTCCCCCTCCCCCGGCCCCTCCGCCCACCCCTCCCCCTCCCCCGCCCCTCCCCGACCCCCTCCACCCACCCCTCCACCTCCCCCGCCCCTCCCCGGCCCCCTCCGCCCACCTCGCCCTCCCCTCCCCCTTCGCCGCCCCCTCCCCGGCCCCTCCGCCCACCCCACCCTCCCCTGCCCCCTCCCCGGCCCCTCCGCCCACCCCGCCCCCTCCCCGGCCCCCTCCGCCCACGCAGGGCCACCCCCGGGCCGCCCCGCCGCCGGTCGGGTGGGGCGGGGCGGCTCGGGGGTGGCGCTGCGCATGATCGACCCGCCGCCGGTCGGGCGGCCCGGGGGTGGCGCTGCGTGCGCGGAGGGGGCGGAGGAGTGGGAGGTGTGGGCGGAGGGGGCCAGGGAGGGGCCGGGGAGGGGGAGGGGGAGGGGGAGGGGCGACGGAGGGGGCCGGGGAGGGGCGAGGGAGGGGTGGGCGGAGGGGGCCGGGGAGGGGCGGCGGAGGGGGAGGGGCGGGGGTGGGCCAGGTAGGGGCGGGTGGGCAGCGTGGGCCGGGTAGGGCGGGGTGGGCCGGGGTAGGATAGGGGGCGGGGGGGGGTAATGGGGGGGTAGGGGTAGGGTGGGTAGGGTGGGGCGATGGGGGGGGGCAATGTGGGCCAGGTGGGGGGATGGGGATGGGGTAGGATAGGGGGGGGGGGGGGGAATGGGGGGGTAGGGTAGGGTGGGTAGGGTGGGGGGGGGGGGGGGGAATGGGGTAGGGTAGGGGGCGTGGGGGGGAATGGGGTAGGGCGCGGGTCGGGAATGGGGGGGGTAGGGGGGGGGGGAATGGGGTAGGTCGCGGGTGGGGAATAGGGGGGGTAGGGGAGAGGGGTAAGGGTAGGGCGCGGGTAGGGTGTAGGGGGGGGGATAAGGGTTAGGGGGGGTAAGGGGTAGGGCGCGGGGATTGGGGGGGGATGGGGTGTGGGGAGTGGTGGGCGCAGTGGGGAAGGGCGGCCGCGGGGAGGTGTTGGGGGGTGTAGGGGGTTTGGGGGCGGGGGATGGGGGTGAGGGGGTTTAGGGGCGGGGAAGGGGGGAAGCTTAGGGGGTTGTGGGGGGCGCGTGGATAGGGGCTCGCCCATACTTGCCTAAATGTCTACTTAGCCTCATTATTCCTCACCTGACCTCCCGCTCGCCCATCGACCCGCCTGCCCGTTAGAGGTGGCTGGGCAATTCTGATTATACAAATAAAAAATTTATGGTATATTTTTGTTATTAATTTAAGTTAATATTTTTTTTTTATTTACTAATTTATGTGTTTTTTTTAGGAAAATGGCATCAAGGAAAATTTCTGTGAATCTTTCTGGACCAAAGAGTCTTAAAGGTGTATCTTCAAAAAACATTGGTGAACGAACTCCATCTGAGCTCATGCCTAGAAATATTTCAAGTGCTTCAAGTGATAAGAAGCTAATCTCAGATTGGAAAAGTTCAAAAGAGGTGAAATTTCCATCAAGAGTCTGGTATGTGAAAGAAAGAGAGAGCACAACTGTGAATATATATCTATACATTGATATACCCCAAAATAATGAAAATTTGGAGGTGATGGGAAGAGTCATAGATATGTGTTCGGTACCAAACACTGAAGTTGTTTACGTACTTACAAAAGCTCCCAAGTCACATGAAAGGATTAAATACCGACTATCATATTCATTATATGACACGAGAGAGGTATCTACAAAGTTGTGTAAACAAATCGTAAATGAGATGACACAAAACATCGTAAGTATTGTTATTTGTATTTTTATTTTACGTTTTGAAAGTGTCTCGCTATATTTTTTTAACTTTGTTTATATTAACATATGATATTTTGTTTGGCAGAATTTTGTTGAAAGTTGTTCAATTAGGTTGGGAGGCATTCATTTCATAGAGCAATATCATGAAAGTTGTCAGCCATTTTTACTCAGTGTCAAAAGAAGATATGGAAAACATGGAAAATGTAGTAATTGATGATGCTACAAAACTACATCCAAAGAATCAGAAAAAAAGGCCTCTGGTGGATAAATCTAGCAAGGGTAAACAAGTTACTTTTGAGGACGATGAAGTTGAAATTCACAATGAAGCATATGTTACCATTACTGAAGATGACATTGGAACTGAAGAAGGTCGTAAAAGACCAAAAGTAACAATGCCCAAGAATAGATCTCTTGAGAATGTTATGACAAAAAAAAGTAGAGTTGAAGATCTTGAAGTAGTCATTACCAGCAGTCAAGAACCTAATGAAACTTCAAAAGAAAGCAGAGAAATCATTACACCAGGAGCTGATTTAGATGATGGCATAATCAAAACAAAACAAAATGCCATTTGACAGAATTTGACAAAGAGAAACTTAATTGATAGTGGTCGTACATTTCAGTTAAATGTCAGACAAACCTATAAGGCAAGTGAAGGACAATGCCAATATCAAATCAGAAAGCCACATCATCTGCATGTTCACAACTTGAAGACATTGATGAGGTACAATCCATATGCTCATGTGGTTAGTTATGTGCTTCTTGTTGATCCACTTCAACTTCCCAACAAAGAAGCATTTGATAAGTCAAAATGTTTTGAATACAATTATTATGTGCTTGGGGGGAACCATTCTGTTGAAGCTCAAAGACAATTGATGGAGGAATATCCTAATAACCCACGTTTTGAAACAATGAAATGTATCATTTATGCTGGTTTAAATGAAACATAAGCAAAGTTAGTGGCATTGGATCATAATTCAGATAATGAATATAGGATGTCTATGACTTTGATCCAAAAGGTTAGATTTATTCATAGTGAATTCCTAGAAAAATGTGGTGGGGATAAGATAAATATTACTGCAGATTTCTGAAAGGAATGTTGCATGGAAATATGCTATCAAATTGAAGAGAAAACCAATTCAAAAGGTGGAAAAGACAGCAGATATAGCGATTTATTCAGAGGTGTTGATAACATTTTCCAATTGGCATTTAGAACTGGAGATATTTGGAATTTGATTGATGACATTTTTAGCATGTGGGAAGACATTGGCATTAAAAACCAGAGGGTCAAAAAGTCTAAGCCATTGATATGTAGCAACAATAAATCAGCTCCTGAACTGAAGCAACTTCCAGACGATATGACCATCACGCATTGGAGGGCGATGCAAGGAGTGAAAGATGAAAAAATTGTCAAAACAATATTATCTCATGTGAGGTCAGGGGAATTATCATTGGAAGAAATGTCTGAAGAATTTCAAAAGTAAGTTTGCTGAATTATTTTTACTTATTTCCAGGATTATAGTTATCTTTTAAATAAAACATGTTGTTATTGGTAGTATTTGTTATACATATCATTATATTAACTTTTTCTTACTTTATCTATCCAGTCACAAAGTTTACATGAAAATTCAAGAATAAATGGTTAAACTGTTGAATGAAGATAGTTGGGATGATGTTGTACGCAACTATCCAGATTCAAGTTCCACATCAACATTAACAGTTTTTTATCTTGCATTAAAAAAGGTAACTTGATTTATACATTCAGTTTTAATCATCTGTGTACTATTTTTAATTTAAAACTTACACATACATTTGTTTGTTTGGTAAAAGATGAAGAAAGAAGATAATGGAGCACCAGACAGTTTCAAGACTTTTATTGAAAAAATAAAGATTGAAAGACTGAGAAAGCAACGTATTAAGAATGTTGAACTTGATCCAACTCTTAATCATTTCATTTGGAATGGGCTAGACACTATTCAATATCAAGTAATACAAGGCGACTGTGAAGACATTGCTAAACTCGTACCAAAAAGGGATTATGCCCTGGTTATTGCAGATATTCCCCATGGTTTCAATATTCCAAACATTTACTATGATAGTGACCCTTATACTTATCAAGCTTTTAATAAAGTGGTGGCGGGATTTATGGAAGTGACGTCATCACCATTATGGAGATTTGTGACATTTCATTCAGACACACAATTGGCAATGGTATTGTCAAGCTTCAAGGGGAAAACAAATTCAAGGATGCAGCTTACATGGTAAGATGTTTAAAGGTATATTTGATTAATGTTGAAAAATTCATTTATGTACAAGTTAATTGAACTTTTACTATTTTATGTTACAGGCAAAAGTCAAATCTTCTTAACAATGAAGATCAACAATTTATAAATGACTGTGAGTTCATTCATATTGATAGTTGGGCAAAAAATGATAGCCATATGTCTATGATTTTTAATCGGGTGGAGAGAAAGAGTCATAGCCAACTACTGACTTATGACGCTGTTGTGAGAAAACTAACATATGAAGACAAAGAAACGAAAGGAGAGATAGTTAACATTTATCAAAAACCACAATTATTGATTAACTATCTTATAGACATATGTTCAAATGAAGGAGATTGGGTTCTGGATTTATTTTCTGGCTCAGGTAGGTTTTGCCACATGGAATTGAATTTCAATATGTTCTTTTTTTTAATTAATATGTCATTGTACTAATTTACTTCATTATTTTTTTGTGCTTGATAATTAGGTACAACACTAGCATGCTGCCTTCAAAAAGGAAGAAATTGCATTGCAATTGAGAAAGATCCATTACAATGCAATTTCATTCAGCAAAGAATTAATGCTCTTCAATTTCTTCCAGATGAAATGCAAGAAATTGGGTTGAGGAAAGGGGACTTTAGTGAATCACGTGTGGCAAAAAAGGCAAAGGAACCCCAACCACCATTACATGGAATGTTTGAAAAGACATATATTGGGAGATTTGCAGACATCAAAGACCCATTAGAAGAGGAAATTGCGCAAAAGGAAGCAGAAAATTTTGTGGAAGATGACAATGATGAAACTCTAGAGGACGAAGAGTTTGGATTACGTGACATTGTTGATTAAATTTAAGTTATACCTGGAAATCAAGCTTTGCAATGTTTTGACTCTGACATTTCATGAAAAGAATAATCAATGAATTAAAGTTGTTATGTGTTCAATATTTGTAATTTGAGATTTTCACATTGATTTTTAAGTTAATTATTATTTTCTGAAAAAAAAGTTGTTATTATTATTTTTTTGACATGAAATTCATAAAAAAACCTATTATTTGACCATTTTTAGTTAATATTTTTGTATAAAAATTGTGATTTTGACATGTTAATTCTAGCAAAAAATTATCAAAACGTTTAGTTTTTTTGTTATATTTATGTTAAAAATGGTTATTTTTATGTCCATTGTTAAAAAATGTTGTTTTTTAGAAACAATTATTTCATGTGGATTGAAAAATTAATTAAGGATGTATAAATATGTAGATTATCTAAAATTCAAACTATCGACTTTCTAATTTAAAAACGCAAAACAATAAAAACCCCACTAAAAAAAAAAAAAATTAAGATAGAGAACAAGAAAATATGAATAAAATGACCGCTTCAAAAACTATCAAATTTAGAAAATAATTTTTTACATTTCACACACTAGAAAATTAAAAGTCAAAAAATAGGTCTTTTAAAAAAAGGGTGTGATGCAGAATACTCACTTTTTAAAATCAGAATGAAAATCACTACCATTCTAAAACTTGATTTCATCCTTGAACATGAAAAAAATTAAAGTTCCAAAAACCATGTTCTAAAAAAACATGTGTATTCTGCATCACCACTTTTGAAAATCGAGTCATTTTTTTGCTATCTCTACGAAACGGGTAACAGTGTCAGTTCCCGTTTCAAAGTTTACATTGTTAATGATAATTGTTGGAAAAAACATTTCTCTTCCTCATTTCATAAAATTGCCAATACCATCAGTTGGGGGGAGGGGAATACATTCATATTAATATCTTGCCATGTCCATATCATATTCAGGAGCCCACATACTTCCAGTAGATATTAACTATTACATTGTTATTATGAGCATACAATGGCTTTTCAAAAAGTGTTTAAAGGATAAATTGGATACCAACAAAATCATGGTTGTCACACAAGAACCAACCATCATGCAATCCAATAAAGATATACTTTGCAACAATAATCAAAATATCATTATGCAAAGTTCAAAAATCAAAATAGAATGCAACAACAAAAAATTGGTTGTGACACAAGAACTAACCATGTTGCAATTCAAGTAAAACACTTTGCAAAAATATGAAGTTATCAAATGATATCATGCAAAGTTAAGCCAAAGATCAAGGATCAAAATAGTTAATGTAATATATATTGCATGAGGACATGCAATATCTTCAGTTGGGAGGTATGTTGAGTCTTGAAAATATCATTCATTTCCATTACACTTTCACTATTATGTCCATTATATCACCTCCATTTCACTACTATATCACTACATTCATCCCACTTTCATTATCATTGGGCCACATTTATGTTTTTCCAAACTTTATTAATTCTTAGCCTTTTTAATTGAATTTGTGATTAAAAATTAGAAAATAATGTGCATATGCTTATACCTAACAAGTGGGTTGAGATTATTGACATGTGTAGGTTAAAAGGAGGCTTCTAGAAGACCCTTATGTGGCACTCTAAGGCCAAATTCGAATTTGAGTGGAAAGAATCATGGGATCATGAGGATATGTGTCACATCTCCTATTGTATTGTAACTCTAAGAAGACATGTGTCTTATCAGTTCCTATTTTGATTAGGACTCTAGAGGTAGAGGGAGAGATTCATGAACTCTCATTAATGAGATGGCTTCTCATCTTTTTGTATAAATAGGAGATCTCTCCCCTTCATTTTTTAGTTTATTTTTAGAGCTTGTTAGCTTGTGACTCTTAGCTTAGCTTGGAGTTTGTAGTTCTTCCTTGATGGCTTTTGAAAGCTTTGGAGAGCTTTGTTGTACTTTGTGATTTTGAATAATTTGAATAAAGCGTTGATGTTCTCAATATGGATTCAGGAGATGTGAAGTAGATGTTATGGAGCACATTAGAATGTAAGGTAGAGTAAATTTTATTTTGT
Organism: Pinus tabuliformis; assembly: GCA_031772625.1. Taxonomy (NCBI): domain Eukaryota; kingdom Viridiplantae; phylum Streptophyta; class Pinopsida; order Pinales; family Pinaceae; genus Pinus; species Pinus tabuliformis. Next base: position 431,844,906 of record CM062808.1, on the reverse strand, counting down.
AATTTTGCTTTGATTTCATTATGTCATTTAATTGCTTTTAAGTTTGATAGATTAGATTTTCCATTCATGCAATTTTAATTCATGTAAGTGTGTTCAACCGGTTAATTGTAGCTTAGTTTTTTTTACATGTTTTTGCATCAAATAGTGACATGAGATTTTCCTCTCTGCTGACTTTGTTTTTTTAGCTTTTCAATTTCAGTTATGCTTTGATTTCAGTCTTATTCATTTGCTTTGTTAGTTAGTTTAGATATCAAATTCCTCATATCATTGACGTTATCTCCTAAAGCCATAACTTAGACTACCTGGCGAGCTATCGGACTATGAATGATGTGATTTGATTTTAGCTTTATTTTCTACAATTAGATATCAAATTCATCATATCATTGATGTTATCTCCTAAAGCCATAGCTTAGACTACCTGGCGAGCTATCGGACTATGAATGAAGTGAATTGATTTTACTTTTATTAGTTTACAGTTTTTGATTTGTTGAGTGCAATAGCTTAACTTTTATTTTTGTATTTAGATAATCAGTAGAGATAGTGATTTCATGATCAGTAGTTCATCATTTGTTTGATTTGAATAGCAGCACATTTCCATTCTTGTTTAAGTACTAATTTCATCAATAACATGTTTTGAGATCTTTTGAAATGCTAAGTTTTGGAAGTTACCATTAGGGACATAAACCTTAGTTTGAAATCTACATCCATACTTGACCTTTAAAAGTATTCTTAAGACCTTACAATAGAATTTCTATTTGCATTAGACACTTTAGGAGATCAACAAGAACAAAACCCCAAAAACAACATAAACTATAAAACAACGAAGTAAGAAAAAGGTTAATTAAGCACATATGTTGCATCACACTTCATCAGTTTACGATACCCAGATTGATAATTTATGTAGAGCAATTTAAGACGTTAAATTGACTAGACACAACCATAATGTTGAACTAGATCAATTTGATGATTCTCTTCTTATTATTTTACCTTATATATACTATTACATAAAAGGGTTACACCATTACATTACTATGGTCTAAATACAATGGACTCCATAAAACAAGCAACTATGGCCCAAAAATCCCATTGATCCTTTACAAAAATAGTGCACTTTTACAAAAAGGAGGGTGCTTTGACCCACTCCGACGCCCTTATACCAAGCGGCATATTCCAAGTGATCCACTGTGCACTCTGTTGCGTGCTCCACAAAATGCGAAATCTTTGCCAAAATCTAAGCCAAGTTGGGCTATGCCCAACAATAGTGAAAAGCTAGTTGCAGTCAGATATGTGAGAGGTAGTTACAGAGCTAGTTGGGCATAGTCGTATGCTCAGTAGACATTGCAGTGCTAGTTGCAGCCATTGGCTCAATAGACAGTTGCATAACCAGTTGCAGTGACATAGTAGATCACTGAAAGTTTGAGAGTCAGAGGGTGTCTAGCTTTATAGGGAGCAACCATATGGAAGTTTGATCTTCAAGTTCTAAGGTGGTCAACACACACAGTTGCAGTGGTAGTAGCATCGTCGATGTAGTGCATAAGCAGTAGTTCAGAGGTATCAGTAATGTGAGATCGGAGTTGATTCAGCTACAGTTGGTAGTAGGTGAATCAGAGTACGTGTAGTTGCATGATGTACAATGTTTGCTAGATTGACTTCTTCACAATTAGTTCCAATGACAGGGAGTCAAACCAATTGAGATGTGAAGAAATGAGGTACAAAAAATGACAAACATTAGCAGTGTATGATAGTCCAGCTACAGATTGTTCATTAGGAGAGATGAGCAGCGTGGATAGTGGAGTGTAGAGAACATGTTCCTCATTAAGAGGGAGCGTTATTTTTTTATGGATATGGTAGCATCAGATGTGTGTTTTAGTATTTAAGGTGTCAAAGAGGCTAAGGAACAGAAGGTCTCTGAAACCTAAAAAAGGTTTCAAGAGAAAACACTTAGAAACCCCTTAATTAAATTAATTGATCAATAATTAAAAAGTTCCTAAGTCTAACTTAGGAAAATTGATTAATTAATGGGTATTAATTGAGAAAATTGAATTTTTCTAGAGACTTTTGGAAATGTCACTTGAAGGAGTCTAAGATGATATGAGTCATTGATCATGATTAGATCTTTCCATTTGATGCTCTAGGGAGAGATTATAAGAACAAGTCAAAGGGTTGGAGATAGACACAATTTACAAGTTGTGAGCAAGGCAGATCGAATTCCCCAATTCACAGTATTCAGTGAGGGCACAGTTCAATCCAGGGAAAGAGAATCAGAGAGAGGGAGCAGCAGAGTTGTTGGAAAAGGTTCGGGTCAGTTATTGGAGGTTGGATCAGTGTCCAGAAGGTAGAGTGAATTCCTTCCAAAGACGGAGGGAAGCAAGATGTCTTTGTTAGAGGCAGTTTCGGGGTTGTGCAAAATTATTTTGAGGAACAGTGCACATTTATGGAGGGAGTGTGAATTCCAAATAGGGGTGTGAGTTTCCTAGAGAGAGGTCGAATTAGTTGTAGAGGAGACTAGGGTGTCTCCAGTATATTTTTTTTAGTGTATTTCCGTAGGTTTTCCAATTGGGAAACCATTTGTAATTATTTCTCAAATTGTTGCATAATAATAAAACCCTCATCTGCTGCACCAACTTTCCCTTCAGGGTTTTTCCAGGGACAATTGTCCAAAAACAATCGTGTCAATTTTATTGTGTGTGCATCTATTTCTCAATTCTGAATTTTTATTTCAGCAATGTATTTTTATTGTGAAGAATTGCAATGTGGTTTATTTGCTATTTCTCCTTAATAATTTAACAGCGACAAATAAACTGCATAAGTTAGGAGAATAATACTCAGTTGTTGCAGTTCAAGAGATTTTCACATATTACATCAAACCATAACAAAGTATTGATTGTACAACATGACAATGGATACAAATATGTGATAGAATTGGAGTCCTCTAATTGCATAAATCCTTGCTTCATCGAAGGTAAGTGGCATGTGACATTCCATTTACTGCTTTAGTGGAATGATACGTGAGCCTGTCATTGATGTGAGGAACAAATTGGAAGTGTTCACTTAGTGATCCACCACTTTTTTCTTTCTTTTTTTTTCTTTTTTTTTTCTTCTATGTGGTTCACAAGCACTTGCAGTCACTGGGTAGCTGTTACGTCCATGGTAAGAACTGGGCAAATCGACCCCGAAGGGGATCAAGCCCCTTGGCCTATATCTAGACCTAACCCCAAGGGCTTTCGGGGAGAATTGACCCTGTGACCTCCCAATTGGCAAGAAACTGATTTAACCAATTGAGCTAACCCTTGGGGCTTATCCACCGCTATGTTATTTTCACACAAAATATAGAATCAATTCACCTCTGCAAATGACATTCTCTCAAACAATTGCGCTAAATGAAAATCAAGAAAAAACCACCTAAAAAGCAAATATTTTATAATTAATTTTGAATCCTCAACTACTAAATCCTGAAATAAATACAGAAACAATTCACCTTTATAAATAATTATTTTGTGTATTTTTCTCTCAAATACCAATACCAACTTAAAAATTGAATAAATATAAATAAAAAGACAAATTCTTCAGGATTAATTTAAAATCCCCAACCACCATAAATATTAAAATATACCAATTTAATGCTTATAATACCATGTAAACTTTAACCAAATTATTATAAAATATTCGAAAGTTCCACACAATTCAAAACTTATCCCTCCAAAGTTATAAATAATCCATTCCCCACCTTCCCCTAACATATTTTAAATATATCATTTATCATTTATAAATAATAGATATAATATAAATTTTAAATTTCTTTATTATAAGCCTATTATTATCCACTGGGAAAATATATGAAATATAAAATTCAAAATTATCTCTTCGTTTGTATTAAGTAGGTATTTTAAACATATGATACCACTTAAATTTATAATTGTATTTTACTTAATTTATATATATATATATATATAATAATGTATTATTATTAATATATTATTATTTACACTTAGAAAATAGGGAAAATATATTAAATATAAAGTTTAAAATTATTTCTTTGTTTGTATTAAGTAGGTCTTTTAAACATATGAAGTTTAGGTAGGTTATCGTGATGGAGAGGCATGCTAGAAATCTCAACAAAGATGATGGTTGGAAGTTAGAAATTGAGTAAAAATTAGATTTTGGCCTTCTCTTTATGATCCTCTTTCTCTTTCCCCTTTTTATATTTTTTTCCCTTCTCTTTTTTCCTTTATATATTTTTATCCTATTATTATTTAACATAAATATAATAAATTCTCAAGCTCCTTAATTCTTTAAATTAAAGTAAATTCCCTCCTCTCATCTTCTTTATATATTTATAACATTTATTATCCTTTATCTTTATATTGATTCATTTTTGACCCTATCTTTAACTTAATTTAATGAGCCAAAAATTACTTCATTAACTTATAAGATTTTGAATCATACTCTTAACCTCTCTTTACATTATATGTTATAGTATCTAAACCTTATTAGTATTTAATACTATTTATAAACTCCTTACAACCATTTTTATTAATATGTATAACTTATTCTTAACCCTCTTATTAATGTATGGAGGATTCTAAGTGATATATTACTCTTTCTCATATTTGTTAATTTGTAACTTAATTTATTGTATTAAATAATTCCCCCATTTTAGAATATTTTGAAGCCTTCTCTCAACCTCTCTTAACCTTACTAATTATATAACAATTATTTTTAATACTTGTAACTTATTAAACTTTATTATTATTTAATAATATATAATATCCGAATAACTATTTTATTAAAAAATTTGGATTCGAGCGGGAGCGAAGGCATGGAACCCATCTGCAACATGCTACAGGAACTAAATTTCTTCGCACCTCCAGATCTACACCAAGGGTTTGGTTATGGCAATGTAGCCTATGGGCTTCCAACACTGCGAACAGTGTGTCGTAGCTCCAGGGGTTTCCTCGGCTACAAGAATGGACGATGTGCTTAGATGGAGATAGAGCAGATGGCAGATGTAGATCTCAGGGTTTGGTCTTGCGATCGCGGTCACATTCTGCAAGTGATTAAGCTGGAGAAGTGTTGGGGGTTTTCCACGCGTGGACTCCTCGAAGAGGCACGCTCCTGCAAGAGCGAGCTGGTAGCCGGAGGGAAGAAGGCGCAGTAGGTGGAACCTGATCTGCTGCAACAACAACAGGCAGAGGGGTTAACAGCGAACGCTTCCATTTGGGTCTGCAGAGAACAGTTCAGCATACCCTGCTCGCTCTCACGACGGATAACCTGCAATGTCTCTCTTACTAGAGCTGTCTAGAACATAGCAGTGCCCAGATCCACCACAGATACCACTGTAGCGCTCATACTACAAGCAGATTTGGCCATGCATCAGCCAGATCTAGAGTCCTATGTATTATTAGGCGCAATTTCGAAAGCAGCTCACAGTATATTAAATTTTTGCCCCTCCAAAAAGCGAATTGGCACCTATATGGGCTAGACCTGGTGATAGGCATACATCCGGACTTTTTCCCCATAAGTGTTTCAAGATCTGGAGAAGAGGAAACTCCACTGCTCTCCTCATAGGTTGAAGACAAGAAGGGTAGAGCACCCATATAAATCTAAAAGATTTGGTCATGATGACCCAGCAAGGCTGCATCAAGTAAAGGAAATGGAATCACACTGCCCAGATATATTAGATCCAGCACCCCATTTAGTAGATCTAGCACTGTCAAGGCTAGATTTACCCCCCACAGACCCGGATCTGATACAAATCTTCATTAAAAATTTGCAAGGAAGGACTATATGCACACAAATCTGGAAGGGGAGGATGATAGAGGAACTAAAGTATGAAATCCAAGCTCATACAAGTATTATAGCAAGTATTCAAAGCTTGCTATATGCAGGGCAAATTATGTAGGATAATTACACTATACAAGACTATGGAATTGTCACAGATTCAACCATCAATCTAAATTTGAGATTGAGAGGAGGATGTTCTGGATCTAGCTCAAAGGGCAAGGCTTCTTTTAAAGATGTTGTCAAAGGGAAGGGAGAAGCCAGCACCAAACCAACACCACCACCAAAACTACCTGGACCTTACATAGTGGAGCAAAAATCATAGATCCCAGCCTTGTCAGTCTCTCTGCCTGAGGTAAATGAGCTTTGTGCATATTTCTATATTAACGTTGTCATATGAAAATTCAATGGTTTCTAGCCCAAATCAGATGCATTACATCAGTGGATCTATTCTACATGGACTATAAATTATGATATCCATCTATGCTCTAAAGGGTTTTTTATTGTCAAAATCGACACAGTGAAAGACAATTAATATGCACTCAATGGGGGACCATGGTTCTGGGCAACGTAGGACTTTTCATGGTCCCTTGGTTCCCAGGATTTGATGCCAATACCATGGTGGTATCAAAAATACATGTTTGGGTCAGGATACACAATCTCCCATTACATTTATGGCATCCCAAAGTATTAGAAGGAATGGGGAATGCACTAGGAAAATATCTCAAGACAGATGCAAAAAGAGTATCAAAAGGCATCTTCACTTTCGCCAGAATATGTGTCGAGGTTGATCTTAGTCAAGGATTGCCTGACAACATTAATCTGATCCATAACAATACACAGTGGAATCAACCACTAGATTATGAAAATACGGCATTCCGATGTCGTGGCTGTCAACAAACAGGTCACCTTCTCAGCACCTGTCCACATGCTAAAAAAGACACCAAAAGAAACAAGAAACCATCACAAAAACCAAAAGGTTGGCAATGCACAGAGCAAAAAGAAGAAGAGGAGACAACAAAGAACACTACGGACAATATGGAGCAGACTGTACAGATAAATCCACAGAAGGAAAACACAAAGCACAACTCAGCATTAATTCAGCAATCCAACAATCCTCCGCAGCAGCAAGAGCAACACACAAGTCAATGGCAGCAAACAATTACATGGTTCAGAGGGATCTGACTCTGACAAAGAAGGACAAGCTAATATCAATGATAATCAAATGTCTATTATATCATCCACTCCCAACACTAGTGGTTGGCGAAAAGTGGAAAAAAAGGAAGTTAGGAAAGAGTAGATTAGTTTTGTTAGGATATTGAGAAATAAGAACCTGCTATTATTGCATATGCTCTTTAGCATCTAGAACATGTAATTTTGATCATTTTTAATGAATAAAATTATGATTTTTCCACGAAAAAAACAAATTTATTCTTATCCCCTTATTAAATTTCTTGACAATCTATTACTATTTTATAATTAAATTTAGAATATTATACATTTTATAACTAAATTTATAATATTAAATAATCTAAAACTAGATTTAAAATATTATATAATTCCTTTCTAACTTTTTAGAATCGTTGATCTCCAACGGCTAGTTTTCACTCACTGACCTTAGCGCAATGATACATCCCTGTTATTTATTCACAAAGATTGTATGATTTTTTTCTCATCCTAAGAATGAACCACATTAGTTAGTTCGAAAGGTCAACAAAATCCTAATGATGTGATTAATCCGAAAGACATTTATTTACATATGATACCACTTAAATTTATATATATATATATATATATATATACTTGGAAAATATATGAAATATAAAGTTCAAATTTATTTCTATATATTATTTATTTAATAAAATTAATTAAGAAATATTATTTATTATTATTATTATATATATTAATAATAATATATAAAAAAAAGATTTAAAAAGTATTTGTAAATATTATTATAATAATAATAATAATTTAATTTTAAAGTTATAGTTGTTATGTATGGGATTTTCTTGTTTGTGGGATAAGGAATCTCTCTATTCACAACTATTTGATAGCTAAAGTACATAGTTTAAATGTTGTATGTTTGTCTTTTCTCAAATATATTTCCGGATAAGTTTTGTTGGAAATGTGACAAAAATTTGTTGGGATGACAAATTTTCAGTGGTTTCTTTGTATAGACTGTGTTGTGAACCTTTTTTATTTATTTTAATTTTAAGGTCATGGCTTAGCTAAACACAAATTGGTGTATGTGATCTCTCTATTTGTGAGATAAGGGACCCCCTTCGACATAACAATTTGACTACTAAAGCCTATGGAGATGTATATATTCTACTCCAACCTAGTCTAAATGTTCAATGTTTTTGCCTTTTCCTAATCTTATTTTCTAATGAGTTTTGTTCAAATTTTAACCAAAAATTGTTGGAATCGTGCTTATAAATCTATACAGATTGAGCACCCGAATTTTTTCAAGGATTTAAATCTCTATGCATTTGAAAATACATGTCAAATAACAAAAAAATAAAAATGTCAATGTATCTAAACATCGCCCTCTACCTCATTGGATTTCGATTTTAATATGTAACATTTTATAAAGAAACACATGTTCTTAACTATTAAAATCACTCAAACTATATCAAAAAAATAATGATGATAAAATCATTCATCAAATTTTGAATAAATAATAAAAAGTTTAACGTCCTAATTTTTATATTTTCCATTTATTAAAATATTAAAATTAATTTTTTTAATTTATATTCTATTATAAATTAATAAATCTATATTTAACATAAATTTATAATAAACTACTAAAATTTAATTTTATATTTTATATTTCAATGAATATTAATAAAATTGTATTTCACATAAATTTATAATAATATTTGAAAAATACCGAATCTATTTTAATTACATATATAGGAAAGGAAATATTTGTAAGATGTCTTGGTCACATCATTAATTCAAATTTATGGGGAGAGATTGAGGTGCAAGTCATCTTTGGTTTAACTAAGCGTCACACAACCCTAGTGATGGCATCCGACAAAGGGGCAAATCATTTACCTTTGGTTCAATAAGTTTCACACAACCCTAGTGATAGCATCTCACAAGGGGACAAAACATTTTTCTTTACAACATTAGGGTTCACACCAACTTAAACTTACCCTAATTAGTAAAACAAATATTTTCAAATATACGTAAAGGGGTTGGATCGAATGGTGCAAAGCTATTAAAAAAATTCACTATAAAGAGTTACTCTTTTGTTATTCATTCTGAATAAAAACAAGTACATATTTTCAATAATACAGAAATTTCCAGACAACTATTGGACATGGATCTGTAATAAATCAGAGATGAGTGAGAAAACTAATACCCGTCAAAGTAACATAGCTTTGGACTCCCTATGAGACTGAATTGACTAAAATAAAGACAAATAGACCTTAACTAATTATGTTCCAGTATACATCCAGAGAAAACAACAAATACTAATTTGAAAAATACAGCCATTTAACAGAGATACTTAAATAACAACATTTTTACTTCCTGATGTCCAAGTCTGTCCTGTAGATTATTGTTCATATTTGCTGAAAATTCACCGGCAGAGTTGTTCATATTTGCTAAAAATTTACCGACCTCAAGAGTATTGTGTTTTATGGCAAGTGATCAATTGAAATGGTAAAAGAGCTCTGAATCTTGTTGTCCATGAGCTCATCAAAGATAATTAATCCTGGCTCCAATTCTAAAGCTCTCTTTGAGAGAATATCTGTTGTGGAATTGAACTCTCTATATATGTGCTAAAAACTAATAGCTCGAAACTTCAATATAATTTCTCTTATTCTGAGTTTCCATGCTTCTAAATTTAACACCTCCAGGCAAGCCTCTCCTTTCAGCGAATTGATAACACATTTTGAGTCTCCAAGTATATGAAAATGATTAATGTTTTTCTCTCTTTTTTTGCAATCAACAAAAGAGTCCATGCAGTAATCAATTCATCCTTGGTAAACAATGTAAACTTTGAAATGGGAACTGATATTGTTACCAATTTCGTAGAGATAGCAAAAAAGTGACCCGATTTTGAAAAAGGGTGATGCAGAACACATGTTTTTTTAGAGCATAGTTTTTGGCACTTTAAATTTTTTTATGTACATTACGTTTTAGAATGATAGTGATTTTCATGCTGATTTTAAAAAGTGTTAATTCTGCATCAGACCCTTTTTTGAAAGACCTAACTTTTTACTTTAAATTTTCTAATGTATGAAATGTAAATAATTATTTTCTAAATTTAATAATTTTTTAAGTGGCCTTCTTCTTCATATTTTCTTGTTTTTATTTTTATTTTATTTTATTTTTTGTAGTGAGGTTTTTATCGTTTTGCATATTTAAAGAAGAAGGTCGATATTTTGAATTTTCAATATTCTACATATTTATACATCGTTAATTAATATTTCAATCCACATGAAATAATTGTCTCTAAAAAACAATAATTTTTAACAATTGACATAAAAATAACCATTTTTAACATAAATATAACTAAAAAACTACACGTTTTGATAATTTTTTGTAATTTTTTGCTAGAGATGACATGTCAAAATCACAATTTTTATAGGAAAATTTTAACTAAAAGTGGTTAAATAATCATTTTTTTTATGAATTTCATGTCAAAAAAATAATAATAATCACTATTTTTTTCAAAAAATAATGATTAACATAAAAATTAATGCGAAAATCACATAATACAAATATTGAACGCATAACAACCTTAATTGAGTGCTTATTCTTCTCATAAAATGTCAAAGTCAAAACATTACAAGTATAACTAATTAATAGTTACAAAAAATGAGCTTGATTTCCAAGCATAACTTAAATTTAATCAACAATGTCACATAATCCAAACTCTTCATCCTCTAGAGTTTCATCATTGTCTTCTTCCACAATATTTTCTTATTCATTTTGTTCATTTTCCTCTTCTAATGGATCTTTGATGTCTGCGAATCTCCCAATGTATGTCTTTCCAATCATTCCGTATAATGGTGGTTGGGGTTCCTTTGCCTTTTTTGCCACACGTGATTCACCAAAGTCTCATTTCTTCAACCCAATTTCTTGCATTGCATCTGGAAGAAATTGAAGAGCATTAATTCTTTGTTGAATAAAATTGCACTGTATTGGATCTTTTTCAATGGCAGTGCAATTTCTTCCTTTTTGAAGGCAACATGCTAGAGTTGTACCTAATTATCAAGCACAAAAGAAATAATGAAGTAAATTAGTACAATGACATATAAATTAATAAATAACATGTTGAAATTCAATTCCATATAATAAAACTTACTTGAGCCAAAAAATAAATCCAAAACCCAATCTTCTTCATTTGAACATATGTCTATAAGATAGTTAATCAATCATTGTGGCTTTTAATAAATGTTAACTATCTCTCCTTTTGCTTCTTTGTTTTCATATGTTAGTTTTCTCACAACAACATCATAAGTCAGTATTTGGCTATGACTCTTTCCATCTACCCGATTAAAAATCATAGACATATAACTATCGTCATTTGTCCAACCATCAATATGGATGAACTCACAATCATTTATAAATGGTCGATCTTCACGGTTAAGAAAATTTGACTTTTGCCTATAACATGAAATAGTAAAAGTTCAATTAACTTGTACATAAATTAATTTTTTAACATTAATCAAATATACATTTTAAACGTCTTACCATGTAAGTTGCATCCTTGAATTTATTTTCCCCTTGAAGCTTAACAATAACATTGTTAATTGTGTGTCTGAATGAAATTTCATAAATCTCCATAATGGTGATGACGTGACTTCTAGAAATCCTGCAACCACTTTACTAAGAGCTTGATAAGTATAAGGGTCACTATCATAGTCAATGTTTGGAATATTGAAACCATGGGGAATATTTGCAATAACTAAGGCATAATCCCTTTTAGATATGAATTTAGCAATGTTTTCACAGTTGCCTTGTATTATTTGACATTGAATAGTGTAAGAGTTGGATCTAATTCAACATTCTTAAGATGTTGCTCCTTCAGTGTTTCGATCTTTGTTTTTTCAATAAAGGTTTTGAAACTATCTGGTGCTCCATTTTCATCATTCTTCATCTTTTATAAAATAAATAAATATATGTGTAAGTTATAAATTAAAAATAGTATACATATGAATAAAAATGAATGTATAAATCAACATACTTTTTTAAATGCAAGATAATAAAAAAATTAATGTTGATGTAGAACTTGAATCTGGATAGTTGCGTACAGCATCATCCCAACTATCTTCATTCAACAATTTAACCATTTGTTCTTGAATTTTCACATAAACTATGTGACTGCATAGATAAAGTAAAAAATAATAATATAATGATATGTATAACAAATATTACCAAGAACAATGTGTTATATTTAAAATAAAGTTATAATCTATAAATAAATAAAAATAATTCAACAAACTTACTTTTGAAATTCCTCAGACATTTCTTCCAATGATAATTCCCCTGACCTCACACGAGATAATACTGCTTTGACAAGTTTTTCATCCTTCACTCCTTGCAATGCTTTCGAAAGTGTGATAGTCACATTTTCTGGAAGTTGCTTCATTTCAGGACCCGATTTACTGTTACTACATATCAATGGCTTAGACTTTTTGACCTTCTGGTTTTTAATGCCAATGTTCTCCCATATGCTAAAAATATCATTAATCAACTCTCATATCTCTCCAGTTCTAAATGCCAACTGGAAAATGTTATCAACACCTCTAAATAAATCACTAAATTTGTCGTCTTTGCAGCCTTTTGAATTGATTTTTTCTTCAATTTGATAGCCTATTTCCATACAACATTCCTTTTAGAAATCTACATTAACATTTATCCTATCCCCACCACATTTTTCTTCAAATTCTCTATGAATAAATCTAACCCTTTGGATGAAATTCATAGACATCCCCCCCCCCCCCCCGCGCCACCAGCTCCTCCCCTGCCACCCCACGGGGCGAGGCAGAAGGCCGGGTAGGCATCCCTATCGCCGCTAACCTATGGGCCCGTTTGACCGCCATATACATTACCGGGCACGTTTGGTTGTCGTGAGCATTACTGGGCCCACCATGCCCACTGCATATGTAGTGGATAAATTTGGTCCACAAAAATTTTTAATTAAAAAAAATAAATAAATAAATAAATTAAACTTCATTAAACTTATTTAATTTTAAAATTTGCAAAGAAAAAAATTAATTAACCTTTCAAATGCGAGAATCCTCCATTGAATATGTTTTTGATAGCAATGTAGCTGCTCCACAAATTCGCTCAAAGTATTTTAATGAACCTCCGAAAACCTTGATGTGATGTGAGTAATAGTGATAATGAAATTTATTATATAAGTGAAATTACGGAGATGTTTTACCATAAGGTTAATGTGGAATTAATTTGTTTTAAAAAAATTAACATGTTAATTTTTTTATGGCGATATAAGAAACTATGATAACGCGAATATTATGGAATTGTTTTACAGCGCGGTGAATGTGGGATTAATTATTTTTAGAAGGTGTTAAAAAAAAAAAAAAAATGTTTAGTAAATATTATATAGTTTAACTATTAAAATAATTTAGGTAAAAGTTTTAGTTTATAATTTTAAATTTAAAAATTTATTTCATCGAAAAAATTAGTTAAAATTTTTCAATAAATTGTAGAATAAAATAATGAAGGGAAATACATGAAACAAAATTTTTGGAGGGAAATATTTTGGTGAAATTTTTTGGAGGGAAAATTTCATTCTCTAAGCTATATAATATCTTTAGGAGAGTCTGCATTTGTATCATTCAACCTCTTCTATTTGAAAGGGATGGATTCTTCTGATAGTGAAGTTTCGCTTTGTAAAGCATCAACATCTTCATCGCGTAACAACTCTAATAATATTGATGAATATAACGGAAATTCTTCCACTATGAATAGAAAATCAATTCTTCCACTTAGTCCTAATCTTAAGGACTATGAAAGCAGCACAGATGAAAGAGGAGATGAAGAATGTCAAATAAATAAAGAGTCATGGATTCCACTTAGTCCTAATCCTAAAAATTATGAGAGCAACAATGATGAGGAGCATGATGAAGAATTTCAAAAGAATGGAGTGTCACGATGTCTAATTAGTCCTAATCCTATGGACTATAAGAGCAGTAGTGATGAAAAGCATGATAACGAATTTCAAAAGAACAGAGTGTCACGGTGTCCACTTAGTCCTAATCCTATGGACTATGAGAGCAGTGGTGATGAAGAGCATGATGACAAATTTCAAAAGAATGGAGTGTCACGGTGTCCACTTAGTCCTAATCCTAAGGACTATGAGAGCAACAGTGATGAAGATCATGATGAAAAATTCAAAAGAATGGAGTGTCACGGTGTTCTCTTAGTCTTAATCCTATGGACTATGAGAGCAACAGTATGAAGAACATGATGACGAATTTCAAAAGAATGGAGTGTCTTAATCCTAAAGACTATGAAAGCAAAAGTGATGAAGAGCATGATGAAAAATTTCAAAAGAATGGAGTGTCACGGTGTCCTCTTAGTCCTAATCCTATGGACTATGAGAGCAGCAACGATGAAGAGCATGATGACGAATTTCAAAAGAATGGAGTGTCACGGTGTCCACTTAGTCCTAATCTTATGGACTATGAGAGCAGCAGTGATGAAGAGCATGATGACGAATTTCAAAAGAATGGAGTGTCACGGTGTTCACTTAGTCCTAATCCTAGGGAGTATGAGAGCAGCAGTGATGAAGAGCATGATGACGAATTTCAAAAGAATGGAGTGTCACGGTGTCCTCTTAGTCTTAATCCTATGGACTATGAGAGCAGCAGTGATGAAGAGCATGACGACGAATTTCAAAATAATGGAGTGTCACGGTGTCCTCTTAGTCCTAATCCTTTGGACTATGAGAACAATAGTGATGAAGATCATGATGACGAATTTCAAAAGAATGAAGTGTCATGGTGTCCTCTTAGTCCTAATCCTATGGACTATGAGAGCAGCGGTGATGAAGAATTTCAACTGCATAGAGTGTTACAATGTCCACTTAGTCCTAATCCTATGGACTATGAAAGAAGCAGTGATGAAGAACATGATGAAGAATTTAAAAAGAATGAAGCGTCACGGTGTCCACTTAGTCCTAATCCTATGGACTATGAGAGCAGCGGTGATGAAGAGCATGATGAGAAATTTCAAAAGAATGGAGTGTCACGGTGTCCTTTTAGTCCTAATCCAATGGACTATGAGAGTAGTAGTGATGAAAAGCATGATGACAAATTTCAAAAGAATAGAGTGTCACGGTATCCACTTAGTCCTATCATATGGACTATGAGAGCAGTGGTGATAAAGAGCATGATGAAAAATTTCAAAAGAATGGAGTGTCACGGTGTCTTCTTAGTCTTAATCCTATGGACTATGAGAACAGTAATGTTGAAGGACAGGATGAAGCACTTAGTCCTAATCCTAATGACTATAAAGGTAGCAGTGACAAAGGACAGAATGTAGCATCTTCAGTAAGTAAACAGTCACATTTTCAACGTAGTCCTAATTCTATGGACTATGAGAGCAGCATTGACAATGCACATGAGGAAGAATATCCAATAAACATAGAGTCAAATTTTCCATTTAGTCCCAATTCTAAGGACTATGACAGTAGCACTGAAGAAGGGGAAGATGAAGAATATCCTCCAAGTCAGTTTTTGAAAAGCACAGCGGATCATAGTGTGGATAACATTCCTCTTAATGATAATGAAAATGCTTATACAAATGATGATCCAATGATGGAGATGTTGCCAAGAAATATTGTATCGAGGAGCAGAAGCAGACCTTTTCGTATCAATGCAAGATGTTCTAGTTATACAAGGGGTAGAGTAGAATATCTGGCGAAAAGAAGTTCTATCAGCACTCTCATTTCAAGTGAATGTTGTCAAAAAGATTGCTCGAAACATATGGATTTCAAATTTGCATTAGAGAAAAGGAAGAGAAATTTGTCAATGAATAAAAGCATGCAAAATTCATATTTAGTTAGGTGCATGCAATCTACATTGTCAGGTTATGATTATTATATTGGGTCTTTATTTATCTATAGAAAGGCTTTCAAAATGTTTCATTCGAAGGGGAATTTTCGTCTCTCGAGAATTCAAGAAAATTTGGAAAAGGATCCAACATTTTATTCAGAAGTATGTCATTAACGACAGTTTGGGTCATTATCAAATACTGCAATGTCATGGATGAAATATTTATTTTCAAAGCATGGAGAATGTATGCCAAATTGTAAGATCCCTATCCTAGGGTCTACTAACAGATCTATTTCTGAAGAATTTAAATGCAATAAGAGGCAATAGTTTACTTACTTACAAGATTTTTAAACAAATAAAATTTACCACTTACATTCTAATCCTTATAACTTATGGTGAATATTTCATTCTAATAAAATTTACATGAGTAATCTATGGAGGAATCCTTGTACTGGTGGCTGGTGGAGATACCTTTATCCTTCTGCTCCTGCTGAATGCTCATCTTGACGGACCTAACTGGATTTACCTCCCAACCAACTAGGAAATAATCCCTAGCACCAAGAAACCTCTACAGGGTCCCTAGCCCTCCAAGCCCAAGTCCAACTAGATGTAGTGTGTGTGTCCAAGATGAATGATCCAAACCAAGATGAACAATATTTCCCTCCTCTCAACAACCTAAGAAACCTCCACAGGTTCCTAAGGTCTCCAAAAATCACAACAAATCCTAAAATCACAATCAACCCCTCCAAAATCATAAGCAAGACCCCACCTCCCCTTTTCTCCCTCCCCCTTCCCTTTTATACCCTCTATCTCTTCTCCATCTCAACCACCCCTCATTAATGTCATTAATTTCTCATCCATCCTTACAGTGACTTCTCTTCTCGCAAGTAAAGTTGAGAGTACATTTGAAAATGTGACATGAATATAAAATTGGAAAATTAATGGGAGAGAACCATGTCTTCTCCCAAATAAATCTGAAAGTACATTTGGGAATATGAGATGAATATATATATGTATTGATAATTAAATGGAGAGGACTATGTCTTCTCCCAAGTAAATGTGAGGGTACATTGGGGAATATGAGATGAATATATATATATATATATATTGATAATTAAATGGAGAGGACTATGTCTTCTCCCAAGTAAATGTGAGGGTACATTAGAGAATGTGAGATGAATATATATATTGATAATGAGTTGGAGAATACCATGTCTTCTCCTAAGTAAGTGTGAGGGTACATTGGGGAATGTCAAGATGTGATTAAATGGAGAGGATCATGTGTTCTCCCTAGTAAATGTGAGGGTACATTGGGGAATGTGAGATAAATTCATATATTATTTGAAATAATGGAAAGAGACCATATCCTACCTAAGATTCAATTTGAGAAGGTAAGTTGGGAATTTAGACAATAGAAATCATGAATTTTACATTAGACCAATATTTCTCAATATTTTCAGATAATGTAAACATTAATAAAATTTTCAGAATAAGATTTAAGTGGGGCATTACACAAATTGAGAGACAATACATATTCCAGATAATTTTTCAAGATGAAAAATCTACAACTTATAGAAAGAATATGCAGCAGGCGCTGAGGGACATGGTCGGTTTATTACATATCAATATTTTGTGAAGGTATGAAAGAGAGAATTCAACAATGTCCATATTCCTAAGAAGACAAGGATGGAGATTTGCAGTACATGTGCTTCTCTTAAATTAAAAAGGGACAAATGTGAAGAGTCAGAAAGAGGTAAGCATTCATAACTTTAACTTTTAAATTTGTATAATCATCAACTATGAAAACATATTTCTTAATGGCTTTCTTTTATGTTGTGTAGATTCAATTGTCAAAGAACTTCAGGAGCATCGCGAACAACAAACAAGTGAAAAGAAAAAGGTGTACAAGCATCGAAATAAGTGTTATGATCATCCAAATAAATATTTGGGTTTGATAATTGATGGTATGGACCAGAAGAAAACACTTTTACCACATTTTGTTCGCACACCCAAAAATTTACATGAGGAAAATTTTATTTAGTATCACTTGGTCAATTGTATGTTATTCAATGGGAAAATGTTGCCAAGGGTGTACTTCACAACTCTAAATATTCATAATGATGAAAATCTGACAATAACCATAATTCATGATGTGCTTTCTCATTGGTCTTGTAATCTTCCTGAAGTTTTGTATCTACAATTGGACAACACTTGCCGTGAAAACAAAAATTAGGTTGCTTTTGGATATCTAAACATGCTTGTTGAATTGAGAATTTTTCAGAAGGTAAAGGTTGGTTTCCTTCTTGTTGGGCACACTCATGACCATATTAATCAGATGTTCAGTCATTTTTCAGTCACATTGAAGAGGAATGAAGTTGGGAGCTTGCCATCATTAATTGAATGTATTAAAAAATCATACATGCCAGAGCCTACTTTTGGTGTTGGAAGAAACTATTGACATGCGAAGGTTTATTCTGGGATCACATGGTGAGGAGAAATGCATTGAACAACTTAATGACATTAGCTTCCAACATCAATTTCGTATCAAAAAAATTGATGGGAAAACACTAATATGGGGCAAGAAGTATTCAACTACTGCAGAATGGGCACCATTATCAGGTTTGGAATTTTTGAAGTTCATTCCAGATCATCTAATATTTGCATCAAAAATATTATTATTACAATCAGTTGGTGAAGTTCATAATGCACGCAAACAGAATAGAGATATAAATTATTTTGATTGCCTAGAAGAAATTAAAAAAATGTATTAGATATACATATGAGCACTTTGACATTGTTGATTCAGTTTGGTGGGAGTCATTTTTCAATAATCAAAGTGATATCATTTCAACAACAACCTTTGAAAAATCCATTTATTTGGCCACAAAATGTGTCAAATGAACATGAGGAAATAAACATTGTTGAACAACGACAATCTCAAGGTATCATTAATTCTTCACAGGTAGAGGAAAGAGAGATGTATATTGGTTCCAGAAGATCTCATGCACAACATAAAGCCATGGAAGACCTTTACAGGAGTTCAGTACAGGATATTAGAAAGGGTTGCATGATCGCAGTGCTAGCAGATGGAGATCCCAATGGCTATCCATTCTGGGTTGCTAAGGTTATAAAGGTCTTTACAGAAAATGAGGATGTTACAGGTGTTGAAGTACATTGGTATGCCACAAATACACACCCATTCAATGGTGTGTATAAGCTAGAGATGGTAGTTGACAAAAAAATGGCGAAAAGAGAAAAAGAAAGGATACAAATATAAATCGTCGTCGCACAGTCATCTTAAAATTGGAGGATGTTGGCATACTTGTTTATGACTTCAATTAAACAAAGAGGGGAACTCTTCACTTCAAGACGATAGAGATTTTGAAAAGGTTGTTACTAGAAGGAACAATGTTGAGATGGGAGCCTGCAGAACCAGTCGTAGATCTAGAAGAATTTTGAAACCTGAAATGGTAGGCATGTATGTAGACTTAGATTTGGCACTAATTGATGAAAGAGAAGAATATGGAACATCTTCGTTAGCATCCAGTGATTCATCTGAAGATGTGAATGGGGTGCAAGAAAATATGAGTGATTTTGAATAATTGTCTAAGACAATTTATATAACTGATGTTTGCATCGTATCTTGAAATAAAAAATTTGATTTCCATATGGTGTTAAATTAGAAGTTATGAGCCATGTTGTTGGATTATGTCTTAATTATGATAATTTTTATTGTTTAGAATATCTACAATGCAACATTAAATTAGAAATATAATGTAAGTTTCATTCAATATACAAATAATGACATTTTGATTAATTTAGTCATGTAATTTGTTCATAATGTCATGGTTTTTTAATTTTATGGTTGAAAAAATCCAATTTTTTTTGTATCTAGCATGTTATGGTTGAAAACATGTTGAATTTATAATTAAGAAAGAAAAATGTTATTCTACCAAAAACATTAGTGTGTTTTTTTCTTCATAAACAAGTATTTTTTTGCACATAAAAAATCGGTTTTACTAGCATTTTTTTAAAATGTTAAAAATTGACCCTAAAAAAAATCATCATTCCAGTATCAACACTGTCTCGTTTTCAAGGTGTTTTTTGCACGAAAATTTCATTTTCACTACCATTTTTAAAACATGTTCAAAATTGACCCTAAAAAAAACCATTGTTCCAGTACATACACTTTTCGTTTTTAACACTGTTTTTGATGTTTTTTTGGGGTTTTTTTGCCAGAGTTCCAGTTTTGAATTTATAGTTCCCGTTTCAAAGTTTACATTGTTGGTATTTGATCTGAAGCCAATTCAAATTTTATATTGGATGGGCCTATTTTTGTCAACTTAATCATCCCTCCACTTCCAAATACATTTGCTTGTGTTGCCCCATCAAAGAAGCCTATCGACAAATATTGTGATATTTGTGAGAATTGAACTCTTCTCTATGATAATGATTTCTAAAGGGGAAGAAAATCTCAAAATTGTGAAACAATTTTGGAGATTAGAACTGGAATATATATCTTATCATCTCTTAATATTATCTTGTTTCTCAATAGCCAAATGTTCCAAGCAACAAATATAAGCAGAGTACTAAGATGATTGTACTTCTTCGCCCAAGAAAAAATGATTTCTTCAAATGAAGACTTCTTCATATCTTCCTTAATGCCTAAAAATTGTAGAACAGAAGACCAAATATCTTGTGTGAAATTACACTTGTTCAAAAGATGTTCAATGGTTTCTTCTTCTTCTTTGCATAAAACACATCCATTGGGTCCCTGAAAGCCTCTTTTTTGAAGGTTTTCCCAGGTCAAGATTATGTTGTGAAGTACCAACCAAATGAAACATCTTAACTTGGTAGGAATATGCCATTTCCAAATATATCTATACCACCATCTATCAGTGTTTTCCATCTTTGAGTGAATAATCTCATCGTACGTTGAGTTGGCTTTGATCTTTCCATCATAGAACTCCCAACTCCAAACCAAAGAGTCCATGTACTTATTTAATCTTACTCCGTTAAGATTTAACTCTTTTATGAAATAACTCCATTCATCTGCTAAAGCATCCTTTAATCCCAAACCAGCGACTATTATTCAATAATTTTGATGCGTTTGGGAATAGAGAGGATTTTTTATATCATGAAGATAGATAAATTTCATTGTCAAAGCTTGCCTCTGAAAAACAAATTGTATACTTTGGCCCCACCAATAAAGGGATCCTTTCCAAGAATGACTTGCCTTCCATCCCTCACTTTCCAAGCTAACCAATTGAAGAAATGAGGATAGGATGTCACATATAACACGGATTAACTTAATTTACATATAACATCTCATAAAAAACCAAATCATTCTTCCATCCAACATTGAAATTGAACCAAACCTAAACTCACCTTAGTTAATAAAACAAATATACCAAAAACATTATATCCAATAAAAAAAAAGAAGCAACTTTTCATCTTCTAACAAAGTTTAGTTCCCATAACCACTTAAACTTAAGCCATAAAAACACTTTCAAGTAAATTATAAGGAAACCAAACTACTAATTTGTGAGTCGAAACCACGACCCAAAGCAAACATGGTCTATTACTTCATTTGCTATTCAGGTTTCAGCTTTGGCCATACAGCTAAAAGCTAAATGGGGCAACAGCACAGGCATCCACCAATGTGAAGGGAGCAATTAATGCAACACCCACTGACCACTTTCTCTCCTCATTATTACTTTTGCCACCATTATTAACTACGGACTTCATTACCTGCCCCTTCCAATACACGTAGTACAAATTCATTTATTGACTGCCAGTTTGTCCCTCTCCAATACCAACAAAATTTAATTCATCCTCTGACCACTTTCCCAATTGCTAGCTTTATATATTTGTCAATACACATCATGAACCCCTTAATTTCACCTTATTAGTTTAACAAATCACCCACCCACTCTGATTAACTTCACGTCAATCCACGTCAAATAGTTTAAAGTCAATGCACCATTGAAAAGCTTAATTATTTGCTACAGGGCAGATTCCATGACTCTATGTTCAAAATTTAATGGTGTACAATCAAGCAAACAGAATCCGGAGATTCTGAGAGCTTTGAATTTGAATAAAAGAACAGTATGGGAAACTGTAGAACCTTTTCCTCGCTCAACCTCCACCATATATATATTTTGCAAAGCAGTTCAACAAAGAAGATTGGCATGGTGGAGGAATTTTCTGAACGGTTATGGTTGGAATTTAGGTAATCAAAAAAAAAAAATTTTGCAGTAGTGTTTGAATTGTGTTTTTGATAATAGAAATAGATTCAGCGCTATCAAAAACTTCTACTGTACCCAAAATCTTAAAATTTAACAACTATAATTTGAATTTACAAATATCCCCTTAATTTTATCAAAATTTCTACTCGAGACCCAAAAAATCTAATTAAACTCTTACACAAAGATGTATCTAAACTTTTTACATTGACTTTAAGGTCTGTACAGAACAACAGACAAAACCTCAGTTCAGTGCCAAAGGCCCATGGCGATGGAGAAAGCCGCCATGGATAGATTGATATTAATGTGTACTCCAGACCAATTAATGTGTCAGACCTGATGCATTCATTCATCTAGAGTAAATAATTTAAATTCATGAAAATGTAATGAAGTTCATAATTAAAAAAAATATATATATATCATGAAATTATGAGTGAAGTTAATAATTAAAATAATAATAAACCAAAAAAGTGTAGTTTACTCGAAATGATATTTTTTCTTTTTTTTTCCTTTTTCCCTGAAAAAATAATTAGAAAATGGAATTTGAAATTTTAATTTTAATTTATGATCACATTTTGCCGAGTAGGAAAATTAAAATTTGGGATTTTGGATTTTAGTTTTAACCGGTTAAGTTTACCTAATCTTAATAATATAAGGAATTTTTAAAACATTAAATTTATTTCTAAATTTAAAAATACAAATTAAATTAAAATATATTGTGATTTTTAAAATTTGTTATTAATTTTTTATATTAAAATTTTTTTTCTTAAAATAAATAAAATATTTTAATCTAAAAATATATATATAAATTTGAATACGCACTTGATAGGTTATAGCTTTGGAACATTAAATAAGTTAACAAAATTCAAATAAATAAAATATATAAAATATTTTAATCTAAAAAAGTATATATAAATTTGAATGGGCACTTTATAGGTTATAGTTTTATGAAACATAAGGAAATAGGTTAATAGGATTTAAAGATATTGAGAGTACAAGATATCCATTGACCATCTACTACTAATTGGTAATTCCAAATAATGTGGCTTTCTTTGAATAACAATGAAAAGTTAGCATACATTTACTAATCGCAGTGAACGATAGTTGTTTCCACTTCTGATTTGATAACTAATTTTTTATAAATTTTTCTATAAAAAAAATTAAAGAAAAAAAGGCAAAGTTTTATTAATAATATTAACTAATTCATAAAAAGTAAATAGCTTGTAAATGTCCAAAAGCATCATTCCATGACAAACATCAAAACGGTTACTGCGTCATACATCACACATTGCTAACACTAAAAAAATTAACTAAATTATAGCCTTATTTTAAATTGTTATTATTATTATGAACTATTAAAAAATCAATATATGAGTTAGATAATATTCTTAACCATGAATATTCACCCCACTTTACCATGAAAATTAGCTTTTGATACAATATTATGGGTCAATACCAAAAATTCGCAGTACCACATGCTCAATTTGACTAGTGTAGATATGACATTTTTTTTAATTAATTAATTTGAGATAAATTATTTAAAGGAGCATAACTAATTTGAATGTAAATTTTAAACAGAAATATTATGACATATTCCATGAAAGTTAAATCTCTAATATCCACTTAATAAATTGATAATTAAATTAAAATTCTGAAAAACAAAAACCTATTTTAAAATAAACATATCTATCAGTACAATAAATATTTAACTAAATAATTTTAATATATAAAACTTATAACACTATTTAAAAATTTATAAGTTCGAAAAAAACAAATTAAGAGGTAGTACAGTAAATAAACAATATACTATACAAGTACTGTGAGTGAGTTTATATTGTAAGTGACAAAATAAATAGGATAGTAAATAAACAATGTACAAGTACTGTGAGAGACAAGAATAAATAAGACAGTAAATAAACAGAATATTTTAATCCACTTGTATCGACGTAGTAGCATTGCAATTGGTAGAGTATTAGGTTCAATGAGAGTATACTTGGTTTTGGATAAGTTTGTGGTTAAATATGACATTTAATGAAATATAATAGTTTTCTAATAAATTTATAATTAGCAATAATTTGATTGGTTAATTTGAGTGATTGAATTGAAATGAAATAGTTTTAATGATATTTACGAGATCTTGCTGTCTAAGAGGTTATTCATTATCGTTGTGTATATTTAGAATTTTCGCTACGCTAATTTAGCTGTCATGGATCTTGATTAAGAAATTTGTTGTTTTGTGAAGTCTTGTCTCCTCAAAAAGCTCAATAAGACTGTTCACCTTTAGGCTGCTAACAAACTGATATCTTGCAGTCTAAGGGGTTATTCATTATCGTTGTGTATATTCAGATTTTTCTCTAGGCTAATTTAGCTGTCATGGATCTTGATTAAGAAATTTGTTGTTTTGTGAAGTCTTGTCTCTTCAAAAAGCTCAATAAGACTGTTCACCTTTAGGCTGCTAACAAACTGATATCGGATAACTTCATATGCTACACACTCTTTGATAAAATGCCATTCTGTTTCTACCACCCCTTTGTTGCAAAAATGTAAGTTCGTTCTTCCCAATCTTCTTTAGGGAGTTGTTCCCTTGATTGAGAAATTCAAATACTCTTTATCATCATGTGTCCAAGCCAGGTTAAATTCTTTGACATAATATGCTTTCTTTTTACCTGCCTGGTAAATTTTTCTAGCACTCACATTTTTATCTCCTCCTTAGTGTGAGGCCAATCATGCAAATTTATGTCTCATTTGCCTAACCATTTTTTGTTTTGTTTCATCCATGTCTTTTTTCAACGATTTAGCTCTTCTTCAACCACCAATTTGGACCATCCGTGCTTATCCATGTTTTCAACTTTCTTTAAATAATTGATTGAATATTATAGATTATAAAAAGGAGATACAGTTCACAGTATCAAGTTCTGGAATTGGTATAGCCCTTGTGACTGTAAACCTTGTCAAACGTTTTTTTGGATTGCCAAAACAGCGAATAACTTCCATCCCATTTTCATCTTCAATACCATCTTCACGATTATCCAAAAAATATCTCCAAGATATACATTTCATGGGAAAAAATGATATGATGAAAGTACATTTCATTTAAAAAAATTAATGGGAGTATAATTGTTCCTGGTTGGAGCTAGGTGTAATTGTGCATCTGCAGTAGCAAAGTGTTAGGTTTATGGAGATCATGATAACTCCTGGATAGGTTTAATGAGAGTATAATTGTTCCTCGTTGAAGCAGAGTGTGTTTTTTTTCCAAGTACGGTAATTCAAATACCTAGAACCACTACATTCAAGATTTTAATAAGTTAATGTAACTGTAACTGTTACGGGAAAATCGCTGACCGTTATACTTGGAATCACTCTATTACACCCTATTAAATATATTAAATTTATGGGACTGTAATTGTTCTCTGGATGATTAGCTATCACACCTGGAATTACTACATCAAATATTAACTAGTACGTTAATGGACATTGATGATTTACAGGCAATAAGTTAATGATAATGGCACTGTAATCATCGGCTGCCACCCTTTTACTCCATTGAAGAGTGGTAGGTTTAGTTTGACTGCCACCACATTTGGTAAATACTCCATTGAAGAGTGGGTTTAGTTGACAGTCACCACATTTGGTAATTACTTCATTGAAGATGATAACAAGTATTTGAAGATAATTAAGGCGAATTGTATAATAGGTATATAGTATAACATATTTTAAGATAATTTATATATTTCAAAATACAATATATAATCATGTCAATAAGAATTGAATTTAGGTGACTAAATTATAATTAAACCTTCCCAATAACCTGAGATGCATTCAATTGAATAATAATTATCCCTGCACTTGTAATCACCCACTAAGATATAGGAGCAAAGAAACATAGCACAATCAGTAGAAATAAGTTGATGTAGTGACAATAACATGAATAGCCCATCCATAGAAAAAAAAAAAACATTAGTACAAGTGAATCTCAAAATGGGAGCTATATATCCAAATCTCCCAAGTAAAATATAAAAGAGAACATATAACAAAGTACAATTTAAAAAACAAAAAATTCAAGAAGATACTGTAGAGACATGAGGTTAGGGAGTATAAAGAGTTCTCAATCCTCTGCATCTCCAGAACTCTCTAACTGAAAATGATTTATTAAAACTGAAAATGATTTATTTTTTTTAATAAATATGACTGGATTTTCAGAACTATCGACTTGAATAATGATTATTTTAAAACTTTTTTTAAAGTATCATATTATAAATTATTTTTTAGTTTTAATTTATTTTTTAAAATAATTAATAAATTTTTAATAAATTTATGGATAATATTTTATTAATTAAAAAAATCAATATATTTAGATGATTTTGGTAGTAGCTCCAAATCAGGGGTTACAGTTATCTGAAAACTCACATAAATTATATATATACATTTAACATTAAAATTATCTCTATAATAATAACGATTTCTATTTAATAATAAAAATATCTAATAAACTCGTACCATTTGGATATCCCAGGTTGCTGTTAAAATCATTTGTCAAATATTATATAGAACCACAAAGTCAAATAAGAAATCTAAAAATTACACAGAAGTAAAAAATGTCTTCTAAGAATTGCAGAGGAGAGAACTAAAAAATGTCTAACTTTTATCATTTGGATATACTGTGTTATTGTAAAATTGATTGTAAAATATTATGTACACCAGAAGTCAAATAAGGGATCTAAAGATTGTGAGTTTAGGACTATGCCTGTCCAAAGATCTTGATCTTGATGAAATTCATATTAAAATTAACTTCAATTAAAAATATTATCAAATAAGAAATCTAAAGATTGTGAAGTGAGAGACCATACCTGTCCAAAGATCTGGGTGAATAAGGATTATCTTGATGAAATACCATTTTGTAAGTTATTGCAAGATTGTGAAGTGAGGACCATACCTGTCCAAAGATCTTGGTGAGTAGGGAACATTTGGATTAAATGTCACATTTTAAAGTAAAGATTGCGAAGTGAGAGACCATACCTGTCCAAATATCTGGGTGAATAAGGATTATCTTGATGAAATACTATTTTGTATGTTATTGCAAGATTGTGAAGTGAGGACCATACCTGTCCAAAGATCTTGGTGAGTATGGAAAATTTGGATTAAATGTCATTTTAAAGTATGTTATTTGCAGAAGATCTCTATTGGATAAGTATTATCCTGACGAAATCTGGAATATTAAAATGTATTTTCATCAAAAACTTCCAAATTTTTGATAAATAAAATTTATATTTATAACAATATTTTATTAATAAATAATTTTATTTTTCTATTTAATTGGATGATAATAATTCTATTTAATATTAAACTTATCAAGATGATAATAATGAATTATATTTAGATGATAATTAAAAAAAGTCTCATAAACTCGTATCATTTGGGCATACTATGTTATTGTAAAAATCAATTGTAAATTTTTTATATATATGAACGAGTCAAATAAGAGATTGTGAGGTGAAAGACCACATTTGACATCCTGTGTTACTGTAAAAATCAATTGTAATATATATCAACTGTAATATATATATATATATGAGATCTGAAGATTGTGAGGTGAAAGACCATATTTGGTGAACAGGGATCATCTTAATGAAATTTTAAAATATGATGAATAGGGACCATCTTAATGAAATTTTAAAATATGATGAATAGGGAGCATCTTAATGAAATCTCAAGAAGATTGTGAGGTGAAAGACCATACCTGTCCAAAGATCTTTGGTGAACAGGGATCATCTTGATGAAATCCCATTTTAAAGTGGATGAATAGGGATAATCTTAAAGAAATCTCAAGATAATTACAAGCTAGAAAGGGTCCCACAATACCACCAATAGAGTGAAAAAAAGATGCCATCACATCATCCAAACACACACCCAGGTATTAGAAAAGGTCACCAATAGAGTAAAAAATATTCCATCCCATCATCCAAACAGCCAGGTATTATAAAATTAGAAAAGCTTTTATTGTAAGTAATGCCATGCAAATCCCACTTCCTTTCACTATTATGACATCACATCATCCAAACACCACCTACACTACCAGACCAGCTTGGGCATTCACAACCATGGCATCACATCATCCAAACACCACCTACACTCCCAGGCCAGCTTGGGCATTAGCAGAGCTTTTATTGTGACTAATGCCCTGTAAATCTCCCTTTCTTTCACAATTATTATGTAATGTAAGCTTTTATTGTAACTAATGCCCTGCAAATCTCCCTTTCTTTCACAATTATTATGTAATGTGAGACTTATGGATTTTTCAATCTACAAATGTCTCGATGTATCAATGTAGAGGAAGTGAACAAAATCCAACTTCAACACCCACATATAAAAAGCCTGTTATACAACAACAGGAAACTAGAAAAGGAAAAAACAAAGCTACTCTTTGAATGTATGGAAGGACACATTGACTTGGAAAGAGACCAAGAAGTCCGCTCAAACAGTATTTTCATAGATATTTTGTGAAAGGCTAGACAACCAGCTATTACAAATTCTCAATATATGAATTGCATTTTATTCGACCATATTTGTCGTAACAGCAGCCAGCCTTTATAAACAATCTGAATATATGCAATGCATGCTATTCAATCTGAAAGGCTCGACGACCAGCATCTATTAGATTTTCAATACATAAATACTATTTGTTCAATCATGAAAGCAGCCTTTACATACAGAAACCCCTCCGAATAAAGAAACCAAACGTAGGAAAATACAGTACTATCTAAATATGATTTTCCTCCTGCAAAGAAATTAAGATGAAGTATGTTGAAAGATGAAAAACTCGTATCAATGGATAGACAAAAAATGGTTTAAGCTCATTAAGAAGTGCAGAAGAGCACCCAATTGATTAGCACATAACACTGTAACAATGCTTATCAGAATTCAGTGGATCAGAGCTGAAGCTGGCTCAGTCTCAATTTGCTTGCATTAACATCATCATCAACTGCACCCTACCGCTCACCGTATTCATTTCCATCAGCTTCTCCATGTTTGATTGATTCAGCGTGCTGTTCCCCTCGGTCGCATGGTGGTCGCCCAGGAGCTGAGCAGACAGGTATTACAGACCTAATGCAGACAGCAGGTGCTGGATTCAGAGATGGGATAACAAAGTTTGAAGCCAAGAGTCTGTTGTGCATCTTCAGGCCTAATCCTTCTAGGTGCAGGAGGGGTTGAGTAGACTGGAACCGCAGACCTAATTCTCACAGGTGAAGCCCTTGATGCTAGAGGCCTTAGGCATATGGAATCAGAAGAACTGGGGCTACTTCTATAGGTTGTTGATTGCTGTTGTTGGAGGGCACTGAGATTTGGATTTCTATAACTGAAATTGTGAGGAGTTTGCATAGAATAAGACGATCTAGATGAAGTATTTCCAGACCCAAATGCAGCATTTCTCCAATCGATCAATTGGTAGCCTTGAATTACAGCATTTTGATCTCTGCTTGAAGTGTCAGCATCGTGAAGCCATTCATCTTTATCTCGTCGGTGTTCCTCCAAAGGAATTGGAATATCCTTTCTTTCACTTCTAGTGATTGGCAACCTCACTGGAGGAGGCTGGCAGACGTCCATGATTGCAGTATTATTATTCATGGGATAGTTGGGAAAATGGAAAATTCAGTCTTCTTGTTAAACACATTATAGGACTCCCTGGGGATTGGTGATGGCCGTGTCGAAGTAATCCCGGGGCCTGCAGATAGTTGTTGTTGTTGGGTTTTTTAAAGAAATATCGAACGTATGAATGCCAGGAATTTGGAAGCAGAAGGTGGAGTAGGGGGCTGATGGGACTGAAATCTCGGAACTAATTCTGAGTGCACATACTGCTGAGAATATGCCGAAACAACAGCACTTTTATCCCTCTGAGCAGGCAGCTTCCTCCTCTGTTGCTGGGAAACCCTACCTATCTCATCCTTACAGAGATTTGCCAAAACTCTAGCAATGGTAATCTGCTCTTGCTCTTCACTGCTCTCACTGTCACAGGAAGAAGAGCACAATCCACTCAACTGTGATACTGCATGAGCACCATATACCAAATACACAAAACCAGCTCACAGTCAAAATTCATGCCCACCATATACCCAATACATAAAAACAACACAATATCGAAATTTATGTTCACCGTATCCCCAATTCACAAACCAACAAAATGCCAAAATTCAAAACAATGAAGAAACGCCACCCAAAGCTATCCTTGAAAAACCATAAACCCTAGCAGGGTCAATGGCATAAATTAAGATTTGAACATAGTGGATATCTACATACATTGTTTGAGAGCCGACCAGGCAGCCATTGCAGCATTCTTCTCAGCTTGCTTCTTCGTCTTAGCAGTCTCCCCATAGAATCTCAATCCAGCAAGGTCTACACTGCATTTAAAAACAGGCAAATGACCAGGCCCTGAACGGGTTGTAGTATACACAGGAAGACTCAAACCCGCTCTGTGGGCAGTCTCCTGCAACAAATTCTTGTACACTCCAGTCTCATCCTACCCAACAAAACATCACAACAGCCCACAACACACAAACCAGAAACAAACTCAGCAGATTATCAAAAACCCCAAATACATTACAACCCAACAAACCCCCCTCCAAAACCTCAAATCCAAACCTGCAGACAGCCCCGCTGAGCTCTTTACTTCAATGCATTTATGTGTAACTATGCATTTATGCATCCTATTAATGTTCAAATAGCTTAAACACAAAATTAAAATTTCGGATGACTTACCAGGACTTTAGCAGCCAAAGACCTAGACGGTCCTCTCCTTGACAATGTATTGAGCGCAACCTCTGCAGCAGAATGTTCGGCCTGTCTCAGAGTACTGCAATAGTTGGGACTTTCAAAGATCTCTCCATTAAAGTTCACAGTGGCTTTGAATCTCGGAGCATGGTCTGGCCCTTCTCTGATACACCCATATGATGGCAGGTTGAAGCAGCTCCTCTGTGCCAGCTCCTGAAGCTGATTCTTATACATATCTAACAATCATTCAGCAAAACCCAAATAAATAAATAGCATACCAAAAACCCAAATGAGAAAATAACATACCAAAATCTCACTTTAAAGAATGAATTCAATCCCTAAAACCCCAACTGAATAAACCCCTCTATTCACTTACCTGCAGTGATTTTCTATAGCTCCAGGGTTCGAATCTCCGACCAAATCAACCCAAAAACCATCTAACATATCAAACAGGCCATAGAGCCGAAATATGCAGAGACCTCTGCTAATCTTTATAGTGCATTTCAAAGATCTGAGAACCAAGCGGATGCCTCCTCAGTGGTTTTATCCACCCAAGCCCTCATCATCATCGCCCTTTCCCCTTAACGTGGATTCCGCACGATTGAGCTCGTAGTTTGGTGCACATACAGCTAGTATTTTTATGCCTCATTATTAATAAACTGTACAGAGACTTGAAGAAATTTTTCTGGGCATTGAATTTGATAAATTTTTTAAGAAAATTTAGAGGCTTTAATGAGGGAATCGCTGGCGTGTTTATTCGTTCATCTCCATTGGATTGTTTTTTAATTTGATTTAATGAAACTTGCAGTGGGCTTTAATTAAATAGCCCGTTTTTTAAGGGTGGCCTTAATTGGGACTTCAATTTCCATGGAGAAAACCTTTATATCTCTTTAAGGTGGATTGGTCAGAAATGACGGGCAGGTCACGAGTTCGGATCTCATGGTATTCGTATGATATCGTATCAAAGTGGGTTATTTATGTTACATTAATGTGGTTTGTTTTAACATGCTATTGGGGCAAGCAAATGATAGACTCAACACTTGGCAACCTCATTAATGAACCAGGCTCTGGTGGCATTTCAAAATTTAAAACAGTAACATAAATAAATTATATATGAAGGCTGTTTTCAAAGATACCAGTGGTTAAATGCATGTTTTTTGCAGTTAAAATATATTAAATTTTACATTAGGAAAAAATTAAATAATACCAGTGTTCAATGCATGTATTAATTTTATTGCTATTTTAGTCGATAAACATTTAAACAGACTTGCTTTGCACTTTTCAGTGAAAACTTTAAGCATTATTTTTCTGTGATTTTAATTGAGAGCCATGTGCTCATGAGGTTTTTGAGTTTTTAAGTTTTGTTGGACAGTGACTGCACGATGGTAGCTTTGATTGAAACAAATTTATATGATTTGGAGTTTTGATTGAAACAAATTTATATGATCTTAATTAAGAATCAGATAGATAGAGATAGATTTTTTTGATATATATAATCAATTTTATAGGATTTTGGTTT
The DNA here is from genome assembly GCA_031772625.1 of Pinus tabuliformis. Lineage (NCBI taxonomy): Eukaryota > Viridiplantae > Streptophyta > Pinopsida > Pinales > Pinaceae > Pinus > Pinus tabuliformis. The sequence goes on along the minus strand of CM062808.1, from coordinate 431,812,558 downwards.
TGAATTGTATTTTTTTGAAAATCAGATGTGTTATAGTTTAATTTTTATATGGAAAATTTAAATTAATTTATTTTTGTTTTTAAAGGAAAATTATGTTATTTAAGATGATTTTGTTAATAGTTTATGGGGCCTTGGATAGATGGTGATTGGGTGCTCTATTAAGGTACTTTTTGATGTGAAGTTATCGGTTCAATTCCTCGCCCCGGTGCTTTGTTAAGGCACTCTTTGATGGGAAGTTATCTGTTCAATTGGGAAGTTATCTGTTCAATTCCCGGCCCTGATCGGGATGATATATTGGACATTATGAAGATGTAGTTCTCCCAAACTTATTTTTAAGGGCGTAGAATCCATTATAATTTATAATTTAATTCTTAATTGATAATGAGGATAAATAAATGTCACTTAAAATCATCCCCTCATAGTTTGTAATGATTTGTTCATGGTTTATAAAGTAGTAGATTGGCGTAGAATCCATTATAATTTATAATTTAATTCTTAATTGATAATGAGGATAAATAAATGTCACTTCACAGTTATCTGTTCAATTCCCCGCCCTGATCGGGATGATATATTAGACATTATGAAGATGTAGTTCTGCCAAACTTATTTTTAAGGGCGTAGAATCCATTATAATTTATAATTTAATTCTTAATTGATAATGAGGATAAATAAATGTCACTTAAAATCATCCCCTCATAGTTTGTAATGATTTGTTCATGGTTTATAAAGTAGTAGATTGGCGTAGAATCCATTATAATTTATAATTTAATTCTTAATTGATAATGAGGATAAATAAATGTCACTTAAAATCATCCCCTCATAGTTTGTAATGATTTGTTCATGGTTTATAAAGTAGTAGATTGGCGTAGAATCCATTATAATTTATAATTTAATTCTTAATTGATAATGAGGATAAATAAATGTCACTTCAAATCATCCGCTCATAGTTTGTAATGATTTGTTCATGGTTTATAAAGTAGTAGATTTTCAGTTCCCCGCCCTGATCGGGATGATATATTGGACATATATTGGACATTATGAAGATGTAGTTCTGCCAAACTTATTTTTAAGGGCATAGAATCCATTATAATTTATAATTTAATTCTTAATTGATAATGAGAATAAATAAATGTCACTTGAAATCATCGGCTCATAGTTTGTAATGATTTGTTCATGGTTTATAAAGTAGTAGATTTTCAGTGCTTCTTCTTTGTCGTTATAGTTTTTATTGATAATCATTTTTGTAAAAAAATTGTTTAATTTATAATATTGTTTTTGGAAGGTAGTAAAATTTGTTACAGTTTAATTGTTAATTGTTCAAAAGAATAGTTATTATTTGCTATTATTTGTGAATGTAGGTTTATTCATTACCATTATTTAAGAAAAACTACGTCATTTGAAATGATTTGCTAATAATTTTTAAGGGAGTAGAATTCTATTTATAACATATGTTTTTTAATGTTGAAGTAGTATTTTATTTTATTATATTCAAGGAAGATGAACTCTTATTTACGTTGGCGTAGTTTCGTTATAATTTTTATTGATAATCATTTTTGTAAAAAAATTGTTTAATTTATAATAATTTTTTTGGAAGGTAGTAAAATTTGTTACAGTTTAATTGTTAATTGTTCAAAAGAATAGTTATTATTTGCTATTATTACCATTATTTAAGAAAAACTACGTCATTTGAAATGATTTGGTAATAATTTTTAAGGGAGTTGAATGCTATTTATAACATATGTTTTTGAATGTTGGAGTAGTATTTTATTTTATTATATTCAAGGAAGATGAACTCTTATTTATGTTGGCGTAGTACTAATATTTTTATTCAAATTAGTTCTAGACGAACTTTTTTTTAATTTAATAATAAAATCAAATTTATTTGTTATTTTTATTAATAATATTATTATTAATAATAAAAATAATCTCCCTCGTTATTTTTAATTTTATAGAATTTTTAATTTGTTTTTATTACTATTCATTTTATTTATTGTGTTTAATTTCATGTGATTTACGTCTAAGAATTTCTCATAAAATCATTATATTAGTTTACTTTTTTTATATGAAACAATTTATTAATAATAATTATAAATATATTTAGCTATTTATCAACTATTTCTTCATTTTAAATATAATAAAAAAAATAGTCAAAATTAGCCATTATATTCTAATGGTTAGTAAACATATTTTTACATTTATTTATTTGATACCATGATATGGTTCCTCATCTTATCCTGAAGATGAACCATACTAGTTGGTTCAAAACCTTCAACCATATTTTCTCAGATATGATTATCACCAAAATTTTTATATTAAATCAAAAACTCTTAATTATTACTTTAAAATTAATTCACAATTATATATTTAAAAATATTTTTTTATAGTTTTAATTAATAATCATCTAAATTTATATATATATATATAAATATATAAATTATAATTTATAATTTTATAGTTTTTTTCGAAATTTACTAATATAAGTGTATATATGGAAATTTTATAATTTTAATTAATCATAGAAATAAAATTCAAAAAAATCTAAATTAGCTTTTTCTTTTTAAAAATCCAGGAAACCACATTATCATTATCATCGTAATAAGTAAAATAAACATTATTTAAAATATAATTGTTTTTATTATAATTAATATTTTATTTTTTTTAATAAAAAAAAAACTATGACTAAATATTTAATATATAATTACAAAACAAAAATTCTTTTAAATTTCAATTCAAATTCCCTTTAATTTAAATCTCGGTTAAATTATTGCAATTTAATTACCTTTAATTTAAATCTGGGTTAAATTATTTAAAAAAAAAAATCGCTTTACAAACTAAAAACGAACTATTAAATCCAAAGGTGTAGTTATAAAAAATAAACAGTAAAAGAAAATTAAATTATTGAAATTTAAAATTACCTTTAATTTAAATCTGGGTTAAATTATTAAAAAAAAAAAGTCACTTTACAAACTAAAAAAACCATTAAACTGCAATGTAAAGAGAAATTGTGTAGTTATAAAAAATAAAGAGTAAAAGAAAACTAAAAGTTTATTTATTTTATTTTACAAAGGGAAAAAATATCTTTTTAGTATTAAAAAATAAAATCAATATTACTAATATAAAAATGAATATTCATTTATTAATAAACATTTTTCAAAAAAATTGTGAGATAAAATATTTTTTTTAGTAAAAAGATAGAAGATGGAAAACACATTTTCTTTAAAAAATTATATATAATTAAGTTAAATAATATTGATCATTTTAACATGTTAACTTGTTAAATTATGAAAATTTGGGAAAGTTTTTTTTTTCAACTTTTTAAACATAAAATAAAAATTTAAAACAAATCTAATAACCTTTTACTTTTTTTTTATTAGGATATTATGAAATTTGGGAAGTAGTTAAGTTTAACTTGATTTAATATGTCTATTATGTAAAAGTGTGTTTCTTGAGTATGCATTAATTGTATTGTAATCTGATTGTCAATGGGACATAGAGTGATCTGATGGCTCATATTCTATACTAATGTCTATTGATATGTCGTTTAACACCCTATTGGTCCATTATGTCTATTGGGGTTGTGAATGTAACAACCCCAGGTTAAAATTTCATGTAATAAAGTTAATAAAGGCAAAAATAAGACCAAGGTCATGGGACACGTATTCCAACTTGAATGTTGCCCAAAGTATGGTAGTGGGCATCACTTCTTGTTTATTATGGCTAAGGGGAAATGGGCAAAGGCTTTGAAAAGGCAAAAGGCATTATTGATATTTTATTTATGAAAATAAAGGAAATTAGGAGAAAAGGAAGGTGAAAGGTCACACATTGCATGTGAGGAGGAAATTGAAGGAAAATAAAGGAAAAATGAAGAGATTAGAGGCATCAATAATAATAAAAAGATTCAGAGCATCAGTTTGGAATCTTTTGTCAGTTAAGTTTTGGAATTGGTTTCAGATAGGAGAAAAGCACCAAGAGGAGAAAAAAAGCAAAGGAAGGACAAGGAAAGCAAAGGATTTTCATTAATCTTGCTCTAAAAGTGCCTTGTTTTTCCTAAGTTAGCATAAACATGTTAAATTGTTTCAATTTTACTCCATAGTAATATCTTTTGTTTAATTCTCTCTCTTTTTAATCATATAGTCTCTTATTTTCAAATTAAAGGAATAAGTTATTTCATTCTCAATTTTATTTTGTGTTATAAAATATTTGACATCAAAAATTATTTCAATTTGCAAAGTGGATTTAAGGATATAGATTTTGTTATCCATATGATAACTTTCAATTTATATAATGAAAAAAATTAGACCTTAATTCCATTAAATTTTATATCTTTAAATTTTATATGATTTTAATTTAGTATATATATGTGTGATTGTGAGAGAGGGAGAGAGAGAATTGATAAAGAAAAAAAGTACTAAGACTCATACTTAATGCTTTTGACTAAAAGATTTATAATAATGAGATATCCCTAATTTATTTTTATTCTATCCATAATTTATTTTTATTCTTACTCATACAAAGCATTATAAATTCTTCACACTTTTGAAAATATAAGCAAAACAACTAACCCTTACTTCTTATTTAAGAATTATGTGTTATAATCATATTAAATTGAACTTCAATTTCATTTAATCATTAAAACAATTAATTTATAAAACAACCTAAAATATAGTATAACTAATTAAATCAACATTAAACCTAAAAAAAATTAAATTATTTCCAAAGTCCACCAAAAAATACAATTAAATTATTTTAAAAAATACACAATAGCATTTTGATTTTTTTTTAAATAAGAAAAGCCTCCAACCTCAAGTGCATACCACTCACTGAAACAACTAAATTTTTATTAACCTCAAACCATGTACATTTATAAAACTCATAAAACTAGCCGCCTCAATCAAATGTACAACCTCAACAATCACATTGGGAGTAAGTCCTAGCATTTCTTTAACAAGTCAAAAACACCTCAAAATACTTCAGTGCTTTACTGCACTAATAACAATGATGTAAACTATAGACATTTTAAACCCTGATTGGGCATGCGAGTGGGATCAGGATGGCCTCTCAACTCTTGAGGAAGTGTGAAGTGCATAGATACGCTTATGTCAATAAATTTAAAGTTTTGGGTGCATTCAGTACTATTAGTATGAATGCTATCTCAATCCATTTAAATTTGAATATGTGAAGTTTCAAAATGCATATGACAAGTTCACACAAATAAATAACATATCAAATTTGGAATTTGATATATGCAATCAATCATATTATTATATAATAATCATTTTAAAAACTTATAATCATATGGTGTCTTCTTAAAAGATTATTCCAGAAAGTTTTTAGTTGAGACAACAATTTGGTTATTAGGATTGTACAAAGTTTGAACCCTTAACCAATTTAGTTATAAACACACAAACTCTAACTAGAAATAATTATGGGTGTTATACGACATTGCATTATACAACAAATTAACATGAATTGTATAGATAAAAGTCAATTGCATTCGGTTTCCAAAAATAAAAATATTTTACCAAAAATTTTATGAGTAATCCCAGTTATAGAGCTTGAGAATAAAAATATTTTACCAAAAATTTTATGAGTAATCCCAGTTATAGAGCTTGAGAGTGCAGAACAGTTGTTGGAAACCTGAATTCCCAGTTATAAATATTCAATGCAATTATGCTTTATGGTGGAGTTGTGGATTTAATACGGGCACGCTGGAGAGATTGAGAGTGCAGCCAACTACTTGTATTTAAACTTATGCTAAGTGGAAAATCCCTTAAATGGTATTGGTATTATAATTTTTTACGGTTTAAATTTAAAATCAAATGTCATTCTGATGGGTTGCAAATATAAAAGAGACGTCATATCTGAGGGATTAAACTTTTTTTCTTGCCGTCAAATACGTCTTGAAACCCAAAATACGTCTAACAAGACATCAAATTCCAGGCCTGCTTGCAGGTAACAGGTTGCACGTATGATTTCCTAGCTAGTTTTGGCATGCATGGTATATGCATGTGTGTATTTGGTTTATTTGTTGTCATTAGCATGGGATTTGCCTAGTTTGGCAGTGGTTTCATCCTTGCCTTGCCATTTCCGGATAGCCATGGTGTGATGGCATTCATTCTTGGTTGAGCTTTGGATTGCCATAAGGTTTTTGGATCCAGGTGAGGTAGTCTCAGGAAAATCCCCAAGGGTTGGGGGTGGAGATGGTTTTATCCGGGAAGCCCTCAACAAGTGGGTGAAGATAAGCAAATTCCTCAAGGGACGGTGAAGGAATTCTGAGGCATCCAAGCTCGGTTTGGTTTTGTGATCTTGGGACCAGTTTAGGTGAGATCACGGTATTGTGAGGGTGGGGGTGGTTTAACCTTTGGATTCCCTTGGTTTTTTATGGATTGGTTTATCCCATAAGATCCCACATTCATGCTTGGAATATGGCACGGGGGTGATTGGATGAAAGAGAGATTTGGTTCAGCTCAATCTATGGTCGGGTGGTACGTGGAAGTCCCTAACTTGGTTGGCTTTTGCATATGATTGATAAGAGTTATTCCCCTTGTAATTCATGAGTAATTATACTTGTTATTATGTGGCTTTAATGGTTGTTCTATCATTGTTATTTATCTGGTTATATGTTGGTTATAAGCATGGTTTTATGACATATTCAAGTTATGGCTCTTATCATGTTTTTACTTGTAAATGATTGGTTAATGAATGCATGACCTAATAGATGTTATTGCAACTATTGTGAGAGGGCATTAGACCTTCTTGATGTTTCTCAAATAAGTTTCAGATCTCTATGTTCAAATATGCATTCATGACCTGTAGATTTCATGTTCGCCATGTGTTTGACGGAATGACTGTCATGGTTAGACCGGGTTAGGTCAAGTCCTTGATTAAGTTTTGTGTTAGAGGATTTTTCCTTGTGTCATTTATCATTCTGGAAAGTTTTGTCAAGTTCTGGGCAGTGGTCTGGAGACTAGCCCTAAAAAAGTGGCTTAAATCTCGCAGTCGTTGGCACGGAACTGGGTGAAAAAAAATTGCAATCTCTCCCTTGCAGGATTGTGCATGTGACTGGAGGCTTACAATCGAATTCAAGCAGTGTTATGCCAGCGTCTGGGAGTTCAAATCATTGGAAAAGCAATTTAACTCGGGGTTTGGGCACCTGGAAGGGTGGTTTGGCTCTTGGGGGTCCTGTAGCACTTGAGGGAAGTTAGTAAGGTCTTGTTTTGTCAACTCCATTTCCTTAAGGTTATCTAGGAGGTTGAGTCATGTCATAGTAGCCCTCAACTCATGTTTACCCCAGCAGGCCGGTTAAAGTGGGTAGATATGGGAGGAGGTGTTATAGAGTGGTATCAGAGCATGGTTCAAACACTTGGACCGAATGGGTTAGATGCATGTTGTTAGGCATGCATTGTCATGGTTATGGTTGTCATGCATAAGGTCATGGTATGTAGTTGGTATTGTCATGCGTGATGTTGGCATATTTATGTGATTATAATTATACATGTATTGTGCTAATGTGGATTGATTTTGTAGATAAGATAAGCCTCCCATGAACGTCATTGAGATATGATTTTGGTTATGGTATCTATTTGGTTTATCTGACATGGTATGCTTGCAGGAGGAAGAGAATCAGAGATGACAAGAAAAATGGTAGACTACAGTTCACGTGACTCTCCCTATAGATCAGTTGGGCAGCAAGGAGAGGAGTATTCTCCTGGTATAACATATACATTGAGGAGTTTGAGGGCAGAGATCAGAAGTTGCAAGGTAGACAATGACATGTTGGTTGAGGCTTAGGAAAGACTTGCAAGGGCTCAGGAAAAGCAGGCATAGGTCATGCAGTGATCCTCCAGAGTTTGTTAGACTTACAGAGACAAGGAAAATTGAGGATTAGTCAAGAACAAGAAGAGAAGAGTAATGGAGTCTATGGTAGCAGGTCTCAGTCACGATACAGGTTGGATAGAGGGGACACAGTCAGAGGTGGCATATCATTGGATACACCTGACAAGAGGACTGGTATGTATGGGTATCACTCTAATTCCTCTTCCAGGAGACATCATCACAGTCATCATCGCCATCATCCTTATAGGAGGAGTGAGTACTTGCCTAAGGAGTTTAAGAAAGTCAAGCCTCCTACATTTGATGGAGAGATGAAGAAGTCAGAAGATGCAAAGGCATGGTTTCTTGGGATGAACAAATTCTTCATATTACATAACTACTCAAAGAACATGAAAGTGAAAATAGCTACCTTCAGTCTCAAATGGAAAGCAGACATTTGGTGGGAAGGTGTGAAGAATGTCAAGGGCATTCAAGAAGAAGAGTTGATTTGGGATGAGTTTGAGAGACTCTTTAAGAAGAAGTACATATCTAAAATATATGATGATGACAGAGCTAAGGATTTTTATGAGCATAATACTAGTGATTACCCCATTACTATTGTAGTTATACCCCTTATTTATATTGTTGTGCCCCTATTACCCCCATATTGTTATTTCTGTGCCCCATAGAATCCCTCTATTGTTATTTTTGTGGCTTTATATTATTATTGTTAGGTCGGCTGGATTATATTGTGACTCCTTAGACTCCTATATATAGAAAGGAGGTTTTGTCATTTGTATCATCCAAGAATTGTTCATTTATGTAATGTAAAGGAGGTTGCCCCCTCGAAGAGGCTGAATTCTAAGGCGTTGATCTATCTTTTCTATCTTTTCTTGAGCTGGTTTCATAACATTTGGTATCAGAGCTTTGGATTCTAGGGTTTCGCTGCTCCAAACAGGTCATCGTGGCATTTTCGCTATAAATTTTTTTCTGTGACGTTTCAGAAGTCACAAAAAAAACCCATTTGAGAAGAAATCGCGCTGAACCTTGGGTCCAAATTTCAGAGCTTTTCGCATGATATTTGCGGAGATATGATCTGAGGAAGTTGGTCTTTTTGCAGACTCCTGAATTACATTCAAAACAGGTGACCTGGGGAAAATCGTCATAACTTTCTCTCTGGGGATCGGATTGAAATTTCGTAAGAAGGTACAGAAAGAGGACGGACTGTAGTTTCTTGTGTGTGTGTTTCAGATTCAAAGGTTGAAACAGTGACTCGTGGCACGTCGTACAAGTTCGCTCTACTGAACCAGTCTAAAAACAAGTCACTGTGGGAGATTTCACATAACTCTTCCTTGGAGAATCCAATTTGGCTCAGACTTGTAAGAGGACGCAGAAGGCTACTACAGGTAGCAATTTCAGAATTGGATGATCCGAAATTACAGAGATACATCAGATTCAATATCAGGCTTCTATAAAGTGAAAAAAGGTGTGTAGTTTTTTTTTAATTTTTGTGTAAGCTTGGTTTAACGGAATTCAAAGGGCATAGTAAAGCATTATTATCGGTAACTGATGCCCCGAGGAAAGAAAATGCAAACACCTAGTAAGGAACCTGAAAGCTCTAGCATGACTCATGAAGAAGAGGAAGAAATGCTACATGATATATCAAAATTACAAGAACAAGTGCAACAAATGTCACGCTCACAAAAGCTAACAGAAGCTAAGATAAGTGGCGTGGAATCTAAGATAAATGGCATGGAATCTAAGATAAATGGCGTGGAATCTAAGATAAAGGGCATGGAATCTAAGATGGATGATTCGAAGATAGATTTGAAGAGAGACATGGCAGATTTGAAGATAGATATGAAGACAGACATGGAAGAATTGAAGAAGTTGCTACAAGAAAGGGTCACTAATGGTGAAAAGGTAGTAAAGGAAACTCATGATGAGAACAAAAGAAATGTTAATCATGATTCCATAGACGCTAATGTTGGATCGAAGAATCACCATATTCCAAAAATCGATATGAGGAAGTTTGATGGCAAGGATCCCGCCACATGGATATTACAGATGGAGCAATTCTTCGATCTCAATAATGTGCAAAACGCACAAAAGGTACGTATGGCAACTTTATATTTGGAACCAAATCAGTTTGTATGGTATCAATGGCTTTGCTCTCGTAAACAATTTATCACTTGGGCAATTTTTACGGAAGAATTGATAGCACATTATGAAGATACAAAAAGCAACACTTTTTTTAGCCAATTGATAAGTCTCAAACAAAAGGGTTCAGTAATGGAGCACATTGAGGAGTTCCAAAAATTGAACATAAGGGTAAAAGATATTCCAGAGGAGCATAGGATTGATGTGTTCATAGGGTCTTTAAAGGATAATATCCAACATGATGTTCGCCTTTGGGAACCTGATTCATTAGAGAAGGCATTCAGGTTAGCAAGAAAAATGGAAAGCAAAATTATGGCAACCAGGAAGCATACCACTCACAACTATAAAGACGGAAGTGTTGTTGCCCCTAGTCTTCCACAACCTATAAGGTTGACACCACAACAATTGGAAGAAAAAAGAGCAAAAGGGCTTTGTTACAGTTGTGATAGCAAATACACTAAAGGTCATAAGTGTGCTGAGAAGAAATTATTCTACATAGATTGTGAAGAGGAAGAAGAAAAGGAGCAAGAAAGGTCAAAAGAAGAAGATATACTTCAGGAACAAAGCCTAGATGAAGAACAAATAAATCCGACCATATCTTGTAATGCATTGGCGGGAATTACCACTCCTCAAACCATCAAGATAGAAGGACAAATCAAGAAGAAAAAGGTAATAGTGTTGATTGATTCAGGAAGCACCCACAATTTTATTCATTGTAGGGTAGCAAAAGAATTGAATTGCTTCCTATATCCAGCACCAGAGTGTCAAGTGATGATTGCAAATGGAGGAACAATAAATTGCTCTGGAAAGTGCCATAATATCAAGCTATCCATGGGAGAATATGTATTGACTAGCCCAATGCTTTCCATTCCAATGGGAGGTGCTGATGTTGTACTAGGAGTCCAATGGCTACAATCCTTGGGTACAATAGCTTTTAATTTTCAAGAACTTTTCATCAAATTTTCTACGGAAGGAAAGGAAGTTGAATTAAGGGGTATTGCAGGGAAACCAGGAAAGATAATCAGCTCTAATGGTATGACAAAGCTTCTAAAAAAGGAGCAAAGAGGTGTAATTGCACAATTATGTTCGCTAGATGTTTCCACATTGGAATCATCTATTTCTCCAGATCTCCAAAAAGTCTTGGACAATCATTCCAAGGTATTTGAGACTCCCAAAGGTCTCCCACCTATGCGTGATCATGATCATGCTATTCATCTGATTCCAGGAAGTGTTCCTCCAAACATCAGGCCGTACAGATATCCCTATGTCCAAAAAAGTGAAATTGAACGTATGGTTGCAGAAATGCTAGAGGCTGGTATAATTCAACCGAGTCAAAGTTCTTTCTCAGCTCCAGTAGTATTGGTGCACAAGAAGGATGGATCATGGCGCATGTGTCCGGATTATAGGGAGCTCAACAAGCTCACTATTAAAGATAAGTTCCCCATTCCTGTTATTGATGAATTACTGGATGAATTGCATGGATCAATTTACTTCACCAAGTTGGATCTTCGTTCGGGATATCATCAAATCAGAATGAAGATTGAAGACATTCCGAAAACGACATTTAGAACTCATGAGGGTCATTATGAATTTTTGGTCATGCCTTTTGGCCTTACCAATGCACCTTCAACATTTCAAGGTTTGATGAATTCAATTTTCAAACCATTCCTTAGAAAATTTGTGTTAGTATTTTTTGATGATATACTAATCTACAGCAAGTCTTGGAAGGATCATGTTGAACATGTTGACAGGGTGCTACAACTATTGGAGGAGAAACAATTATATGCAAAAAGATCCAAATGTTTCTTTGGAGTCCAGGAGGTGGAATATTTGGGTCATATTGTATCTCATGAAGGAGTTAAGGTAGACCCTAGCAAAATTAAAGCCATTAAGGAATGGAAAATCCCCACATCCATAAAGCATCTGCGAGGATTTCTTGGGTTGACAGGGTATTATCGCAAGTTTGTTAAGAATTATGGGAGAATAGCAGCACCTCTAACAACATTATTGAAGAAAGATTCATTTTCATGGACTCCGGAAGCAACAAAGGCCTTTGAACATCTTAAAGAGGCAATGTGCCAAGCACCGGTCTTAGCTACACCGGACTTCACAAAAACCTTTATTGTGGAATGTGATGCTTCAGGAAATGGAATTGGTGTTGTTCTAATGCAAGATGAAAGACCCATTGCTTTTGAAAGTCGTCCAATCAAGGGAAAGTTTTTAAGCAAAGCTATTTATGAGAAGGAAATGTTGGCAATACTCCATGCACTTAAGAAATGGCGACCCTACCTAATGGGAAGACACTTCAAGGTAAAAACGGATCATGATAGCCTTAAATACTTTTTAGAACAAAGATTATCCTCTGAAGAGCAACAAAAGTGGGTCACAAAGATGTTGGGTTATGACTTTGAAATCATCTACAAAAAAGGGAAGCAAAATGTGGTGGCAGATGCACTCTCAAGAAAGGATGAGGATGTGGAAGCATTGTTGTGTGCCATTTCTATTATCCAACCAGATTGGATAAACGAAGCAAGGGAGGAATGGAAGAATGACGAAGAAGTGTGGGCACTTATTCGAAAGCTACAACAAGATTCCAGTACTTCTGATACATTTAGCTGGCAAAATGATTCGTTATGGTACAAAGATCGCTTATACCTCTGTAAGAATTCCCAGCTAAAACAAAAGATTCTTATGGAATTGCACACTTCTCCCTTAGGAGGGCACTCAGGATTTTTAAAAACTTACCACAGGGTTAAGAAGGAATTTTTTTGGGATGGCCTTAAATCAGATATTCAAAAGTTTGTGGCGGAATGTTTGGTTTGCCAACAAAATAAAGTTGAAACAATTAAGACACCGGGTCTATTACAACCTTTATCCATTCCAAGCCAACGTTGGGAGGAGGTTTCAATGGATTTTATCACAGGTTTACCCAAGTCTGAGGGAAAGAGTGTCATCATGGTGGTAGTTGACAGACTTACCAAGTATGCACACTTTTGTGCATTATCACATCCATTTAAAGCCAGTACAGTTTCTACTGCATTTATGGAAACAGTTCAAAAGCTACATGGAAACCCAAAGATTATTGTAAGTGACAGAGATCCCATTTTCACTGGAAATTTTTGGACAGAATTATTTTCTTGTCTTGGTACTCAGTTAGCTCATAGCTCATCTTATCATCCTCAATCTGATGGGCAAACTGAGATAGTAAACAAATGTTTGGAAGGATATCTTCGTTGCTTTGTATCTGATAAACAGACACAATGGGTCAAATGGTTGCCTCTGGCTGAATGGTGGTATAACACTTCCTTCCATACAGCAACAAAAATGACCCCATTTATGGCACTTTATGGGTATCAACCACCATCCATCACATCATATTTAAGAGAAAATTCTAAGGTTCAGGCAGTGGAACATCACATCGAACATCAACAACAAGTCCTCCAACTCTTAAAGGATAACCTCGTGTTGGCACAAAATAGAATGAAACAACAGGCAGATCAACATCGCAGTGAAAGAAGTTTTGATGTAGGTGATTGGGTATTCCTACGGCTACAACCATATAAGCAAATGTCCCTAAAGCAAGCTAAGAAGGATAATAAATTATCACCAAAGTATTATGGTCCGTACAAGGTGTTGCAAAAGATTGGTACTATGGCATACAAATTGGAGCTTCCTGCAGCTTCTCGATTGCACCCAGTTTTCCATGTTTCATGTTTAAAGAAGGTTATAGGTGACAAGCTCCCAATTCAAACAATATTGCCAGAACTTGACGAGGAAGGAAAAATTATATTGGAACCGAAAGCAGTCACAGAAACAAGAACTCGACAGCTACGAAATCGATCAATTTCAGAGTATCTTATCAAGTGGAAGAACTTATCCGCTGAAGATTCCACATGGGAGGATGAGAATTTTATGCAGAAGTATCCAGAACTACTCAAGCGTTGAGGACAACACTTTTTTGAAGGAGAGGGGCATGTTGGGTCCCTATAATACTAGTGATTACCCCATTACTATTGTAGTTATACCCCTTATTTATATTGTTGTGCCCCTATTACCCCCATATTGTTATTTCTGTGCCCCATAGAATCCCTCTATTGTTATTTTTGTGGCTTTATATTATTATTGTTAGGTCGGCTGGATTATATTGTGACTCCTTAGACTCCTATATATAGAAAGGAGGTTTTGTCATTTGTATCATCCAAGAATTGTTCATTTATGTAATGTAAAGGAGGTTGCCCCCTCGAAGAGGCTGAATTCTAAGGCGTTGATCTATCTTTTCTATCTTTTCTTGAGCTGGTTTCATAACAGGTTCTATGACAGATGATGAGTATACTAGTAGGTTCCTAGAGATGTGGAGGTAGGTGCCTTACCTCAAGGATGAGAAAGCAAAGATTCAATGGTTCATCAATGGGTTACCAACAACATATAGAGATCAGATTGAGTTTGATGAGCCTGGTCGTTGGAGGAAGCCATCAGGAAACTTAAGCATTGTTATGAGCAGTCAAAGCGTAAAGATGAGCCTAAGCGTGATTTGAATGGAAATGAGAAAGTTAAAGGGAAGTGGCCACCGAAGCAGGGAATACCTCAGGATGCAGGTGAGAAAGAAAATGTTGCTCCTTACAAGAAGTTCAATGCAGTTGAGATGGGACATGGGTCACAACCTAAAGAGAAACAAAATAGAGGTGATGGCAGGGGACTGTTGCAGTGTTGGGTATGTGGCAAAGATCATATCAAGAATGATTATCCATTATACCATGGTGGAAAGCCTCATATATACAGTGCTCAGGAGGCGCAAACAGTTGGGGATGTGGGCCATAGCATTCCTCATATTTATGCAATTATGGATAACAAGCAGACAGATCACTAGGAATCCATTATTGAAATGGAAGGTAAGTTATGTGGTCAAGTAGTTTCTATTTTGATTGACCCTGGATCTAATTATAGTTATGTTAATCCTGACCTAGTGGATAAGTGTGGTTTGAGAAAAGAAGTGCATGCAAAGTCTTGGTTGGTACAGTTGGTTACAGGTACCGAGAAGAGAGTTCACCATTGGGTAAGAGCCTGTGCATTTGAGCTAAATGGTATGCCTACATCAACACATCTAAATGTGCTTCCATTGGGATCATATAGTATGCTTTTGGGCATGGATTGGTTGTACCTCCACAGAACCAAAGTAGACTATTATGACAAGGCTATTTAGTGTCTGGAAGATAATGGGGAAAGGAGAATCTTGCAGGGAAAGAAGAATCCTACATCAGCGAGGATGGTTACAGTTATGCAAGCTAAGTGAAGTCACAGGAAGGGGTGTGTACTATTTGCAGTTCATATCTCCAATGACAAGGGTAATGATGTTGAGGATGCAAAAATCTTCAAGAGGTACCCTATATTGTAGCAGTTTTAGGATGTATTTCCCGCAAATATTTCAGAGTTGCCTCCCCACGAAGAAGTGGACTTTTCTATTGAGTTGGTACCAGGAGCGACATGAGTAGCAAATGCACCTTACAGGATAAGCACTCCACAGTTAGTGGAATTGAAGTTGCAGTTGAAGGAAATGCTTGATAATGGATACATTAGGCCAAGTGTATCACCTTGGGGTGCACCAGTGTTGTTCGTGAAGAAGAAGGATGGTACTCTTAGATTGTGCATTGATTATAGACAGCTGAACAAGGTAACCATCAAGAATAGGTATCCATTGTCAAGGATTGATGACTTTTTTACTAGTTGAAGGGAGCAACAAGTTCTCAAAGATTGATTTGAGATCAGGATATCATTAGGTATGCATCAAAGAAGAGGACATCCTACAAGACTGTTTTCCATACTAGGTATGGGCATTATGAGTTTGTTGTAGTTCCTTTCGGTTTGATTAATGCTCCGGCTACTTTTATGTGCTCGATGAATAGTGTGTTGTGTCCTTATCTGGACAAGTTTGTGATTGTATTCATTGATGATATATTGATATATTCTAAGAATGAGGAAGAGAATGCAGAACACTTAGCAGTGATATTGAGATTCCTAAGAGAGCATCAATTGTATGCCAAGCTTAGTAAATGCGACTTATTTCATTCAAAGGTACATTACTTAGGACATGTTGCTTCCAAGGAAGGCATAACAATGGATGCAGAAAAGATAAGAGTTATCATGTAATGGGCAACTCATAGGAATGTGGATGAGGTTAGGTCATTCATGGGGATAGCAGATTACTACAAGAGGCTCATTAGGAACTTCTCGTGGATTGCATATTCTATTACATCATTGCAGAGGAAAGGAAAGAAATTTGAATGGATAGAGGAATGTGCAACAAGTTTTGAGCAGTTGAAGCAGTTGTTGACAAATGCTCTGTGTCAAAGATTGCAGATCTAGACAAAGAATTCATGGTGTGTATAGATGCTTGCAAAAGGGGACTTGGTGGAGTCCTAACGTAAGAGGGACAGGTGGTGTGTTATGAGTCAAGGAAACTAAATAAGCACGAGCAGAACTATGTGACACACGATCTTGAGTTGGAAGCTATTATTCACGCCTTGAAGATGTGGAGGCACTATCTTCTTGGTAGGAGGTTTGTGTTGATGAGTGATCACAGTGGACTGAGGTACTTGTTTGACCAACCGAATCTAAATGCCATGCAAGCTATATGGTTGGCTACCCTCAGTGATTTTGACTGTGAGATCAGATACATTAAAGGAAAGGAGAACAAAGTTGCAGATTCTCTCAGTAGGAAAGTGTAATTAAACCATGTTGCAGTTGTGAGCTCGTATGGGACGAACTTACAATATCAGATCTTACAAGCAAAACAACAAGATGATAGGTACAGGGAGCTTAGGCACAGGTTAAAACAGGGAACAGGTGAACAGAATGTGGACTATCATCTCATAGCAAGTGGCTTGGTAAGATTTAGGGATAAGATCTATGTGCCGAATGGCAGTGAACTCAAGAAGCTTATCTTGAGGGAGTTTCATGTTAAGCCATATTCGAGTCACCCAGGACATCAGAAGAAATTGACAACTGTGAAGAAGTTTTACTACTGGTCAAATCTGAAGAAGGAATTGGCAGAGTTTGTTGCTACCATCCACGTGGTCTACTATAGTCATTCTGATTCTGGAGTGGAAATGGGAGGTCATTTCCATGGATTTCATTACAGGTTTGTCGAGGACATCGAAGCAGCATGATTCCATCAGGTTGTGGTTTACAAGATGAGCAAGGTAGCTCACTTCATTCCAGTGAAGGCTACTTGTTCAGCTAGTGAGGTGGCGTTGGTCTTCATAAGGGAGATAGTGAGGTTGCATGGTGTTCTGAAGAAGATTGTGTCGAACAAAGATGCTAAGTTCACTTCCAGATTTTGGAAGGAGTTATTTGCAGGTTTGGGTAGAGAGTTGGCCTACAGTACAACTTATCATCCACGGACATGTGGACAAACGTAGAGGGTCAACAAGATTTTGGAGGATATGTTAAGGATGTATGTCCTGCACCAACAATGAAGTTGGGAGGAGTATCTTCCACTAATTGAGTTTGCTTACAACAATGGTTATCAAGAGTCACTAAGGATGAGTTTGTTTGAGGCACTCTATGGGCGGATTTGTAATACTCCCATCGACTGGAGTGATCCAGTGAACTGGTTACTTATAGGATCGGACATGTTGGCCAAGATGGATAAGGAAATGCAAGTTATGAGGAAGAATCTAAAGAAACACAAGACATGCAAGAGAGTTATGCAGACCAACACAGGGAATTTAAGGAGTATCAGGTTGGGGAGCATGTGTATTTGTGCATCAAACCCAAGAAGATCTCCTTGAATATTAGACCATGTGCCAAGTTTGCATCTCGGTATTTCAAGCCTTTTGAGATCCTTGAGAGGATTGGACCAATGGCCTACAGACTTGCACTTGCCTTTGATAGTGAAAGTCTGTGATGTTTTCCATGTTTCATTGCTTAAAATATACATAAAGGATGTTGATCATGTGATCGATTGGTTTGTATTGCAAGTGTAACCAGAAGGAGAATTCCAGTTGGAACATTGGTGTATATTGCAGCGGAAATAGCTCATGCTCTAGAACCGAGAAATCAAGCAATTAAACTGTAATGGAAGCACTTTGGGCCCGATGAAACTACATGGGAGATGATTGATCAAATTTGAGCTATGTATCCTTCATTATTTACCGGTGGAGAAAATGATTTTTCAGTATGTGCACATGTCTATGTATGGTTATTGTAGTAAATACTACAATGGGTTGTGTTATAAAGCTCCAGTAAACAATATGATTTTCATCTTTTGAGCAGGATGTCATTGTAAATATTGCAATAAGCTAAGTTGTAAAGCTCCATGGGCAGTATGTTTTGCTTTTCAGCGGTTTGTTGGTCATAGGTTTCATAGAACACCGAAGATGGTGTTCCCCTAAGGGGAGGGGTCTGTAACAGCCCCGGGTTAAAATTTCATGTAATAAAGTTAATAAATGCAAAAATAAGACTAAGGTCATGGAACACATATTCCAAGTTGAATGTTGGGAAAAGTATCCTAGTGGGCATCACTTATTACTTATCATGGGTAAGGGGAAATTGGAAAGGGCATTGGGAAAGGCTTTGAAAAGGCAAAATGAAATTATTGGTATTTTATTTATGAAAATAAAGAAAATTAGGAGAAAAGGAAGGTGAAAGGTCACAGGTTGCATGTGAGGAGGAAATTGAAGGAAAATAAGGGGAAAATGAAGAAGTTAGAGGCATCAATAATAAAAAGGATTTAGAGCATCAGTTTGAAGCATTTTGTTAGTTCAGTTTTGGAATTGGTTTCAAAGAGGAGAAGAGCACCAAGAGGAGAAAGCAAGCAAGCAAGCAAAGGAAGGATAAGTAAAGCAAAATAAGGACAAGGAAAGCAAAGGAAGGACAAGGAAGTAAGGATTAAGCAAGGAAATGTTGGATTAAGCAACTTCAATGGGAATACTTGCAAGTAACAGGTTGCATGTATGATTTCCTAGCAATTTTTGGCACGCATGGTTTATGCATGTGTGTATTTGGTTCATTTGTTGTCATTGGCATGGGTTTTTCCTAATTTAATAGTGGTTTCAACCTTGCCTTGCCATTTTCAGATAACCATGGTGTGATGGGATTCATTCTTGCCTAAGATTTGGATTGTCGGAAGGTTTTTGGATCCGGGTGAGGTGGTATTAGGAAAATCCCAAGGGTTGAGGGCAGAGATGGTTTTCTCTAGGAAGCCCTCAATAGGTGGGTGGAGACAGGAAAATTCCTTAAGGGATGGTGAAGGAATTCTAAGGCATCCAAGCTCAGTTTGGTTTTGTGATCTCGGGACTGGTTTAGGTGAGATCACGATATTGTGAGGGAGGAGGTGGTTTAACCTTTGGGTTCCCTTGGTTGTTTATGGATTGGTTTATCCCATGAGATCTCGCATTCATGCTTGGAATATGGCACGAGGGTGATTGGCTGAAATAGATATCTGGTTTAGCTCAATCTATGGTCGGGTGGTACATGGAAGTCCTTGACTTGGTTAGCTTTTGCATATGATGGATAAGGTCTCTTTCCACTTATAAATCTTGAGTAATTATAATTGTTATTATGTGGCTTTAATGGATGTTTTATCATTGTTATGTATTTGGTTATATGCTGGTTATAAGCATGGTTTTATGATAGATTCAAGTTATGGCTCTTATCATGGTTTTACTTGTAAATGGATGGTTAATGAATGCATGACCTAATAGATGTTATTGCAGCTATTGTGAAAGGGAATTATACCTTCTTACTGCTTCTCAAATAAGTTTCAAATCTCTATGTTTAGATATGCATTCATGACCTGTAGATTTCATGTTCGCCATGTGTTTGACATAATGGCTGTCATGGTTAGGTTGGGTTAGGTCAAGTCCTTAATTAAGTTTTGTGTTAGAGGCTTTCTCCTTATGTCATTTATCATTCTGGAAATCTTTGTCAAGTCCTGGGGTAGTGTTATGGAGACTAACCCTGAAATAAGTGGCTTAAATATCATGGTCACTGACACAAAACTGGGTGAAAAAAACTATAGTCGCTCCCTTGTAGGCTTGTGCATGTGACTGGAGAGTTACAATCAAATTCAAGAAGTGTAATGTTAGTATCTAGGAGTCCAGATCAGTGGAAAAGCAAGTTAACTTAAGGATTGGGCACCTGGAAGGGTGGTTTGCTTCTCTGGGGTCCTATAGCACCTGAGGGAAGTTAGTAAGGTCTTGTTTTGTCGTCTCCATTTCCTTAAGGTTATGTAGGAGGTTGAGTCATGCCATAGTAGCCCTCAACTCATGTTTACCCCAACAGGCCGTTAAAGTGGGTAGATATGGGAGGAGGCATTACAATGGATTGTTTCCCTCTCAGAGAGTTTAAACACGTTAAAATATTGGTGTTATGATCTTTGATCTGGTGTTGTAGGTGGTTATTAAAGGTGTTCGTCCTATATCGAATACCCTATTCAAGTAATTGACTATAATGAAAGTTTTGGACATATTACCAAAATGAAACTCTCATACATTTTTTTTTGCATTAATAAAATTATCTCAAGTGATCATTTTTGTTGGGCTGTGGATTGTTTCCCTCTCAAAGAATTTTGAACACGCTAAAATATTGGTGTTATGATCTTTGATCTAGTTGTGTGAGTGGTTACCAAAGGTGTTTGTCCTATATGGAATATTGTTTTCATGGAATTGACTACAATGAAAACTTTGGCCCTATTGCCAAAATGAGTTCCATCCACCTTGTTGTCTCACATGGATAAGAAATCCATCATATGGATGTTAAATCCATCTTCCTATATGGGGATATACAAGAAGAAATCTACATGGAACAACCTCCTAGCTATGGTCAAAGTGACTTCAACCTTGTTTTTCACCTCAAGGAACTTCTCTATGGTATTAAACAAGCTCCTCGAGCTTGGCATTAAAAGATGGATAACTTTCTTCTTAACACAAGTTTCTATAGATGTAATTATGACACCAATGTCTACACCAAGAAAGTAGGAAGTTGTCTCTAAATCCTTAATTTTTTATGTTGATGATCTTATCCTCACTAATAATGACCCTAAACTTTTAACCACTGCGAAATCAAGTATTAAGGATAAGTTTGAAATGGAAGACTTAGGTTATTTGCATTATTTCTTTGGCCTCCAAGTATTGTAAACCAAGGAAGGAATTTCTCCTTCGTAATCTAAGTATGCATGTGAAACTTTTTCACATGGAAGATTGTAAACTAGCCCCTTCTCCCTATCAATTTAGAGTCAAACTTGTTGCCATTTGCACTACGCCTGAAATTGATGCACTATGGCATTAGAACACACATCTTGCCAAACTTATCAACTAAAATGAATAGGTAGTCATGTCCCTTCCTGGTTGTTGATAAACCTCCCACAAAGTCCATGTAAATGCTTTCCCAAGGATGAGTGGGTACATGTAAGGGATGATAGAGACTCATTTAATGTTACTAGGCTTGTTGGTACAACAAAGCATGCATCCTCTTATGAACCTAGCTACATGTTCTTGGGTTAATATACATACCTCTACAAGTTGGACATTGTCTTCCCTAAACCAAAATTTCCTGCAACCTTTGAGGTGCAAGCTTCTCTAATCAGTTGTGATCGCTCACCTTTAGGAACATATAGCTTATCTAGATTGTAAAGTAACCCGTCCTCGAGATGGTAGTCAACGATGTTGTCACCACTGTGCACGTGACTCTAGCTCTGTAACTACTGAAACACTTCCTTGAAGTCATCATCCTCTAAATATTCCTCTATGCATGCATCATGGGTAAATGGCTTCATGTGCATAAGAGTTCCTAAAGTTGCAATCTTTGATGTGGGTGGCATTGAAATCATGTCATCAAACTTGTTTGTGTTTATCTTCTTATACTTGATTACTAAATGAAACTAGTGTAGAATCCCCATCCACTTGTAATTCTTGGTCTATTGTAGCTTACTTTGGGACTGCAGGTACTATAGTCCCTAGTGATCTATGTAGATTACTGGCTCCTTTCCCATTGGATAATGTTTCCACTTCTTCATAGCTTGCACAAGGACATCAAGCTCCTTATCGTAAGTAGGGTAGTTAAGAAATATTCCATGAAATACTTCAAAATGGTAGCATACAAACCTTCCTCCATTCATTAAGACCGTTTCCATAACATATCCACTTGCATCGGTTTTTGCAAGTTTGGTAATGTCAGAAATGGTGCTTGATTGATCTTCTTATTTGGCTCCTTAAATGACCCAAACTTAAACAAGAACACACCAAATTACAGATATAACCATAAATACAAAGATGCAGCAGAAATAATACTTCATTTCATTAATATTAATTATTGAAATATACTTACAAACATAATGGAAATAAAGCTAGCTTAGGTGATGGTAGCTTATCTCTGAGAAGAGATGTGGTGGATACATGCCTATGACCTGTGCTACAATGAGGCTTAAAGGCCTATTAATTATTAAGAAATAATGGAAAACCCTAAACATCCAAAAACCTAACCCTAGGAGATGAAGCGCCAAATCTATGGGCTCCATTTGGGTAAATTGGTACATCAACTTCCTGGGTCGTAACTTTGGCATACGATCTCCATTTGACGCACACAATACCTCGTTAGAAAGATCTATCCGAGGAATACAACTTTCGAGTGGAAAACATTGATTGAAAACCCATGTGTTTCCCTAGTTTTCCCAAATAACATCGTTTAGGGCCTCAAAACGGTTCTGGAAGTTCACGACCTGAAAAACTGCCAAAAATAGTAAATTGTGCTACAATTAAGGAAACTGAAATACTGAAAGAGACAGTGGTGGGGGTCTAAGTGGAATAGGTGGGTGGCCACCAACATCCACCTAGATCAATCCTCCCCCTTAGGAAGTAATGGTCCCCATTGCGTTGAGTGCCTCCATGAGACGGGGAAACTTTTGCTGAACATGGTCCCTAATGAGCCACTTGCCTTGGTGCAAGAGTTGGCCAACTTTGACAACCCAATATATTCGGATATTCTACTAGTGAGTTTTCTTGATATGTGTATCAATAATCCGATCAGTTGTGGCATGTTCCATGCATTCTGGGTTTAACTTTATTGGTGTGAGTTGTTTTGCAATGTCTAATGTGTCCACTAATAGTGGGAAGTATGGTCGAAGGCGGTCCACATTGAACACTGAGTGCAAGCCAAGGAATGGGGGAAATGCTGAGATCAAAACCATTGTCTCCCACAACCTTGGTAATGGTGCAAGGACCATATCGGAGTGGCTTAATCTTCTGATGGCCTCTGGTAAGGCATTCTTTTTGCAAATGCAACCAAACTTTGTCGCCCCACCTGAAACTTGTGTGGCCCCTAATGTTGATCATGTTGTTGCTTGTACTTTGCATTTGACTTCTCCAAGATGTCAAGAACCTGCTAGCGGATGTGTTGGATGCATTCAATAAATATGGTCACTTTATCAACCTCGAACAATACATGTATGGATTATGTCTGTGTAGTCGCGTGAGGCATGGCAACATCAATCAGACATAATGGTTGAAATCTTAGACCCACTTGAAAGGGACTGCAATCAATCGAGCTATGGAGAGATCTATTATTACTATGTTGCAGATAGGTAAGACTCTCATCCCAGGTTCGTGGATGCTTGACTTGACAGTGCAAGGGTACCCTTGTGGGTGAGGATAAGATGTCCTTGTATTCTTCCATGACTATATCCACCTGCTTCTAATGCATGGAGGAACCCTTCTCGGGGGCCATGGATGTGGCTATGATCTTCCCCTTACTTTGAGAGAGAATCAGAAAGGAAAAAAATTTCCTAGTTTGGGAGATGATCTTACTACATTTCTTATCAAAGATCAAAGATATAGCAGTAGGCGGGGCTACCTCTAGTATCTAGTATAACTTACTACCCAAAGAAATAATAATTTAGCGGGGTCTAGACTCATATACAGCATGTCGCTTCCACAAGTATGATTGTCCTAATAATACATCACAAACTTTAAAAGGAGCAACATCACACAGTACCTCATCCGTGAAGGCCTTGATGTTGTAGGGAAGGTGGCACCACTGGCTGACGTAAAGATCTCGTCCTTGGTGAAGCCACCCAATGGTGTACAACTGCAGATGTGTTGTAGTCGGTAGGCCCAGCCACTTCATGACCTCTTCTGAAATGAGGTTCTTTTGGCTCCTGCTGTCGATAATGAACTGCAGCAGAGAACCCTTCACCCAAATCTATGAGTGGAATAGGAAATCCCCCTCCTCTGGATCTTTAAGCTTAATCTTATGGACCTTGGTGGTGGCCGCAGTGGAACTAGGCTCTGCGTTAATGATCTGCTTCCCTTTATCATTCCCCTTGTCGAGTTCTGACTCAAAGTCGGAAAATGCATATGATTCAGAAGCTTTCAGCTCTACCACCAGTGACTTCTTGGCCCTACACTCACTTGTGTTGTGAGTGGAGCTCTTATGGAACTCACACCACTTTCCCGTATCCTTCTTTGTCTTCATGGTGTTGTTCTTTGCTTGCATCTTCGACGGGTTATCCTGGGTCGCCTTGCCTTGGCTCTATACTTTTGTTTGCAATTTGGGGGCTCCTTTCCCTTGCTTGGGATTCCCAAATCCAAAGTCTCGCTTTTTCTGTTTAAACTTCTGCTCAATCTTGACAATGTATCGGTACGCCGTGATGAGTGAGAAGATGTCCAGGAACTCCATCTCATCCTAGATGTACCTATGTAGACAGTTACCATATTGAGTACCAAATTCCGCTCAGAATCCTTGATACCCAACTTTGTGCGAAGGATATGAAAAACATTAGTAAACTGTGGCACGTCTTGGTCCCTTTCGTGTCGCATCGTGGTCCACTTTATGTACTTATCCTCATATCTCTTGATAGGGTAGTACTACTCCTTGATGGCATCATAGAATGAATTCCAAGTGGGTGTGACTAAAAATAGTGAGGGTGTACTTTTGTCCTTATTCTAATAGTAGGTTTCCCACAGTCCTTGATGTGGGGGGAAACTTTGAGAAGTGCCAAAGTAATATTTTCCCTGTTGGAAAAATCATGAAGAGGAAAAATATCCTTCTAGCAGATTTAACCATTTATCTTCGGTGTCCGCATTTATCTGACCTTCAAATATGGGGATGTCAAAATTAACTTGTACCTTAAAGGGTGTGGCGCTTCTAGAGTAGCTGCTGGAAGTAGATGTGTCACCTTTGGGTAGCCGCTGAAGGATCTAGGCAAAGTTGTCCATCATCGTGTTCCTCTGTCGCTTGAAGGCTTCTTCGAGCAAGATTTTGAAAGGATATACTACCCCCTCATATTTCTTCTCTTCCGCCCTAGGAGTCTATCGATATTTGCAAGGTTGGTCTTGCAAAGGTTCAACCAGTTCGAGCCCTAACTCCTTATATTCCGACCTTGTTGGGGACATGCAAAGGAAAACAAAGAAAGAGCTGACCACTCTGATACCATTGATTCGAACTTAAACAGGAATGCAACAAATTACAAATATAATAATAAATACATAGATGCAACAAAAATAACACTTCATTTCATTAATATAAAACACTAAAATACGCTTACAAACAGAATGGAAATAAGGCTAGCTCAGGCGATGGTAGCTTATCTCTGGGAAGAGGTGTGGCGGCTGCATGCCTCTAAATAGTGTTACAATGAGGCTCAAAGGCTTATTTATTGTTGAGAAACAATGTAAAACGCTAAACATCCAAAAACCTAACCCTAGGTGATGAAGCGCCAAAACTATGGGCCTTGTTTGGGTAAATTGGTACATCAAATTCTTGGGGCCGTAACTTTGGCATACAATCTTTGTTTGATGTGCACAATACCTCGTTAAAAAGATCTATTTGAGGAATACAACTTCCAAGTGGAAAACTTGGTTGCATGGCCCATGTTTGCCCCAATTTTCCAAAAAAACGTTGTTTAGGGCCTCAAAACAGCTTTGGAAGTTGAGGACCCGAAAAACTGCCAAAAATAATAAACTGTGCTACAATTAAGGAAATTGAAATACTGAAATAGATAGTGGTGGGGGTCTAAGTGGAATAGGCGAGTGGCCATCAACATCCACCTAGATCAGTCCTCCCCCCTTAGGAAGCAATGGTCCCCATTGCGTTGAGTGACCCCATGAGATGGGGAAACTTTTGTTGAACTTGGTCCCTGGTAAGCCACTTGCCTTGGTGCAGGATTTGGCCAACTTTGACAACCCGATATAGTTGGATCTTCTACTAGTGAGTGTTCTTAATCTATGTGTCCATAGTCCAATTAGTTGTGGCACGTCCCATGTAGTCAGGGTTTAACTCTGTTGGTGTGAGTTGTTCTGCAATGTCTGATGTGTTCAATAATCGTGGGAAGTATGGTCGAAGGCAGTCCACATTGAACAATGGGTGCAGGCCAAGGAATAGGGGAATGTTGAGCTCAAAATAATACTTCCACAACCTTGGTAATGGTGTAAGGACCATATCAGAGTGGTTTAAGCTTCCGATGGGCTCCAGTAAGGTGTTCTTTCTGCAAATGCAACCAAAATTTGTCGCCCACCTGAAACTTGTGTGACACCTGATGTTGATCATGTCATTGTTTGTACTAGGCATTTGACTTCTCCAATATGTCGTGAACCTGCTAGCGGATGTGTTGGATGCGTTCAATAAATCTGGTCGCTTTATCAGCCTTGGACAATATATGTATGGATTCTGTCTTTGTAGTCAAATGAGGCATGATAATATTAATCAGACACAATGGTTGAAATCCTAGACCCTCTTGAAAGGGACTGCAACCAATCGAGCTATGGAGAGGTCTATTATAATTGTGTTGCACATAGGGAAGACTCTCATCCCAGGTTCGTGGATGCTTGACCTGACAGTGCAAGGGTGCCCCTATGGTTGAGGAGAAGATGTTCATGTATTCTTCCACGATTGTATCCACCATCTTTTTCTACGTGGACGAACCCTTCCTATGGGCCATGGATGTGGCTACGATCTTCCCCTTATTTTGAGAGGGAATAAGAAAGAAAATAAATCTCTCGGTATGGGAGATGATCTTACTACATTTCTTAGCAGAGATCAATGAGATGACGGTAGGAGGGGCTACCTCTGGTATCATGTATAACTTACTAACGAAAGAAATAATAATAGAGCAGGGTATATATTCATATACAACATGTAACTTCCACAAGTATGGTTGTCCTAATAATAGATCACAAAATTCAGGAGGAGAAACATCACACAGTACCTCATCCGTGAAGGGCTTGAGGATGTAGGGAAGGCGACACTGTCGGCTAATGCGAAGAACTCATCCTTGGTGAAGCCAATCTATGGTGTACGAATGTAGATTTGATGTAGTCATTAGGCCCAGCCGCTTTGCGAACTGTACTGAAATGGCATTTTTTTGGCTCCTGATGTCGACAATGAACTGTAGCGGAGAACCCTTCACCCACATCTCTGAGTGGAATAGGCGTTCCCCCTCCTCTGGATCTTCAAGCTCAATCTTCTAGATCTTGGTGGTGGCCACGGTTCTGACTCAAAGTCATAACATGCATCTAATTTGGGAGCCTTTAGCTTGGCCACCAGTGACTACTTGGCCTGACACTCACTTGTGTTGTGTGTGGAGCTCATATGGAACTCACACCACTTTCTCGTTTCCTTCTTTGTCTTTGTGGTTTTGTTCTTTGTTTGCAACTTCGGCGGGTTATCCTCGGTCATCTTGCCTTAGCTCTATCCTTTTCTTTGCAGTTTGGCGGCGCCTTTCCCTTGCTTCGGATTCACATATCCAAAGTCTCGTTTTTTTGTTTAAACTTCTGCTCAATCTTGACAGTGTCTCGGTACGCCGTGCCGAGTGAGGAGATATCTGGGAACTCCATCTCGTCCTAGATGTAACTATGTAGACAACCATGGTACTTGAGTACCAAATGCTGATCAGAATGCTTGATACCCAACTTCGTGCGAAGGGTATGAAAAACATTGGTAAAATCCGGCATGACTTGGTCCTTTCCCTACCACAACGTGGTCCAATTGATGTATTTATCCTCATAGTTCCCGATAGGGTAGTACTACTACTTGATGGTCTCTCGAAACGAATTCCAAGTGGGTGTGGTTGAAAATAGTGAGGGTGTACTTTCGTCCTTCTTCTCACTATAGGTTTCCCACCAGTCTTTGACGTGGGGGGCAACTTTCAGAAGTGTAAAAGTAATATTTTCCCGGCTGGAAAAATCATGAACAGAAAAATATCCTTCTAGCATATTTAACCATTTATCTACGACATCCAAAACTATCTGACCTTCAAATATGGGGATGTCAAAGTTAACTTGTACCTTAAAGGGTGTGGCGCTTACAAAGTAGCTGCTGGAAGGAGATGTGTCACCTTTGGGTAGCCGCTAAAGGATCTAGGTAAAGTTGTCCATCATCGTGTTCCTTTGTCATCCGAGGGATTCTTCGAGAAAGATTTTGAAAGGATCTCCTGCCCCCTTGTCTTTCTTCTTTTCTTCCATGGGAGGTCGTTGAGATTTGCGAGGCTGGTCTTGCAAAGGTTCGACCAGTTTGAGCCCTAACTCCTTATATCCCGACCTCATTAGGGACATGCAAAGAAACATAGATAAAGAGTATACCGCTATGATACCACTTATCTAAACTTAGACAAGAATGCAACAAATTAGAGATATAACCATAAATACAGAGATGCAACAAAAATAACACTTCATTTCATTAATATCAAATACTGAAATATGCTTACAAACAAAATGGAAATAAGGCTAGCTAGGGCGATGGTAGCTTATATCTAATAAGAGATGTGTTGGCTACATGCCTCGAAACTATGTTACAATGAGGCTCGAAGGTCTATTTATTATTGAGAAACAAAGGAAAACCCTAAACATCCAAAAACCCAACCCTAGGAGATGAAGCGCCAAAACTATGGGCCTCATTTGGGTAAATTGGTACATCAACTTCCCGAGGTCGTAACTTTGGCATACGATCTCCGTTTGATGTGCACAATACCTCGTTAGAAAGATCTATATGAGGAATACAAATTTCAAGTGGAAAACATCAGTAAAGAAACCATGTTTGCCCTAGTTTTCCAAAAAAAATGACGTTTAGGGCATCAAAATGGTTCCGAAAGTTCAGCACCTGAAAAACTACCAAAAAAAGTAAATTGTGCTACAATTCAAGAAACTAAAATACTGAAAGAGACAATGGTGGGGTTTCAAGTGGAATAGACATGTGGCCACCAATATCCACCTAGATCAGTCATCCACCCTTAGGAAGCAATTGTCCCCATTGCGTTGAGTGCCTCCATGATATGGGCAAACTTTTGTTGAACTTGGTCCCTGGTGAGCCATTTTCCTTGGTGCAGGAATTGGCAAGCTTTGACAACCTGATATAGTTGGATCTTCTGCTAGCGAGTGTTCTTGATCTATGTGTCCATAATCCAATCAGTTTTGGCTTGTTCCATGTAGTCTGATTTTAACTCTATTGGTATGAGTTGTTCTGCAATGTTTGATGTGTTCAGTAATGGTGTGAAGTATGGTCGAAGGCGGTCCACATTGAACACTGAGTGCAAGCCAAGGAATGGGGGAATATGAGATCAAAACGATTGTCTCACAAAACCTTGGTAATGGTGTAAGGACCATATCAGAGTGGTATGAGCTTCTGATGGGCTTTGGTAAGGCATTTTTTCTGCAAATGCAACCAAACTATGTCGCCCACCTGAAACTTGTGTGACACCTGATGTTGATCATGTCGTTGCTTGTAGTTGGCATTTGACTTCTCCAAGATGTCATGAACCTGTTAGTGAATGTGTTGGATGCGTTCAATAAATTTGGTCACTTTATCAACCTCAGAAAATACATGTATGGATTATGCTTGTGTAGTCGCATGAGTCATGGAACATCAATCAGACGCAATGGTTGAAATCTTAGACCCACTTGAATTGCAACTAGTCGAGCTATGGAAAGCTCTATTATAAACGTGTTGCACATAGGGAAGATTATCATCGCAGATTCATGGATGCTTGACCTGACAGTGCAAGTGTACTCCTATGGGTGAGGAGAAGAATTCCCTGTATTATTCCACAACCGTATCCACCTGCTTCTGTTGCGTGGAGGAACCCTCCCAGGGGCCATGGATTTGGCTATAATCTTCCCCTTACTTTGAGAGTGAATAAGAAAGAAAACAAATTTCCCATTATGGGAGATGATCTTACTGCATTGCTTGGTAGAGATCAAAGAGATGGTGATAGGTGGGGCTACCTCTGGTATCATGTATAATGTACTACCCAAAGAAATAATAACATAGCGGGGTCTAAACTCATATACAACATGCCACTTCCATAAGTATGGTTGTCCTAATAATACATCACAAACTTCAAGAGGAGCAACATCACACAATACCTCACCCGTGAAGGGATTAATGTTGTAGGGGAGACAACATTGTTGGCTGACGGGAAGATCTCGTCCTTGGTGAAGCCACCCAATGGAGTATGAATGCGAATGTGTTGTAGTAGGTAGGCCCAACCACTTCATGACCTCTACTGAAATGAGGTTCTTTTAGGTCTCGATGTCAACAATGAACTGCAATGGAGAACCCTTCACCCACATCTGTGAGTGGAATAGGTGTTCCCCCTCCTCTGGATCTTCAGGCTCAATCTTCTGGATCTTAGTGGTGGCCACGGTGGCACTAGGCTACATGTCAATGATATGCTTCCCTTTGTCATTCCCCTTGCCAGGTTCTGAATTAGAGTTAGAACATGAGTCTGATTCGAAGCCTTGAGCTCGGCCACTAGTGACTGTTTGGCCTGACACTCACTTGTGTTGTGAGTGGAGCTCTTATGGAACTCGCACCACTTTCTCGTGTCCTTCTTTTTCTTTGTGGTGTTGTTCTTTGCTTGCAGCTTCGGTGGGTTATTCTATGTCCCCCCACCTTGGCTTTTTCCTTTTATCTGCAGTTTGTGGGTTCCTTTCACTTACTTTAGATTCACAGATCCAAAGTCTCGCTTTTTCTATTTAAAATTATTCTCGATCTTGACAATGTATCGGTACATCGTTCCGAGTGAGGAGAAGTCTAGGAGGTCCATGTCATCCTAGATGTACCTATGTACACAGATGCGATACTTGAGTACCAAATACCGCTCAGAATCCTTAATACCCAACTTCGTACGAAGGGTATGAAAAACATTGGTAAACTCTAGCACGTCTCGGTCCCTTCTTGCTGCAGTGTGCTCCACTTTATGTATTTATCCTCATAGCTCCCGACAGGGTAGTACTGCTCCTTAATGACGTCCCAAATGAATTCCAAGTGGGTGTGGATGAAAATAGTGAGGGTGTACTTTCATCCTTCTTCTCACAATAGGTTTCCCACTAGCCCTTGATGTGGGGGGCAACTTTGAGAAGTGAAAAAGTAATCCTTTTCTGGCTGGAAAAATCATGAACAAAAAAATATCCTTCTAGCAGATTTAACCATTTATCTACAATGTTCACATCTATCTGACCTTCAAATATGGGGATGTCAAAGTTAACTTGTACCTTAAAGGATGTGGCACTTTCAGAGTAGCTATTGAAGGAGATGCGTCACCTTTGGATAGCGCTGAAGGATTTGGGCAAAGTTGTCCATCATCGCATTCCTCTGTTGCTCGATAGCTTCTTCAAGCAAGATTTTGAAAGGATCTCCTACCCCCTCATCTTTATTCTCTTTCTCCATCGGAGGCTGTCGGGATTTGCGAGGCTGGTCTTGCAAAGGTTTGACCAGTTCGAGCCCTAAATCCTTATATCCTGACCTTGGTGGGGACATACAAAGAAAATAAAGAAAGAGCAAACCACTCTGATACCACTGATCCAAACTTAAACATGAATGCAAAAAATTAGAGATATAACCATAAATACATAGATGCAGCAGAAATAACACTTCATTTCATTAATATCAAATACTAAAATATGCTTACAAACAGAATGGAAATAAGGCTAGCTTGGGCGATGGTAGCTTATCTCTGAGAAGAGATGTGGTAGATACA
The DNA here is from genome assembly GCA_031772625.1 of Pinus tabuliformis. Taxonomy (NCBI): domain Eukaryota; kingdom Viridiplantae; phylum Streptophyta; class Pinopsida; order Pinales; family Pinaceae; genus Pinus; species Pinus tabuliformis. The sequence continues at coordinate 431,780,622 of CM062808.1, read as the reverse complement.
TGCATCTGAATTGTGTGACAATGAGGTTCGAAGGCTTAATTATTATTGAGAAACAATGGAAAACCCGAAACATCCAAAAACCTAACCCTAGGAGATGAAGCGCCAAAACTATGAGCCCCGTTGGGGTAAATTGGTACATGAACTTCCCGGGGGTCGTAACTTTGGTATACTATCTTTGTTTGATGCACACAATACCTCGTTAGAAAGATCTATCTGAGCACTACAAATTCTAAGTGGAAAACATATGCCAAGGACCCATGTTTGCCTTGATTTTCCCCAAAAATATCATTTAGGGCCTTAAAACGACTCTAGAAGTTCAGCACCCAACAAAAAACTGCCAAAAATAGTAAATTGTGCTACAATAAGGAAATTGAAATACTGGAAGCGATAGTGGTGGGGGTCCAAGTGGAATAGGTGGGTGGCCACTAACATCTACCTGGATCAGTCCTCCCCCCTTAGTAAGTAATGGTGCCCATTGCATTGAGTGCCTCCATGAGATGGGGAAACTTCTGTTGAACCTGGTCCCTTGTGAGCCACTTGCCATGGTGCAAGAGTTTGCTAGATTTGACAACCTGATATAGTTGGATCTTCTGTTGGCAAGTGTTCTTGATATGTGTGTCGATAATCCAATAAGTTGTGGCATATTCCATGCAGTTTTGGTTTACTCTGTTGGTGTGAGTTTTTCTGCAATTTCTGTCCAGTAATTGTGGGAAGGCGATCCACATTGAACATTGGGTGTCGGCCAAGGAATGGGGGAATGATGAGCTCAAAAGAATTGTCTCCCACAACATTGGTAATGGTGTAAGGACCATATCGGAGTGGTCTAAGCTTCTAATGGGCTCTGGTAAGGTGTTCTTTCTGCAAATGCAACCAAACTTTGTCGCCCACCTAAAACTTGTGTGGCACCTGATGTTGATCATGTCATTGCTTGTACTTGGCATTTGACTTCTCCAAGATGTCGTGAACCTGCTGGTAGATGTGTTAGATACGTTCAATAAATCTGGTCGCTTATTAGCCTTAGATAATACATTTATGGATTCTGTTTGTGTAGTCGCATGAGGCATGGCAACATCAATCAGACACAATGGTTGAAATCCTAGACCCACTTGAAAGGGACTGTGACCAGTCGAGCTATGGAGAGCTCTATTATAACTGTGTTACACATAGGGAAGATTCTCATCTCAGGTTCATGGATGCTTGACCTGATAGTGCAAGGGTACCCCTATGGTTGAGGAGAAGATGTCCCTGTATTCTTCCATGACCATATCCACCTTCTTCTATTGAGTGAAGGAACCCTTCCCAGGGGCCATGGATGTGGCTATGATCTTCCCCATACTTTGAGAGTGAATAAGAAAGAAACAAATTTCCTAGTCTGGGATATGATATTACTATATTTCTTACTAGAGATCAAAGAGATGGTGGTAGGTGGGGCTACCTCCGGTATCATGTATAACTTACTACCCAAAGAAATAATAACAAAGCGGGGTCTAGACTCATATACATCATGACACTTCCACAAGTATGGTTGTCTTAATAATACATCACAAACTTCAAGAGGAGCAACATCACACAGTACCTCATCCATGAATGACTTGATGTTGTAGGGAAGGCGACACTTTTGGCTGACGTGAAGATCCCGTCCTTGGTGAAGCCACCCGATGGTGTATGACTACAAATTTGTTGTAGTCGGTAGGCCCAACCGCTTCATGACCTCTGCTGAAATGAGGTTCTTTTGGCTCCCGTTGTCAACAATGAACTATAGTGGAGAAACCTTCACCCACATCTGTGAGTGGAATAAGCGTTCCCCCTCCTCTGGATCTTCATTCTCAATCTTCTTGATCTTGGTGGTGGCCACGGTGGCAGTACTCTCCACGTCAATCGTCTGCTTCCCTTTGTCATTCCCCTTATCAATTTTTGACTCAAAGTCAGAACATGCGTCTAATTCGGAAGCCTTCAACTCGACCACTAACTGCTTGGCCCGACACTCACTTGTGTTGTGAATGTAGCTCTTAGGAACTCACAACACTTTCCTGTGTCCTTATTTGTTTTTGTGGTGTTATTATTTTCTTGCAGCTTTGGTGGGTTATCCTGGGTTGCTCTTCTTGGCTCTATCCTTTGCTCTACAGTTTGGGGGCACCTTTCCCTTGCTTTGGATTTGCAGATCCAAAGTCTTGCTTTTCTGTTTAAACTTCTACCCAATCTTGACAACGTATCAGTACGTCATTCCGAGTGAGGAGATGTCTAGGAAATCCATCTCATCTTGAACGTACCTATGTAGATAGTTATGGTACCTGAGTACCAAATGCCGCTTAGAATCCTTGATACCCAATTTCATGCGAAGGGTATGAAAAACATTGGTAAACTTCGACACGTCTTGGTCCCTTATGTGCCGCAACATGCTCCACTTTATGTATTTATCCTCATAGCTCCTGATAGGGGAGTACTTCTCCTTGATGGCATCCCAGAGCGAATTCCAAGTGGGTGCAGCTGAAAATAGTGAGGGTGTACTTTCATCCTTCTTCTCACATTAGGTTTCCCACTAGTCCTTGACGTGGGGGTCAGCTTTGAGAAGTGCAAAAGTAATATTTTCCTGGCTGGAAAAATCATAAATAGAAAAATAACCTTCTAGTAGATTTAAGCATTTATCTACAGCATTAGCATCTATCTAAACTTCAAATATGGGGATGTCAAAGTTAATTTGTACCTTGAAGGGTGTGGCGCTTCTAGAGTAGCTGCTAGAAGGGGATGAGTCACCTTTGGGTAGTCATTGAAAGATCTGGGTAATGTTTTCCATCATCATGTTCCTTTGTCGCTCAAGGTCTTCTTCGAGCAAGATTTTGAAAGGATCTACTACCCCCCCGTCTTTCTTCTCTTCTGCCATGGGAGGCCGTTGGGATTTGCGAGGCTAGTCTTGCAAATGTTTGACCAGTTTGAGCCCTAACTCCCTATATCCTGACCTCGTCGCGGACATGCAAAGAAAAATGGAGAAAGAGCAAACCACTCTGGTACCATTGATCCTATTAGGATTCCAAGAAACTTTCCTAGGTTGTAGCTTGGAGATGCCTGGTAACATATAAATTCAACTTATTGTTACAAATGGATGAATGGAAGGAATGATGCTTGTCCAAGCCAGATAACCACTTCTATTTTGTCTCACTCTAGACATGCGTGAACACCCCTAGACTACAAGGCTTTAGACCACCAACTACTCACAGTTTAAAGATTGGGTGAATATGGAGAATACTGACCACACCAACAGATGCACAAGACCATGTGATGGCCGGCTGCAACCAGTAAAGAAGTCTACAAATCTAATCTCCTAATACATAGACAGGATGACAGCTCTCTGGCACTAGATGAATAGAAACCTGAATAACTTATGCAATGATACATACAAGTCTTTAACACAGAGATAGGATGACAGCTACTCTAATGCTAAACATCAAGAGTTCAAGCATACAACATATCAGGCATAGCTTGGAACAGAAGAGAAATGGAAAGTGAGCAATTAACAACAAAAGAAGCTTGTATTAGTTGAAAATGAAGACGAGACGCTACAAGTGTCAAAATAGTTACAGTCTCCAGAAGTTGAACCTTACATCAAAACATCAACCATCAACCCTGATTACATCTTGTTTTTGGGTATATATAGAGTTTCATTACAAAGGCACTTGGCCAATTTAGGTATGGAGGGGTCATAATTGACCACCAACTGCATTTAACTGCCTGATGGAGTCTCTGAGTGCGTTTTCTTGCTTCAGTGGATGAATCTGATCTTTTCAGGTGCTCTGCTGTCCTCTCAGGCAGCTGGAGTGTTCGTATCAATGAAGTTCCATAACTGCTAAATGCAGTTACATGCTCACGCTTTGTCCTTTTTCTCTTCGGCCATACTGTCTGTTAAATGTGGTTGTTGAGGAGCAACTGCAACTGGTACTGGTGAGCCAGTCGCCTTCGTCCTTCGGGCACACGGAACGGTCAAGGGGTGTGGACTGCATAGTGAGTGGATGAGTCAGATGAAGGAGCAAGATTGGTCGTCGGATCGGGAGGATAGACAACGGAGGATATCGGAAGAAGCAGGAGCGGGATGAACGTGGGCCATTGGATCTTAGATGAATAGATCCAACGGTGATCGGGCGGCGAAGGCGCGCAACGATTATCGGGCAGGGACGAAGGATTAAGCGGTAAGTGGTATTGATCACACCACCTTTGGGAATTAGGCGGTAAAAGGGTGAGGGTGCGCGATTCCATTCAGCGCGTGACATGTAGCGGCGGAGGAGAGATAAAAACCGCTCTCCATCGCGCGCTAACGTCCCATCACTTTGTGGGTGTAGGGAGAGCGATTGTCGTTGGATCTTCGGCGGAGGCGATCGGATGGCGGGGGAAATGGTTGTGCAAGTCGCTTTGTCGGGCATGACGGGAGTCATTGGATCGAGAGGGGAAAAAATCAATGGTTGTGATTTAAAGAGGGGTTTATGAGCGCGCGGGGCTATACGGATAAGGTTTTATGGTAATTTTAGGCCTTTACATATAGCGGTATGCGATTGCAATCAGATCGCATCGACAGAAACCAAAGGGGCGCAGCCTTTACACACACATGGATGCGACTTGCGATAGCGAATAAACCCGGACCCGATAAAGGAATTGATCATTTTTTAGGACTGATGAAGGGAGAATGAGTAGGGCAAAGGAAAAGGAGAAAGTGACCATTACAAGCTTCTTTTGAGCATGACCAAGGACCAAGCTCACTTCCGACCTTTAGAAAATCATCATCATATAGCAGAGCTAACACTAGATCCTTCTGGGGATGAGATCCTCCCTGTGAGGTCTCAAGAACTGTAGATCAATGCCTTTCCTATGAAAACCAGATTAGCAAAATTTCCTAGTGTTCCATTGGGCATGGAGTCTAATTGTGCCTGCACCTAAAACTTGTAAAAAGAACACATTTACAATGCTGGGGCCTAAAGGCCTTAAACAACAGAAATCTTCAAAAACTGCCCATTTACTGGGCCATCAAAATTATTTCTCCTTCCAAACTCTGCAGCATGAGAGTATTATTTCCTTGGACCTGGGCGATGACAAATGGTCCTGTCCATAGAGAATTTATTTTACCAGGACCTCCCTGCCTTTCCTTTAGTGCATCCCATTGGCGAAAATAGTCATCATACTAAACATTGACCCTCTTTGCCTTTCTATGAAAGGTCTCCTTCTCTTGGTCAATATTCATTGTTGGCTAGTTGAATTGTTTATGAATTAAACATTCAAGTACCACATTAATTGTCAACCAGGGAAAGTCTTTTTATTCCAAAGGCTACTGCGTACTGTATGTACTTAAATTCTAAAAGCATTGAAAAGCTATAGTATACGTGATTCTTACGCTATGTCATTACAGTACTTGTTAAAATAAAAGCAATTAATTAAAGCTACAAATCTGGAAAGCAAAGTGATGGATGCTCTGTTGGCAGAGGATTAGGACCCTATCCTCCAGGTGGGGACGTTCAGCACCTGCCCCTGTAATCAGATTACTAATGCACACTGCACTCTCATTCACCGGTGAGAAACAAACTCAAGTGATTAATGAAATAGAGTACTAGCAAAACAGAAAATACCAAAGGTAATGCTATAAAATCCAAACAGAGTACCAGAAAGAAACGATTGCACACTTACACACTTGACAAGAAAGTAAATGGGTGAATCTTGTGAGGAAGGTGGGCCCAGTCCCTCTCACAAGATTCCCCAGGAAAACGAAGACTGGATTAAGTGCTCAAAACAGTTTTATATTCATCTGCCAAAAAGATTTGAATACAATAAAGTTCAGACTTGCTGATGTTCTCAAGATCTCTTCTTACAGACTGACCATAGACGCTGACTAATCCCCTTTTCATGTAGATGTCTCCTCTTTATAGAGGAGACATCTATTACAATAAAGTATTACAGCCCATTCAGTTAACCCATTCTATCAAAAATAAGCGTTTCAGAACGCTGTTACAACAGTATGATAATATGTTCTTTCTTGGGTTCTGGCTGTTACACAGCTGGTAACTGACTTCGACTGTCTCCTCGGGATCTTCACATTCCTTTGCCGTTTCCCCATGCTGTTCCTGATTTAGGCCATGCTGACTGTGTTCTTCTTGCTTTAGACCTCTGCTTGATTATGCCACGTCAGGGTTCTTTAAATAGTTGCCATCTGTTATTCGTGGCTGTTACAAAATAGCTTGCTTTAGGTGATTGCTGTTGCTAACTGTAGCAACTACGAAGTTGCTGCTTCTGGTGTTGCAGCAACTGCGTAGTTGCTGTTTCTGGTGTTACAGCAACTGCGTAGTTGCTGTTTCTGGTGTTACAGCAACTATACATTATAATTCCTGCAAGCTTAAGGCAATTACTTGACAGTTTAGTCAGCGTTTCCAAGGATAAATATAAAGATATTCACGAATATGCAATGAACAATTAAACATAGATATGCGGGAGGTTACTTCGTACCTTGGGGCAATTATGTCATTATAAAATAAAAGCTTTCAACCTATGACTGCAAAAGGATAATAATACGGCAAAAAGATAAGGTCAAAAATAGGTCAATTCTGAGTCCCAACATCCCCCCCAACTGAAGAGATTGCATGTCCCCATGCAATGGCTACTCTGAGTCTAAGTCGGAGAACTGGGACGAACAATGCAGATTACTAAGACAATAGCTGTAGGGAGTAGCATCAAACTTCTTTCTGAAACCACAAACAGTTTGTATATGCTTCCATGCTGCCGCTTCTTCCCTGTTAGATAGTCCAAACTGGCCCTTATACTGATCACCAGACAACCATAAAAGTGGAAATTTAAATTTATAACCCATCCAATTTTCAGCACAATGCTGCATGCATTCAACATACTGAGGTACCCTTGAAAGTGCTACCTGCAGATTTGATGGGTTATACGGGTGATATTCCTGCCTTTCTGCGGGGCAGTTTTCCCAAAACAGTTTATTTGCTTTAACAGCCAAGGATGCTTTGGTCTTTACATAACGCTGACAGTCTGTTAGGACCTCTGTTTGCAGTTTCATGACATGATCCTTCATATCAGGGTCGCTTACCATTTTTAGGTGTTGTGAAATGAAAGTGGCAGCGTTCTGTGGTTCAGCTCGAATCCACAGAAGACAATTCTGTTCGTTATGGTGGGATGAGACAAAGGCATTCTGCCAGGTAAGTTGATTAGCCAAAAAGGAGATGAAGGCTCTCAGCTGTATGTCACCAACTACAGGTATCATGTTCATGTTCCTTTCTTCAGACACTGCCTCATTATGGAGGTATAGTTCACATAGCAGGTTTTGATCGTTTTTGGATGCCTTTGCAAAGGTCTGCATAAACTGCTCTGTTGTGACCACTTGATGAGGCCTCCCCTCTTTGACAGCCTTCAGCTGTATAAATGCAAGTCTTTCCCTAAAAAATGTAGCATAGTTAGAAGAGGGTTTCCTTGTGGCAAGCATTCTTTGACATAACTCAAACATCTGGGACATTCTGTCTTTTAGTTCCTTGATTTCTTTATACTGGGCCCTACACTGTTCCAGTGCTTCCCAGTTCTTATAAGCATGATCAAACCAGGTCCCCTTTTGTTGTTCGAATGCTTTGCCTTGAGACTGCTGATATTCTCTCCACCACTTACCTTTTAGTTCCTGAAAACTCTCCGTTTCTATACATGCATCACTAACAGTGGGGAGCTCTGTTTGTATACAGGCATCAACCAGGATCATCTGCTCTGTTGGAGTGGGCTGGGATGATCCAACATCTCTCTCTTCATCTCTGACTAGAGTTTCTTCCTCCTGTTGTACTAATCCATTTTGCTCCAAGGTGATTTTGGTGGGCCAGGGTGAATCTGTCCCTTTTTCTTCGACTTCTCCTTGCTCCTTGGCAGTTTGACTGAGGCTGGGCGAATTCAATTCTTCTTTATTCCCTTCTGAAACTATTTGTTCTTCCTCCATAATAATCTGGGTAGGCCGTGATGAGTCTGTATCTTTTTCTTCTTCTTCTAGCTGCTTGGCAACTTGAATAGGGCTAGGTGAGTCCAGTTTTCCTTCATTTTCTCCTGAAACTATTTCTTCTTCCTCCATAATACTCTGGGTAAGCCGGGGTGAGTCTGTACCTTTTTCCTCATTTCCTTCTATGTCTTCTTCTCGTTCCATAACACTTTCAGTGTTTCCTTCTTCATTTCCTGGTTCTTGTGTAGCTTCTTCTTCCATAGCAGATTGGGTAGGCCGGGGTGAATCCTTGTTCTCCTCTTTCTTTTCTTCCTGCATAGTGTCAGCAAGCTCCTCTGTTTGTTCCTGTGCAGTCTCTGAAGAACTTACTGGTTCTTGTGTGTCAGTAAGCTCTTGGTCTTGTGCAGTTTCAGGTGAACTTACTGGTTCTTGTGTGTCAGTAAGTCCTTGATCTTGTGCAGTCTCAAGTGAACTTACTGGTTCTTGTGTGTCAGTAAGTCCTTGATCTTGTGCAGTCTCAGGTGAACTTACTGGTTCTTGTGTGTCAGTAAGTCCTTGATCTTGTGCAGTCTCAGGTGAACTTACTGGTTCTTGTGTGTCATTAAGTCCTTGATCTTGGTCCTGCATCTTCTCTGGAGAGCCTGTTGGTTCTTGTGTAGCAACAAGTCTCTCTGTCTGCACTTCTTCTGAAGATCCTTTTGGTTCTTGTGTAACAACAGGTCTGTCTGTCTGCACTTCTTCTAAAGGACCTGTTGGTTCTTGTGTGTCAACAGGTTTTTCTGCCTGCATTTCTTCTAAAGGACCTGTTGGTTCTTGTGTGTCAACAGGTTTTTCTGCCTGCATTTCTTCTAAAGGACCTGTTGGTTCTTGTGTGTCAACAGGTTTTTCTATCTCAGCAGAGGATTGTGGGATTTCTATTTCTGCATTAGCAGAATCCTTTGTTTCATCTTCAGCAGCGGAGGCTTCCTTCATTGGTTCTTGTACTACCTTATATCCTGCCTGAGTATATATTTCACCACAATTTGTACACATATATTCGTTATCTTTACTTTTCTCTGCTGCAGACGCTACTCTTGCTAAAACATGCAGGCTGAATTCTTTCTGATATGCTTCCCTGACCCTTATTATCTCTTCTTGATAGTCCTGAATCTGAGATTTCAGAAACTCAATTTCTTCTTGTAGGGCAGGTATAGTAGGCTGATCCTGTGGGACAGTAGATTCCAGTGGAGGCAGAGGTTGTGCTTCGTCAATTTGATCAGTATTCCCCACAGGTGGTTCTTGTGTATCACCTGGGGTAGTGGCTGTTTCTTGTATTGCAGCCACTTGGTCACTATCACTCTGGGTGTCGGCAGCTGGTTCTTGTGTATCAGCTGCCTTAAGATATGATGTCACGAAGCTATGAACGCTCTGCATCTCAGCCTCTGTGGGTGAGGGAGAGGAGTTTCGAGGAGTGGTTGGAGTGCGGGTTCTTAAAGCGATGGATGGTGAACTGGAGGAATTAGGGGATTCAACTACTACCGATTTTCGTTTTGGTAGAGAAGCAGGGAATTGAGGCGTTTTTCTCTTCCTGCTGGCCTTTAAGGTAGGGACAGTAGTCGGGGTAGTAGGTGCTTTGGTTGAAACCCTAGTTCTTCTTCTTTTTGCTGGGGTTTTCTTTTCCTGCTGCATTTTTCGTTTAAGCTGAGTAATTGGGATATTATCATCGGAATCATCAGTAGAAATACTGAGTATGGGAGCGGAAGGATTGGTCCTTTTGGGAGATGTGGTTAATTCCGCTGCCCCTTGTTCATTCTCAGTAACGTGCAGGGGTGTTTGCTGGGGTTGTTCGGGAATATGCTCTGTTTGCTGAGGGTTTTCCAAAGGGATTTGTTCAGGCATGTCGTCCGTTTGCTGAGGAAGCTCTTGGTCTTGCTGAGGTGTGTCCTCAGTTTGACGAAGAGTTTCCTCTTGTTGATGAGGACCTTCATGCTCTGACTGTGGAATTCCTTCCTCCAGATGGGGATTAATGGGGGGTGGAGGGTTGTTTAGAGCGAGGGCTCTGTTAATCAGCAATTGGGCTAAGCGATGATGTTTTAGGGAGAGAACTGGATTCTTCGCTTTCATAGCATATCGTGACATATTTTTGAGACAACCCAGCAAATAATATGGCATGTTCAATAATTGACCATTTCTTAAGTGATTCAATAGGACAAAGTCGTGCTGGTAAATTACCTGGTAACGACCTTCGCACGTCAGATATTGCTTGACGAATTCAGCGACTTTTGGCCATGGTTGAGGTAACGACCGCAGTGCTACACCTCTGCCCTTGGTTTCTACTTCCTCGCCTGGTCGGAGAAAGTCTTGCTGTGCATTCAGGATCAGGTGCTTTCTGCTGAACCACCGTGTGCCATTGGCTGGTAGTCCGGTGACTTCAGCTATGATTTCTTCCGTGACTGGAACTTGAATTCCTTGGACGACAGAGAATCCTTCTGTCAAATTGCATGCGAATTCCAGGACTTGCTGCTCGTCAAAGTCTGGAAGTCTCCTGAAATACTCTATCCATCCAGCTTGCAAGAAAATTTGGTAAATTTCCGGAAAGAGTTCCAGGACTGCTGTCGTGCCAGGTTCATGAGTAATGAGGGTTCCTCCCATGGCTGTTGTCTTGGTGAATCTTCAGAATTCAGAGCCGAGCTACCGATTTCAACTCAGAGTATACATCGCAAATGGTAACATGCCGTGGCTTTTACATACGACCGGGAGAATTAAGGGTGGCGGTGGTTGGCGTGGTTTGTCATTATGAGAATTGCTTTGGTAATCCCCCCCCTTCCTACGTGTAAATGATATGATTGGGAATGCAATCATTTGATGGACCTATCAACTTTTCCGCATTATCTATTATTTAATGCCCATTCATAAACGTGCGTACCTTCGTATTTTACCTTTTTGATTGCTGCGTCAAAAAGTCTTTTCTTGTCTTCTGTCAAATTATAATAATTACCGCGGATCTGAAAGCATGGGAATATGGGTGATTTGTAATGATAATGACGGGAAGTGATAGTAAGGTGTTGTAATCATCACGAGAGGTGGTATATTTTGTCAGGATTTGTTCGTGAGGGAATTTCGCTGGGAAGGATGTTTCGTGATCGGGAAGCAATATCGTGGCACCGGGATTGGTGTTGCAGCAACGGAAAATTACCGTTGGGGCAACAGGGATTGGGAAAAAGACGTTTGTGAAAACAGGGAATGTGCCGGAGTAATGGAACTAGTGTTGCAGCAACAGGGAAATGGTGGTGCAGCGACAGGGATGGTGGTGCAGCACAGGAATGGTGTTGCAGCAACAGGGATAGTGTTGCGGCAACGGGAAATGGTGTTGCAGCAACAAGGAGTGGTGTTGCAGCAACAGGAAGTGGTGTTGCAACAACAGGAAATGGTGTTGCAGCAACAGGAATTCGGAGTCCACACAGTAATTCCTTTTGAGACTTTTGTTCTCAACTACTTCCCAATGCTAACACCTGCAAAATACTGAAATGTAATATCGCAATCCTTGGCAGGATTTATTAGTTTCTAAAAAAAAGAATGTCTAATCCTAAAAATTACATAAATAATAGAAACTCAAGTGCTTTGAGGGACAGCAAGTTCCCCTGGAAAAGAATACTGTTTTATTGCCATGCAAGTGGCTTTAAAGTCCTCTTTGGAAACCGGCCGCTGATATAACCGAAGTCTGTAGCCATTCACTAACAGTAGTGTTATGCTTCCATCAATTGTTAAAAGTCTAACTGTTCCATTTGGGAAAACAGTATCCACCTTGTACGGCCCTAACCATCTTGTTCTCAGTTTCCCTTGAAAATTCTCGAAATGTGAATCATAAAGTAAAGCCCAGTTACCTTTCTGGAACTGCTTTTGCTTGATGGTTCTGTTATGCCATCTGCTTCTTTGTTGCTGTATCATAGTTGTTTGATGGACGACATCCAGTCTTTTCTCATCCAATTCCTGCAACTGCTGCAACCTGGCTGTCTGTGCATCAGTTAAATCAAGGTTAACAGCTAAGGCAGTTCTTAAGGTTTTAATTTCAAACTCTACAGGAAAAATAGCATTCTTTCCAAAAACTAATTCATAGGGTGAAAATCATGTTGTGTTTCTCCAAGTGGTTCTATAGGCCCAAAGAGCCTCGGGCAAGCGCTGAAACCAGTCCCTTCTATTCTCCTTTATCGTTTTTGTTAAGATAGCTTCTATGACCTTGTTGGTGCTTTCCACCTGCCCATTTACTTGGGGGTGGTATGGTGTGGTCATCTTATGCTTGATATGATATTTTTGGAGCGTATCTTTGAAACCATGAGAATTGAAAGGAGGTCCTCCATCAGTGACTAATTCCCTGGGTAGTCCAAATCTAACAAAGATTTCCTCAAATAAGAATGTTAGTGCTGCTTCTTCATTAGCTTTAATGAGTGCTTTGGCCTCTACCCATTTAGTCATGTAATCTGTGCATACTAAAATATAAACTCTTTGATTAGATGGAGGATTAATGGGACCTACGAAATCTAATGCCCATTTCTCAAAGGGTTCGAGAGTTACCTGGGGATTAAGTGGCATTTCATCCCTATGGTTGGGCTGGCCCATTCTTTGACAGCTGTCACAAGCCTTCACATATTTTCTAGCATCTTTAAAAAGTGATGGCCAGTAATAACCCATTCTAAGTACCTTGTGAGCTGTTCTTTTATCTGCAAAATGTCCTCCACAATGACCATCATGACAAGCTTTCAATATATCATAAATCTCATCTTCCCCAACGCACCTCCGGATTTCTTGATCTATTCCTATGTGGAACAGACACCCGCTTATCCAGCTGTACCTAGCACTTTGCTGGATGATCTTCCTTCTTTCCCTGTGTGATAGGTGTGATGGTAATTTTCCTGCAACTAGATAATTGGCAATGTCTGCATACCAAGGTGAGTGAGTAGATACTGCAAATAGATACTCATCAGGAAAAGAATCATCTACTGCAACATTTTCATCAGTTTTTAAACGAGAAAGAAAATTAGCAACTACATTTTCTTTTCCTGGCCTATCTACAATTGTGCTATCAAATTCCTGTAATAGTAATAACCACCTGGTGACTCGAGCATTTGTAATTGATTTATTCATTAAATACTTGATGGCCGAGTGGTCAGTATGCACAAAGGTAGTATAGCCAGTAATATAATGCCGAAATTTATTAATAGCATAAATAACTGCTAAAAATTCTTTCTCAGTTACTGTATAATTTAGCTCAGCTGGTGTCATGTTTTTGCTGATGAAATAGATAGCATAGGGGAGATTGTTTTCTTCCTGACCCAGGACAGCTCCAATTGCCGTATCTGAGGCATCAAAGGAAATATGAAAGGGTAATGCCCAATCAGGTCCTCTCAAAATAGGGGCTGCAGACAACTGATGCTTAAGTTTATTGAATGCATTCTCATAGTCATCAGTCCACTTGAATTCAACATTTTTCATTAATAATACAAACAGAGGAGAAGCTATTTTAGAAAAATCCTTAATGAATCTTCTGTAATATCCTGCATGTCCTAGAAAACTTCTCACCTCAGTTTGTGTTTTGGGGATAGGAAGGTTCTGAATCACCTGAATCTTAGTTGGGTCGACTTGAATTCCTAAAAATGAAATGAAATGACCTAATACAATACCCTGATTCATCATCATATGGCACTTTTCAGTGCTCAAAGCAAGGTGTGCTTCTATGCACCGCTTAAGTACTTTTTCAAGGTTTTGCAGAGCATCTTCAAAGGTCACTCCATAAGGAGTAAAGTCGTCCATGAATATCTCTAATGAATCATTTAACATATCAGAAAAGATTCCTATCACCGCTCTTTGGAATGTTGCTGGAGCGTTGCATAGCCCAAATGGGAGTACTCTGTAAGCAAAGGTTCCCCATGGGCTAGTAAATGTGGTTTTGTCCTGGTCCTGGGGTGCAATCCTAATTTGGTTGTATCCACTAAACCCATCCAAGAATGAGAAGAATTTCTTACCTGCTAAATTATCCAATACTTGATCAATAAAAGGTAAAGGGAAATGATCTTTCTGGGTTGCTTTATTTAATGATCTATAGTCTACACATACTCGCCATTTCCCATTCTTCTTTGGTACAATTACGAGTGGGGAAACCCACTCACTATCAGATATTGGATATATAAATCCTGCATTTAAAAGTTTTTGGAGTTCCTCCTTCACAATTTCTCTAAGGTTAGGGTTCATTCTTCGCTGGGGTTGACAGACTGGCCGGGATCCCTCCTTAATATAAATATGGTGAGTACATAATTCAGGGGAGATCCCTTTCATGTCTGTGTAGTCCCATGCAAATGCCTCTTTATTTGCTTGGAGTAACTTTATTAATCTCTGTTTTTCATCATTAGTCAAATCAGGATTTATATTTAGTGTTTTACCAGGTTCAATTTCAATTGTTGTGCTCTTGGAAGGGTTGCCTAATGCTGTCTGGCATAAGTTTTCATCTTTCATATTCTGCTGGGATTCAGGTTCTAAGATTGCAGCGAAGTGGTTAAATGTTTCTGGATTAACCGAAGAGGGTTTAGAAATAAAACTGCTAATTAGTTCATCTTCGGTGGAGTCTTTAAAAGTCAAAGCTTGTCCAATAGTTAATATCGGTTGGGTTTCCTCATCCTCATAGTCTACCCATACAGAATTGTCACTATTAATCATGGGTGTGGCATGAGGATAGAGGGTCAGCTGTTTAGTTTCTTGTCCATTGGAGATGGTCATTGATCCAGATCTACAGCTGATGAAATCATCTGCTGTAGCCAACCAAGGTCTCCCTAGAATCAATGGATGACCCCCCAACTTTGTTTTAGTTTGTAACACCACAAAGTCAACCGGGTAATTCCAGGATTCTACAGAGATTATAAGGTCTTCAATGACCCCTTCAGGTTTAATCGTAGAACGGTCAGCTAATTCTAAGATAGTTGGAGTTTCCCTGATAAAGCTTTTTAGCTGGAGCAATTGCGCTGTTTCGAGTGTCATAATATTTATTGCAGCTCCTAAATCTACTAAGACTTTAGAGATAAAGGTTTTTCCGACCTGGACTGTTACTGTAGGGTGACCAGGGTTACCATACTTCACGGGATAATCTTTTTCAGTCATTAAGGCAGTTAATTCCCCCATCACATGAACTGTGAGGGGATCTTTAGCCTTCCTTCCAGGCTTTTTTATACAAATGTCTCTAATAGTTCTAGCATATATAGGAACATCCCTTAATGCTTGCAATAATGAGATTTTGACATACAAGTTCTGTAGCTCTCCTAAAAGGTTGAAGGTAGGTTGTTCAGGTGTTTTAGTGAGAGTCAGCCTTTCAGGGAATGGCGGATCTATTGTTTGATCATTATTGTTAGGTGCTGATTCTGCTGTTTCAGCACTATGGTTAGCTGGTTTCTCTTTTCTAGCCTCTTCTTTGTCAGAGTCCGTAATATCATCTATAATGGGTTCGACTATTCTCCCTGAGCGAAGGTGAATATCATTACATTGCAGGGGAGAGATAGGCTGATTTTGAATGTCAATAACTTGCAGGGCTTTATTATTATTTGGATTGGGGTTAGGTTGTACAGGCAGCTGTGGTCTCATTGCCTGGTTATTCGGAGGATTATTAGATGGTAAGGAAAGAGACTGTTGCTGTTGAGGAAATGGTATCTGTTGGGCTGCCCAGTTTGGATTCCATTGGTTAAAGTATGGTTGCTGGGGAGCCCAAGGATTCCATATAGTAGGGTCAGGAAAAGGAAGATTTGGTTGCTGCATAAGTGGAAAGTTCATTGTATTGAAGGGTGGGTATTGCATTTGGTTCATGGATGGGTAAAAAGGAGGATTATTATTCCAACGATTGAATGTTTTATTAGAGCTCATACCTTGTCTTTGCGGCCATTGCCTCCTCTGTGTCATCAGGTACACTGCTTCAGCCTCTTCTTCAGTTGTCTGCAGTGCTGCTTTGATTCCAGGCAGAGAGGGGCATTGTTGTGTTTCATGGTCCTTCTCGCAGATTGTGCATATAGGTATCTTATCCAGTGGGCATTCTCTGAGTGGATGTTTTTCTCTGCATTTTGAACAGAAAATTGCCAGAGCAGCTTCTGCTTCTGCCTGTTTCTTCTTAACCTGCAGAGCATCAATTTGTGAAGCAAAAGAACTTAGCATCTCAGTTTTAAATTCTTCTAATAAGTTACCTATCTCAGCTCTTGTTGCTCCTCCACTGGCTGACTTCTGAACTCTTGAATACACATTATCTCTGCTTTTTGATCTACCTGCCGCTCCTCTTGAACACCTCATGCAGAGCTTAATAATTTCATCAAGGGGTTCTTTGGAAATGTCCCCTTTCCCAAGCATGTTCAACATGTCCAGGCAGTCATCTCTTACCCCTTTCAGCAGTATGGTCTTCAAAATATCTTTACTCATATTAGGATGATCAGACCGCTGCAGATTATACTGTAATCTTTCCAGGAAATCTTCCAAATTCTCGTCCTCTTTCTGGACCATTTTAAACAATTCTTCCTTCCTTTCTCTTGTCTGGCAGTAGTCTTGATACTTGGCCAGAAATCCCTCTTTCTTCTGGTCCTAGGTGGTGATTGCCTGAGCTCCTAAGCTCATAAACCACCTCAACACATTCCCTTTTAGTGTTGCTGGAAACAATTTCAGCGTCTGATTAGGACTTATGTAATCATAACTTCTACACAGTATGTCGAATTCAAAGAGGAATTCGTCCGGGTCTTTGGAGGATAACCCATGAAAATTGGGTAATGCCGAGAGTGGGATGTTTTTCATGGGGGTTGTTCCTCTCGGGAGCTCCCCAATAGGGAATTCCAGGGTAGAGAGCGAGTTTTCCCCTCTTCCTTCTGTTCTGTTATCCTCCATTGGTCTTTTTCCTGAATCACTTGCTTTATCTTCTGTGTCTTTTGTTTCTTCAGGTTCTTCTACCGGTTCCTCAGTGTATTCTGGTGCTTCCAGCTTCCTTTCAGGTCCTATTACTTCCTCCGTCTGTTGGTCTGTTTGTGAGGAGTATTGGATCTGAGGTCTCCGGGAACTCGTTCTCTGTGATGTTTCGGCCTTAGAGATGATTTCGTCGATATAAGTCTTCCTTCCTCTTTTGCCGCCTGCAAAATTAGGTTTCTTGCGTCCTCTCATACACCTGTTATTTTCACAAAAAAACCATTAATGCTTTTAGAAATCTTTAGTTGCCTTCCCCGGCAACGGCGCCAAAATGTTGGCTAGTTGAATTGTTTATGAATTAAACATTCAAGTACCACATTAATTGTCAACCAGGGAAAGTCTTTTTATTCCAAAGGCTACTGCATACTGTATGTACTTAAATTCTAAAAGCATTGAAAAGCTGTAGTATACGTGATTCTTACGCTATGTCATTACAGTACTTGTTAAAATAAAAGCAATTAATTAAAGCTACAAATCTGGAAAGCAAAGTGATGGATGCTCTGTTGGCAGAGGATCAGGACCCTATCCTCCAGGTGGGGACGTTCAACACCTACCCCTGTAATCAGATTACTAATGCACACTGCACTCTCATTCACCGGTGAGAAACAAACTCAAGTGATTAATGAAACAGAGTACTAGCAAAACAGAAAATACCAGAGGTAATGCTATAAAATCCAAACAGAGTACCAGAAAGAAACGATTGCACACTTACACACTTGACAATAAAGTAAATGGGTGAATCTTGTGAGGAAGGTGGGCCCAGTCCCTCTCACAAGATTCCCCAGGAAAACGAAGACTGGATTAAGTGCTCAAAACAGTTTTATATTTATCTGCCAAAAAGATTTGAATACAATAAAGTTCAGACTTGCTGATGTTCTCAAGATCTCTTCTTACAGACTGACCATAGACGCTGACTAATCCCCTTTTCATGTAGATGTCTCCTCTTTATAGAGGAGACATCTATTACAATAAAGTATTACAGCCCATTCAGTTAACCCATTCTATCAAAAATAAGCGTTTCAGAACGCTGTTACAACAGTATGATAATATGTTCTTTCTTGGGTTCTGGCTGTTACACAGCTGGTAATTGACTTCGACCGTCTCCTCGGGATCTTCACATTCCTTTGCCGTTTCCCCATGCTGTTCCTGATTTAGGCCATGCTGACTGTGTTCTTCTTGATTTAGACCTCCGCTTGATTATGCCACGTCATGGTTCTTTAAATAGTTGCCATCTGTTATTCGCGGCTGTTACAAAATAGCTTGATTTAGGTGATTGCTGTTGCTGACTGTAGCAACTACGGAGTTGCTTCTTCTGGTGTTGCAGCAACTGTGTAGTTGCTGTTTCTGGTGTTACAGTAACTACGTAGTTGCTGTTTCTGGTGTTACAGCAACTATACATTATAATTCCTGCAAGCTTAAGGCAATTACTTGACAGTTTAGTCAACGTTTCCAAGGATAAATATAAAGATATTCACGAATATGCAATGAACAATTAAACATAGATATGCGGGAGGTTACTTCGTACCTTGGGGTAATTATGTCATTATAAAATAAAAGCTTTCAACCTATGACTGCAAAAGGATAATAATACGGCAAAAAGATAAGGTCAAAAATAGGTCAATTCTGAGTCCCAACATTCATGTCAGCCAATTCATCAAAGATTTGCAAAATCGGGTTGATTTGATCATCTACCTTAAAAAGTTTAGGGCATTTGACCTCATCAGGTAGAGATGGTTTGTATTTCACCCCCTCTCTGTATGCTCTCATCCTTGGATGTTCTTCGTGGAAGCTTTTGTACACCTGCTGAATAACAAGGGCTGCTACTTCTGTAGCTTGCTTAGAGCCAGCCTCATCCAAGGAGGTGTCCCAAATCTGTGCACCTTCTTCCTCTATGATCTGGAAAACTACCCTTTCAGGCTGTGTGGAGGCCAACTGGGCAGGCTTCGTAATATCAAGACTGAGATTATCCATGTCAGCCTTGGGCATTGAATTATCGCTGGCCTCAGTGCTTAGGGGGAAGTTATGAGGGATTGTCTCTTGAACAGACAGAGAAATATAAGATGATGGGGAACTGACTTCACCCTTTTTAATCACTGGGCTGGGGATAACAACAGGTTGGTCAATTTGCAGATTTGCATAGTCATTGGAAGCTGGGCTGGCTTTAGGTTCAGGGTCTTCAAGGATGGATTTCTTGAAGGACTCATTCTTCACTGGTTCAATCAGAGGCATGGGTATTCTTGGTTTCTGAATTTCTGACTGAAAACTGAAAGAAGAAGGGGAACCTTCAAGGCCTCTTACCTTTATGGTTGGAGCTTTGAGGATGATGGGATCTGCTGCTGGTTGCTTCTGCTTATAAGCTTGTTGTTTTGCAGGGACAACAAAATCATGAGCAGGGCCTTTGAATAATGACTTCTCATAGGCAGCCTTGGTTAAGAAAGGGGCACTGCCCTTGTCTTCTATACAATGAACCTCATCCTCCTCTTCAAATTTCTCTTCTTCCATGACTATATTCTGAAAAAGGGTCTTCACCATTTGGTCTTTGTTTGCATCTTTGTTTCTTTGCAAAATCTGCAACTGCTCCTTTTCTCCTCTAAATGGATTTGGATTTGGAAGAGCACAAATATGAGGAGCTTGTCCTTTCCCTGAATGATGCTCCATCCTTAGTTTGGAAACTTCAAAGGCTAATGACTCTATCATCCTGGCCATTTTATCGATCTTAGGATCTGAGGATGATGAGAGCTCACCGCTCTATCTTCTGCTATCAGCATTACCATTGAGCTTTTCTACAGCCATGTTGTTTGATTCTACTTCCAGGGCCGCATCTTGCATATCAGCGAAAGAAGCACATCTTCTCTCCCTCAGTAGTAAGCAGAAACGAGAATCGAAGGCATTAGCATAAGTAAGCTTAGTAGAAGTAGAGGTGGGTTTCACTTTAGTTGGTATTTTGCTATACATATGGTT
Organism: Pinus tabuliformis; assembly: GCA_031772625.1. Taxonomy (NCBI): domain Eukaryota; kingdom Viridiplantae; phylum Streptophyta; class Pinopsida; order Pinales; family Pinaceae; genus Pinus; species Pinus tabuliformis. Next base: position 431,760,752 of record CM062808.1, on the reverse strand, counting down.
GAATCTTTTATTAAAATCCAACAGTGATTCCCCATTTTCCCTTTTAAGGTTGCCAAACTCAGTATGGTAGTATAACAGGTCTTTCTTATCTCCCCAATGCTTTAAAAACACATCATCTAATGCTTCAATTTCTGCTATAGACCTAGGGGTTAGCTCTCTGAACCACTTTCTAGCCTCTCCATCAAGGCTTTGGACAAATACCCTCATCCACACATCATCTTCATTAATATCTAGATTATCAGCATAGCTATAAAAGGACTCAAGGTGCTCTTCAGCTGTCACTCCCTCTGTACCAGTGAACTTAGGCATGTATTTCTGATACTCTCCTGCAGTCATGGAATTCAAAGGAACAGGCAAAACCAGGGGTCCATACCTAGCAGCTATGATTCTTTCCATTTTGGTAGGTGCTTGTGGGCCTTCCATGACTGGGGTAGGTGAATGGATATTGGCAGTTTGAAAGGTAGGGGGCTATGAAATGAATGACAAGGACGAAGGAATATGATGGATTGTGTGGGAGGTTTTCTTCGGACTGGGATCCAAAGGGGAACTAAATGAACAAGGAGCTTTATGAATCTTTGAGGGTATTTCTTCACTAACAGTGCTAGGCTCTAAATCTTCAAACTGTACATGCTTCGTTACCAGCCTCTCTTGCAGAGATACATAAAATTTCTTAGGCTTACTTGATCCTGATGCTTCTTTCTGTGATGTTTTCCTTTGCTTGACAATCTTTTGAGGGTCAGGCACTGGGTCAGCTGGTGATTTCTCTGGGTATGCCTCACGAACTGAGCCAGAACTGTAATGTGGAGTCGCCAAAGGTTGGTCCTTGTTGGGTCCCTATAATACTAGTGATTACCCCATTACTATTGTAGTTATACCCCTTATTTATATTGTTGTGCCCCTATTACCCCCATATTGTTATTTCTGTGCCCCATAGAATCCCTCTATTGTTATTTTTGTGGCTTTATATTATTATTGTTAGGTCGGCTGGATTATATTGTGACTCCTAGACTCCTATATATAGAAAGGAGGTTTTGTCATTTGTATCATCCAAGAATTGTTCATTTATGTAATGTAAAGGAGGTTGCCCCCTCGAAGAGGCTGAATTCTAAGGCGTGGATCTCTTTTTTCTATCTTTTTGTGAGCTGGTTTCATAACATTTGGTATCAGAGCTTTGGATTCTAGGGTTTCGCTGCTCCAAACAGGTCATCGTGGAATTTTCGCTATAACTTTTTTTCTGTGACGTTTCAGAAGTCGCAAAAAAAACCCATTTGAGAAGAATTGGCGCTGAACCTTGGGTCCGAATTTCAGAGCTTTTCTCGCGATATTTTCGGAGATATGATCTGAGGAAGTTGGTCTTTTTGCAGACTCCTGAATTACATTCAAAACAGGTGACCTGGGGAAAATCGTCATAACTCTCTCTCTGAGGATCGGATTGAAATTTCGTAAAATGTTACAGAAAGAGGACGGACTGTAGTTTCTTTTATGTGTGTTTCAGATTCAAAGGTTGAAACAGTGACTCGTGGCACGTTGTACAAGTTCGCTCTACTGAACTAGTCTAAAAGCAAGTCACTGTGGGAGATTTCACATAACTCTTCCTTGGAGAATCCAATTTGGCTCAGACTTGTGGCATTGGAAAGAGGACACAGAAGGCTACTACAGGTAGCAATTTCAGAATTGGATGATCCAAAATTACAGAGATACATCAGATTCAATATCAGGCTTCTATAAAGTGAAAAAAGGTGTGTAGTTTTTTTTTAATTTTTGTGTAAGCTTGGTTTAACGGAATTCAAAGGGCATAGTAAAACATTATTATCGGTAACTGATGCCCGAGGAAAGAAAATGCAAACACCTAGTAAGGAACCTGAAAGCTCTAGCATGACTCATGAAGAAGAGGAAGAAATGCTACATGATATATCAAAATTACAAGAACAAGTGCAACAAATGTCACGCTCACAAAAGCTAACAGAAGCTAAGATAAGTGGCGTGGAATCTAAGGTAAATGGCGTGGAATCTAAGATAAAGGGAATGGAAGCTAAGATGGATGGCATGGAAGCTAAGATTGACGCTAAAATTGATGGCATGGACGCTAAAATTGATGGCATGGATGATAAGATGGATGAATTGAAGAAGTTGCTACAAGAAAGGGTCACTAATGGTGAAAAGGTAGTAAAGGAAACTCATGATGAGAACAAAAGAAATGTTAATCATGATTCCATAGACTCTAATGTTGGATCGAAGACTCACCATGTTCCAAAAATCGATATGAGGAAGTTTGATGGCAAGGATCCCGCCACATGGATATTACAGATGGAGCAATTCTTCGATCTCAATAATGTGCAAAACACACAAAAGGTACGTATGGCAACTTTATATTTGGAACCAAATCAGTTTGTATGGTATCAATGGCTTTGTTCTCGTAAACAATTTATCACTTGGGCAATTTTTACGGAAGAATTGATAGCACATTATGAGGATACAAAAAGCAACACTTTTTTTAGCCAATTGATAAGTCTCAAACAAAAGGGTTCAATAATGGAGCACATTGAGGAGTTCCAAAAATTGAACATAAGGGTAAAAGATATTCCAGAGGAGCATAGGATTGATGTGTTCATAGGGTCTTTAAAGGATAATATCCAACATGATGTGCGCCTTTGGGAACCTGATTCATTAGAGAAGGCATTCAGGTTAGCAAGAAAAATGGAAAGCAAAATTATGGCAACTAGGAAGCATACCATTCACAACTATAAAGACGGAAGTGTTGTTGCCCATAGTCTTCCACAACCTACAAGGTTGACACCACAACAATTGGAAGAAAAAAGAGCAAAAGGGCTTTGTTACAATTGTGATAGCAAATACACAAAAGGTCATAAGTGTGCTGAGAAGAAATTATTCTACATAGATTGTGAAGAGGAAGAAGAAAAGGAGCAAGAAAGGTCAAAAGAAGAGGATATATTCCAGGAACAAAGCCTAGATGAAGAACAAATAAATCCGACCATATCTTGTAATGCATTGGCAGGAATTACCACTCCTCAAACCATCAAGATAGAAGGACAAATCAAGAAGAAAAAGGTAATAGTGTTGATTGATTCAGGAAGCACCCACAATTTTATTCATTGTAGGGTAGCAAAAGAATTGAATTGCTTCCTATATCCAGCACCAGAGTGTCAAGTGATGATTGCAAATGGAGGAACAATAAATTGTTCTGGAAAGTGCCATAATATCAAGCTATCCATGGGAGAATATGTATTGACTAGCCCAATGCTTTCCATTCCAATGGGAGGTGCTGATGTTGTACTAGGAGTCCAATGGCTACAATCCTTGGGTACAATAGCTTTTAATTTTCAAGAACTTTTCATGAAATTTTCTGTGGAAGGAAAGGAAGTTGAATTAAGGGGTATTGCAGGGAAACCAGGAAAGATAATCAGCTCTAATGGCATGACAAAGCTTCTAAAAAAGGAGCAAAGAGGTGTAATTGCACAATTATGTTCGCTAGATGTTTCCACATTGGAATCATCTATTTCTCCAGATCTCCAAAAAGTCCTGGACAATCATTCCAAGGTATTTGAGACTCCCAAAGGTCTCCCACCTATGCGTGATCATGATCATGCTATTCATCTGATTCCAGGAAGTGTTCCTCCAAACATCAGGCCGTACAGATATCCCTATGTCCAAAAAAGTGAAATTGAACGTATGGTTGCAGAAATGCTAGAGGCTGGTATAATTCAACCGAGTCAAAGTTCTTTCTCAGCTCCAGTAGTATTGGTGCACAAGAAGGATGGATCATGGCGCATGTGTCCGGATTATAGGGAGCTCAACAAGCTCACTATTAAAGATAAGTTCCCCATTCCTGTTATTGATGAATTACTGGATGAATTGCATGGATCAATTTACTTCACCAAGTTGGATCTTCGTTCGGGATATCATCAAATCAGAATGAAGATTGAAGACATTCCGAAAACGATTTAGAACTCATGAGGGTCATTATGAATTTTTGGTCATGCCTTTTGGCCTTACCAATGCACCTTCAACATTTCAAGGTTTGATGAATTCAATTTTCAAACCATTCCTTAGAAAATTTGTGTTAGTATTTTTTGATGATATACTAATCTACAGCAAGTCTTGGAAGGATCATGTTGAACATGTTGACAGGGTGCTACAACTATTGGAGGAGAAACAATTATATGCAAAAAGATCCAAATGTTTCTTTGGAGTCCAGGAGGTGGAATATTTGGGTCATATTGTATCTCATGAAGGAGTTAAGGTAGACCCTAGCAAAATTAAAGCCATTAAGGAATGGAAAATCCCCACATCCATAAAGCATCTGCGAGGATTTCTTGGGTTGACAGGGTATTATCGCAAGTTTGTTAAGAATTATGGGAGAATAGCAGCACCTCTAACAACATTATTGAAGAAAGATTCATTTTCATGGACTCCAGAAGCAACAAAGGCCTTTGAACATCTTAAAGAGGCAATGTGCCAAGCACCGGTCTTAGCTACACCGGACTTCACAAAAACCTTTATTGTGGAATGTGATGCTTCAGGAAATGGAATTGGTGCTGTTCTAATGCAAGATGAAAGACCCATTGCTTTTGAAAGTCGTCCAATCAAGGGAAAGTTTTTAAGCAAAGCTATTTATGAGAAGGAAATGTTGGCAATACTCCATGCACTTAAGAAATGGCGACCCTACCTAATGGGAAGACACTTCAAGGTAAAAACGGATCATGATAGCCTTAAATACTTTTTAGAACAAAGATTATCCTCTGAAGAGCAACAAAAGTGGGTCACAAAGATGTTGGGTTATGACTTTGAAATCATCTACAAAAAAGGGAAGCAAAATGTGGTGGCAGATGCACTCTCAAGAAAGGATGAGGATGTGGAAGCATTGTTGTGTGCCATTTCTATTATCCAACCAGATTGGATAAACGAAGCAAGGGAGGAATGGAAGAATGACGAAGAAGTGTGGGCACTTATTCGAAAGTTACAACAAGATTCCAGTACTTCTGATACATTTAGCTGGAAAAATGATTCGTTATGGTACAAAGATCGCTTATACCTCTGTAAGAATTCCCAGCTAAAACAAAAGATTCTTATGGAATTGCACACTTCTCCCTTAGGAGGGCACTCAGGATTTTTAAAAACTTACCACAGGGTTAAGAAGGAATTTTTTTGGGATGGCCTTAAATCAGATATTCAAAAGTTTGTGGCGGAATGTTTGGTTTGCCAACAAAATAAAGTTGAAACAATTAAGACACCGGGTCTATTACAACCTTTATCCATTCCAAGCCAACGTTGGGAGGAGGTTTCAATGGATTTTATCACAGGTTTACCCAAGTCTGAGGGAAAGAGTGTCATCATGGTGGTAGTTGACAGACTTACCAAGTATGCACACTTTTGTGCATTATCACATCCATTTAAAGCCAGTACAGTTTCTACTGCATTTATGGAAACAATTCAAAAGCTACATGGAAACCCAAAGATTATTGTAAGTGACAGAGATCCCATTTTCACTGGAAATTTTTGGACAAATTATTTTCTTGTCTTGGTACTCAGTTAGCTCATAGCTCATCTTATCATCCTCAATCTGATGGGCAAACTGAGATAGTAAACAAATGTTTGGAAGGATATCTTCGTTGCTTTGTATCTGATAAACAGACACAATGGGTCAAATGGTTGCCTCTGGCTGAATGGTGGTATAACACTTCCTTCCATACAGCAACAAAAATGACCCCATTTATGGCACTTTATGGGTATCAACCACCATCCATCACATCATATTTAAGAGAAAATTCTAAGGTTCAGGCAGTGGAACATCACATCGAACATCAACAACAAGTCCTCCAACTCTTAAAGGATAACCTCGTGTTGGCACAAAATAGAATGAAACAACAGGCAGATCAACATCGCAGTGAAAGAAGTTTTGATGTAGGTGATTGGGTATTCCTACGGCTACAACCATATAAGCAAATGTCCCTAAAGCAAGCTAAGAAGGATAATAAATTATCACCAAAGTATTATGGTCCGTACAAGGTGTTGCAAAAGATTGGTACTATGGCATACAAATTGGAGCTTCCTGCAGCTTCTCGATTGCACCCAGTTTTCCATGTTTCATGTTTAAAGAAGGTTATAGGTGACAAGCTCCCAATTCAAACAATATTGCCAGAACTTGACGAGGAAGGAAAAATTATATTGGAACCGGAAGCAGTCACAGAAACAAGAACTCGACAGCTACGAAATCGATCAATTTCAGAGTATCTTATCAAGTGGAAGAACTTATCCGCTGAAGATTCCACATGGGAGGATGAGAATTTTATGCAGAAGTATCCAGAACTACTCAAGCGTTGAGGACAACACTTTTTTGAAGGAGAGGGGCATGTTGGGTCCCTATAATACTAGTGATTACCCCATTACTATTGTAGTTATACCCCTTATTTATATTGTTGTGCCCCTATTACCCCCATATTGTTATTTCTGTGCCCCATAGAATCCCTCTATTGTTATTTTTGTGGCTTTATATTATTATTGTTAGGTCGGCTGGATTATATTGTGACTCCCTAGTCTCCTATATATAGAAAGGAGGTTTTGTCATTTGTATCATCCAAGAATTGTTCATTTATGTAATGTAAAGGAGGTTGCCCCCTCGAAGAGGCTGAATTCTAAGGCGTGGATCTCTCTTTTCTATCTTTTTGTGAGCTGGTTTCATAACAGTCCTCCAGTAGAGTCACCGGATAGATTATTACAACCGGAAATGTGTCCAAACTTTGTCTATCATCAAAGCTGGATCTATGTCGTTCTCCCAGGGAAGCTGAGCTTCAATGTCCTCTCCCCGACAACGGCGCCAATTATGTTAGGATTCCAAGAAACTCTCCTAGTTTGTAGCTCAAAGATGCCTGGTAAGATATAAATTCAACTTATTGTTGCAAATGGATGAATGGAAGGAATGATGCTTGTCCAATCCAGATAACCACTTCTATTTTGTCTCACTCCAAACATGCATGAACACCCCCAGACTACAAGGCTTTAGACCACCAACTACTCACAGTTTAAGGATTGGGTGAATATGGAGAATACTGACCACACCAATAGATGCATAAGACCATGTGATGGCCGGCTGCAACCAGTAATGAAGTCTGCAAATCTAATCTCCTAATACTCAGACAGGACGACAGCTCTCTGGCACTAGATGAATAGAAACCTGAATAACTTATGCAATGATATGTACAAGTCTTTAACACGGAGATAGGATGACAACTACTCTAATGCTAAACATCAAGAATTCAAGCATACAACATATCAGGCACAACTTGGAATAGAAAAGAAATGGAAAGTGAGCAATTAACAACAAAAGAAGCTTGTATTAGTTGAAAATGAAGACGAGACGCTGCAAGTGTCAAAATAGTTACAGTCTCTAGAAGTTGAACCTTACATCAAAACATCAACCATCAACCCTGATTACATCTTGTTTCTGGGTATATATAGAGTTTCATTACAAAGGCACTTGGCCAATTTAGGTATGGAGGGGTCATAATTGACCACCAACTGCATTTAACTACTTGATGGAGTCTCTGAGTGCGTTTGCTTGCTTCAGTGGATGAATTTGATCTTTTCAGGTGCTCTGCTGTCCTCTCAGGCAGCTGGAGTGTTCGTATCAATGAAGTTCCATAACTACTAAATGTAGTTACATGCTCATGCTCTATCCTTTTTCTCTTTTTTGAGATTGCAACAAGATGATGGAGCTTAGTGAAAAGAGTCACCTTCACTAAGTGGGCCCGCAGGCTATTTTTGGCGCAAGTCTATTTTTAGACTATGTCTATTTTTATACATATGGATCATGTCTATGGATTGCAGGTTGCTGTTTATGGATGATTGATCAAGTTGGGAAAAAATAGATGGACTTCTATTTTTGATGAAAGTGTGAGTGATCAAAGTCTATTTTTAGACTGGCTGTCAAAAATAGAAAAGTCAAATATTATTATCTCACAATAATATTTGGACTATAAACTTAATCTTATTCTCTTGGAGCACTTCAGTTTGAGCTACAGAGGTGGCACATGCAGCCGTCAGAAGGAAATACGCTTTTCTTATGAGTCAGTTGAGTTGTTGCAAGCATGACTTCAGTTAGAACTCAATCAGTTGAGTTTGGTGGAGTTGATTGTGGAGTTGATGGAGTTGTGTTCAGTTTAGCTTTGTTAAACTGGTTGTATTTAGTCTAACTGGCAAATAGACTAGAGATGAGTTGGGTGAATTAGTTATTAATTAATTCACAAGTTATTAACTCATAATACAACTAATGAATACATCAGTTAACTCAGTTGCATGTTAGTGCATGTTCAGTTCAACAGGGACAGGTGGTAGAGAATTAGATTGCTATCAGTTGTGACTATAGTTGTGCACCAGATCTTGCACAATCAAGGGATTGAGTATGCCAATGAGTTTGCTCACGTATTTGCCCACATTATAGCTTGTGCTCACGTCCAACAAAGTGTGAGTGACTATCTTGCAGGTGAAAAACGAGTTTGGTGAGCCATTCTCATCAGTTCTTGAGCAGGTATTGAGCAGTGGAGGCAGGCAAGCAGTGGAAGAGATTTGGAGATCAGATCTGAGCTGTATTGTGTGTAACAGAGGTGGAGATACTTGTGAGAAGTATTATGCTGTGTAATGTTACATGACTCAATCATTAATATACAGATAGTTGGGGTTTTTAGCGAGATGCTTTCCCCGGGATACATACTGTGTTAATGTGTGAATGCTCTTGATGTTTTATTGTTATTGATGCTGCTATATTGATGATCAACGTAGAGGAGCTTATGTATTGTGTATTACATGATCAGGATAATTTCCATTGAATATGTGTTAAATTATTCAAAATTTCTACATGGTATCGGAGCTGTTGATCATCAGATCTACTATTCAGGAAGTGTCTACATTCTATTTCTTCAGGCAGAGTCTGTAATCGGGCCAGGTAGCCTCTGGATTCATCCTTCCTTTGGAAGGTGAAATATCCGGTAAAAGCCCATACAGTCAATCTCTGTACGAGAAATATTTTGTTCTCACGAATTCTAGATCGGAAGCAGTTGAGTTGGTTGCTGGTGGAATTCGAATTTGCAGCAGTGTTTTCTTGGTGACAATGCAACAATGTCTTTCAACGGATTGCGATTGGAGTATGCTCTTGAGGGCAGCTCAAACTATATTGCATGGAAGGACAAGATGGAGGCAGTATTGGATGATAACGGGCTGAAGGAGTTCATAAATACGGATATCCCAAAGCCTACTGATGCTGCTGAGGCGGAAGTTTGGCAAAAGAAGACTGCAAAATGTCGAAGGATTCTGTTGGAGGGCGTGAAGGATCACATTGTGTCCAGCCTCCATGGAAAGGCTACTCCATATTTGATGTGGAAATCATTAACAGAATTATTCCAAAGCAAGAGCGATCAGAGGAAGCTGGCACTCAAAGATAAACTCAGAAAAATCAAATGCGAGAAGGGTGACAGTATTCCCAAGTATCTCACGAAGTTCACTCAGTGTCGAGATGAGCTGGGAAGTGTGGGGGACGTTACTGTCGATGATGAGGACTTGGTGAGCTTGGCTCTCCTTGGTCTTCCGAAGAGTTGGCATTCCTATCAGGACTCTGTCAATGGTCGGGAGAAGTTGCCAGGATGGGAAAGACTATGGTCAGATCTTGTGCAAGAGGAGATCAGGCGGAGTACCAGGGACAGATCTTCGTCAAAGGGAGCTGATGAAGAGAATTGTGCTTTGGCTTCCAAATCAAAGAAAGGGAAGAGCAAGAAAGCTTCTCAGTCTGGTGCAAAAGGCAAGAAGCAGGATATGTCCAAGGTGAAGTGTTTTCACTGTCACCAGCACAGACACTATGCCACAAATTGTCCGCAGAAGAAGAAGAACAAGCAAGCTGCTGAATCTGCAGGGGGAGAGGCCTTAGCTTCTCAGTTTGAGCTTGATTTTTCATTGATCGCATGCTTGGTTTTAAGTGTGATGGGATCAGTGTGGTTCTTGGACAGTGGTGCGTCTTTTCACATGACGAGAGATAGAGATTTATTCTATGATCTGGAGGACAAAGATCTTGGAGTGCACATCGAGATGGGCAATGATGGTAGATACAGTGCGACCGGTATTGGTACCATTTCCTTTGAGAGGGAGTCTGGTAAACCCTTTGTATTGAAGGAAGTCATGCATGTTCCAGGATTAAAGAAGAATCTCATCTCAGTGGCGATGTTAGAAGACAAGGGGTATGATGTTGTTTTCAGCGAGGGAAAGGCCTTCCTGCGCAGCAAGACAATTGGTGAGACCCGGAAGATAGGGGTTCGAGTGAGGAACCTTTATCAGTTGCATGTAGATGGATGCGCAACAATGGCAGGCAAGGCAGAAGGATTGGTGAGCCAGGATGATGGCGAGTTGTGGCACAGGAGATTAGGTCACCTTCACCATGGAGCCTTGAAGATACTGCAGCAGATCACTACAGGGCTTCCTAAAGGCACACTTACGCAGTCAGATCAGTGCAAGGGGTGTACTTTGGGGAAGTTTGTGAAAGCCACCTTTCATGAGAAGGATAGTCGCGCCAAGACGATCCTTGAGAGAATTCACACAGACGTGTGTGGACCTTTCTTAGTTGCTTCAACAACAAAACACAGGTATTATGTGATTTTTGTTGATGATTTCTCTCGTAAGTGCTGGATCTTCTTCATGCAGAAGAAGAGCGGGACATATTCAAAGTTCTGTGAATTCAAAGCACTGGTCGAGAAGGAGTCGGGGAAGAAGGTGAAGGCTCTTATGAGCGATAATGGTGGTGAATACATCTCGGATGAGTTCAAGGATTTCTGCAAGACAGAAGGGATTCGTAGAGAGCTCATAACTCCCCATAACCCACAGCAGAACAGGGTAGCTGAGCGGAAGAACAGAACGATTGTGGGTGCTGCACGGGCAATGTTGCATGATCAGGGTCTACCCCTTCACTTGTGGGCGGAAGCATGCAATATAGAAGTTTATGTGTAGAACCGTTGTCCTCATAGGATACTTGGCATGAGTACACCTGAGGAGACTTATTCTGGTAAGAAGCCTGATCTTTCTCATTTGAGGATTTTTGGTGCTAACGTTTACATGCATGTGACGAAGGATGTCAGGAAAAAGTTGGAGCCGACCGCAGAGGTTGGGATATTTGTGGGGTACACTGATATGCCCCACAACTATCGTGTGTATTTGCTAGACAGTGGTAAAACTGTTGTGCGACGGGATATAAAATTTCAGGAGGAGAAAGCCATGAAGTGTTCGCTTGAGAGGGAGCTACACTTGCATGCAGATGAGGAGCTATTAGTTCCTAAGGATGAGCTTCAGGACGTGGATCAGCCACAGGACGAGGTTCATGGAGTGGAAGAGACCACTCATGCAGCGCCAACCATCAGAGGGCGAAAGCGCTTGACAGAAGATGAGCGATTGGCTCAAGATGCAGAGAAAGTTGTAGGACCACCTACAGCCCAACGCAAGCAGAGACAGTCACCTGATTGGTACACTGGATACATGGCTCTTATGAGCAAGTGTGTTATGACTGAGCCATCCTCTTTCGAGGAAGCTGTGGAGGATCTCGCATGGGTAGACACCATGGTGGAAGAGTATGATTCTATTGTCAGAAACAGTGCATGGGAGATTGTTCCTAGACCGGAAGGGAAATCAGTGGTGGGTTCGAGATGGATCTACAAAGTTAAGCAGGTAGTTGACGCGAGTGTGGAGAAGTACAAGGCAAGATTTGTTGCCCGAGGCTTTTCACAGATTGAGGGGATCGATTATGAGGAGACCTTTGCACCTGTCGCAAGGTATTCTTCCATACGGACGATTCTTGCTCTCTCAGCGCAGATGGGATGGCACATTCATCAGATGGATGTGAAGACTGCGTTCCTCAACGGAGTCATTGAGGAGGAGGTGTACATTGAGCAACCCGAAGGCTTTGAAGTCTTCAGCAGCGAGTCGCATGTGTGCAGGCTCAAGAGAGCGCTGTATGGGTTGAAGCAAGCACCACGTGCTTGGTACACACGAATAGACAACTATTTCACAGGACTTGGATTCTCCAAGAGCGAGGCGGATCCGAACCTATACCAGATTGTGGTGGAGGGTAAGTTGCTTATCATTGTACTGTATGTTGATGATTTGATTCTAACGGGTGATGAGCTGTTGATACTGTCATGCAAGAAGGATCTTGCTACAGAGTTTGAGATGAAGGATTTGGGCCTCCTTCACTATTTCCTGGGATTGGAAATATGGCAGCACAGTGGTGGACTATTTGTTTCTCAGGGCAAGTATGCTCGGGAGATACTGGAGAAGTTCAACATGCATGGCTGCAAGCCTGTTGATACTCCTCTTCCTGGAGGTTGGAGGAAGGAGGATGCCACTTCGGGAGAAGAAGTGGATGCCACTGTTTATCGACAGTTGGTGGGGTCGCTGATGTATTTGGTCAATACACGACCTGATATATGCTATGCAGTTAACCAACTTTCACAAGCTATGGTTAAGCCTACCAAGCTCTTCTGGAAGGCGGGCAAGCATGTATTGCGCTACTTGAGAGGCACATCGGGATATGGTTTGTGGTACAGACAGGAGGATGAGGTGAAGCTATGTGGCTTCACGGATGCAGATTGGGCAGGGAGCCCAACAGACAGAAAGAGCACATCAGGAGGGGTCTTCAATATTGGATCGACAACAGTTTCTTGGTACAGCAAGAAACAGAGATCCATGGCACTCAGTTCAGCGGAGGCCGAGTATATGGCAGCAAGTTTGGCTGCATGCGAGGCTATATGGATGAGGAAGATCCTAGTTGGTTTGTTCGGTTCTCATTTGGATCCTACTGTGATTTACTGTGATAACCAGAGTTGCATTAAACTCTCGGCTAATCCTGTATTTCATGATAGATCTAAACATATTGACATCAGGTACCATCATATCAGAGATTGTGTGCAGCGGAGGATCATGTTACTTTCGTACATTCCAACGGAGGATCAGGATGCTGATATTCTGACGAAGGCTCTCACCAGGAGCAAATTTGAGTACCATCGAGGCAGGATAGGGGTTGCTGATAATCCATATCTTGTCAAGAGGGAGTGTTGAGATTGCAACAAGATGATGGAGCTTAGTGAAAAGAGTCGCCTTCACTAAGTGGGCCCGCAGGCTATTTTTGGCGCAAGTCTATTTTTAGACATATGGATCATGTCTATGGATTGAAGGTTGCTGTTTATGGATGATTGATCAAGTTGGGAAAAAATAGATGGACTTCTATTTTTGATGAAAGTGTGAGTGATCAAAGTCTATTTTTAGACTGGCTGTCAAAAATAGAAAAGTCAAATATTATTATCTCACAATAATATTTGGACTATAAACTTAATCTTATTCTCTTGGAGCACTTTAGTTTGAGCTACAGAGGTGGCACATGCAGGTGTCAGAAGGAAATATGCTTTTCTTATGAGTCAGTTGAGTTGTTGCATGCATGACTTCAGTTAGAACTCAATCAGTTGAGTTTGGTGGAGTTGATTGTGGAGTTGATGGAGTTGTGTTCAGTTTAGCTTTGTTAAACTGGTTGTATTTAGTCTAACTGGCAAATAGACTAGAGATGAGTTGGGTGAATTAGTTATTAATTAATTCACAAGTTATTAACTCATAATACAACTAATGAATACATCAGTTAACTCAGTTGCATGTCAGTGCATGTTCAATTCAACAGGGACAGGTGGTAGAGAATCAGATTGCTATCAGTTGTGACTATAGTTGTGCACCAGATCTTGAATAATCAAGGGATTGAGTATGCCAATGAGTTTGCTCACGTATTTGCCCACATTATAGCTTGTGCTCACGTCCAACAAAGTGTGAGTGACTATCTTGCAGGTGAAAAACGAGTTTGGTGAGCCATTCTCATCAGTTCTTGAGCAGGTATTGAGCAGTGGAGGCAGGCAAGCAGTAGAAGAGATTTGGAGATCAGATCTGAGCTGTATTGTGTGTAACAGAGGTGGAGATACTTGTGAGAAGTATTATGCTGTGTAATGTTACATGACTCAATCATTGATATACAGATAGTTGGGGATTTTAGCGAGATGCTTTCCCCGGGATACATACTGTGTTAATGTGTGAATGCTCTTGATGTTTTATTGTTATTGATGCTGCTATATTGATGATCAACGTAGAGGAGCTTATGTATTGTGTATGTTTTCCGCAATAGTACATGATCAGGATAATCTCCATTGAATATGTGTTAAATTGTTCAAAATTTCTACACTCTTCAGCCATACTGTTTGTTAAATGTGGTTGTTGAGGAGCAACTGCAACTGGTACTGGTGAGCAGGTCACCTTCGTCCTTCAGGCACAGGGAACGGTCAAGGGACGTGGACTACATAGCTAGTGGACGAGTCAGATGAAGGAGCAAGATTGGCCATCGGATCGCAAGGATAGACGACAGAGATGGCCTGGCGAAGGATATCGGAAGAAGCGGGAGCGGGATGAACATGGGCTGTTGGATCTTAGATGGAAAGATCCAATGGTGATCGGCCGGCGAAGGCGCGTGGCGGTTATCGGGCGGGGACGGAGGATTAAGCGGTAAGCGGTATAGATCACACTGCCTTTGGGCGTTAGGCGGTAAAAGGGTGAGGGTGCGCGATTCCATTCAGCACGTGACACGTAGCGGTCAAGGAGAGAGAAAAACCGCTCTCCATCACGCGCTAACGTCCCATCACTTTGTGGGCGCGGAGAGAGCGACTGCCGTTGGATATTCGGTGGAGGCGATCGGATGGTGGGGGAAATGGTTGTGCAAGTCGCTTTGTCGGGCGCGACAGGAGTCGTTGGATCGGGAGGGGCGGAAATCAACGGTTGTGATTTAAAGAGGGGTTTATGAGCGCGCGGGGCTATACGGATAAGGTTTTATGGTAATTTTAGGCCTTTACATATAGAGGTATGCGATTGCGATCAGATCACATCGCAATATCGCATCGACAGAAACCAAAGGGGCACAGCCTTTACACACACATGGATGTGACTTGCGATAGCGAATAAACCCGGACCCAATAAAGGAATTGATCATTTTTTAGGACTGATGAAGGGAGAATGAGCAGGGCAAAGGAAAAGGAGAAAGTGACCGTTACGAGATTCTTTTGAGCATGACCAAGGACCAAGCTCACTTCCGACCTTTAGAAAATCATCATCATATAGCAGAGCTAATAGATCCAAACTTAAACAGGAACAGAATAAATTAGAGATATAACCATAAATACAGAGATGCAACATAAATAACACTTCATTTCATTAAAATCAAATATTTAAATATGCTTACAAATAGAATGGAAATAAGGCTAGCTCAGGCGATGGTATCTTATCTTTGAGAATAGATGTGGCAACTACATGCCTCTGAGTTGTGTTATAATGGGGCTCGAAGGCCTATTTATTATTGAGAAACAATGGAAAACCCTAAACATCCAAAAACCTAACCCTAGGAGATGAAGCGCCAAAACTATGGGCTCTGTTTGGGTAAATTGGTACATCAACTTCCTGGGTTCGTAACTTTGGCATACGATTTCCATTTGATGTGCACAACACCTCGTTAGAAATATCTATCCGAGGACTACAAATCTCAAGTGGAAATCATGGTCATTGACCCATGTTTACATCAATTTTCCCAAAAAACATTGTTTAGGGCCTGAAAACAGCTTCGAAAGTTCAGGACCCGGAAAACTGCCAAAAATAGTAAACATTGCTACAATTAAGGAAACTGAAATATTGAAAGAGACAGTGGTGGGGGTCCAAGTGGAATAGGCAGGTGGCCACCAACATCCACTCTAGATCATTAAAGGGCCTCTATTGAGCATTTCCCCACTGGAAACTCTTGCCACTTGTTATTATGGCATGGAGTGGAGTTGCTATCACTAAAAATGAGTCTATGAATTTTCTCAGGTACTATGACACCCCAAAAAAACTCCTAATCTTAAAAACATTAGTAGGAGCTTACAATTTCATGATGGCCTCCATCTTGGCAAGATCTCTTTTCAGCTTTCCTCCACCTATCACATACCCCAGATACATCAAAGACTATTGTGCAAACTCACACTTCTTGAGGTTTTTTAGCAACTAGTGCTTCTTTAATGTCTCCAGTACTTATATCAAATGTGAGATGTGGTCCTCCAAGGCAGCACTGTGTACCAACATATCATCCAAATAGACAATAACAAATGAATCTATACAAGGATTAACATATCATTCATTAACCACACAAATGTAGTTAGTGCATTGCCTAGGATGAATGGCATGAATAACCACTCATAAAAACCTTGCCTGGTTTTGAAGGAAGTCTTCCAAGTATCTTCTTCTGTGATTCAAACTTGGTGATATCCATACTTTAAGTCTAGCATGGTGAAGTATTTCAATTGTTGCAACTAATCCAATAGATCATGTATTCTTGGCAGGGGTGCATGTTCTTGAGCGTAATTTTTTTCAATGCCCCATACTTTATACACATTCACAAAGTTCCATCCTCTTTGGCACAAAGATGAGGGATGACCCACATGGTGATGTACTCAGTTGAATGATGCCCTGTTCCAGTAGTTGTTGCAATTGTTTCTTCCCCTCACTTGCTTATAACACAAATAACCTTTACATCCCAACGGTTGACAATGGGGAATCTAGCAATAGTTGGATCTCGTGCTCCACTTCTCTCTTAGGTGGTAGCCCTTTAGGTTCTTGGAACACATACCTGCATGCCTATAGCAACTCTTCAAGTTGATGTTTTTGTTTCTTAGTACACCCCTCCATGAATGCCTTTGCTCTCACTCACTTTTTTGTAGACTAAGTTTCTCTTAAAAATAGTAAAACATAATTCTTGCTATAATTGACTAGTTCTTGGCTTGGTTGGCACTTACTAGTGATATTTTTGACTTGTCATTGTGCACACTAATGGTGAGCGTTTTTCCATCGTTGAAGTGTCGGTATTGGTTGACTCTTTGCATGAAGATTGCATCTTGCATGTACATGTAGGGACTTCCAAACACCATTGCACTATAGTTTTACCTCATCAATAAACTCAACATTGATAGAAAATCTATTTTTTCACTACTCGATTACATTTATTTATGCATTCTTATTGACCTAACCCAATGGATAGTAGAAATTCCTTGTAGATTCAAAATGCTAATTGTAATTTAATAAAACAATAGACTTGAATCTACTCTACTCATTAGTGGAAACAATTAAACGATCGTGAAATCACGAAGCATACAAGAGAAAGAATTCAATCAACACATTACACAATGATTTCCTGGGGAAAGCCACAACTAAAAATCCCTGTTATTTGTATATTGAATTAGTAAGAAAATATGAGAAGATTACAATGCTTTTCTCAAGCCCGAGCAACCTTTGCACTATCTCTATCTGTCTCACAACTTCCTAGACAAGCCCAGACCAATACTTAACCAATTTTTTGCTTTCCCAAGTCCCTATTTCCTTACATTGTTTCCTTGGGAATTAGGCCCTATTAATTAGGGAAATTACTCAAATGGAATTGTACAATCGTCATAGGCCTTCCTTTGACTACAAGCACCACCTGTACAATTCAAATGATTATACAACTGATAGTATACTATCGTTGAACTCCAATCTCAATTGGGTAACTCTCAGATATGACATGCATGAGTTATTTATGAGTGAATCATCAATCAACTGGTTGATCATTGCAGGCAACACCACACTACTAGACCTCCCACCAATTTCTTCAATAGTCGGAACTAGTTTGATTGAATTTAATTCAGTTAAGCTGAATTAATTAATTACAACTCAAAATAAACTCAACCAGGGCTCCTATAATGTAGGAGACACTTTACATGACTCAAGTTATACCCTCAACTCAAATTAACTAAGACAACTAAGTCAAATTAAATTAGTTAACTAATACAAGTTGTCATGTGATGTGGAATTACAATTGTATTCCTAATTTAATTCAAGGTCAAAACTAAATTAGGATTTTATTGTTGCATTTTCAACACTCCCTCTCAACAAGAAAATGATTATCTGCTACCCCGATCCTACCTCTATGAAACTTGAATTTGCATCTTGTAAATTCCATTGTCAAAATATCTACATCATGTTCCTCTGTAGGAATGTACTCCAACAACATGATTCTCCTTTGCACACAATCTCGTAGATGGTTATACCGGATGTTGATATGGTTGGACCGATCATGAAAAACTGGATTCTTAGAGAGTTTGATACAACTTTGATTGTCACAGTAAATCACTGTAGGATCCATCTACTAACCAAATAACCCAACAAGGATCTTCCTCATCCATATAGCTTCACAAGCTGCTTGACTAGCAACCATGTACTTTGCTTCTACTGAACTGAGTGCAATTGATCTCTACTTCTTGTTGTACCAAGAAACTGTTGCTGACCCAATACAGAAGATTCCCCCTAATGTGCTCTTTCTGTCGTATGGACTCCCCAACTAAACAAAATCTATGAAGCCTTGTAGCTTCACTCCCTCTGTCTGTCTGTACCAAAGACCAAACTGAGTGGTGCCTATGAGGTATCTCAACACATGTTTAGCTTCCTTCCAATAGAGTTTGGTTGGCTTAACCATTTCTTGACTAAGTTGTTTGACTGCAAAACATATGTTTGGCCATGTGTTCACCAAATACATAAGTGAACCCACAAGCTGCATGTAAATAATAGCCTCCACTACTTCACTTGAAGTAGCATCTTCCTTCCTCCAGTTTCTTGCTAGAGGAGGCTCCATAGGTTTGTTGCTCTCCATGTGGAACTTCTTCAGTATCTCATTGGCATACTTTTCGTGAGAGACAAACAATTTCTCATCTCCCTGCCATACTTCCATACCGAGGAAATAATGCATGAGCCCCAGGTCCTTCATCTTGAATTCTCTTGCAAGATCCTATTTGTAAGATTTTACCAGCTTCTCATCACCTATTAGAATTAAATCATTGATGTATAATACTATAATCAACAATTTACCTTCAACCACAATATGGTAAAGGTTTGCATCTGCTTCACTTTTGGTGAAGGCCAACCTACTGAAATAACTGTCAATATTGGTGTACGAAACATGGGGTGCTTGTTTCAATCCATACAGTGATCGCTTGAGTCTGCCCACATGCAACTCTTTGTTGAAGGTCTCAAATCCTTCTGGTTGCTCAGTGTACACCTCTTCCTCAATCACTTCATTGAGGAATGTTTTCTTCACATCCACTTGATGTATCTTCCATCCCATATGTGCTGAAAGTGTTAGAATATATATGATTGAAGAGGACCTTGCTATTAGAGAAAAGGTCTCCTCATAATCAATTTCCTCCACCTAAGAGAACCCTCTGGCCACAAATCTGGCCTTGTATTTCTCCACACTCACATCTGTTGCTTTCTTTACCTTGTAAATCCATCTTGAACTCACCACTAACTTGTCTGCTGGTCTTAGGACCACTTCCCAAACACTGTTTCTGATAATGGAGTCATACTCCTCAACCATGGCATCAACCCATATTGTTTGTTGCATTGCTTCCTTGACTGACGATGGCTCAATCTCTACACTCTCACTCATCATAGTCATGTAGCCAGTGTACCAATCTGGTGACCTCCTCTTCCTGCGCTTTGATGTGGGTGCTCCCACATTTCTCTAGCATCATGCATCAATCTATCAGCTTCTCTAGTGAGCTTCCTTCCATCTCTGGAAGTCCCTGCATGAGTGGGTGATTACACTCTTTGCTCCTCTACATGTGGATGCTCCACATCATCCTGAGGTTCTTCTTTTGGAGCTAAAAGCTCCTCATTTGCATGTAACTGAAGCTCCCTCTCAAGGGAGCATCTCATGGCCATCTCTTCATCGAAATTCACCTCTACGAACCACTCTCCTCCTGTGAGATGGCAGGTACACCCGATATTTGTGAGGTGTATCAGTGTACCCCACAAATATACCCAACTCAATTATCGGTTCTAACTTTTTCCTTGCATCCTTGGTAACATGATAGTAAACTGATGAACCAAAGATCCTAAAGTGCGCCACATCTGGTTTCTTACTTGTAAAAGATTCTTTTTGTGTACTCATCTCGAGAATCTAATGAGGAATATTTTTATGCACATATACAACCGGGTTAAATGCTTCAACCCACAAGTGCAATGGTAGGCCCTAATCATGTAACACTGCCCGTGCAACTCCCACAATACTTCTGTTCTTCCTTTCAGCCACCTCATTCTGTTGTGGGTTATGGGGTGCTATTAACTCCCATCAAATGCCTTCTAATGCATAAAAGTTCTTGAATTCATTCGACACATATTCTCCATCGTTATTGCTCATGATATCCTTCACTTTCTTGCTAGTGTCTTTCTCAACAAGTGCTTTAAATTCACAAAAAATAGTGAATGTCTGATCTTTATTCTTCATGAAGAAAAATCAACACTTACGAGAGAAATCAACTACAAATGTTACATAATACCTGTGCTTTGCCGTGGAGGTTGTCGAGAACGATCCACACACAACTGACTGAACTCTTTCATCGATCACTTGCGCTCGACTATCCTTATCAGGAAAGGTGGCTTTGGTGTACTTCCCCAATGTGCACCCTTTGCATGTATCTCTCTGTTTTAGTGCACCCTTGGGAATTCCTATAGAAATCTGATGCATTATCTTCAAAGCTATGTGGTGCAAGTGACCCAATATTCTATGCCACAATTCACCGATGTCTTGGCTTTGCACCTTCTTTGCTTTAGTGCTCAAAGACGCACAATCTTCTACATCCAATTTGTAGAGGTTCTTCACCCAAACCCTGATCCACTTCTCTTGTCCTGTGGCTATGTGACAAAGGAAAGCCTTTCCTTTTCTAAATATCACATCATAGCCACAGTCCTCAAACATAGCAACTGAAACCAAATTCTTCTTCATTCCCAGAACATACCTGACATCTTTTAATGTGAGAAGAGAACTAGAATCCCTCTAAAAAGTAATAGTACCGATATCAGTTGTGTTATACCTTGCATCATCTCCCATTTCGTTGTGCATCTGGAGGTCCTTCTCCTCCAAATCATCGAAGAATTATTTGTTGTCGGTCATATGGAATGAGGCTCCACTATCCAGATACCACACACTACCCATCACCGATGTCGCCATGCAAGCGATGAGGGTGAAATCCAACTCGAATTGTGAAGTAAGAGCTTCACCTGTCACTCCTCTCGAGGGCTTCTTTATGACCTTCTTGTGTGGACACTTCGTGGCATTGTGTCCTAGCTCATGATAGTGAAACATTTAATCTTCGACAAGTCCTTCTTCTTGCCACCTTAACTAGAGTATTTTTTGGAATGGGATGAATTCCCTTTCCCTTTCTTCACCTTTCCAGGTAAGGCACAGTTCTCCGTATCATCATGCTTGGATGAGGATCCATCTCTGGTGTTCCACTGAATCTTTTCTTGCACCAAGTTAGACCACAAACGCTCCCACTCTGGTAGCTTCTCCCTCCCATTTACCAAATCCTGGTAGTTGTGCCAACTCTTGGGAAGGCCTAGAAGTGCTAGGTTGACCAGATCATCTTCAACAACTGTAACACCAACACTTCCAAGCTCATCCCGACATTGGGTGAACTTGGTCAAGTACTTTGGTATTGTGTCACCCTTCTCCATCTTGATTTTTCTGAGCTTGTCCTTTAGTGTTAGCTTCCTGTCGTCACTGTTGTTTTGAAATAGGCATGTCAAAGCCTTCCACATTGCATATGGAGTCTCCTTACCATGGAGATTCGAGACAATATGATCTTGAACTCTGTATAGGATAATCCTTCTCGCCTTTGAAATACATTTTCTCCACTCTGCTAGATCTTGAGCATCAGTTGCTAGAGGCTTAGGAATTTCTTTGTCTATGAATTCCTTAAGCATGTTGTCTTCCAACACTGCCTCCATCCTATCCTTCCAAGAAATATAGTTCGAACTACCCTCAAGGGCATATTCGAGTCTCAATACGTAGAACAACATCCTGCTTGCATTGAAGTATGATACTGCAAATTCGATTTCACCCGCAAAAGATGAACTCGTATTCCCCTCTTCTAGAGTGATTTCTTCTCTGATACCATGTAGAAATTCCTTGTAGATTAAAACTGCTAATTGTAATTTAATAAAATAATAGACTTGAATCGACTCTACTCATCAATGGAAACATTTAAACGATTATGAAATCACGAAGCATACAAGAGAAAGAATTCAATCAACACATTACACAATGATTTCCCGAGGAAAGCCACAGCTAAAACCCCCTGCTATCTATATATTGCATTAGTTAGAAAATATGAGAAGATTACAATGCTTTGCTCAAGCCCGAGAAACCTATGCACTATCTCTTTCTGTCTCAAAGCTTCCTAGACAAGCTCAGGCCAATATTTAACCAATTTCTTGCCTGCCCAAGTCACTATTTCCTTGGGAATTAGACCCTATTAATTAGGGAAACTCCTTAATTGGAATTGCGGAATCCTCGTAGGGATTCCTCTGACTGCATGCACCACATGTACAATTCATATGATTATACATATGGAAATGTATTGTCCCTGAACTCCAATCTCGACTAGGTAACTCTCAGATATGACATGCATGAGTTATTTATGAGTGAATCATCAGTTAACTGGTTGGTCACTGTAGGCCGCACCACACTATTATAACTACCACTAGTTTCTCCAACAGTTGGAACTAGTTTAACTGACTTTAATTTAGGTAAATTGAATTAATTAATTACAACTCAAAATAAACTCAACAAGGGCTCCTATAATGTAGGAGACACTCTACATGACTCAAGTTAGACTCGAATAGACTAAGCCAACTAAATTTACTTAGTTAACTAATACAAGTTGTCATGTGATTTGGAATTACAATTTTATTCCTAATTTAATTCAAAATCAAAATTAAATTAGCGTTTTCTTGTTTCATTTTCAATAGGATATGGGCTTGTATTATCACAAAATTTCAATCCCAAATTTTTTACCAACTTTGTTGTAATGAGATTCTCCTATGATACCGTGTCAAACAAAACATCAATCATGGTATTTTTAACATGTATCTTTACATGGAGCCTAGTTTTTTTGTTCTCTTCCTGTTACTGGAGGCACTCAAATTGACCTCCTTCTACAATGATGTATAAACGATCTTGTCATACACGTTTGAGTTACTTTCAACCTGGTTGCTCAAATCAGTGGCCATGAGATTCTTCTTCTTATTATATTTAATTTTGTTCTTTAGGTTAAGCTCCGTATGCAACTTCAAAGACTTATTCTCTATATGACCGACAATGTTACAGTGGTTGTAGTGGTTGCTAGAGTATTTGCATTAGTGTGTTGTAGTTGTTGTCTTCTTATATTTTCCCCTTTTCCAATTCTTCTTCCCCTCCTTAGAAGCGTCGAGGTGCTCCTTCTTCTTTGATCAACTTGATTTCCCTTTCTTCGGGCCTATGTTCTTAAGGTATTGTGCTTGTACACAAGCTTTATCTATTGTTCTAGGTTTGAGCAACTACAATGGATTTCACAAATGGCTTTGTATACCCCCCAAATATGTAAGGAGTACATCTAGGTTCTTTGGGAAGATACCTAGAATTATGGTCATCTTTCAAAATTCTGTGGGATACTCCTATACACTCCATCCCTTCTTCTGCCTAAAGTAGTGCCATTGGATCTACTAGTCCTCTACATACCTGATAAGGTAAATGTATAACTTTATAATGGTTTTAAAGTCCTCCCACTTAGTCACTAGAGTATCTTTCTCCAGCCTCAAGGTTTCCCAACAATTAAGGGCATGGACCTCTAATTTCAACCGTGCAAATGAAATATTTTGATCTTCCTCTATGTGATGAACACTGAAATAAACTTTTGATTGTTGCAACCAATGATTTAGATTTATAATGTTGATCTCACCTTGATATGGTTTGACATCGACCTTAGTTTCCATTTTGAATAAGGATAGTGAATGGTTCACAACATTCAAACTGGGTTGATTTTTTTTGGTCCTTTCTTGGGCTCATTCTTTGTTTCTTCCGTATACCCTGATCTCCCCTCTCATAGGACCTCTACATTAGAACATCCATATTTTTTTAATAGCTCAAGCTTATTGATTAGGGTCACCATGAAGAAATTCATGTTATGCTTTATATATGCAACTTGTGCTTCTAGCCACGAAAACCTCTCCTCTACAAGATCATGAGTGTTATTCACAGATTCGTTGGTTGTGACCGAGGTTTTACAATTTTTGGCTTTGAAGATCTAGATCCCTTTCAAATCTCTACAATATTCCCAAAGAAACCTACATTGATACCACTATGATTTGGAAACTATTGTGGATATTCCACTGAACATTTCTTCACAACATATTTAATAAATTATACTTAAAAATATGAAATCTACATTATGAGGGTTTATTTCTCTTTAAATTTTTGGATCTATAAATTACTATTTATTGTGTAGGCATGTAAATTATAATTATGTAGAAAATAGAGAACATTGAAATAAAAAATCACAGACCACGATTGAAACAAGATATAACTTGGGAAACCCTTTTGGCAGAAAACCTAGCTAGAAGGCGAGGTTTCTCTACTCTCTTTCTTTGATTAGAAAAATGTTTGCAAGTACGAAAGAAGTAAAGCTTGTGGATCATGGTTAAATTTGACTCCTTCAACTCTTAACTAAAGTTACAATATGGACTCTTCTAGAGTTTTCTTCATCACGATCACATGGCTAGTCCCTTTTCTATGAGTAATGGGGGTTGACTATCAATTTTTCTTATAAGACCTATACTCTAGATTGATGAATACAACTTATAAGAAAAATTGATAGTCAAAATTCATTCCCAACTTTGAGCCATGGATCCAAACCCAAACTTACCTTTGAACCACATCTTATGCACCATACAGTCCACTCCCTAATGAGTGAAAAACCAAGAATCAAAACCTTCTAAACATGAAATTTTATGCAATTTGTGAGGTTACACATACACACACTTAAATTTTCAAACTATTTCTTATTTATTTGTAAATAAAAATATAAAAAATAAAAATTATTATATTTATTGGAAAATTATTAAATTTTCATATTAATTTTTAATCTCATATCAAAACTTATTACTATAAATTTATCAAAAATATAAATTATATTGTAAAAAATAGTGAAAATATTTATTATATGTATAGGGTAAAAAGGTTTTTAGTCAAT
Organism: Pinus tabuliformis; assembly: GCA_031772625.1. Taxonomy (NCBI): domain Eukaryota; kingdom Viridiplantae; phylum Streptophyta; class Pinopsida; order Pinales; family Pinaceae; genus Pinus; species Pinus tabuliformis. The sequence continues at coordinate 431,735,559 of CM062808.1, read as the reverse complement.
TGAGTTTAGTGTTAATGGTTAGGTGAAGTCGTGATTCTCCCCACCTGAGTTCAAGTTTTGTAGTTTGACATGTTGTAGCTTTGGAATAGAGTAACTATATTGCACTCTTAAGTGAGTCAATATTGTGTGTTAGCCCAGTACCAACAACCTCTCTCTTGCCTTTTGGCTAAGAGGGAGGCTAATTTCTTTTCCTAGACGCCAATTTTTTTTTCCAAGCACCAACAACCTTTGTCTTGCATTCAAGCTAAGAGGAAGGTTGATTGATTTCCCTAAAAGACCCTCAATACCCAAAAATTTGAGTCAACTGGGGTTATCTCGAGTGGCTGGGCAAGAACAGTTATTATCCTCCCAACCCAAGTTCAAATTCCTGCTATTGACATGATGAGCTTTATGCCTTGACGATTATTGTTCTAATGATTTTAAGCCTAACAAAGCATTTTTAAGTGAGAATAACTATGGGTTCTCTTACCTTCGGGTTGATACCAAAAACCTTATACTTACCTTTAGGCTACTAATTTCTTTATTTACGAAAAAACAAAGAAAAAAAAAATCTTCTTAATATTTTAAAATTTCATATCAAAACTTACTCCTATAATTTTAATTAATAAATAAAATTTGTAATTAATTTTTTTATTACTCTTTTTTTTTTTATGAAAAAACATAAAACAAAGAAGGAGAAGAACAAGTAAAAAGTTCCTTAAAACTTTTTAATATTTTTAAATTTAATATCAATTTTTTTTTTTTTTTAAAGGCTATATATTTGTGTTATATTCATCAAAGAACAAATGTACAACAATATTTATATGGGAACCACCAGATATGGCTGAATATGTGGATCAAAGCCACATAATGAGGAAAGGTTCAAAATATCATGTTCTGTTCTGCTACATAAAGTTCATATGGAGAGATAATTGCTAAAGGCACAAACGATAGGTCGAAATCGGTCCCATGAGACAAAAATATATGGAAATTTTCAAAAAGGAAGTCAAAATATTGGGAAAACAGAAAACATACCAGATAGACTTCAATATATAGAAATTTATGAACCTGGCATGAAAAAGTCGTGGATCTGATGAGTGATGTTGTCCACCATTATCTGCATCCTCCAGATACCTTGTGGAGATGTTAGGCCCTTTTTTGATAAAGCATCTGCCCTCCAGTTTTTTTCCCTGGCAACGTGGGAAATTGTGTAGTCCTTCCTGCAACTCCATAAAGCCTCCATCCTGTTTAGCCATCCAGAAAGATTGATATTTCTTATGATATGTTTTGACTGTACATGATCGATGATGACTTTCGAATCTCCAAAAATTTGAAGCTTTTGTAAGTCAAGAAAGTCACAAAGAGTAAGAAGACCAGCAAGGGCCATAGCTTCTGCTTTATTGTTGGATTCAGCACCTCCATTCCAATGTATATCGAAAGCTTGACCATCTTCTAGAATAATGAATACTCCGCAGGTGCAAATACCATGTTGAGCTGCTCCGTCAAAGAAAGCACGTGGAAAACCGATGGGATCCCATGTCTGAGGACACCTTCCATTCCTGATTCTGGATTGGCGTGGCCATCCAAGCGCATTGTATAAGTAAAGGATAGATTCAAATACTGTTGAATGAGATTCCCTTTTGGAATTGAAAATCATCCCATTCCGCCATTTCCATATGGCCCAGATTGATAATAATGGAATGGGCCTCCAATCGATGAACATGTTACTCCATCCTTTGAAAGCCTCTGTAATGGTAAGGAAAGAGGTGTTGGTGTAACCAAAATGTGCAACAATATTCTGCCAAATCATCTGTGATTGAGGACATAGAAGAAAAATGTGTAAGTTGTTCTCAGTATTTGATCTACATAGGGGGCATATGGTAGGCCCGCACCAATTCCGCTTTTGAAGATTTTCCCATGTGAGATTCTTGTTATGAAAAACCAACCAGGCAAATATTATGATTTTTAAGGGGCAGCCTGTTTTCCAAAAGGATGATGGAAAGATGTTATCAGATTGTTCAGATTCTGAGTATTGTAACTGAAGATAAATATGTTTTGCATAAACAGTCGATGAACCACCATGACCCCTCCAAATGAGGAAATCCTTGTCCGCAGAGCGAAATATACCATGAGCCCACATGGAAGATATGATAGAATTCCATTGAATTTCCAGATCATCGCTTAGGTGCAATTCTGATGCAGATTTCCAAATAGGAATTGCACCATCCCATTTTCGAATGGCATTGGCCCAAAAGAAAATGCCCCTGTTGTGTAAAGCTCTTAATAGCTGTGTGGAAATATGGATCTTTCCATCCGCGCCTGCAAATTCATCTAAACCAATAATAATTTTTGTTCCGGACTGAAATTTCCAGATCAAGTTTTTTCTAAAGAAAGGCTCTAATCTCCGAAATCCTCTCCATATAGTAGAACCGTGAGAGGATCCAGTGAAGCGTTGTCTATACCAGAAAGACATATCCTGATTGTCCATGTACTTTGCTCTAATGGCCTTACTCCAAATAGATTCTCCCATAATTGCTTTCCACATAGTTTTACAGAGTAGGGCTCTCCGAAACATATGTAGGTCCAATATACCCCAACCTCCCATTTTTTTAGGCCGAGCTAGCATCAAAAGTTTTGACAAATGATATTTTTTTTGTTCCTTATGACCTCCCCATATGAAATTAGCAATCATTCTGTTTAGACTGTTGATAATGGATGTAGGGATATAGTAGAGATGTGCCCAATATACCATGATTTGCACCAGCACTGCCTGAGTCAGAATCGCATGACCCCCAATGGATAAACATTTGAATTCCCATGCAGCAATTTTCTTATAAAAATGATCAGGAATCCAAGACCAATCAGCCACACGATATCCCACAGGTTTCAAATTGAAACCCAAGTATTTTAGCCCATTCCGAATAGGAATTGCTTTAATATTGAAAAGATGTGTTAGGAAAGAGATAAGATCTCCATTTACATTTTCGACATGAAAAGATGATTTAATTTCATTAACATACATGCCGGTGGCTTTTTGAAACCTCCCCAAGATTTCATGAAGACATATCCAAGATGTCCTGCACAACAATGCTGATAAAAGTATATCATCAACAAAAAGATTATGGGAAATGTAGATGCCCCTACAGATAGGGAGAGGCCTACATTTGTTTTGAAGAATCACCCTCTTTATATGTAGGCTCAGTGAGTCCATTACCAGAATGAAGAGGAGCAGAGACAGGGAGCAACCCTGTCTTAAACCCCTGGCCGCTTTGAAAAAAGGAGTAGGGACTCCATTTATAAGGACTGCATAATTGACTTCAACCACACAAGCCATGATCCATCTAGAGCATCTATCATCTAGGCCAATCCTAGCCAGTAGGCATCGAATAAAGCCCCAGTCCACGCAATCATATGCCTTTTTAAGGTCAATTTTTAATAAAGCAGCTTCTAATTTCCTGCAATGCATTGAATGTAGGCATTCTTGAGTGAGAGCCACCACATCCAAAATATTCCTTTCCTTTAGAAATCCATGTTGCTCAAGGGACAAATGAAGAGATAAGATGTTCCTCATTCGAATAGCAATAATTTTTGAAATGATCTTATACAGTACGTTGCACAATGAAATAGGCCTAAAATCTGAAAAAGAGGTGGAGAGCTTCTTCTTTGGAATCAATGTTATATATGTTGAGGATATATATTGGCTTATATAACCATGAGATCTAGATTCCTCGACCATTTTTAGAATATCTGTCTTAAATAAATCAAAAAAATGGATGAAGAAATCGATGGTCCACCCGTCCGGCCCTGGACACTTGTCTTTCTGAAAATATTTCATTGTAGCCAATAATTCCTCTTCGGAAACCTCAGAAAAAAGGGCATTGTTTTGATTTTCGTCAAACATAGTAGGATATGGGTCAATACCCTATAGAATATCCTCAATGTCACAACCAGAATTTCTGCTATAGGCCCTTTTGAAATATTTCACAACTTCTCTAGCAATGGCCTCCTGAGAGGAATGTGAATTACCTTCCTCGTCCTTGATCTCCCATATAGAGTTTACTTCCCTCCGCTTATTTGCGAATCTGTGAAAAAACTTTGTATTTTTGTCTCCCTCTTTGAGCCATATAGCTCGACCCTTAGGTCACCAAGAAGCCTCTTCCATTTCTAATATCTTTTGTTTCCTTTTTTCTAAGTCCCATATTTGTTTTCGAATAGTGGACGACATACAGGGATTTTTAAAGAGATATGATAAATTCTCCAATTTGCTACAAATATCCTTCAGATCCATTCTGTTGGAGGCCGATTTCTCCCTTTGCCATCTTTTTACCCCATTTCGTAGAGAAGACAGACGTTCTAAAAAATGTCGAGATGGATCATGTCCCTGAATGGATGAAAGCTTCCAGGAATCATTTATAAATTTGTTGAACTGTTCATCAATGAGCCATGTGCAATTGAATTTGAAAGGATAACCAAATCTGCAACCAACATAATTCCAATGGATAGAAATGGGACGGTGATCTGATATGAATGATGGAATGATGTTCACTGTTGGGGAGCCAAATATTTCAATCAATCTTTCATGTAAGAGGAATCTGTCAAGCCTTTTAGCCAGAAATGAATCATTTGATCGCCCATTGTCCCACGTGGGGCCTAGACAAGATGGCAAAATGTCTACAAAATTATATTGTATAATGGCTTCACGAATCAAACCCCCAACTGGGTCATTTTCCTGCCATTGCCCCATATTTCATCATTACAAAGAGTACTGTTAAAATCTCCACCAATTAAAAGGGAATCAATTTCAAGAAGTTCTGATGAGAGAAGATTATCCCAAAAAGGATATCGATCTTTGTATGGAGCATATATATTTAATATATGAATGGGTTCTGGAGAACCACGGAAATGGGCCAGAATAAGAATACCAGCAAAACATTGAAATGCAACCGCCGTTATCCATTTTGGATCCCATAAAACAGCTAAACCCCCAGACAAACCCACCGCATTTGTTGCAACCATATGCCATGTTGGAAGCATCCGCCTAAAATATGAAATAGATTGTAGACTATCATGCATGGTTTCTTGTGGGGCGATGGCATTTTCCGTCAATGGAGGATGCACAAATCAGAACATGGATTGCTGCAAAATGGTGTCCTCTCCTGGGTTACTCTTCAACCATTGTTCGCCTCATGAATAATTGGTATAGTTTCCATTTTCTCCAGGTTCAAGACTTGGAGATTATCTATACTAAACCCTGGGTTCGAGATAAGATCTTTTTAGCTCTTCACAGATGGTTCATGGGATTTAATCCTCTTAGATGCACTCCCCAAAATAATTATATATGGCTAAAGCTGCCAGGATTACCGATAGAATTGTGGACCAAAGAATCAATGGAGAAAATTGGTAATGCTATTGGTCGGTTCATATATGTCGACCCTAGGTGCATTGGGGCTAAGGACAAGTGGGTGGCTTGGATCCTTATAGAAAAGGAATACAGGGGTGGATTTCCAGAGTCAATTGACTTATCATGGGAAATGTCCAAAATCCAACAGCGGTTAGATTATTGGGGTGTCCCTTTTAGATGTTCAAATTGTCATAAAATGGGACACCTTTTTCCCCAATGTCCCTGTCGTCTAGGTGGTAAACAAAAGAAAAAGTTCCAAATAGAAAATATTCTTGTTTCGGCTTATGAGAGAGTAAATATGGATAAGGAATGGTCTAACATCACCGAGGTTTATCAAGCTCTAATCTTTTCAAACGATCGTCTTTCTTCACCTAAAGGACTCTTGCCGGAACGATCTGCCAGTTTCCCATGCTCTCACTCTTTGTCTGCGTACCCAACCCGTCGGAATATCGCAATTTCTGCCAATCGCCCCCAATCATCCTCCGCTTCAAAACCTCCCTCTCATTCATTTAATGCCCTGCCTACTAATCTGCCGACTTTCTCTGTCATCCCCCCGCCTCAAGGGCAGGACCCGAATCCTGCTATTCCCCCCCACCCCCCCTCCATCTTTTCCCATGCCTCCCTGGGTAGGTCCATCATCCCCCCACATTCATTACATCTCTTCGTCTCCTCAATCCCCCTCCTCTCATTTACCCCCTCCCCAAAGAATTCCGTCTTCTCCTTCACATGCCCGCGGTACTAATCAAAAAGGAAAAGCCCCATGTATTTCGATCACCCCTCCAAATTCCCTAGGATCCTCGCCCAAGAATTCATTCGATTGTGATTTAGACCTTCTCCTAAAACGGGCATCATTGAAACTTCAGCCACTAACGGTCCACCGACCTAATCGCTCCCCTTCTCCTATAATTAGTCCAAATTCGGCTGGGAATATTACTGTTTGTCGCAAAGAGAAACGGGGAAGTAGACACTTTCGGGGTAGGAGAGGTAGACAGAATATGTCAATTCGTGACCTATCCTTAATTGACATTCCTATCTCGGAAATCGCTGCTGATGATATCTCTGATATGGGGCCTCTTAGAGCGAGCCGGTCTAATGAAGTCCAAAATAATTGACATCCTATCGCTGAACATTAGGGGTCTTGGTGCAGACCCAATGTTTTTGGCCTTAAAATTTAATATCAAAACTTACTCCTATAAATTGTTAAAATTTTTATTTAGTTTTCCCGCTACTCACTTTTTATTAAAAAATTAATCGACCATTTAGAGCCATATACATATAATTGTTTAAGTTTTAATTTACAACTATACCTTGTAATTTTTAAAGTTTGTAGTTTAAATTTGCAACCATATTTCTGCACTTTTTTTTTTCTTAATAAAGTGTCAATTGATTGTTATAATTTAATTATTAATTTAGTTTTGTAATTAGTTTTTCTCTTAATTCATATATATAGCAATTCGTGTAAGTTTGTAGTTCAAATTTACAACCATATTTTTGTAATTAGTATTTTTTTTTTCAAATTCAAAGGGGATATAGTATGCATACCTTTTTAGATTTTATTAATCAAATAAGGAGGTCTCATCCACTAATTTGGTGCCTATCTTGACTGTGGTCTTAACATTATTATTATTTTATGTATTGCATTATAAAAGTATGGCTTGAAGGCCAATGCCTCATACATCATATTCTAGACGTTCTGCTGTTATTATCCAAAAGCTCCATATAAAACTATCACAATTTATCCCTGAGCTACAAATCACTAGTATGAATTGATTTCCTCCATATATTCTCTAAAACACACCAACAAAAATTGCATATTTGCATAACATAACAAAAAACTAGAAATTGGATGAGGCTACATATCCTCCATGGCATAAGTGACATGGGCTTCACTTCTTTCCATTTCAAACTGAGAACGAGTGGCTTCCTAATCATCAACAAGATCGAGGTTATGCTCCTCCAACTATTCAAACTCTTGGATTGCTCCATGTTGTCCTCGACTGCTCTATTTCGAACCTCAGTGACACTCCTTACTTTAGCTCGTATTTCCACTCGAAATTCAAGCATTTCGTTTGCCAACTGTAGACGATCCATGTTGAGTTCCAAAAGTCCTAGTCATTGATATGGAAATTCTTTTTGGGCCTAAGATTTTACCAAAATCATATCTGCATGTCGAGATATCAAAGAAATGATGAAGTCTAGAGCACCTTCCATTTAAGCAGGCGTAAGGCCAAGCTCTTCCTTTGCGTCATCGACATTATGCTCCATAAATTTGAAATTGCACCAAACTTATTGACAAATATGACAAATTAAGGAATTAATTGCAAATGGTTTGTTTCCATGCTCTCCCAAATGATCTATAAATATTGTCGAAACCAATTTTCTTGAAGTGATACCGCTACATGTGCCATTAATGTTGACCCTGTTCATAGATACCAAATGTGCAGAGACCATAATGGAAGGATTGCAATCAAGGTGAGTTTCAATGTGATGCACACATGCAAAATTAATTTCGAATGCAAGGATGAGACCCTCAAGGATGAGACCCTCACACATTTGGATGCCTTTAATAATCACATCACTCCCTCTCCAACTATCCTTTGCCCAACAAAGAATGATGTTCACTATCCAAGTGGCTGCATTGGCACAACTCTCCATGTCATCAAGAGGCAGCCACAATCTTACATTTAGTAAGGATTTATAGTAATGCAAGGCTGGTTTAGATGAAAATACTCCACTCCTTATTCTATGTATAATGCAATCTGAATATTAAAGACATAAAAAAATTAATTTGAATCATCATGGAATTGATTTTATTGCTAAACCTCCAGCATCAATCTTTAGTGATCCTCGTCCTAGATGCACTCCTTAGTTGTCCAAAGAATCAACCACCATGTTTAGATTTCTTTTGACATGAAAGAAATCATAAGATCAAAATTTTCCACTATTATTTTGAATTGATGCAGAATAGAAGTAGGAGTCTGCTCATCTTTTCCTCTAAATTTAATTATCTACTAGATCACAATCTCTGAATCTCTAAAGACCATTAGTTGACGAAGACCTCCAAAGTAAGCTAGTTCCAAGCTCTATCATAATGGTAGATATTTAGCGTGATTATTTGTTGATATTACTGATCCCCAGGTAAATTGAATCTCTCTTTCTTCGTCGGGGTGCAAGATAACCCCTCCCACTCTTGCCTCCCAAAAATAAATGGTTGATGGGGAACTAACAACCTCCCCATATATATGTATCAACCCATAAACCACATATATCAGAAGCTCGTAGTTTAGCTTAGGACCAAGATGTCTGGAGACCACTAGAAACTAGAGTTGGGATCCCAGAATCCAATAAGATGCCTATCCTTCCAAACGTACTATGACGGGCCATGGTTCCCCCCCATGGGATTCGAACCCAGGTGGATGGGATAACATCCCTGTGAGAAAACTACCCCATTATCCCATGAGGAGACTTAAAATTATTATTATTATCCTCATCAAATCTGTAGACAACTAAGAGGGGTGTGGCATGGACTACCACCCCCATGCATGATATGTGCAACATTATTAGCTTAGCTCCTATGGATCATCATCTTCTAGAGTATTCTCTTCGAGAGGGATTTTCAACTTTGAAAATGGATTTCCCTTGTTTCCAAAAGGAATACTACATACCCTTCTAAATGTGGCACTCCTAATATGTGAGGTAGGTCAGTTGAAGAACTAAAGGGTGAATTGGAAACCTTCAACATGGATCTTGCATGTTGAAATTCATGCCAAATTTGAGCTATGTGGTGGCCTTAATCCCCAATTTCTATGGGAGGAAGGTGATGGTGGAGATCAATTTGATACAGAGAAGGTCGACACATGATAGTTTCAAGACTGTGGCTAGAAATGGTGTTGTGTCTTTGGACAGGTGGCACAGGCTCATAACTAAGAAACTTGATTGCAACTTTTTGCTTTGGAAGGTTCCAGCTTCTCTTAGCGGTCGTTATTAGGGATTACCCTTCCCCTGGTTGATTTTTGTAAGATTCTTGGTTTATGCATGTTATTGGCATGATATAGACTTTGTGGGTGTATATTTGCTGGGGCATGTGACTGCCTTGATTTGTGTGAGCTTGACAACCTTATTATTTTAAGATCTAGTTCTATTCTTTGGCATGTTGAGCTGTTTGCAAAGAGTTTGGTTTACTAGCCCTGCTCATTTCAGTTGGGTGGGTTTGTATCCCCAATCATTTATGTCCAACCTAACTGTGTTTCTTTTTTAGGAGAAAGGTGGTCCTGTTTTTCCAGAAGGTGTTGGGGGAGTAAAACTCACCATACCTATGCCTAGATTTCATGATCTTAAGGGACAATGGCCTAGTGGGTACTCATGGTATATGTGGTTTTATAATAACAAATATTGTGCCATTTCTCTAATTGTTGAGGTAATAATATTGTGACAATGCATGTGTGGGGGCCGTGGGGCAAGGGGCCATGGCCAACAAAGTCAGTCACATGCAAAGGTGCAGGCTCGGAAGGTAGTAATTGTATATCATTCTACAAACTCTCCTTGTATTACAAAGGAAATCCAACTGTTAAAACAACATGTTTGTGAAGACATACAAGCCTTTTTAGACTTAGATGAGGTTACTCATTGTATTCTTGACCCTAGTTACACCATGGGAAGGAAGAATTAGTATATGTATGTTATTACCCTTCATAGGTAGTTAAAATTTTTACTAGGATGAGTATTAAAGGAAAAACACAAGGATATGAATGACATCATTTCGTCTTGAACGACAGTAGTCACAATTAGTGGAAAATGTGATATTCTCTACATAGGATGGAAGCTTGAATAACACACATGGAGAAACAAATTCAGTCTGAGTTAAACCCTCAGTGCCTCCTGGTATGAGAGTGAAAGACCCATCTCCAGTGTCATCCTCAAATTTCTGATATGGATATCATGTCATTGATTTCTTTCAATAGTTTATTTCTTGGTTTTTTGGCTTCTTAAGTTTAGTAGAATATGGTGGTATTTTGTTAAAAAATGGCACTATCATAAACTGACCAAAAAATATGGTTTCCTATATGGTAGAATGAGGATGATATCTTTTGACACAATGCTTATCAATGATTTTTTTTATTTTTTTATTTTTGATAGAAATACAATCAATTTACAAAAATATTATTATTATTACTATTACTATTATTAATTTATTTGTTATTTTGTCCATGACTTGCGAGACTAGCCTATGGCTAAGAAGCCTCAACCCAAGGGAATCCAAGTTGTCAAAATCACCCAAAGAGATTGCACCTAATTTGGTCCACACCCACCCTTAACATGGTTATATTTGTGCCCATGGGGATCCAAACCTAGGATATTAACACAAGGAGTGCATCGACAATGCATCATGTCACCATTTTCTCTACGTCCCATGAACTTCTAAAAATGAGGACATGGGTATGGGGTTTCAACCACTTATTTGTGCACAGGTCATGAGACCATTTAATATAATCTATTTAGGTGCAACTTTGTTCTATACTCCATGGGATTTTAAAAAGGAGGACATGGGTATGGGCTTTGATCTACTTATGTGTGCACATGTCATGAGACTATTTAATATAATCTCTTTTGAACACACATTCAAATACTACCTCAAGGTACCCCCATGGCTCCAAGATAGGTCCTCATGGGAATTGAACCTTTCCTAATGGTGAAAAACACATCGTTTTCCACCATTAGATCCAACAACTTTGGGATTCTATAAGAAGGACATGGGGGATTTGATCCACATGTGTGCTTGCCTAACGAAACCATTTTTAATGTAGTCTCTCTAGGTGAAACCACATGTTCAACCACTACCTCAAAGTACCCTCATTAGCTTCAGGGCTAGGCCCTCATAAGAATTGAACCTTGCCTAATGGTGAAAAAATCCTTGATTTTCACCATTAGATCCAACCCCTTTTGGCTTAATATTATTTGTAACACACCCCTCCTAACCCTTACCAAAAAAAAAATTAAAAGGAAGGTTGTTACTATGCTAACCCAAAATCCAAGGTGTTGTTATGGAAATGGGGTCTAGAATTTTCAACTCACTTAGAGCCTTGGTTTGACATCGCCATTTTTTTCATCTCGTCATGATGATTTTGGTGATATAAAACTTTACCTCAATCCAACATCTGGATAAAAAACTATGGCCAATTGAATTCTAACAAATCAAAAGGCGCCATGTCACCATTCTACCACATGGCATCCATGTGGCGGTCTTAACCAGTCTCTCAATGCCACCTGGCATGGCCTTAATAGTTGTCAACCCATTCATGGGTTTGGGTTCAACAACCCCACACTAAGTGTAACCACCCCTCCCACATTTACCCACATTAACTAGCCTTCCAGTTTAAACATGAGTTGAGAGCTACTATAACATGACCCGAGCTCCTAGTTTCATTAAGGAAGTGGAGTCGTCAAAATGAAACTTTACTGACCTCCCTTAGGAGCTACAGGACCCCCTAGGAGCTAAACAACCACTCCAAGTGCCAAAACTCTGATATGGGTTTCTTTTTCACTGAATTGGAATCCTAGTCGCATGCACAAGCCCGCAAGCTAGTTACTGTGACCCTCTAGTTGCATGCATAGCACTGCCTCCTTGCGACTGCAACCCAAAATTGCCAGTTTCGAGCATGCGACCCCAGAATCAGTGCCACCTTTTCATGGATAGACTCCACACCACTACCCATAATATAATGAGACTTTATAAAATAATGAATGACACAAGGACAAAGCCTCTAGCACAAAACTTGATCAAGGGCTTGACCTTACCAGGCCTAACCATGACAAACATTTCGTTAAACATATGGTAACCATGTAATCTACAGGACATGAATGTATATTTGTACATAGGATTCTGAAACTTATATGAGAATCATCAAGAAGGTCTAATTCCCTTTCATAATATCCGCAATAACATTTGTTAGCCCATGCATTCACCAACCGACCAAATATATATCAATTCATGAACAAGCCATAACTAGAGTATATTACAGATCCATGCTTATAACCGACAAATAACCAACATATTAACCATGTCATAACAACCATTATATCATCATATTAACCAGTACAAATGCTTCATAGTTTTCCATAGAGAAATAGTTCTCATTAAATGATGTGACATCCAACCAAGTCAGGGACTTCCATGTACCACCTGACCATAGATTGAGCTGAACCATCTTTCTTTCAGGTAGTCACCCCCATGCCATATTCTAAGCATGAATGTGGGATCTAATGGGATAAACCAAGACACAAACAACCAAGGGAATCCATAGGTTAAACCACCTCCACCCCCACGCTACCGTTATCTCACCTAAATCGATCTTGAGATCACAAAACCAAACCAAGCTTGGATGCCTCAAAATTCATTCACCATCCTTTGAGGAATTTTCCTGTCTCCTCCCACCCGTTGAGGGATTCCCAAAGAAAATCATCTCCACCCCCAACCCTTGGAATTTTCCTGAGACCACCTCACCTGGATCCAAAACTTTCTGGCAATCCAAAGCTCAACCAAGAATGAATCCCATCACACCATGGTTATCTAGGAATTAGCAAGGCAAGGTTGAAATCACAGTCAAACCAGGAAAAACCCATGTCAATTATAGGAAATGGACCAAATGCAAAAATGCATGCACCATGCATTCACACTTCATCTAGGAAATCACACATGCAACCTGTTACCTGGAAGTCCTCCTACTGAAGCTGCTTGATCCAATCCTTCCTTCCTTGTCTCTTTCTTTCCTTGTCCTTCCTTTGCTTGTCCTTACATTCCTTTGCCTTCCTTTTCTTTCTTGCTCGCTTTCTCCTCTAGGTGCTCTTCTCCTCTCTAAAACTAAATTCAAAGCAAACATGACCAAAAGATGACAAAAGATGTGGGCTGATCCTCATAATTGTTTTATCACTGAGGCCTCTATTTTCTTCATTTTCCTTAATTTTTCCTTCAATTTCCCTCTCATGCAAACTTGTGACCTTTCATCTCCCTTTTGTCCCATTTTCCTTTATTTTCATAAATAAAATACAAATTAATGCCTCTTTGCCTTTGCCAATGCCTTTCCCAATTTCCTTTATCCATAATAAACCAAATGAACACCCACTATGATGTTTTGCCCAACATTCAGCTTGGAATACGGGTCCCGTGACCTTGGTCTTATTTTTTCCTTTATTAACTTTTATTACATGAACTTTTGACCTGGGGATGTTATATACCCCTCCCCCTTAGGGGAACATCGTCCTTGGTGTTTTATGATGCCTATGACCAACAAACCACTGAAAACAAAACATATTGCCTATGGTGCTTTATAACCCAACTTATTGCAGTATTTACAATGACATCCTGCTGAAAACATGACAATCATACCATTTACTAGAGTTTTATAACACAAATCATTACGTATTTACATTAACAACCACATATATTTACACACATTTGCTTCAACCATCAAATAATCATGCTGTCTATGGAGATTTATAGGTCCAACTTAATACAATATTTGCAATAATACACACACACATACATATGCACATTTTCTTTAACCAAAAAAATAAAAATGATACGATGCCCGCATCAACAACAAGGGAATCCAGAGGCTCACACCTCCACCCTCAAAGTAATAACAAGATTCACTTCCTTCCCAGGAAGTCCAGAATCTACAACAAAATTCAAATCTGCGTCCAATGTCTAGCACTATGATCCTTGTGCTACCTGTTCCCTTAGTGAACAGTTACTGACTCATTGTTCCAAGGCACACTCCCAATGTGCATATGATTCCATTTGGTAATGCTAATGACCAAAGCCAATTCATTCCTTGACCTTCCCTTCTTTGCTACACAGTCCCTCGGGAAATTTGGTCACCCCTTTCCGTGCAGTCACTCACCTTCCAAGTTCCCCGACATCCCCTTTCTCGGGTGATCCATCCCTTGGTAAGGTTTCCTCATAATGGAATGTCCAAAAAACAAGGCATATCCTGATCTCAAAACCATCATACCGGTCATGACATGCTCATGGAAATCAATGGACACTATATGGTATTAGTGTCCCACAATGACCCTACTTCTGAAGTGTTTTACCAACATACTATTGCATGTTCCAATTCCTTTTGCTGCTATTGTTAACATTATCTCATTGGTAGCTCGTCAATAAGGTACACCTGCAATTCTGTTTACTTCCTGTCACAACAAGTCAAACTAGCTCTTCGATCAAATCATCATGTATAAGCATATCACATTCGGTTAGCTCAAAACACAACCATCATAAATCAAAATCATAGATCACATGCATAGTTAAGACTGAAATAAAATCCTTATACGTATCCTTCAATCGGTTCTTTGCTTCTGCCTTTGTTCTTTCCACACACACCAGATGAGTTGCCACATCCAACAAGAACTCATTACTTCTCTTATCTTTAATCATGTACGCATACACATGGTGTACATTACATGCATACACCCACACACAATGTACAACAACACGTGATACATACACCTACACTCGGTGTACAACACAATACATACACCTACATCTGATGTACAACACAACACATACACCTACATCCGACATACAACTCAAGACAGACACCTACATTTGGCATACAACATAACACATACACCTACACTTGGTGTATAATGCAACACATACACCTACACCCGGTGTACAACACCACACAATACACATATGTACACAGAGTATGATACAATGAATCTACGTGTCGTATAAAAATATTACACAATGCACATAACACAATACCCCATGTACACAACACAAAATGTATGACATGTACACAATACCACATGTACAACATCTACTCAGTACCACCTGTACACATCACCACCTGCACAACGTGTACACAACACCACATATACATGACACCACCTACACAACGTGTACACAACACCACCTACACAACATGTACACAAGATCACCTACACAACGCATACACAACACCACCTACACAACATGTACACAACACCACATGCACACAACCCACATGTACCACATGTACATAGCACCGCATGCACACAACACCATATGTACACAACAATGCATATACAACATGCACACAACACCATTTGTACACAACACCGCACATACAACATGCACGTAACACCATATGTACAAAGCATTGCATATACAACATGTACACAACACCATATGTACACAATATTGCACATACAACATGCACATAACAACATATGTGCACAATGATGTATATCCAACACGCACACAACACCATATGTACGCAACACTTAATTTACAACATGTACATAGCACCACAACAACAATATTGCATATAAAAGGACCACACTGTATCTACCAAGAAACCTTGCTTCTAGTGTCTTCCCACTGTCCATGCTTGTCCCAACATGCCGCAAATCACATTACTTTCATTCCGCTGATGTATCCCTTGTCATTACTTGCCATGGAATAAACATAGGCATAGTATACGAACATAATATCAATTCATATTCACATGATACTAACCTCATAGATCTGTTAGGGGTACTCTTCCCACTTGATTCCTCATAATACTAGGAACCTCTTCATGCCATTCACTTGCATAAGAAATATGTCCTCCACAAGCATGGTCCCTGGCGATCCTGTGAGATAATGACATACATACATATATACATATAAACATCAACATAAGACAATCATTATCCCTGAAGACCCTATCAAACAACGACATACATTCATCCATATATACATATAAACATCAGCATAAAACAATTATGATCCTTTACGACCCTCTCATCCAACGACATACATATATACATGTATACATATATAGACATCAACATAATCATGATCACAACATAATTACCAGATATCATAAGATCAAGGTTAAGATAACTCCCTTTATCCATGCAACACATGCACAACATTGAGAAAAACTTTTCCCAACTTAGCCAAGGCATTTGTTACCTTAACCAACCAATCCAAATGGCTGGCATATTCTTACCTTCAGTCTCTCTTTACTCATGCACCAAGCTTCATCTAGGTCTTACATTACCTGCTGGGTTCCACACAGCCCTCCCCAAGCTCCATTAACTTTCCTCTTTCCCAAACCAATTCCCAAGACCCTCAGAACACAAAATACAAGAACACAAAGGAAAGCAATAAGAAAACCATGAAAACCAATAACAATACAACACCACAAACAAAGTGGCATGGCCATGCACCAGACATAAACAAACTGAAAATCAAGCGCAAATAAATCACAAAGCACCGAAAGCACAAAACTAGCAACAAACGCCATGAATCAACCCTATGGGTTCCCAATGCTTCCCAAGGAAAGATCAACTCAAGACTTCTTCAATATTTCATGACAACCCTTTTTTTCCATGCAATCCCTGCATCATACTACCATAGACACATAATTGTTAGTGCATAAGCACGTTGCCTTGTAACTGAACACATCCCACTAGTACAAAATGAGAGATTAGTGACTACATGACTAAAAAGTTAGTCACCACAATTATTTTAAGTGAATTACTACTAAATATGAGCAATTTTAAGTGACCCAACTAAAAACAACTAACTTAAACGACTAATTTATTCTAGGGATACAATATATGACTAGATAATAAATGACCCAACTAAAAGAGACTAACTTAAATGACTAATTTAGTCCAGGACTAAAATATATGACTAGATAATAAGTGACATAATTAAAAATGATTAACGTAAACGACTGCTATAGTCCAAGAATAAAAATATGACCAACTAATAAGTACAAAAAGTATATGAATTAGTCATTTATGCTAGTCATTTTTAATCGTGTCGCCCTCGAAATGGAAAATTGCATTGTTGATACTGAAGTGTTACATTTCACTAAATTTTAACACTTCAAATGGATTCATAAGTGTTAAAATTTGGAGACAAAGGGGTCTTTGAAACCATCTATAGTGTTAAAATTTAGAGACCCCCTTAATGGGGTCTTTAAATGCCTCTGTAATGTTATAATTTAGGTAGATGGATTCAATGACCCCTTTAAAGGGGTTTATGAATCCATCTATAACGCTAGAATTATAACAATTTTATACAATATATAGAATAAGTTTATAATATATAACAATTTTATGCTCCCTTTGGAAGGAGGGACAAGAAAGAGAATTTGAAACTGATGTAGAAGGGTTTTAAGGGTTAATAGGAATTTGTTCCTCACATCCTTGAGAGACGACACACTATTTGTTGTGTGGTTTTTGTGGTGTTGTTACATACCATGGATGATTATTGCACTAGATTCATAGAGACAATGATTTTATTAATTTGAATTCGAAGTATGTTGATTTAAACTTGGTTAATTAATATAAATCTAGAATACTCTAAAGCCATATTATTCTATAAATAATTCTATAGATACATGTATTACAAAAATGTGCACACATTCTAATAGCACATTCACATTCTTAGAATGTGCACACACCATTATTAGAAAACCATACATACTAAAAATTCTTGTGGCTCTTTATGTAGAATAACATGCCATGACTCCTATATCCAAGTTGAAATTTGAATTTCCCTTAGAGATTATCTATGTGGTTGTTTGAGGGTTACTTCATGTTCCTCGAACTCTAGAAGCTTTATTTAGAGCATAAGGCCCTATTTTCTCCTCCCCTTGAGATAGTACATTCCCCAAGGCCCATCCTTATCATGTAAACCATACCAATGGTGGTAAATATCCCCCATAGAGGCCAAATATCCCATAGAGATCCAATGTGGTATCAAGAAGATTGATCAAGGGAAGATTCAAATATGACCCAAGCACCTTATGGCCCTTCCTTGACAATGGTTAAAGACCCAAGTGCCATATATGGTGAAAGAAACCTCATAATGATATTAAGGCCAACTATGGCACACAAAACCTTAAAATAACACCCATAATGCACTTGAAGGCTGGTTATATCTTAGATAGGATATGTGTGATGGTTTGAGGCCTTATTCATGTCAATTGAACTAGAGAAGTTTTGTTTAGGGACTAAGGATATTGTTTTCCTTCCCTATCCATTGTAGAGGCCATAAAACCCATTCTTATTATGCAAAACATACTAATTGTGCCCATATTCCCATTCTAATATCTTGTTCATGGACATTAAACATGAGAAAGACTTGTTTTAGGCCTAAGGCCCTTTTTCATTCCTTGGCCAAGATATAAGCCCTAACTCCCATATATGATGTCGAAAACCTCATAATGGAACCATTATCCTAAATGGAGGCCTAAAATTCCTCAAAGAGGATTTATATTGTTCTTTATGGTCTTTTTCATACAATGCAAGCCAAATAAGTTTCATTTTGGGCTGTATGCCATTGTTTCCATCCATTTTACATGGTACAAGCCCAAGAACCATTATTACTATGTAAAACATACTAATGATACTAAATATCCCCCATAGAGCCCTAAGATCTTGTATAGAGGTCATGTGTGGTTCTTTTAGAACTACTTCACAAATATTATTCATCAATGATTCAAATAAGGCCTAAGCCCCTTATGTTCCTATTTTGACCAAGCCTACACTTGTAAGCATCACATGTGATTTGGAAGCCTCCTAATTTCATTAAGGTTCATGATGAGGCTCCAAGACCTAATCGTAGTAAAACCTTTGAATCGTAGATGCATCCATTCTAGAAGCCAAAGAATATCCCTTAGAGAATATAATTAATGTGGTGGTTTGAAGACTTTTTAATGGCTACTGATTATTTAGGACTTAAGTCCAGGCCATGAGACCCATTCTTATTATGCAAAACATACTAAATGCCCATATTCCCAGCTAGAGGTCTTGTTCATGGCAATTGAGCATGAGAAAGATTAATTTAGGGATTAAGGCCCTTGTTTTCCTCTCCTAACCATAACATAGACACTAACTCCCATATGTGGTGAGAAATACCTCTTATGGTGCCCATATCTTGACTTAAGTCCAAAGATTCATTAAAGAAGATCTATGTGGTTTTTAAGTCTAGCTCATAGCCCTTGAGACTAAAAATTTTCTTGTAAGGCCTAATATCCTTGTTTACCTCCCTTACCCATGGTACATTCCTTGACTCCTATACATGGTGTGAAAATTCCTAATGGAATTGATATCCCATATATCCATAAGATTATTTAGAGAGGATCTATGTGGTTTTTCAATGCCAAATTCATGGTCCTTGATCATGAGAAGCTTCATTTTAGGAGTAAAGGTATTTTTCTCCTTCCCTCATACTAATTCTTATTATGCAAAGAATAGTAATGGTACTCATATTCCTAGCTAAGGTCCTTTTCATGTCCATTGGTAAAGGCCTTGAGAGTTATTCCTAGTGTCCAAAATGTGGTAATGTTGTGCAAATATTAGTAAAGATAAAGGCCCCAATAGAAATTCCTCCATTGGTCAAAACCTCTCATAATGCTAAATCTGGGCAATTGGCCTCATTGTGATAGGTGGAAGCTTAGTTCAAAAAAATAATAATTGTCAAACCTTTAGGAGGGGGCATGTTATCATACTTTTCTATGTCTATGTTGAAACAAGAAGAAACCTTGACATAATTTTAATGTTGAGTCTTTTAATTTGTCTCAATACATGAGAAATAGTGGCCACATAAACAAATAGAACATTAAGAGGGTTAGACTCTTTGACACACATAAATATCATGGCATAGGACCACTAATTACATACTGCTTGACCCATGTTATGTAAATTCTTTGCATTTAAACCAAATCAAAGTCTTTTGAAATTTTTTTGGCACAACAATGTTATGGTAAATTCTTTGCATTTAGACCAAATCAAATTCTTTCGACAAAATTTTGGCACTACAATTTGTTCCACCTTAATTATTTTTTCATCTCACAATATGGGGTACCAAGAGGCATATTTGGATGCCCATGGCATTGGTCAGCTTGGGATGCTATTGCTCGACCCTGCAACACATTCAAGGCTTTTAGCCCTCAAATTTCATTTATGGATCACTGCATCCCATACTTATCATTCTTCAACATTCCCATATGATGCTTATTCATCTCTGCAGACGTAGAGTCCACCAATAACTTGTAAAGGTATGCATCTTTCTTTCAATTCTATATTTGATATTTTTTTACTGTAATGGTATAGCTGATGGGCACAAAGCCATTTGATTTGTTCTTTTTACTATTGAATACACTGTTTCAAATCATCTATTACTAAAAATGCTCATCTGAGATTGAAGTATCTGACTTCATCATTGCCTGAGCTCTTCTCTTTGTTTTGTCTAGGGTTTCTCATCTAGGGTTTTTGGTATAAATCTGCTAAGCTATTTTAGTGCAGGGTTTCTGTTTTAAGATTTTCTTGTCTTATTGCTTCATCTAGTGCTAAAAATAATTAGCAAAGTGTCAATATTATCTGACTCAAATTTGATCCAAGTGTTAGTGCAAACATGACCATTAACTGGTATATGTTGCTTGTGTTTAATAATGTCTTGGTTACACATATTGCATATGGGTTCTTACTAGTGTTACTAGCATAGCCCTTCTTCTATGACCGACAATGGCAATAACATCAACTGGTTCTTTCTTTGCTTATGTTCATCATCCTCTTCAAAGTTTGACATTTTGTCCAGATGTTATGGTAATTGTAGATCTAAATTTAACTTTTTTCTACATGATATCTTAATTTTCATTTTCCTAGTGGAATTCTATTATCTTCTCCAATATATATTTTCAATTGCAATTGTTGTGCTAACCAAGTTCCTAGTATGCTTTGTCTTGGATCTCATGAGGATATACATCCTTCCTGAAAATGTACATCCTGCCTGAGATCTGCATAGCCAACTCTGATCTAAAAATTACAAGATCTCAAAAATGAAAGGTTTGGCATGGAAGTGGAAATAAGCCAAAGTTGAGTGACCCACTTGAAGATTGATGATGAATATATCCTTCTTGTTTCCGAAGAGGATTCTCCAATACCAAAGAGAAGGCTGAAAAGGTTGAAGAGAGAAGGGGAAGCCCTTGGTAATTATAGAAGGCAAGTTCCTCTTACTGATCAAAATAAGATTGTTTATGAAAGTGATCTCATGGACTACTTGAATGCTAGTGAGTTCGTGAGAAATGGTCAAAGGTTTACTGCTAGATTGGAGCAAATACAACATGCAAAGGAACAATGCATTTCCCAAAACAAGTTTTACAATATGCTAGGTGAAGCAGACAAGGAGGATGATAAAAAATATCATCAAGTTGATAATATCCATATTGGAACTGAAATGCTGGAAACCATAAACACATCCATAGATAACTATGCTCCTGAAAGCGGAACAGATTATGAAAATTTGAAAGTCCATGCTTGTATAGATGAGTATACAAGGGGGATTACCCTATCATCTAAACTCAAAGTATTTCTCGCCAACCAAATGCCCCATGGCACAATTAAAAGGAAAAGCTTGGAAACCCTTTGTATTTTCACTCTTGTATCATTTTTTGAGACCTTCTTCAATTAAATCTCCTCACCAAACAGATCTCAATCCTGTGATTCCATCCATATGTTTCCACACTTGTTGAGAGAAAGGAAATAACATGATCATATGAAAGTTAGATTCACCATTTTCTTTGAAAAGACTACACTACCCAATACCATGAGTATTTATCTTTTCCATAATGTATAATGCTAGGACCTCATTATTTAGGAGTAACCACATGAAAAAATGGGGTTTTGAAGACATTTGAATCTCCAGACCTTGGAACACCACCATTTTTTGAGGATCCAAGTCTCCCTAAGCAGCCAAGGCATTATAGCTTTGATTTAATGTGTAATCTACAATGGGGATTCAAAGACAAAACCAGAGTGTCATCTTCATCTTTTAATCAAATAGGGCTAGGCTTAATCTTTCTATATATTTTTCCCAGAAAGCATAATCCTCTAAACTTAAGGTCCAAATCTATCTAAGAGTCACTTATTATGCCAAATCCAAATTATTGCCATAATGTTATCTTCCACTTATGATAAGGTGATTTTTCTATAGTATTTTTATTGTAAGCATGTGCTCATTTCAACTCCCAACCTATGTGTGCCAGAAAGAAAGAGTTTTGAACCATAAATATTTTCAAACATATGGAGGGAAACATAAACTGAGAATAGCCTTGGAATGTGAACATTAAGTTGCTGATATGCTTCTTGAGAATGAATCGGTTGTGTGTGATTTGTATCTATTAGTAGTATCACCTTGAAAATAATGATTGCATACTGGTACACCGTTTGTGCTTTTTATCAACCCTGTCCAGTTTCCGTTGCCTGCATTTTGGGATAGGGGGATTTTTCTCTACAAAGTTTGATTAGCCTTGGATGTTAGGAGAGTTTCAAGGGGAGGTATCTTGTCTCCTACAAGAGCTGTATGGCTTGGCCTTTTCAGCCCTAGGTAGTCTCCAATGGATATTATCGAATCATCTGTTGGTCCTTTCAGAGTGGTGGATGGTGACATAGTTGGCCCCTCTGTTTCATCTTCAAGCATTAATGTAGACGTGTGACCGTGCTGATCTCTTGTCTAGGTTTCCTGATTTAGTCTTTGTTGGGCCATGGAAAAGGTATGTTTTATCCTCATATTAGCTTAATTAATCATTTGTCTTTATGTGTTTATCTTCGTTTTAGGAATAAATATAGAAGAAACAATTGTAGAAGCTGGATAAAATCGATCATTAATGAATTGGGTAAATATGGGCATGAAAAACTAACTTTTGCTATCTTTATATGTAGGAACATGAATTGAACTATTGTTGTTCAAATGATGGAACAATAATGACCAAGAAAGGAAAAAGGACAATGTCTCGATTACGAAGGCCAGCAGAAGACTAGGAGAACCAAGTCTATTCTATGATGAAATCAGATTGTCGGTTGCGAAATCCTCAAGATCTCCTGATCCTAAGGATTCACTTTTATCCGCTTGTCTTTCCTAGGTTATATTAAGTCACCAAGCGAAATGAACAACTAGCTAGAAATTTGGAGATTGTAACTATTCATTTTTGACACAGAGTACTCTCATTATTGTGACATTGTAACTCTATTACCAAGTTTAATGAAGAAGATTATGTTTTACCTATAATCACATTCTGAGTGTCTTTCGGCAGTGACTTTTGGAGACTTGGGCCTGGTCAATAGGAGATTTACTTCTTTAATTGTGTCATATTTATTTCCGTTTACTCTTACAATTGTTTGTTACTATTTTTAGACTTATTCCGATTGTTATGAGTATTGATTGTTACGATTTACTTTTTCCGTTAAAACTAGATTCTAGATCTTGCTGTGTTTTACATCTGCGTGTTAATCTTTACCGAATTTATCAGGTTAGTTTAAGTATTTGATTATTGTTCATTCTGAAGTAGTGTTATCAGAGATCTTAAGCTTACAGTTGATTTCTTTCCGTTAGATGTTTGAATAGTTACTTGCTGTTCATTTGCTGTAGCTTTCCTTCATGCTGAACGAATTATTGTCTATACTAGTTAGATTTGCTAAGAGTGATTCCTTTTACTTGCATTCCAATTCAGTTCTCTGCAGATTATATTAAAGTAGATTTGAAAATGCTTTAAAGATTTCTTTCAGAATTGTTTGAATTGAACTTTGAGAATTAGATATTAATCATTGCAACGATTCTAAATTACTTCATTCTGAATTAACCTCTGAATTCACTTGCATAGATAATGTTGAACACTCTTGAAATAAACAGACTTACCTTGGGTTGATGATTAATGTAGGTATTAAGATTTCTTTTAATAGTCATCTTAGTGCACCAACATTTTGGCGCCGTTGCCGGGGAGAGTGTTTCAAAGTGATTTCTTTTTATTTCTCTTGCTATAAAGGAATTGGGTTTTAAAAATGAGAGGTAAGAACTTGCATAACCAACAAGTAAAGTGCTTTCTCATCAACCCACTTTTCAGCAAATGCATAGAGGTTAAATAGGAGTAGGGGTTTTTTATGAATGATTAGGAATAAAAAGATAGAAAAAGATTAGGACCCCCCACCCAAATCCACAAAATCCAAAGGATCGGTGAACCTTGGGAGATCAACTTTATAGACGAAATCAAAAGAAGAGAAGAGTCTCAGGAATTAGTAGGACCTCGGACTATATCTGGAAAGAGCCCTACAGTGGTCCCTCAGGAAACAGGCTCACCATCTGCAGCCCATGCTGAGATTCATAGCCAAATTAGAGGATCTAAATAGAGCTTTTAGGTTACAAAAAATTTACATTTTGATCCTTTACAAGAGGGAAAATCGTTCAATCTAAGAGAAGGAAAAGGAGAAACCAGTGGCACTGCTAGGGTAGAGCCACAATTTCCTGAACAAGGATCTCCTATGATCCCAGATTTGAGCAGTGCTGTAAAACCACCTCGGATTGAAAATACTCTGTTTACTCAGATAGCATCCCCTGAAGTCCTTGAAGGGTATTAACATGTTTTCGACCAAATGGCGAACTAAGTGCCTCAAGGTCAAACCTTGACATTGGAATATCCCATAGTCGATCTAGTAGCCAATGCCCCAATGAAAGCTATTCCCTTGCAAAACATCCCAACCTTTCATGGGATGACCATAGAGGATCCAAACACTTTCTTATTCAAGTTTGACGTCCTGTGTAGAGGATAAGATTATACCACCGACCCTCAAAAATTGAAGCTGTTCCCTTCTACCCTAAAAGTAGCAACTTTGAGATGGTTCATGGGTTTAGGTGGGCACACTATTAACTCTTGGGATGACATGAAAACTTATTTTCTCACAAAATATCAGGACTATTGTAGGACTAAGGAATTAAAAGATGAAATCTTTAAAATGTCTGCAAAGGATAATGAAACTCTGGAGGAATATGTCGAACGGTTTCACTACAATTTGCAGAGATCCCCTCACTCCACTCTACTAAAGGAAGTATCGAGAGCCATCTTCATTAAGGGAATGAAAGAAGAATGGATGGAAACTTTAAATTTGATGGGAAAGGGAGACATTTCTCAAGAGGATTGTGATGAAATTGTTCACTTGTGTATCAGTTCTTCGCAAGGTAGCACACGCACCGAGAGCTTATGACTAGAGGAAGCAAACCACATGTTAGAGTCCTATAATAACATGATTCATAATTTTGAATTGACTATGGTTAAGTCTTGTAATATTGTACATACCTTTGCTTTCTGCAAATGTTTTCCATATTAAAATTAAAAAATGTGAAGAGGGTATGTCCTAAAAGAAATATCAAAGGACAAAAAGAATAAGAAAAGATAAAAAAAATGAAAAAATATGAACCCCAAACAAAAAAAGATCATGAAAGTGTGCAAGTCCAAGTGCCACTACTCTTTAATTTACTATCTAAAATAATGGTTGTGTGCAACTTGTCATACATGCCACAACCCATGATAGTCAAACTGTTTAATCTTGACTACTTCATGCTTTAAATTTCCTGTTTATAGTTAGAGAATAAAGATCTGGCCAAACTGTTTAATCTTGGCAGATCAATAGATAGGTAGAGAAATAAAATGTGCTCATAAGCTGAGCCATTGGAAGATATAAGGTTAGAAGTAGATAGTTTACTTTTCAAAAGAAAAAGGAAAGGAAAGGCTCTGCTAGCTTAAATGCACCCAACAAAGTGAAGAAAAAATGTTAGGGTAAGTAGAAGAAAGGTTGCAGAAAGTACAAAGTTGATTGAAGCATAAGAACATCTATAATGTTTAATCACATGTTTCAGTGTGCAGGAGCAGTTATAAAAGTAAAAGGATGCTTATAAGCCGATTTGTTTAACTTCCCCTTCATTTCATTTTACCCCCCA
Source organism: Pinus tabuliformis (assembly GCA_031772625.1). NCBI lineage: Eukaryota > Viridiplantae > Streptophyta > Pinopsida > Pinales > Pinaceae > Pinus > Pinus tabuliformis. The sequence continues at coordinate 431,709,421 of CM062808.1, read as the reverse complement.
CTAAATACTTACTAATTTCCCCTTTTACCCCTTCATTTATTATGAAGACACCTTTTCCCTTCATTTTCACCCTTGCCCCTTGGTTTCACACATTCCCTAGCAAATTACCCTCCAAATTCATTCCCCTACCCAAAAGCCCTTTTTCCCTAGTGTGAAACCCCTTTTCCCCTTTAAAAAAAATCACTTTCCCCTTGATTAATTTCCCTAAAACCCCCAAAAAAGACCCATAAAATCCTTTATTCTAATTTTTATCCCCCCCCGCATTATTAATAAACTCCGCAATTCACCATTTTCCCGACAAAAATTGTTTAACCTGCCACTCTGCTGCAGTAAACCTGCCACTCTGCTGCAGTAAACTAACCTCGCTACATAAACCCCAGTCATTATATTTTTAATCCTGCCATTACTCATAAAATAGTTACAAATCAATTGTAATTAACCCCTGGGCCCCGCTAATTTCCGCCCCGATTTCCTGCCATGCAACTTCACCGTGCGACAGCCGTCAGATCTGCCACCCCCAGATCTGATGGCACACATCCATATCGCGTCCATTCACCTCCTGAAGTTTACCCGCCAGAGACCATGCGATATGAGTGGTTTTGCCCGGGCTCCTTTTGGCTACGTGGCAACACTGTGTGAACTTGCGTGCTCTCAGGAAAATATCGCTCGATGGCCAAAAGCAGTGCAATGGCCCCCAAAACCACCTCCCCACCAAAAGCAAAAACCACCCATTGTTGATTATGAAGTCCCACGCCAACTTCTAACCGTTGCCAGTTAAAAGGCCACAGACCCCCATTTTTACCCTTTTTTCTCAATTTGCTCTGCGAAAGCTTCCAAGCCTTCTTGCACAAACCCGAGTTTCTGCAACCGAATTCAACCACCGAGTACCTTCCAAGTATGCCTCGGACGCCCAATTAAGCCATCCACAACATACCTAAAGCCACATTACCCTTTGCGGCCGCCATCAAAACCAGTTTGCAGTTTGAACCTCAAAGTCCAGGTATTTTGATAACAAACTAGAAACGACCCTCTCAAATACAAGAATGAATAGTTAATTCAAACATTAAAGTAATTGAATTTAATTAATTTCCTTTGAATTGAGAGTATTTCCCACTGAATGCCAAAACCCCTATCCTGCAAACTGCCATTACCCTATCACTGCACCTGAGTTTTCAAAAGCTCACTGCTTCAACCTGTTTAACTTTGATTCCCACATTTATCCTAAATTTGGCTGCCCAAACCTCTCTGGATGTCAGACCTGTGTCAACCCCTCACCTGGACATTGACCATTTGGCCCTAGCAGACAGGGATTTCCAAATTAAAGACACTGCTACTCCAGGCCACCTTCTGAAAATCCACTGCTGGAGTAAGGATAGGTTCCTAAACCATGTAGATGACATTCACCTTTGGGAATCCAATTTACCCAAGTACACATTCCCAGAAGTTCACCCATTCCTTGATATTGTACATTTCTGTCATGCCTGCTATTTCCCAAGCCAAAGGGCTATTGTGGCACCAAACTAGCAGTTGTTATTCACCATTACTGCTGAATCCATCAACCAGATGCTACAAATCCAGCCTAGCCCTAATCAGACCCCTCTATCCATTAGAAACCTGTTGGACCTGTACATCACACTAGACCCAGTCAAAATCAAGCAAATTTTCCAGAATTTCATCATTGAGGAATGCCATACTCCTACAGATACTCCACCCTATGCTGCCACCATTTTTTCAGAGACTGGCAGGTGCATAATCACCATGCTCTCATGCATCCTAGGATACACATTAGATGAGCATGTGGATGAGGTCATCATGGCCTTCCTGTCCATTTTCACTCCAGGCAAGCCTCCTGCTATTATGTATGATTATGCTCAGTTCATTGCAAACAGAATGCATGAACAATTCACCAGACTACCCATTGAAAGAGTTTTCAAATACACTTCAGTGTTGTTTTATATGTTTTTGTATTACCAGACAAACAAGTTCTGTGTGAGGATCCAGAAATTGGACACCAAGGGAAAGGAGAGACTAGTCATCCACTGGACACCCTTGGTCCAAAATTTTTCCACAACATTCACCTACAAAGAATTCATAGACTCATTTGTATACCCAGTCATAAACATACTAACTTCAACTACTCAGCCCTTAATCAACCAAGACATCAAGAGGGTACTGCAATTGGCCAAGAACAGCAAGGTGCGAGATTGGTACTTGTACCAAAACCACACTGAGATTAGAATTTATGGCTGTGAGCTAGCCCCCTATAAGTTGCCCAAATACCTCCCTATGAGGATATTTGCCCTTGAATATTTCAGAAAAATCATTAATTCTGATGAGGTCCACTTCCTATTTGCTAGGAAGAAAACACAGTTCAAGGTAAAACACCAATTGGGCCCATTCATTTGCAACAACAGAGAGGCTGGACCAGAGGCCAACTAGTTACTTCAACAAATGAAATTCAAAAACATTTTCATCTGGCACTATGACCCTCATGGGGTCATAAACAAGCTCAGACTCAAAGTCAATTTGGGACCTTACATCCACTACCTAAAACCTGACATTGAGTAGTTTGCTAACCAAACTGAGTGGGTGGAGAACACATTGATTGATATGGACATCACAATTGTGGATGTGGAGAACACACTGATTGATCTAGAAAAGCAATTTGACCAGAGCTCTTTCTTGCAGGTTCTGGAATTACGAGAGCCAATGAACATTCCTCCTATCATACAGACCCCAACCAATGAGGAGAAGAATCCTAAGAGGAATAGGGATGAGGCATCCAGATCTGCCATGGAGACTTCAAATGAACTGTTTAAGCTAAATAAAAGGCCCAAGTTGAACCCTGTGTCTGAACAGGAGGAGAACATTGCATCAGAGTAAATAATTGACACTGAGGCAATGGGGCAGAGAAGTAAAGAAATAGCTGAAACAGCTGCACCAGGTGAAACAGAGCAGCCATCAACCTCCAATGCACAGATGATAGAGAGACAACAGAGTATGCAGGTTTCTTCCTTTGTCAGGCCAGTTGACAAGGAAAAGGATATCAAAGACAGATTCAAAGAGATAAAGATGAGGAATGAAAAGTTGAAAGCAAAGACATATGCCAAATACCTCAAGCTTACACCACCAAACCAGACCAGACTGATGTCAGCCTTTGACATCAAAGAAGGAAAAATGCAGGTGTCATTTTTGCAGCCCACTGTACAACAACCAAAGACCTCAACAGATTACAAGAAGACTAATTTTGAGGTGTTGGCTAGGGATGTTCATCCCATTGATCAGATAGAGTTTCACAAGCAAGCTGGAGAAATGATTTACTCCACCCTCATAGCAAAGGCCATGGCTGCTTACAAGCTGTAGGATTCATTGGACAATGTGACAGCTCAATACAAATTGGAGAGGGCCTCTTCACAGGCTAAAGACACCAGGATAAAGTCCTTGGAGGACTTGGTCATTGAACTGGGCCATGACCCAAGTGATATTAAGGCTGCTGAACAACTGATCAAGAAGAAGAATGAGGATATAGCAACCCTCAAGAAATAGCTCAAGTTGCCTCATTTACAACACCCATAGACAAAGGAAGTCCTAGAAAGCCAGACCAATCATGAGGAAATGATGGACTTAGTGCTAAAGCTGAATGACCAATTAAAGGAGATGGAGAAAGAGTTGGATAGCTTGATTCAACTCAAACAAGCTAGTATTGATAACGCTACTGCAACTGTCATTCCAACAGTGACCACAACTATACCTTCTACTTTGGGAGCATCATTAGCTCCCACTGCTCCAATGGCCACTACACTACCGGCATCTACACCAACTACATCAACAGCAGGATCAACAAAAATAGCCTCCACAGGTGGTGAAGCAAATAGGCTGGTCAAAGAAATGGAATAAATGTCCATTCAAACCACTGAGATGAACAGACTTAAGGCGAAAGTCACCAGCTTGGAGACAGATTGTAGACTTGCCCAGATTATGCATAAAGAAGAACAACAAAAGGCCACAAGGATGAATGAAAGAATAAAAAGCCTGGAGAGAGAACTGACACTGAGTGAACCTATAGGTAAGGATAAAGAGAAAATGTGCGCCAATATCATTGACTCTGTCAATAATATTTGGCCATCCATCCAAGTTATTTTTGAACAAATTGATTTAATAAAGCAGGCCAAAAAGCCATTCAGAGTGTCAAGGAAGAACTTGGAGATATGCCAGAGGAAGCTGAAATAATCATCCACTTCCTCAACTCCAAGAATAAGTATGAGCTGCAGGAACTTGAGATACCTGACAGGATAGGTACAATTTGGAAGTAAGAAAAGTCATCACTAAGAGAATTTGATGTTGAACTTAGAAAATAAGTGTCAAAACATGCAACTAGATGTTGACAAGTTCATGGTTTTGTTCGAACTTTTGAAGGAAAAGGGATTACCTAATCCCTTAGTTATAAATGATAAGTTAATGACACATGAGGATTACAATAAGAAGATCAGGGAAGTGGCCAGAGAACAGGTAATCACTTCATCCATGAAGGGCTTACCAACAGGCAAAGTATTGTATCAAACTTTTGAAAACTTGTTTTACCTCCAACATGAGGTAAAACACATGTTTATTAATAAGCCTACTTTTGCCAAATATACAAAGGTAGATGAAATATACAGAAAGATGCTCAATATCCAATTACTCAATGATGAGAGATGGGAAAATCTGAATGATTTATTGTAGGAAAAACACAGTAAAAATATAATTCTACGGTAAGAAGTAAAAGAGCACAGTAAAAGGATGTTGACATGTCAGCAAAGTTAAAGTGTATCAGATGAAAGAGTATTAGATGAAAGGTTAAATTAAAATAGAACATCCAACATGAAGACCAAACAATCAACCAGCTTAAAGGGCAAAATATAAAAGAGCAAAGCCAATAGAACCTAAATAATAGGGACAACAAGCAACAGTTCAATAGCTGTCTCTATCTTCTTGCATGGAGATATTTCTTTTTCCTAGATTATTTCTCAATGTAGTTTGAGATATTTTGTAAATTATTTTTGTGTAGATACTTCAGAATTCAAAGTATTGGGTGTGGATTGCTATACATTTTTAGAGTTATTTTGATCTTAAAACCTAAGGGTGATTGTACCACTTTCAAGTCAATGGACTAGAGCAAGTAATAAAAGCATTTCGCTACAGGATTCATGAGATGAGCTATTTGCAGTGAAGTATCTTCTTTGTTTGATTTTGTTACCTTCTTATGTGTTTCATAATCTTAAATGTGTTCTAAATTTGAACGAATTAATTGGAGATATCACTCAGAATTTGTTTAAGTACACTCTATTTTGCACAATTAGTCATTTACATGTTTTCCTCTGATACCCGGATTTTAGAACCCTTAATTGCTCTCCCATCCCGGTTGACTTCTTTCATTCCTTCCAGAGTCTGGCCTAGGGAACCCTTAATTGCTCCCTGGATCCAATTTGAAACCATTTCACCATTTAGCCTTTGAGATCTGTAGTAACTCATCTATCTTTCCCTGTAGACACTGTTTTTGGAACTGAATCCAGTCTTATTTGTTTGACATTCGACCCCATAGTCCAATGGTAAAAGCAAACCTTTGTTAATCTAAGTAAAGTGATCCCACCACCGAAATTCAAACCAAAACCCAAGTGCAAACAATAACTAGCCTAAAATCATCTTAACTAAAACAAAGTTAAATTATAAAGAGAGAGCCCTCTCTGAGCATCAAGAAGGCTAGGTCCTGATCTCCAAAAGTGGTTTGTGGTTACCTTTGACTTTTCTTCCTTCTTTAACTTCGAAAGAAATATCAGAGTGATAACATAATTGGCGACCATACTGGGGACTTTGATCCTCAATCTCATAAAACTTTAAGGAAACCTTAAATTTAATACTAAGCCCCTTAAGGTCATTTTCCTAAGTTGTTCTTAAAAAATTTCACAAAAAACAATTAAGAAATTAGAATTCTGGCTCTTAAGAAGACTCACTATACCAGGGCAAACCCATATCCAAACCCTGCTACCATAGTTGATGACACAGACAAAATTCTAAGAAAGCCAAAAAAGTAAGAAACTTAGTCAAGTAGTAGCCAGTTAGTCAAAGAAAATTCACTCCTTGAGGAGTTGTCAACTTTAGAGGAAGTCCCTTTTGATTTGTCATTTGACCTCTCATTATTTAGAACTAAATCTGAGAATGCCATCCATGAAACAGTGTTAGACCCTGAGTTTACTCAACTTATTGAATCAAAAAGGGTTATCCATCTAGATTTAGATAAATTTGTCTTGGACATTTTTGAAAAGTTAGAAGCCTTGACCTCTACATTGATCAACAATATAGATAGTGCTTACCTTCAACAATATGTTGAACTAGCTGTTGCCTCTGAAATTTCTGCACAATCTTCACCCACTATAAATACACCTTCTTTTACCATAACCTCACCAATAATATCCACCACAATCAAATCCCCTAAACCAATTATTCATCAACCATCCTCACCATCATCTAGTTCATCTCCATCCAGTTCAATCCCTTCCTCAAGTACCAACACTTACCCCCTAGTCAAGCCAAAATCCAAGCCATGGCAGACCGATATGCACCTTTGGTTTTACCTGCACAACTCCATGCCATGCCCCAAGATTATCAGAGAAAAATATTCTTGTTTAATGCTACTGGTTAGTACACTGCCCAAAAACATGTAAACAAGATCACTGACTATTTTGAGTTGCATGAGATAGATGAATCAGATGTCCAAATGAGGTTGTTTGCCCAAACATTAACTGGGGATGTCAAGAAATGGTTCAAAGCTTTACCTACCCACCACATTGCAGACTTAGCTAATTTTCTTTGATTATTCATTGATAGATGGGAGAGAAAGAAAAAATCTCTGCAAATACTTTTTGAATATGACAACATTAGAAGAGCTCCTAATGAGTCAGTGCAAGATTATTGTACCCAGTTCAATAGTATCTACAATGCAATTCCAACCAATATTAAACCTCCACCTAACCTAGCATTAATTAAATTCCTTGATGGTTTTGACACTTACATGTCATACTAGTTAAGGGAAAGAAACCCTAAAACACTGGAACACATGCAAAGAAATGTTGTTAGTGTAGAGGCCAACCTATTAGCCAAGAAAGCCAGAATGAGAGATGAAAAGAGAGTTGTAATTAAACTTCCACTTCTGATGGAAAGATAAATAGTTTAGCAAAGATTGTAGAGAGAATAATGGATAGATTAGAAAACATGGAAATGAAAACTCAATGGGAGAATCAAAAACCACCCCCAATAAGAAACCCCAATTTTAGGAATAACGCTAACACTGGAAAGAATGCTATACCAGATCAATAGATTAGCCCCCCCTTCCAAGAGAACTATGTTGAGGGCCCACAGGACCAAGAAGGAGAGGATGATACCCAGATAAAATTACTAGAAATCAGAGACGAAGATATTGTTTTTCTTACTCAAGAAGAACATGAGTTGTACATGCTGCAACAGTTGCAATTAGAATCTGGTGAATCCTTTGACTTTAAACAGGGATATGAGTCAACTATATATGAGGTACACAAACAATATATCTTAAGAAGTAAAAAGAACAATGAGACTCCCATTAAAAGATCCATCCAGACCCGGACTAAGATAATAAAAGAAGCTCCAGTTACCAAAGTGTTACAAATCCTCCCTAGGGGATCACCCGAGACTTCTACCCCTAAAATTGTAGATATAAACTCCACTGAAACTCAAACATAGACAATTACTGAAATCAATCAAAATAAGAGAATCAAGGGAAAACAATAGAAACACCGACTGAAATTCCTAGTACTGAGAAACGAGATAAGAACACATAAACTGCACATGTTAAGGAAGATCTAAATCAAACAAACAAAGCTCAGCTCCCTTTCAACATCAAAATTGAAATAGAAAAATTAAAGATACCAGTTCCCTTGACTGAACTAGTAAAGAATGAATCCTATAGGTCACATATAATTGAAACTTTAAACATAGGAGAGGGAGAGAATGCTGTTAACTTGAATGATGATCAGCCTAAATTATTGTTTGGCCCTGAGGCCAATCGTATTTATCAGCAAGGGGGAGTTCCTCCTTTCTACATTAGCCTAAACATTCATGACAAAATATTGCATAATGCTATGTTAGACTCAGGGGCATCCCATAATTTGATGCCAAAGGCAATCATGGAGAGACTGAACCTAGACATTACCATACCATATAAGGATTTGTTTTCTTTTGACTCTAATTGGTTTGATCAAGGACTTATGTGTAACTCTTGTCCAATGCCCTGCAAAGAGTATTCTAATGGACATAGTAGTTGTAGACATCCCACCCAAATATGGAATTTTGATATCTCGCTCATGGGAAGCAAAACTGCAGGGATCCTTGTAGTTAGATATGCCCATGGATATGTCTTATGCCACCATATCTGTTTTTGGCCAACCAAGAAAACTATATAGAGAGAGCTTGATGAAATACATGGTGAGTAGTGATGAAAAACCACAAAACTTTCCCATATAATCCATGCATTCAGATATGGACTCTTTTATCTTGTACAATGTAGAAGATGACAATAAGGAAATCACAGCTCAAGAACTAAAATACAAAATAGTTGACGGTAAGAACATTTTTCATGAGTCCCTATGGCATCTAGAGTTTGATGGATATGTCAATAGGTTAGGGATAGGTGCAGGAGTGTGGATCCATAATATGGAGAACAATCATGTTGAGGGACATGCTTCCAGATTGAACTTCAAATGTACCAATAACATGGCTGAATATGAAGCCCTAATTCTAGGGTTACAATTGGTTAGGAAACTTAGAGCCAAGAGAGTTTCCATCATGGGAGACTCAGAGTTGATTATTAAACAATTTAATGGTGAATACTCTGTAAACAATCCTAGACTTGGTCAATATAGGGAAACTGTCCTAGACTTGATCAAAGACCTCCTGGAAACAAACTTTGCTGCCATTCCTAGAAAACAAAACATGTAGGCCCAAAATCTGGCCACTTTTGCTAGTACCTGTAAATTTCCATTTCAACCCAACCATCAATACACTGCAAAAGTTAGACATAGGCCTGTTATACCAGACAACCTGAAGTATTGGCAGATTTTCTCCCAGGATTCTTAGATTTACGATTTCATGAACAATGAAGGCGAGTTTTAGAATTGTAAGATAGATACAGACTGTATAATAGACAATAATATAGATAGTGACATAGATGTAAATATTTTAGATATAGGCAAACCTACTAAATTCACTAAAGTATAAATAGATAACTTAGAAAATGTAGAAATAGATGAAATAATGAATGATGATTAAGAAATTCTTAATCTAAAAAATAATTTATTGCCTAAGGGATTAGTCCCTTTAGAAGATTTGTTTGACTCTAAGGATGTAGCTAGGAAACCTAAAATGGAACCTTTGAGAGTTGACATAGAAGAGTGTAACATAGGAACTAAGGATAAACCAAAACTCATTAAAATATCAAAAGCCTTACCTACAGAGGAAAAGGCTAAATACATCAATCTGTTTAAGGAGTTCTAGGATGTATTTTCCTAGAGTTATGAAGACTTAAAATCTTATGACACGAGCATAATCCAACACAAAATACCTCTAAAAGAAGATCATAAACCTTTCAAATAGAAACTTAGGAGAATAAACCCAGTTCTTATACTGTCTATTGAGAAAGAAGTTAAAAGAATGTTTGATGCCCAAATTATAGCCCCAATTAGATACTTAGATTGGATTTCAAACTTAGTCACTACTAGGAAAAAGACTAGTGAAATTAGACTATGTGTAGATTTCAGAAATTTAAATAAGGTCTCACTAAAAGATAACTCTCCTCTACCAAAAATGGACCATATCCTGTAGAGGGTGGTAGGCTCATCCAGGATTTCACTGTTAGATGGATTCTTTGGGTATAACCAGATCTTAGTTCAACCACAGGCCAAGCCAAAACTACATTTACTACTCCTTGGGGTACCTTCATGTATTTGAAGATGCCTTTTGGATTAATGAATGCAGGTGCCACATTTCAAAGAGCTATGGATATAGATTTTGCCAAGGAGATCCATGACTTCCTAGTAGTATACCAAGATGACATCACAGTCTTCTCTAAATCTGACAATGAACACCTAGACCACTTGAGAAGAGTATTTATCAAATGTAGAAAATTTGGGAATTCTTTAAATCCAAAAAAGACACTCTTTGGTCTGGAAGAGGGAAAAATGTTGGGACATATCATATCGAAAGATGGGATTTGAATAGACCCTGCTAGAATAGAGGCCATTTTGACCATTACCCATCCTAGAAACATTAGAGAGTTACATTCATTTCTACGCAAGATAAACTTTCTTAGGAAATTCATTTCAAATCTAGTAGAACTGATTAGAGAATTAAATAACATGCTAAGAAAGGACTCAACACTTAAATGGACAGTAAAGGCCAAACAATCCCTTGAAGCCATCAAGGAAGCCTTAACCAAAACTCTGGTCCTGATAAGTCCTGATTTTAACAAGGATTTTATAATTTTTTCTTTTGCTTCAGAACACACCATTGCAACAGTCTTGCTGCAAAAGAACAACCAAGGATATGAACAACCAATTGCGTTTTTTAGTAAATCCTTAAGAGATGCCACCCTCAAATACAATGTTATGGAAAAACAAGCATTAGCTTTAGTAAAGGCTATCAAAGATTTCAATATATTCATTTTGTATTCTCACATTATTGCTTATGTTCCAAATTCTGTAGTTAAGGACATTTTGACACAAAATGGGCCTGAAGGGAAAAGAGGCAAATGGATTTCCACAATATTGGAATATGACATAGAGATAAAGCCAACTAAGCTTATCAAAGGCCAAGGTTTAGCCAAACTCATGGCTGAATCAAACTGTCAGGCCCTTGATATAAACTTCATTAGTGCCCTTGATGATCAGGAAGAGATGGCGACTCCACTGATCAATGAACCTTTTACTGATTCACCCTGGTATGCAGATATTATATTTGTATTACAAAATTTACAAGCTCCTCCTGGTTTAACAAGAACTAAAGCTAGATTTTTTAAGGTGAAGTCATTAAAGTATTGTATCATAGATAATGCATTGTTTTGGAAAGACAATAATGGTATTCTTTTGAATTGTTTACTGAAAAATGAAGCTGATAAAATCATGCAAGAGTTTCATGCAGGGGATTGTGGAGGACACTTGTACTGGAAAACTACTGCTAAAAAAATCCTGAGGGCTGGTTTCTACTGGCCCACTTTGTTTGCAGATGTTAAGAAACATGTGACCTCCTGTCATAAATGCCAGATATTTGAGGGAAAGAGAAAACTTTTACCCTTGCCTCTTAAACCAATTTCCACTGAAATGCCATTTCAACAATGGGGGTTAGACTTCATTGGAGAAATACACCCAACCTCCTCAGCTCAGCACAAATGGATTCTGATAGCTACTGACTATTTCACCAAATGGATAGAATCCATCCCTTCTAGACAAGCCACAAACACTGTCATAATCTCATTTCTAGAAAATAATATCCTGTCAAGATTTGGATGCCCCCAGAAGCTCATTACTGATAATGCAGCTGCCTTTAAATCCAAGAGAATGACAAAATTCTGTAACAAATACCACATCACCCTTGGCCACTCCACTGCCTATTACCCTCAAGGTAATGGACTTGCAGAATCATCTAATAAAAGCCTAGTAAATATCATTAAGAAATTGCTAGAAGATAACAAAAAGACATGGAACAAGAAGTTAGTCAATGCCTTATGGGCAGATAGACTGACTACTAAGAAGTCCATTGGAACATCACCTTATCAGTTGGTATATGGGATGGATGCTGTTTTTCCATCATATTTAGGATTACCAGTGATGAAGATCATCCAAGAATTACAGGTGGAACCAAATCGTATTCAAAGAAGAATAAATCAGACCATAAACCTGTAGCAGACCAGAGAAGTAGTATATGTAAAATCACAGGTAATCCAGGACAAAATCAAGAAGGTTTTTGATAAAAAGACTAAAGCAAATGATTTTTACATAGGAGATAAAGTCCTTAAGTGGGATTCAAGGAGAGAAGACAAAGGCAAGCATGGAAAATTTGATTTTTTGTGGCAAGGGCCTTATGTCATTTATGGTTATAGGGGGAACAATGCCTTTTTCTTGAGAGAGATAGATGGATCAGATCTACCAGGAGGACCTGTTAATGGTAGAATGCTGAAGCATTATTTTTCCACTGACTAATAATAGTTCACTTTACTTTGCATCATTGTACATAACATTGTAGAGTGTAGATTGGATTGGATGGTAATCCTTTGAAGTTGAAGCCCAGAGAGAAGGCCCTGAGCTTTGAAGGATTCACTATCATAACTATCAATAAAGCAGAATCACAGAAGGACAGTTCACAAGGTAACTACAATCACAATTCAAAGGCTACTGATCTTTAGAGTTCTTGACATTTCACCAAGAAATGCCATCCCCATGTGGAGCCACTGTTAGAGTCCTATAATAATAGGATTCATAATTTTGAATTGACTATGGTTAAGTCTTGTAATATTGTACATACCTTTTCTTTCTGTAAACTTTTTCCATATTACAATTAAAAAATGTGAAGAGGGTATGTCCTAAAAGAAATATCAAAGGACAAAAAGAATAAGAAAAGATCAAAAATATGAAAAAATATGAACCCCAAACAAAAAAAGATCATGAAAGTGTGCAAGTCCAAGTGCCACTACTCTTTAATTTACTATCTAAAATAATGGTTGTGTGTAGCTTGTCATACATGCCACAACCCATGATAGTCAAACAATGTAATCTTGACTACTTCATGCTTTAAATTTCCTGTTTATAGTTAGAGAATAAAGATCTGACCAAACTGTTTAATCTTGGCAGATCAATAGATAGGTAGAGAAATAAAATGTGCTCATAAGCTTAATCTGAGCCATTGGAAGATATAAGGTTAGAAGTAGATAGTTTACTTTTCAAAAGAGAAAGGAAAGGAAAGGGTTTGCTAGCTTAAATGCAACCAACAAAGTGAAGAAAAAATGTTAGGGTAAGTAGAAGAAAAGTTGCAAAAAGTACAAAATTGATTGAAGCATAAGAACATCTATCATGTTTAATCATGTGTTTCAGTGTGCAGGAGTAGTTATAAAAGTAAAAGGATGCTTATAAGCTGATTTGGTTAACTTCCCCTTCATTTCATTTCACCCCCCACTAAATACTTACTAATTTCCCCTTTTACCCCTTCATTTCTTATGAAGACACCTTTTCCCTTCATTTTCACCCTTTCCCCTTGGTTTCACACATTCCCTAGCAAATTACCCTCCAAATTCATTCCCCTACCCAAAAGCCCTTTTTCCCTAGTGTGAAACCCCTTTTCCCCTTAAAAAAAAATCACTTTCCCCTTGATTAATTTCCCTAAAAACCCCCAAAAAAACCCATAAAACCCTTTATCCTAAGTTTTATCCCCCCCACATTATTAATAAACCCTGCAATTCACCATTTTCCCGACAAAACTTGTTTAACCCGCCACCCTGGTGCGGTAAACTAACCCCGCTACATAAACCCCAGTCATTATATTTTTAATCCCGCCATTACTCATAAATTAATTACAAATCAATTGTAATTAACCCCTTGGCCCCGCTAATTTCTGCCCTGATTTCCAGCCATGCATATTCACTGCACGATAGCCCTCAGATCTGTCACCCCCAGATCTTACAGTGCGCATCCATATCGCGTCCATTCACCTCTCGAAGTTTACCTGCCTGAGAGCATGCGATATGCGCGGTTTTGCCCGGGCCCCTTTTGGCTACGGGGCAGCACTGTGTGAACTCGCGTGCTCTCGGGAAAATACCGCTCGATGGCCAAAAGCAGTGCGATGGACCCTGAAACCACCTCCCCCCCAAAAGAAAAAACCGCCCACTGTTTATTATGAAGTTCCGTGCCAACTTCTAACCGTTGTCAGTTAAAAGGCCGTAGACCTCCACTTTTACCCTTTTTGCTCAATTTTCTCTGCGAAAGCTTCCAAGCCTTCCTGCACAAACCTGAGTTTCTGCAACCAAATTCAATCACTGAGTACCTTCCAAGTACACCCCAGACGCCCAATTCAGCCATCCAAAACATACTTGAAGCCACATTACTGTCTGTGGTTGTCATCAAAACCAGTTCGCAGTCTGAACCTCAAATTCCAAGTATTTTGATAACAAACCAGAAACGACCCTCTCAATCAAGAATGAACAGTTAATTCAAACATTAACTTAATTGAATTTAATTAATTTCCCTTGAATTGAGAGAATTTCCCGCTGAATACCCAAACCGCTATCCTGCAAACTGCCATTACCCTATCACCGCACCTGAGTTTTCAAACCTCATTGCTTCAGCCTGTATAAGCCTGATTCCCACATTTACCCTAAAAAGATGGCTACCCAAACCTCTTTGGATGTCAGACCTGTGTCAACCCTTCACCTGGACATTGACCATTTGGCCCTATTAGACAGGGATTTCCAAATTAAAGACACTGCTACTCTAGGCCACCTTCTGAAAATCCACCGCTGGAGTAAGGATAGGTTCCTAAACCATGTAGATGACATTGACCTTTGGGAATCCAATTTACCCAAGTACACATTCCCAAAAGTTCACCCATTCCCTGATATTGTACATTTCTATCATGGCTGCTATTTCCCAAGCCAAAGGGCTATTGTGGCTCCAAACCAGTAGTTTATATTCACCATTACTGCTGAATCTATCAACCAGATGCTACAAATCCAGCCTAATCCTAATCACACCCCTCTGTCCATTGAAAACCTGTTGGACCTATACATCACACTAGACTCAGTCAAAATCAAGCAAATTTTCCAGAATTTCATCATTGAGGAACACCATACTCCTACAGACACTCCACCCTATGCTGCAACCATTTTTCCAGAGACTGGAAGGCGCAATAACCATGCTCTCATGAATCCTAGGATATACATTAGATGAGCATGTGGATGAGGTCATCATGGCCTTCCTGTCCATTTTCACTCCAGGCAAGCCTTCTGCTATTATGTATGATTATGCTCAGTTCATTGCAGATGGAATGCATGAACAATTCACCAAACTGCCCACTGAAAGAGTTTTCAAATACTCTTAAGTGTTTTTTGATATGTTTTTGTATTACTAGACAGACAAGTTCCCTGTGAGGATCCAGACGTTGGACACCAAGGAAAAGGAGGGATTAGTCATCTACTGGACACCCTTGGTCTAGAATTTTTCCACAACATTCACCTACAAAGACTTTAGAGACTCCTTTGTATACTCAATCATAAACATGCTGACTTCAACTACTCAGCCTAGAATTAGCCAAGACATCAAGAGGGTGCTACAATTGGCCAAGAACAGCAAGGTGGGAGATTGGTACTTGTACCAAAACCACACTGAGATCAAAATTTATGGCTGTGAGATAGCCCCCTATAAGTTTCCCAAATACCTCCCTATGAGGATATTTTCCCTTGAATATTTTAGAAAAATCATCAATTCTAATGAGGTCCACTTCCTATCTTCTAGGAAGAAAACATAGTTCAAGGTCAAAAACCAACTGGGCCCATTCATTTGCAACAACAAAGAGGCTGGACCAGAGGCCAACAGGTTACTTCAACAAATGAAATTCAGAAACAGTTTCATCTGGCACTATGACCCTCATGGGGTCATAAACAAGCTCAGACTCAAGGTCAAGTTGGGACCTTACATCCACCACCTACGACCTGACATTGAACAGTTTGCTAACCAAACTGAGTGGGTGGAGAACACATTGATTGATATGGATAGCATAGTTGTGGATGTGGAGAACACATTGATTGATCTAGAAAAGCAATTTGACTAGAGCTCTTTCCTGCAGGTTCTGGAATTACAAGAGCCAATGAACATTCCTCTTGTCATACAAACCCCAGCCAATGAGGAGAAGAATCCTAAGAGGAACAGGGATGAGGCATCCAGCTCTGCCATGGAGACTTCAGATGAACTGTTTAAGCTAAATAAAAGGCCCAAGTTGAATCCTGTGTCTGAACAAGAGGAGAACATTGCATCAGAGGAAATAATTGACACTGAGGCAATGGGGCAGAGAAGTAAAGAAACAGTTGAAACGGCTGCACCAGGTGAAACAAAGCAGCCATCAACCTCCAATACACAGATGATAGAGAGACAACAGAGTATGGAGGTTTCTTCCTTTGTCAGGCCAGCTGACAAGGAAAAGGATATCAAAGACAGATTCAAGGAGATAATGATGAGGAATGAAAAGTTGAAAGGAGAGACATATGTCAAATACCTCAAGCTTATACCACCAAACTAGACCAGGTTGATGTCAGCCTTTGACATCAAAGAAGGAAAAATGCAGGTGTCATTTTTGCAGCCCACTGTACAACAACCAAAGACCTCAACAGATTACAAGAAGACTAATTTTGAGGTGTTGGCCAGGGATGTTCATCCCATTGATCAGATAGAGTTTCACAAGCAGGCTGGAGAAATGATTTACTCCACCCTCACACAAAAGGCCATCGCTGCTTACAAGCTGCATGATTCATTGGACAATGTGACAGATCAATACAAATTGGAGAGGGCCTCTTCACAGGCTAAAGACACCAGGATAAAGTCCTTGGAGGACTTGGTCATTGAACTGGGCCATGACCCAAGTGATATTAAGGCTGCTGAACAGCTGATCAAGAAGAAGAATGAGGATATAGCAGTCCTCAAGAAATAGCTCAAGTTGCCTCATTTATAGCACCCACAGATAAAGGAAGTCCTAGAAAGCTAGACCAATCATTAGGAAATGATGGACCTAGTGCTACAGCTGAATGACCAGTTAAAGGAGACGGAGAAAGAGTTGGATAGCTTGATTCAACTCAAACAAGCTAGCATTGATAATGCTCTTGCAACTGTCATTCCAACAGTGACCACAACTGTACCTTCTACTTTGGCAGCGTCATTAGCTCCCATTGCTCCAATGGCCACTACACTACCAGCATCTACACCAACTACATCAACAACAACCTCCACAGGTGATGAAGAAAACATGCTGGTCAAAGCAATGGAAGAAATTTCCATTCAAACCACTGAGATGAACAGACTTAAGGAGAAAGTTACCAGCCTGGAGACAGATTGCAGACTTGCCCAGATTATGCATAAAGAAGAACAACGAAAGGCCACAATGATGAATGAAAGAATAAAAAGCCTGGAGAAAGAACTGACACTAAGTGAACCTATAGGTAAGGCTAAAGAGCAACTGTGGGCCAATATCATTGACTCTGTCAATGATATTTGGCCATCCATCCAGGTTATTTTTGAACAAATTGATTTAATAAAGCAGGCCACAAAAGCCATTCAGAGAGTCAAGGAAGAACTTGGAGATATGCCAGAGGAAGCTGCAAGAATCATCCACTTCCTCAACTCCAAGAATAAGTATGAGTTGCAAGAACTTGAGATACCTCACAAGACAGGTACAATTTTGGAAGTCAGAAATGTCCTCACTAAGAGGAATTTGATGATGAACTTAGAAGATACGTGTCAAAGCATGCAACTAGCTGTTGATAGGTTCACGGTTAATTTTGAACTTTTGAAGCCAAAGGGATTACCTAATCCCTTAGTTATAAATGATAAGTTAATGACACATGAGGATTACAATAAGAAGATCAGGGAAGTGGCCAAAGAACATGTAATCACTTCATCCAGGAAGGGCTTACCAACAGGAAAAGTATTGTATCAAACTTTTGAAAACTTGTTTTACCTCTAGCGTGAGGTAAAACACCTGTTTATTAATAAGCCTACTTTTGCCAAATATACAGAGGCAGATGAAAAATACAGAAAGATGATTGATATCCAATTACTAGATGATGAGAGATGGGAAAAACTGAATGATTTACTGTAGGAAAAACACAGTAAAAATATAAGTCTACGTAAAAAGTAAAAGAGCACAGTAAAAGGAAATTGGCAGGTCAGCAAGGTTAAAGTGTATCAGATGAAAGGTTAAAGTAAAACAGAACATCCATCATGAAGACCAAACGGCCAACCAACTTAAAGGGCAAGAGATCATAGACCAAAGCTAGCAGAACCTAAATAATAGGGACAACAAGCAGCAGTTCAATAACTGTCTCTATCTTCTTGCATGAAGATATTTCTTTTTCCTAGATTAGTTCTCAATGCAGTTTGAGATATTTTGTAATTTTTTTTTGTATAAATACTTCAGAATTCGAAGTATTGGGTGTGGATTGCTATAAATTTGTAGAGTTATTTTGATCTTAAAACCTAAGGGTGATTGTACCACTTTCAAGTCAACGGACTGGAGCAAGTAATAAAAGAATTTCGCTACAGGATTCATGAGATGAGCTATTTGTAGTGAAGTATCTTCTTTGTTTGATTTTGTTACCTTCTTATGTGTTTCATAATCTTTAATGTGTTCTAAATTTGAATGAATTAACTGGAGATATCATTCAAAAGTTGTTTAAGTACACTCTATTTTGCACAGTTAGTCATTTACATGTTTTCCTCTGATACCCAGATTTGAGAACCCTTAATTGCTCTCCCATCCCAGTTGACTTCTTTCATTTCTTCTAGAGTCTGGCCTAGGGAACCCTTAATTTCTCCCTGGATCCGATTTGACACCATTTCACCATTTATCCTTTGAGATCTGCAGTAACTCATCTATCTTGCCCCGTAGACACTGTTTTTAGAACTGAATCCAGTCTTGTTTGTCTGACATTCGACCCCATAGCCCAATGGTAAAATCAAACCTCTATTCATCTAAGTAAAGCAATCCCACCACCCAAATTCAAACAATAACTAGCCTAAAATCATCTTAACTAAAACAAAGTTAAATTATAAAGAGAGAGCCCTCTCTAAGCATAAGGAAGACTAGTTCCTGATCTCCAAAAGTGGTTTGTGGTCACTTGTGACTTTTCTTCCTTCTTTAACTTCGAAAGAAATATCAGAGTGATAACACCACATCGTGGAGGCGTAACAAGAATTGAAATCAGTAACCTCCTGGATGACTTCAAGACAGACATCTTGGGCACCCTTACAACGAGTTGGACGTCCTGTAGGCCAAACAGAAACAAACCTTAATAGAACAAAGTTTGGCCTTTGCCCATGTTGCAGGTAGAAGCACAATCAACGTGAGTGTCCATTGGATATGGTCCAGACATCCACTATTTGCACTAAGGACCATGCCACCAAACAATGTCCATCACTTCCAGGGATAAAAAAAATCTTTAAAGAAGCAAAAGAAGAGATTGAACCAATATACATAATGAACCAGTGTCGACAGTGGTAAGGCAGACCTACAGGTATGTCACAATACACATCTAAGTTCTTTCCTTCTTTGTCATTTAATCAGTAGCAGAATTTCAGAACATCGTGGCAAGGTCAATCACCTTTCTCGAATTGGTAGTCCCAATCATTTCCTATGCCACCTTGGCCAACTCAGTCCTTTCCGGGTAATGGTTGGCCGAACTCTTCTTTTACTCCTTTTTGGAAAAACAATCCATACCTGATCCAGGTGGAAGTTGGTGGCCACCCCCCTATCCCATTTGGACCCCCACAACTGTCTCTTTTAGCTTTTTCAGTTTCTTAAATTGTAGCACAATTTACTATTTTTAGCAGTTTTTCGGGTCCTGAACTTCCGGAGCCGTTTTGAGGCCCTAAACGACGTTTTTTTTTGGGAATCTAGGGCAACATGGGTCCATGGACCAATGTTGCCTCCCAAAGTGGTAGTTGCCTCCCAAAGTGGTAGTACTCGGATAGATCTTTCTAACGAGCCATCGTACGCGTCAAACGGAGATCGTATGCCAAAGTTACGACCCCGGGAGATTGATGTACCAATTTACCCAAACGGGGCCCACAATTTGGCGTTTCATCTTCTAGGGTTAGGTTTTGGAATGTGAAGGGTTTTCCATTGTTTCTCAACAATAAATAGGCCTTCGAGCCTCATTGTAACACAGTTTTAGAACAGTTCAGAGGCATGTAGCCGCCACATCTCTTCTCAGAGATAAGCTACCATCGCCCTAGCTGATTTATTTCCATTTCTGTTTGTAAGCACATTTCAGTATTTCCCATTAATGAAATGAAGTATTATTTCCGCTGCATCTCTGTGTATATGGTTATCTCTGTAATTTGTTGCGTTCCTGTCTAAATCCGGATCAGTGGTATCAAAGCGGTCTGCTTTTTCTCTATTTTTCTTTGCATGTCCCCAACGAGTTCGGGATATAAGGAGTTAGGGCTTGAACTGGTCAAACCTTTGCAAGACCAGCCTCGAAAATCCTGACGGCCTCCCATGGCGGATGAGAAGAAAGACGAGGGGGCAGGAGATCCCATCAAAATCTTGCTCGAAGAAGCCCTCGAGCGACAACGGAACGCGATGATGGACAGCTTTGCCCAGATCCTTCAGCGGCTACCCAAAAGCGACGCATCGGCTTCCAGCAGCTACTCTGGAAACGCCACACCCTTTAAGGTACAAGTTAATTTTGAAATCCCCATATTCGAGGGTCAGATAGACGCAGATGTCGTAGATAAATGGTTAAATCTGCTAGAGGGTTATTTTTCTGTTCATGAATTCTCGAGTCGGGAAAAGATTGTTTTCGCTCTTCTCAAAGCAGCCCCCCATGTCAAGGACTGGTGGGAAACCTAATACGAGAAGAAGGATGAAAGTACAGGCTCACTATTTTCAGCCGCACCCACTTGGAATGACTTCCGGGATGCCATCAAGGAGCAGTACTACCTTGTCGGAAGCTATGAGGACAAATACATCAAGTGGACCATGCTGCGACAGGGAAGGGACCAAGACGTGCCGAAGTTCACAAACATTTTTCATACCCTTCGCACACATTTGGGTATCAAAGATTCTGAGCTGCATTTGGTACTCAAGTACCGTGGCTGCCTGCACAAATACATCCAGGGAGAGATGGTGTTCTTGAACATCTCCTCACTCGGCACAACATACCGATACGCTGTCAAAATCGAACAAAAGTTCAAACAGAAGAAGCGAGACTTTGGATCTGCAAATCCAAAGCCCAAAGGACAAAGCCAAGGCGGGGTGACCCCAGACAACCTGTCGAAGCCACAGGAAAAGAACAATACCACGAAGCCGAAGAAGGACACAGGGAAGTGGTGTGAGTTCCACAAGAGTCCCACTCATAACACAAGTGAGTGTCGGACCAAGCAGTCGCTGGTGGCCGAGTTGAAGGCTTCCGAATCAGATGCATGTTCTGACCCTGAGCCAGAACCTGACAAGGGGAATGGCAAAGGGAAGCAGATCATTGATGCAGATCCCAATGCCACTGTTTCCACTGCCAAGATCCAAAAAGATGAGCCCGAAAATCCAGAGGAAGGGGAGCGTCTTTTCCACTCACAGATGTGGGTGAAGGGTTCGCCGCTACAATTCATTGTCGACAGTGGCAGCCAAAAGAACCTCGTTTCAGCAGAGGTCGTGAAGCGGTTGGGCCTACCGATTACACCACACCCGTAGCCATACAGTATCGGGTGGCTTCACGAAGGACGAGATCTGAAAGTTCGCCAGCAGTGCCGCCTTCCCTACAGCATCAAACCCTTCACAGACGAGGTATTGTGTGATGTTACACCTCTGGATGTTTGTGATGTATTATTAGGCTAGCCATACTTGTGGAGGCGACATGCTGTGTATGAGTCCAGGCCTTGTGCTGTCATTATTTCTTTGAATAATTCATTATACAGGATACCGGAGGTAGCCCCACCTACCGCCACATCTTTGATCACTACCAAGAAAGGCAGCAAGTTCATATCACAGACCATGAAATTCATCTGTATGGTTCACTCCAAAAATAAGGGGAAGATCGTTGCTACATCCATGACCCCTGCAAAGGATTCCTCCATGCAGCAGCAGCAACAAATGGATACGGTCATGACAAAACACAGGAACAACTTCTCCTCACCCACATGGGTACCACACAAGTTTCAGGTGGGCAACAAAGTCTAGTTGCATGGATAGAAAGAACGCCTTACCAGAACCCATCAGAAGCTCAGATCACTCCGACATGGTCCTTACAGCAGTACCAAGGCTATGGGGAACAATTCTTTGGAGCACATCATTCCTCCATTCCTTTGCCGGCACCAAATGTTCAATGTGGATCATCGTCAACCATGCTTCCCACCATCACTGGACACATCAGAGATTGCAGGACAAGTTCAGCAGATGGAGGAACTCAACGCAATGGGGACCATTGCTTCCTAAGGGGGGAGGAATGATCCAGGTGGATGTTGGTGGCCACCCACTATCCCATTTGGACCCCCACAACTGTCTCTTTTAGCTTTTTTCAGTTTCCTAAATTGTAGCACAATTTACTATTTTTAGCAGTTTTTCGGGTCCTGAACTTCCGGAGCCGTTTTGAGGCCCTAAACGACGTTTTTTTTTGGAATCTGGGGCAACATGGGTCCATGGACCGATGTTGCCTCCCAAAGTGGTAGTACTCGGATAGATCTTTCTAACGAGCTATCGTACGCGTCAAACGGAGATCGTATGCCAAAGTTACGACCTCGGGAAATTGATGTACCAATTTACCCAAACGGGGCCCACAATTTGGCGTTTCATCTTCTAGGGTTAGGTTTTGGAATGTGAAGGGTTTTCCATTGTTTCTCAACAATAAATAGGCCTTCGAGCCTCATTGTAACATAGTTTTAGAACAGTTCAGAGGCATGTAGCCGCCACATCTCTTCTTAGAGATAAGCTACCATCGCCCTAGCTGATTTATTTCCATTTCTGTTTGTAAGCACATTTCAGTATTTCCCATTAATGAAATGAAGTATTATTTCCGCTGCATCTTTGTGTATATGGTTATCTCTGTAATTTGTTGCGTTCCTGTCTAAATCCGGATCAATACCCATCCCAGTGGCCTGCCTATACTTCACAAAATTCAAAATGGTCTCTGAATTGGCAGCGACCTCTAGGGATAACCAATTCACCTATGGGGACAGGTCCTCAACCTCAACCCACATTATCAGCATCATATCCATTACAACAAAATCCTTAGCCCCTTCTACATCCCCAACTACCAGCTCAACCATATCCAAATCCCAATAATAGGTTGGTTTAGCTGATACAAATAATTGAAAACTCAAACCTTGAGACCAAACAAAAAGAATGCAATGAACTTAGGCTGAGGTCAGGACACATTATTACTCCTAAGGAAGACAAGGACCAGCCACCAATTGAGTTAGAAACCCCACCTATACATACACCATCGAAAGTGATTCGCACATAAATAAAACAAGGAGAAGACACAGTTGAACGTAAAGATCCTGAAAAACTCGTAATTACTTCTCCCCCATTCCCTGAAAGATTAACAATACCTAAACCAATTGTCTATCCAGACTTTGATCTCATAGGGGAACTGAAAAATATTTGCATTAAAATTCCTCTCCTCTAGGCCATCCAAGATACTCCTATTTATGCCAAAACAATTAAAGATCTATGTGTGAAAAAACCTACGAGGAAAGTAAAATCTCCAACC
This sequence comes from Pinus tabuliformis, assembly GCA_031772625.1. Classification (NCBI taxonomy): domain Eukaryota; kingdom Viridiplantae; phylum Streptophyta; class Pinopsida; order Pinales; family Pinaceae; genus Pinus; species Pinus tabuliformis. The sequence continues at coordinate 431,685,900 of CM062808.1, read as the reverse complement.
ATTATTCATGTTCTAGATACCTTGTCTGATTTACTCTTGGCTGGGGAAACACCGATAAAATATGAAGATCCTGGGAATCCCATAGTTACAGTCCAAATATATGGCCGCTCCTTTCCAAACACACTAGTTGACTTGGGTGCAACCATTAACATCTTAACCGCGGAAACTTGTAAGACACTTGGTATCACAGCTCTAGAACCAACCACCACCCTGCTAGAACTCGTTGATCGTTCGGTGGTAAGACCAGAGGGAACTTTACAGGACATTACAGTTTCTGTTGATTCATGGGAGTACCCAGTGGATTTTCTCGTCATAAACCCAAAAATTTGATTAGATGGGCACCCTTTAATTTTGGGCCGACCTTGGTTGGCAACAACTGATGCTTACATAGGTTGCCGTGAGGGCATCATGACCATTGCTAAGGGGGACGCTATAAAAAATCTGGTTCTATACCCTCCTGCCAAACCAAGTCCGCCCATTGTGAAAATACATAAACAACCATCCACATACCTGGAAGAAAGTATTCGTTCACCACTTACAGTAGCAGAGGCACTTGAGTTCAAGAATCAGACTGAAGATGATGTGATCAATAACTTTATTAATCAGCCAACCACTATGAATAATGTAAAATGTCAAATGTTAAAAGCAATTCTTGAAAATGAAGCCTTGGAAGACCCTTTGAAAGATACTGATGATCAACATATCCATACAACTGCTATTCATAACAACAATCCTGTTGAAATTGAACCAGGCAATATTTTTAACATTAATGATAGTCTGGACAATGACCAACAATAAAAGCTCATTCAAGAACTGCAAAAATATAAAGGGGCTTTTGCTTGGGACTATCCAGACATGAAGGGCATAGACCCACAATTATGTACGCATCATATCTACACCGAAAAGGATGCTCGTCCTATCCGGCAACCTCAGCGGAGATTGAATTCACATCTCAAAGATATTGTAAAAGAAGAGCTACAGAAGTTGCTGGATGTGAATTTTATTTATCCCATTTCGGATAGCAAGTGGGTCTCTCCGCTAGTAGTTGTTCCTAAGAAAAATGGGAAGTGGCGCATCTGTGTGGATTATTGGGAATTGAACAAAGCCACGCAGAAAGATCACTTCCCTCTTCCATTTATTGATCAAGTCCTTGATACATTGGTAGAAAAACAATTCTTTTCCTTTCTGGATGGCTTCAGTGGCTACAATCAAATCTAAATCCCCCTAAAGACCAAGACAAAACCACCTTTTCCTGCCCGTGGGGTATATTCGCTTACAAAGTGTTACCGTTTCGCTTATGCAATGCCCTAGCTACGTTTTAGAGGGCCATACTCAGTATTTTTGCTAGTCTGATAAATGAAGGGCTTGAAGTTTACATGGATGACTTTACCTTGTTTGGGGACAAATTTGATCAAGCGCTACAGACATTAGAGAAGGTTTTGGAATGATGCATCACCACCAGGCTGTTTTTAAGTAATGTCAAGTGTCACATGATGATGACGAAAGGCGTAAACCTAGGATATTACATTTCTACAACTGGGATATAGGTAGATCCAGCAAAGATACAAGTATTCTCCTACTACCTACACCCTGTACTCAGACGAAAGTACATAGCTTCCTTGGATATGAAAGTTATTATCGTAGGTTTATTAAAAAAATTCACAAATTGTTGTGCATTTGTATGCTTTAACAGGAAATGTTGACTTTAAATGGTCTGATAAATGTGACACAACTTTTACAGATTTGAGGAAATTAGTTTCGACGACACCAGTATTACATGGACCCAACTGGGATATGCCCTTTCACATCTCTATAGATGCATTAGATGTAGCAATGGGTGTTGTCCTCGGCCAAGAGGAGGACATAAAGCCTTATGCTATTTATTATATTAAAAAAAAAAAATCTTACTGCTGTTGAACTTAATTATACAGTAACGTAAAAGAAATTTTTAGCTGTCATTTATGCCATAAACAAATTTAGACATTATATAATTGGCTATCAAGTTTTTCTATATACTGATCGTTTCGCCATTAGATACTTAGCTAAAAAATCCATTACAAATGGTCGAGTGACTCATTGGTTGTTACTTTTGCAGGAGTTTGATATCACCATTAAAGACCGTTCAGGGAAGGAAAACCCAGACGTGGATTTTCTGTCTCGAGTTCCAAAGATAAATGATTCGTTGGTAGTAGATGACCAGTTACCAGATGAACATTTGTTTTCCATAGCAGTTAAGACACTATCGTATGAAGATGTAGCAAACTATCTGGCAGTAGGGAAGTTGCCCAGACACTTAACAACAAGGGAAAGGAAACAGATTGTCTAGCACAACGCCTGATTTTTTTGGATTGGCGGATATCTTTTTCATACAGGGTCTAATATGTGCATATGCAGATACATTTGTGAAGATGAAATCTATGAAATCCTGAAGGCTTGCCATGACAAGCCCTGCGGAGGACACTTTGCAGATCGTAGAACTTGGCATAAGGTACTATAGATGGGCTATTATTGGCCCACCATTTCTAAAGATGCTAAGATATGTCCAGGCTTGTGATAGCTGCCAAAGGATGGGTTGTCCTAGTTAATCTGACGAAATGTCGCTGCACCCCCAATTGGTAATAGAACCTTTCAAACGATGGGCATTGGATTTTGTTAGCCCATTTCATCTGCCGTCCAACCAAAAGGCCTACGTACTGGTTGCTACAGACTCTGTAATAAAGTGGTTAGAAACAATAGATTTGCCAAGAACTACATATGAAGCCATAATTGATTTCTTTTTTGGGTTATTTGTGCGGTATGGTTTACCTAGGGAAATGATAATAGATGGAGGGGGACAATTTGTAGGACATAATATTACAGCCACTCTACGGAACCACCACATCACACATAGAGTCACTTCCCCATATCACCTGCAGGTGAACGGGCAGGTCAAAAGCACTAATAAGGTCATTGAAGCAATTCTGACCAAGACAGTTTTGACACATCAGCGAGACTGGGCTGCTAGACTGCTAGAGGCCTTGTGGGCCTATCGCACAACTTGGTGAAATACTACTGGATATTCTTTGTACCAACTTGTATTTGGAAAATAACCTATCTTTCCTATTGAATTTGAAATAAAGACTCTCAGAACAACCCAAGAAGTGGGATTGGATCTGACGGAGGCCCAAACTAAATGACTTCAACAAATAAATGAATTGGATGAGGCTCGACTACTTGCTCTACAATGCACCGCAATTATTCAACAGCAAAGGGCAAAGTGGCACGATAGTCTTATTAAAAAGAAGACGTTTCAGAAAGGAGACTGAGTGCTCCTCTATGATTCCAGATTCCAAGACTTTCCAGGCAAGTTACAGACAAGGTGGCTTGGCCCTTATGAAATTCAAGAGGTACACAATAATGGCACTCTCACTCTGACTACCATTGATGAGTCTGGCCATTCTTTCTGGGTGAATGGACATCGAGTGCGTCTTTATCATAAACCACTCACCAAAGAGTCTTTTTGCCAACAGGTACGTGATGATCCCACTATGCAAATTTTAGCTGCAAGGAGTGATGACCTGACAACTTTACTTTCATAAAAATTTATCTCTCTTCAGCTGTAAATGATGTATATATTATTTTTACTGTTGGTTGCAATTTAGTTTAGGCATCACTATGTAAATACGAGGATTTCTTTTGTTTTTTTGGGGTGTGTTTAATAATTGTTCTTTAAACAAATGAACAACTCCATTTTTTTTTTTTTTTTTGCGTATTTCACTGTTCAATCAATTGAATAGCTCCGATTTATTCTTTTTCGAGTATTTTTCTGTTTAATCAATTGAACAACTCCGATTTATTTTTGTCTGTTTTGTTGTTCATTCAATTAAACAGCTCCGATTTATTTTTGTGTGTTTTGTTGTTCAATCAATTGAACAGCTTCAATTTATTTTTGTGCGTTTTGTTGTTCAATCAATTGAATAGTTGTTATTTAGTCATTGAATAGCTGTTGTCCAATCAATTGAATAGCTCCGATTTCTTTTTGTGTGTTTTGTTGTTCAATAAATTGAACAACTCCGATGTCTTTTTGTGTGTTTTTCTGTTCAATCAATTGAACAACTACTGTTTAGTCAATTGAACAGTTGTTGTTCAATCAATTGAACAAATCCAATTTCTTTTTGTGTGTTTATTGTTCAATCAATTGAACAACTGCTGTTCGGTAGAACGAACGACTGTGATTTTTTTCTTCTTAAAACCAATACTTGCTATTCCATTGCTGGTCATTTTTCCATTTTTCTCTCCCATGTTTTCTTAGTAAAACCATCTGTTTGGATTTGGAATTTGTACCTGAGATAAAAGAAAAACAGTAATATTAATACCATTATGACTTGTAAAACCTTTGATGGTTATCTTTATTCCGAAACTGACCTGGTTCATCTATATAATGATTGGTTGAATATCTTCTCTTTGGACATATCATAAAATGATTTACTATCTTAATACCATGCCGATTTATCTTTCACACATTAAAATGATAATTTTATTTGATATGATGATATAGGGATAAAAGAATAACTCTCATTGGAATTTTTTTACTTCTCACACCATCCCTAACTCTTAAGGAGTAAATGAGCCTCCCTCCCTTTACAATAAAAATATGAAAATATGGAAATATGAAAATATGAAAATTCAACACACATCTTCTTAAAGAGGATAGGGGGTCTCATCATGAGCCAACCTACCATGATCATAAGGGTGTAACAAGTGACATTCCATTATGGCCACCACACAAGGGTAATGACCTTCTTGATAGTCAAAGCTGTCAAAAGGATAGGAGGTCTCATCACGAGCTGACCTGCTCACTTTTTTATATCCTGGTGAATGGCACTATGATTATCTGGTTACCATGCCAGCATAGTGGTCTCTTTATAACAATGAAAAGGAAAATCATCTAAATACTAAATTGAAGACTCTAGCTCATTTTTGGGTTAAAAAGCAACCCTGTCAAGGCTATGATCGCCTACTAGCAGCAGTGGCTCTGCTTGTGGTAATGAAGTGCTATGTTACATTGCTAAATATTATTTATTCCATTACTTCCTATTGACTCATTTCTAAAGGTGAATTTACCATTTGAACAACATTTATAACTAAATTAACCAACATGCATGGTAAACTATATCTTTATATGCATTATATCATTATTGTCCGATCAATCATACCAATAGTCATTATCATTTATCGCCGGTCATGTGTTCGTCACCTTTTCCACCTAAGGCAAATATCTCTTCACATAATGATATAGTCTTTGTTTTATTCCTTTTATGGGCATTTCAAATTTTTTTGCGCCCTGTATTGCTCTGACCGTTTTTGTCGTATTTATGCCACTTTGATTGTTGTCCGACTGCATTTATGAATTCCCGATGCCCTTTTCATTTTTCCCATGCTTTATGGTCGTGGACACCATTTTCTAATTGGAGGGGTGAAGGTCTGCATTATGGATAGCATGTGTAATTATTATCAAATTGTTTTCTGATTGGAGGGGGGAAGGACTGCATTATGAATATGCTTGCATAATAATTATTAAATTGTTTTCTAATTGTAGGGGGAAGGTAAGCATTATGGATAGCATGTGAATTAATTATTAAGCTGTGCCAAAAACCGCTGATGTGACAAATAACACAATTTCCCTTAATATTAACTCTAAAACAACGTTGCTGTTCTGTTAATAACTTTAACGTTTTGTATATGGTTTACGGTGCTGTTCCAAACTGTGAAATTGTGAGAAGAGCGCATGCAAAAGTGCAAGTGAACTAGCTATTGAGAAAAAACAACTATGGGAGGAAAAGCCATCTGCAGTGAACCTACAATATTCCGAGTATCAAAACAGGCTCGCAAAATTTTTGAGTGTGCCGACTTGCTTCAATACCTGACCAAATTACAAGGATTCGATAAGGAAATAACACTTGAATTTTTGCAAAATCTATAGAATGGACGCACGACGGTGAAGGGAAGAAATATAATAGTTTCTGAAGTAGTTATAGCTGAAGTCTTTGAACTTCCAACAGAAGGCACAAGATGGACTAATAAGCATGTTCTCCTGTAGGATGCAGTTGCAGTATTCCAAGATCTAGATGAACAATTGGTATGCAAAGGCAAAGGGATTCACCCCACATATTTAAAGCAACCATGGCAGGAATTGGCGACCATTGTTCAAAGGTACATCACTTGTGACGGACATCAAGATGTGGTAAAACCTCGACAACTCAAACTGTTAGCTATTCTGAAGCAAAAAATTACAGTTAATTTGCCATTTTATTTAAATTCTTTATTGCATGACGTTGCTAGTCAGGTTAGGAAGGCTAAGGACCCACATTTTGTCATCAACCATCATGGTCTGATTAAGTTAATCATCATTCATGGACTGGCCCAACAACAATTAACTTGGGATAACCTTGTAAATCCTGCCTTAACCCCACCAGAAGAAAACCCAGAGACTAAACAGCAGGGGGTAAAGGTAACAGGTCCAAAAAGGACAAGAAAAATAAGGAATCCTTCTTTGGCCTTGGGCCCAGCAAAGCGTAGGTGCTCTGCAAGGATAAAATCACAACAACGCACCCCAATTCCAACAAAAGAAGCAGGGTTGTCTCATATCCCCTCTCCAAGTCCGCAAGATGATTTTCTGCAGGAATATGAGGAAGAAATGGCTCGAGTATTGGAGAATATGGGGACATACTGTGAAGAAAGGGATCCATCTGGAAACTCTGAAGGGAAAAATCATTCCCTTAACCAGTCTGCCTCTGCCGACAGTTCTGGCCATGCTGAAACTTTTCCATTTGCTGATAATTTGGAGGGTCAGAGGGAATCAGTTCCCTCTATGAATGAGTCCCTTGAGAAAGAGGCCCATGCAGAGGAAACCCTCGGGGATGGAAATCAACCAGAGGTTACTGTTCCATTGGAGTCCCCAGAGAAGGAAGCCCCTACAGAAGAAACCCTGGAGGATGAAAATCAACCAGGGGATACTGTTTTAATGAAGTCCCCAAAGGATGAGGCCCATGTAGAAGAAGACCCTGAAAATGACAATCACTCAGGAGATATTGTTCCATTGGAGTCCCCTGAGAGAGAAGCCCATGTAGAAAAAGACCTGGAAGATGAGAATCCATCGGGAGATACTGTTCCATTGGAACATTATCCTGATATTGGCACAACTCCTCCTGAACCCGAAATAAACACAGTTGTGCCACCTCCGATCAAAAACCCCACGACGAAGAAAACGTATAAGGATAGATTGAGGAAGTTGCTTAAGAAGTACAAGAAGAAGAAGAAAACAGTTAAGCAATTGAGAGAGTGGTTAAAGGAAGCAGTTAGGGTTTGGAAACTGAAAGTGGAATTGGAAATTGTAGGGACCCAAATAGAACACTGTTCTTTGGAGGATATTGAAACTCAGACTGAGATTCCTTGTGTTTGTTCAAAAGGGACCCAAATAGAGCAATGTCCTTTGGAGAATATTGAGACTCGGACTGAAGGTCCTTGCGTTTGCTCAATGGAGACCCAAACGGACTTTCCCACCACAGATGTTGCCATCCAAACCAATTATGAGGATAATACCCAGGAAGGCTGTTGTATGCCCAAAGGAACAATTGAAGTTTCCATTCAAACCGATTTTGAAGGAAATGCCAAAGCAGATTGTTGTATGTCTCAAGAAACAACCGAAGTTATTGTTCAAATTGATTTAATGATAACACATAATAGTGAAACTCAGACATAGGAAACCTCTCACTATGTTCCTCTAGTAAGGGAAACTGTTATCATGAAATTACATAATGAATTAACAAAGAGTCAACGGGAGTTGGCTCAACATAAGGAATAAGTATTACCGTTATAGGTACACCAAGAGTTGCGGAAGAAATTCGAGGCACTTACTGTAACAGAAGACGAGACTTTCGCCAACTTCAAAGATGAGAAAAAGAAATTAGAGAAAGCACAAGCCAAGCTGCAGAAGGCCAAGGAGAAAATTGAAACTATTTGTTCTCTTTACTCTAATGCTTTGTCTTGTTGATCACCTGCCACCAATTATGCACTATTATTGTTAGAAAGATACCTCTTTCTGAAAGTTAAAGCTATTAGGGCTGGTAAGTCAGTGGAATTCAAGACCACTCCAGACTTTGTAAAATGTTTTAAGGAACAAAATGAACAGGTACATCACCTTCTATGCAAATTATACATGAACAATTTTTTCTTGGAGGATGAATTGGATAATAATCACGGCCCCTTGATTGGGGATATTCCATTTCAAGCTTTTCTCTCTTTTGCTACCATTCAGATTAAATGGGCTAAAGCCAATAACACTTTTCAAAAAAGGGAATGTGGTATAGATTTATGGGTCAGGAGAGAACCCACAAAACCATTACATCTTTCTGTCCATCATAAACAATTCATGAAAAGAAAAAGAGTTGTGGTTGAATTAGGACCACTCCATACAGATATCATACAGGTAGGAAAGCAATACTTTCAGGAAATTAAGGAGGAAGCTTTGTCAACAAGACAAAGATGGGAAGCTTCCACTAACAATGTTTGAAGCAAGGAGCCATTTGGGTATAGAAATTTCAAAGCTGTTACTACTCGCCTACACAGATACAACAACATGGTCCTAAGCATGGGCTTTGACTGGATAGGATTCCACTACAGATGTCCTATTATCTGGTACCCTCATGACGGGTATTACAGTGATTATAATTTTCCATATTACCGTGTAAACCAAGATTTTGCAATACTTAAACAGAAAAACAGTTTTAGGCTATATAAGGAAGAAGTTTATCCTTCTTATTCTTTGACATGACTACACCTCAATCATCTTACTGCATGAGGACATGAAAAAAGGCAAGTAGGGGAGTATGTTGGGCCATGGAAAAGGTATGTTTTATCCTCATATTAGCTTAATTAATCATTTGCTTTTATGTGTTTATCTTCGTTTTAGGAATAAATATAGAAGAAACAATTGTAGAAGCTGGATAAAATCTATCATTAACGAATTGGGTAAATTTGGGCATGAAAAACTAACTTTCGCTATCTTTATATGTAGGAACATGAATTGAACGATTGCTGTTCAAACGATGGAACAACAACGACCAAGAAAGGAAAAAGGACAACGTCTCGATTACGAAGGCCAGCGGAAGACTAGGAGAAGCAAATCTATTTTATGATGAAATCAGATTGTTGGTTGCGAAATCCTCAGGATCTCCTGATCCTGAGGATTCACTTTTATCCGTTTGTCTTTCCTAGGTTATATAAAGCCACCAGGCGAAATGAACAACTAGCTAGAAATTTGGAGATTGTAACTATTCATTTTTGACACAGAGTACTCTCATTACTGTGACACTGTAACTCTATTATCAAGTTTAATGAAGAAGACTGTGTTTTACCTATAATCACATTCTGAGTGTCTTTCGGCAGTGACTTTTGGAGACTCTAGGCCCGGTCGATAGGAGATTTACTGCTTTAATTGTGTCATATTTATTTCCATTTACTCTTACAATTGTTTATTACTGTTTTTAGACTTATTCCGATTGTTGTGAGTATTGATTGTTAAGATTTACTTTTTCCATTCAAACTAGATTCTAGATCTTGCTGTGTTTTACATCTGCGTGTTAATCTTTACCGAATTTATTAGGTTAGTTAAGTATTTGATTGTTGTTCGTTCTAAAGTAGTGTTATCAGATATATCAAGCTTACAGTTGATTGCTTTCCGTTAGATGTTTGATTAGTTACTTGTTGTTCATTTGCTGTAGCTTTCATTTATGCTGAACGAATTATTGTCTATACTAGTTAGATTTGCTAAGAGTGATTTGCTTTACTTGCATTCCAATTTTGTTCTCTGTAGAATAGATTAAAGCAGATTTGAAAACACTTTAAATATTTCTTTCATAATTGTTTGGATTGAAATTCGAGAATTAGATATTAATCATTGCAACGATTCTAAATTATTTCATTCTGAATTAACCTCTGAATTCGCTTGCATAGACAATGCTGAACACTCTTGAAATAAACATACTTACCTTGGGTTGATGATTAATGTAGGTATTAAGATTACTTTTAGTAGTCATCTTAGTGCACCAACAATATTTATCTACCCTTTGGAAATTGGTATACATACTTAAGTCTTATAGTTTTCATCGTGCTTACAATGTTTGCTTTGTAAGGCTGATCTCTTGTCTAGGTTTCCAGCTTTAGTCTTTATCTACCCTTGGGAAGTTTGTGTGTGTACTTGGGTCTTATAGCTTTCATCATGCTTATAATGTTTGCTTTGTACACATTGATTTAGCATTTAGCTAATTTTTTAGTCACTAGGTCTTTTTACCTTGTTCTTTACCCATTGACCTACCTTGATCATTCAAGGACATTAATTTCTCTCTCTTTCTTCCCTTCGATGAAGGTGTTCCATTTATTTTTGTTTCTGGATTCTCTGAAGTTCAAGTGACATCTGAGATATGATTCCTGGTGTATGAGTAGTGCCAGTATTTATTTAGTTGATAAATGGAGGTTGCATCATTCAGGCTTGGAGGATGTGTAACCCTAATGTTGATAGAGGAAATCATTTTATTATTGGGGAAATTGCATTCTTATCTCTTGGATTTTGGCTAGTATATGTCAAGCATGCATAGGATGATATATAGTGACACTTTTCAATGAATTTAGTAATCATTGGGCATATATGCTCAACATATTAACATTAATGTCAAGCTTTTTGTAATATGCTAGGGCAATTATGCCGTAGGGTTTTACTGTAGCAACAATCCTTCCTTTCCAATTGTAGAAATAGAATTTTAAAACAATTTACAAAACAATTTAACATCTTTCCTGAAAAATGTAATATATTTGGTAGAATATAATGATACACATGTTCAAAAATAGTACACAGAATTCAGTTATGACAACACACCTAGGCTTATGCCCCCTTTCAGAGGGGGGATACACAAAAATTTTCCACAAAAGGGAAATGTCCCTTTCTATGTTTCCCCAAAAGGTGTGAGGAAAATTTACTGAATGGAAAGAAACTGAGTGTCTAGCTTAAGTGATGATGACTCTCATAACATTGTCTAAAGCATCAGTCTCTATTTCAAATCAATGATGTAAATTATGATTTTTTTTTAAATGATACGAGATTTGTATTGTATCAAAAGGCTGTGCTAAAGCAGCCAGAAACACATACACATCTTCTAAATTTTTTTTCTACAAATTGACAAAATTTGTAGACTTCTACCAGATCCTCTACTTGTTATTCATTCCCATAATCACTATAGTTGCAGGTTTGCTTAGAGGTAAACAACGTAAACTTTGAAATGGGAACTGATACTGTTACCCGTTTTGTAGAGATAGCAAAAAAGTGACTAGATTTTGAAAAGGGGCGATGCAGAACACACATATTTTTTTAGAGCATAGTTTTTGGCACTTTAAATAATCGATACGATTACTCGTTTCGTAGGGGTAGTAAAAACATGACTCGATTATGAAAAGTGGTGATGCAGAATACACTTCTTTTTTTGGAGCATATTTTTGACACTTAAAATTTTCTTATGTATCAAATATAAATATTTGTTTTTAAATGTTAGTGATTTTCATGCTGATTTTGAAACGTGTTGATGCAGCATACCTGTTTTTAGAGGACTTATTTTTCACACTTTAAAATTTATTATGTCTAATTTTTTTTTTGAAATTATGATTATTTAACGAATTTTCAAGTTGTTTTATTTTTAGAGAGAAATTCTTCGGCGAAAATCACATGGAATACCATTTGTCGCCGAAGAATTTCTCTCTAACTTGATATGGATCACAGAAGCCTGAACTCTATTATTGTTTTATTTTTCTTTTTTTAAATGTTGATTTCTTTAAAACAAAAATATAAAAATATATTTAAAAAAGACAAAAAAAATAGTAAAAAAAAAAATTATCTCATAAATCATAAAAGAATTTGGAAAAAAAAAAAACAAAATTTAAAAAAAATATATATAAAATTAAGTCTAGTTTGTTTGTTTGTTTTTTTTTTTTTCTAGTTTTTGCTAATGTTTTTTTAAATTTTTTTATTTTTACTTACTTAATTATATATATATATTTTTAAATTTAAATTTAAATTTTTTGTTTTTTTTAAGTAATCAACATTTAAAAAAAGAAAAATAAAACAACTTGAATTATTATTATTTTTTTTAATGGTTTACAAGAATTTATATTATTTATTTTATTTTTTTATTTTCATATATATGTTTTTCTTACTATTTTTTTTTGTAATCTTAGGTGGGACCTTCCCATTTTCGAGTTTTTACATGTCCGTTATTCACCCCATTTCCAGGGAGGGTAGCACAAGAATCGAACCCAAGATCTCCGGTTCGGTGAGACTTCATTTCCACGGCCATTTCCACTTGAGCTACCCCATGCGGACTATGTTTTTCTTACTATTTACTTGTTTATAATTTTTAAGTTTTTTTTTTTAGTTTTTTTAATTCTTATCTTTTATAGGTTGTTTTTTTTTAACATTTATTTATTTATTTATATTTGATTTTTTTTGTTTGTTTTTTAGTATATATTTTAATTTATGTTTTGTTATTTTTTTAACTTTTTTGTTTTGTTTTGTGTTTTTTCATTGTTTTAATTTTTTAATTTTTAATTTTATTTTATGTTTTCATTATTCTTTTGAAATTTTAATGTTTTTCGGGGTCATGATAAAATCTTTTATGCCATTATTTCGAAATGTTGAAATTTTACCCTTGAAAAAAAAGTGTTCTCCCAGCATCAATACTTTTCATTTTGAGGGTTTTTTTTGCACAAAATTTACCATTGAAAAAAAGTGTTATTCGAACATCAACACTTTTAATTTTGAGGTTGTTTTTTGGACAATTTTTGCACAAAAAATTGGTTTTCACCGTCATTTTTAAAACATGTTGAAAATTTACCCTAGTAAAAAAAGGTGTTATTCCAGCATCAACACTTTTCGTTTTTAGCACTGTTTTTGATGTTTTTACGGGGTTTTTTTGGCCAGAGTTCCCATTTCAAAGTTCACATTGTTGGTAGCTTGTTTAACAAAAAGACCCAAGATACATAATATTAAAAAAACATAAAAGATGTCAAGGATTTGCATTGTCCCAAGTTTCCCACCCCTCAAGGTGTAAATCATGAAGAGTTAGAACTGGAATTGTACAAAGATTGTTCTTCATCCATTCAAAATATTGTTTTTATGTTGTTTTCCATCTTTCTACCTCCCTTTATCAATTGATTCATCAACAAAGAAATGTGGTTGAAACTTAACATAAATCTTTGAGTAAAATTTGTTAAGCTAAAGGAACTCCTTAGCTCATGAATGTCTCAGTCCTCGTTTTAGTGGGGGACGCCTGGGAGTTTCCCACAAAAGGGAAACATTTCTCCCTATTTTCTTCCTGAAGGGGGATGTGGGGAAATGTCTCCCATTCTGTTTCCTTGTAATGCAAACATGGGAAATGTGGGGGGTGCATTGACATGAACACTGGCAACTACTACTCGACCTTTCTGCCGGTATTGATCTAGAATATTCTATGAAATACTTTTTAATGATGCTAGATTTCCACCGTGATGAGTGAGCTGCTACTCTAATGATGAATTTACTATCATTACCGTCTTTTTGGTTAGACTCACCCTATTAGTTTCATGTCCCGCATTAGTTTCAGAGTTCCAAATTTTTGTGTGAGTTTATGTCAATTAAAATAATCAAATCTCAATTTGGGTTCGTAACTATTAATCTGGATTGGAACCATGTTAAGGTATTTCTTGATGTCTAATCCAATATTTTTTAACTTTTCCCAAAGATGACACCCAACTTTTTCCTTTTCTTTCTGATCTTATGCAAGAAAAATGAATCTTAAATTAGGAGGAAACATCAATCATGTTGGGATCTCTATACATTGTTACAACGCACACTTCCCCTTCCCATGAAGGCTAGAAGGGTAGTTTTGACTACAATTTCTGGTCACAATATACTCCTCAAAGAGAAGGCACTTGGTACCAATCTGAGTTGCCAGTTCATCTAAAAACAATTGGAAAATTATTTTATAGAATTAGTTCCGCATCCTTGGAAATGTATTGTTTTCTGCTCCTTATTCAAGAAAATTGATTCTTAAATTTGAAGGAAACATCAATCATGATGGTATCTCTATACATCATTACAACCTACACTTCCCCTTCTCACAAAGGCTAGAAGAGTAGTTTTGACTACAATTTGTGGTCACAATATACTCCCCCAAGAAAATGCACTTGACACTAATTGAGTTGCGAGTTCATACAAAAACTATTAGCAACACATTTTATAGAAATATTTCTGTATCCATGGAATGGGACATTGTATCTTGTAGACTAAAGAAAATATGGCAATAAAAGCAAAAACCAAAATCATCTCCCTTTTTTTTGACATAAAGTTGGGTCATCAAACATTGCAACTCTCTAATGGATGGGCCTCTCAAGGAGATCATGGAACTTTTGACCAATCCATTTTGCATAGTTGTTTGGAAAAGTGCAAATCCTAGAAAATATGTCCTGATATCTTTTCTAATTTCGTGAAAACCCATATATTAAAATTTGTTTTTAAAGGTTTCTAGATTTTTGTTCTAGGGTATATTTATTTGAAACAATGACTACATAAGTGTACTGTGTCTTTTGTTGGGAAATTAGATTCAAGCATTTTAACTGAAGATAATTATTGATCTTTCAATTATTCTCTTGCTTAAGTGATGCAAAGTAAAATGAACTAGAGAACTTATATTCCTGGAAATATGTGCTTCTAACCAATTTGTGGGAATTTGGAAAAAAAATTGTACCATATGTTGTGTCAAACACCATAACATGTATCCTTATAGAATATGTTACGGGAAACTCCAACTTTTGATTGTTAAATTGTTATTTAATTCTATATGACATTAGTTTGACAGAGGAAACTTCATTATGATGCTTCATGGAAATGATCATAAATTTTCTTGTTGAAGTCATAGTTAATATGCCTCTCTCTCTGTCCATGTATGTGTGCATTCCTTCAAAGCATATGGATTTATTTAAACTTCTAAATTTCAATACAATAGGATTTTTACTTATACTTTGAGCCTTATTCTATTAATGATTCCACATCTTTGTTTCTTTTTCATGATTCTTGGATTCACACTTTCTGCTTTTTCTTATGTATGTTCAGGTTGCTTGGCGTTAAAAAGTTGCAGTCCGATTTGAAATTCAACATTTTAGACGTGGTATTTTTTTTTTTTTTTTTTTTAATTTTTAATTTATTTATTTATTTATTTTTTTTTTTTTTTTTTATGTTACAAGTGGCACTAAAACCAATTTCTGTGCATATTATATGTTAAATGAGACCCAAGCTATAATGCTACTCGCTGATAATGGAAATCCCTTAAACGCTAGCTTTATAAAACCTACAAGTTTCGCTCAACAAACCCCATGTGTTTCACTTGTAAGCTCTCATTGAGCTCCATACCAAGGACTTCTTTATCTCTTCAGAATTTTGGTGGGACATCTAAGGTGGGTATTCCTCGCATACCCTTAGCAAGTGATCCAAACCATCACCAACTAATCCATACGTTACAAGCTGGTAAGGCATCCTTGTTCTGCCAATTATGGTTTTATTTATGTTCCATTGGCATGCTGAGGTTGTGTGACAAGAAACAATTTATAATTTTATTTCTTATATTCGATGTTATTATGCCCCTAATTCCTAGATTTTAGTAGCACATTCACCCCTTTGCTACATCTTACTCAGCCCAAAGCAAGCCCACTTTATCAATCAACATTGAGCTTGCATTTGATCCACCAATATCCATTATGTAATATTTTCTACTCAACAAAATACTGCCTCATACATTGCATGACCTAGGTTGTTTACACTATTTTTATTCAGAACACTAAAATCTAAGTAAACTAGAAATTTGTTAGTAAAGAATTCTCTTAAACGCTCAACACTAGAAATGAAGCATAACAAATAATTTCAATAACCAACTAAGACATTAATCCCTGCAGATATTTTTATCAATCTATGCATTTATCCCTTCAACTTCTTGATCTCCAAGCTCAAAGAAATCTGAATCTGAATGGGAGAAAGATATATTTGTCAAACTAGTAAAGCACATACTATCTAACTTACTACAAGGTACATATTGATTCTCCAATGCACCCTGTGCAATGAGACTGCCATGAATTTATTAGGTGATTTTACCTTTTCTTTGATGGGCAAAGCTCCACATACATCTGCACCCAAGTATTGAGATATTTGCATAACTTGGGAGGCATTGATGCACAAACCTGAGTTCCCCTTCAAGTGTATGTTCTTACCTAACCTATGCAAAAAATCTGAAGAGAAAGTGAGTGCCCCTGACATCATTTACCACTCAGATTAAGGTGGTACATGTGAGAAAGTTTACCTACAATGGAAGTAATCTGACCTGACAACCTGTTGTTCTCCAAATTCAAAGAGCTTAGATTCAAAAGTTTGCCATAGGCCACATGCATTGAACCCGAATACCAAGAACTAGAAATCCTAAGCTCCTAAGCTTCCATAGCTTTCCAAGTTTAACAAGAAACGGTGAAAACATTAGATTCTTATCTATTATGAAGTATTGGAGGCTCTATAAACTTCTAGGTGAAGGAGGGAATATGTCTATAATCTTATTGTTGCGGAGATCTATGAACTCCAAGTTTTTCAGGTTAACAAAATTTGCAGGAATGTGGCGTGTGAGGGAAATAGAGTTCAAATCCAACTTTTGCAGCATCCTCAACTTTATAAGGGATTTCTTAATGGGTCCTCTAAGATTGTTGTAACTTAAATCAAGGCCCAACAAGTCTCTTAAACTCCCCATTTCCTGATCGATTTGTCCCTTGAAAGAATTATAACTCAAATCTAAATGATTGAGTCTATTTAGCCTCCCCAAATCTGGTAGGATGCTCCCATGAATATTTTTCTGAGAGTGTCAACACCTATAATCCCCTCAATCTACAAAAATCCCTAGGAATTTCACCAGTTAAACCCTTGTTAGCACACAAAATCAACTACTCCAAATTGGGGGCTAACTTACGAAAACCCAAAGGAATTGTGATGTTCTCATGCATGAAACACTAGAGCATAAAGAGTAACTGCAAATATGAGAGCTTGAAGATTGAAATTGGAAACAAATCATTTTTCTTGCATGAAGGATTAGGTTTATACCCAAAATTAAGCTTGGAAACATGCAAGAAATTATCATTCCCTTTTTTGTAGTCCAAGCCCTGATACGTTCCTTGTACATAAGGATGTGGATAGGTTTCTCTCCATTTGCATTGGCAGACATAGATTCCATTACTTCAAATAGAGATTATTTTTCCTTAGGATTCATTTTGGCATTGGAGACTTGTTAATCTACCTCGCCTCCAAGATTTTTATGATGTGATACTCCATGAATTCTTACCTATAACAACAAAAACACGCTCACAATGTATTTAGAAGGATACATTGAATGTGCTAGAGAAAATAGATATACCAATATGATAAACAAATCTAGTGCATATAACGTGTCATGTGGATTGGGATGTTAGAAAGCGTTGGATAAATGTTTACATATTATGAGGAGGTGACAGAGAATCCCAACGATATTTGGAGGGAGATTTCTAAACTACTCAATGTGTATCTTCTTTCGATTCAAGGATTTTCTTTGATAGTTGCAAGATCAATGATGCTTTAATCAAACAAATTAAAAAATCAAATATTTTATCATATCTTGTCATATTTTACCAACGTATCTACTATTGACTAGTATGAATTAAGTGTATTGCTTATGTTAAAGAACATAATTATTTTAGTCTCTGGTGCTTTTGTTAAAGAACAAAATTATTTTAGTCTTTGGTGCTTTTATTAAAGAATATGAACATTTTAGTCTCTGAACATCTTGACATTTTCTATTTGGTTGATTGTTTGATTGATTGACATTCATTATCTGTGAATGTCTTTTGTGCATTAAGATATGGTTTCTTGTAAGTTTTTTCATCATGTGTGAAGATTCTTCTTTATAATTATAGTTTTTGTAAATTAAGAAATGGATTATGGTTCTGTATGGATGTAGGCCTTTCGATTGCATGGAAACATTCCATTCAATGATTTCTTGAGAAATGCAAAGACGTGTGTGAGACTTTCTTTTCAACATTTTTTTCTCTTTCAACCCTCTTGTTCTGTTGATTTTTCATTTTAAACCCAAAAATTTAAAAGAGATGGACTGTCTTTGTGGACTAACCTTTAATTGCAACATATCCTTGTGGTTTTTCCAAAACTATTCTGCCACAACCACTCTTTTATTACCTGACAACCCAACTTTGTGGAGTCCACTTCTGCTTGCTACAATTATTTGACCAATAAATACATTGTTTTTTTATTCAAAAGTTTTAACCTTTCAGGCTTCTATGGCAAACATTTCAGCCATGTGCTTATGGAAAAATGACCTTGAGTATATGTGCATTTATTTCTTGGAAGGGTGGTTCTGCAAAAGCATCCTTGATTGCATTTTCCCCTATTGCAGTAGTTTGTGACAAATTTTAATTATAATGTGTACATTATTGTATACTATTTTCATTTCCCCCCTGAATATTTTTGTGTTGTACTATGTTTTGGTGTTTTTATGCTTTGGTTCCTTCCCTAACATGGTTATTTATTATTATTATAAATGAAGAAATGAAATTTAATATCAGAATATATTGCATCCTAGATTGAAAAAATGGATAGCTTTGTTTTCTTGAATGACTTTTTAAACTTGGCATGTGATTTGCTTTTGTAGGAAGATTTATGGCTAGCTTCATTTCCAGTTGGCACTGAGGTTTGTATAAACGGTCTATTTTCTCAGTGGAAATAATTACATCTAGAAAATATAAATTGTGTGTGTGTCTATATTGCAAAAGAAAATTTGACTTAATAGTAAATATTATTTGCTGCACCCACAAGATCATTGTGTCCATTCTCCCATAGCTAGACATGTTGCATAAAATCTAGGTGGATACATATGTATTAGAAAATTTGGCCATTAATGGCCTTTGTCAATAAGTGAAATTGCACTCCTGAATATGTTTTGTTTCTGATCTTGGTGTTTTAAAAAATGGTGTTGGGATGTTTATGCATTGGCAGATGAAGTGCTCTCTTAGCTTGGTGTTCAATTAATAATGTTAATTTTGTCAATGGACACTGTGATTAGTTGGATAACGTATTTAAGTATAAGTGGGATTTCTCTAAATTGGATCTATGTGATTTCATCTTATCTATTTTACTCTTATTTTTCTTTTATCACTCAGGACAAGCATTCTTTTCATTTCTGCAACTTAAATTAATTTTCTAGCCCTGTCTACAAAATTCCAAACCTACTAAAGGAACATTACACCACTTTGTGTAATCTAAGTTATATTTGTGGTGATTGTTGTATTTATTTCATCATGCTTGATATCTATAAAAAATTTGAAGAAGGTGGGGAACTTTGTGGGAAGGTCTATCTTTTTGGCTGCATAGAACATACGGATATTCGTTTGTCTGGTCTTGTGTGTTTTTGTTACCATTTCCCTCTATCAAATAAGTCTCCTACAAAGTATATTTTTATTCAATAACATAGGGTTGAATTAAGTGCTTGCATTGTTGAGGTCTGGCCATGCATGGTAGCTTGCAACAACAAATCTTTTTTGTTACATTTGTGAAGTCTTTTCAAGTATACTTATTATGCTTAATAATCTTTGTTTAAATGACATGCAACTATACTAGTGGTTTTTGAAGGGCAAGGCAAAGTTGTATGCATTTCAGTAGTTGTGGCAATAACTCCTTTTTTCTCTTATATTGTCATTTCAATAATTTATATCATCCTTTAGTTCTTGGTCATAGTTTAATGCATATATCTATATATATCTATATATCTATATCTATATATATATATATATAAATATATATATATATATATATATATATATATATATATATATATATATATATATAGATTGTAAACTTGGTAGTACTTTCGCTATTTATATTAACTGGCCAAAATCAAGTTTTTCCATTTGTTCTAGGTGGCCTCAACCTACCCGTAGGAAACCCACTTGGCCACCTGTCAGCGTTAAAAGCTGTTCAAAATTTGTATAAGTCTTTCTCTATCACCCTAACAACATTATCTATATTATCTGTACTGCAAATCGACTTTGAAAAGTAAAAGCTATTCATCATGAAACAGAAACAAAATTTATCTGGATCACAATTTTACTCCTCGTCTGAGGAAATCACAGGGATTGGGGCTTTGGCACTGGAACCCAGCATCTCGCTTCTCTTCATATCCTGCAGAGTTTGTTCAATCCTTCCCAGTGCTAGGTTGTTTCGATAAGTTTGTATCTGGATTGCTGCTATCTCCCTGAGTAGCTCTGCTCTGATGGGATCTTTCTCTTTGGTGTCCTCCTGTGCCTCCGAACCTTTGCTTGCTGCCTGTTCTTTGTTGAGAGTCATGGCCCGAGCCACAACATTCTTCATGACCCAATATTGCTGGATCGTTTGTCTGAAGAGTGTGTGCCGTCCACGGGTGTTGCCCGGGTCTTGAACCATGTCTTCCCATTCTTCCATGGGAATGTCTTGGTTGGTAATATTGTCATTTAATTCTCACTCCCAACTAGCTATTTGGGCTCTGACCTTAGGTGCATTCCCTGCCATGTATGCGTCAATGAGGGTCTTCATATGCTCACATCCTGTCTTTCTCCCTCTCTTATGTTGTTCTCTGCTGGAGCTTCCCACCCCCTCATCTTTCTTTTTACTTGTATCTCTATTACCCTTCTTGGTCACTTCTTTTCAATCTCTTCCCATTCTATCGTTATCGCTGTTGCTGTTGGCTTCTCCTCGTTTGCTTGCCTTCACATAGTACTAGATGAAGATTATTATTAAACCTATAACATAACCATGAAAAGTATCAGTATTCAGTTTGTATAACACCCAATCAATTTTACAATTAATTGAGCCATGTTTAGTGTCCCGATCAAGACCAGACAACTTGAGATTTCTTAGAATTCCCTTCAGCTTTCCCCCTCCATCTCTTGGTTTTGCTCTTTGCTAGCCCTCACTTCTTCTTTCCTCTGATTAGTCTCGCTCCTTTGGCCATCTTTTGGAAGGTTTGACAAAGACATCCTCATGGGGCCACCACTAGGGGGACTGTATTTCTGTTCTGGACAAAGCGCGAAAGTTTAACCATAGAAAGCCTATCAGGGGAACCAAATGGAAGGACCATGGCCCTGTTCTACACTGCACTAGGTAATTTCATTCCCTTCTCGCTCTTCTCTATATTCTTTGTTCTAATTGAAACTCTGGATTTCCTCTCGTTATTGCTCAAGAAATTCTAGGTAGGTTTCTCAGGGGCCATGGTATCTCGTGTCTCAACTCCTGAGGAATCCTTGGTGGATTCCTCTTTATTCCAGATACTTGTGACATCTCCTCCAAGCCTTAGGCGCCACCTGGTTGGAGCGAGATTCCTTAGACCAACTTCCTTACCAGGTTCTCTCTTCTCTCCCCGACTTTCTCCTTTCTCTCTGTGCACCTTCTTTAGAGCCAGAGTTTTGGTTCTTTCTTCGCTCATTCTTTTATCTACATTCTCGACCCAGTCGGTGTTCTAGGAGTTCCTCGTTTTGACTCTTACAGAGCCACACCTTTCCCAGTCTCCTTCCATAAGACTATAGAAATTGGCATCACTATACTTCTGAGGTTTAGGGATAGGAGAAGAACATACTGTCTACGAGAGTTGGCATCGCTGCTTTCCCTAGGCTATGTCATCGTCCTTATACCACCTTTATCTACTTCTGCTCTCGTTCTTGCCTTCTGCATGTAACTACAAACTGGCTCTCTACCCATTTGTTTTATCCCCCTTTCCCTTCTCCCCTTCCGTGTATCTACCAACTGTCCTTCACATTTACTCGCCGCCCTTTTCCCTATGTTTTCCCCTCGGGATGATGACCCTTTGTCCCTTCCCACTCTGGCTCTCATTAACTCATGCATGCCTCTGGCTGCTCTTGCCATGAGTCTTCCTTCATTGTCCTGCCACTTGCTGTCTTCCCTTCTTGGCTCCACCTGCCTTCTCTCGGGGCTTGCTCCTTCCCTGCCCTGTCCTTCCACCTGCCCTTCTAATTGTCCTCTCCCTCCACTTCCCGAATTTACCCTTGTCCTTTCACTCGTGTGGACGATGTTTGACATCTCCACTTCCCATCTTTGCTGGCCCACCTCCTCTGCTTTTCTAGACCCCGATCTGGGGTTTAATGCATATATTTTAATTTAGTAACCTTTTTTCTTTTGTGTTGATTGGCATCTAGGATCTTTTAATTGAATACTATACACTAAAATGTGTTCCCTTATTTCTTTGTTTTTTTCTAGGAGTGCAGTAGTTTTTAGTTTTTCAATGTTATCAATATTTGTTTTTATTATAGAATCTTTTACATACTGGGAAAACCTAGTATTTTGTCTTAAATTTGGATTTAGAATTTGTTTTCAAAGGAAGCATGGCATGTCTCTGAATAGGTTACATCCCCATTTCCACCCTCTGATAACATTGGAATTAAGTCTGTTCAAATGGAAGGTGAAATTGTATTACCATTGAGGGAAATGAAAATCAATTGGGTTTTGTACATTCCATTCGAAGATAGGTAGCTATAAGAGTTTATCTCTACTGCATTTTAATGTTTATTTTCTTTATGAAATTTCATGTACACATATTTTAGTGTTGAATATTGTCACTTGAAATTGCAGGCTTAGTTCAGTTGAGCGCTTGAAAACTCAAATCTTTACTTTCCAGTGTACACAATGAAGGTGAGTGTAAGAAAAATCTTGAAATCATACAAATTGTTTTGTCCAACAATTCAATATTGAGTCATGCATTACTCTAACATCAAGATCAACTGGGTTTGACAGTGCACCATCTCTCCCACTTTTGTAGAGCTGTGAGATCCCTAATAATGCGGGTTTTGACATATCCTACATTAACATATCCTTATGTTTTGGATACAATCTATAACTCCAGGCTAGATACCAAGTTCCCTTTTGTAACCCACTTTGACTTCTCTCTTTCAACATCGTCTTAAGAGTTGAGTTCACACTTCCACATTGTATTTACACTAGATGCATTTACACTAGGATTGACTTCTTTGAAGAATATGAGTTATAGATCTAAGATGATATAAACATTCTCATTTGAAGATATGGATTATGAATGATATGAATTGTATTATGTGCAAGTTATTATTCCTAAAGGAAACTAGCTCTATATTTTGGGGATAAAACATTTCAAGAAAGGCAATAGTCAAGCATTTTTTGGTCACAAGGGTACAAGTCTGTGGGTGAATAGCTCCCTTAATACATCAGCAAGTAGTAAGACATTTTTTATCCTTTTTGTAATTTTTATCACAACATTCTGGTTTCTTGACTACAACTTGTCATTTGTGCTTCTTTTCCCCCTTTTATTTTGTGATTCTTAGTAATCTCTTAAGTTCTTTTTGGTTTTAATCATTTTCATTGTGCTTTGCACTTTTTTGCATGGTAAAAGTTGTAGTGTGCTTAGTTGGCGCATGCTCGATATTTTACTTTTCTTTGGTCATAGTCTTTCTCACACAATGGCATGATTCAGTTAAGTATGAAACCTCTTATCCTAGTCCATGCATGATCTAATTAATTACATGTTTGCCTTTTAAGTTTATTGATATGCCTTTTTCAAGTTACAACATATTTCTTCCTTATTGTACACTAATGTATTTTTTTGAATTTGTTATTTGCAAAGCTGCTTTGAAACAATTGAATCTAGAACAGATTAAGAAGTATGAGTATTTCCTACCTCATAAGTATCATATATCTATGATATAAGAGATCTCCCTTTTTTATGTAGACCTTGTAAGAGCTGAACCAATCTTAGCAAAAGTGCCCCATATGATAGTCAAATAGTAGTTAAATAACATGTGCTGAAATCCTTTTCATTGTATGTGGATCTACATGTATCTCAACAATAATTTAATTTTTAGTAATCCATCTCTCTTTTGGTGAAATTAATTCTATTGGTACCTTGCATGACTAAAAGACACATGATCATGGCGAGTGAATTCATGAGATAGCTATTCCAATGCACTCACACATTTAGGAAGCTTCATTAATGGATTGAAAGGGATTTTCAGGGGTGTATTAACAAACTTTACTAACATTATGAAATGGATTTCTTGAGTTATGGCAAACAATTTTGCAAATTGAACCAACTGAATTTGTAGCCAATTGAGGGAAGAGAGTTGGGAGAAATAAGTTTTTTGTTTTTTTGTTTGTTTGTTTTGATATTGTCATCTAGACTTTCTTTAGTAGCTGATAGTTGATAGACTTATATTTATTATTGAAAACTTTGTGTTGCATAATTTTCTTCAACTAAGTATTAATTTTAATCACTTTATTTGTGTAGGTTTACTCAAAATGTGGGAGGAGGGCCTTGCCAACCATGATGGTGGGATCAACATCGACATTCATAGATTGTGATGACAACTAGAGCAACAAATGCAGAAAGAGAAAGAGATGATAATTGGTATAGTGATACCCTTAAAACTAATATCTCGCATGAGAAACACACATACAGACTCATGGTAAAGTCTTTAGAGTTGGTGAATTCACCTCCAATGCCTTGACAACACAATGATAATGTTTTGAAGTGATGAAACAATATTTCATGTGTAAATTGTAGTCCAACTAATATTAAGTTGGAAACTCATATTGTAATACTTGACATTTAATTTAATATAATTTATGTGGTTGAAATTAGTTATAGTTGTACTTCATATTATTTAATATTGTAATTAACATATATAACTTTATGTTTTCATATTAGATAAAGATGCACATTGTATGGCATTTTTAAATCTAGTCACAAAGTCATGCTAATTAATTTATTTTGATTAATAATGAAGACATAAAATCAATCTAAAACTACTAAATTAGTAGTTTATATTGATTAATGATGAACAAAATTAAAATAAATATACAACAATTAAACTAGTTGTTTATAATGATTATTAATGAAAATAAATTAAATGAATATCAACTACTAAATCAATCGTTTATATAATGAATATAAAACTACAAAAAAAGATAAATGACTATGTAAATAATAAAATGTTGATTACAAATGATGAATACATTTTGCATATAAACGACTATTAGTATTTAATTTACAATATCTTATAACACGACCGAAATTTAGTCATATTTCTTTGGTCATTAATTGGTTTCAAATCATGACTAAAATTTGCATATATATGATTATTAGTAGCTAATTTATAGTATCTTATAATGTGACCAACATTTTGGTCATATTTTTTTATTCATTAGTTGGTTTTCTCGGGTGATCATGTAGTAGTATATTTAGTTGTGTATTTGGTTATTGATTGTGGCAATTAATAACTAAATTAATAACCAAATTTATGATTAAATATACTACTAAACAATAAAATTGAGGCAACCAATTTATGACTAAGTTAAATACGACTAAAAGTTGGTCGCGTTATAAGATATTATAAATTAGCCACTATTGGTCACCAACTGAAAAATGATTGTTTATATGCAAATTTTAGTACTTTTTTTAGTAACTAATTATCCATTTTGTACTAGTGTCCATTCCATCTCTGAATCCAATTCCCTTAACGAATCTAGTTATAACTAGAAACCAACTGTTATACATATCAAATACATGTTCATGAATATAACAGATACCCACATAATGTGAGACCAAATCAAGGTTAAGAAGAATTCTCATATGCAAAGCACTCATTCATTTGGAATTACGGTTTCCAAACATAGCCAAAGGAATTCTCACCCAATTCCTTTCTAACTTTTATCTTGTAATTGAGTCTTATTAGTTGCTATTACATCACCCAACTGTTAGCTATACATACAAATCAATTGTTACCTTGTCATGCTAATACCAAGCATGTTTCCCTGCAACTGTTCACACATGTTAGTCACATGTGCCAAATATCAAGACATCATATCTATAAATTTGAAATTAACATTTACCAAGACTAACAACCATGTCATAATTTGAAATCAACTTATAGTCATTAGTCATAATACTATAACTAGAACCCACTTACATGCAAGTGCTTATCGATTGTATCAACATATTTATGTTAGTACAACCATCTTAAAACAAGATCGTTCCTTCATGCAATGTAATAGACACAAACTCATATTATGCAATTAATCAAACATTCAAACAACTTGCAAACATACCATGCTAGATAGACCAAATAAACAACATAATCAAACACATACCTCAATGTATTTCAGGGGAGGCTATCACATTTGCACAAGTTAGTCCAATTAGTATGACGTAATATCACAAGTATACAAACTCATACCTGAATATTATAACCATAACCATTTGCACAAGCCAATCTAGATTAACACGATACATATAACATCAAGATCTTAAAGCCAATGAACATAATCATCATGCATATGACCACAACACATATAATACAAGCCACTACCATGCATGATTATCCAACTCATGTGCATATAACCACGCTAAGTCATGTAACCACAACAACAATAAAGTGTCATGCAAGTACATAACCATAATTCCTATAAAAACCATTAACGAACATAACTACATGCCCAACATACAAACCTGTATGACGATCTGCTCTTACCTCGAAGTCTAGTGCTACGTCCTTTCTCTGATGATCTGCATCTCCTACTCTATCTCGGCAAAAAATTCAGCCTCATAACATACTAACATCATCATAAACTGCATAATGACCACCACGATGTATGCAAAACAAACACATAGACAACTAACATGCATGCATGACAACACATTCTTCCCATCCAGTCTAAGTGTTGAACCATGCTATGATACCATTCTGTAACTACCCCTCCAACATTTACAAACATTAAATGGCCTACTAGGGTAAACATGAGCTGAGGGCTACTATGAAATGAATCAACCTCCTAGCTTCATTAAGGAAGTGGAGTCGACAAACTAAAACTTTACTGACCTCCCTAAGGAGCTACAGAACCCCCAAGAGCTAAACAACCACTCTAGGTGCCCAAACTCTGAGTTGGGTTGATTTTTCACTGACATGGACTCCCAGTCACATGCACCAGCTTGCAAGCTAGTGACTGTGACCCTCCAGTCGCATGCATAACACTGCCTCCATGCGACTGCAACCAATAATTGCTAGTTCTGAGCATGCGACCCTGGAATTAGTAGGGCTAGACTCCACACCACTACCCAGAACTTAATAAGAATTTCTAAAACAATGAATGACACAAGGGAAAATCCTTTAACACAAAAATTGATCAAGGGCTTGACCTTATCAGGCCTTACCATGACAAACATTTCATCAAACATATGGCGACCATGTAATCTACATGTCATGAATGCATATATGTACATATGAGTATGAAACTCATCTGAGAATCATCAAGAATATCTAATTCCCTCTCATAATAGTTGAAATAACATTTGTTAGCCCATGCATTCATCAACTGACCAAATACATATCAATTCATGAACAATCCATAACTAGAGTATATAATAAATCCATGCTTATAACCGACAAATAACCAACACATTAACCATGGCATAACAAACATCAAATCATCACATTAACTAGTACAAATGCTTCATGGATTTCCATAGAGAAAGAACTCTCATTAAATGATGCAAAATCTAACCAAGTCAGGGACTTCCACATACCACCCGACCATAGATTGGGATGAACCAAATCTTTCTTTCAACCAATCACCCCCGTGCCATATTCCAAGCATGAATATGGGATCTCATAGGATAAACCAAGACATAAAAAACTAAGGGAATCCAGAGGTTAAACCACTTCCACCCTCATGCTACTATGATCTCACCTAAACTAGTCCCGAGATCACAAAACCAAATCAAGCTTGGATGCCTCATAATTCCTTCACCATCCATTAAGGAATTTTATTGTCTCCACCCACATGTTGAGGGAATTTTGGAGAAAACCATATCCACCCCCAACCCTTGGGATTTTCCTAAGACCACCTCACCTGGATCTAAAAAATTATGGCAAAATATCAACCAAGAATGAATCCCATCACACCATGGATATCCAGGAATTGGCAAGGTAAGACCAAAACCACTATCAAAACAAGAAAAACCCATGCCAATCACCATAAATGAACGAAACACACAAATCAATGCACCATCCATTCACACTTCAATTGGGAAATCACACATGAAACATGTTACCTGGAAGTCCTCCTGCTGAAGGTACTTGATCCAATCCTTCCTTATTTTTCCTTTGATTTCCTTGTCCTTGCATTCCTTTGCCTTCCTTTATTTTCTTGCTTGCTTTATCCTCTTGGTGTTATTCTCCTCTCTAAAACTAACTCCAAAGAAAAACTGACCAAAAGTTGTGAAATGATCCTTAGAAGCCTTTTATCATTGAGGCCTCTAATTTCTTCATTTTCCTTAAATTTTCCTTCAATTTCCCTCTCATGCAAGCCTATGACATTTCATCTCCCTTTTCTCATATTCTGCTTTATTTTCATAAATAAAATTCCAATTAATGCCTCTTTGCCTTTGGCAATTTCCTTTAGCCATAATAAATCAAATGAACAACCACTAGGATGTTTTCCCCAACATTCATCTTGGAATACGTGTCCCATGACCTTGGTATTATTTTTGCATTTATTAACTTTTATTACATGAACTTTTGACCGAGGGCTATTACACTAAGAATTTGGGAATCCGCTTCACGCATTTAACGAGTATCTTCGGTGAACCCACTTCCAAATGTTTAAGGATTATCTCTTGGTGCACCTGCTTCCAAACGTACTGGGAGTATCTCTCGGTGCACCCGCTTCCGAACGTTAGAGGAGTATCTCCCAGTGCACCCCACTTAAGATGTTTGGGAGTAACTTCAGGGCTTTCCCACTTCATTCATCAGGAATAAAACCTCTAGGATATAACATAGAGAAGATCATCTTAGTTTTTCATCTGGAAAAAACATCCCACCTTCAATCAATTACACATCCCGCTTACACTCTTAGGAAATAACATCCCACCGTCAATCAAATAGCATCCTGCTTACACTCCCGGGAAATAACATCCAGGGAATGTCACCCCACCTTCATTCAAATATGCATCTCGCTTGTACTCCTAGGAAATGACATTTTGGGAATATCATCCACCGTGACCATGGAATGGGTTTAAATGAGCTAAGGATAAGGCCTATGCTGAGTCATCGTGAAGAAACTCAACCATGGCTCATCCATGATGGTTCTATAAGGGTTTAGACTTATGACAAGTCCGATTCTTTCCCTTGGCATCCTCTAATGCACACACGGTGCTACCCCTCCTGAGATTCCCATAAGAACACCATATCCAAGTTCTTAGTGACATATGTACAAGATAAAACATAAGGAGTTGTCTTTACGAGGCAGGGATTTGTTCATTCAGCCTCTTAGAGCCTTTTTAGTCCCTCATTCCTTAATATCATACCAAGAAATAAATTGAGCTTGGCTCTGAGATATATAAGATTCCTTTGAGAACTAAAAAACATAAAACAACTTGTAATAGCACATGGAAGGCATGTGGAGCCAAGAAGACCAACATAACATCAACAAACCATGAAATAACAGAGAATCCCTCTTTATAGTCATATTATAGATATAATTCATATATACAAGCACATAAATAAACATTTTCACAGGCCTATAAGCATTTCATTTCTAGGAAAGAACTACATAGTTGCATGTCAAAGTCTCGTAGATAAAATTCTTCACAACATTCAAGAAATGCAGTTTGCAAGACTCATGCAACAATACCATGCAGGAAATTACAGAGAATTTTCTTTAAATTCACCACTTTCAACTATGAGCTTTTCATTTACAATTCAAAAAAGAAAGGCAATTGAAAACGAGACTTTTATTTTCCACCCAACCATAGATTTAATGTAGCCAAGATTTCTTACACCAGTCAGCCCCGAGCCAGATCCATGATCTAAGTGGAATTTCTTTTTTAGCATCCTTTGCAGAAATCCATATTCACGAACTGAGGATGGAAAATTATAATAGTGGGTGGTTTATCAGTTAGTCAAACACAACAAAGTCCATGGTGAGGGTGGTTTATCAACTGTGTCAAGCACTCTAAGAGTGGTTTATCAACCCACAACAAGCACCCTTTCTGCATGTGGTTTATTAGCCCTAGCTAGCACCCCGAGTAGTTTTTCAATTGTGTCAAGCACTCCATGAGTGGTTTATCAACCCACAACAAGCACTCCATCCCATTTCCTCTTTCTCTTCTAGTCACAATTATTTCTCTCAAAGAAATAACATTCCCTTAGCTCATACCTTATTCTAAATTTTCTCATGAGCTCCACCAAGAAGAGGTCCAACCCCATATTGTTGTGCATTCTCCTTTTTATCATTTCTCTAGGGGTCTCTTCATATTCCTCTTAGAATCTTTTCTTATTTTTCTCATTATTTACAAAATAAAATTAATTTAAGGTTCCAACTAATCCCACTTGGGTTCATCTTTCCTCTTCCCTCTTAGATCACGGATTTATGGTCCCATACTTTAATCCATTACATTATTATAATATAAAAATTAGGGAAACAAGTACTGGGGGAATAACAAATCCCGCCCCCTTAAAGGGAACACCATCCTCAATGTTCTTATTAGCATAAGGAAAACAAAAATTATCCTTATATATAGCTCTTACATCTCTTTATTTGACAAATAAAAGATGGGTATTACACCCTTATTTTCTCAACCATCTCCTAGGTGGCTTCATTAGGTTCAAAGTGCTTCCATTGCACTTTGATCCGCTCTATTGTTTTATTTCGGAGTGTGATCTACCTCCTCACCAGGATGTATAGTGATTATGGTTGGAACTCTCCCTCTTTGGCTTATTATGAAGATAAACATGTTCTCCCACTTTAAAATATTTGGCTAGTCTCTATTGGTTCGCATAAATTTTCTGGCTATCTTGGGAAACCTTTAAATTTTGTTTGATCCTCATCATTTCCTACTCCATTTATTTTAGAAAATATAACCCAACACACACTCTATTCACTAGATCATCCCAATTGCTAGTATTTTTGCATTTCCTTCCATAAAGTGCCTCAAAAGGACTCATTCCCAATGACACTTGGTAGCCATTGTTGTATACAAATTCTACCAGTGGAAGGTAGTCTTCCAACTTTCTTGGATGATGCATCACATACATCCTCAACATGTCTTCCAAGATCTTGTTCCCCCTTTCTATTTGACCATTGGTTTGAGAATGGTAAGAGGTGCTGAAGGCTAACTAAGTTCCAAATCCATCAAACAAATTATTCCAAAATTTTGAAGTACATTGGCATCTATGTCTGATATTATCTTTTTGGGAACTCCATGTAACCTGATTATCTCCTTTATGAATATTTGGTCTATATATATTGCTTTATGAGTAGACTTGACAATGATAAAGCGAACCACCTTTCTCAACTTATCTACTACCACCATGATAGTATCGTGTTGTTTAGTTTTCCTCGGCAATCATGCAATGAAGTCCATGGATATAATCTCCCATTTCCATTCCAGAATTGGAATTGGTTGGAGCACTCCAGCTGGGTTCCTACACTCCACCTTCGCTTGTTGGAATTCCAAGCATTTGCAAACGTACTCCATAATATCCTTCTTCATTTTTATCCAAAAGTATGTCCTCTTCATGGTTGTCATCATCTTTTGATATCTAGGATGACCTAAGTAATGTATTTTATGGAATTCATCCTTGACATTGCGTACATACTTACTATTCTTAAATGTTAATATCCCCTCATCATTGAGCTAATAACTTCTACTCACTGGTCCATCCAGTTGTTTTTGCTAACAATTCTTCACAATTTGATAATGCTAATTATTCATCAACCCTTCTTGAATTCTCTCTTTGAGGTAAAATGAGAAGGTGCTTATGGTTTCCAAGCGAACCTTTTGCCAACTTCTGCTAAGTGCATCTGCCATTTTATTTTCTTTTCCTTTAATGTACTTAATTTCAAAATCAAATTCAATAATCAAAGCTAAACAACTAGCCTGTCTGGCATTTAGTTTGGGTTGGTCAAACAAATATTTCAGACCATCATGCTCAGTCAGTAATGTAAATATTCTCCACAACAAGTAATGTCTCCACATTTTTAGTGCGTGCACAATGGATTCCAACTCTAAATTGTGGGTGACATAGTTCCTTTCATGATCATTCAACTACCTAGATTCATAGTAGATCATATGTCCTTCCTACATCAGGACTCCACCAATTCCTTCCTTACAAGCACAAGTGAAAACAACAAAATCATTTTATGGGTCAACTATTCTTAAGATAGGTGCATGGGTGAGTAAATTATTTAGTTGTTCAAAACTAGTTGCACATTCATATGTCCACTTAATTTTACTCTTTTTCTCTATATTGTAGTAAAGGGATGCCCAATTTTTGAGAAGTTTGAAATGAATCTTCGATAGTAACCTACACCTACCAATCTCATAAATTATCTAACCTCTATCAAATTTTTGGGTGTGGGCTAATCTGTTATTGCGTTGATCTTCTCTTGATCCATAGCCACTCCCTCCTTTGAGATTACATGACCCAAGTAGTGAACCCGAGTTTGGAAAAAATCACACTTGCTAAGCTTAGCATTTAATATATGTTCTCTCAGAAATTTTAACGAAACCTTCAGGTGATCCTCATGCTCCTTTTCATTCTTTGAACACAACAGGATGTCATCCGCAAATATTAGCACAAATTTGTCCAAGAATGGCCTAAGCACATTGTTCATAAGGCACATAAAATTTGTTGGAGAATTTTTGAGTCCAAATGGAACTATTATGAATTCATAGTGACCATACCTCGTTCTTAATGCAATCTTGTGAATGTCCTCCTTCTTGGTTCTGATCTAGAGGTAACTAGACCTTAAATAAATCTTAGAAAACACTCCAACCCCTCTCAATTGATAAAAAAAATTCATAAATCATGGGCAGTGGGTACTTATTCTTCATAGTGGCCTTATTTAATTACATATAGTCAAAACAATGATGTATTATTCCATCCCTCTTCTTAAGAAATATTGCAGGGGCTCCACATAGTGATACACTGGGCCAAATATGCCCTTTTTTCCGTCAATTATTTCAGTTGCAATTTTAGTTCAACAAGCTCAGGCGTGCTCATGCGATATGGGGCTTTCGCCACTAGTGTTGTTCTAAAAATCAATTTGATTGTGATGTCACTATCCTAATTGAGCGGAATTCTTGTCAATTATTTTGGAAATGCATCAGTGTATTGACTCAAATTTGGATAATTTGCAAAGGGATCTGCATTGGTTCCTTTTTCCTCTGTGATTTGAATGGCATAAAGGGCACATCCCTTCCTACTATAGTGCTTCACCTACACCGTTGAGATCATTCTGAGTGTTATTTTCCTTTTTATACCTGCAGCGTCATTGGGTCACCCTCATTACTGAGACATTCTAGCACTTTGTCATAACAATCAACCTCTATCTTGTGGGCTGCCAACCAATCCATACCTATCAAGACATTATATGATCCTAAAAGAAGTAGATTCAATTTAACTTATGCAGTGATGCTTTTGAGTTATACAAGGCAGGACTCAACCATTTATATTATTCTTTTCTTTGTTCCATTGGCCAACATAACAAGTCATGATTCCTCATGGATTTTCTTTGGCAATTCAAAAAGTTACACAATCTTAGGACTAATATAACTGAAATTGGATCCCAGATCAATTAAAACTAAGATTGGATAATTTTTTTATCCTACCTTCCATTTGAATGATCTCTGTTTGTTAGTTTTCCTATCTATTATCGAATGTTGCGTATATTTTGGGGATCTTCTAGGCCACATCATTCACTGTCGATGCCTCATGTATGGTTTACAACTTTGCACCAGACTTCTGCAGCTTGTGGGAAATTTATCCTTAGGTGGTTTTATCTGCACTCCAAACACTGACAACCTCTCATCTTTTCATTCCCTGATTTATGGGGCTCATTTATATTGATAGTGGAGTTTTGTTGATGCTCACCTTTAGTGAAGTTATTAAACCTTCCACCCTTTCTTCCTCCAATCAACCTGAACTTCAACCCTATGCATAGACTATTCATAACAGTGCTTAGTCTTCCAGATGACCTCCTTTAGGGTATTAGGATCATCGAATTATATTCTATCTCGGTATGCTTGTGGTAATCTGCTAACATATCTTTGGATCTTAGTCTTCTCATCCTTGATGTGAGGTACATATCTTAGTAGCTCCAAGAATTTGTTGGTATATTCTTCAGGTGTCATCTGCCCTAGGTTGTGCTCATAGAACTCCTTGGTTCTGCTATCATAATATTTCTCAGATAGGTAATTTCTTTAGAAGTACTTTAAAACTTTTTCCAGGTTATCTCTTTCTCTCTGATGCCTTTTATATTCTTGCGATCCTCCCACATATATCAAAATTTCCCTTCAAGATGAAAATAGCTACCCTAGCCTTCATGTTCTTAGTATAGTCATGCAACTTGAAGTACTGATTTGTTCCCAAAATCAAAGCTTCTGCATATTCATATTTCTTTACCTCTCCATCAAAGGTTGGGGGGTTTTCTTTCTTGAATTCCTCTTGCATGGAAATATTTATAATCTTCCTTTGATGATGATATTTGGTGGTTTCATTATTCGATGATTCGCTAGGAATGCCTAATTCTCTTTCTAGAGAGTTGAGTAGTTATGTTCCTCCTTCTCCATGTCTTCTCCTCTTTCTCAATCAGATGCCTTATGCTTTATTATCATTCCATTTACGCTTGTATATTTCCAACGAGATATCTTTATGTAACACCACGCCCAACACTAACTCACTTTTACAAGCTATCCAGGGTAAAAATGAGCTGAGTGTCACTATGATATGACCAAACCTCCAAGTTCGGGTTCTGGAAGTGGGGCCTACAAATTGGAAGCTTATTGCCATCCCTCAGGGGCTACAAATCACTCAGGAGGCTGACAACCACCCCAGGTGATCAATCCCTAAGTTGGAACTCTTTTTCACCAACTTGACACCACAACCACATCCATAACACCTCATGCATGCACCTGGGAGGCTACAACCCCACCCATAAACCTGTCTACTAGCAGTTATGATCCAAATTCCTTAGTTTTGTTCTAACGACTATGAGATTTATGCCACTTTTTCAAGCTAGCCTCTAGACCATTACTGAGAACTACCTATAACTTTCCAAAATCATAAATAAGATGATAACAATGCTAAACAATCAATACTTGGGCAAGATATTGACTAGAACATGCCTAATACATGATAAGCAATTTGTCAAACATGTGGTATACATGCAAGCTACAAGTCATGAATGCATATCTAATCATAAACTTCTGATCTTCATCTAAGAATCACTAAGAAGCCTCTATGCCCTCTCAATTTAGTTGCAGCAACACTTGTTAGCCCATGCATTCATTAACCATCCAATAACTTATCAAATCATGAACAAGAGCCATAACTAGAGCACATCATAGAACCATGCATATAACCAACATATAACCAGAATAGAAACCATGACAAATCAACCATAAGATAAACATAATAACCAATACAATTAATCATAGATAACAATAGGAAAATAACTCAAATTAACGTATGTAAAAGCCAACAAAGTCAGGGACTTCCACATACCACCCAACCATAGATTGGGATGAGCCAAATCTCTCTTTCAACCAATCACGCCCATCCCATATTCCAAGCATGAATGTGGGATCATAAGGGTTAAACCAAAGTAGAACCAACTAGGGATTCAAGAAGGCCAAACCACCTCAACCCTTCACTACAATTATTTCACTTAACTGGTCTAGAAATCACTAACAACAACCCAATTTGTCTCTTCCCAAGCTACCTAGGGCTCCAAGGATTCTATCTCAACCCACAGTCATAGAGAACCCAAGTTGTTACAGGGCTCTAGAGAACTGCCATATCAACCTACAAGCTCCAGGGAATCTAAGTTGTTGCAGGGCTCCAGAGATTTAATCCCAACCCACAACCATAGGGAACCTGAGAATCAATCGAAAATCTAAATGGGGAACCCACTACATCATGGTTGTCTAGGAAATGGAAAGGCAAGGATGAAACCACTATTAATCCAGAAAAATCTCCATGCCAATGATAATACATAATGAAGGAAGCACATGTATGTACCATGCATCCAAAAACAAATAAGGAAATCACACATGCAACTTATTACCAACAATGTAACCATGCCGTAGCTTCTAATCCAACTTTCTTTTCCGTTGCCCACCAATTCCTCACTTATCCTTTGCTTTCTTTCTCCAAGTCTAAGTGAATTCTATAATGCTCCAAATAATGCTCAAAGTGTGCAAGAGTGTATGAGAGTGTAAGGAGAGAACCAGAACTGAACTGAAAAAAGTTGTAATGACCAAAGTGGTGCCAAAATCTGTGAACTATTTCTCTGATGCCTAGTCTATTCCTTTCCCTTTTTCCTTTTCTTTCCTTTTTCTTCATTTTCTCTATAATTTCCTTTGCATGCACATTTGTGCCTCTTCACCTTCCTTTCTCCTATTTTCCTCTATTTCTCATAATTAATTGCCAATTATTGCCTCTTTTCCTTCACCAATGCCTTTGCCAATTTCCATAGACATTAATAAACCACAAGGGATTCCCACTATAATGTTTTCCCACCATTAAACTTCGAATACATGTCCCATGACCTTGGTATTATTTTATTTACATGGAAAATAAATTAGGGGTTGTTACAAACACCTCCCCCTTGGGTGAACATTGTAGTCGGTGTTCTATTACACTTATAACCAACAAAATATGCTTCCCATGGAGATTAATAACATAACTCAATGCAACATTTACAACATACCAAACTACTAAAAAATCATTGCCATTATACTACTTATTGGAGCTTTATAACACAACTTGATGCAATATTTACAACATATTTCTTATTGGAGCTTTATAACACAACTCATTGCAATATTTACAATACATATATGCATATGTACACATAAACCAAAACACATATACCAAACACATCTTCTAAACCAACAAATAAGGAAGGATAGAATGCCCACATCTGATCAACAATCTCCCATGTAGTTTCATCTAACCAAAATTGCTTCCACTACACTTTAACTTGCTTTATTGCTTGGTTATGGAGCATCAGTCGTTTCTGTTGCAAAATGCGCTGAGGCTTTCTCTATAACTCTCCCTTTGGTTCCACCTAAAATACAGACCAATCAATTACATGATCAACATTCTGGAGATATCTCTTAAGCAATGAAACATGGAAAAAATCATGGACTTTCACTATTGGTGGCAGTGTGAGTCTATAGGCCATTGCTCCAATCCTCTCATGGATCTCAAAAGGCCCATAATATTGAGGTGCCAACTTGGCGCATGATCCAATCCTCAAGGAGTTCTTCTTGGGCTTGATGCGCAAGTACACATGTTCCCCAACCTGGAACTCCTTGAATGATTTATGTTGATATGCATAACTCTTTTTCCTGTACTATGCTACATTTATATTCCTTTTAATAACCTACATCTCTTGCTCCATATCAACCAACATATCTGGTCTAATAAACAACTTGTTTAATGGATCACTCCAACTAATGGGAGTATTACAAATCCACCCATAAAGAGCCTCAAATGGACTCATCCTCAAGGATTACTAATACCCATTGTTATAAGAAAAATCCACTAGTGGAGGATAATCCTCCCACTTTCTCTATTGATGCATGAAATACATCCTCAACATGTCCTTAAGAATCCTATTAACCCTCTTTGTTTGTCCATATGTTTGCATATGATAAGTTTTACTGAAGGCTAACTATGTCCCCAAGCCTGCAAAAAAATCCTTCCAAATCTTGGAAGTGAACTTGGTATCTCTATCTAATATGATCTTCTTGGGAGCTCCATGCAACCTCACTATCTCCTTGATGGATATCTGAGCTACCTCACTAGATGAATTAGTAGACTTCACTGCAATTAAGTGAGCTACTTTGCTCAACCTGTCAACACAACCATGTTGGAATCATGATGCTTTGATGTCCATGGCAATCTTGTAATGAAGTCCATGGAAATGACCTCCCATTTCCATTATGGAATCAGAATAGGATGCAACAAACTAGTTGGGTGCTTGCACTCAAATTTCACTCGCTGACAATCCAAACATCTTGCAAAAAACTCAACCACCTCTTTCTTCAAGTTCGGCTAATAATAGAAATTCTTAACAACTGTCAAATTGTTTTGCTATCTAGGGTGGCTTTAATATGGCTTGACATGAAAATCTCTCAAGATAAGCTTTTTTATCTCACTACTATCTAACAAATAAATCTTGTTCCTGAATCTAACCAAGCCATATGTCGTGAGGTGGTACTCCTCATCCCTATCACCTTCACCCTACTGTGGCAACCTCTGCTTTAGCTTTTGGTACTTCTCATCATGATGCCTTGCATGCAAGATCTACTCCTGTAAATTTGTCCCATATGAACTCACAACTAAAATGTGATTCACATGCACTCTCCTACTAAGAGCATCTGCAACTATTTTCTCCTTTCCCTTGATGTATTGGATATCAAAGTAAATGTCACTGAGGTAGCCAACCATCTAGCTTGCTTGGCATTCAAATTAGGCTAATTAAACAAGTACCTCAATCCACTATGATCAAACATCAGAAAAAACCTCTTGCCAAGGAGATAATTTCTCCACATCTTCAATGCATGATTGATATCTGCCAACTCAAGATTGTGAGTCATATAGTTCTAATCATGCTCATTCAACTTCCTTGACACATAACATACCACTTGTCCCTCCTACATCGGGACTCCACCAAGTCCTCGCAAGCATCTGTACATATCACAAACTCCTTGTCAGGATATGCAATCTTCAAGACTAGAGAATTTGTAAGAAAATGCTTCAACTACTCAAAACTAACAACACACTCCTTAGTCTATTCAAATTTCTTTCCTTTCCTCCACAAGGTTGTAATAAGATATCCAATCCTTGAGAAGTTCCTAATGAACCGTTTGTAATAAATTTCTAGTCCCATGAATAATTTTACCTCATCCACATTCCTAGGAGTTGGCCATTCCATGATATCTTTAATCTTTTCCAGATCCACTGTTATCCCCTCCTTGGAAACAACATGCCCCAAGTGGTGAACTTGAGAATGAAAGAAGCTACACTTATTGAGCTTGGCATACAATTGATGCTTTCTCAACAATATCAACAATACTGCTAGGTTCTCTACATGATATTCCTCATTCTTCGAATATACCAATATATCATCAAAAAATACTATCATAAACTTGTCCAGATAAAGGTGCACCACATTGTTCATAAAAAACATGAAAGTGGCTAAAGCATTAGTAAGACCAAAAGGAACCACCACAAAATCATAATGCCCATACATGGTAAGAAATATTATAGTTTTGTAGATGTCTTCTTCTTTGATGCGCACTTGATGATATCTCGAGCTCAATATTTGAGAATATTATTACTCCCTTCAATTTATCAAACAAGTCATCAATCCACAACAATGGATACCTATTCTTGATGGTCACCTTGTTCAACTGCTTATAACCAATGCATATTCTAAGAGTACCATCCTTATTTCTTACAAACAACACTAGTGCACCCACCCTAAGGTGATACACTTCGACCTATGTATCCTATATCAAGCATTTCCTTAAGATGCAACTTCAATTCCACTAATTCCAGAGTGCTCATCCTGTAAGGTGCTTTAGATGTTGGTACTGCTCATGGCAT
The DNA here is from genome assembly GCA_031772625.1 of Pinus tabuliformis. NCBI lineage: Eukaryota > Viridiplantae > Streptophyta > Pinopsida > Pinales > Pinaceae > Pinus > Pinus tabuliformis. The sequence goes on along the minus strand of CM062808.1, from coordinate 431,646,072 downwards.
AAACTTAATAAAGCAGTCCACTTTCCTATAAGGTGGTGTTGATGGTGCTGGACCCGCCAACATTCAGGGGATCTCCCCGATATGAAGTCCTAACTAGACCTCACACTGTTTGGAGTGGGAGTCTCAACAATGGGTGGTAATGTTATGCCTTTCTTGCGGAAACGAACAGAGGGAAGTATGATAACTTTGGGTGAGAGCAAGTGTGTGAACCCGCGGAGAGTTAAGTGAAATGCATGAAGGTTCCAACACACGAAAGGAAAAGGAAGTGCACCCCTTGGAAGCCTGTAATAATACACAACTTGAAAGGAACACATGAGCAAAATGACATCACAATATAAGATGTAAAATAGTGCACAAACTAAAGTGATGAGTTAATACAACAACACACATCCAACAAGATTCATAAAAATGCAAACGAAATAGTTCATAAACATAAGCATAAGTTAAATAACATACATTGTAAATACATCAATAATAGTCCTACTATATTCACAACATATGCATGAAAGCGTGTTGACTTTGCTTTTATTATTATAAGTGAAATTTCCATTCATACATACACCAATGACGACCACTAGCCCCAATAGTGGAACATTACAGTCTAGAATACTTGCTCCTCCAAAGAAGCATACTTGCTCTATGCTATGGAGAAGCTAAGGCTCTTCACAATACTCCTAAGCTCTTCCTAAGCCTAAGCCTAGCCAAAAGCTTGGCTCCCAAAAGCCCATTACATGAGTTATGAGGTTATGTTTATAACAAGAGAGGTTGACTCTTCAACTCCCCTTTGTGACCTTTAGACTACTCTCATGAATCTTCAAATTCTTTATAAAATGACAAATTACATTACATGATGACTTTTCATATTCCAACATTGGCACTTGGAATTTCACTTACAACATAATTACGAATAATATTACATTTTACACTTGTACCCATATAAGAAAAAATTGGGTAGAGACAACTTGACATCCTAACAAGACATAACACTATGATGCTGGATTTTGGTAGAAGTCTAGCTTAACAGCCTCCACTTGTTGCTTCTCGGTCACATATTGGGGCCAAGCTTGATACTATGTGATGATCTCCCCAAACTACATAACGATGTCTTGCTAGATGCAGACTCTAGCCTCCATGGCATTGGGGTACACTGTCATGGAACCTGTGTCCAATTTGTTTTGAAGCATGAGCAACATTGTTCTAACTTTGATAATACCACCGATGAAATTCTGCATGTTCTGTTTGTTCAACTCTAAGTCTTTCCCATTGGAATTCCGTCTCAACTTCTCCAAGTACTCTTCAACCTCCTACTGAACTTGGTTCTTGGATTTGGATTTGGTGAGGGAACTGACTGATGGGATCTGGTATGTCCTCACCAAGACATCCAAACTACTGAAAAACTGTACATATGAGGCCTAAATGCAACCAATAAATGAGGCAAGCTACTTGTTATTCTGAATCAACATTTGAACCTTCGCTTTCTCCAGCTCTGCCTGTGGCTTCATTTTCTTCACTAAGTCAAGCAGGGCTCCTTTGTACCGCATTGTCCACTCTTGCGCATAGGTAATGGAAACTTGTATGTTTTTGAGAGTTTTAACGAACTCTTTTCTATGCTATTGTAAGACATGCAAATGGAAAACTGCTTTATGTACGATGACAAACTCATTATAAAGCTTCTGCATGGTTTATCCAAGTGTTGATACTTCAACAAGTATCACTTCTCTCATCTCCTCCAAGTAAACCTATATGAAAAATGCATTCTGCACTATTGCTCAGAATTGTTCTGCCTCTTGAATGGCAGCCTGCAAGTTCTGTGCCAGTTGCTCATTCTCGACTGTCAAACACTGGAAATTTTATCTTGTTGCTTCATAGGCCAAGTTAGCTCTGACAATGACATTTGGATGCTTCCTGGTGTCTGACACTATCACCCATTCTCTAATGAATGAAAGTGATGCATGATCATCCAGAAAGTGCTTTCTTCATGCTTCTACATCTTGAAGAATCAAGGGAAATTAGATTTAGTGTGATTCTTCTTGACTTGATAACAATTTGTGCAGTATTTTCATTTTCCTTGTTAGCTTAATGTTCTTCTTCTTATTAATGCATGTGTGTGTACTTCATCAAACTGCTACCAAAAACATAAGAACAAGAACACAAGATGCTGGCTCTCTGCCAGGGCCAAAACATCTCTTCTCTTGAGAGGAAAACCCTTTAGTAAATTTCTCTTATTGAAGCTTCTTATTGATCAATGCCAAACCCTATACCCTTGACTAGAATGTCCCCCAAGCACAAGTCAATTCCTTCCTCCTTTCTACACTTTGTTCCCCGACACTTCCTTCTTCTGACACTTTGTTTTCTAACACTTTTCCCTCCTTCCACCCATTATTAGATATTGTTGCACTTGCTTTAGAAGAGATTCCTTTGATACGACCCTTTCCTTATGATGATTCATTCCTTATCTTCAACAACCAATGAACTTTGTATGACTGTAATGAGAGGGATGTTATGACAGCAGAGGAAACCTCCTTCTCCTCACACGTGTGACTATAATAGGCTTTAGAACAACCTTATTATCTCCACTTTTCTTCCTTGCTACTTCGCTTGAGTGGGAGGCCCTTTAGGGCTATGTCTCTAGCCCAAATGATGAGATATGTTTGGTTATGAGTCTCTACTGTTATGACCTCATGCAACCTTCCACTTCCTCGCACATGTGACTGTATTTTCCCTAGAAACCAACCTCCAACCTTCGCATGTGCTTCCGTTTACTTCACTGCACTAGAGGTTCCTTAACTTCGTCCTTTTTCGTTCTTTTCTTGGCTCCTTAATTTCGCTGATTTCAGAGAGAATTATTTTCTTTGTAATGGAGTGGACAACCTATATATATATATATATATATATATATATATATATATCTATATATATATATATATATATATATATATCTATATAAATATATATCTATATATATATATATATATATATATATATATATATATATATATATATATATAGATATATATATATATATAGATATATATCTAGGGATGTCCCTCCTTTTAGGCCAACTTGAAGGCCGACTAGAAGACTAGAAGACAACTTGTCAATTATAATTCTGATTTCTTCTTTTGTAGGTGTCGTTGCATGGAGGAGACCTGTTGACTTTTCTTGGAGGTATTCTCCTGACTATAATACATAAACATACATGGTGTAACATGCCCTTAAGGTATTCAACATTTTATTTTGACTTCCTGACTCACCTATAACACTTAACATGTGCTAGTCCTATTTCAATGAACAAGAAACTCATTGACATATATTATAAAATTAATATTTCTTTTCTTGAATAAGTACAAATACCAAAAGTACATTGATGAAGACCGAACCTAGTTACATTTCCTTCAACACTTCCTCTTAACTAGGGAGGTATTCATACAACATTATAAGGTGTTTGGCTATGTTTCAATCTTGAAGAATTCACATAAGAGAAATCAGATTGGCAATCTATCTTTTATAGCATCATAGTAACCAACATTGTTTCCACAAAAAGGCCTTGACTAACAACTCTATCTCTCAAAAGATCAAAGCACAATGTTGGTGATACCAATGGCTTATAGACACCTTAGTCATTGTCTCTCAAGGTACATACCCACCCGGGTGTTCACTGAGTATGACCTTCTAGGACTATTCTTGTCTTGGGTTCCTAGCCCTCAAAAAATATCAGCCCTATTTCCTACTCTTGTATTGGATGCCCTACACATCCTCAAAGAGTATCGGATACTAGATGATTACCCAATCCTCCAATTCTTTATTCCCAAGTGAAGACAAGAATGTTGTGTCTATCTCTTCCTCTCAATTGAGGAAGACATGCCCAAGTATCCTCTGACAAGGTACTTGTCCAAGTTCCTTTTTAATTGGGAACTTGTTATAAATCCCTCTTATCTATGGAATTGTCCATTCATCACCAACTTCTTCTTCATGGGTCTTGTTAACACTCCAGGAAACTCTCCTAGGTTGTAAATCGGAGATGCATGGTAACATGTAATCTTCAATATTGTTCTTTGAGCTATTGGAACAAATGATTGTTTGGATCAAGTTAGATAACCATTTCAGATCTATTCTTACTCAATACATGCATGAACACCCTTAAAAACACAAGGCTTTAGACCAAAAATGCCCAATAGTTTGTAGATTTAATGGATAGATGGAGAATACTGACAGTACCAATAGATTGCATACATGAACATATATGAATGGCTAGCTACAGGCAGCAAATGAACTTACTAACTATACTGTTAGATGCATATATTATAACACATATAAATGGCTAGCTATAGGCAGCAAAGAAGCTTGTAATCTAATATATCAAAGCAGAGATAAGATGGCAGTTATTTGGCCTTACACACACAGAAAACTTGAACAAACTGTTCAAGTGCAAGCATAGAAAAACATAAAGGGAATGGACATTGAACATCTAATGGCAAAATAAGCTTATATTTCTTAGGATGAAGATGAGAAGCTTGAATAAACAAAGGAGGAATAATCTCCAAAAGTTGAACCCTTGTTACATCTAGCTTTCTGTCTTTTATAGGCCCTTTACAATGCTCCTGAGCTCTCTAGAAGGCTCAGAGTCTTAACCTTGTCTGATTTGTCCCTTAACCATTTGATTCCCTCAATAGGCAGGCATGGCTCAGAGGTTTTTCTCTTTTTGACAGAGGAATAATCGCATTTAGATATTTTGGGTGCGCTGGCAGGGAGCTATCCCTTGACAGAGATGCCCACAATCTCTTCTGTTGATTTCGGCTATGTCGCGTTGTGCTGCTCCATGATGCATATGATTCGGGCTGTGTTGTGTTGTAGATGCCCATGATATTTTTGTTTAGGGCTAGTTGGGCATGCTTTGTTGTGCTGTAGATGCCTCTCAGCCTCGGTTTCTCTTCAAACTATTTAATAATGTGTGTTTTCTATTTTACACAGAAAACATTGTAATGCTGTAAACTCCCGCCAATATTTGTTCCTTTCAGACTTTAAAAGTCCTAAAAAATGATTTATTTACCCATCAGGTCCACCCTTTGGGTCGCTGTCACCTATCGTAGATGGCCCGGTCCCTTTGTTCCCTTCGTATTTTTGCAATATGGTGAAAACCTTAAAAAACATGAAAAACCGGCCTTTGTGGACTTGAAAACATATATATATATATTTTTCCTCTGAAACACATCGGGTTTGGACTTCATCGCTATCGGCACTGCCAAGGTTCCTGTGTATTTCGTTAAATAACGAAATATATGGAGAATGCATTACAAAATTCTTGGGCGTAGACTTGAAATATTATGGAATATCATTCACAATGCTGTCGAGTCCGGCCTTATCGCATCACACATAGGAATATGTAAAGGCCCCACACATTTGGTCAGCACCGATGCGATCTGATAGAAATCGCATATTGCTATATGCAAAGGCCCCGCCCCTTTGGTCTTCCCGATCTGCAGTCCACCGATGTGATTTGGGCCGTTGATCTGCATATGCGATTGACGGTCCTCGTTTAATCGATGATCACATCGCCATTGCCCCAAGGTCTGCGCCGATTTTCCTCCGATTTTCCTCCAACAGTGCGACCCACCAATCAGATCTAGGCCGTTGATCGACCAGATCTAACGACTGCTTTGCATTCTCACTTTAAGCTTGTGATTTTGGAATTTTAATGGTTTTCAAGCATTTCTTGCCTCCCGATAGTGTATTTCCTCCCCTAGAATGGCTTTCCTCCTTCAACCATTTTGATTTTGAATGACCCTTAAGAGGATTTTGAAGAATTTTGGAGCATACTTGGATCCTTTAGGATAATTCTTAAGCCAATTTGGAGACTTTTAGGACATATATGGATCCATTTTTGGGTTGTTTTCCTCCAAGGCTAACATTGGCTCCTTCTGGGGATGAAAGCCTCCCTATGAGGTTTCAAGAACTGCAGATCAATGTCTTTCCTGTAAAAACAAAATTTAAATCTTCCTTCTTGTGTTCCATTGGGCATGGAGTCTTTTTAGCATAAAAATAAAAACTGAAAGAAAAATATATTTACAATACCAAGGCTTTAAGGCCTTAAATGAAATAGAGTTTCAAGAACCACCCATTTACTGGGCGACCAAATGCATCTTCTCCTTCCAGATTATGCAGGATAAATGTATTGTTGTGCCAAACTTGAGCAATGACAAAAGGACCTGTCCACAAGGGGTCAAACTTGCCATGATTACCTCTCTTTTCTTTAAATGCATCCCATTTAAGCACCCAATCACCAACTTGGAACTTGTCTGCTTTTTCCTTCTTGTTAAAAGTTTCTTTGATTACCTTCTGATGAGCCTTTGATTTCTCAACTAGTTGCTCTCTTATCTGGTGTAGTTCAACCAGGTTATTCATTCTTCTTACCATATCATTCTCTTAATCTTGTTCTTCTTGCATGAACTTAGCCACAGGGAGGATGAGCTGGATGGGGAAAACAACATCAACACCATAAACTAGTTTGAATGGAGAATTACCTATGGACCTTTTGATGGTAACTCGGTTAGCCCATAGTGCAAAATTCAGCTTGGAATCTCAGCTCTTTTTGTTGTCCTCTAGTATCTTTTTGATTACCCTTACCAGGCTCTTCTTAGACGATTCCGCCAGGCCATTTCCTTGAGGATAATATGAGGTAGAATGCACCACTTGAATGCCCATGGATTTAGTCATGTCCATCAATTCTTTTGCCTTGAACGCTGCTACATTATCAGTGACTAGTTTGGTTGGGCAACCAAATCTAGTGAAAATATTCTCATTCAAGAACTTTATGACAACTTGATGACTGACATTCTTAGTGGGTATAGCCTCAATCCACTTGGTAAAATAATCAGTGGCTACTAAGATCCATTTGTGTTGGCCACTGGAATGTGGGTTGATCTCACCTATAAAGTCCAAGCCCCAATGCTGGAAGGGACCATTGACATGTATTGGCTCTACGGGCAGAGATTTTAGCTGTTGTCTTCCTGCAAACCTCTGACATTTGTCACAAGCTTTTACAAAAGAAAACACATCAGAGAACAAATTTGACCAATAATATCCAGCCCTTAAGATTTTGTGAGCTGTGGTTTTCCAATAATGGTGCCCTCCACAGATGCTAGAATGAAACTGGTGTATAAACCTCTAGAGATTGTTCTTTATCTAGACACCTCAAGAGGATTCCTGATGGGTCTTTCCAATAAAACATATTTTTATTAATGTAGAATTTGGCCGATTTGAGTTTAATGGCACGAGCTTGACTTGAGATAAGTCCTGGAGGGACTTCTAGCTTTTGCAAAAAATAAACTATGTTGTAATACCATTCACATGTGACTAGATTTTTAGCCAAACACTGACCCTGCTTTTGCTTTCTGTTGCTCCCTCCGCCTGCTCATAATATGAATTCAAACCCATGGAATTTATATCTAACAAGCTACAATTTTCCTCACCCATAAGTTTAGCCAAGCGCTGGCCTTTGACGGGCTTAGTGGGCTTCACCTCTATGTTAAACTCTATGAATTTTTCAATCCATTTAGCTCTCTTCCCATCAATATCTGGCTGAGTTAAGAAATCCTTTACTGAGGCTTAAGGTACATATGCAACTACTTTGGAATGCAGAATATAAATTCTGAATGCCTTTAAATACTTTGTGAGAGCATAAGCTTATTTTTCGATAATGTCATACCTTAGTTCAGCGTCCCTTAAAGTTTTGCTGAAAAAGGCCACATGGTGCTCTATGCCTTCATCATTTTTCTGCAACTGAACTACTACAAGTGTATCATAAGAGGCAAAAGAGAAGATATAAAACTCCTTAGTGTAATCTGGGCTGATTAGAGTGGGTGCTCCCATGATAGCTTACTTGATGGCCTCAAAAGAGCTTCTTGAAGCATCTGTCCATTTTATTTCTACTCCTTTCTTCAGCATGGAAGTGATGTGCTTTACAAGCTCTGCAAAGTTTGGACTGAACCTTCTAACGAAGTTAATCTTACCCAAGAAGGATTGAGTGTCCCTTTTTGACCTTGGGATGGACAACGTCTGAATGGATTGAACCCTCGCTAGATCAATCTTCACACCTTTAGCAGAAACAATATGTCCTAGATGTTTGCCTTCTTCTAGAGAAAACTGTGACTTCTTTGGGTTGACTGAAATTACAAACTGTCTGCACTTTAGGAAGACCTTCTTCAAATGCTGTAAATGGTCTTTGTGGCTGTTGGAGAAGACCGTTATGTCATCAAGATAAATAAGGACAAACTTGTCCTTCTCTCCCACAAAGGCTATGTACATGGCCCTCTGGAAAGTAGCCCCAACATTCATCAGTCCAAAAGGCATCTTTGAGTACATGAAAGTGCCCCAAGGAGTAGTGAAGGCAGTCTTTTCCTGATATTCAGGGTGTACAACAATCTGATTGTAACCTGAAAATCCATCTAAGAAAGACATGACTCTAGCCCCTGAAACTATTTGTAGCAAGTGTTCCATCTTGGGTAAGGGATAGTTATCTTTTTTAGAGCACTTGTTCAGATTTCTGAAGTCGACACAAAGTCTGATTTCTCCATTTTTCTTTCTTACCACCATAAGGTTGGCTATCCACTTTGAATACCTTAGGGGACCTATGATTTTGGCATCCAATAGTTTCTTGATTTCTTTCTTAATCAAAGGCAATAAGAGAGGGCTGATAGGTCTTAATTTTTTCCTAAAAGGTATGGTGTTATTTTCCAATGGGATCTTATGCTGAATGATGTCTACATCATAGGTTTTAAGATCAATGTATTCCCAGGCAAAAATGTTAGTGAATTGCTTCATGAGGGTGCAATACTCAGAATTCTGCGCAGAGGACATATGCATGGACAAATTTATGTTTTTTGGATGGGCTAGGCTGCCTATATTATGTTTACGGACGACAGACTCATTCTTTGTTTTGGCCGCATTATAGGGCACGTCATTATGATCGAAAAGCCTCTCTTGAGGCACCAATCCTTTTGGTATGTAGTTGTTGGGCAACTGGATGATGCTTCTTTGGTTGATCTCGCTTTTTAGCTTGGGTTGGCCGCATTCTTCCATGGTTTCGTTTTCCTGATCGATGTGTGTTTTAGAAAATTCCCCAATGAATTGAAAAAACCTGTTAATTTCCTCATCATCTTCAAAAACCCTCCAATATTTGACATTGTCAGGCAGAGACGGTCTATATTTTACCTGAACTTCAAATGTCAATTTAGGAGGCAACGGAGGAATAAACATGCTGGCAGAGATAGCAAGGGAATCGGTAAGCTGGGTCCTCATTCTTGGAATATAAGAAATGCTGAAATTGCTGAAAGAGTCCTTAAGCCTCCATACCTCATCTCTGTATGCCTTTAGCCTTGGATGCTTAGCTTGGAACGTTTTATTTACCTGCTGAATAATGAGGTCTGCGTCTCCAAGCACTTTCAGGCCTTTGATACCCATTTCTTTAGTAGTGCTTAAGCCCAGAATTAAAGCTTCATATTCCGCGATGTTGTTTGTGACCTGAAAGGCTAATTTGAAAGATAAATAAATGTATTCCTGTGTTGGGGACACAAGGACCACACCTACCCCTGTAGCTTCTTTAGAGCAAGCCCCATCAAAAAACATATCCCAAATCCGTGGGTTTTCTTCCTCAGCGATATGGAAAACTGGTTTCCTGAGCTGCGTGGAGGCCAACTGAGATTCTTCAATATGAAGGATACAAGCTCCAAAATAAGTGTTAATAGCATATATGGGATGATTGGTGGGATTCTTTTCATCGTTGATTATATAAGCCAATTGCACCTCTCTGTATAATCTCTTATTGTCACCTATGAAAATTGAGACAGGAGCATAGGAGAAATCATTTTGTAATGATCCACCTAGTCTCTTGATCTAGCCTCTGGAAAGTAACATGCCAAACTTCGGAGGTACATTTGCTACCACAATGTCCATCATCATGCTTTTCATAGGCAGCTAAGACAAAGTGATGGCTAGGTCCTTGATTAACCCTAGACATTTAACTTTTCTAGAGTCAAAAGAAAACAGGCCATTATAAGGCTTAGTGATGTCAAGACCCAACTCATCCATGATATCCTTGGGCATTAGATTATGGCTGGCTCCAGTGCCCAAAAGGCAGTTGTGAAGAATTTTATCATGAATAGTCAGAGAGACATAGAATGATGGGGAGCTGTCTTCACAGTTTTCAATCATTGGGCTGAGGATAACAGCTGGATTGTCATCTTGTAGATTTACATAGTTAGTGGAGGCTTGGATGGCTTTAGGTTCAAGGACCTCGAGGATGCATCTTTTGAAGGACTCATTCTTCACTAGTTCAATCAGAGGCATAGGTATTCTTAGTTTTTGAATTTATGATTGAAAACTGAAAGGAGAAGGGGACTTGTTGAGGCCTCTTACCTCATGAGCTGGAGCTTTGAGGATGATAGGATCAAATGCCATTGTTCTTGCTTATTAGCTTGCGGTACTGTAGGGAAAATAGCTCTTTGAACAAGATTTTCCTTGGCATTATTTAGTTTTGACCTTAAATTATATCTTTGCTAATCTACAACTTGTAGAATAGCTTCACCATCCCATTCCTGGCTGATCTGGTCATTGCAAAATGACTTTTCATATGCAGCTGAGGTAAAAAAGGAAGCATTACATTTGTCTTCTAGACAATGGATCTCATCATCTTCTTCGAATTGGTCTTCTTCCATGACTGCATTCTGTAAAGGAGCCTTCACCCTTTGGTCTTCATTTGCATTTTTGTTTCTTTGCAAAATCTGCAACTACTCATTCGTTCTTCTATATGGATTTGGATTTGGATTTCTTGGGGCAAAGGTATTAGGCATTCTTCCTTACCCTGGTTGCTGCTCGACCTTCAATTTAGAGATTTCAGAGGCTAATGACTTGATCATTTAGGTCATTCTATCTATCTTAGGACTAGGGGATGATGAAGACTCGCCCCTCTGTCTTCTTCTATCAACATTTCCCTTGAGTTTCTCTGCAGCCATGATGTTTGATTCCACTTCCAAGGCTGCATCCTACATGTCAGCCAAAGTAGCACATCGCCTCTCTCTCAACAGTAGGCAGAAGTTAGAATCAAAAGCACTGGCATAGGTGAGTTTAGCAGAGGTAGTAGTGGGTTTTACTTCAGCTGGAATCTTGTTGTACATACGGTTAAACCTTTTATTGAAATTAGACAGCAACTCACCATTTTCTCTCTTTAAGTTGCCAAACTCAGTGTGGTAATAGAGGAGGTCCTTTTTATCCCCCCAGTGCTTTAGGAATGCATCATCTAAAGCTTCAATATCTACTATAAATCTGGGGGTTAATTCTCTAAACCATTTTCTAGCCTCTCCATCTAGGCTTTGGACAAAGACTCTCATCCACACATCATCTTCACTAATGTCTAGATTATCAGCATAGCTATAGAATGACTCAAGATGTTCTTCAGCAGTAACACCTTCAGTCCCAGTGAACTTAGGCCTATACTTCTGATATTCTCCTGTAGGCATGGCATTCAAAGGAGTGGGCAGTATTAGAGGTCCATACCTAGCAGCTATTATTCTTTCCATTTTGGTAGGTGCTTGTGGACCTGCCATAGCTGTGCTAGCTAAAAGAGTACTGACAGTCTGAATGATAGAGGGCTGAGGAGTGACTGACAGGACTAAAGGAGTATGATGGATAGGAGGTGAGGTTTCCTTTGGGCTTAAAGCAAAAGGAGAACTTAAAGAATAAGGAGATTTATGAATCTCTGAGATTTTTTCTTCACTGCTAGTATTAGATGCTATACTCTCAACATGTATTTGTTCTATTACAAGCCTTTCTTGTAGAGATATATGAGATTGTTTAGGTTTACCTGTACTTGATGCTCCTTTCTGCAATACCTTTCTCTCTTTGATGATTTTTTTAGGATTAGGTACTGGGTCAGTGTGTAGCTTTTGAGGATTTCTTCGAGTATGCCTCACAAACTGAGACAAAAATATGAAGTGGAGTCACCAAGAGGTTCGGCCTCCAGTAGAGTCGCTAGATAGATGATTACAACCAAAAATGTGCCCAAACTTTGTCTATCATCAAAGTTGGATCTGTGTTGTTTCCCAGGGAAGCTGAGCTTTAGTTTCCTTTCCTCGGCAATGGCGCCAATTATGTTAACACTCCAGGAAACTCTCCTAAGTTGTAAATCGGAGATGCCTGGTAAGGTGTAATCTTCAATATTGTTCTCTGAACTATTGGAACAAATGATGGTTTGGATCAAGTTAGATAACCATTTCAGCTCTATTCTTACTCAAGACATGCATGAACACCCTTAACAACACAAGGCTTTAGACCACAAATGCCCAATAGTTTGTAGATTTAATGGATAGATGGAGAATACTGACAGTACCAACAGATTGCATACATGAACATATATGAATGGCTAGCTACAGGCAACAAATGAACTTACTGACTATACTGGCAGATGCATATATAATAACACATATAAATGGCTAGCTACAGGCAGCAAAGAAGCTTGCTAATCTAATATATCAAAGCAGAGATAAGATGACAGTTATCTAGCCTTACACACAGAAAACCTGAACAAACTGTTCAAGTGCAAGCGTAGAACAACATAAAGGGAATGGACATTGAACATCTAATGGAAAAAGAAGCTTATATTTCTTAGGATGAAGATGAGAAGCTTGAATAAACAGAGGAGGAATAATCTCCAAAAGTTGAACCCTTGTTACATCTAGTTTTCTGCCTTTTATAGGCCCTTTACAATGCTCCTGAGCTCTCTAGAAGGCTCAGAGTCTTAACCTTGTCTGATTTGTCCCTTAACCGTTTAATTCCCTCAATAGGTAGGCATGGCTTAGAGTTTTTTCTCTTTTTGATAGAGCAATAACTGCATTCAGATATTTTGGGTGCACGGGCAGGGAGCTCTCTCTTGACAGAGATGCCCACAATCTCTTATGTTGATTTCAGCTGTGTCACGCTGTGCTGCTCCATGATGTATCTGATTCGGGCTGTGTTGTGCTGTAGATGCCCATGATATTTCTGTTTAGGGCTAGTTGGGCATGCTTTGTTGCGCTGTAGATGCCTCTCGGCCTCGGTTTCTCTTCAAACTATTTAATAATGAGTGTTTTCTGTTTTACATAGAAACCACTGTAATGCTGTAAACTCCCACCAATGTTTGTTCCTTTCAAACTTTAAAAGTCCTAAAAAATGATTTATTTACCCATCCGGTCCGCCCTTTGGGTCATTGTCGCCTATCGCAGATGGCTTGGTCCCTTTGTTCCCTTCGTATTTTTGCAATATGGCGAAAACAATAAAAAATATGAAAAATTGGCCTTTGTGGACCTGAAAACATATATATATTTCACCTCTGAAACACATCGGGTTCGGACTTCATTGCTGTCAATGCTGCCAAGGTTCCTGTGTATTTCGTTAAATAATGAAATTTATGGAGAATGCATTACAAAATTCTTGGGCGCAGACTTGAAATATTATGGAATATCGTTCACAATGCCATCGAGTCCAGCCTTATCACATCGCACATAGGAATATGTAAAGGCCCCGCCCCTTTGGTCAACACCGATGCGATAATGTGATGCGATCTGATTGCAATCGCATATCACTATATGTAAAGGCCTCGCCCCTTTGGTCTTCCCGATCTGCAATCCGCCGATGTGATTTGGGCCGTTGATCCATGTATGCGATTGACGGTCCTCGTTTAATTGCCAATCGCCATCGCCATCGCCCCATGGTCTGCGCCGATTTGCCTCCGCTGATGCGACTCGACGATTAGATCTGGGCCGTTGATCGACCAGATCTAACGGCTGTTGTGCCTTCTCACTTTAAGCCTGTGATTATGGAATTTTAATGTTTTTCAAGCACTTCCTGCCTCCCGATAGTGTATTTCCTCCTCTTTAAGGGCTTTCCTCCTTCGACCATTTTGATTTCGAACGACCCTTAAGAGGATTTTGAAGAATTTTGGAGCATACTTGGATCCTTTGGGATAATTCTTAAGCCAGTTTGGAGACTTTTAGGACATATATGGATCCATTTTTGGGCCGTTTGCCTCTAAGGCTAATAGGTCCTTCAGTTACTTTATCTCCTTCTTTGATGTCATGACTTCTTCGTTCTAACTTCTTCTTGGTAGGGCACCAACCATTGATCACTTTCCTTCTTGTCTTGTCATGTCATTTCTTCTTCATGGAAAGTGTCTTTTTAGATATGTGTCAGGTTCTTTCATCATTTGACTACTCCTTTGTCATCTATCTATATTTTAGAATAGTTATCACATAGATGCTTAGTTTTTATTGCTTGTTTCCATGCTTTGATTTGGTAGCCCTTCATGAATTCATCCTAACTTGCATCAACATTGGATAACACTTTTGTTGGATGGCCTCTTCATCATGACATCTTTGTAGGGTTGAATCATATATATGTACCCTACTATCTCCAAGGCCTTCATAAGTGTCAAGGGTCCTTTTATCTTTTTCTTCCTTTGTCAGAGTTGTCATGCCTTCTTTCGGGAGATGTCTTTAATGGATCTTGTTGGATAGTGATTCCTTATGACCATGATGTTATTCACATGCTTGATATATTTCTTCATTTTCTTCTTCAGATTAGTCAACCACCTTATGCTCCTTGTGGGAGGACTTCTTCATTGCTTGCTTCTAGGACTAGTCAACATTCCTTCTTCACTACTTCTTAGTCAACAATCTTATACTCCTTATGTGAGTATTTATTTTTCTTGACCTTCATTGCATTGTATTACATTCCTTCGAGCATGTCATTGGTAAAATATATTCTTTCATAGTTGATCATGCCATAGAACTATTCTCATGACTCAATAATATACATGACTTAACTTTGATGCATACATACCTCATATTGATTCTCCTTTGAGCATATTATCTTCAATTGATTTTCCATGGTGTGGCCCTTCTCTCTCCATCTTAGCTTGCCTGTATATCATCATTTTTATTGAATCCCATGAATGGGAATCCCAATGGGACATCTGATTTTGTTTATGAATATTATTTTGAAGATTCCATCAGAGGATCTTGAAGACCCTTACCCTGCAAATGTTTCTTTCTTTTTAATGATGGATGTCTTCTAAGATTCTTAATCATGATAAATTTTCTTTCATTGTGTATGAGGGCCTATACTAGGTATGATCCTTATACATGAATATCTTGAGCTATATCTACCATGCTCCTATATTCTAGAAGATATTTCTAACCATGCATTTTGTTCTATTTATAAATGCTCCTTCTACATGAGTATTTTGTACTCTATGTACATCATGCTTCTAGATTCTAGAAGATGTTTCTAGCCATGCAATTTTATTCTATTCGTACATGCTCGTATACTACTCATAACTTTGAAAGAAGACTTTAAGTAAAGAAGTAGACTTATTAATAGTAGAGATCTAGAGGATCTTCCTTCTTTTGCTTTTTTTCTTCTTCTTTCACCTCTTGAGTCATGTGAGCTTCTTCCCTTTTTATTTTGTTGTTGTTGTCCTTCTTAAGTTTTGGACAATTCGTTTTGTAGTTTCCATATTCTTGGCATCCAAAGCATTGGATTTGTACATATCTCTATTGTTTATTCTTCGTGGACCAAATTTTCCCTTTTTCTTGGCCATGGTTGCAAATGCTTTCTCCTTTGGTCCCACATCCTCTTTTTCTTTGAGTCTAGTTTCCTCTATCTTGCATAGACACCATAATTCACTTAGTGGTGTAGCTTCCTTCTTTTCATATATACTTGATGTGAAGTTGCCCCAATCCTCAGGTAGAGCACTGATTACTACGATTGTCTTCTCTGTTAGGAATGACTTCCCCTAGCTCTTGAAATTGATCCCTCATATCATATATCTTCATGAAGTAGGGATCTATTCCATCCTTTGATATATTCATTTTTTACAATTCATTTTGTAGAGATATCACTTCGCTAGTTGTGCTTACCAAGAACATCTCTACTAGTTTATCATAGATTTCTTTTGATGTTTCAAGTTTGGAGACATAAGGAATGAGAGAGTCTTTGTTGGATTCTATTAGAATCCTTTGAGCTCTTGTCTCATCCTTATTATACTTGGCTAAGGCTTGAGTTTGTTCCTTAGCAGGAATAATAACATTCTGTTTGATGTGTTCTAGGAGTTCATTCTCCTTGAGAAATAAATCAGTTCTCTTCTTCCATGCAAGAAAGTTATTGGTCCCTACCAATTTGTTGCTTTCCTTGCAAAAAGACATTGATGTATATTTAGAAGGGGAAATATACTTACTTGATGGATTTTGAGATGTAGTAGACTTTATTTCTCCTTGAAGGCTTGATGTATTGCCTTCCTTAGATATTGATGTTCTTCAAGTTGCTTTCTCCAAGTGGATTTGACTTGATGATGAAAGTTGCTTGATGACGTGTAACTTGATGTAGGTCCTGCTTTGATTTTCTCTTCTTGTAGGTGACTTTGTGTAAGTCTCTTATTCTTTCTTTGTAGTCTTCCTTGATGAATGCTAGATGGTAGACCTTCTCATCCTTTGATGTGATTGAGACTTCTTTGCTTGACGCTTCAACTTTTATAGATTTCCTTCCTTGATGAGTGTTCTTGAGATGTCGTTTCCTTGATGTGTGACCTTAGCCCTGATACCATGTTGAAGAATCAAGGGAAATTAGATGTTGTGTGATTCTTCTTGACTTGATAACAATTTGTGGAGTCTTTTGATTTTTCTTGTTAGATTAATATTCTTATTCTTATTAATGCATGTGTGTGTGCTTCATCAAACCGCTACCAAAAACATAAGAACAAGAACACAAGATGTTGGCTCTCTTCTAGGGCAAAAACCTCTCTTCTCTTGGGAGGAAAACCCTTTAGTAAGTTTCTCTTATTGAAGCTTCTTATTGATCAATGCAAAAACCTAGACCCTTGACTAGAATTTCCTCCAAGCATAAGTCAAGTCCTTCCTCCTTTATGCTCTTTGTTCCCCGACAATTCCTTCTTTTGGAACTTTGTTTTCCGACACTTCGTCCTGCTTCCAACTATTGTTAGATATTGTTGCACTTTCTCTAGAAGGGATTCCTTTGATGAGACCCTTTACTTATGATTATTCCTTCCTTCTCCTCACCAACCAATGAACTTTGTATGACTGTAATGGGAGGGCTATTATGACAACAAATACAACCTCCTTCTCCTCGCATGTGTGACTGTAATAGGCTTTAGAACAACCTTATTATCTTCTCTTTTCTTCCTTGTTAGTTTGCTTTAGTGGGAGGCCCTTTAGGCATATGTCTCTAGCCCAAACGATGAGATATGTTTGGTTGTGAGTCTCTGCTGTTATGACCACAAGAAACCTTCCTCTTCCTCCTACATGTGACTGTATTTTCCCTGGAAACCAGCCTCCAACCTCCACTTATGCTTCCCTTTACTTTGCTGCACTAGAGGCTCCTTAACTTCCTCCTTTTTCGTTATTTTCTTATCTCCTTAAATTTGTTGATTTAAGAGAGTGATTTTCATTGTAATGGAGTGGAAAACGTCTATATATAGAGGAAAGTCCCTCCTTTTAGGCCAACTTGAAGGTCGACTAGAAGACTACATGCTGACTTGTCAATTATAATTCATATTTCTTCTTTTGTAGGTGTCGTTGCATGAAGGATACTTTTTGACTTTGCTTGGAGGTATTCTCTTGAATCTAATACATAAACATACATGGTGTAACATGTCCTTAATGTCTTCAACATTTTATTTTGACTCCTTGACTCACCTATAACACTTAACATGTGATAGAACTATTTCATTGAGAAAGAAACGCGTTGACATATATTATAAAAATAATATTTCTTTTCTTGAAAAGTAAAATATCAAAAGTACATTTATGAAGACCGAACCTAGTTACATTTCCTTCCCTCCTTTTGAAATCATCGAATTATAGATTTTACACATCCATTACCAGATCATCGTCAAGGAAAATAACATCCCCTTGCTCTCTCGGGGTTGGACTTGCTACTGGAGTTGGTGGATACTGAGGGATGACCTGTGGTGTTCTCAAAATCAAATAAACATCTTCATTCTATGGATCCTGTTCCATCTCCATATTTGTTACTTCAATCAATTGCTCAATCTGTTGAGAAAGCTCCCGATCCTACATATGTTCACCTTTCTCCTCAGCTGTTGGTTGTTCTTGTTTATGTTCTTCAACTTGTATCAGTGTTGTTTCCTCTGTTATCATGCCTTGAATTTGTTCTTCTTCCTACTTTTACTTATGTTCTTGTTATTTCCCCCTCAACTCCCATTCTTGCTTCAACTTTTTCTCTGTCTGCTACAACTTAATTTTTGCTTTTGGATTGTCAGCAATCTTCCCCTTTCCCTTGTCCTACGCGAGATTGCTTCCTTCAACTACTGTTGCTTATGGAATTCTTGCCAAATGTGGAGTAGCCTATGAAGTCCCCGTTAAGCTGATTGGCTCATTGAGTCTAGATGAATTGTAGTAGTACCTCCAAGGATCATCCTCAGGCAAATGAAATGCGCCTCCGATCAACGGAAAGTAAACTCTTGTACAATGGTCCTTGCAAATACTTCAGGGATCATAAAGATTAAAGTCCTTAGTGTTGAATTAAAATTTCATTATCTCCTTAGCCTCGCCATCTGTGACTTTCAAGTTCTTTATCTCGTATAATCCAATATGCAAAGGAAGAGTTTTCCATGGTTCTTTCTTCTTACTGTGAAGCACTGCTAAAAACCTATGGGGAGATGGTATGATACTTCTTACATGATCAATTTTTGAGTGGCATACCTTGGTAAGACATGCAGAGGCTTCTATCTGCCAAACACTCTAATGAAGGTGCCACATGGTGAGGCATACTAATTTGCGATGTCTGTTATTGCCTCCATTTATTCTTGTGACATGCAAGGTGTATCTTCTTCAAAGATGTGCTTGTAAAGCGGGATGATGAAGTGGTCAGTTAGTCGTGCCATTACTCCCCGATAACTACATTCTGAAAGAAACTTGCAATATATGTGAACGACAGTTTCTCATGGTGTCAATGTCCAGTTCATGCCAGGGAACTGTTGTTGTGCATAGATTGCATCCACTAAGTATTCAGACATATAGAACCTTGCTCGCTCACCCTTGGGGTGGATTTTGAGCCTATGCTACATGGGCCTTCAATTCTCGAGAAAACAGATCTGACCAGTTGAATGACCTCCCATCTTTCATCAATTGGTTAAATAATACTTCCAACCCTTGAGGAAAGGTTTTCGTGCTCTCTTGACCATGGATTCTACAAGAAAAGATAACCAAATGCTGGTAAGCCTTCTTGAGGGACTTTGTCTTGTACACATGGGTGGGTGTCTGTTGAAACTTCAATGGCTCTTTCACCCAACGTTTGAAAATGTCTCTTGTGTTCACATAACTATGGGTGGCATAGAAGAGTGAGTCCATATTCTCTACAGGCTCGAGAAAGTGATACATTTGTTGAAAGTCTTCTACCCGAAAGGTGACAAGCTTTTGCCCGCTCGCACTGCTCAATTTCATGGTCTTCTCATCAATGTGTGAGACAATCTAGCTGATGATATCTACACATGTGAAGGTGGGGTATATTCATGTAACCTTGTATAGCCCTAACTGCTAGATGTTGAGATAAACCTACCGATCCTCTAAGTCTACCTCAAAGTCCTTTGCAAAAGCATCTTTAATATGCTACCATGTCAGTGATGATCCCTTTTCTATAAACAACTGAGTATCTGCATACACTGGAAAATCAACTGATGTTTGCTCAACTACTTCCCCAATACTTCTCTTAGTGGTTTCCTTTGATGTAGCTCTCTTAAATTCCATGGTAACAATGACTGCTAGAGAGGTGCTCAACAAATGTTGTACCTGTGGGATAGAAAGGACACTCATGGCAAGCAAATGTCAGTCTTAAGAAAATCAACTTACAAGGAAAGTTCAACCAGTAAACCGACCATAAGATGGGGAGGGTTGAGTAATTTTCTCTAGAAAGAGGGATTAGTTTCTCGTGGGAACTTCGCACTGTGTAGTCCCAACAACCAAGGTGGAATCTTAATTGTTGAAACTACACAATGCAAAGATCAGCCAGGGCAGAGGCCTGGGAGAGACTGTGCATTGCGCAATCTTAGTGGGCAAGATGACAGGCTGTCTCTTGGAACCATGTAGTGCGCATTTGGAGATATCTTGGGCTGTGCACTACACAATTCAAGAGGCCAAGCTTGTGGCTTGAGCCTTAGGATTGCACAATGCCAACTAGGAAAAGTGAAAACCAGCTAAGGGAAATCCATATCTTCCCAAGGGAAGTGTGGAAAATGAGCATATATGAGAGATAGTGTGAAGTTGAGTGCAGATCTGACTAAGTGAAAGTAAATGCATGTGAATCAAGTGCAACAATTAATCAAACGGAAGGAAAATCAAGTATGTGAGGAGAGTCGCCTCAACGATGACCATTGGTGCAAAAACATGAAAACTAATGCGACACTTAGGAAAGGAATTTTGATACTTAAAAAACACTTCTACAAGTTAAAACAAGTTAAAATTCCAACAAACATGAAGAGAAACAAGTGAAACAACACTCATACAATCAAAATGACAAAAATGATTGAAAAAGTGGCAAAAGACGACAAAAGCAAAACTCATTCGGAAAAGCGATGATGATCGCACCAAAGGTTCCTTGATCTCCTCGGGAATGCTAGATATCCAAGATCAAGTGTGCAAATGAGCTCTATAATCGCCAATTAAATACATTTGGACAATTTAGGGTTTATGACGTGCATGCCTAAAATAAAGGAAAAGGCGACACTTTGCGGAAGCTTCTAAAAATAGTGGAAGTCCCTCCTCCGAGATACTAATGATAGATCCCTATTTATTAGGAATTATTTTTTCATTTTTCTTTTTTGATTTTTCCGGGAAAATTTCCATGCACACTACTGGGAAAGATTGTGCAATTCTGGGGAACTGGGCAACTTTCCAGCTCAGTGCACTGCACAGTTTCTGAGCTTAGTGAGGGTTGCACAATTTCTGGGTTCAATGCTGGGCTGCCTCCCATGACTGCAAATTTTTTAAACTCAAGGCTTACTAGCAGTCAGGAGTGCATAATTCCCATTGTCAAGGATTGTGCAGTTTCGGGAGGCAGGCCTAGAACTTCTGTGAGACTAAGTTGAGAGACCAGCTTGTGACTTAGAAGAACCATCTAAGTGAAAAAACACAAGCAAAAAATGAAAATATAAGTCTTAGTCAAAGCATGAATACCTGGATCAGTGCGAGATGAGCTACTTTGGATGAGAAGGGAGGCTCCATAATTGAGGCATAGGAAAAATTTTGTAGGGTGGTTGTAGCCTCTACAACATTGGCGACACACTGGTAGAACTCCATCTCCCTGTATGGACCTTGATTCATGGAAAGAAATCCTAACTCTTCTAGAAGTATTGTTCAGTTAATTGATTATCACAACTTCTTCTCTTATCTTGAGATAAAGATGTGGTGTCTACCATTCTCTTCATCGGAAACATACATACCAAGCCAAGTCAAACTGAGTTGTTTCAATTGGGGATGAGGGGTATATAGATGCATAAGTAAAATAGTTTGTCAGTCTTAGTTTTCATCTATGTTTTTCTCCACTATTGATGGGTTTGGACAGTACCTCGATGAGGTCACTTCAAGAACACAAGCATTGCTCCGTTGCTAGCGAGCCTAGACAGTACCTTGGTGGAGTTACTTGCTTCACCTCTCTTCTTTCACGCTTTATTCCATTTTTCAATTTTTTTCATTTTTTATTTGTTCAAGAACTGTGCATATGCACTTATTTATTTCATTGGACAAAAGAGGGATCCTGACTTATTAAGATCAGAAGAGGTTGTCCCTTCAGAGAAGGATTTATATATACCTTTGAGATACTTGTTAAGGTTCCCCCCCTCTCCTTGCTCTACTCGACTTAGTTGACAAGGGTTAACCGAAAATATAAAACTGATTAGAGTAGGCGGTACTAGTTAAAAGAGAAAACATCATGATATCACCATGACTCTCTCTAAAAGAAGCATATTTTCCATCAGGGTATCATTGACTAAAATAAATGAAATATTCACATCAAGAAAGGGAATAGACAAATCACCAAGCGTTGATAGAAGTAAAACTTCCTCTTGGACTTCACCCTACTTGTCTAATAAGCCAGACATAGTTTCATGTAGAAGCTAACCTACAATTGAAAATAAAACAAACTAAAGGAAAGAAGCGAAGCAAACAAAATAAAGCAAACTGAATCAAATCAAAGAACCAACAAAGAAAATCAACACTACTCTTACTCCTAACCTAAATTGAGCATAGGCCATACTTACATAAAGTGATACTTCCAATGCAACCACAGACGCATTGGCTAGCCTATGTAGGTGAGGGAATGCATGTCAAGAAATATATACAAGCATACCAACAAATAAGAAAGATAAACCAATACAAACCAGAATGTTCGAAGCCTGAAGACACCTACAAAAAAGTAAAAATGAAAGCACATGAAAGGCACTCTGTGGATGTACCATGGTGTTCAAGTATATTGCGATCTGAAGACATGTAGGCACAAACCTTCGAACTTGAAAAGTGAGCAAACATGAAGAAACAAGAAAATTTCTGTTTTGCAACAACGCTTTCTACGTACAACTCCTCCAATGATTGAGCGATAGGATCGTGTGATACGGATGGAGGATGTGAAACTTGTAAAATATATTGATTTTCAACGTGTATAATAAAGTTATAAGGAGCCTGGAAAGATTCAACACATTTTTGATCATAAGTGGAACTGACCTCAAGGCTATAAGAACCTGACATAACCATCAGCTTAGGCTGAAGTGCCTCAACAACTTGGGGAGGTTCCAATTCACCAGAAGATGGATCATCGATGACTGGTGGCTTAGAAAGATCGACAATGGAAAAATTAGAATCGTGATCAAATGAATCAATGAATAGATCATGACAACGACGATAATAAAGTTCAAGATTACAAGAGAAGGCATCCTCATGATCTGACGAATCATAAAGAGGGGATAATGGAGAACAAGAAATGTCACCCTCTATGTTCCTAGAAAGGTAAGATGAGAGATTGAGAGGACCAGGCATAAAATATTTTTCCTCTTTGCATTCAAATGAAAAACTGGCATTCCCCGTGTTCTAAGAATGATTGAAAGTAGTAACATCTTAAATTGAATTTTCACAAGATTGAACAAAAATGAAAAACTTGTGGAAAATGTCAGGATAATGCAGAAGAGGTGCAAACGGAAGGAGGTCATCCTTCATCAAAGGTTCTTATACAGATTCCCACACATACTCATTAAAAATGATATCACAGGTTGGCTGTTCAACACCAACTCCATCCAGAACTTGATCCTCATGAACATCACAAGAGAAATTTGAAACAAGTGATCCCCACACATAATAATCCGGAGGATCAGAAGGACCAAATAATGGAGGACGTTGAGATAGCACTTCATCACAACCATCGGAGTCACAGTCCAAATCTGCACTAAAATTATGAGTAAATGGGGTAGGAGAAGATGGTGGTGGATCAACGTATGAATTCTCAACTTCTCTCACCTCGACCTGCGAAACTAGAGTTGTTTGATGAGAAGGGGACGAAGGGTCACTTGGAACAACAACCTTGTCCGTATCAGATTTGGAAGATCTATCACTGAGGTATGTTGGGAGAGGTTCAAAGGATTCTAACTCATGTGGATTTTTTGAAATCTGAACAAGATATAAAAATCTGTCTACCATGAAAGTCCAATCAACTTCATCTTCAGGAAATTCAAAGAAGTAAAGGATGAAAAGATCACGAAAATCCTGAATGAATTTGTCAGGTGCTTTTCGTAAATTCAAAATTTTCTTATTAATAGATTTAGGATCATGGATATTGAAAGCATGACATGACTCTATGAAAAGATATTCAAAAGAGTGAATGGAGTCATTAGGCAATGTGTTAGGCTTTGTGGAGGTATCAAGAAACCGTGCAATGTGGTCAAATAAGGTTATTTCACCCTCGCCATTGAATTTCAGATTGCACAAGTCATCAATAATTCTTGTCGACACTTTTAGATTTGTGCATCTCGAAAAACATGCTGGGGTTATGATTTGGTGAGAAGTCATTAAATGAGTGTAGAAATTCAAAAGAGACTTCAAGATCAACTTGTCATATGGCCCTCCTTCTAGCACAAAAAATGTTGATGGTGCTGGACCCACCAACATTAGGGGATCTCCCCAATATGAAGTCCCAACTAGACCTCACACCATTTGGAGTGGTAGTCCCAATAGTGGGTGGTACTTTTATGCCTTGATTGCGGAAATGCATAGAGGGAAGTATGATAACTTTGGGTTAGAGCAAGTGTGTGACCCCACAGAGATTCAAGTGTGATGCATGAAGGTTGCAACACATGAAGGGAAAAGGAAGTGCGCCCCTTGGAAGCATGTAATAGTACACAGCTTGAAAGGAACACACTAGCATATTGACATCACAAGCTAAGATGAAGAATAGTCCACAAGTTAAAGTGATGATTTAATACAATGATACACATCCAAAAAGATTCATACAATTGCAAACGAAATAGTTCATAAACATAAACGTAAGTTAAATAACATACATTGTAAATACAACACGAATAGTCCTACTATATTTACAACAAATGCATGAAAGCGTGCTGACTCTAATTTTATTATTATAAGTGAAAGTTTCATTCATACATACACCATTGATGACCACTAACCCCAATAGTGGAACATTACAGTCAAGAACACCTGCTCCTCCAAAGAAGTATACTTTCTCTGCACTATGGAGAAGCCAAGGCTCGTCACAATACTACCAAGCTCTTCCTAAGCCTAAGCCTAAGCCTAACCAAAAGCTTAGCTCCCAAAAGCTCGTTACATGAGTTATGAGGTTCTATTTATAACAAGAGGGGGTGACTCTTCAACTCCACTTTGTGGCCTTTAGACTACCCTCATGACTCTTCAACTTCTTTACAAAATGACACATTACATTACATGATGAATTTGATATTGCAATATTGGCACTTGGAATTTCACTTACAACATAATTACAAATAATATTACATCACTACAAGAAAAAATGACATTGGTTAGGGTGAAAAATGTCACCATAAGCTCATTGGTGACGGTCAAAAGAGAATTCGTCACCAAAAACTGAACGTCACCAAAGGTGGCATCGCCAAAAGTATAGGTGTTGTAGTGACATACAAAGTCTATCACTAATAATGATTTATAATGATGGATAACAACCGTCACCATTTCATATGAGCAATGGTGATGGACCATAGTCTCCGTCACCAAAAACTGAATGTCACCAAAGGTGGTGTCACCAAAAGTATAGATGTTGTAGTGATATTCAAAGTTTGTCACCAATAATGATTTATAATGACGGATAATGACTCTCACCATTGCATATGAGCAATGGTGACGACCATAGCCTCAGTCACCAAAAATTGAACGTCACCAAAGGTGGCGTAACCAAAAGTATAGGTGTTATGGTGACATTCAAGGTCCATCATGAATATTGATTATAATGACGGATAGTGACCAACACATTTCATATGAACAATAATGATTTATTGTGATGGATCTTTAATGGCCGTCACTATTGGTGCATATATATGGTGACATTCATTGACCATCACCAAAATTTGCATTGCTAGAAGTATAGGTGTTGTGGTGACATTCAATGTCCATCACAAATAATGACTATAATGATGGAAAATGACCGTCACCATTTCATATCAACAACAATGATTTATGGTTGCGGACCTTTGAGGGTCGTCACTATTGATGCGTATATATGGTGGTGTTCATTGACTGTCACCATTTCATATTTTTGGTGAGGGTCGAAAAATTTCACCAAAGCTCATTGGTGATGTTCAAAAGAGCCTCCGTCACCAAAAATTGATCGTCACCATTCCTTATGGATGTCAGGGCATGATGGAATCGAACCACTAACCTCTTGCTTGTAAAGTAGGTGCTCTTTCATTGAGCTAGCACCCTTTAAAGAATTATATTTTTTAAAATTAGACCTTGAAACTTCATAAATTGTAAATTATACAAGTTTCAATAAATTAAAGTCTCAACAATATTTTACTAAACAAGCAAAGCAACATCAAAGATGTAGGTCCCTACCTAATGGTTATTGAAGTTATGAAAATTGGGTGGAGGGAAAAATAGTTATGTATAAGAGAATCAATATGTTTAGTTGAATACTCAATTAGAAGTGAAACTCTGAAGACAATTATAACCTGTAAATGACCTATAACTATCAAATGCACCAAATATTGCAAAGGAAATGTCATAAGTGGATATCATATGGAAGAAGAGGAGGAAGGGACTTGAAACCCTTGTACATCTTGGCATGCCTTAGCACTTGGCACACCTTAGCTTGTTTGAAATGTCTTCGTACTATCTAGCACATCTTAGCATTCCCTAGCATTCCCTAACACACCTTGGTAGTCATGACCTCACAATTAGCATTGCATTTTTCTATGACTTTGGAACCTTACATTCACTAGAACACCTTGGCACTCCCTAGTTGTCATGCCCTCTCTTATCCTCCATAATGTCCCAGGCTGATGAAGAGATCGACGAAGGTAACCATAAACCAAGCTTTTAGTTTGGTAGCTAGCCCTACCAAACTAGAGAGGGCTCTCTGTATAAAAATCACAGCCAAGAGATGACTAGAATGTAAAGGATTTTAGGGTAGATAGCTAGGGTCAAGTGGGCTTTTGGAAAATTTAGGGACTTGGAACTCTATCCACCGGTGTCTTGTCTGGCAGGGACTTTGTCAAGGAGGCAAGGACTTGGAACACTGTCTAGGATAAAGCACCTAACATGCATGACAGAAGCTCCCTAGAATAGAGTACCTCCTACCTAGAAGAGTGTCCCCTACTTAAAATATATAACCCTTCTCTACTGTGCACTTTTCTTAAAGATAAATCTGTGCATAAAATATTACTAAGAAAAAAACCTAAATTAAGAAAAGTGAGCATCTAAGTCAAACTATAAAAGTATAATAAATATGGCTCTATATAAGTTTTGGAAACACTAGACAAGCATGCTTTCATACAACAACAATAAGATGCCTAAAATCGATGTGATTATTTCATCGTTGCTATACCCTCACAACAAAACTAGAATCTATAGCATGTACCCCAACGCTGTATGCATTTGTTGAAGGTGTAGATTGAAAGGATCTTTTGAGATGAAGTACTATTGAAGGAGAAACACCTTCAAAATAATAGATAAAGTCTATTGTGAATTCAACCCATTTGCACCCAGACCAAGGCTGCTACTAGGTACACTTCTCTGTTGAATGGAAACTACAATGTATTGTAGTGTTGCTGAAGGAAAAACACCTTTAGTGCAACACAGATAAAACTATAACATATATTGTCACTATGGCCTCAGTTGTTGATGATCTCATCAATATAGGTAACTGTTTAGTCAATTTAGTATGTCCTAAATTACTACATTAATTATCAATCCGGGAGTCGTAAACTGCTGAAGTGTGGCGCACTATATGTGCAAGACAACCTCTTTCTTATTTTTTATTGTTTTCAATTTTATCTTGTTTTTGGGGGTTTTATCTTGGTTTGTCTCCTAATGCAAATGGAAATCCTATTCCTAAGTTTTAAGAATACTTTAGAAGGCAAGTATGGGTATAGATTTTAAGGCAATTATGTCCTTTATGATGACTTCCAGAACTTAACACTTCAGAAGATCTCAAAACAGTCTAGTAATGAAATTAATACTTTGAACAAGAATGTAAATGTGCAGCTAAACAAGAATGTAAATGTGCAGCTACTTGAATCAAACAAATGATGAACTACTGATCATGAAATTTCTATCTCTGCTGCTCATCTAAATACAGAAATAAAAGTTAAGCTATTGCACTCAAACAAATCAAAAAATTCAAACTAATAAAAGTAAAACCAATTCACTTCATTTATAGTCCTATAGCTCGCCAAGTAGCTTTGGGGGTTAAGCCATGGCTCTAGAGATAGCGTCAATAATATGAGGAATTGATATCTAAATCATCTACTTGCAAATAAAAATAAAATCAAGTCTCTTCACTTATAGTCCGATAGCTCGCCAAGTAGCTTTTTCGGGTTAAGCCATGGCTCTGGAGATAACGTCAATAACATGAAGAATCAAATCACTTCACTCAAAATCTGATAGCTCGCCAAGTAGCTTTTCGGGGTTAAGCCATGGCTCTGGAGATAATGTTAAATGACATGAAGAATTTGATATTTAAACTAACTGTCAACAGCAAATGAATAAGACTGAAATCAAAGCATAACTGAAATTGAAAGCTAAGAAAAACAAAGTCAGCAGAGAGGACAATCTCATGTCAATAATTATTGCAAAAATTGTATGAAAATGCCCGGGCCTATCCTAACCTGAAACACACTGATCAGTGTTAGCACAAATATACAATGCTTGGAAAATCATGTACAGGAATGAAACATTAGCATTATAACTGAAATGTGAAATATACACAAGTGCACAGACTACGAAATATTTACAATGGAAATAAAACAACAACACATGAAAACTTTACAGAAATAAAAGAACGAAACCTTAGCTAGCAGGGGCCCTCTGCATGGCCTTGGTTAACATGCTGTCAATCCGAGATTATGCTCACGCAGTCATATAAAACAGAGTTTTATTGTATTGCAAAACAGAGGAAGGATCCTCTCGTTACAACAGCAAGACCAGTGTCATGGCACAGTACATAAACTTAACAACAAAATTACATCAACAAAAACTAACTCTACATGCGTTTGCAAACGCGTTATTTATAAGGGAAATTACATAACAGTTTTCCTATGAAACATCTTCAGTGGAGGACACATAAAAAGACAACATCCGTGAGCTTAGTATGATGGTTTCCAAGCTCATTCAATCTACCAAAAGGTGGCTGCTGGATTTACGTCGTGGAGGCAGTCTACAGCTGTAAAAATGAGCCCACGGATCTAGGAATGGTCTCAGAGCCTTCACGCGTTGAAAAACAGAGACCTGCTTCCCGTAGAACTCCTTCGTTTGACCATCGTTTGACCAAGGATTTCCTTTACGAATTTGGCTAAACCAATAGGACCTGGTCCATGTCCAGATCATTTCTGACCTGCCCACGTGCCTCGTTTTGCTTGATGACACCTATAATATAGAGATCAACAAAAACAACTGCGGAAAGTTGAGTCAGCTGTGGAAAGTGGCTGCATTCCGCAGCTGATGAGAAAAATCTAAGTCAAATAGAAAACACAAAAACATAGTTAGAAAACCACTTAAATGTACTCTCAGAATCAATATGTAATGATTTTTGATAGCTTGCGAGGCACTGGTGAGGGGAAAAAGTCTAGAAAAGTGTGTGGAAGAGATGTAGTTTCAGAGCTCAACATACCCCCACTGTGAAGGTGTTGCATGTCCTCATGCAACTAAAACTGTGATCATCCTCCCTTCAGTTCATGTGTTCTGAGACCTCTGCTAACAAATCCAGCCTTCTTTTCTTCTTTCTTGGTACCACTGTCATCCTAGGCTTCCTCATTAGGCACTTGAATTTGAGGTTGATGAGAGCACTGCTCAACCTCCTGTTCTCTTTCTTCAATTTTCTATTTTTCTTCCGCCATAGCCCAAGATGCAACATGGTGTTGTCATGAATAATCTTATCCAACCTGCTCTGTTCTTTGAATGTTTTATTTTCTCTTTTGATGTGTCTATTTAGGACCTCCAGTTCAAAAACTTCCTGTTTTAGTGATTGGATTAGAGCTTCCTGGGCTGTATTAGGCTGGGTAGATGAAGTGCCTTGATCTGTGGTAGTTTTCTCCAACGTCTCAATATAATCATACATTTCTTGCTGGGTTGGATCTATCTCAGGTGTAGTCTTTCTTGGGCTGTCCCCAAAATCTGGCTGAGAAGGACTGATCTCAAAATCTGGTTGAGAAGGACTGATCTCAAAATCTGGCTGAGAAATAGGAGTATGGTGTGGGCCACGGCCAGGAGGGATTGCTGGAGGCTATTCCGGTGTTTCCCCTCCTAAATCAATGAAGTGGGGCCCCTTAGTTTGTACTTTCCTCAGTTTTCCTTTAAGTCTGGAGCTCCTCCTTAGATTTTGTGAGCTAGTGTCTTCTTTCTCCACACTTTGTTTTTCTTTCCCTTTCCTCTTTGCTGCAGCTGACTGTTCCTGAAGGTAAACTAGTCTTTCAGAAAGTATTTGGTGGTCCTCTTCTGAGGAAGGTTCTGGGGTTTGATAGACAGCTTCAATTTTTCTTTTCCCCTTTAATTTGCTTTGCTTCCTAACCTTAGTTCTTTCCTTCCTACTTTCTGACAACTTCTATTCCTTATTAGTTTCTTTAGCTATGTTAGTAAGAGTGTCCTAAATTCTCACACTTGTTTTCCTTCTCCTACTTTTCCTTGCTGAGCTGCTCTCCGGTGTTTTAGGTGGATCTTGAAAAAAGTTTCTAACCAAAACTGTTCCCGGGTGTCCTTCTTTTCCTTCAATTGTTTTTCAATCAAAATTTTTACAAGGCCGTGATGGTACAGGTGGGGTTGTATGTCCTATAGATTCTTTTGTACAGTTATGGACATATTTTTCAAGCTATTCAATAAAAGGTAAGGCAAATTGATGGTTTGATTTTCTAGAAAATTCATTAGCAACCGGGTGTGGTACATATACATGGACCCAAACCGTCCTTCACATGTAATAAACTTCTGGATTATCAATAATAGGCTAGCCCACTTTTCCTCTAAAGTAGAGACAGGGATTCCACGTTTGAAAATGGTTATATCCATATCTGGATTGTGTAAGATAACCCTCTAGGCCCTCTCATCAAAGCTTTTGTTTTTGAACCACCATTCCCCCTCCTGTGGGAGTTTTGTTGTTGTAGCGATAGATGCCTCTGTAACTAAAAATTTAAGGTCTCCAACCTCAACTTCCACACCATTAAAAGACCTCGCAAATGTCTTCATAACTTCTTATTGTAGCCTCTGAATTTTTAGATGAACTGTAGCTACTGTGCCTTCCTTAATATGCTTTTCAATTGTGGATACCCCTCCATGAATTTGGGCCCTTCCGGTTCTTCTCTTAGAAAAAGACCCATTCCTTCCTCCTGCCTTAAAATACGTCTGGGTGAGTAATGGATTGACGGAGGTGAAATGGATGTGTTAGCGGGGAATGGAGAAGGTTTATGGAGAAAACCAGTAATCGTAAACGAAAGAGCAGAGACAGGTAATGAGAATGAGTTCACAGGGATGTAAACAGGCCGGAAATAACAAACGGGATAGTATGGGAATAGAGTGAGCTTAGCTTTTGAGATAGAAGGCTGCGGAATAGGCGTGAGCATGTTCTCAAAATGGCTGCGGATTTGTGCGGTGGGACAGAGCCGTGATCAAATAGATTACGTCCTCATAATTACCCGGTTCAGCAGGTGGAATGCCAACGTACAAATAAACACGAGTTAAATTCGGAGGCGGATCATGAGGCCATTAAAAATTAATGCAAGGTTCATGGAGAAATCATGTAAAGGTCATGGAGTGGTTATGGAAGCTATCAATGCTAATCATTACATATAATGGAGCCATGGTTTCATAACTATATAGAATGTGCTTTAAAATTCTATTTGAAATGAATTTTGCTTACCTTAGAATTTTACCACTTCCGCTCACTGACCTTTGATTGGTTGCTTCCTGTTGGTACTTTAGGTGTTTTATATCTTCAACATATCTTCCTTTGTCATGCCTGCATTTGGTTCCCATCATTATTTGGCTAACATCTGACTGTCAGTGCTGGATAACAGAGTGTTAGCTATGGAATCAATCAACTAGCTGCGGAATTAGTTTCTGGCTGCGGAAACTGAATTCAGCTGCGGAAACTGACACAGTGAACATATGACTGAATGGAGATGGATGGAAATGAATGATGGCTGAATGATGTATAAAGACTGGTCATAAAAGGAATTTTATTGGCGGAATGAGATGATGAAGTGAAATGAAATGAAATGGAGTGAAGCGAAATGACATGAAACTTTGAACAAAATGAGGAAAGATTTTTTTGGAAAATATAGGGCGTCAGAAGTTTCTGATTTTCGCCCTGTATTTTCTGTATAAGACTGCCAATCAGTGATTGGTTTTCAGGCTTATACAATTTTATTATTATTATTATTATTATTATTTTAAAACAGAAAGAACAAAGACTAGGCTGGTGGAGAAAAAGGATTCTTCTTCACCAGCCTTATTGCAGAATTATCTTGAAATATTTTGACAAATTCCTCCTTTGAGAGTGGCTTATGATAGATCTTTAATTTGTGGCCATTCACAATAAGAGGAGTTTGATGTTCATCAATGGTTTTGATTCTTACTGCTCCATTGCTAAAGATTTTGTCAATCTCATATGGTCCAAGCCAATGAGTCTGAAATTTACCTTTGAAATCTTTAAACTTGGAATCAAATAGCAATGCCCAATCTCCTTCTTGAAACTTTTTCTCCTTGATGTATTTGTCATGCCACTTAGCTCTTTGATATTGAACTAGATTAGTTCTTCGGATTGCTTCTTGTCTGATCTCATCTAGTTCATTCAACTACTCCATTCTATGCTTTTGGGCTTCTGATAGATCCATTCCCAATTGAACTGCCATCTTGAAGGTTCTAACTTGGAATTCATGGGGAGCAGAACTTCTTTCTCGTAAAAAAGTTCATAGGGAGAATGTCCTGTTGTATTCCTCCATGTAGTTCTGTAGGCCCATAAGGCTTCAGGAAATCTTTCTGCCCAATCTCTTCTGTGTAGATGAACAGTCTTGGTAATGATGCCTTCAAGAACTTTGTTTGTAGACTCAACTTGACCATTTGTTTGTGGATGGTAAGGAGTAGATTTTCTGTGCTTGACCTTGTACTCTTCCATCAGCTTCTCCACCAGTTTGGATGTGAATTAACCTCCCTGATCTATCACAATTTCTCTTGGAACACCAAAGCGAGTAAAAATATCCTCATAAAGAAAACTAACAACTGAATGCTCAGTAGCAGAAAATAATGCTTTGGCTTCTACCCATTTAGTGACATAATCAATACATACCAATATATACTTTCTTTGTTTAGATGGTGGGTTAATAGGTCCAATAAAATCTAAAGCCCATTTTTCAAAGGGTTCGATGAGTACCTGTGGTTGTAATGGCATTTCATTTGAGAGGGTAGGTTTCCCTACTCTTTGGCAGCTGTCACATCTTCTGACATATTGTTTTGCATCTTTGAAGAGGGATGGCCAATAATATCCTAAAGAGAGGATTTTATAGGTTGTCCTTTTGTCAACAAAGTGTCCGTCGCATGGTTCATCATGACATGCTTTGAGAATATCAGGCATCTCATCTTCCCTAACACATCTTCTGACCACAAGATCTAGCCCTGTTTTCAACAATTCGTTAGAAATCCATGAATACTTTGAACTCTCCTGAATAATCTTTCTTCTTTCACCAGGAAACAAATGTGGAGGTAGTTTCCCTGTAACCAAATAGTTAACTATATCTGCATACCAAGGAGTCTTAGTAGTTACTGCAAATAAATATTCATAAGGAAACTTGTCCTCTACAGGAGAATCTTCTTTAGTATTCTGAATCCTAGACAAGGAATCAGCTACTGTGTTTTGTTTCCTTGGTCTATCTAACATAGCAATATTGAATTCCTGTAAAAGTAAGAGCCACCTTGTAACTCTGCCATTAGTAATGGGTTTTTTCATTAGATATCTAATTGCAGAATGATCAGTATGAATGAAAGTTGCATAGCCTGTTCTACAATGTCTAAACTTATTGATTGCATGAACAACATCTAAGAACTCTTTTTCAGTCACAGTATAGTTCAACTTAGTAGGAGTTAAATTTTTATTGGTATAGTAAATGGCATAAGGGACTAAATCTTTCTGTCCCAATACAGCCCCTAGAGCTGTATCTAAAGCATCTATAGAAATATGGAAAGGGAGTTTCCAATTTGGTCCTCTCAAGATAGGCGCTTCAGATATTCTTGTTTTCAAAGTTTCAAATGCTGATTGGCAATCAGGACCCCATTTGAATTCACAGTCTTTTGTAAGCAGTTTGAAGAGTGGAGATGCTATTTTAGTGAAGTTTTCTATAAATCGTCTATAATATCCAGTAAATCCTAGAAAAATTCTAACTTCCTTTTGACAATTTGGAATAGGTAACTTGGAGATGACTTCAACTTTTGATCTATCAACTTTAATCCCATCCCCTGAAATATGATGTCCCAAAACAATACCTTCAGTAAACATCATAAAGCATTTTTCATGGCTTAGTGAAAGGTTTGTTTCTTTACATCTTATAAGGACTTTTTCCAAATTTTCTAATGCCTCTTCAAATGAATCACCATAAACTGTAAAATCATCCATATAAACCTCTACACAATCATGGATTAGATCAAAAAAATTCCTAGTACTGCTCTTTGGAATGTTGCGGGTGCATTACATAATCCAAAAGGAAGCACTCGATAAGCAAAAGTTCCCCATGGACAGGTAAATGTGGTCTTATCCTAATCTTCAGGTGCTACCTGAATTTGATTATAACCACTAAAACCATCCAGAAATGAAAAGTACTTTTTGCTTGCTAATGTATCTAATACTTGATCGATAAAGGGCAAAGGAAAGTGATCCTTTAAAGTTGCTTTGTTCAATTCCCTGTAATCAATGCATACCCTCCATTTACCATTCTTTTTGGGTACTATAACCAAAGGAGAAACCCATCGGCTATCTGAAATTGGGCAAATGAAATTTGCATTGAGTAGTTTTTGGAGCTCTTCTTTCACTATCTCCCTAAGATTTGGATTCATCATTCTCTGAGGTTGTCTGATTGGTCTACTGTTTGCCTCGATATAGATATGACGGATGCAAGTCTTAGGGTCAATACCTTTCATATTAGTATACTCCCATGCAAATGCAGTAGAATGTTTTTGCAACATTTTGGTTAGCTCTTCCTGTTGTGACTTTTCCAAATTTGTGTTCATATTCAGTGTTTTTCCTGGAAAAATCTCAATGGTAGAGCTACCAAACTCTTCCATAGAGTAAAGATACATTTGTCTTGATGATAGATATTCAATATCAGAATCTAACTGAAATTATGTGTGGTCATATTCTGAAGATGTTTCAAAGGTGTCTAATGTGTTCAAAATTTGACTATCTTCACTTATTTCAGAGATAGTAAAGACAAGTTGTATAATATCTTCATCGTCGACCCATTCATTGTCTCCTACTTCTGTAATTGCCTTTGCTGGAGGATACAAATTGAATTTCTTTGTTGAACTACCATCAGAAATGTACATATTTCTATATCTACAACTAATGAAAGCATCAACTGTGGCTAGCCAAGGTCTTCCTAAGATGAGTGGATGTCCTCCTAAATTACTCTTGGGAGTCAAAATCATGAAATCTACAGGATACTCCCAAGAATCTAAGGAGACTGAAATATATTCTAGTACACCATCTAGTTTGATTATTGATCTATCTGCAAGTTGCAGTAAGGTGGGTGTAAAAACAAGATTAGGAAGTTTAAGCTGTTCCATAGTCTGTCTACTCATAATGTTGATAGCAGCCCCTAAGTCAATCAAAGTGTTTGGAATTTCTATCCCATTTATATGTGTTTTGACAATTGGACTACCTGGATCTACATACTTCTGCATGGTAATTTTTCCCATCATGATATCTGCAATTTTTCCTACCAGGTGGATTCTTCTTGTGTCTCTTGGTTTTCTTCCTGGTCTTTTAAGACTTAACTCCTTTAATGTTTCGCTAGAATAGGAATCTCTTGAATGGATTGTAGCAAGGGAATCTTGATACAAAAATTCTTCAATTCATCTAGAAAATCATAGTCAGGCAACAAGATTTGTTTTTCCACCCCTTTGTCAATTTGTAATTTTTCAGGGAAAGGAGGCGTGGATGAAGATGCAGGTTGCTCAACTATAGGAGTTGTGGGGGTTGACTCTTTTTCTTTTTCTTTTTGAATGGTTGGGTTTTGAAGAGATGCTTCCTCAGAACCTTTATTGACTTTAAGAGAATCCTCCTTACAGGTACCTTGCTCTTGAACATCTATTGAAGGTTTTTCTAAAACTATACCAGATCTGAGTTGAACATCATTAAGAGGAACAATCATATAGGTAGGAAATTGTTGTCCTTCTACCATGTAAGAATTCTGAGGATTTTTGTTGTTGGGATTTGGCAATGGTTGGGCTGGTAGTTGATTTGTCTTTTGTTGAAATGGAAGCAAGAGTTGAGAATTTGGATTTTGTTGAGAAGGTTGTTGTTGTGGGAATGCTAATGAAAGTTGTGGGTTTTGATTTGGAATTGGTGGATTTTGTTGATTTGGAAAAGATGGAGGATACTGATAAAATTGAGCAAATCTCCTATAAGGATTCTGCATTCCTTGTGCCCATGATTGGTATGGATTTTGAGGTTGGGGCCAAGGTTGTTGCCACAAATTCCAATTTGGCGGGAGTTAAAAGTTCATATGATTGTTAAATCCTTGATTTTGTTTGCCCCTACCATGGTTTTCTTGAAACAAAACAAAGAGACTCTATTGAATTCGGATCTTCCTGAAAGACAACTTTGAGCCCAGGAATTGAAGGACAATCCTTGGTCTCATGGCTTTCTGAGCAAATCATACATGTTTCTACAACTTTTTCATCCAAGGGGAATTCCTTTAGAGCATGTTTCTTTCTACATTTTGGACAAAAGATGGCCAAGGCATCAGCTTCTGCTTTCTGCTTGTTTTATATTTTAAGGGTGTCTAGTTGTTCACTAAGGCTCCCCAGAATATTAGTTTTGAACTCATCAAGCATATTGACAATCTCTGCCCTACTTACTGATCCAGTTGCATATTTGTTTGCTCTAATAAGAGAAGGATCTCTCGACCCTTTTCCAGTTTTAGATTTTCCTCTTGATCGATGGACACATAGTTCTGTTATGTCATGAAGTGGAAGTTGAGAAATATCTCCCTTCCCCATCATGTTTAAAATATCTATCCATTCATCTCTAATGGCTTTCAATAGAAGGGCTTTCAAGGTTTCCCCATCTAAATTACTCATTTTTGCTCTCTTTAAGTTGTATTGAAATCTTTCAAGTAAATCCTCCAAGTTTTCATCTTCTCTTTGCATCATCTTGAATACCTCATCCTTATGATTGGTGGGCATACAATAATCTAGATATCTATCCAAAAATGTTTGTTTCATATCATTCCAAGTCCTAATAGATTGAGTGACTAATCCCACGAACCATTTCAAAGCAGCTCCTTTCAATGTTGAAGGAAACAGTTTGAGTTTTTGAGAGTCTTCCATATAGTCATAGGTTCGGCACAAGACTTCAAACTCAAATAGAAATGTTTCAGGATCGTCACTTTGCAACCCATAAAAGTTTGGGAGGACAGATGGTGAAATGTTTTTCATTGTTATATGAGTTTCTTCATTGGCTATAGGGAATCCAAATGAGTTAGCTCCATCCCTATTTCCCCCATTGTTACCTCTACCTCCTCCATTATTTCCTCTTCCTCTACCTCTACGCCCTCCTCCAAATCCATTTACTACTTCCTCTGTCATGTTAGTTTCCTCAGAGTCCTCAGAGTCCTCTGGTTCTTCTATTAATGGTGAACGAGGAAGAGTTTCTCC
This sequence comes from Pinus tabuliformis, assembly GCA_031772625.1. NCBI lineage: Eukaryota > Viridiplantae > Streptophyta > Pinopsida > Pinales > Pinaceae > Pinus > Pinus tabuliformis. Next base: position 431,608,411 of record CM062808.1, on the reverse strand, counting down.
CACCTCTTCTTCAAGTGATTCTACTTCTTTGATTACAATATGTTCCCCTGTAGAAGTGAAGAAAGGTTCTTCTCCTAGATCAGTTTTAGTAAATAGTGTGGGAGAATCTCCTAATTCGGCTACTACCCCTTGAATTCCAGGATTCCTAAGCCTGGGAGTATGAGTCAGAGATGATGGAGGTGTATCTTGTCTATGCCTTGAAGTAGTTGGAGTTGTGAAAATCGAACTTTTGGCCCTAGCTATAAACCTTCCCCTAGCATCTCTTGCTCTATGCATGTCATTTTTTCTTTATTTTTTATTTTTTAAGTTGGGCTAATAATTCTCTTTCTAATCTTCCAGGTCACACTAGGTGCAAGAAGAGAGCATAATCAAGAAATTATTAAACTAATAACTCTCTTTTCTGATCCTCCAGATCACACTAGGTGCAAGAGGAGAGCATACTTCAAGAAGTTATCAATTTTTCCCTTCTTTTTTTTTCATAAGAGATCGGCTACCTAGTTACACTTCCCTGGCAATGGCGCCAGAATTTTTAGTCAATTTAGTATGTCCTAAATTACTACATTAATTATCAATCCGGGAGTCGTAAACTGATGAAGTGTGGCGCACTATATGTGCAAGACAACCTCTTTCTTACTTTTTATTGTTTTCAATTTTATCTTGTTTTTTGGGGTTTTATCTTGGTTTGTCTCCTAATTCAAATGGAAATCCTATTCCTAAGTTTTAAGAATACTGTAGAAGGCAAGTATGGGTATAGATTTTAAGGCAATTATGTCCTTTATGATGACTTCCAGAACTTAACACTTCAAAAGATCTCAAAACAGTCTAGTAATGAAATTAATACTTTGAACAAGAATGTAAATGTGCAGCTAAACAAGAATGTAAATGTGTAGCTACTTGAATCAAACAAATGATGAACTACTGATCATGAAATCTCTATCTCTGTTACTCATCTAAATACAGAAATAAAAGTTAAGCTATTGCACTCAAACAAATCAAAAACTGCAAACTAATAAAAGTAAAACCAATTCACTTCATTTATAGTCCGATAGCTCGCCAAGTAGCTTTTCGGGGTTAAGCCATGGCTCTGGAGATAACGTCAATAATATGAGGAATTGATATATAAATCATCTAATTGCAAATAAAAATAAAATCAAGTCTCTTCACTTATAGTCCGATAGCTCACCAAGTAGCTTTTCCGGGTTAAGCCATGGATCCGGAGATAACGTCAATAACATGAAGAATCAAATCACTTCACTCAAAATTTGATAGCTCGCCAAGTATCTTTTCGTGGTTAAGCCATGGCTCTGGAGATAACGTTAAATGACATGAAGAATTTGATATTTATACTAACTGTCAACAACAAATGAGTAAGACTGAAATCAAAGCATAACTGGAATTGAAAGCTAAGAAAAAAAAGTCAGCAGAGAGGACAATCTCATGTCAATAATTATTGCAAAAATTGTATGAAAATGCCCGGGCCTATCCTAACTTGAAACACACTGATCAATGTTAGCACAAATATACAATGCTTGGAAAATCATGTACATGAATGAAACATTAGCATTATAACTGAAATGTGAAATATACACAAGTGCACAGACTACGAAATATTTACAATGGAAATAAAACAACAGCACATGAAAACTTTACAGAAATAAAAGAACGAAACCTTAGCCAGTAGGGTCCCTCTGCACGGCCTTGGTTAACACGTTGTCAATCTGAGATTATGCTCACGCAGTCATATAAAACAGAGTTTTATTGTATTGCAAAACAGAGGAAGGATCCTCTTGTTACAACAACAAGACCAGTGTCATGGCACAGTACATAAACTTAACAACAAAATTACATCAACAAAAACTAACTCTACATGTGTTTGCAAACACGTTATTTATAAGGGAAATTACATAACAATTTTCCTATGAAACATCTTCAACGGAGGACACGTAAAAAGACAACATCCGTGAGCTTAGCATGATGGTTGCCAAGATCATTCAATCTACCAAAAGGTGGCTATTGGATTTACGTCGTGGAGGTAGTCTACAGCTGTCAAAATGAGTCCATAGATCTAGGAACGGTCTCGGACCCTTCACGTGTTGAAAAACAGAGACCTGCTTGCCGTAGAACTCCTTCGTTTGACCACCATTTGACCAAGGCTTTCCTTTACGAATCTGGCTAAACCAATAGGACCTGGTCCATGTCCAGATCATTTTTGACCTACCCACGTGCCTCGTTTTGCTTGATGACACCTGTAATATAGAGATCAACAAAAACAACTGCGGAAAGTTGAGTCAGCTGCGGAAAGTGGCTGCATTCCGCAACTGATGAGCAAAATCTAAGTCAAATAGCAAACACAAAAACATAGTTAGAAAACCACTTAAATGTACTCTCAAAATCAATATGTAATGATTTTTGATAGCTTGTGAGGCACTGGTGAGGGGAAAAAGTCTAGAAAAGTGTGTGGAAGAGATGTAGTTTCAGAGCTCAACAGTAACAGCTTCGATAATTGAAAAACCATAAGGTGAGATACATAGAGACGTGCAAGCTTGACACACACTCTAGTTTCCCTTTAAAAGAGGGTAAGTCAAAATATTATGACAATCTTAACTATAATTTGACTATACAATATTGAGGTATTGCATGGAATAAACAAAATACTATCAATGCACTAATGAATAACTCAAAATAAACGAATTTCTTATTGCTACAATAGCGCCTCTTGGGATTCTCGGATAAAGCACCTAACTTGCATGGCAAAAGCTTCTTAGAATATAGTACCTCCTATCTAGAAGTGCGTTCCCTACTCAAAATATATAACCCTTCTCTGCTGTGCACTTTTCTTAAAGATAAATCTGTCCATAAAACGAAACTAAGAAAAACACCTAAATTAAGAAAAGTGAGCATCTAAGTCAAACTATAAAATCATACTAAATATGGTTGTATACAATATTGAGGTATTACATGGAATAAACAATACACTATCAATGCACTAATGAAGAACTCAAAATAGATGAATTTCTTATTACTACAATAACGCCTCTTGGGATTCTTCGATAAGGCACCTAACTTACATGGCAAAAGCTTCCTAGAATAGATTACCTCCTACCTAGAAGTGTGTCCCCTACTCAAAATATAGAACCCTTCTCTACTGTGCACTTTTCTTAAAGATAAATCTGTGCATAAAACAGAACTAAGAAAAACACCTAAATTAAGAAAAGTTAGCATCTAATTCAAACTATAAAAGCATACTAAATATGCCTAAAATCGATGCACTTCTTTCATCGCTGCTACAACCTCATAGGAAAACTAAAATCTACAACATGTATGCCAAGTTTGCATGCATCTACTAAAGGTGCAGACCGAAAGTATCTACTAAGATGAAGTATTGTTGAAGGAGAAACACCTTCAAAACAACAAATAGAGTCTAATGTGCATTCAACCCATCTGTACACAGGCCAAGGTTTCTACTGGGTACACTTCTCCCCTAAATGGAAACTACAATGTATTGCCGCTCTACTGAAGGAGAAACACCTTCAGAGAAACACAGATAAAACTATAACATATATTGTCACTGTGGTATTGGTTGTAGAAGTTCTCATCAATATAGGTAACAACTTCGATAATTGAAAAACCAAAAGGTGAGCTACATAGATCATTTGAAATGATATATTTGGGCATACTTTATTATTTTTTAGGAGTGTTAGTATAGAAAATGCAAGGTAGCATGTTTCATCTTTATGTCACAGACCAAGGATGTGAATAAATACAAAAAATATTAAATAGCATGGTACAAGTCGATTGCAGGTTCTTTCGAAACAAGAATGGAGTTCTCCTTGTGCAGATTCTAATATATTGGGTATAGATTTAAATAAGAAATTTATAGTTATGGGGTTGGAATTGTCTCACGATTCATGGCAAATCCCAAAGTTGTTCACTAGAAAGAAGTAGAGCGAGTCGTCAGGTTTATGAATGGGAACACCCTACTCACATGTAGATAAATTCAAATTAGCCAGGGATATTATTTCTCCTCTTCTTGTACATGTGTGCTTTGAAAAGCTAACCACCTCCGAAGACTCAAGAAAAACTCTAGTAAAGTTTATAGGTGTGCAACACTTCTGAGAAAACTCATCACTTAATGACAATTGAGTGAGGAATATGTCAAAGGATTCAATCTTGCACTCAATCATAAAAAGGAAGTTGGGGTATCCAGCATCTTGCCAACAAACTGACTCCAACCATAATGTGAAATCCAAGTTAACTGTGAAACATCTTTCCCACTTTGTAGTATTGTTGCCTCTTGAATTCCAACAAGTATTTTGCTGCTTAGATTCACAAAAATTGTCCTAGGAAAACTTTGCATGATACAATTATGATGTGCAAGCTTGACACACACTCTAGTTTCCCTCTAAAAGAGGGTAAGTCAAAATATTCTGACAGGCTTAACTGTAATTTGATCATACAATGTTGAGTTATTGTATGGAATAAACAACATACTATCAATGCACTAATGAAGAACTCAAAATAAACGAATTCCTTATGGCTACAATCGCACCACTCTTGGGATTCTCCAAGGATCCACTAATTTATACACATTTGGAATCTTTACTTGGTCTGCAGAAAGATTAAGCAATGGTAGTGATCACTCTTTTCCCTCCCATGGAATGTCTATACAAATTCAACAATAAATTGATTTAAAAGTGAGGTATATGCTTGAAAAATAGGAGTATGACTCTTCAACTCTAATTTAGTGGCAAGGAAATATTCAATTGTAAATGCTTGATCTTCTACAGTGTAAATTTCTAGATAAATGGTTAGCGTAAATCTGTCCATTGTCCACATATCCCAAAAAACCATGTATGTTTGGACTCTGGTTGTGTGCAAGAGAGGGGAGATCACATAAATAATCCATTATCAAAAGAAACAGTTAAAGCACAACATTCTATGGAGAATTTTGTTAAAATTTTATTACATACCTTAGAAATTTTGAGAGGACATAACCAAAGCTTCCCTCTCCTTCCACACTTCATTAAATATGCCCCTTTTCCAAGGCAGATGTGGCCTGCAGAATCACAATAAGCAAATAGAATATGAAAATTATGTTTAATGAACTAAAGTAGCTTTGTTATACCTCAAGAAAATGGACTATGAGAAATTGGATTCATTCTCTGCAAAAGATGATATAGCAAGATCTAATTACATTTTTAACTGAAACAAAGGTAAATTGGATTCATGCTTTGCAATAGAAGATATAATGAGATCTAATGACATTTTCAACTCAAACAAAGGTAAGTTGAGTAAGCTCAAGCTCCAAAATGATGGCATCCAACTTCTGAGTGGCAATTACTATATATATCTAGCTAGAGGCTATAACATAAAGATATTTGTTATATGTGAAGATAAAAAATGAAAGGAATGTGAAATTTTGACTATCAACTATAAGTTCCTTTCACGGACTAGATCAAACCATAACACTGTTATCAAGATAATCAACTCACCCATTCTAGTACGCTTCTAGTATTTTCATGATAAAACTCAAACTCAATAAACTTTAAACAACATAAATTAACCAACAATATGTCTGAGGTTGGTTACCTAAAGATTATATCATACTAAACTACCTTTTGCATCTAACATTAAAAACGAATGTGAAAGAAATGAAGACAAATCAGTGATTATGATGGATGCATGTGATGAAATAAAATAAAAAAAGACCTTTCTTCTTGCTACTGATGAGCCTTCTAGGGGATTCTTGGATGAAGTTGATCCTGATCTGCTTTCTGAAATCAAAGAGACACTTTCTATCTACTCTGATTTGACGGACAACAACCCTAATGCTTATGAAAATGAATATGGAAAGCAATAAGCATCGATGAACTTGGTCTTGAAGAAGGTGTCTCAAAGTCTAATATGGATAGTATTTTAAATTTATACAGCTAGCAGAGGGTTTTCCAGTTGGGTTCCCTAGAAAATTTATTTTTTTTGCTATAGTGTGACTATGTTTTATTTCTGTTTTATTCCACTACAAATTGGTAGAGATTTTTTTGTCTTCATGCAACAATTAGTTTCAGATTTATTCATTCAAACAGTAGCAGAATTTCAAGGAAATTCTACACAAGGGACAATTAATCTATATTTTCACTTATATCTTTTGCAAGTAAAATTCACAACTAAATTTTCATCCAAAGTATTTAGGTTACTAGCAAGTGGTATCACAACATATCTCAACATTGCATGGCATAAATCATATTATTCAATAAGGTTGAGACTTGAGATACAAAAATATTCCCAAGTTATGCAAGCAAGAAAACTGCTGATTTTTAGTTCTAAATCTATCCAACCAGAACAAAATTATGCCATTTTCAACATCCTCTAGTCAAAGTTATTCCTGACCTCATTCAACTCAATTAAGAATATGTCAATCTCGTTTAGATTTCTTCTTCATTTCATGCTTCTAAGTTATATATTTATGCAACCTAATATATCATTTATGTTAAGTGATTATTCATTAAAAATTATTTAGTCCGTCCAGCGCATCTACCTAATTTTCTGATCAGTTTCTGGGAAGACTCTATCAGACATTTGTAGCAGAAAATAGAAGACTGTTTTAGTACCTAGTGTTATAAAACTCTAATTTGGAAAAAGTATTTTGGGTTGTTTCCCTAAAAATATTTACAAAATTTTCAATCCTAAAGCCATTTCAGGGAGAATTTTAGTTAGGGAGAAATTTAGTATTATTTTTGGAAAATTTGAATGCAACTAAAAGAAATTCTTCCCGTTTTCTCAAAAGATTCTAGCACCAAATATGAGTGAATTCACAAAACTTAAGATTTGGAAATAATTAAATTTCACTTCGCTTTTCCAGGACCATATATGAGTGAATTCGCAAAACCTGAGATTTGGATTCTAGAACACTTAAATTTCACCTCATTTATTAGGATTGGAAGTTCCTTGAGATACAAACATGTAGCATTAAGGATCTACTTTGCTTGTTTAAGGACAATGTTCAGTTTATAAATAGTGATACAAGAATCCTTGTATACATCCTTGACATAGTTCTTTGGTCACAACAATTGAAACTGAACTCCATCAATACATAATAGACAAGGTAGAATGTAAGAGAGCATCTACTTTTCAACATATACTATGACAAAAATAAACATCTATACAGTCATATAAAGTTGTCACCACACCAAAGAAGGAATTAAAAACCAAAATAAAAATAGGAACAGGCCTGGATTGCTATGGTTACTCTAACAAAATTTTAAATAGGATCAATATGTTAATATGGAAAATAATGTAGTTGATTATTATTTATTGAGCCCAAGGGGTTAGCCCAACCGAATGTCATTAATGTTACTGAGTATTTGGCTAGTTCTGTGTTGGAAGGTGCCCTGTTTCAAATCCCTTGGGTGAGGTGCACTAGTCAATGCCAATGGGTTTACTAGGGATGCCATCCATGAATGTGGGGAAACATCCATTGGGATTCCCCAGAGAGTTTTTCTTAGAAAGAATAAAAGTAGGATTTCCTAAAGAGAAATTTTGAGATGCATACAATGTACACCTAGTAAAATCAACTCTATAGAGACAAACCATAAAAGAAGGAAAAATACACATGATTTTACCTATGTTCCCTCATTTTCCGTCCCGCCCTGTGAAAAGTGAAAATATGCTAGTCTTAAACTTAAAAGAAAGGATGAAAAAAATAGTGAATTTTAACTAGTTCTCCTTGTGTGGAAGAAGACTAAAAGTGGAGTGGAAATGCATCGAGGTTAGAAATGAAACATACCTGGGCGCCATTAATGGATCGAAGAGGTAAGACCTTAACTCACAACTCTCTTCAATCTCATTTTCCCTTCCGCCCCATGACAAGTGAAAATATGCTACTCGTAAACTTAAAAGCAAGGATGAAAAGAATAGTGAATTTTGAACCAAAGATCTGAGGTGTGTGTACTCCTCCCTGTGTGGAAGAAGACTAAAAGTGGGGTGTAAATGCAGCGAGGTTAGAAATGAAACATACCTGGGCACCATTAATGGATTGAAGATCCAATGGTGGGGGATCTGAGGTGTGTGTACTCCTCCCTGTGTGGAAGAAGACTAAAAGTGGGGTGGAAATGCAGTGAGGTTAGAAATGAAACATACCTAGGCACCATTAATGGATTGAAGATCCAATGGTGGGGTTCGATATCAGTCTGCTACTGGTAAAACCTTAATTCACAACACTCTTCAATCTCATTTTCCCTCCCGCCCTGTGAAAAGTGAAAATATGCTACTCTTAAACTTAAAAGAAAGGATGAAAAAAATAGTGAATTTTGAACCAGTCCTCCTTGTGTGGAAGAAGACTAAAAGTGAGGTGGAAATGCATCCAGGTTAGAAATGAAACATACTTGGGCGCCATTAATGGATTGAATATCCAATGGTGGGGTTCGATATTAGTCTGCTAGTGGTAAAACCTTAATTCAAAACTCTCTTCAATCTCGTTTTCCCTCCGTTCTTGTGAAAAGTGAAGATATGCTACTCGTAAACTTAAAAGAAAGGATGAAAAAAATAGTGAATTTTGAACCAGAGATCTGAGGTGTGTGTACTCCTCCTTGTGTGGAAGAAGACTAAAAGTGGGGTGTAAATGCAGCGAGGTTAGAAATGAAACATACCTGGGTGCCATTAATGGATTGAAGATCTAATGGTGGGGTTTGATATCAATCTGCTACTAATAAAACCTTAATTCACAACTCTCTTCAATCTCGTTTTCCCTCCTGCCCTGTGAAAAGTGAAAATATGCTACTAGTTTTCCTTCCCTCTGCCTTATGAAAAGTGAAAATTTAATTCACAACTCTCTTCTACTAGTTTTCCCTCCGCCTATGAAAAGTGAAAATATACTACTTGTTTTAGAAAGTAAATGAAGATTGGAATTAGGAAGGCTTTGTTACATCAAAATTAAGGCTGAATTTTTTAAAAGATGTTAAAATTTCCCTCCCTTAAAAACAATAAATACAATATTTATAGAGTATATAGTAGACATGTAGGTGTAATGTAAGTATGTAAAAAATTCTAAATATGGGCTTAGTTAAAGAATAATAGTAATAATTGAAGAAGAATCATAAAGCCATATAACCATATGCACAACAAATTAACACACAAAAATTAAATAGGCGGAAAAGGCAGAGAGCCATCATGTGGTCTCTCATGTTCATGTAATTCTCATTATTCAAATAATTTAATAATACATTTAAATACATGAGTAAGTGGTCTTAAGATAGTGCGTCTATCTTAGGCTCACTTGGTTGAGACAATTTCTCAGCTTACATACTAATTTAGGAGAGCTAGTTGGAGATAACCTCTCATCCAAACTAGACTCCTTAGTTTGAGAAATTCTCATGATTTTATTTATTTAATATAATAATTTTATTTATTATCGATTTTTAAGAGAGTGAGGCTAACATTCCCCTCCCCCCCCCCCCCCGATGATAAATCCAAAACGAACAAGGAACCATCTTCCAAGCTCTCAAGTTGATCCTAAAAAAAACATTTGCCTGAAAAACTGCCAAAGCTGAATGCTGAAAAAAACTCAAATATGAAGAGAACATGAATTAGCTGCATGTATGATTCATCTCTGAATGTCACTTGACAACTCCATCATGTTCCAAGCCACAAAAGGATCCAACTGTCCTTTGCTTGAAAACAACATCCGGTGTCCACTGACACAATTTGATGAATTCCCACTAGTGTATTTTCTGATGATGATTGCCCACTGGCTTATGAAGATGCCCATTGGCTACTTCGCTGATGTTGTCGAGACTTTCAATTTGAAAACCACTTGTCAATTTCATTGACATTTTCCCCCCTTTTTTCAGTTGAAAGGAGAGGAAATCTTCTCCAAAATATATCTGTACTCCCCCCCTGTAGGTGTAGGAGTGTCTCACTGGTGTACTCCCCCGTTCAACTGCACGAGAGTACCATCTTCATTTGACTGAAAGGAGAGGCAATATTCTCCAAAATATATTTTAACTCCCCCCTGTAGGTGTAGGAGTATCTTACTAGTGTACTCCCCCATTCAACTACACGAGAGTACCATCTTCATTTGACTGTTGGCTGCAATATGTGTGAGTGGATCCGATTGTAAAACTCGTACAATCTTTTGGCTATGGATGAACATTCCCAGGGATGAATCCATGAATAGTTTATCTTCAATTTGACTGACTGTCATTGGTTGTAGCATTTCTCTGATATATGATTTGACTTGCTACAATGGCTACAAGGATGGAGATCAAAACATTGATTTTCCAAATGACCGGTTCTTTGACAATGAGAACATTTCGGTTTGTCTGCAACTTGAGTTTGTGTGCTTTGACGTCGGTATGCAAGTTGCTGAGAACTGGTTGAGGTGATTTGTTCAAGTAATCCGGCATTGACGAACTGAATGGGATTTGAATAATCAGGGATATGTAAGTTGTCGTTATCTTTGACATATCCTAAGATGCGTCGATTTTGATTACTTTGAATTTCTTCCCATGGCTTGATGATGGGTTTGGAAGAAAGTTGAACTCGAACAACTTCAACACCTGAAGCTGGTTGGATGAATGAAGTCGAATGATCAGTTGTCTCTGGATTGGTCAAAGACTTGGAAGCAACACGCTTCTCTTGAAACTCATTTCTCTGCAGTTGCGACTCCAGTTGAAGGAACTCAATCGTTTCATGTGCATGTTGAATATGCCCTTGAACGTCAGCAAGAGTGGTTTTTCTGATGTGCACCATGTTGCTAGCTGATGATAAAATCAAATTGTTAAGAAGTTAGGACAGTTTAATGTGTGTCGCCATGTTATCTTGCTCACTTTGAATTTAGGCTCGCTTTACTGTTGCTTATTACTGATGCTTTACTTGCTAGAGTTTTATAACTTTGTTGCTTGAACTCTTGATTTCACGCTCACTTGATGATGATCGCTTTGCTTGAATGCTTCATTCACACTTTGTGAATGCTTCAATCAACTTCACACTGGCTCGCTTCTTGTAGATGTCGTGCTTAGAACTTTTGCACTTGATTTTGACACGCTCGCTTGCTTGGTTGTTTGATTGACACGCTCACTTGCTTTGATTGTTTGAATGACACGCTCCCTTGCTTTGCTTGCACTTACTTGATTGATTACTTTGTGCTTTCTTGAATGTACTCACTGAATGTGTTGATTTAAAAAAATAAAGGGTGTTGAACACTGTCGAAATTGCACCCAAGAGACAAATGAAAAGTTCAATCTTGATGACTCAGTTGAAGACTTATGTGACTTAATGTATTCACCTTGACAATTCAAATTAGGGTGTCGGTTACAACTGAGAATGCACCCGTACAATTCAGTTAAAAAATGTTTATCTGCAAGTGATATAAAAAGTGTTAATGATGTTGATGTCATCTTGGCTTGAAATGCTTGATTTTGTAGCGTCCTTGGCTTGATGGCGTGAATTAGTTGTTGTGAAATGTTGTTGCAGAATATTACTTTTATCAAGTTGATGATGTGACGCTTTGTGCTTATGAACTTAATTGATTATGGGAGCTTTGATTTCAGGAGCTTTATCGATGACTTGTATATGTAAACTTTCTTATGTGCATGTAGTTGTTTTGTTCAAGCATAATAAAGAGAGTGTTTTACAAATTTGACTCAAATCATGCAAGCACATTCACAACACAGAGTGTACCTATGATCTCCTTATTTAATTTCAGGCGGATCTAGGAAACGATCACCACAAAAAGAGATGTTTTTATTATCCTTCAATATACATCATCATGACAATGTCTTCAGTGAGGCGTCTCAAGCACATACTGAGAACTCCTTGGTGTCAAATTGTCTTCAAAAACTGACTGTAGTGACTTAATCTCTCTCAAAGTAAAAGATTACTTTAGATTACAATAATGTCTCTCTTTCACCCAAACAAATTCACTTATCACTCCAAATTTACAAAATATGCACCTTATGACTCCACAAAATCACTTATTACTCCACTACAAAAAAAATCACTTTACTTCTCACTCCAAAAAAAAACTTATCACTCCAAAATAAACATTTTAATTCCCCTCATCACTCCACACCATCACTCCAAGGCTCGCGACATTCAACTTGTCACTCCAAATTTAAAAAAAATACACCTTATTTCACCTCCAAATTACAAATCTTTAATGATGTATCCGGTTTTTTTTTAAAGTTCCATTAAGATAAAGTCACTTTAAAAAGTGAGGTAAGCTTTATGATATCCCTTTTAAAAAATGATATTAACATTTCAAGCTTTATCCACCTATTAAAAAAAATATGAAGCCCCTTTTTAAATAAGAGATTTAACAAGTGAAATTTCACATTCACTTTAAAAGGTGAATGATTTTCCTAAAAGCACACTTAACGGAAAACTTTGTGGGTAGTGTAAAATTTTTGCAACTTATTCACTAGTTCTCCACACAAACAACAATTTGTCAATGGTCTTGAAAAAGAGATGGGTGGCCTTTGTACTCCTTTGTACTGCAGTGCGAGCCAATTGCTTGCTTGCTGCAAATTGATGCAGTTCTTGTTGCTCAACCCCGGGCGATTAGAGAAATTCAAGCAAAGGGGCAGGTATGGTCACAAGATATGTGATGGAATCCCGTGTTTCTAGTGCTTCCCAAGAAGAAGAATGCGACCATCAATGGGGAGGCGACAGAGGAAGAGCTGAACTTATTGAACTTCTTGTCTTCGAAACGCTGATTTCTAACACTGCATTTAATCTCTGCACTCAATAACACTGCAAAAAGACAACGAGGGAAGGCAAAGCCATTCTGGTTTTGGCGATAAAAAATGGGGTTGCAGGTTGCACTGCAAATTCGATATAGTGAATGATAAGGAGAAAGAAATTAAAAAACAAAATATTGGATTTTTTTAGGCATGTAAAGATTCCGCAATCTCCGGATCACATGAGAAAGATGGAGCATCCATCAGCCAGGAAAAATTGTGCTAAAGACATCGAAACTGAGCATCACAAACCTTCCAACTAAGGGCCCTTTCAGACGGTCAGGCCATCAATTCACAGGCTCGCAATATTTACGTCGGAGCATTAGCCAATCCATCCATTGCCTACTCAAGGATCACAACTCCCTTCGGTTGTCTGAGCTCTCTGCTGGATTTTAAAAGGTTCCATGCGAACAACCATGGCTACTGTAAGCATTATCAAATAGTGCTGAGAACAGATGATGTTAGTCCCGGCATTGCACAAAACATGGTTCTAGGGAGCACAATTACAGGCACCTTGTCATTTCATGGAGCACTTTCTAAGTCTATGCATGGTGTTATTAAATGGTATGAAAATGGTTGTTTGCCATTTACAACATCAAGAAGTGCTAGAAATGAAGTCTAGAAAAGTAGTGGGAGGAAACTCACTTCTAGGAATAAGAAGCATTCAGGAGTGAATATCTCAAAGAAATGTCAAAACTACCAAAGCAAGCTTGAAGCATTCCCCTTGCAACCTCTAACCTTTCTTTGCCTTCAATTTTCCTCAGCAATTTTGTGTTCCATGTCGAAAGATACAAATCTCCTCAACAACAATGCTCTGGTGCATAGGTCCTTTCACATAAGTGCACGCAGCCACACAATGTTGCAACCTCAAAAATATATATGTCCACGCAATTTGCAATCACCCAACAGTGCACACACACTACAAATTTTTCAGCCGTAGCTTTGATACCACATGAAGAAGAATCACAAAGCCATATAACCATATGCACAACAAATTAACACACAAAAATTAAACTGGCGGAAAAGGCAGAGAGCCATCATGTGGTCTCTCATGCTCATGTAATTCTCATTATTCAAATAATTTAATAATACATTTAAATACATGAGTAAGTGGTCTTAAGATAGTGTGTCTATCTTAGACTCACTTGGTTGAGACAATTTCTCAACTTACACACTAATTTAGGAGAGCTAGTTGGAGAGAATCTCTCATCCAAACTAGACTCCTTAGTCTGAGGAATTCTCATGATTTTTAATTTAATAATTGGATTTATTATTGATTTTTAATAAAGTGGGGCTAACAATAATAATAATAAAAGTCAAAAGTATGGGGATGAGTGCAAAAATCTAAATGTTGGCTCAATTAATAATACCATGGCTTATCAATACCTCAAGCCCAAAAACCATAACTTATTTCACAACCAAAATATTTTATAACAATATGACAAGATTCTTAACCATGGATATTCACCCCCCACTTTACGGTGGATATTATTAACTTGCAAAAAATTGGTTTTGTTATAATACCATGGGCCAATACTATGGCTTATCAATACCACATGCTCTAAAAACATAACTTATTTCACAATCAAAATATTTTATAACAATATGAAAATATTCTTAACCATGGATATTCATTCTCACTTTACCATGGATATTATTAACTTGGAAATAGACTTTGTTACAATACCATGGGCCGATACCATGGCTTATCAATATCACATGCCCAAAAAACATAACTTATTTCAAAATCAAAATATTTTATAAGAATATGACACGATTCTTAATCATGAATATTCACCCCCGCTTTTTCATTGATATTATGAACTTGTGAATAGGTTTTGTTACAATAGCATGGGCTACCATGGCTTATCAATACCACATGCCAAAAAATCATATCTTATTTCACAATCTAAATATTTTATAACAATATGACAAAATTCTTAACCATCGATATTCACCCCCACTTTACCATGTATTTTATTAACTTGTAAATAGGCTTTGTTACAATACCATGGGCCAATATCATGCCTTATCAATACCATATGCCCAAAAACCATAACTTATTTCACAATAAAAATATTCTAATTTAATTTAATTTTATAACTTTTTTTATTTGAAGCTAATAGTAAAAGGGTTGTAATTAGTTTTGAGATATATATAAACCCTCTATCCTCACGACTAGTAAAATTATTCCCATATAAATTAAATTAAGGTTTTAATAAAATTAAAAATGAGAACACTTTTGTATTTAAAGATGTAAAATTTATATAATACAAATATTAGTAAGAACCGACACAGATCTATCTTAACTAAGGATCCAAGTGATGATAGCAAGCAAAGTGAAGGGAAGAGTGGGGGAGGGAGATAGTGACAAAGATGGAGGGTGGAGAGAGAGAGAAAGAGAAAAAGAGAGAATGAGAGAGTGATGGGGGAGATAGAGAGAAGGAGGTAGGAAGAGAGAGAGGGGAGAGAGAGAAGAAGACAATGGGGGAGAGAGATATGGAGTTGGAGGGGGAGAGAGAGGGAGGAAAGAACTAAGGCATAGGGAGATAGAGGCAGAGAGAGAGGGAGGAAAGAACTAAGGCATAGGGAGATAGAGGTGGAGAGAGAGAGGGAGTGACAAGGGATAGATGGATAGAGAGAGAGGGAGAGGAGAGGAGGGGAGAGAGAAAATAGGTGGGGATAAAGATAGGGAGAGAAGGGAAAGAGAGAGAGAGGGAGGCAGAAAGATGGAGGGGGGAGAGAGAGAGTGATGGGGGGGGGATAGATGGAGGTGAGAGAGAAAGGGAGAGAGAGGACTAAGAAAGAGGAGAGAGAGATGAAGTTAGAGGGGGCAAGAGAGGGAAGGAAGAAGAAAGACACAGAGGAAGAAAGGTAGAGAGAGAGAGGCAGTGACAAGGGAGCGATGGAGAGAGGAGAGATAGAGGGAAGAGAGAGAGGGGGAGAGGAAGAGGGAGGGAGAGAGAGATAGATATGGAGAGAGAGTGTGTATGTTTGGGGGGTGAGATAGAGAGAGGGAATAAGAAAGATACACATAGATACAAATATAGATATTATATAGTATTATATAACTAGCCTAGATCCATCTTAACTTGGATCTACCAAGCGCCAAAAAAGAGGTTTGCACATCAAGAGATTGGATCCCTCTCGGCGCTTGATAGATCCAGGTTAAGATGGATCTAGGCTAGCTTAATAAGTTTGTAGCTGTATTTGATAAACTAACACTTTTTTTCATGGTTGTGTTTGAAAACACTTTTTCCATATTTTGTGTATTTATCATAATAATAATAATCTAATTTTAATTTAATTTTAATCTTACCATTTTTATGCAATGATTTTGTTGTTATTTTATAGAGATAGACATGTTATACTTTTGGAATTTGGAAAGAAAACACGTGCTCTTAACTTGGTTGTATTGAAAATATTTAAGTGTAAGAAAGAAACATGCCCTCTTAACTTGGTTGTATTAAAAACATAAGTGTTCTTGTATACTAGGTGGGTGCAAACAAGAGAGAGTATGGTAAGTGGATTAAATAGTTAAAAACAAATGTTAGTTAAGGAGAAAGTTACAAAAATCTAACAAATAGGCTAGGGTTAGGATATTACTGTTTTGGGACATCTATAGTTGAAGGTACATTTTATGGAGGTGTAGTCTAAGACCTTGGGTGTAGGGCACGTATTATGGGTATCTTGGACTTTTGGTGTGCGTTAGTGGTGTCAACTAGTGGTAGAGTGTCCAACCAATGAGTAGGCAAAGTTTTTCATTTACAAGGTTGGCATCAATCAAGTATTCTCCTTCTCTACCCAACTCTAAGATGAGGAGTGTGCATAATGGACTTATTATTGTAACAATTTGCAAATATTTGATTATCTTTAAGTTCAAGGGCTTAAAGTGGCTTCCTCAACCTACAAATATTTAAAGGAACTATGTGTTTTCCAATTAAACACTTATGGTCAAGGAGCTACAAAAGAGGAAGGCCTTATGGCTATTTTTAAGGGGTTGTAATGACCCTCGTCTTGTGGTAAATATGTAGATATGATGCTAATGGTCGTGATCTTAGTACATTCACGTATATAATGTAAATATTTTCCTATCACCTTGCATTGTGTAAATATGATAAATATTTTGTGGTTACCTTGATGTACATGTTGAAGTTCCACTTGCATTATTATGGGAAACACGTCTCAATTATCCTTGTGCACATGGGGAAGATCATAATTACTCTATGTGATAAAAACACCTAGACTTGATATTTTCACACTGAACACTATACAATAAACTTAACCCTAATATCTTAGTGAAGAACAAGTAACTAGCTAGACTCTTGAAGGGTTTTTGGATTGACTGCTATTGAAACTCATTGCAGTTAGGTGTGCTAATGTGTGGTGAGTGTTAGTGAGTGCTAGGGAAACATAAGAGAGCACTAGGTCAAAATGAATGGAAATGAATGATTAAGAGTGTGTGATATGGAGTGTCAATGAGTTCTAGATGTGGTAAGAGGGGAGTGACATGGTATGCTAAGAAGCGCTAACTCATTCTAGCGTGCCAGAGCGACATGCAACCCATATGTTCTAGGTGCCAAGGTGCGCCAAATAGTGCTAGGAAGTGTTAGGGAGCATTAGGGAAGCACAAGGGAGCACTAGGTGAAAATATTGCATGAAAATGAATGATTAAGAGTTTGTGACAGGAAGTGTCCGTGATTTCAGGGTGTGCTAAGGAGGGAGTGACAAGGTATGCTAGGCATTGCTAAGGCATTCTAGAGGCCAGGGAAACATGACAAGATGTGCTAGGAGCTAAGGTGTGCCAATGCATGCCAGGGTGAGTTATGGATTGTCAGGGAAAAACAAGGGATAACTAGTTTCAAATGCATGGAAATGAATGAATAAGAGTGTGTGACAGGTATTGTCAGTGAATTCTAGGTGTGCTAAGGAGGGAATCACAAGATATGCTCGGTAGTTCCAAGGAATGCTAGAGTGCCAGGGTGACATGCCAAGATGTGCCAAGTCCTAGGGTGTGCCAATGTGTGTCAGGGAGTGCCATGAGAACATGAGGGAGAACTAATTCAAATTGCATGAAAATGAATAGATAAGAGTGTGTGATAGGGAGTGTCAGTAAGTTCCAATTATGTTAAGGAGGGAGTGACAAGAGTATATGCTAGGCAGTGCCAAGGCATGCTAGAGTGTCAGGGCATGTTAGGGAGTGGTAGAGCTTGTTAGGGAGTGGAAAATCATGCCAAGGAATGCAGGGGATGATAATGTGTGCCATGTAGTGCCAATGGATTGTTATACGTGCCAGATGTTATGGCATGTGAAGATGTAAACTATGTTGCTTAGTTGTTTTATGGGCACTGTTGGATGTGAGTCGTGACTTGGTAACTTGTTAAGTGGGATGAGTTAATATTGGACATGAGAAGCCTAAGATGATTTATAGTCCATTAGGGGAACAAGGCATAGTCTAGTTGTATTAATTGTAACTTGGTAAAGTTATTGTAGTCGAGGCAATACTTGGTTGGGTTCCTAAGTCTAAAAGAAAATAAGGGTAGTTATGAGGGAATGATAATTAAGGAGTGCCATGGAATGCCAAGGAATGAAAAGGCATGCTAACATATGCTAGATAGTGTCAATGCATGTGAAGGAGTGTTTGGGAGTGTTAGGGAATCATAAGGGAGAACTAGGTCAAAGTGCATGGAAATGAATGCATAAGAGATTATGCCAGGGAGTGTCATCTAGGTGTCCCATGGATGAAGTGTGTTAGGAGAATTTAATATTAGGACTTGTAGGAGGAAAGCCTACGATTGTGATAAGAGGATGGAAAAAGCAGTTTGAGACAAAGGGAGACTTTGGTTTAGGCACAACACTATTTTTTCAATGACTTGGTTGGGTTCCCAAGTCACAAAAAAAGTAAGGTTATCTATGAGGGCATGAAAACTAGGGAGTGCCAAGGTGTGCAGGGAATTTCAGGAAGTGCTAACACATGTTATAAAGTTCCAAGGAATGTTAGGCATGTCAAGACATGCCAAGTGCTAAGGCATGCCAATGTGTGCTAGGTTCTAGGATGTGGTGCCAACACATGCTAGGGATTGCTAAGGAAACACAAGGGAGGACTCATTTCAATTACATGTAAATGAATGAATGTGTGTGTGTGATAGGGAGTGTTAACAAGTTATAGGTGTGCTAAGGAGGAAGTGACAACGTATGATAAGTATGCCAATAGTCAATAGAGTGTTAGGAAATCCTACTAAGATGTGACAAGTGCCATGGTGTGCTAATGTGTGCTAAGGAGTGTTAGGGAGTGTTAGGGAAACACAAGGGAGAACTAGGTCACAATGCATGGAAATGAAGGAATAAGAGTGTGTGGCATGGAGTCTTAGTGAGTTCCAAGTGTGTTAAGGAGGAGTTACAAGGCATGCTTGGCAATGCTAAGGAATGTTAGAGTTCTAGGGCGACATGCGACCATGATGTGCCAACATGCGT
The DNA here is from genome assembly GCA_031772625.1 of Pinus tabuliformis. NCBI lineage: Eukaryota > Viridiplantae > Streptophyta > Pinopsida > Pinales > Pinaceae > Pinus > Pinus tabuliformis. The sequence goes on along the minus strand of CM062808.1, from coordinate 431,589,203 downwards.
AAGGAAGTGTTAAGTGGGAGTGCCAGGGAAACACAAGGGAGAACTATCTCAAAATGAATGGAAATGAACAAATAAGAGTTTGTGATTAGAAGTTTCAGTGAGTTCTAGGTGTGCTAAGGGCAAATTGACAAGGTATGTTAGGCAATGTTAAGGCATGTTAGAGGCTAGGGCGACATGCCAAGATGTCATAGGTGCTAGGGTGTAACAAAACGTGCCAAGGAGTGATAAGGAGTGATAGGGAAACACAAGGGAGAAATAGGTAAAAATGCATGGAAATGAATGAATAAGAGTTTGTGACCAAGAGTGTCAGTGATGTCTAGGTGTGCTAAGGAGAGAGTGACAAGGTATACTATGTAGTGCCAAGGAATGCTAGAGTGTTAAGGTGGTAGGCCAAGATGTGTCAGGTGCTAGGGTGAGCTAGGGAGTATTAGGGGGTGTTAAGGAAACATAAGGAATAACTAGTTCAAAATGCATGGAAATTAACGAATAAGAGTGTGTGAGAGGGAGTTTCAATGAGTTCTAGGTGTGTTAAGGAGGGAGTGACAAAGTTATATGCTAGGCAATGCTAAGGTATGCTAAACTACCAAGGCATGTCAGGAAGTGCCACGATGTGCTAGGGAGTGTCAAAGCATGCCAAGGAATGTAGGGGATGTTAACGTATGCCACATAGTGCCAAGGCATTCTAAGCCATGTCAGGTGCTATGGCATGTCAAGATGTAAATTGTGTTGCTTAATTGTTTTAGACCAAGGTTGGATGTGATGAGCCTTGTCTTGGTAACCTATTAAGTGGGATGAGTGAGATTGTACATGAGTACCCTAAGATGAGTTACAAGTAGTTCTTAGGTGAACAAGGCATATGTTGAATTTCCATGACACATGAGAATCCGGGTTTGGCCTTAGAATTTTTTATGCGAACACACTCAAATGCCACAACACATCTACTATGCAGAACCAAATCTACCATGAAAGAAAAAGTAATGGATTGAATGCACATAGTCGTTGAGGGACAAAGTCCCCTAGGGTTTTGTGTCAACACCCTAGCAGAGCGAGGGTTATCTACAGTAAAAAAACAAGCATTCCACACAGCCATGATACTTAAATAAGAAAACTCTGCGAAGAGAGGTGCACTTGGGGGTCCTTCGTTCAGGTAGATCCAGCTAGGCTTCAAACCCTCTTGGAGTTCCTCTTGATCCTTGAACCTGCAAAACAACCAATTCAAAGAAGCATAACAATATAAAATATGGACCAAGTATCATATAGAAATCAACTTCATAACATATTGAAAGATGGTTAGTTATACAATTGAAACAATGATTCATATGTAAACCATAAAAATAACATCATATGAATAAAGAAGATTGATTTCGGGAACAAGACAAATGTTTATTTATTGTAGATAACTAAAACAAAGCAAGGAATGATATCAACTGAATCTTCCTCTTGCTGGTTCCAAGAGGAACCGTCCTTCGGATTCGTCCAATCCCAAGTCTTCAAAAGGCTCCTTCCATGACTCACACAAAGATATCTCAACTAGTGAAATGACATCATAACTCAAGGAAACAAGGGTTTCCTGTAGTGGGGGAATTGCTGGAAGCACAAGGATCTTCAGACCTAATCAGGGATAATGTCAGCAGAGTAATTTTCTCTCTATTCTCTCCCCCTTTAGGCCTTCCCATTGAAGCCTTTTTATACTTCTCCCAGAGTAGTTTTTTAGTTGGGAATTCATTGGGAACAGTTGGGCCACGAGCACTAATAGGTAATCAACAGGTAAAACCCATGATCTCCGCCCAAAATTAAGGAGATTTATTTTTTTTAAGTGTTTTAAGACATATACGCGGGTTGGGTATACACAGACCCACATACACACGCGTTTAGCTTAGGGAAATGTCGCGTACAGGGAGTAAAACACTGTTTTTTAAGTATTTGGACCAAGTCTGGAAGGAGGGGTTGCCCTAGGCCATAAATGCAGCATCACAAATATCAAGGGTGAGATTTGGAGCTATAACAGATGCCCCCTAATATATGAGGTCAGAAGGGGTACATGATGGCCGAAATGTATTAAGTACATGGAAAGGAAACCTGTCAAAAAATAAGGACTTCACTAGATTTCAGCCTGCCAAGCCACAAAAGGAGATAAAAAAGAAACATTGTCTAAGGTAGGCACACCCATGCTCAAAGAAAGTAAAGCATGTCCGCATATCAAGTACAAGCGGATCCACTAAGTATACAAGTATAGAAGACTGGAAATACATAATGGATCATCTGATCATGATCGAACAAGTACATGTCTGAATATCACATATAAGAATGTCAATGATGCTGAAGGATGAAGCTGATCACTAATATCAAAGACTGATCCCAATAGTACCAAATGAACATGATGGAATAAGATGGTACTACACTGCAAACTCAAGTGCCAGCATATAGAATGTCACCATGAATGACTGCAACATATAAGGTGGAATGGTATCAACTAGCAGCAACAAGAGCAACTGTCAAGTGAACCAATGAATGCTGATGCAACTCGAGGTCTTCACTGACCACTGTGGTACATTTCTACACAATGGGAATGAATAAGCTGAAGTCGACTATGTGAGAAATCGTTTGATTACCGGTCATTGATGTATACCGTTAACAAACGCGAGACTACTCATCGATAATGATAATGAGAGTCAAGGTACTCCAGTACAATCTAACAAGTGCGAATAAATGATCTGAAGTCGAACACCTGGAAGAATCTATCAATCAAGAGTCAATGATGGTTTCCCACTGTCGATAGCGAAGGATCTGCCACTAATGACTGCAAACCCTAAGGTACTGCCAAATGAACTATAGACCTTTGCCCCAGAGCAATGAGTCGTAGTTGATGGGAAAGATTTGCTAGAAGCAAGGCATTAAGGCATCCTTCATCAATCTAGCGCAAGTGTAACCCGCAGGCTAATAATGTGGAAGGAATCAGACAAAAAGGATGTAGTAACCCAACCGAAGCACGTTTCTGGTGTACACAAGATGTGGCTAGCGCATGACAGAAACCCTCTGAACCAACCAATAATGAAAGTTGACATAGAGGCGAGGTATCCACCAATAGGGTCAAATGGAAACCAAGGTACTACACGAATCCCAATGTGTGATAATGTAAGCTGATGTCGAACACAAGGGAAACCACTCAGTCAAAGACCCATGATACTGATCGATGCTGAGCACGAGGTGACCTATCAATAATGAAAATAGGGCCAGGGTGCAACTCTAGGCCTATCCTCAGAGCAAGATGTCATCATCGATAAGGACAAGACCCACCAGCAAGAAGTCAATGGAGACCTTATCAAACCGGCACAAGTAAAGGACCAATATAACTGATGTGATGATGGAAAAGACACTGACAACCAGGGATGACCGATTGAAAAATGAGTCAAGAGACACCGCAAAGAGGCCGACTCAGGCTAACTTCCCTTGAACAAAAGCACGACTAAATGATGACCATGTTGCAACATATGATGACTCTGTATAAGTTCGTCATGCAGGAGGCATGAACAGACTCTCCATATGATTGGAAGAGATAACCAATCAGAGGAGAACTGACTCAATAACAAGGTTAAGGCATACTTAAGTCAAACTAGACCCCACCCAAATGGAGGAGACTTTGTTTGAGTGCTTTGTTCAAGGGTGACACGACTCTGGCTGCCAACAATAAATGAAAATGTTGTCCCGTTCCTGCTCTTTTTGGAATATATAATTTTTTTGTCTTTTTCATTAAGCTTGAAAAAGAATAAAAGAATGCTATAATACAGTGGAAAGAATGAGTGTCGGTGAAGCATATGATCTAGTTCCTGGGATTGGGATGATCTTATGCTCAACGCAGGGAGGTGAAAACTGGTCAAAGACACTCAAAGGTGTGTTCCTTCCACGGGTCATAGTGTGTCAAGTTGCAGAAGTCAAGGGGATGCGATTTTGATTTTGCAGACATCATGGTCAAAATTTGTCTTAAACACGAGTCCAGTGAAGCAGCTAAAGGCCAAAAGGTGCAAATAGTCAATATGCAATGTAGTAGTACAACTCAACATGAAGGAGCCTCTAGGGTATAAGGCCAGAACGAAGTGAAGAAGCAAAGAGGAATGAGTCTTCAACGCATAAGTCATGGCGGGACTAAAGAGGACTCCCGAGCCTAGGGACAAAAAAATCAGCATGAGTTCCAAGCGACAACCAAGTATTAACTACGACACCCATGATAAGGTAGGCTCTACCACACAAGTCATGATACTTATAAGCAATGAGAAGGTTCTGCACCATAACTTGGTGGGGTCGATCCTAAGGCCAAAATGGGAAAGGAAATTGATAAGTGCACAATGCAGGCGGAAAAGCCTAACCTATATGCTAGTTTCGAGAACCAATACCTGTCAGAACGGACCACCCATAAAAATTTCCAAAGGAGAAATATTCCAAGTTCTGTAGATATAAATAGGAACACTAGATAAGAAGTTAATAATACCACATATAAACTTCATATAAAATCTTGTGTTATAGAATACAAAACTTGAAAATGCGTACCTTATATATACAATATGGTACAGGGAACCACACAACCTTGCGGCTTACGCATAATAGTTCTTCTGGACAAACCACTTGCAGGGATCAGGCCAAGGACTCCTTTGGTAGTCAAAACTCATGGCTTCAAAGAGTTCCTCCTGTGAAGGAAAATCAAGTTCTGAGAAATCATGTGGACTACAGGATCAAAAGAGGGAATTAAAGTGTCCCATGTCCCTATAGGAAGAATCTCTCGGTCAACTTCCAAGACCAAGTCCCAAGAAGGAGAATAATAAGTCAAAGGATCCTTCTCAGAAGCCACTGAACATTGAGGATTCAATGCCACATAATTCACCCGTGGCGGGGTAGAGTCTACTTGAACGCTTGGAACAAACCAAGGGGTATTCTACAGTAAGGTCAAATTAGGGTGGTGGTTATTAGATGCAAGCTGATCAATAGTGACAATATTCCCTTTATGAGGAAAGCACATCACTTGAAAGAGTGAAGAAACCACAACATTCATAGCATAGACATAATCACGCCCAAGTAGCATATTAAAGTCTAAAGGGCTATCGACCACCATCATATCGATTAAGATAGTCTTCCCACCTAAAATAATAGGCAATTGAGGAAGAACATCCATAGATTCACTAGGTCTTCTATCATAGGCTAATAATTGACTCTGAGCTGTCCACAACTTTGGGGAACCCAAAGCTTTCCAAGTCAAAGAGGATATAATACTTGCAGAGGATCCTTCATCCACCATACATCGATAGACATTTGTGGAATTAACTTTGACCTTTATTTGGAAAGGTGCAACGGAAGGAAGATGAGGCTTGATAAGACTATCCCAATCAAAGGAAACACTCCTAGAACTTGGAGGGGGAACATTCAAAGAAACTGGAATGCCCCCTATACCAGAAGACTCTGTACTAGAGATCAAATAGACTCTTTTGTTAGGCACTTCACCCCCCAAAAGAGGATTGTAGTCAGCCAGCGATTGCACTGGCTCTACCACATTATCAACCAATGGTTGATGGGATTGATGAGAAACCATATCAGATCCAGGAGTAGAAGGACTTTTAGACTCGGACCATATCCTTTGTACCTCTGGAATACTAGGGCATAAATGAGTAAGATGGTCTCCCTTGCATATCTTACAAGGGAACTTAGCTTTAAAAGTTCTACGTCCAGGTTTCTTATCAATCTCCATTCCACCAACATGAATAGCAGTGGTTTGCAGAGAGTCCTAAACATGACTTGCAAAGGATCCTAACTCTTTGCTAGTATGGCTCGCAGTGACTAGACTCGTGCCCCCAGCCTGACTGGTAGCGGCTGAAGGCTCATATTGAACATGACGAGCAGAGGTTGATGATGAATTGCTAGTATGACTCATAGTGACTAGACTTGTGCCCCCAGCATGACTTGCAGCGGCTGAAGGCTATCTTCAACATGACTGGTAGAGGTTCAAGATGAATTGCTAGTATGACTCGCAGTGACTAGACTTATGCCCCCAGCATGACTTGCAACGGCTGAAGGGTCATCTTCAACATGACTTGCAGAGGTTGATGATGAATGGATATAATTATTCTTCTTCTTTGACTTCCTCTTTCTCCTCTTTTTAGATTTCTTATTACAAGAAGGAGGAGAAAAAGGAATCCCACATTTCTCTTTGAAAGAAAATGAGCAATTAACATCCATATGATGCCCCTGAAATAAAGCATTCATCTGAGAAGCTTCAAGAGCATTTGTTATATTCGAAGTGGACCACAACCAAACGGGTAATCCAACATACAATTCAGGAATATTCAAAGTGGCCATCAAGGGAGTATCAACGTTTCCAAAGAAAGAAAAAGCACAAGGATCCCCTTTTTGGAGGGTACCTTGGTTGGTTTCCACACGAATATGGGCCATATCTAACTGATTCACAGACCCTTCCCTTACGGGAATGTAGAAATGAATTTTCAAGGAAGATAGACACACAATCAAGACCTTTGCCCTTGAGGAGGCAACTCTGCAACTTACGAAAGAACGACCAAAAGCCTTTCAAGATCGGCGGAGTGGCAAACCAATCAATTAGAATACAAAGTCCAAAAGTGACTAGACAAAAATACCTAAAGCCAACTATATACAAGGAGCAAAGAGCACTCAACTATAAAGTGCCTAAAGATACAACCAATCAAGAAACTTCCAAGTATTTCCGCTCCGGGTGATGAGGATCATACACCAAAATACAAGAAAGTGAAGTAGGGGCCTTCCGAAGATAGTTTGGGATAATGATAGCCCAGGCCTACCAGCGAAGGTATCAAAGGAAGTTATGCTGACCTCAAAGCGACATCCTACGCCGGTGCAAGCCCCCAAGCTTTGCAAGGGTGCCCTCTAGAAGTACTGCTGAGAGTGATACAATGTCGACCTCAGGTGCCACGGGATTCCCCTCCACAGCCACCTGTGTAGATCCCTAGGATAAGCAACTAAGGTTACCAACTCGTGTTAGAAGCCAAGCGGAACAGTCTTGAGGTAAGATTCGACAAGTAGGAGAGGGGGTATCTCTCTTCCTTATCTTCAAAAACCCTCGTGCTTAAATCCCATATCCGGAGATTTCCTGGTCCCCTTAACGCTATTGGATTTGCACTCGTTATTCATACTTCTGTGTTTGACAGTTTAAAGTGGCCTTGGAGAGTTTTCTCTCCACTCGCCTAATCCAAGGCCCTAAATATCCTAAAACTTGTTGGTGTGTCTAAATCGACAATATAAAAAAGTTCTAGTATATTTTAATTAACGCTTTATTTTAAAGGCTGTTCTTTTAAGTCAAGGGTATGGGAGTGAAACTGATGATGTGTGTATGACTCAACCAAAATCAAAGAAAAAGTAACTACATGAATGCAATCATTTTTCTTTGGATGAAAAGCAACTTCTACTTGGGTTCTAAGAAACACCTAGAAATCAATTTTTTTTTTCCTTTTCTTTTCTTGCAACATATTTCACACACGCAAAAACTAAAATGCTTTAACAATGCAAAATTATCCTAATGCAAGGTGTAATGAATATGCAAGAAACTTAAGATTACTCTAAAGCAAAGAATGAAAGCAATTTTTTTATCGCTTTTAATTAGCCACCTTAGATGTTTAGATAGAATATAAGTTCCTAATGCAAATTTTCATCCAAACACTAAAAGCAAATCTTAAGACAAACAAAATGCACTCTCACTCACAAAAAGTAACCAAATCAAAACAAGGCAAAAGAAACAAAAAACCAAATTTTTAAGGAGTTTTCTTTTTCTCAAAAGCAAAGAAAAACCACAACTTTTCAAAAGCGCCCCAACTGCTATTGAAGACTTTAAGATCGAGAAATAGGCAACAAAACACTTTGCAAGTTATCAACTCAATATGGGTGAAAACTCAACAAAATAGGTGTTTCAAGATGCCCTGAATGACCAAAAAGTAGCAAAAAGAGCTTGGTGACAATGATCAAAATACCAAGAAAGACAACTTTCAAAATCGTCAACCAACAACTTTCAAAAAGCGAGAAAAGCAAATGGCCACAAGATGTAGTTTTGACACAAAGCAAGAAGATCACAAAGATAAAGTTTGTCACAAAGATTGAAACCAATATTTATCCTCTGGAAGGAAAAAATAGCCAAGATTCTTAGAAATAAATCTCATGTGCTCAAACACAAATGATGACACTTGCAACAAAACAAAACAGGACCAAAACTTTCCACAACTGGAGAGAATTCGAAACCGTAAACTTGCTGCAAAAGCAAAGATTGACAACAAAAACTGACAGCTCAGGAAATACTCAGACCAGTAAACAAATCTTCTGAAACAAAAAGACTTGAAAAAATCTTGGAAAATTAGGATATACACGATTGTGTCAATACACAGTGGCATGTATACGTGATTCAACCCAAAGAAACCTGTGTATATGCGGGTTCATATGGGGAAACTTGCGTACATACACTATTGTAACCTGACAAAATTGCGTATATAACAGTTCACAAGAAAAAACAAAAAGAGGTCTAAAGAAACTACTCAGACTTAAAGTCTGAGTTCCGATAGGAATAGACAAATCAGTTACAACAAGAAAAATAATGGCTGACCCCTCATTGGCTTAAATTAACCCAAACTAGGAACAACAATACTATTGTCCCCAGCAGAGTCGCCAATTCTGTTGAGGGACAAAGTCCCCTAGGGTTTTGGGTCAACACCCTAGCAGAGCAGGGGTTATCTACAGTAAAAAACAAGCATTCCACATAGCCATGATACTTAAATAAGCAAACTATGCAAAGAGAGGTGCACCTGGGGGTCCTTCGTTCGGGTAGATCCAGCCAAGGTTCAAACCCTCTTGGAGTTCCTCTCGATCCTTGAACCTGCAAAACAACCAATTCAAAGAAGCATAGCAATATATGGACCAAGTATCATATAGAAATCAACTTCATAACATATTGAAAGATGGTTAGTTATACAATTGAAACAATTATTCATATGTAAACCATAACAATAACATCATATGCATAAAGAAGATTGATTTCAGGAACAAGACAAATGTTTCTTTATTGCAGATAACTAAAATAAAGAAAGGAATAATATCACCTGAATCTTCCTCTTGTTGGCTCCAAGCGGAACTGTCCTTCGGATCCATCCAATCCCAAGTCTTCAAAAGGCTCCTTCCATGACTCACACAAAGATATCTCAACTAGTGAAATGACATCATAACTCAAGGAAACAAGGGTTTCTTGTAGTGGGGGAAGTGCTGGAAGCACAAGGATCTTCAGACCTGATCAGGGATAATCTCAGTAGAGTAATTTTCTCTCTATTCTCTCCTCCTTTAGGCCTTCCCATTGAAGCCTTTTTATACTTCTCCCAAAGTAGTTTTTTAGTTGGGAATTTGTTGGGAACAGTTGGGCCATGGGCACTAATAGGTAATCAACAGGTAAAACCCGTGATCTCTGCCTGAAATTAAGGAGATTTAATTTTTTTAAGTGTTTTAAGACATATACGCAGGTTGGGTATACACAGACCCGCATACAAACGCGTTTAGCTTAGGACAATGTCGTGTACAGGGAGTAAAACACTATTTTTTAAGTATTTGGACCAAATTTGGAAGGAGGGGTTACCCTAGGCCATAAATGCAGCATTACAAATATAAAGGGTGAGATTTGGAGCTATAACAATAGTTTAGGGTCTGCACATCTTCATATGTTAATGCTTATTATTGTGATATACAATAGCCATTTATATGTCTAGTGTAAGACTCCTGTGGAGATTTCTATCTAATAACAACATCTGTGTGGTAAAAGGTGCACTGTCAGAGGTTGCTCCATAAAAAATAGCAACCAAAAGGGACCTTACTGTGCATATAGATGAAGAATTAAGAATATTGTTATCTATGAGTGCTGATGTGGAGGTATGGGACAAAATTACACAGGCAGCGAACCTTTTTGTTCAACCAATCAATATCTAAAAAGGAAAATGTGTGATTATATATACATGTGTGATAGTATTTGGAGAAATGCCAACCTAACCCACAAATTTGTTGACATTTTGCTGGAGCTGACCTATAATTGTTCCTAAATTTAATAAACATGCAAAATAGGATTGAATTTTCAATACAAAATATAAATTGATAGGAACATGGCCAAATTGTGAAAGTGTAAAAATTGGTATGGTTTAAAGGGACTGATCCCTTTGAAAAGTATTAAATGTGGCAATGAAGGTTGAACCTCGTTCTAGAACCACTTTGGGCATCCATCTTAGGAATTAGTGTAGGATGCAACACTTTAGAATAATTTTTGTAGCAGTGATGTCAACACTTGTATAGTGACATGGGGTTGGAGTTGGCCTGTCAAAGCTCATTGGTCTACTTTGGAACTTCGCTAGGCTGATTCCTTAGACGATTTCGAGTAAGAGGGCATGGTTTGATATTTAGTTTGCATTGAAGAAGCTTTGGAGGCTAGATACTGCAGAAAAACCCCTTTTTCTAAACATTGAAGCACATGCCACTGAAGAAAGTAACAACAAATACATAGTTTTGAAACTCAAATCAGATCACTATTTATTACTCTTTGAAACAAGAAATAACTAAAAATTTCAAACACTACTATTCACTTTTCCTTTAGTCTAGAAGGTACAATGAATCTGGAAACATGTACAACAATGTCTCAACTTTCTTAACTCCTAATCCTAATGCACCTTCCTTGCATGGATATATAAGACAATTAAAGTATGCCGCTAGTGAATATGATATGAGATATGAAAACATGCTTCCTAAGCTAAGGTTGAGAATTAATAACTAGGGAACTGCTCCTTTTAACTGTGCATGCAAAAACTAAATAAAGCAAAAAGTTTCGCTACTCCAGGTGCTAGAAACGAATCCACTGCCTAAGGTAAGTGCTTTGCCTAGAACAAGATATTAAGGACTTAGAAACTTTGTTGCTTGCTTTAAGGGACGTGTATGCCAAACAGAACTAAGATATCATGCACTATCCTCCAAATTGATTCACCTTTAACAGAAATCTTGCGCCCAGAAAAATACAAGAGACCAATACCCAACAGAATTCGCTGACCAGCCAGAGACCCTTGTGCTCAAACAACGAGATAATAAGGGAATGTCAACTAGGGTGGAATATTTCACCATCGAAATTGACAAGAGATAGAAGGGGTCAAAAGCTATCAGACATAATGCTCAAGAACAAATGAATTAATCCACACTTGGTGATCCAAAATGAATTCAATCCTTCTTTATTTATAGATTTTAGAGAGGGGTTTCATATTCTTAAGTGATTGAGTAAACCTTACTCCAACCCCCAAATTTGGGTTTTTTTTAAGCCCTGTTTCCCCAAAAATTGCCCAACAATGGGTATTTTGGGGTTTGTTCCCCTTTCTGGAGGACTATAATCTATGGGATGTGTTATCACCCCAAGAAACTCACCTAGGTTGCATAGCGGTGATGCTCGGGAACATTACAAATTCAACCAAATAGTTGGATAAATGGTGGATGAATGAAACAAATGCTGCATAGTCAAGCCAGATAACCACTTCTACTATGATTGACCCCAAACATGGGTGAACACCCCCAGACTACAAGGATTTTAACCACCAACTACTCACAGCTTGAGGGTAAGGTGATAATGGAGAAAACTAACCACACCAGCAGATGCACAGGACCCTGTGATGGCCGGCTGCAACCAGTTAGGAGGTCTGTAAATCTATTATCTAATACCCAGACAGGATGACAACTCTCTGGTATTGAAACAACAGAAACCTGCATGCACATTCAATGATACAGCTAAATCCTAACACAGAGGTGGGATGACAGCCCCTCTAATGCTAAACATTAACAGAACATGAATCAATGCAAACAGGCACAGCCTGGAACAAGAAAGAGAAGTGGAAAGTGAGAAATTAACAGCAAAAGAAGCTTGTATTAGCTGGAAATGAAGACCAAACGTTGCAGGTTACAAGGTAGTTACAGTCTCCAGAAGTTGAACCTTACAACAAGGTAACTTTCATCTAAAACTCATCAATCCCACTACATCTGTTTTTTTTAGTATATATGGTGTTATATTGCAAAATATCTCTGCTACCCATGCGTGGAGGAGCCCATAAATGGCCACCAACCACATTTACATTCAGAAATGGGCCTCTGATACAAATCTGGCTGTGTTGTAAATGGATTTGACCCCTTTGGTGCTCTGCAGTCCTCCTTTGAGCAGGTGGCGTGAAATACCAATGGAACCATAACCATTGAATGCTCTGAACTCCCCAGAGTTGTCCTGCTTCCTCCTCAGCCATACTACTGATTAATTTCTGCTGCTGATCATTAAAACGGCTCAATCATGACTGTTTGGCTTTAAAACAGTGAAACACTGCTACACTATTCATTCCCGCCCATCACTGTTTCAATTTTGGCTTTAAAAGGTGTCCGTCAACCGTTGATTTGCCCTCAAGAAATCGAATGGTTGAGGTGAATATCGGAAGCCCTTTCCTGACTGTCCTTTACGTCCCGATAGAACGACTGTTTTGGAAACGTACAGAGGACACGTGGCATAGTTCTATTGCATCGGGCTCATTTGTACGAAAACCACTTGCTAGGCAAAAGTGGTCCGATAAGGTTGGCGGTTTTCTTTATATTTGAAAACACATAAAACTGCTGCAAAGCACGGGAAATTTTCTTTTGGCGGACCTGAATCATATATATATATATATATATATATATTATGTTTTAGAACCCTTTCGGATCCGAAAACCCATCGCAATCGCACCCGCCAGGCATCCTTTGCATTTCTTTATATTTCATAATACATAGAAAATGTGCCCAAAACAATGACAATGGCTTAGCGCGGACTTGAAATTTTAATAAAAACCATTTATAGTCCCATCGAGTCCGGCCCATAGGGTCACAACATAACTCTTGTTAAAGCCCGCCCCTTTGTTATCGCCGATAGCGATATGCCGATAGCGATATCGGTGATCGCTCATTGCAAACATAAAAGCCCCGATTTCTTTGATAATGCTGATGCGATATTGCTGTGGACCCGAAAATCTATTAAAAAGGATTAATACCGCCGTCGGGTCCGGCCCATTGGGTCGCAAACATAAAAGGCCCATGCTCCATTGTAAATGCCGATAGCGATACGCCGATGCGATATCGGTGATCGCTCATCGGCGATGTCTCATGTCGCTACCGCTGCCTCCCCCGACTTGCGATATGCCGACGCGATCTGGACCGTTTATCGGCCAGATCCAACGGCTGAGATTAATGCGGATCCTTTAGCCTGTAATTTGATTTTTACATGGTTTTTGGGGTATTTTGTATCCATTTTTGGGCATCCTTCTGTGCGCAAACAACCCAATCAGGACTACCTTTGATCCTCAAATGTTGTATTATGTAGCAGAGCTAACACTGGCTCCTTCTGGGGATGAGATCCTCCTTGTGAGGTCTCAAGAACTTGCAGACCAATGCCTTCATACAAAAACAGCTATAAAAAAAACCCTTTCTTAGTGTCCATTGGGCATGGATTCAACTAAGCATACAACATAAAACTGAAAAAGAACTTAATTACAAACATAAAAGCCTGAAAACTTAAACTTCAAAATTTGCCGATTTGCAGGGCAACCAAACTGTTTCTCTTGCTTTCAGCCCGGTCATCATAGATCAGCAGGATTGGATTGATTTGATCCTCTACCTCAAAGGGTTTAGGACATTTGAGCTTGACAGGTAGGTAGGGATCAAATTTCACTCCCTTTCTGTGTATTTTCCTCCTTGGATGTTCTTCATGGGAGCCTCTGTATACTAGCTGAATAATTGTTTCTGGTGTATACTTGTCTGTGTTATCTTTGGTCTGCACAACTAATATGAATGGTGAATCACAGTGTTCTTATGCAGGGGACACAAAGACATCATCTGCTCCAGCATCTTTCATAGAACAATCCTCATCGAAGGAGTAATCCCAAAACTGTGCATCCTTCTCCTTTGTCATCTGGCAAGCTGCCCTTTCAATTTGTGTGGGGACCCACTGAGCAGGTATTAAAACATCAAAACTGAGGTGATCAGTCTCAGCCTTGAGCACTGAATTATGTTCTGCCTCAGTGTTCAAGGGGCAGCAATGAGGGCTTTCCTTTTGAGCAGACAAGGAAACAAAAGATGATGGGGGAAATTCTTCTCCCTTCTTGATTACTGGGCTGGGGACCACAACAGGCTGTAAAATTGGCAGATCTGCATAGTCATGGGAAGTTAAGCTGGCTTCGGGCTCAGATTCTTTGAGGATGAAGGGATCTGCTGCCATCTGCTGCTGCTGATCAGCTTGTTGTTCTGCAGCTACAACAAGCTCACGAGCAGTTCCTCTAGCTATTGCTTCTTCATATGCAGCTCTGGTTAGGAAAGGAGCACCTCCCAAACCATGGACCTCCTCCTTTTCTTCAAACAGATCTTCTTTCATGACTATATTCTGACAAAGGGTCTTCACCCTTTGATCCTCGTTTGCATCTCTGTTTCTCTGCAAAATCTGCAATTGCTCCTGTGCTCCTTTATATAGATTTGGAGCTGGAAGAGAAATGGAACAAGGAGCTCCTGCTTCCTTAGAATACTGCTCAGCCTTTAATTTGGAAACTTCAGAGGTCAAAAGCTCGATCATCCTAGCTAATTTATCAATCTCAGGCTCTGAGGATGATGAGGATTCACCTCCCTGACTTCTGCATTCATCATCACCTTCAAGTCTTTCTGTAGCCATAATATTTTCTTCTAATTCAAAGGCTGCAGCTTGCATATTAGCCAAAGAAGTACATCTTCGTTCTCTTAATAGTAGGCAGAACCTAGAATCGAAGGCATTAGAATAAGTAATCATGGCAGAAGTAGGGGTGGGTTTTATTTCTGCTGGCATTTTGCTGTACAAATGATTGAATCTGATATTGAAATCAGATAGCAGCTCACCATCTTCTCTCTGCAAGTTCCCAAATTCATCATGATAGAAGAGTAGATCTTTATTATTTCCCCAGTGCTTTAAAAATACATCATTCAAAGCATCAATGTCTGCAATGGACCTGGGGGGTAAATCTCTAAACCATTTTCTAGCCTCCCCATCTAGGCTTTGAACAAAAACCCTCATCCAAACATCCTCTTCATTGATATCCAAGTTATCAACATAAAAATAAAATGACTCAAGGTGCTCTTCAGCTGATACTCCTTCTGCACCAATAAACTTTGGCATAAATTCTTGATAATCTCCTGCAGGCATGGCATTTAAAGGTGTAGGAAAGACTAAGGGTCCATACCTAGCAACAATTATTCGTTCTATCTTTGAAAGGGCTTGCTGGCCTGCCATGACTGAGGTATTCTAATGGGATACTGGTAAACTAAGTGATATGAATCAATGAAAAGGATAGCAGAGACCGAGGAGAATGATGGATAGCATAGAATGCTTTTATGGATAGAGATCCGAAAGGAAATGAATAAACGAGAGCTGTATGAATCTCCGAAGGTGAACTTCACTAACAAAGACACATAAAATTCTTTAAGGCTTACCTGATCCTGATGCTCCCGTCTGCAAAGTTTTCTTCAATTAACAATCTTCTCAGGATTAGGCACTGGCCAGCTAGTGATTTCTGAAGATTTCTCCTAGCATGCTTCATGAACTGCGCCAGAACTTCAATGTGGAATCGCCAAAGGATGGCCTTCCTCCAGTGGAGTCGCCAGACAGATGATTACAACCAAAATCTGTGTTCAAACCTTGTCTGTCATCAAAGCTTGAAGCTGTGTCGTCTCCCAGGGAAGCTGAGCTTCGATTCTCTTCTCCCCGTCAACGACGCTAGTTAATGGTATCACCCCAAGAAACTCACCTAGGCTGCATATCGGTGATGCTCAGGAACATTACAAATTCAACCAAATAGTTGGATAAATGGTGGATGAATGAAACAAATGCTGCATATTCAAGCCAGATAACCACTTCTACTATGATTGACCCTAGACATGGGTGAACACCCCCAGACTACAAGGCTTTTAACCACCAACTACTCACAGCTTGAGGATAAGGTGATAATGGAGAAAACTGACCACACTAGCAGATGCACAGGACCCTGTGATGGCCGACTGTAACCAGTTAGGAGGTCTGTAAATCTATTATCTAATACCTAGACAGGATGACAGCTCTCTGGTATTGAAACAACAGAAACCTACATGCACATTCAATGATACAGCTAAATCCTAACATAGAGGTGGGATGACAGCCCCTCTAATGCTAAACATTAACAGAACATGAATCAATGTAAACAGGCACAGCCTGGAACAAGAAAGAGAAGTGGAAAGTGAGCAATTAACATCAAAAGAAGCTTGTATTAGTTGGAAATGAAGACCAGACACTGCAGGTTACAAGGTAGTTACAGTCTCCAGAAGTTGAACCTTACAGCAAGGTAACTTTCATCTAACACTCATCAATCCCACTACATTTGTTTTTTTTAGTATATATGGTGTTATATTGCAAAATATCTCTACTACCCATGCGTGGAGGAGCCCATAAATGGCCACCAACCACATTTACATTCAGAAATGGGCCTCTAATACAAATCTGGCTGTGTTTAAATGGATTTGACCCCTCTGGTGCTCTGTAGTCCTCCTTTGAGCAGGTGGCGTGAAATACCAATGGAACCATAACCATTGAATGCTCTGAACTCCCAGAGGTGTCCTGCTTCCTCCTCAGCCATACTGCTGATTAATTTATGCTGCTGATAATTAAAATGGCTCAATCATGACTATTTGGCTTTAAAACAGTGAAACGATGCTACACTATTCATTCCCGCCCATCACTGTTTCAATTTTGGCTTTAAAAGGTGTCCGTCAACCGTTGATCTACCCTCAAGAAATCAAATGGTTGAGGTGAATATCGAAAGCCCTTTCCTGACTGTCCTTTACGTCCCGATAGAACGACTGTTTTGGAAACGTACAGAGGACGCGTGGCATAGTTCTATTGCATCGGGCTCGTTTGCACAAAAACCACTTGCTGGGAAAAAGTGGTCCGATAAGGTTGGCGGTTTTCTTTATATTTGAAAACACATAAAATTGCTGCAAAACACGGGAAATTTGCTTGTGGCAGACCTGAATCATATATATATTATGTTTTAGAACCCTTTCGGATCCAAAAACCCATCGCAATCGCACCCGCCAGGCATCCTTTGAATTTCTTTATATTTCATAATACATAGAAAATGCGCCCAAAACCAATGACAATGGCTTAGTGTGGACTTGAAATTTTAATAAAAACCATTTATAGTCCCATCGGGTCCGGCCCATCGGGTCGCAACATAACTCTTGTTAAAGCCCGCCCCTTTGTTATCCCTGATAGCGATACGCCGATAGCGATATTGGCGATCACTCATCGCAAACATAAAAGCCCCGATTTCTTTGATAATGCCGATGTGATATTGTTGCGGACCTAAAAATCTATCAAAAATGATTAATACCACCGTCGGATCCGACCCATCGGGTCGCAAACATAAAAGGCCCATGCTCCATTGGAATTGCCGATAGCGATACGCCGATGCGATATCGGCGATCGCTCATCGGCAATGTCTCATGTTGCTGCCGCTGCCTCCCCTGACTTGCGATATGCCGACGCGATCTGGACCGTTGATCGGCCAAATCCAACGGTTGAGATTAATGCGGATCCTTAAGCCTGTAATTTGATTTTTACATGGTTTTTGGGGTATTTTGTATCCATTTTTGGGCATCCTTCTGTGCGCAAACAACCCAATCAAGGCTACCTTTGATCCTCAAATGTTGGATTATGTAGCAGAGCTAACAGGATGGATAGGATATTACATCCCATTCATCCTAAATTTGTAGAGGACGTTACATGGCACCTAAGAAAAGAAACAATGCTTTAGTTTAGGAGGTAATAACTAAATGCCTATTTCTTTCCACATAGGACATACATATTGCAAAAATGATCATGGTGTAAAAATACTACAAAAGGCCTAAATCTTACTAGCATTGTCATAGTCCAAGAATAAAAACCCTTTCAAGTGAAACAAGGTCAGTACCACATACTACAAGAACAAATGACAAATTCAAAAACAATATACTTATTCAATGAAAGAATGACGAATCATATTAGTGCACTTCAAATTTAATAGCTCTTAAGTTGCAGTGTCAATCAAAATTTCTTAGGTTGGATCATAATTAAGTACTCAATGTTGTTTTGGGTCCAATTTGGGGAAAAGGAGGAGCTCTTGGTGACAATGGGATGATCAAGCTTTTCAGAAGGGAGCTCTGCTATACTTTTCAACATACAAGCCATTCATTCTAGTGGAGGAGATATAGAGAATCCTTTAATAAGTACCTTTCCAAGATCAATTTGGAGGAAAATCCATTTTCAAAGCTTAAACATAGTTCTAGATTCAAGCAAGAGTAGTCATTTTTCAAAACAATTATTAATTCCGAAGAAATTGGAGCCAAGCTGACATGTTGACCATTTATTCTTCTACTAGACAAGGAAGCATTTATGAAAAGTCCTTGTCCCTTTGATCCAGTATTTGATGTGAATCTCTTGATTATATATGTAATAAGAGATGTAGTTTATATTAAGGAAAAGGGAAAAGTAGAGGGCATTTAATAATTATCTCTAAAAAACTCTTAATAGAATCCTAACATATTTGAAATGGAAAAGGATAACTCCATCGTTATTTTTTGCTTTAGAAACTTTGCTAATTTCCATGATTGAAGCATGTATTCATGCCTTGAAAGAAGCTCACAAATGCTTTTGATATTGGTTGAAGCAAAGAAAATGTGCAAAGTTACACTCACATAGAGGCATGGAAAAAAAGTATGCGAAGCTTGTTGTCCCAGACTCCAAACAAAGAGTGGACAAAAGGTGAAAAAACCAAGTCAAAAGGTATGTGTAG
The DNA here is from genome assembly GCA_031772625.1 of Pinus tabuliformis. Classification (NCBI taxonomy): domain Eukaryota; kingdom Viridiplantae; phylum Streptophyta; class Pinopsida; order Pinales; family Pinaceae; genus Pinus; species Pinus tabuliformis. The sequence continues at coordinate 431,570,289 of CM062808.1, read as the reverse complement.
CTTTTGTCATAAAGAGGTAGGTGTTAACTCCACACTCTACAACTAAGGCTTTGCGACGCAAGTGACACAAAGGTTTGCATGCAGAACTTTGGATTCAAAGGAGTGGAGCTTGATGCTACATGTCCACTATTACCCCACTTTCTGTACGAGTTACAGGAGATAAAAATAATGAGATACACAAGATACGTAGTAGATACTATTGTTATTCAAATTTAATAAAAAATATTACTATGTCTTCCTCGTCATAAAAGAAACATCTTCCATAAAATATTTTCTCCATGAACCTGATTTAAAATGAATCTCTTTTGTTGACACGCCTAACTGCAAATAGAAACGATGTCGATTGTTGGGTGAAAATATTGTCGTTAATTCTGCTGTAGTATTTGCCCAACTATTTAATTTGTCAACCCTAGGTTCGTAGGCTTACGAAGAACATGCACTATACATGCAGGGTCGAAGTGGAACTAATCTAATCTAAATTACTGAAATTAAATTAATCTAGAAAAGCATTGAAACACTAACTAGGAAAGCAGGAAATTAATCTAGGAAAGCAATACAACATGTGAAGAGTTGAATGACAAACAACATATGTGAGCTCACAACAATAAAGCTATCTCAAATTACATTACAAGAATCAAATGACAAATCATGAAAGTGTAACAATAGAAGAATATGAATCAAAGCTAAGAATCCCCTCATCCAAATTACAAGACTATCTCTCAAAACTCAAAAACTACTCAAACGAAGAGAGAGCACTCTCTTATATACATGAAGAAGACAACCATATCATAATGGCAGATCCACTATTCTCTCAACCACTCTCAACTACTTTCTGTTATGAAACCAGCTCAAGAAAAGATAGAAAAGATAAATCCACGCCTTAGAATTGAGCCTCTTCAAGGGGGCAACCTCCTTTACATTACATAAATGAACAATTCTTGGATGATACAAATGACAAAACCTCCTTTCTATATATAGGAGTCTAAGGAGTCACAATATAATCCAGCCGACCTAACAATAATAATATAAAGCCACAAAAATAACAATAGAGGGATTCTATGGGGCACAGAAATAACAATATGGGGGTAATAGGGGCACAACAATATAAATAGGGGTATAACTACAATAGTAATGGGGTAATCACTAGTATTATAGGGACCCAACATGCCCCTCTCCTTCAAAAAAGTGTTGTCCTCAACGCTTGAGTAGTTCTGGATACTTCTGCATAAAATTCTCATCCTCCCATGTGGAATCTTCAGCGGATAAGTTCTTCCACTTGATAAGATACTCTGAAATTGATCGATTTCGTAGCTGTCGAGTTCTTGTTTCTGTGACTGCTTCCGGTTCCAATATAATTTTTCCTTCCTCGTCAAGTTCTGGCAATATTGTTTGAATTGGGAGCTTGTCACCTATAACCTTCTTTAAACATGAAACATGGAAAACTGGGTGCAATCGAGAAGCTGCAGGAAGCTCCAATTTGTATGCCATAGTACCAATCTTTTGCAACACCTTGTACGGACCATAATACTTTGGTGATAATTTATTATCCTTCTTAGCTTGCTTTAGGGACATTTGCTTATATGGTTGTAGCCGTAGGAATACCCAATCACCTACATCAAAACTTCTTTCACTGCGATGTTGATCTGCCTGTTGTTTCATTCTATTTTGTGCCAACACGAGGTTATCCTTTAAGAGTTGGAGGACTTGTTGTTGATGTTCGATGTGATGTTCCACTGCCTGAACCTTAGAATTTTCTCTTAAATATGATGTGATGGATGGTGGTTGATACCCATAAAGTGCCATAAATGGGGTCATTTTTGTTGCTGTATGGAAGGAAGTGTTATACCACCATTCAGCCAGAGGCAACCATTTGACCCATTGTGTCTGTTTATCAGATACAAAGCAACGAAGATATCCTTCCAAACATTTGTTTACTATCTCAGTTTGCCCATCAGATTGAGGATGATAAGATGAGCTATGAGCTAACTGAGTACCAAGACAAGAAAATAATTCTGTCCAAAAATTTCCAGTGAAAATGGGATCTCTGTCACTTACAATAATCTTTGGGTTTCCATGTAGCTTTTGAACTGTTTCCATAAATGCAGTAGAAACTGTACTGGCTTTAAATGGATGTGATAATGCACAAAAGTGTGCATACTTGGTAAGTCTGTCAACTACCACCATGATGACACTCTTTCCCTCAGACTTGGGTAAACCTGTGATAAAATCCATTGAAACCTCCTCCCAACGTTGGCTTGGAATGGATAAAGGTTGTAATAGACCTGGTGTCTTAATTGTTTCAACTTTATTTTGCTGGCAAACCAAACATTCCGCCACAAACTTTTGAATATCTGATTTAAGGCCATCCCAAAAAAATTCCTTCTTAACCCTGTGGTAAGTTTTTAAAAATCCTGAGTGCCCTCCTAAGGGAGAAGTGTGCAATTCCATAAGAATCTTTTGTTTTAGCTGGGAATTCTTACAGAGGTATAAGCGATCTTTGTACCATAACGAATCATTTTGCCAGCTAAATGTATCAGAAGTACTGGAATCTTGTTGTAGCTTTCGAATAAGTGCCCACACTTCTTCGTCATTCTTCCATTCCTCCCTTGCTTCGTTTATCCAATCTGGTTGGATAATAGAAATGGCACACAACAATGCTTCCACATCCTCATCCTTTCTTGAGAGTGCATCTGCCACCACATTTTGCTTCCCTTTTTTGTAGATGATTTCAAAGTCATAACCCAACATCTTTGTGACCCACTTTTGTTGCTCTTCAGAGGATAATCTTTGTTCTAAAAAGTATTTAAGGCTATCATGATCCGTTTTTACCTTGAAGTGTCTTCCCATTAGGTAGGGTCGCCATTTCTTAAGTGCATGGAGTATTGCCAACATTTCCTTCTCATAAATAGCTTTGTTTAAAAACTTTCCCTTGATTGGACGACTTTCAAAAGCAATGGGTCTTTCATCTTGCATTAGAACAGCACCAATTCCATTTCCTGAAGCATCACATTCCACAATAAAGGTTTTTGTGAAGTCCGGTGTAGCTAAGACCGGTGCTTGGCACATTGCCTCTTTAAGATGTTCAAAGGCCTTTGTTGCTTCCGAAGTCCATGAAAATGAATCTTTCTTCAATAATGTTGTTAGAGGTGCTGCTATTCTCCCATAATTCTTAACAAACTTGCGATAATACCCTGTCAACCCAAGAAATCCTCGCAGATGCTTTATGGATGTGGGGATTTTCCATTCCTTAATGGCTTTAATTTTGCTAGGGTCTACCTTAACTCCTTCATGAGATACAATATGACCCAAATATTCCACCTCCTGGACTCCAAAGAAACATTTGGATCTTTTTGCATATAATTGTTTCTCCTCCAATAGTTGTAGCACCCTGTCAACATGTTCAACATGATCCTTCCAAGACTTGCTGTAGATTAGTATATCATCAAAAAATACTAACACAAATTTTCTAAGGAATGGTTTGAAAATTGAATTCATCAAACCTTGAAATGTTGAAGGTGCATTGGTAAGGCCAAAAGGCATGACCAAAAATTCATAATGACCCTCATGAGTTCTAAATGCTGTTTTCGGAATGTCTTCAATCTTCATTCTGATTTGATGATATCCCGAACGAAGATCCAACTTGGTGAAGTAAATTGATCCATGCAATTCATCAATAACAGGAATGGGGAACTTATCTTTAATAGTGAGCTTGTTGAGCTCCCTATAATCTGGACACATGCGCCATGATCCATCCTTCTTGTGCACCAATACTACTGGAGCTGAGAAAGAACTTTGACTCGGTTGAATTATACCAGCCTCTAGCATTTCTGCAACCATACGTTCAATTTCACTTTTTTGGACATAGGGATATCTGTACGGCCTGATGTTTGGAGGAACACTTCCTGGAATCAGATGAATAGCATGATCATGATCACGCATAGGTGGGAGACCTTTGGGAGTCTCAAATACCTTGGAATGATTGTCCAGGACTTTTTGGAGATCTGGAGAAATAGATGATTCCAATGTGGAAACATCTAGCGAACATAATTGTGCAATTACACCTCTTTGCTCCTTTTTTAGAAGCTTTGTCATGCCATTAGAGCTGATTATCTTTCCTGGTTTCCCTGCAATACCCCTTAATTCAACTTCCTTTCCTTCCACAGAAAATTTCATGAAAAGTTCTTGAAAATTAAAAGCTATTGTACCCAAGGATTGTAGCCATTGGACTCCTAGTACAACATCAGCACCTCCCATTGGAATGGAAAGCATTGGGCTAGTCAATACATATTCTCCCATGGATAGCTTGATATTATGGCACTTTCCAGAACAATTTATTGTTCCTCCATTTGCAATCATCACTTGACACTCTGGTGCTGGATATAGGAAGCAATTCAATTCTTTTGCTACCCTACAATGAATAAAATTGTGGGTGCTTCCTGAATCAATCAACACTATTACCTTTTTCTTCTTGATTTGTCCTTCTATCTTGATGGTTTGAGGAGTGGTAATTCCCGCCAATGCATTACAAGATATGGTCGGATTTATTTGTTCTTCATCTAGGCTTTGTTCCTGGAATATATCCTCTTCTTTTGACCTTTCTTGCTCCTTTTCTTCTTCCTCTTCACAATCTATGTAGAATAATTTCTTCTCAGCACACTTATGACCTTTTGTGTATTTGCTATCACAATTGTAACAAAGCCCTTTTGCTCTTTTTTCTTCCAATTGTTGTGGTGTCAACCTTGTAGGTTGTGGAAGACTATGGGCAACAACACTTCCGTCTTTATAGTTGTGAATGGTATGCTTCCTAGTTGCCATAATTTTGCTTTCCATTTTTCTTGCTAACCTGAATGCCTTCTCTAATGAATCAGGTTCCCAAAGGCGCACATCATGTTGGATATTATCCTTTAAAGACCCTATGAACACATCAATCCTATGCTCCTCTGGAATATCTTTTACCCTTATGTTCAATTTTTGGAACTCCTCAATGTGCTCCATTATTGAACCCTTTTGTTTGAGACTTATCAATTGGCTAAAAAAAGTGTTGCTTTTTGTATCCTCATAATGTGCTATCAATTCTTCCGTAAAAATTGCCCAAGTGATAAATTGTTTACGAGAACAAAGCCATTGATACCATACAAACTGATTTGGTTCCAAATATAAAGTTGCCATACGTACCTTTTGTGTGTTTTGCACATTATTGAGATCGAAGAATTGCTCCATCTGTAATATCCATGTGGCGGGATCCTTGCCATCAAACTTCCTCATATCGATTTTTGGAACATGGTGAGTCTTCGATCCAACATTAGAGTCTATGGAATCATGATTAACATTTCTTTTGTTCTCATCATGAGTTTCCTTTACTACCTTTTCACCATTAGTGACCCTTTCTTGTAGCAACTTCTTCAATTCATCCATCTTATCATCCATGCCATCAATTTTAGCGTCCATGCCATCCATCTTAGCTTCCATGCCCTTTATCTTAGATTCCACGCCATTTACCTTAGCTTCTGTTAGCTTTTGTGAGCGTGACATTTGTTGCACTTGTTCTTGTAATTTTGATATATCATGTAGCATTTCTTCCTCTTCTTCATGAGTCATGCTAGAGCTTTCAGGTTCCTTACTAGGTGTTTGCATTTTCTTTCCTCGGGGCATCAGTTACCGATAATAATGCTTTACTATGCCCTTTGAATTCCGTTAAACCAAGCTTACACAAAAATTTAAAAAAAACTACACACCTTTTTTCACTTTATAGAAGCCTGATATTGAATCTGATGTATCTCTGTAATTTCGGATCATCCAATTCTGAAAATACTACCTGTAGTAGCCTTCTACGTCCTCTTTCCAATGCCACAAGTCTGAGCCAAATTGGATTCTCCAAGGAAGAGTTATGTGAAATCTCCCACAGTGACTTGCTTTTAGACTAGTTCAGTAGAGCGAACTTGTACGACGTGCCACGAGTCACTGTTTCAACCTTTGAATCTGAAACACACATACAAGAAACTACAGTCTGTCCTCTTTCTGTACCTTTTTACGAAATTTCAATCCGATCCTCAGAGAGAGAGTTATGATGATTTTCCCCAGGTCACCTGTTTTGAATGTAATTCAGGAGTCTGCAAAAAGGCCAACTTCCTCAGATCATATCTCCGAAAATATCACGCAAAAAGCTCTGAAATTTGGACCCAAGGTTCAGCGCCAATTCTTCTCAAATGGGTTTTTTTTGAGACTTCTGAAATGTCACAGAAAAAAAGTTATAGCGAAAATGCCACGATGACCTGTTTGGAGCAGCGAAACCCTAGAATCCAAAGCTCTGATACCAAATGTTATGAAACCAGCTCAAGAAAAGATAGAAAAGATAAATCCACGCCTTAGAATTCAGCCTCTTCGAGGGGGTAACCTCCTTTACATTACATAAATGAACAATTCTTGGATGATACAAATGACAAAACCTCCTTTCTATATATAGGAGTCTAAGGAGTCACAATATAATCCAGCCGACCTAACAATAATAATATAAAGCCACAAAAATAACAATAGAGGGATTCTATGGGGCACAGAAATAACAATATGGGGGTAATAGGGGCACAACAATATAAATAGGGGGTATAACTACAATAGTAATGGGGTAATCACTAGTATTATAGGGACCCAACACTTTCTCATTATTACAAGATATGATCCCTTCAAATCCTCCACACATCTCTGACATTTCTTGGATAAGATATGCCAACCAAATCCTCCATGATATTTTTCTTAGGAATAGGCTTGAATAATTATCGCCTTAAAATGGTGGAGGAGATATTTGAGAAGTCTCTTGGAATTAATCCTTCACATATCTCCTACACATTACAAAGCTCACATATTCTTGAGATATATATGAAAACATGTATATTTTCTAATATTTAATCATAAATTCACTTATAATACAAAAATGAATAAAGTGGTAAATAAGAAGGTGAAACCCAAATGTATTTATGAAAATGATATGATGAAAGGTTAATGGGATGATGAAATGTAAGGAATAGTGAAGGGAGAGGTGGATGAAAATACGACATTTTTGAGTCCCAACATCGATGGGCCAATTTCAGTTTAGAAAATTCACAATTAGTTTCAATTGTAAGATCTCCTATTTTTAGTTCAGATTTCAGTTACAGGCAATGAAACAGGACTCGCCGATCAATCATGATTAATCATGAGTTGGAATCTGCTCGCTCTCCAAACGATCTGATCTAAATATTTGTGAGTCTAACTCACATTGACCAAGTTTAACTCATGGTCAATGCAAGTTTGACTTGAGACTTGTCGATTAAAGAAGATTCCTGCGATTGATTCCAATTTATTCGATTTTCAGCCTTCACTCGATGAGCATGATTTTTTCAAGTTTAGGTATGCCGCATAGCTAAAAACTAAACGTTATTCATTCCAAAATTTATTTTTCATTTCTCAGGCCCAAAACTCATACGTCGAGACCTTTAGTAATCAATCACTACTCACTATTACACAGTCCAGACTCAATATCGGGGAACCGCTAAGGTGAGCCTAAGTCCAGACTCCATATCGGGCAGTCGCCAATATGTGCTCTATCCATACTCCATATCGACCCTCGAGCAGTCCTGCATCACCTTCAACGTGTGTTACCTTTAGGCTTAGCCACTTCACTATTCAAAAATTGAGGTACATTGGAATTTGGCTTAAATAATAGGTATATTACTATATTGAAGTTTCAATGTCATTTTCAATGGAAAGTTTCAAGTTTCACTGTTCAACAATCGAATGTTCGACGTATTCCTTTGGTTATGAATTTTCAACCCTATAAATGGGGCTTAAATAGATTTAAAATATGCACTAAGAAATGGTTTCATACCAACCATCAACCAAGTCATCAAGCATTCCTTCCTTGGTCGATGCCTTTTCGACTTCAAAGGCTTTAACCATGCATTCACAACTTTGGCTATTTTTGTTCTTCCAGAATCTGTTATTGATGTATTGGTTTAGTTGTCTTATGCTACATGAACTTCCAAATTCAAGATTAAAATGCAATATATGTTGATAATATTTCCTTTAGGTAGCATTTCCTTGTATATACCTAATTGTGTTTCAAGATCATAATGATATATTAGGTCAAAATGTGCTTGTGTTGCTGGACAGACTCCTCTTTGATCCTTAACAAAACCTCATATCCTTTAAAACCAACCCTCTTTTTTGCGAAGTTATATATGGCATTTTTAATTTTAATTTTTAATTGTATTTTACAGGAGCCAAATTAAATAGAAGGCACAACTCCAAATCTAAATAGAAGCCGCAATTTAAACACAAGTCCAAAACAACAAAAATGCTGGGGGAGAAGGACTTTGCTTGGGCTGATTTTGACAAGATTTTTGGAGACTCTAAACTCCTTTGTAAATTTTGCAAAGTGAAATGTAGTGAAGGAATTTATAGATTCAAGTATCACCTTGCACAGATACCCGGCCATGATACAGGTCTCTGTAAAAACGTTGATGAAAATGTCAAACACCAAGAAACCTTGGCCATTGGTATGTTGAGTCAGCATAATGCAAAGAAAGGAAAGCAAAAAAAGGAAATAGGAACTCCTGGAGTTGACAATTTTTCTTCCAGTACCCCATTGTCATCTCCCTCCGTTGAATCCTCAATGCAGTTACCAAGTTTCTTACACATGCCTCCAAGTCCAAGTCAAACTCAAGGCCAAATGAATCCTCCTGCATTCAACATTGGAGGTGGAAACATAAACACTTTTTTTCTCCCTGCACAAACCCAGTTCCCAACCTACCTTGGATACCACTGGTTGGAAAAAAAATATCCATAGTCAGGCAAGGAAGGCCATTGCTAACTTTTGGTACTATTCTAACATACCTTTCCACTGTGCCATAAGTCCTTATTGGCAAGCTATGATTGATGCAGTTGCTGTTGCAGGTCTAGGGTTCAAAGCTCTTTCATTAGAGAGCATTAGGAAAAAATTGCTATTAGAAAGTGTTGAAGATGCCATGCTTGTGCTCTCTGAGTTTCGTTCATCATGGGTAGAAATAGGTTGCACGATCATGAGTGATGGATGGATAGATTAGAGGAATAGAAAATTAATAAATCTCCTTGTATCTTGTCTAGTATGTTGAAATGGGCAACAAGAATATTCCAATTTAATTTGTCCTTGAATTAAATTGTGAATTAAAATCGAATTTAGTCTTAACAGCTACTTGGAAATAATATATTAATTCATTTTGAATTAATTAGTTGGAGAAATTCAAGTTAGAAGTCTTTCTGAAGTCATGCAAGAGTTATCCCTTAAATTAAGGAGATAAGATTGAGTTATATTTAAGTTGTAATTAGTTAACTTAGTTTACTGAGTTAAGTCCAGTTAAATTAGTTCCAAACTGTTTGAGGAACTAATGGTGAACTAATGGTGAGTTAACAGTCAGTTGATGCATGCATGCACTCAACTAGTGCTACTCCAGTTAACTGAAGATTCCCTCATTAGAAGCTCATGCATGTCTATTCTGAGAAAGAACTAGTTGAGATTAAAGTCAAGGAAAATGTACTATCAGTTCCATGTGTTTTCCTATAAAGAAAACTCATGCATGCATTCAAGGCATCATTCCTTGAGGATTGCGGAGTTTTGACAATATGTGAGATTAGAGTGTTCCACTTGGTGAGGTGAGAATCATCCCAGAGGAACAACACAAGGAAATATGAGCTTGGAGGACAGAGAGGAATGTTGGAGAGTAGCCAAGATTGCCTGTGAGCATCTGTGAGGATTGTACTGAGAGCTGGCTAGCTGTGAGAGCTAAGGCTTTGTATAATTCCTATGTATTTCCACCTTGTATGATAATACAGATAGTGGGGTTTTAGCTGAGGCTTTCCCCAAAGTATTTTCATGTGTATTGTGCATTTATTCTTCTTCTTCTGGTTATATTATTCAGTTTGATCTTTAAGCTTCTGCAAATTGATAGTAGAAGTAGGTTATAGTATTCTGCTTTGATTTATATTGCATTATTGGGTTAACCTGCACCAGATTTTCTACATGGTATCAGAGCTAGATTTGTAGAAATTTTCTACATGATATTAGAGCTGTGAACAGTATACTGAGAAGAGAATTTGAAGTTTGAAGTTCGGGGTTGTAGGTGCAAATCGAATTAACACCATAATTCAAGGTTGGCCAATGGCGTTCTATGGCTTGAGACTTGAGTATGCCTTGGAAGGTAGCTCGAATTACATAGCATGGAAAGATAGAATGGAGGTTGTATTAGAAGCCAATGGCTTAAATGAATTCATTGATCAAGAAATCCTTGAGGGAGTGGAAGAAGTGTGCAGCGAAGGCAAGATGGATCATCCTTGAGGGAGTTTGAGACCATATTGTCTCGAGTCTCCATGGGAAGGATACTCCATTTTAAATGTGGAAGACATTGAAGGACCTCTACCAGAATAGTAGTGACTAGAGGAAATTGGTGCTCAAGGATGCTATTTTGACATATCTGAACAATCTCACCACTTGTAGAGATGAGCTTGGCAGTGTGGGAATAACTACTGCCATTGATGATATGGTGAGCCTCGCTCTCCTTGGCCTTCCAAAGAGTTGAAATAGCTACTAGGACTCTGTGAATGGAAGGGAGAAACTATTGGATTGGGAACAGCTGTGGTTGGATCTTATGCAAGAGGAGATCAGGAGGAGCACACGAGATGGTTCTTCATCCAAGAATGATGATGAAGAAAATCTGGCCTTAACAAGTAAGGAAAGGAAAGGGAAGGGGAAGGCTTCCCATTTCAAATCGAATTCTTCTCATGGAGGGAAGAAGGGTGACATGTCTAAAGTAAGATGCTTTAATTGTCACAAGATGGGACATTATGCGACTAATTTCCCATCGAAGAAGTCCAAGAAGGGATCCTAGGAAGGATCAGAAGGTGAGGCATTAGCCTCTTAGTTTGAAATGGATTTCACCCTCATCGCATGCATGGTGTCATTGATGATGGGTTGTGTCTGGTATCTTGACAGTGGAGCCTCATTCCACATGACCGGTGATAAAAAATTATTCAGTGACTTGGAGGAGAAAGACCTCAAGATGTGCATAGAGATGGGTGACGATGGAAGGCATAGTGTTTTTGGAGTGGGCATGGTTTCTTTTCATAGGGAGCATGGAGCTCCTCTCACCTGACAGATGTGAAGTATGTGCCTAGACTAAAGAATAACTTTGTATCGGTCGCGATGTTGGAGGACAAAGGCTACGATGTTGTATTTAGTAAAGGAAAGGCATTCCTAAGACACATAGCCATGGGTCAGACCAAAAGGATAGGGATTTGGGTGAAGAATCTCTATAAACTAGAGGTAGATGATTGTGCAGCATTGAGTACGAAAGAAGAATTGGTGCAAGTCCAAAACATTGGTGAGTTGTGGCACAGGTGGTTGGGCCATTTGCATCATGGGGCTTTGAATATAATGCAATAGATATCTACAGGACTTTCCAAAGGTAAACTTGAGCAAGTTGACACATGAAAAGTTTGTACCTTGGGAAAGTACACCAAGTCTTCCTTTCATGATTGACACAGTCGAGCAGAGGCTATCTTAGAGTGAGTTCATATTGATGTGTGTGGACCATTCTCGATGGAATCCACAACGAAGAAAAGGTATTATGTGATTTTCATTGATGACTATTCTCGTAAATGATGGATTTATTTCATGTAGAAGAAGGATCAAACTTTCACCAAGTTTTGTGAGTTCAAAGCTTTGGTCGAGAAAGAGTCAGGGAAGAAGATCAAGGCCTTGAGAAGCGACAAAGGTGGAGAATATGTCTCTCAAGAGTTTAAGGACTTCTGTGCAGTGGAAGGAATTAAATGAGATTTGACGACACCTCATAATCCACAACAGAATGGGGTGGCCGAGAGGAAGAATAGAACTATTGTAGGGGTAACACGGGCAATGCTGCATGACCAAGGCCTACCACTTCACTTGTGGGCTGAGGCATGCAACACAGTGGTCTATTTGTAGAATAGAAGCCGACATCGCATACTTGGGATGAAGACACCAGAGGAAGCTTTCTTCAGTAAGACATCGGATGTGGGTCACTTCAGGATATTTGGCTCATCGGTATATTGCCATGTGATAAAGCATGCATGGAAGAAGCTTGAGCCAACAACAGAGTTGGGGATATTTGTTGGGTACACTGATACACCTCACAACTATCAGGTGTACTTGCCTACCAATCGGAGGATAGTGGTTCGCAGAGATCTCAAGTTTGACAAGCAGAAGGCCATGCGAGTTTCCCTTGAGAGGGATCTCCAACTACATGTTGTGGAGGAACTATTGGGTCCTAAGGAGGAGGAGCCTCATACTAATGCGGAGCAGCTGCATGCAGAGGTTCTAGGAGTGGAGACATCCACTCAAGCAGAGTCTTCCAGAGATGGAAGGAAACGCACAAGAGAAGGTGACAGATTGTTGGAGGATGCGAGAGAGAATGTGGGAGCACCATCTTCTCAGCGCAGAGAGGTCACCTGAGAGGTACACTGGATACTTGGCCCTTGCTGGGGAATGTGTTGAGACCGAGCCATCTTCCTTTGAGGAAGCAGTGCAATAGCCGATTTGGGTTCATGCTATGGTGGAGGAGTATGACTCCATAGTTCGTAATAGTGTTTGAGACGTGGTTCCAAGACCGAAGAAAAAGTCAGTTGTGAGTCCCCATTGGCTTTACAAAGTAAAGCAAGCTGTTGATGATGGGAGGATCATGTTGCTATAGTATATTTTGACAGAGGAGCAAGATGCTAACATTTTTACAAAGGCATTGTCAAAGTGTAAATTTGAGTTCCATAGAGACAGGATCGGGGTAGCAGATAATCCCTTTCTTGTTGAGAGGGAGTGTTGAAATGTGGCAACAAGAATATTCCAATTTAATTTGTCCTTGAAATAAATTGTGAATTAAAATCGAATTTAGTCTTAACAACTACTTTGAAATAATTAATTAATCCATTTTGAATTAATTAGTTGGACAAATTCAAGTTAGAAAACTTTCTGAAGTCATGCAAGACTTATCCCTTAAATTAAGGAGATAAGATTGAGTTATATTTGAGTTGTAATTGGTTAACTCAGTTTACTGAGTTAAGTCTAGTTAAATTAGTTCCAAATTGTTTGAGGAACTAATGGTGAGTTAACAGTTAGTTGATGCATGCATGCACTCAACTAGTGCTACTCCAGTTAACTGAAGATTCCAACATCAGAAACTCATGCATGTCTATTCTAAGAAAGACCCAGTTGAGATTAAATTCAAGGACAATGTACTATTAGTTGCACAGTTTTCCTAGTCAAGGCATCATTCCTTGAGGATTGTGCAATTTTGACAGTGTGTGAGATCAGAGAGTTCCACTAGGTGAGGTGAGAATCATCCCAGAGGAACAATGCAAGGAAATAGGAGCTTGGAGGGCAAAGAGGAAGGTTGGAGAGAAGCCAATATTTCCTGTGAGCATCTGTGAGGATTGTATTGAGAGTTGGCTAGCTGTGAGAGCTAAGGCTTTGTATAATTCCTATGTATTTCCACTTTGTATGATAATACAGATAGTGGGGTTTTTAGCCGAGGCTTTCCCCAAAGTATTTTCATGTGTATTGTGCATTTATTCTTCTTCTTTTGGTTATATTGTTCAGCTCGATCTTTAAGCTTCCACAAATTGATAGTGGAAGTAGGCTATAGTATTCTGCTTTGATTTATATTGCATTATCGGGTTAACCTACACTAGATTTTCTACACACTAGGTACAATGTTTCTCAAATCAGTGGATGCCTCAGACAAGGTTAAGACAACACAGCTTATTTGTGAAATGATGGAGGAAGTCATTCAAGAAGTGGGAGAAGAACATGTTGTATAAATTGTCACCGAAAATACAACTAATTATATGGCTGCTGGTAGACTTTTTGAGATTAGGCATCCCACTATTTTTTGGACCGACTGCGTTGCCCATTGTATAGATTTAATGCTTGAGGACATTGGTAAGCTTCATTGGATACATGAGGTTGTGGAGAAGGAAAAATCCATAACCAAATACCTATACAACCACATTAGTGTCCTAAACACCATGAGAAAATACACTGAAGGTAAATAAATTGTTTGACCTGCAGTGACTAGATTTGCAACAAATTTCATATCTTTACAATTTGTTGTTGAGTAAAAGATAAATCTGAAGAGGATGTCCTTGGGATCTGAGTGAATGGCATCTAAAAATTCCAAGACCCTTGAAGGCATTGAAGTTGTTGCACTTGTGTTTAATGACAGTTTCTAGAAAGATGCTAAAGAGATTATTGTTGTGATGGAGTCCCTTGTTAGAGTTCTTAGGTACTTCAAGTCTTTTAACTTTTTCATGTTTTAAATTTCATTTCAAGCTTCTTTTTATTTTCAATGTTTCATATTAATTTAAATTTGAAATCTTGAACTTTCAGGATGGTTGATGGTGACAAACCCGCTATGGGTTACATTTATGAGGCGATGGATCTCACAAAGGAGGCCATCAAAAGAATATATGGGGATGAGAAGGCAAAGTATATGCCTCTTTGGGACATTATTGATGCACATTGGGATAGGAAATTGCATTCCCCCTTACATGCTGCTAGGTACTTCTTAAACCCATAGTATTTTTATGATAAGAGCAAATTTAATGAGGATGGGGAGGTTCACAAAGGACTTATGACATGCATGGAAAGGTGCTTCCCTAATCCAAAATTTCAAAATCATGTCTTTTCCCAACTATAGGATTATAGAGCACCACCTAAATTATTTTCCTATACCAGTGTTATACGAGAAAGGTCTAAGGTGTTGTCAGGTACCCTTTGAGGCTTGAAGGCTTTATCAGTTCATTAAATTTGTTTAAAATTTATTTTGTATGTTAAATGTTTTATTAAATTTTGTTGTCTTTTTAAGTTTTTACTATTTAGTATTTAGTACGTCTACTCACGAACCCTTGCCACTTGCTAGGTCTTTGGTGGCAAAAATTTTGTAGTGATACGCCAGATTTGAAGATATTTTCCATTCGGATCTTAAACCAAGCATGCAGTGCTTCAGGTTGTGAGTGCAACTGGAGCATGTTTGAGAAAATACATTCTAAGAAGCACAACCGATTGACACAAAAGCACTTAAATGACCTTGTATTTTTCCATTACAATCTACAACTTTGCAACAAGAAAATACTAGGTGAGAGCTTGAATTTGAAGGTTTCATAATCTGATTTGGAATTTAAAGCTTAAACTTTAAAGTTCAAAGTCAAACTTAAATTCACATTTCATGTCTCATCATAATGATAGATTTGGATCATTCACCAATAGACCTTGAAGAGATAGATTTGCAAACTACAAATGCAGCAGATTGGGTCCAATTAGAGGAGGCTCATCTTTTAAGCCTACATGACTTGAAGAACTTTGAGAGTCAAGCAAGCAGAGGAGTGGGAGGAATTGCTTCTAGTTCTCACTCTTAAGAGTCCTAGACTCTTAGTTACTGATTTTTTCTAATTAGTATGTAGTTGTTTGTAAACTTTTAGAAGCAGTTGCTTCTAGTTCTATGTACTCACTAGTTAGGAGTCATGACTCAGTAGTTTGGATCATGTTTGGACTCATAACATATATGAGATGCTTATTCATTCATGATATTTTGGACATCTATTGATATTATGAATTGTTTGGACATGGATTTACTGAATATCAATGAATATATATATATATATATATATATATATATATATATATATATATATATATATATATATATATATATATATATATATATATATATATATCCGTCTGTGCGTGTGTGTGTGTGTGTGTATTTTTATTTATTGAATTCACTGATTTTTTCCCGATTTTTTTTTTTTTTTTTTTCCCAATTTTTCCCCAATCTGATTAAAACTCTTAGCTCTTTTGCCTCACTAATTTATTGTCTATTCCAAGTCTGGTAACATTGGTTACAAGTTTCATTCTTCACTTATGAGTGCTGAGGTGTGCTAGAGAGTGCCAATGCATGCTGAGGAGTGTTAGGGAGTACTAGGACAACACAAGGGAGCACTAGGTCAAAATGCATGGAAGTGAATGAATATGAGGGTGTGTTGGGGAGTGTCAATCAGTGCTAGTTGTCATGCCAAGGAGGGAGTGACAAGGTATGCTAAGAACGGGTAAGGCATGCCAGGGAATATCAAGGAATGTTAAGAAGTGCTAGAGTGTGCTAGGTAGTGCTGGGGTGTGCTAACATGTGCCAAATAGTGGCAAGGAATTCCAGGTGCTAAGACATGCTAGGATGTGTAGGGTGTCAGAGTATGCCAATATGTGTCAAGGAGTTTCAAGGAAAAAAAAGGATTAACCAAGCTAAAATGAAAGGAAATGAACACATAAGAGGGTTAACAAGTCGAGACTTTATCTTTTTCAAAAGGGGCATGCTAGTCACACTAATAATATGTTCCAATACATGCCAAGCGCCAATGTGTGCCAAGTGCTAATTTTTGTCAATGCAATATTATGCCAAGGAGTTCCAGGGCATGCTGGGGACTACAATGAATACCAAGACATGATAGGGGAGTGTTATGCTATGTTATGGCATGCCAACATGTTCTTTGGAGTCCTACTCATGGCAAGATGTTCTAGGTACAAAGATGTTCCAAGACATGGGAGGTGCCAAGGAATGTTAGTGTATTGTTCCAAAGCATGTTAAGGTGTGCCATGAGTGTTGAGGAGTGCTAGGTATCTCTCATTAATAGAATTGACAGAGCTTGATTATGTATTAAATAATATAGTTCCTATACGCACTGGTGGAACTTTATTTAAAGGAAATTTGCTAGATAATAAACCTAATAGAGATGAATCATGTGTTGACTCATAGGAAGACTATATTCTTATGACTTGAGGGAAATGATACACACTAATTACTTCTTAACAAATTGATTAGCTATTATAACCACTATGACCTTGGACACACAATGAAAAAGACTCCACAAAAATGGTATTAAATCATTACATTTTGACAAAAAATATAGTAACAGGTACATAACATCATCAAAAACTCATTGGAATGATCAATGATGACGAAAATTTTTTGACCGTCGCCAAAAGTAACCAAAAAGAGCATTGGTGAGGGTCAATAAAAGATCGTCACTCAAAGTGTCACCAAAGAGAGAATTAGTGATGGGCCTTTAATGACCCTCACCAAAAGTTTCACCAAAGAGAGAATTAGTGATGGGAAATTAATGACCCTCACCAAAAGTGTCATTGAAAATGGATTTGCTGACAAACCTTAAAGGACCATCACTATATACACTTACAACAATGATTTTTTAAAGACCATCACCATATGCGACATTGGTGATGGACCTTAAAGGTTCGTCACAGGCATGAAGCATCATCAAAAACTCATTGGAATGATAAATGATGACGAAAATTTATTGACCGTCACCAAAAGTAACCAAAAAGATTATTGGTGATGGTTAATAAAAGATCATCACTAGAAGTGTCACCAAAGAGAGAATTAGTGATGGGCCTTTAACGACCCTCACCAAAAGTGTCACCAAAGAGAGAATTAGTGACGGGCCTTTAACGACCCTCACCAAAAGTGTCATTGAAAATGGCTTTGGTGACAAACCATAAAGGACCATCACTATATACACTTACAACAGCGATTTTTTAAATACTGTTACCATATGCGACATTGGTGACAGACCTTAAAGGTCCGTCACAAGCATGACCATCACCAATGACCTTTTTTCTTGTAGTGCATTTTACACATGTACCCATATAAGACAAAATAGGGTAGAGACAACTTCACAGCCTAACAATACACAACACTATGATGTTGGAGTTTGGGAGAAGTCTAGCTCAACAACCTTCACTTGCTGCATCTCGGTCACATATTGGTGCCAAGCTTGAAACTGTGTGATGATGTCCCCAAACTGCGTAATGGTGTCTTTCTAGAAGCGGACTCTATCCTCCATGGCATCTGGGTACACTATCTTGGAACTTATGTCCAACTCATTCTGAAGCATGAGCAACATTGTTCTGACTTTGACATGACCACTGATGAAATTATGCATATTCTATCTGTTCAACTCCAAGTCTTCCCTTGTGGCATTCTGTCTTAGCTGCTCCAAGTACTCTTCGACCTCCTGGTGAAATTGGTTCTTAGATTTGGCTTTGGTGAGGGAACTGATTGATGGGATCTGGTGTGTTCTCACAAAGACATCCAAACTACTGAACATCCATACATATGAGGCCTGAATGCTGCTAATGAATGAGACAAGTTACTTGTTATTTTGAATCAACATTCAAACCTTCACTTTCTCTAGCTCTACCAATGGCTTCATTTTCTTCACTAAGTCAAGTGGGCCCCCTTTGTACTGCATTGTCCACTCTTGCACATAGGAAATGGAAGCTTGTATGTTTTTGAGAGTTTTAACAAACTCTTTTCTATACTATTGTAAGCCATGCAAATGGAAAACTGCTTTATGTACAATGAGAAACCCATCATAGAGCTTCTGCATGGTTTCTCCAAGTGTTGATACTTTAGCAAGTATCACTACTCTCATCTCCTCTAAGTAAACCTATGAGGAAACTGCATTTTGTGTTACTTCTCGGAGATGTTTTGCCTCTTTCCTGACAACCTGCAAGTTTTGTTCCAGTTGCTCATTCTCGGCCATCAAATATGTAGTTTTTAACCCTGTATAGAAATTAGCTGCATACGAATTCTAAAAACAGAAAATAAACAATGGCGAGAGAATAAAACATAAAATAAATATACACAAAGATTTTCCCCTGGATCCCAAAACTGGGACTACCAGATTGATTTTTCATTATGTTCCTTTCAATGTTACGATACATATATATACATGATGAAGCATCCGTAAACCCTCGATTAGAACATAACCATAGTTCCCTTGACTGGATCTATTAAACATCATGGATAATAAACCATCATGCCCAAAACCATGTGAGAAATCCATATGCACAAATCCATAGGTAGGTCCACCCACCTAATATAGGGTCCAAAACATTTATTCCTGGTGCACTACCCTAGACCCCGTTCAGGTGGGCTATTGCCCCCTTGCATACCCCCCAACAGGGGGGCAATTGCCCCCCCCTGTGACCCAAGGTTTGGGCATGCATGGGGTAGTCGTGGCAAGAATATAACACAACACAACAAAATACTGGACTTTTGATCTTATTGCTCCTACTCAGGCCAAGTTGGCTTAAAAAATGGAATTTTGTCAGACCAGGCAGTAACTCCTCAAAACAATTCATCTATTTCATTTAGGTTGGTGTTTATCATATACATGAGGGAGAGACTATTCATTTCATCTCTCGATGACTATTCATATTATCTATTATTTATTTGCATCATTTTCAGTTATTCACCCAATCCTGATGATTAGGTGTCAACATCCCCCCCTTAATCTAAAGGGATGTTCGTGAGTCCAAGCATCATTCTGAATCTTTCAAGCTTTTCTCTTCCAAGCGCTTTGGTGAAGATGTCTGCAATTTGCTAGTTCGTGGAACAATGGCAGAGATGGATTGTTTTGGCCTCAACATGATGCCGAATCAGATGATATTTAGTGTTGATGTGCTTCGTTCGATCATGGAACTTTGGGTTCTTGGCCAACTTTATTGCAGAGGTATTGTCAATCATGAGTGGAGTTGATTGTACTTGTTTTACCTGCAAATATTCAAGAATTTTCCTGAGCCACACAATTTCTTTTGTTGCCTCAGTTGCTGCCACGTATTCTGCTTCTATTGTGGAATCTGCTGGAACTAATTGTTTGTGTGATATCTAGGAGACAACTCCTGATCCAAGACTCATAGCATATCCTGAAATAGATACCCTAGTTTCTTTGTCTCCATCAAAGTCTGAATCAGAGTATCCAATCAAGCTGAAGTCGTCCACCTGTGTATACTTGATTCCAAAGTCTTGAGTTCCCTTCAAGTACCTTAGAACTATATTTGCAGTAGACCAATGTCCCTCACAATGCTTTTGCATAAACCTGGAGAGGATTCCAACAACAAACGAAATGTATGGTTTGGTAGTAGTTAGGTAGTTGAGACTTCCTACAAGCTGTCTATACTTTGTTGCATCCTCAAATTCTTTTCCTTCAATAGATGTGAGCTTTAAGTTTTGTTCCATTGGAGTAGTAAGAGGATTGCATTCCGTCATGCCAAACCTATTCAACAGGTCTCCAATGTACTTCTTTTGAGAAAGAAATATGGACTTCGGATGTTGAGTTACTTCAATACCAAGATAGTAATGAACATAGCCCAAATTAGTCATTTCAAAAATTTTCCCCATTTCCTTCTTTATGGATGCAATGTATCTTTCATTGTTCCCTGTCATCAAAAGATCATCTACATATACCACAAGATATACAACTGCTTTGCCAACTTTCTTGACAAATAAAGTTGCATCATCAATATCATAATGTTTGAAATTGAGTTTCAGAAGATGCTCAGTTAGTTTTTCATACCAGGCTCGCGGTGCTTGTTTGAGGCCATACAAGGATTTCACAAGTTTGCATACTTTATGTTCATGTCCTTTCACAACAAATCCTTCAGGCTGGGACATAACAACATTCTCTTTTAGATCTCCATTCAAGAAAGCAGTTTTTACATGCATTTGATGGACTTTTCAACTGTTCTGAGTTGCTAGGGCAAAGAGTGGCTGGATGGTAGCGCATTTTGCTGTGGGGGCAAAAGACTCCTCATAATCAACCCCTTCCTTCTGTGCAAAACCTTTTGCCACAAGCCTGGCTTTGTGATTGTCAAGTGAGCCATCAGCTTTATACTTGTTCTTGTAGATCCACTTGCAGCCAATTGGTTTGGTTCCTAATGGAGGATCAAACAGCTTCCAAGTGCCATTCTTTATGAGGGCATCATAATCCTTTTGCATTGCTTCTTTCCATTCATCATGAGAAGCAAATTATTTGAAGGAAGTTGGTTCGAAATCTGTAGACAAATTCAATTCACAATCATATGAAACATCCATATCAACAGGTGAATTAGAGTCATCTACATCACCTCCATTTTGCCGGTTTGAATTTCTAGTTCCTGTCTTTCCAACCTCATTAGGATGAACATTTTCAAGTGTCTTTATTAGCCACTTTGGAGGACCTTTCTCAGATGGTCTAGGTTTCTCCATTGATTGAGTTGGGACTGAATCAAGATTGAGTCTCCCAATTCTATCAATCACATCACTTAAAGAATCATCCGTTGTTGGAGTTTCATGCGGGGGAGAGAGTTCTTCAGAAGAAGATCCCACATGTTGATCTAGTATAACAATCCCCCCTTCAAGATGTGGAATCTAATTATCAAATTCTTGAAATGATTTTGCATTTGTGAATCTATCCAAGAGATCAAGTTGCCACTCAACAACATTCTCAGTTTTGGATGATTCAAGAAAAATTACATCTCTAGATACAAAAAACTTTTTATTGACTTCATCATAGAGATGATATGCTTTGGAGGTGTTTGAATACCCCAAGAAGATACACTTACGACTTCTTGCACCAAGTTTGTTTCTATGTACCTTTGGTATCAAGGTATAACAGATGGAACCAAAGACCTTGAGATGCTTTACCGAAGGAACATGCCCATACCACATTTCATATGGAGTCTTGTTTCTAATAGCATTAGATGGACATCTATTCTTTATATATGTAGCACATAGAACAACATCAAGCCAAAACGTTATCTTTACATTTTTGAAGAAGAGCATGGAGCGTACCCTATTTAAGATTGTCCTATTCATTCTTTTAGCTACACCATTCTGTTGGGGATTATAAGGTACAGTTGTTTGATGTTTGATCCCGAGTTGGCGAAGATAGTTTTCAAATTCATTTGATGTGTATTCTTTTCCATTATCAGTGCGAATAGACCCAATATGAGATTGTGCATCATTTTCAATCCATTTATGAAAGTTCTTGATTGTTTGAAAAGCATCAGATTTATTCTTCAATAAATAAACCCAACACATTCTGGTGTAGTCATCAATAAATGTCATCATATATTTATTTCCATTTGCAAAGGAACAGGCATTGAACCACATAAATCTGAATGAATGAGTTCAATTTTTCTATGTGCTCTTGAATATTAATCATGAAAACACTGTTTGCTATGCTTTCCTAGAATTCAAGCATCACATTGCTTAAATTTGCTAGGAATTGTAGGCAAACCAGCAACACCATTTTTCTTCAACAAGCGGAGGCTGTCCTAGTTCAAATGTCCAAATCTAGCATGCCATAATAAACTTGATGGAAGTGTACCTTATTCATAATGAGAATTGTATGAGAAATGTTGTGTATGAGCAGAGGTACCTTACAAGTTGAGAAGCCTTTCTTCTTCTATTCCCCTCATGACAAGTGAGTGGTCAGATGCTTTTCTCATCTCAAGCTTGCCATCAAACATATGAATGGAGTGACCTTGCTGGCGGATGTGGATCAAGGATAGCAAGTTTCTCTTGAGCTGTGGGAGATATAGAATATGATGCAGAAGAAAGTCTGGAAGACCAAGAAATTTAAGCCTAATTGTGCCAAGCCTTGCTGGCTTGATTTTTGATTCGTCTGCAAAGCATACTACTCCATCAACATTGTCAGTAAATTCTTCAAAAAAATCTTTTCTATGAGTCATGTGGCAAGTTGCTCCTGAATCAAGAAACCAATCATTTTTCCAAGAAGCAAGTGAAGCATTAAATAAATCTTCATTTACTCCAATATTACATTGTGCCACAACATAGTGAGCGGATTCAGGTGCTTTACCTTTGTCTGTGTCATTAGTTTTACGTTTCTGTTGGTTTCTTTGGTGCTCAATTTTGTCCCATGGTAACTTGCATGTAGAGGCATCATGTGATCCATTTCTTTTGCAGTGTATGCAGTGCAAATCTACCTTTTATCCTTGAGAGTGTCTACCCCCCCTACCTCTGAAATATCTTCCTCTTCCTCTTCGACCACCTCTTCCTCTAGAAGAATCTTGAGCAGGATTCTTTTCTTTATGAGCAAGGCACACAACCTCTTTAGAAGATTCAGGGGCTGTCTTCTTTCCAAAAGCTTTCTCTCTTTCAACAAATTTTTTCACAAGAGAGTCAAAGGTAATATCTTTGAGATTTCCATTTGCTTGTAATGACTCAAGATAATTGGAGTAAGTAGGATAAAGTGCCTTGAGAAAAGCGATAAGAGGAATATCCAATTCAACCTTAGTGGATTTGATATCATGCATTATAGATTTTACTTCGGATGCAAGAGCAAGAGGATCATTATTTTGTAATTCAAGAGTGAAGAGTTTAATCATGATTTGAACAACTTCAAGTGCAGAATGTGAGTCATAGAGTTCTTTCAGCTTTTGTAAGGCTTCGAAAGTAGTTGAAAATGGCGAAATATGGTGACTCACCTCTTCATTTACAGATGTTGCGATTAATGCATAAGCTTTGCTGTTCTTATTTTCCCAAATGGCGAGCTCTTTGTCTGAGGTAGGCTGTTCTGGCTCTTTCTCTCCGTCTCCAATTCACACTCTCCACAACTCATTGAAAATGAGGGTGTGTTTTATCATGTGGGACCACTCAGGATAGTTCTCTTTGCCAGTGAGAACTATTCCCATAATAGATATGATTGAATGCATACTATAAAAAAAAACTTCTGCTGGCAAAAAAATCTGTGTACTATAAAAAATACTTCTGCTGGGAAAATGTGCTTCAAAAATTATGCAGCCTTATTCTTTCTTCTTCATTTAATATACAAATATCAAAACTATATTCTATGTGTATAGAATATCACCATTTTTTTTTGTATTACAATACTATCATAACTTGAATTCTGATGTAATTCGGAATTTGCCAAAAATAAATTGGACGAATGCTTTTCTCATAAGTGAGTGGTCAGATGCATGAAAGCTCAAATCCTATGCATTACGCTTTGATACCATATACCATACTTATTAAGTTCTTCATAAACTTTAACGCACAAAGGAATATATAAATTGTACCATAGTTATGGGTCCACCAATATTCATCCACGCTATCACCAATGTACAATAAGACTCACTGTGTGTATGCCAAAAATTTTGCAACAAAGAATATGGAGAGGTGAGCCTCCAACCAGATTCACGATCTCACGCTTCAATGCACAAAGAGGAACTAATAAACTCCCTTCAATGCATACGAACCAGCACCATTCCACGCACAACGCAACATACACCTATGTATAATTTCAATGCTTCAACAACATTCGGCTCTCATAATAATGTTCACAACATTCTGTTTCAATGCATCAAAGGCATCATACGAACATCACACCACATCGATAACTTTTAGAGTAGCTCGAATCAATGCAACAAGGTATCCCACAGAACAACGTTCGCATAAGAATTCAATGCATTTCACACCGTATATTTTCATATGTCCAAACCGTGGCCTCCGAATCACAACAGAACCCTTACCCCAACATAACAGTTTGGACACTGACGCAGTGAGACAATGTTTATAGTGGAGACAATGTTTTCAGTGGAGTATAGGATACCAAACGTTTGCAGTGGAGACAGTGTTTGCAGTGGAGACAACATTTTCAGTGGAGTATAGGAGAATATAAAACATCTATGACACCGACGTAGTGAGACAACGTTTGTAGCAGGTCTCTTGATAGAGGGTGCATACTTGACAGAGGGCGCAAACAATAACAAAAAACATATATGACACTACTTGGGGTAGGCTTCAGGCAACCAGGCAGAATATAGGCACGAAATTGACACTAGGAGTTACACAAAAAACTAATGTCAGGAGCTAGCTCTAATACCATGTCAGACCAGGCAGTAACTCCTCAAAACAATTCATCTATTTCATTTAGGTTGGTGTTTATTATATACATGAGGGAGAGACTATTCATTTCATCTCTCGTTGACTATTCATATTCTCTATTTACATCATTTTCAGTTATTCACCCAATCCTGATGATTAGGTGTCAACAAATTTGGATGCTTCCTAGTGTTTGACACTATCACCCTTTCTCTAATGAATGTAGGTGATGTGTGATCATCCAGAAAGTGTTTTCTCCATGATTGTACAATCCTCCTTTAGAACTCATCGAATGATAGATTGTACACATCCATTACTGGATCATCATCAAGGACAATAACATCCCCTTGCTGGCTCTGGGTTGGCTCTGCTGCTGGAGGTGGTGGAGACTAAGGGATGACCCGTGCTTCTCTCAGAATCAGATCAACATCTTCATTTTAAGGCTCTTTTTCCATCTCCATATTTGTTACTTCAATCAATTTCTCAATCTGCTGAGCAATCTCCTGATCTTGCATATGTTCACCTTCCTCCTTAGATGCTGGTTGTTCCTGTTGGAAATATTGAGGGGGGGGTGAATCATTATTCCTTTTCAATTGTTATTTTTACCAGTTAAATCATTTATATTTAGAACACAAAATGAACAATAGGAGTAAATGATTTTATTAATATAATCTTTACAATAAATCAGGTACAATATATATAAGGCTCCAACCTGTTGCCAAGCACCAACTTGGTCTTTTGTGAGGCTCCAACCTCTAGGGCACCAACCCTATCTTGTCAAGGCACCAACCTTGTGTTTAGGAGCATCAACTCCAAGGACACCAATCCTTCCAATTTTGAGGCACCAACCCCAAGGGCTCTGACCCTATCTTGTCAAGGCACCAACCTTGGATTTAGGAGCACCAACTCCAAGGACACCAATCCTTCCAATTCTAAGGCACCAATTTAGGTTTTAACCCCATACAAAAATTACCTGCATACGAAATCTAAAACACAAAAAATAGCATAACACATATACACAGAGATTTCCCCTGTATCCCAAAATCGAGACTACCAACTTGATTCTTCATTCTTTTCCTTTCAATGTTACAATACATATTTATACATGCTAACACATCCAATAACATGGACCAAAAACCATCGCGTCCAAAACCATGTGCGAAAAATCATGCACAAAACCATAGGTAGGTCCGCCCAACCTAATATAGGGTCCAAAAACAAAATTTTCCGGGGCGTTGCCCTAGACGCCATAGAGTGGGGTTACTTGCACCCCTCAAACCCCCTGTGACCCCCCCGCTATGCAATCGACGCAACGAAGGGGGGTCTCTGCCCCCCCTCTAACCCCTTGGTTAACTATGTGGGCTAGTCGTGGAAAGAATATAACACAACCCAACATTCTCCCATTTGTTGTTTTCTTTCCACAGGAGGCCACAAGAGAGCTTAGTCATTTATCCAACCCTGCAATGCCCATTGTTTCTCTACACCAAGAGAACTTCTCAGAGCTCACAAATTTTGTCAATGCATCTATAGTATTCTTCAAAGTGTCCACCTTTACCAGCAACACCTTTTTGTCTTCTATCATATCCCTCACAAAGTGATACTGAACATCAATGTGCTTTGTCTTTGAATGATATGTAGGGTTATTTGCTAAGAAAATTGCACTTTGGCTGTCACAGTCTATCCTTATAGCTCCCTGTACTAACCCCATACTGGAACACAATCAAACTGATTCCTTGCTTGCATGAGTGGCTGCCATGTATTCTGCTTCTATAGTTGATAGTGCCACTATAGATTGTTTCTTACTCATCCAATTGACTGCACCTCCAAATAGGTTAAACACATACCCTCTTGTATATCTTCTCTTATCCATATCTCGAGCCCAGTCTACATCAATAAAGCCATGAATATCCAACAGTTTGTTCAATCCTTGTCTTCCTTGGTAGCACAAACCATAATCACTAGTGCCACACAAATACCTGAAAACCCGCTTCATTGCTGTCCAGTGATCCTTCCCTGGTTTTGACATAAACCTGCTCAATACTCCCACTGCATGTGCAATGTTTGCTCTAGTATAGACCATCGCATACATCAGGCTACCAACTACACTTGCATATGGAACACGGGACATGTCCTCTTCCTCTTCTTGTGTCTTTGAACACTGTTCAGCAGATAAATTTACACCTACAGGAATAGGAACCTTCACTAGTTTACTATCTTGCATATTAGACCTTTGCAATATTGTCTCGACATACTTCCTCTGGTTTAACTAGAGCTTCCTCTTTGTCCACTCTCTTTTAATTTCCATGCCCAAAATATAGTTTGCAGCACCAAGATCTTTCATGTCGAATTTGGAGGAAAAATGGGTCTTCAAATCCTGGATAATTTCTTTGTCATTTCTAACCAGCAACATATCATCCACATACAAGACCAGATAAATAACACGGTCACTAATTAATTTAAAATACACGCAGTGTTCTGCTTTGCTTCTGGTGAAGCCAAGTCCTCGTATAAATGTATGAAATTTCTGATACCACATCCTTGGTGACTGTTTTAACCCATACAAAGACTCCTTTAACTTGCATACCATTTCTTTCTTACCCTTCACTGCAAAACCTTCAGGTTGCCTCATGTAGATCTCCTCTTCTAGATCCCTGTGAAGAAATGTTGTCTTCACTTCCATCTGTTCTACCTCAAAATAAAAAGCAGTAGTAATAGATAAAAGTGATCTAATAGAAGTTACCTTGGCAACACGAGAAAAAATATCACCAAAATCAATTCCTGACACTTGGGAATAACCTTTTGCTACCAACCGAGCTTTGTATTTCTCCACCTTTCCTTCTGCATTTGTCTTCTTCTTGAATACCCATTTGCTTCCAATGGGTTTCCTTCCAGTGGGAAACTCCACCAGATCCGAAGCCTCATTTTTGTGCAAAGATGCCATTTCATCAACCATGGCCTCTTTCCAGAGTTTTCCATCCTCTGAATATACTGCTTCCTTCACAATTCTGGGATCATCATCAGTAATAGATAAAGCAAAATTTGAACAGAAAATAAATGGACTATACCTTTCTGGCTGGCTTCTTTCTTGAACTGATCTTCTCACACCCGGAGTTTGTGGCTCTTCATGTTCTGATTCCTCCTCTGCTGTAGAGTATGATTCTTCCTCCTTTAGCTCAAACTCTATCTTCTCAGGTTCCTTTGGTTCGACTTCATATTTAATAACATATTTTACTTCTTTGAACACCACATCTCGGCTATACACAACCTTCCTTGTTACTGGGTTCCAAAGCTTATAACCCTTTAAACCATCCTTATACCCAATAAAGATGCACTTTTCAGATTTACTATCCAACTTGGTTCGTTTCTCCTTTGGAACATGTACATATGCATCACATCCAAATACCCTTAGATGTGCAAGAGAGGGTTTCTTACCAATCCATACCTCTTGTGGAGTCTTATCCTCCAACGCTGATGAAGGTGATCTGTTGACTAGGTAACATGCTGTCACCACTGCCTCTGCCCAGAATTCTTGTCCTAACCCGGCACCACTGAGCATGCTTCTTGCCCTTTCCATTAACATCTTGTTCATTCTTTCTAAACTTCTTTTGCTCAGGTGTGTATGGAGTAGTCTTCTACCGTGCTATACCTCACTTCTTACAGAATTCTTCAAATTCCTTACTACAAAACTCTTCACCGTTATCTGTCCTCAACACCTTTATCTTCTTCTCTATCTGGTTTTTCACCAGAGCCTTAAATTCTTTAAACCTGTCAAATACTTCAGATTTCTTCTTAAGGAAATATATCCATGTATTCCTTGAGAAGTCATCTATAAATGATACATAGTACACAAACTTTCCCAGTGATGGAACCTTCACAGGTCTAAACACATCATTGTGCACAAGTTCTAATATCTGTTTCACCCTCTTACCACCAGAGGGGAAACTCACATGATTCCGCTTCCCATATACACAATTTTCACAGAAATCAAAATCCAAAAAGCTATTACTCATACCTTCTACCATACCTTTACCATGAAGTATTCAAAGGCCCTTCTCTCCAATATGTCCAAGCCTTTGATGCCACAACATGGTCTTCTCTCCAGAGACCACTAGATTTTCTGCTTCACGTTCAAGAACCATAGAGCTGTTTCACCCATCCACAACAGTGCTACCTTGCAGCTTGTACAGAGTTCCAATCTAAAATCCCTACATAAATACAAGTGCTCCCTGAATCATCTTGCAGGTATCCTTATCGAACACTGTTTTTACACTTGCATCATCCAACTTGCTTACAGAAAGCAGATTTCTGGCTAATGCAGGAATATGCAGAACACCCGGAATTTTTCTAACCCTTCCACCTTTCAACTTCAACTTTACTTTTCTGCAACCAATGATTCTAGCCTTCCTATCATCCCCTAAGAAGACATCACCACCATCGTATTTCTCATACTCACAGAACCACTCTCTATGGGGAGTGAAGTGAAAGGATGCACCTGAGTCAATCAACCATGCCTCATGATCTACATGTGTACTTGAGGAAGCCAAGTACACATCCCTACCTTCATCTGAGGTGGTTTTCACCTCTGTAGAAGGAGCATCATTAGATCCCTTTCCTTTATCAGGAGCTTAAGATTTACAGTCCCTTTTGTAGTGCCCTTCCTTTCCGCATTTCCAGCACACCACCTTTACAGGTTTTCCAGGAGATTTAGATCTCCCACTTGATGACTTGTTTTTGTTTTTGTTCTGGGACCGTCCTCGTACAGACAAGGCATCACCATTCTGACTCTCCATATTTTTATGTCTCACCTCCTCCATTATCAAGGATGAGACAATTTCATCAAATTGCAAGGCAATTGTATTGCTACCTATTCCAGTAACCAGAATATCCCACGAATCTAGTAGAGAACACAACAAAATGATGCACTTATCTTCATCTGAAATTTTAATATCAACAGATAATAACTGACTTACCATAGTATCAAACGCGTTCAGATGCTCTACCACCGAGTCTCCATCTTTCATCCATGGTTATACAACTTTTTCCACAGGAACAGTTTATTCACTAGAGACTTAGATTGGTAAAAAGTCCCTAACGTTTCCCACAAAGCCTTCACCGTAGCTTCCCCTGATACATTTAGCAATACTGAATCTAAGACACACAATCGTATTGTGCTCTTTACCTTACGATCCAACTTCTTCGATTCTTCATTGGACACTCCCGTTGGTTTAGTACCCTGATCTACCGTGATCCACTGATCTTTATCCACCAACAGATCCTCTATCTTGAGTTTCCATAACTCAAAACTCTGACCATTAAATTTCTCAATCTCTATCTTTCCACTACTCGCCATCTTCTTTTACCACCAGAATCACTCTCGCAGATCTCCCACTGAGCAGGGTCTACCACAGGCCCGGGTGAAACCCCTTAGCAACAAAGGTGTCCCCTTAAAGCCAAAACAACTCTAATACCAAATGTAGGTTTTAACCCCGTACAAAAATTACTTGCATACAAATTCTAAAACACAGAAAATAAACAATGCGAGAGCATAACACATAAAACAAATATAAACAAAGATTTTCCCCTAGATCCCAAAACTGGGACTATCAGTTTGATTTTTCATTCTTTTCCTTTCAATGTTAAAATACATATTTATACATGCTGAAGCATCCAATACCATGGACCAAAAACCATTGCGTCCAAAACCATGGACCAAAAACCATCGCGTCCAAAACCATGTGCGAAAAATCATGCACAAAACCATAGGTAGGTCCGTCCAACCTAATATAGGGTCCAACCCGCTGTGACCCACCCACTACACAATCAGCGCAACAAAGGGG
Source organism: Pinus tabuliformis (assembly GCA_031772625.1). Lineage (NCBI taxonomy): Eukaryota > Viridiplantae > Streptophyta > Pinopsida > Pinales > Pinaceae > Pinus > Pinus tabuliformis. The sequence goes on along the minus strand of CM062808.1, from coordinate 431,539,679 downwards.
GGGCTCTGCCCCCCCTCTAACCCCCAGGTTAACTACGTGGGCCAGTCGTGGAAAGAATATAACACAACCCAACAACATACCTCAAGGGCACCGACCCTATCTTGTCAAGGCATGTTTTGATTGTATTACACTGCTCTCAAAATCTTCTTCATTGCGTTCTGTCAATCTACAACTTCACTCCTACATCAATGACAACATGTATTCATATGAAGGAGTCTTCACAACTCTTCATATTGCCCACACAAAGTCTTCAAAGTTACCTATTACTGCCGCGATATCTTACTTCCAAGAAACAAACTCACAAACACTTCAATGCTGGAGCTGTCTACTGCTCCCTTCAAACGATGACAGATGGAAATTTATTTCCTTTCACAGAACTGTTCTTCAAATTGCGTTCTATACTTCTTCCATAGATTAATTTATCACAGGTCTGAGCCTTTCAAAGATTAACCCAATCAACAAAATTGCTTCATCCTTTGGCTTCCTCCTATCCTACTAGACCTTCGGCTTCCTTCTGTCTTGCTGGACCTTCATCTTCCTTCTATCCTGCTGGACCTTCGACTTCCTTCTTCTTCCACTGGACCTACCGGCTTCCTTCTTCACTCGCTCTCGGCTTCCACTTTTATTTGCTCGACCTTTGGCTTCCTTTTTCACTCGCTCGACCTTCGGCTTCCACTTTCGTTCACTCGACCTTTGGCTTCTCGATCTTCAGCTTCCTCTATCTCTTCAAGTTCATGAGTTGTGAACTTATTTATACTCTGCTTTTATGCCTGAGATCAATGCTCAGAAGTGAAGCATTTTAACTTGTTTTTATACGAGTTTCACCAATACTCAAAAGACAAGTTCATTTGAAAGGAGAGGCCGACTTATGGATATTCATCCAATTACTCATAAACTTGTTTTATTTATGGAGGATTTCACAGGAGAGACTGTACCAAAGGAGGTCCCACATCCACGTCATCAATCACAATCACAAATTTTGGTAGTCTGCAATCTCAACTCTTAACATCACCGATATTCACACTGCCAATGAAACAGATGCGATATAATATTAAACCATCATCAATAGATCCATCAAGTCCACATCTAACATCACAATCAGCTGTCGGGTTCACAAGACTTATCGCAATCAGCAGTCCGATGGTGTCAACCCTTATGATTTGCATAACTTCCCCGATACCTGGATGTGATATTACATGAAGGTATATTCTATGGAGCTATTGGGTCTGCACCTTATATCACAGTCGCAGTTTTTATTGTGACATCCCTTTATGACTTGTGATATGAAATTTTATATGGTGGATGCGATATTGTATTATGGTGTATTGTAATGAAATCATCAGGTCCGTAGTACATATCACAATCGGTGGATTTGGGGCTGTGATACGACTTTAAAAACTTGTGGTATTGTGGATGCGATATTTCTTTAGGGCGTGTTGTAATACACTGATCGAGTCTGCATATTATATCGCAATTGATGGTTTCCAGGACTTCGACCGACACACAGATTAAAACGGCCTTAGCCGCCGCAGTTGACTGTGATCTAAGAGTTGAATATGAGATCGATGGCCAGGATTGAGTGTGAGACTTCAGCCACGACCGAGGAAATCTGTACTTTCCTACCCCCGTAGTTGCTAATCACCATCGATCTAACATATCTGTCGATTTGACAATCCAGATCTATTCCTCCGCCTTTCTTCTTCCGCAAGCACTTGGGTTTGATCTCCATCGTTCATTTCTTGACTCCATTATATTGCAATCGTGGGTTTGAGCACTATTTACATTACTTAATATAATAGAAAATGCCGATATTATATACTGATGATATGATTTCTTCGATAACTCTGTTTATGCTCCTTCGCTATTTTGTTCCTATCAGTTCTTCTTGGGCATATATTACATGCGATACTTCCAATATGGATCCTCCAATGCTTTCTTTTTTACTCCTCTGATATCGCTATTGCTCTTTGTTCTTCCTATAGCACTTACCCTTGGGCATATGCGATAACCTGCTTCCTTGATGGCTTCTGATGAACTCTTCCTCTTATTCTTTAGCTTCATGGCTTCTCCTCTTTACGCTTTCTCTTTCTCTTCTGATGGCTTCCGATATCTTTCCTCCTTAGTTCCACTATTTCCATTATGTCTGTATTCAATCCTTGGATCCTCCATGAGCAGTATTATGATCAATGGGAATCAATGGGAAAACACATATGTCACAAGAATTTTCCATCACAAACACCACCATATTGACATCAATGACAACCTAGATTAACAATCTCCCCCTTTGTCATTAATGGCAATATTCTTCTTCTCTCCCCCTTTGACATCAATGGCAAAGGGGTGCACAAGGACTCCCCCTGTGGAACTGCTCCCCCCGTCAAACTGCTTCTGTTCTTTATGAATAGTATATTTTTATGGGTATGTTACTCCCCTTGTCATGGTGCTCTTATTTTTTCTCAAGATAGAAGGATTTCTGCCTCATCATCAATTAGCACATTATCCCCTCTTCATGTCTCAGAACTTCTTCATAATGCTTTCAACAATGTTTAAATATGCTCCACTTGAATGCTTCAAAATAGACTCCAAATAGTCATACACCAAATGTCGAAGTCCAATATATATATTTTAATGCTTCTACACCGTATTTTTTTGTCTCCACAGTCAAAATTAAGAGGCCTTCACAGTACAAATAAAGAGAAAATGCCACTGAAATTGTCATTCTCACTATCTTTCTTCAAATCGCTATCTTTCTTCAAATCAAGATTCCTTTATATCTCTATGATTCTCATTAAGTTGCTAAGCTATATTCAACAACACAACATTCTCCCCTTTTTTTAATATGTAATCCTTGATTGTCTTTTAAATTATTTCTACTGGTTGATAACTTTTTGTAATGCTTCAATTATGCTAGATTCTTCCAACTACTCTTGCTTCAAGCTCCATTCCCAGATGTGTATGTTTGTTTGAAGGTTGCCTCTATTACTGTCCATGATTTACCTATTCTCACATCATATCCCTAAGTCGAGACATTCAACTTCTGTAATACCAACAACATAGTTATTTTCCCTATTTCTCTAGCATTGGATGGCCTTCTCTGCTGCTACAATTTGTCCTTAGTGATCAAGTGGAAAACGTCTTCAACAACAGTCCAAAGAATGGTTACAAGATCATTTTCTTCATTGTAGTGCTCCTGAGAAATGATCTTTATCAAAGAATGATTGTTAATATAGCTCATCAAGGATTTCATAAGGACCCTTTCACGAATAGCTTCTGCAATAATGATCAAGAATCACAGGCTCCCCCTAACTGTATGCATCATCTCTTTTGGCAGAGTCTTCCCATCAAATGCTTAGATTGTCGAAGGTCGGGTCAACAACATGTGTTGTTGGTTGGAGAGTTCAAGGGACTTTTGGATTGTATTTGCTTCCTTCTCCATACTTGTGTATCTTTCTTATCTGGCATAGTTCTAGCTTTAGAAGGTGCCCAAATCAAGTTACAATTACATGCCATATGAACAATGTTATGACACTTGAAGCATTCTATGTTGTTCATGAATAATAATTCATGATTTCTTCTGGTGAAATTGCTTCTCGGAGATTGACGGGGATCATTATAAGCCCTACAATCTTTTGCCATGTGTCCAAAGTTTTTACAAGAATAACATTAACCAAGAAATAAACTTTGGTACCTGGGAGAAGAAGGTTTCCTTGATGTACTTCTGGAGTCTTTTTGCCTTGAGATCCTTTGATTATAACCATTGCTTCTTGCGTCCTTAACATCATTTTCATTTCTTCTTGGAATAGGATTTCTTTCATTGTTTCCTTGACTCTTATCCTTGCCTTTGCTGGAACTAGGAGCATCAACATTTATTTTTGGATTCCTCACATCTTTGTTGTTTGAAGTATTATCATTTTTTCTTGAGGATTCACCTTCATAGCCAAGACCTGATTTATCAAATGGATATCTTTGATGGTTGAGAATGTCATCCAAGGCTTGAGAGCTCTTCAAGATTTTGTCCGTTCCTTCAACCTTTTTTCCTGAGGGAGACAATCTCTTCTTCCAATCTTTCTCAATCATTATTCTTCTTAGCAATTTGTTTCTCAATCTCTTCCTTAATACATATTGCTTCATTTGCTTCTAATTTAAGGGAGATGATATCTGACTTCATTTTGAAGATTTCTTCATTTTCCTTCGCTAGACTACTCTCCATTTATTCGTTGATCCTTGTAGCTTTACATGTTTCAGCCTTGAGAAGGTTGATGTCAGATTTTAATTTGAAGATTTCTCCATCCTTTGCTTTTAGTTGACATATCATGGTGTTTCTCTCCTTTTCTGCTTCATCAACCTGTCCTTCTATGATTTCCAATGCTTCCATTGTCTTCTCAGCTCCTTATGCTTGTTTCCTTGCTTCTTCTAGTTGTGATCTAAGGGAGGAGACCTCTTCCTTGTATTGACCAATCTCTGCTTCAAGTTTGTTCAAGCTCTGGTGCCTTTGTTCAAGGTGGCTTGACAAGTTATCTTCCCGTTTCTTTGCTTTATCCAATTGATTTGTCATGGATATGCCTTCTTCATGATGATTTCTTTTGCTTTGATGAAATTCCTTCTTAAGCTTGGTAAGCTTTTCATCCCTTTCTTGTACTTGAAGCTTGACAAGGTCAACTTTCTTCCTTGTTTGGTCTTGGTCACCAGCTAGTGCTTTCTTATTAAGTTCCTTGTTTTCCTTTTTCAATTTGATAATCTCTTCCATGGCAGCGATAAGTTTAGTGAGAAGATCTTCTTCAAAATCTTTTTCATTCTGTTCATCTTCTAGGTCTTCTTTAGCCTTGATGTCATCATTTTGATTTTCAACTTCTATGATGGGTTTTGGATTTCATTCTTGGTTTCCATCATCTTCTTAACTAGTGGTCATGGTCAAATCTCCTTTTGAGTGAAGGTCATGAGGTTTGTCCCATATACCCTTTGCTAACGAACATTTTCCTAAATTGTTCTTTATAGAATTTGGTAGCCCATTCAAGATGGCCTTCATTGCTTTTTTATTTTACTCCTTGGATTCTCCATCCATCACACTATCAATAATCACTGATTTCAAGATTTCAATGCCTTGAGTATTTAAGAAATTCCTCATTCTTGCTTCCCATATATCAAAGTTTCCATTGAACCAAGAAGTCTTCACAAATTGATTGACTTCGATTTCAGTGGTTGAGGGAGACATATCTTTAGGAGGATTGGTGACTTTCTTCCTTGGATTTTCCATTTGTGTTCTAATGATCAACATTCAAGCTATTAGGCTTTGAGTGAAGGTACTGGCTCTGATAACAATTGTTGGAAGTACTGAGGGGGGGGGGGGGTGAATTAGTATTCCTTTTCAATTGTTATTTTTATTAGTTAAATCATTTATATTTAGAACACAAAATGAACAATAGGAATAAATGCTTTTATTAACATAATATTTACAATAAATCAGGTACAATATATTTAAGGCTCCAGCCTATTTCCAAGCACCAACTTTTTCTTTTGTGACTCTCCAACCTCTAGGGAACCAACCTTATCTTCTCAAGGCACCAACCTTATGTTTAGGAGCACCAACTCCAAGGATACCAATCCTTCCAATTCTGAGGCACCAACCCCAAGGGCTCTGACCCTATCTTGTCATGGCACCAACCTTGGATTTAGGAGCACCAACTCCAAGGACACCAATCCTTCCAATTTTGAGGCACCAACCCCAAGGGCTCCGACCTTATCTTGTCAAGGCATGTTTTGATTGTATTACACTGCTCTCAAAATCTTCTTCACTGTGTTCTGTCAATCTACATCTTCACTGCTACATCAATGACAACCTGTCTTCATATGAAGGAGTCTTCACAACTCTTCATATTTCCCACACAAAGTCTGCAAAGTTACCTCTTACTGTCACGATATCTTACTTCCAAGAAATAAAATCACAAACACTTCAATGATGGTGCTGTCTATTGCTCCCTTCAAATGATGACAGATGAAACTTTATTTCCTTTCAAATAACTATTCTTCAAATTGCGTTCTGTACTTCTTCCATAGATTAATTTATCACAGGTCTGAGCCTTTCAAAGATTAACCCAATCAACATAATTGCTTTGTCGTTTGGCTTCCTTCTGTCTTGCTGGACCTTCATCTTCCTCCTGTCTTGCTGGACCTTCATCTTCCTTCTGTCCTGCTGGACTTTCAGCTTCCTTCTGTCCTGCTAGACCTACGACTTACTCCTGTCCTGCTGGACCTACGGCTTACTTCCTTCTCACTTGATCTTCAGCTTCTTTTGTACCTTCATCGTCTGCTGGACCTTTGGCTTCTTGACCTTTCGACTTCCTTCTTCTTCTGCTGGACCTTTCGGCTTCCTTCTTCGCTCAGTTGACCTTTGGCTTCCACTTTTGTTTACTCGACCTTTGGCTTCCTTCTTCTATCTCTTCAAGTTCACGAGTTGTGAAATTCTTTATACTCTGTTTTTATGCCCGAGATCAATGCTCAGAAGTGAAGCATTTTAACTCATTTTTATACGAGTTTCACCAATTCTCAAAAGACAAGTTCATTTGAAAGGAGAGGCCGAATTATGGATATTCATCCAATTACTCATAAACTTGTTTTATTTACGGAGGATTTCATAGGAGAGACTATACCCAAGGAGGTCCCACATCCATGTCATCAATTGCAATCACAACTTTCAGTGGTTTGCAATCGCAACTCTTAACATCGCCGATATTCACATTGACGATGAAACAGATGCGATATAATATTAAACCATCATTAATAGATCCGTCGAGTTCGTAACTAATATCGCAATCGGCTGTCAGGTTCACAAGACTTATCACAATTGGAAGTGCGGCGATGTCAACCCTTATGATTTGCATAACTTCCCTGATACCTGGACGCGATATTACATAAAGGTATATTCTATGGAGTTATCGGGTCCACACCTTATATCACAATCGCAGTTTTTATTGTGACATCCCTTTATGACTTGTGATATGAAATTTTATATGATGGATGTGATATTGTATTATGGCGTATTGTAATGAAATCATCGGGTCCGCAGTACATATCGCAATCAACGGATTTGGGGCGGTGATACGGCTTTAAAAACTTACGATATGGTGGATACAATATTTCTTTAGGGCATGGCACTGATCGGGTCTTCATGTTATATCACAATCTATGGTTTGCGGGACTTCGAATGGCACACGGATTAAAACGACCTTAACCCCCGCAGTTGACTGTGACGTAAGAGTTGTATATGAGATCAATGACTAGGATTGAGTGCGGAACTTGAACCACAATCAAGGAAGTCTGTACTTTCCTACCCCCGCAGTTGCTAATCACCATCGATCTAACAGATCTATCGATATGACGATCCAGATCTATTCCTTCGCCTTTCTTCATCCGCAAGCACTTGGGTTTGATCTCCGCTGTTCATTTCTTGACTCCATTATATTGCAATAAGGGGTTTGAGAAGTGTTTACATAACTTAATATAATAAAAAACACTGATATTATATACTGTTGATACGATTTCTCTGATAACTCTGTTTATGCTCCTCCGCTGTTTTCTTCCTATCGATTCTTCTTGGGCATATATTACATGTGATACTTCCAATATGGCTCCTCCAATGTTTTCTTCTTTACTCCTCTGATATCGTTGTTGCTCTTTGTTCTTCTGATACTTGGGCATATGCAATAACCTGCTTCCTTGATGGATTTTGATGAACTCTTCCTCTTATTCTTTGGCTTCATGGCTTCTCCTCTTTACTCTTTCTCTTTCTCTTGTGATGGCTTCCGATATCTTTCCTCCTCGGTTCCACTGTTTCTATTATGTCTGTATTCAATCCTTGGATCTTCCTTGAGCAGTATTATGATCAATGGGCATCAATGGGAAACCACACATGTCACAAGAATTTTCCATCACAAACACTTCCATATTGACATCAATTACAACCTAGATTAACAGTTCTTGTTCCTCTTCTTCAACTTGCATCGATGTTGTTTCCTCTCTCATCACGCCTTTTCTTTGTTATTCTTCCTGCTTCTTCTTTTCTTCTTATTCTTTCCTCCTCAACTCCCGTTCTTCCTTCAACTTCTGATCTATCTCTTGCAACTTCAGTTCTGCTTCTAGACTATCAACAATCTTCCTCTTTCCCTTGTCTTGCATGAGGTTGCTGCCTTCTACTGGTGTTGATTTCAGAATTGCTCCCGTTTATGGAGTAGCTTATGAAGTCCCTGCTAAACTGATCATATCATTGAGTATGGAGGCATTGTAGCAGTAAACTCTCGTACAGTGGTCCTTTCAAATATTGCGGGGATCATATGGATTAAAGTCTATAGTCCCAAATTCAAATTTCACTATCTCCTTAGCCTCAAAATTTGTGACTTTCAATTTCCTTATTGTTAGCCTCCTATTGCAATAGGTTTCATATTTCATGATTGACTGTTTTACATGCCAAATATGTCATCTTTTCATGCTGCAAAGTTCCATATTTCCAAGAAGTTCCATTTTGAAGAATCATACCATTTTTGAAGAGTTTTACAGATAAGGGAAAGCCAAACAGCTTAATCTTGGCTTCCCTAGGTTTAAATTGCTTGTTTTAGAAGATAGAGAATGAATATCTATCCAAACAGCTTAAGCTTGGCATATAAGTAGCTAGGGATAGAAATGAAGGAGCCCAACTGCTTAATCTGGGCCCTTGGAAGAGATAAGGGTACACTTAGATAGGAGGGCAGTCAAAAGAAAAGAAGATAATCAGGGTCTGCAAGTCCAAGTGCACCCATGCAAAAAGAAGAAAAAATGCTAGGTAAGTAGGCTGGGTAAGTAGTTTTGTGGTTGCAGAATCAAGCTATGTGATCCATTTCATGTTTTCAAGTGTTATATCTATTCAGATCACAATTATGAGGCAGTTTTTCATTTGGAGGAGCTCAAACGAGGCATGTCTAACTCCCCCTTCTTCTTATTCCCCAAATCATTCACTAATTTCCCCTATAAGATGTTAAGATCTGCTTGATATCTTTAAGAATCATCATATTCCATAACATTTGCCTAAGTAAAGATCTGCTTTGCTGAAAAGGTGCTCATATTTCTTCTGTAAGTCATTTTCCCCTTTTAAGTGGCCTAAGATCTCTGAACTTAGTGCTTTCTTGTCATTTTCATATTAACTTCTAACATTATTATGTAAATCCCTATCTATTTCCCCTTCCCCTTACTAAAAAGCACTAAATAGCTCCCCTATGTACATATTCCCATCTCTTGGCACTATAGCCCTGTAACATCAGTTTGGGGAAATGCTGAGTCCATTTGGGGCTTAGCATTAGCCCTTCCACGTCTTAAAACTGGAGTTATCTTAACCTCTGGTTAAACTAATAACCATACCCCCCCCTCTCTCACACATAAACCTTATAGCAGTATCCCCCGCGCATACATTTTATTTGGGATTAATTTGATATTCGGTTAAATTAATAACCATCGGCGCCCACATAAAACCCATATAACCCACAAACCCAAAGTTTTGACCCCCCCGCACATAAATAAATCAATCGAATATATAGCGGGCCCCTGTACATTAACCTGCTGCCAGCTCCGCGCTCCGTCGGCCCTCCGATCCGCCCTCCCAGATCCAACGGCCCAGGTGCATTTCGGAGCCGCCCCGACGTCCGACGCTTAGCCTCTGATAGGCTAGCGGTTTCCCCACCGTACAAAAGACGCGTGTCTCCACGCGATTGTATCGGAGCCCCTCTGACACATACCGCCCTCGTACAGAAGGCGGTCCGATGAAACCACAAACTGCCTTCTGTCTCTCCGCCCCTGACGTCAGCGCCACGTCACTGCCACCGCATCTGCCTCCATCCCTACCCTGCCACCGTGTCTTGTGCCACGTCACCCTGCTGTACTGCCACGTCACCCTGCAACGTCACCCTGTCGTACCGGGACCCACCACTGACATCATGCTGACATCATCACCGAAAAAGGCGCGAAGGGCGAAAATCGCAGCAAAGGATGCCCGAAATGAGAAACTGAGGCAATTTTTGATGCGCGATTAGTGCTTAGCACTAATTGCGCATCGCTAAGAAAAAATGCTCAAAATGGAGGGCTTCTCATGGCTCAGCTACCTGCAAAACCCAAAAATTCACGGGAGGCAACAGGATTTCTTCATATATGTTCATATTCAATCGGCCAGTGCCGATAGCATTCTAGAGGCCACGAAAAGCATTTGCAGCAGCTACAAAAAAGGGGTGATTTGACAGTTTCAAGCACATCAAGGGAGAGAAAGTGGCCCGATTCAACTGTAAAAGAGTATTAGAGGAAAGATAAAGCCCAGATTAAATTAAAGAGTATCAGTGAAGCGACAAAGAGTATCAGATCGGCAATATCAAAGCAGGTGAACATTAAAGGCCTCCATCCAAGTCAAAGAAGCAGTAAAGGCCATTCAAAGCTTATCAGATCGGGATTAGTGCACATTAAAGCCACCTAAAAGCAGCATAACTGCCTTAGAGGTATAGATAAGAGACAAAGCACAGTTATTGCAGAAAAACTGTACCAAGCTACCAAGGACACCATATTAACTCATTTTGATATAGCTGCCTCCAGGACAACTCAAATAAATATCTTCTTGCATTAATTTCAGGACAAGATTAGGATAAAGAAGTCATTTCCCTCAGATCTGTTTAAAAGATCTACTGTAATAGATATTTTTGGATATTTTCTCTATATAAACCACCCTAATTCATTGTTTAAAGGGTTGGTTTGTTGATAATCCTCATTTGAGACTTGCGCTGTATTTTTTGAGAGCTCTGTAATCAAAGACTGCTGGAATGCTTTGGATGAAGAACTGACTGTTGTGTTATTTAATGGCCAAAGAGTGACTGTGGAATTCCTGTGCTACTAGATGGCTCAATAGGTGTTTTCCTATCTCTATTTACAGTTTACATATGTTTATGCACCATTGTGTTACCATCTAAATAGCAAGAAAAAAGAATAGCTTAGGTTTTGCTTGACTGCACCCTATGCTCAGTTCTTGTTATTTCTATATGTTTTCTTCAGAAATGGTTATGAATATGCATACTTAAATGATCATGTTTACCCTGTTTCTTTCACATATGGCTGTTATTTAGGAATTCTTGATTGCTCCTAGAGAAACTTTCATCCACCTTCCCTCTCTGTTAGCTAATGAAAGATTCTTAGTTGCCTTTCATTTCTGACCTTCATCCCATCTTTATTCCAGCCTGATATTGTTCTATGTGTATCTATCCTGCTTCGTATTCCTCTTGTGACCAAGAAAACGCAACAACAAGCCCTAATCCATGACTCCATGCCCAATGGTTTGAACTTCTCACACTATGCATCCCAACTCTACTTGAAAACATCATCCTTCCCACCAAAATAAAAAAAAACCCATGTACACCATAACTAGCCTAAAATCAACCCAAAACAAAGTTAAATTTTAAAGAGAGAGCCCTCTCTGACTGCAGGTAGGCTAGGACCTGCAGCCCAAAGATTGGTTTGTGGTTACCTTGGCTGTATCCCTTAAGGAGCCAAGGGACAACCTGAGTGATAACACTTATCTCATATAATATAATATGCAAAGGAAGAGTGGGCCATGGTGATTTCTTCTTTCCTCCTCAACTCGTGTTCTTCCTTCAACTTCTGATCTGTCTCCTACAACTTTAGTTCTACTTCTGGACTATCAACAATCTTCCACTTTCCCTTGTGCTACACAAGATTGCTGCTTTCTGCTGGTGCTGATTTTAGAATTGCTTCCATCTATGGAGTAGCCTATGAAGTCCATGTTAAACTGATCATATCATTGAGTATGGAGGCATTGTAGCAGTAAACTCTCGTACAATGGTCCTTACAAATATTGCGAGGATCATATGGATTAAAGCCTATAGTCCCAAATTCAAATTTCACTATCTCCTTAGCCTCAAAATTTGTGACTTTCAAGTTCTTTATCTCATATAATATAATCTGCAAAGGAAGAGTGGGCCATGGCACCTTCTTCTTCTTGTGTAGCGTTGCTGAAAACCCTGTGGCGAGATGGTATGATACTTCTTGCATGATCATTTTTTCAGTGGCATACCTTGGTAAGACACGCAGAGGCTTATCTCTGCCAAACACTCTAATGAAGGTGCCACCTGGTGAGGCATAACAATATGTGATGTCTTCTATTGTCTCCATTTCTGCTCGTGACATGCAAGGTAGATCTTCTTCAAAGATAAGCTTGTAAAACAGGATGATGAAGTGGTCTGTTAGCTGTGCCATTACTCCCACATAACTACATTCCGAAAGAAACTTGCAATATATGTGCATGATAGTCTCTCATTGTGTCCATATCCAGTTCATGCCAGGGAACTGATGTTGCACACAAATTGAATCCTGTAAGTATGCAGACTTGCATAACCTTGCTCACTCACCCTTGGGCGGATTTTGAGCTTGTGCTACATGGGCTTTCAATTGTCGAGCCAACAAATTTGACTAGCTGAACAACCTCCCATCATTCAGTAATTGGTCCAATAAGATTGCCCACCCTTCAGGAAAGGTTTCCATGCTCTCTTGACCATGGATTCTAAAAACAAAGATAACCAAGAGTTGGTAAGCCTTCCCAAGGGACTTTGTCTTGTACACATGGGTGGGTGTCTGTAAAAAAATTGATGGCTCTTTCACCTAGCGTTTGACAATGTCTCTTGTGTTCACATATATGTGGGTGGCATAGAAGAGTGAGTCAATGTGATCTATTTTCTCAAGAAAGTGACATTTACTGAAAGTGTTTGTTATGAAACCAACTCACAAATAGATAGATCAATGACTTAAAAAATATCCTCTTCAAGGGGGAAACCAACTTTACATTACATAAATGAACAATTCTTGGATGATTCAAATGAAATAACCTCCTTTCTATATATAGGAGTCTAAGGGATCACAATATAATTAGAGACGACATAACAATAATAATGTAAGGGCACAACAATAACAATAATGGGCTTCTATGGGGCACACTAATAACAATATAGGGACAACATGGGCACAACAATAGCTATAAGGGGGCTACACTGAAAATAAAAATCAGGGAATACACTAGTATTATAGGGACCTAACATGCCCCTCTCCTTCGAAAAATTTTCGTCGTCAACGCTTGAGTAGTTCTAGATGCTTCTGCATAAAATTCTCATCCTCCCATGTGGAATCTTTAGTGGGCAATTTCTCCCACTTGATGAGATACTCCGAAATTGATCAATTTTGTCGCTGTCAAGTTCTTGTTTCTATGACTACTTCAAGTTCCAATATGATTTTTCCTTCCTTGTCAAGTTCTGTCAATATTTTTTGAACTGGGAGCTTGTCATCTATAACCTTCTTTAAGCATGAAACTTGTAAAAATGGGTGCAATTGAGAAGATGTAGGAAGCTCCAATTTGTATGCCATAGTACCAATATTTTGCAACACCTTGTACGAACCATAATACTTTGGTTATAATTTATTATTCTTCTTAGCTTGCTTGAGGGACATTTGTTTGTATGGTTGTAGCCATAGAAATACCCATTCTCCTACATCAAAATATCTTTCGCTTTGATGTTGATTTTCCTGTTGTTTCATTCTATTTTGCGCCAAAATGAGGTTACCCTTTATGAGTTGGAGAACTTGTTGTTGATGCTCGATGTGATCTTCCACTTCTTGAACCTTTGAATTTTCTCTTAAATATGATGTGATGGATGGTGGATGATATCCATAAAGTGCCATAAATGGGGTCATTTGTGCTGCAATACGGAAGGAAGTATTATACCACCATTCAACAAGAGGTAACCACTTGACCCATTGTGTTTGTTTATCAAATAAAAAGCAACAAAGATATCCTTCTAAACATTTGTTCACTATCTCAATTTCCCCATCAGATTGAGGATGATAAGATGAGCTATGAGCTAATTGAGTACCCAAACAGGAAATAATTCCATGCAAAAATTTCCAGTGAAAATGGGATCTCTGTCACTTACAATAATCTTTGGGTTTCCATGTATCTTTTGAATTGTTTCCATAAATGCAGTAGCAAATATACTCGCTTTAAATGGATTATATAATGCAAAAAAGTGTGCATAATTGGTAAGTCTATCAACAACCACCATGATGACACTCTTTCCTTCGGACTTGTGTAAACCTGTGATAAAATCCATTGAAACCTCCTCCCAACGTTGACTTGGAATGGATAAAGGTTGTAACAAACTTGAGATCTTAATTGTTGAAACTTTATTTTGTTGGAAAACCAAACATTCTACCACAAACTTTTGAATATCATATTTACGCCCATCCCTAAAAAAATTCCTTCTTAACCCTGTGGTAATTTTTTAAAAATCCTGAGTGCCCTCTTAAGGAAGAGGTGTGCAATTCTAGAGGAATATTTTCTTTGAGTTGGGAAATCTTACAAAGGTATAACCGGTCTTTGTACCACAATGAATCATTTTTCGAGCTAAATGTATCACATGTACTAGGATCTTGCTGCAAATTTTGAATAAGTGCCCACACTTCTTTGTCATTCTTCCATTCATCCCTTGCTCTAGTTATCCAATATGGTTGGATAATAGAAATGGCACAAAGCAATGCTTCCACATCCTCATCCTTTCTTGAGAGTGCATATTCAACAACATTTTTCTTCCCTTTTTTGTAGATGAATTCAAAGTCATAAGCCAACATCTTTGTGATCCATTTTCACTACTCTTCTAAAGTTAATCTTTGTTCTAAAAAGTATTTAAGACTGTCATGATCCTTTTTTACCTTGAAGTGTCTTCCCATTAGGTAAGGTCTCCATTTCTTAAGTGCATGTAGTATTGCCAACAATTCCTTCTCATAAATAGCTTTATGTAAATAATTTCCTTTGATTGTATGGGTTTCAAAATAAATGGGTCTTCCTTATTGCATCAAAACAACACCAATTCCATTTTTTGAGGCATCACATACCACAATAAAGGTTTTTGTGAAGTCTAGTGTAGCTAAGACCGGTGCTTGGAACATTGCCTCTTTAAGATGTTCAAAGGATTTCGTTGCTTCTGGAGTCCAAGAAAGTGCATCTTTCTTCAGTAATGTTGTTAGAGGTGCTGCCATTCTCCCATAATTCTTAACAAACTTGCGGTAATACCATGTCAAGTCGAGAAATCCTTGCAGATGCTTCATGGATGTGGGGATTTTCCATTCCTTAATGGCTTTGATTTTGCTAGGGTCTCCCTTAACACCTTCATGAGATACAGTATGACCCAAATATTCCACCTCTTGTAATCAAAAGAAACATTTGGAGGTTTTTGCATATAATTTTTTCTCCTCTAATAGTTTGTGCACTCTATCAACAAGCTGAACATGATCCTTCCAAGACTTGATGTAATTAGTATATCATCAAAAAATACTAACACAAATTTTCTAAGGAAGGGTTTGAAAATGGAATTCATCAAACATTGAAATGTAAAAGGTACATTGGTAAGGCCAAAAGGCATGACTAAAAATTCATAATGACCCTCATGAGTTCTAAATGCTATTTTTGGAATGTCTTCAGTCTTCATTTTGATTTGATGATATCCTGAACGAAGATCTAACTTGGTGAAGTAAATTACTCCATGTAATTTATCCAATAATTCATTGATGATAGGAATGGGAAATTTATCTTTAATAGTGAGCTTATTTATCTCCCTATAATTGGTGGGCTCCAGTATTGTAGCAATAATGCTACAACTCCTGGAACTCCCTTCTTTAATTTTATCAACCCGATAGTTCGTAACAAACTTGGAAGTGGCGGTGCTGTATGCACAAGTACTAGCTCTTGTCGCAGCTGTCACTTGGTCAGCTGGCACAAGTCCGCTAGGGCTCAAGCCAACTTCTATATGCTCTCAGAAGAAGCTTGCTAAATGATGGACGAAAGCTAGCTCAAAGAAAACTAATCTACTTGGCAAAAATGAACTGGAAACAAACCAAAGCATGGAAACCCTAATCTGACTAGTTTAACCTCTATGATGCAATAGTGAGAGTGCAGATGTCTAAGAATGATGCCATTACCTCTAGTTATGTGAAATGCATGAACTCAAACTACTTTCATGAAAAAGGACATTGTTTTTATGTTTTTGCTTGAATGGTTGGAGTGATTGTGATTTTGTTCTTATTAGGGTTTGGTTGTGCAAAGGTGGTGCAGAAGGAAGGAAAGCTTGGGAAAGGTTGGGGAGGCTAGGAGAGGTCCCCAGGGATCCTTAGCATCAGTCCACAGAGGTTCCTCACGTTCAGATGCTCAGCAACCGAGTGTGTGGGCTACTACAGGATGTCTGCAGGGGATCCTACAGGAAACTCAGGGATTTCTACAGGATGTGCTGTAAGTGGAAGTTTTGGGTGATGGTGAAGGGATGGAATGGTTTGGGTGGATAGGTAAGGTGGAGATGAAACTTGTGATGACTCAGGGGCAGAGAAATAGGACAGAGAATGAGTGCACGAAGTGGTTGGTGGATAGAAGGATGGGATCAACAAAAGGACAAAAGGATGAAGCTACGTGGTAATGAATGAGTTGGAAGGTGAACGAGCTGGACAGAGGCCGGGTAGGTGGCTTGAGGAGAGGTCAAGAAGAAGAAGAAGGAAGTGGAATGATATGGAGCAGTGTAAATGAAACAAATGACTTATGTCTTGCACCAAAAACGAGAATTCATTAACCTATGATACCTGTGCCATTAAACCTATGAACAACAATGTAAAACCGAGAAAAAGGAGCCGTGCATGGAATGAAAAATGTAGAAGTATGGTTCAATATCAACAGTGCATGGATGGATCTTCAATGACTATGTTGCAGCTTGCATGGAAGTAAAAGACTGCGTTTCTTTTTGGTGGTTGATATGGACTGCACCCCAATCCCTAAACAGAGATGGCAGTGAAGAAACTAACAACCTTTTCTTGGAGCTCCAGTGATTCCAAACCTCCTATTCAAAATCTAAACAACTGAAAGCAAAGTAACCATAAGCTAATCCTACTTCAATCACATAAAACAAATCAAATCAGCAGGCTGGAAATTCTAAATGCATGACAAAACAGAGGAAATAAAGTGCTGCAAGGAAAAAGAAATAACATTACAAGGAGGAAGAGGTCTATTGCTCTCTTAAAAACTCAGAATTGGATCAAAAGCTGCCTGTCTTTATTGAATAATCATGAGTCTAATGACATGCCAAAACTGGCTTACAAGGAGCAAAAACCGAGCTACAACATGACTAACCAAATTGACTAACTAGCTAACCCCAAATTGACTAACTAGCTACACAAAATGACTACCAACTAGCTAACCAAAATGAGGCCCCAAGCCTTCTCATTTATACAATTTGAGGACCCAACAGTCCTCCTAAAAGTTAGGGGCTTGGCTGCCCAAGACTTGTAGTTAACAGCAGTCCTACTTGACTTGCTTGGCTGCCCTTGTGCTGATTGATTCGGTGGCCCTTGAACTCCGAGCTGATGGTGGAGAATTCAAGGTAAGGGCCCATAAATGAGGGGGACACCTTCCTACAAATCCTCTAGCTTGTTCTCCCACGAATTTGGCTGCCAAGTGCTCATTAAGACCTTCCATTTTGTCTCCAAGTTGACCAAAAAGGCTACACAAAGCACCCATTAGACTTGTTGGCATAATGACTAACCAAATTCACTCTATTAACATAAAAATAATCAAAAACATGCAATAAACAAATGAGAATGGTGGACTAAGCCAAATTAGGAGGTTGAATGAGCCCAAATAATTGTACATTTTTGGGGCTCATCAATAATCTAGACACATGCACCATGATCCATCATTCTTTTGCACCAATAATTCTGGAGCAAAGAAAGAACTTTGACTAGGCTTAATTATACCAGAGACTAACATTTCTGCAACCATACATTCAATTTCACTCTTTTGGGCATAAGGATATCTGTAAGGATTGATGTTTGGAGGAACACTTCTTAGAATCAAATTAATAGCATGATCACAATTATGAATAGGTGGGAGGCCTTTTGGAGTCTCAAATACCTTGGAATGATTGCCTAAGACTTTATGGAGATATGGAGAAATAGATGATTTTGATGTGGGAATATCTAGTGAACATAATTGTGTAATTATGTCTCGTTGTTCTTTATTTAGAATCTTTGTCATGCCATTAGAGCTGATTATATTTCCTGGTTTCCCTAAAATACCCCTTAATTCAACTTCCTTCCCTTCCCAAAACAATTTCAAGAAAAGTTCTTGAAAATTAAAAGCTATCGTACCCAATGATTGTAACCATTGGACTCCTAGTACAACATCAACACCACCCATTGGAATGGAAAGCATTGGAATATTCAATACATATTATCCCATGGATAGCTTTATATTATGGAACTTTCCAGATCAATTTATGCTTCCTCCTTTTGCAACCATCACTTGACACGCTGGTGCTGGATATAGGAAGCAATTCAATTCCTTGGCTATCTTATAATGAATAAAATTATGGGTACTACCCAAATCAATCAAAACTATTACCTTGTTCTTCTTGATATGTCCTTCTATCTTGAGAGTTTGAAGAGTGGTAATTATTACCAATGCATTACAAGATATGGTTGGATTCATTTCTTCTTTCTATGGGGTTGGTTTCTGATGTATATCCTTTTCTTTTGACATTTTTTGTTCCTTTTCTTCTTCCTCTTCACAATCTATCTAAAATAATTTCATCTCAGCACACTTATGACCTTTCATGTATTTGTTATCACAACTGTAACAAATCCATTTTTCTCTTTTTTCTTCCAATTTTTGTGGTGTAAATATTGTAGGTTGTGGAAGGATAGGGGCAACAACACTTCCATCTTTATAGTTGTGAGTGGTAGGCTTCCTTGTTGCCATAATTTTGCTTTCAATTTTTCTTGCCAACCTGAATGCCTTCTCTAATGAATTAGATTCCCAAAGGCGAACCTCATGTTGGATGCTATCCTTTAAAGTCCATATGAACACATAAATCCTATGCACCTTTAGAATATCATCTACCCTTATATTAAATTTTTGGAATTCCTCAATGTTCTCTTCTATTGAACCATTTTGTTTAAGATTTATCAAATGGCTAAAGAAGGTGTTTCTCTTTGTATCCTCATAATGTGGTATCATTTGCTCCGTAAAAATTGACCAAGTGACAAGTGGTTTACGAGAAAAAGCCACCGATACCATACAAATTGATTGGGTTCTAAATATAAAGGTACAATGCATACCTTTTGTGTGTGTTGCACATTGTGAAGATCAAAATATGCTCCATTTGTAGTATCCATGTTACCAGATCCTTGCCATCAAAATATCTCATATCGATCTTTGGAATATGGCGGGTCTTCAATCCAATGTTAAAGTCTATGAAATCATGATTAAAATTTATATTTTTTCTGATCATGAGTTTCATCTAATACCTTTTCACCATTAGGAATCATTTCTTGTAGCAAATTTGTCAAACCTTCCTTCAAACCTTCCATGTCTGCTTTTAAACCATTCTTCAAATCTTCCATGTTTCCCTTCATTTTTGCTTCTATACCATTCGTATTTGCTTTCATGCCATCCTTCAAACTTTCCATGTTTGATTTTAATCTATTATTCAAACCATCCATCTTAGCTTACATTTCATTTCTGGTTACTCTTTGTGAGAGTGAAATTTGTTGCACTTGGTCTCGTAAATTTGATATATCATGTTCCATTTCTTCTTCTTCTTCATGGGTCATAGTAGCGATTTCTTGTTACTTACTCGGTGTTTCCATTTTCTTTCTTCAATTCATTTTGAAATCAAACAATGATATATATGCTTCACTATGCCCTTTGAATCACTTCAAATTGATTTTTCAAACAAAAGTTATGCAATTTTTTTAAAAATACATTTTTATTTATTTATTTTTATTATTATTTTTTAATTTTTTATTTTTTTCACTTTCGCTTTTGCTTTCGCTTTGTAGGAGCTTGATATTTAATCTGTTGTATCTCTATAATTTTAGTTCTCCAAGGTCTGAAATTTCATCATATGGTATAACTATGAGTCCTCTTTCCAACCCCACAAGTCTGATTTAGATTGGATTTTTCAATAAATAGTTATGCCCAATCTCCCACAATGACTTGATTATAGACTAGTTCAGTAGAGCGAACTTGTACAGAGTGCCAAATGTCATTGTTTCGACCTTTGGCCCTAAAAATGATACCCAACAAACTAAAACCCGTATTATTTTGTAAGTTTTTATGAAATTTAAATCCAATGCTCAGAGAGAAAGTTATGACGACTTTCCCAAGGTAACCTATTTGAGATGGAATTATGGAGGTTGCAAAAACCATAACTTCCTCGGATCATATCTTTGAAAATATAACAAGACAAGATGTGAAATTTGTACATGAGGTTCATCAAGATTTTAGCTCCATGGGGTTTTAATTTTAGATTCTGAAGCTTCATATCAAAAATGTTATAGTGAAAAATCCACAATGCCCTGTTTGAAGCAGTGAAACCCTAGAATCCAAAGCTTTGATACCAAATGTTAATAAATCAGCTCACAAATAGATAAATCGACGACTTAAAAATTATCCTCTTCGAGGGGGAAACCTCCTTTAAATTACATAAATGAAAAATTATTGGATGATTCAAATGAGAAAACCTCCTTTGTATATATAGGAGTCTAAGGGGTCACAATATAATCAGAGTCGACATAACAATAATAATGTAAGGGCACAAAAATAACAATAATGGGCTTCTATGGGGCACACTAATAACAATATGGGACAACATGGGCACAACAATAACAATAAGGGGTTTACACTAACAATAAAAATGAGGGAATACACTAGTATTATAGGGACCTAACAATATTATGTCCGAAAGGTGGCAAGCTTCTGCCCACTGGCACTACTCAATGTCGTGGTCTTCTCATCAGTGTCTGAGACAATCCAACTAATGATATATGCACAAGGGAAGGCTGGGTATCTGCATGAAACCTTTTATAGTCCTGACTGCTGAATGCTGAGATAAACTTGCCTGTCCTCTAAGTCTGCCTCTAAGTCTTTTACAAAAGCATATTTAATATGCTACCATGTCAGTGATGATCCCTTTTCTATAAACAACTGAGTATCTGCATACACTGGAAAATCAACTGATGTTTTCTCAAATAATTACCCAGTACTGTTCTCAGTGGTTTCCTTTGATGCAAGTCTCTTATATTCCATGGTAATAGTGACTACTCGAGAGGTTCTCAACAACTGTTGTACCTGTGGGACAGAAAGGACACTCATGGAAAACAAATTTTAGTCTTAAGCAAATCAACTTACAAGGCAAGTTCAAGTAGCAAACCGGGCATCAGATGGGGAGGATTGCAAAATTTTCTCTGGCAAGAGGGATTGGATGCTTATGGGAACTACGCACTGCATAGTCCCATTAGCCAAGGTGGAAGCTTGATGGTTGAAACTGCACAATGTGTAGTTTAGCCTCGGTAGAGGCCTGGGAGAGACCGCACATTGCGCAGTATTCATGCCTAATATGATAGGATGGCTCTTGGAACTATGCAATGCATAGTTGGAGCTAGCTTAGACTATGCACTATGAAATTCTAGAGGCCAATATTATGGCTTAAGCCTTAGGATTGCATAGTGCCAACTAGGAAAAGTGAAAACCGGCCAAGGTAAATCCAAATCTTCCCAAGGGAAGTGTGTAAAATGAGAAAATATGAAAGATAACGTGAAGCTGAGTGTAGATCTAACTAAGTGAAAGTAAATTCATGTGAATCAAGTGCACTAATTAATCAAATGGAAGGAAAATCAAGTATGTGAGGAGATTCACCGCAACAACGACCATTGGTGCAAAAATAGGAAAGCTATTGCGACACTTAGGAAAGACAATCTAAAACTTAAAAAAACACTTCTAAAAGTTAAAACAAGTTAAAACACCAACAACCATGAAGAGAAACAAGTGAAACAACACTCACACAAGCCAAACGACAAAAATCGATAGAAAAAATGGCAAAAGATGACAAAAGCAAAACTCACCTAGAAAAGCGATGACGATCACACCGAAGGTTCCTTGATCTCCTTATGAATGCTATAGCTCCAAGATCAAGTGTGAAGTGTCAAGTAAATATATTTGGACAATTTAGGGTTTATGATGCGTATGCCTAAAATAAAGGAAAAAGCGACATGTGGTAGAAGTTTCTAAAAATAGTGCAAGTGTCTCCTTCGAGATACTAAAGATATGATTGTTTATTTTTGATTTTTTACTAATTCATGGAAACTTCCATGCACACTTCGAGGAAAGATTGTGTAGTTCTAGGGAATTGGGCAACTTTATGGCTCAGTACACTCATAGTTTCTGAGCTTAGTGAGGGTTGCACAATTTCTGGGCTCAGTACTAGGTTTCCTCCCATGAATTCACTTTTTTTGATCTCAAGGATCACCGACAGTTAGGACTATGCAATTCTCATCATCAAGGCTACTTGCCCTCAAGGATTGGAGGTTTTCAGAGGCAAACCCATAACTGATGTGAGACCAAGTTGGGAGACAAACTTGTGACTTAGAAGAATCAACTAATTGAACAAACACAAGCAGCAAATGAAAAGATAAGCCTTAGTCAAAGCATGAATACCTGGATCACTGTGAGATGAGCTATTGTGGATGAGAAGGGAGGCTCCAAAATCAAGGAATATGAAAAATTTTGGAGGGTGGTTGTAGCTGCTACAATAGGTGGTCACTTAGGAATCTTTACAGGAAACACATTCTAAAACTGTTGCAAAATAGGATAACTCTTCAGGAGTTCCTCATCCTCAACATCCTTCCCTTTGTCACTGGAAACATGCACTGCAAATAAAAAACATCCTTTCTTGCACCTGTGCTTTACTTGCATAGTGGTAATCATTCTTACTGATGTCAACTTCTTCCTTCCCTATAAGATTCTTCTTTCTCCATCATCATCCGGGCAGTCAATAGTCCTTTCATAGCAATCCAATGTAGTCCTATGATATATGAACCCAAAGGGAGCACATTAAGATGTGTTGAGGTAGGCATAACATTAAGCTCAAATGCACAAGATCTCACCCAATGATGAACTCTAATTGCACCAACCAATATTCTTCATGCACGTCTTTACTCAAGCAATAATTATCTGTCACGTCAGGACTAATATAAGTGTAGTTAGATCCAGGATTAATCAAAATGGAAACAACTTGATCATGAAACTTACTTTCCATCTCGATATGGATTCTTAATGATTTTCTTGACTGTTATCCACTCCTACATAGATATGAGGAATACTATGACCAACATATCCAATTTTTTGTGCCTACTAAGCACTATAAATCTAAGGCCTCCCACCTTGCTGTGATGGGAAATATCTCCTGTGATACTCTCCACCAAAAGTCCAACACCTCAAAGGCTTCCTACCATCACCCTTGTTCTACTCCTCAAGCCAAGATCCATCTCCTCTCTCAACTGCATTAAACTTCTTGTGAGGTGCCACATTCTCCTTATCACCTGCATCTTGAGGTATTCCTCACTTTTGAGGCCATTTTCCTTTAGTCTTCTCATCCCCTTTCCAATCTCGCTTAGTCTCATATTTGTGCTTTGACTGCTCATATCAATGTTTTAGCTTCCTGATGGCTTCCTCTAATGACCAAGGCTCGTAAAACTTAATCCATTCTTTGAATGCTACTAGTAATCCACTAATGAACCCTTGAATCTTAAATTTATTGTCCTTAAGATAAGGCACATACCTCAACAAATCCAAGAATTTTCCAGTGTACTTGTCATCTGTCACAGAACCCATCTTCAACTCATAGAATTCCTTGGCTCTATCATCATAATATCTTTCAAACAAACACTTATTATTGAAAATTCTCTCAAACTCATCCCAAATAAGCTCCTCTTCTCTAATGCCTATGACATTATTCACATCTTCCCACAAGATATTTTCTTTCCCTTGAGACTAAAGGTAGCCATCTTGGCTTTCATGTTCTTTGAGTAGTTATGCAATCTTAAAAACTTATTCATCCCAAGAAACCATACTTCTGCATCTTCTGATATTTTCATCTCTACATCAAATGCAGTAGGCTTGGATGTCTTGAACTCCTCTGTAAGATATCCCCTCTCACTCCTCCTATAAGGATGATAGTGGTAATGGTAATGTTGTCTCTGAGAACCAAAACTAGAATGAAATCCATAAGTACTACCCCTCCTGTTAGGTCTATCTAAAGATCTACTACCTATGAATATGTCATCTCTGTCAAACCTATGTCCTCTATGAGACCCGCTACCATATGCCCCATTAGTCTTCTCCTCCTATCCATAATTGATCCCCATCTGTCCCTACTTATGAAAAACTGAAATACTCTGAAGGATGACTGCATCGAATTCCACTTGCTTATCCTGAGCTTGGGCAAGCCTTTCCCGTGCCTCAATCAACCTATTATTATCTGCCTTGTAACTTCTTATGCCTACCCTCAGAATCCTTAATGTATATGCTAGATAAGGAAAACAATCTTCTCCTTATTTCTCAACTAACCTTTACCACTCCATTGAATTCACATTAGGCCTATAAGGGGAGTCATGTGAACTGTAGTCCACCATTTTTCTCTTCATCTTTGATATTCTATTTCAGGAAAACATACCATGTTAGATGAGCCAAATATAAACATAATAAAATCATACCTTAGTGTATCTTAGGGGAGGATATCACCTCTACACAAATAAGTCCAGATTAGCATGATATACATATATATAATGACATCAACATATCAACATCGCATATGATAACACAAAAATGTAACACTAACTTCATACACGATAACCATAATCACCATAATGCACACATAATAGACACATATACAATTAACATGCACGCATAATAATATGCATTTAGCCCATTCAGTCCAAGTGTTTGAACCTGGAAGCTTTGATTCCGGCCTATGGTATCAAATATCACCTAAAGAGAATTGAACCTGCTTTGATACCACCATGTAATGCCACACCCAAAAATTACCCAATTTTACAACCCCTCTAGGGTAAACATGAGTTGTGTGTCACTATGATGTGACCCGAACTCCAAGTTCCAGTTATGGAAGTGGGGCCTACAAACCAGAAACTTACTTCCATCCCTTGGTGGCTACAGATCACTTAAGAGCCCGACAACCACCCTAGGTGATCAATCCCTGATATGGAACTCTTTTTCACAAACTTGACACCACAACTGAACCCATAACACCTCATGCATGCGGTTGGGAGGCTACAACTACACCCATAAGCTTGTATACCAACAGTTTTGACCCAAATTTCTCAATTCTATGAGATTTATGCCACTTTTTTAGGTTAGCCTCTAGACCACCGCACAAAACTACCTATAAATTTCCAGAATCATAACTAAGATGATAACAATGCTAAGCAATCAATACTTGGGTGAGATATTGGCCACAACATGCCTAATACATGATAGACATTTCATCAAACATGTGATAAACATGAAAGATAAAGATCATGAATACATGTATGATCCTAAACTTCTTATCTTCATATGAGAATCACAAAAGAAGGATCTATGCCCTCTCAAGTTAGCCAAAACAACACTTGTTAGCCCATGCATTCATCAACCATCCAATAACTTATCAAATCATGAACAAAATCCATAACTAGATCACATCATAGAACCATGCATATAACCAACATATAATTAGAATAGAAACCATGAAAAACTAGCCATAAGGTAAACATAATAACTAGTATAAGTCCTCATAGATCACAATAGGAAAATAACTCATATTAACATATGCAAAATCCAACCAAGTGAGGGACTTCCACGTACCACCCAATAATAGATTGGGCTGAACCAAATCTCTTTTTCAGCTAATCACCCCTGCGCCATATTACAAGCATGAATTTGGGATCATAAGGGTTAAACCAAAGTAGAACCAACCAGGGCTTCTAGAGGCCAAACCACCTCAACTCTCCATCACAGTGATTTCACCTAACTGGTCCAAAAATCACTAACACCAATCAGATTGGTCTCTTTTCAAGTTGTCCAGGGCTCTAGGGATTCTAACTCAACCCACAGTCATAGAGAACCCAAGCTATTATAGGGATTTAGAGAACTACCATCTCAACCCATAGCCTCCAATGGACCCAAGCTATTCTAGGGCTCCAAAGATTCTATCCCAACCCATAACCATAGGGAACCTAAGAACCAATCAAAAATATAAATCAAGAACCCGCTACATCATGGCTATCTAAGAAATGGAAAGGCAAGGATGAAAAAACTGTCAATCTAGGAAAATATCCATGCCAATGACATTACATAACCATGGAACCACATTCATGTACCCATCCAAAAACCAGCAAGGAAATCGCACATGAAATATGTTACCTGCAGTGTATCCTTGCTGTAGCTGCTGATCCAACCTTCTTTTCCACTTCCCACCAATTCCATGCTTGTCCTTTGCTTGCTTTCTCCAAGTCCAAGTGAATGTTAGAATGCTCTAAGTGTGAAAAAGTGTACGAGAGTGTAAGGAGAGAACCAAAATTGAACTATCCAAAGCTGTAATGACCAAAATTTATGGATTGTTTCTCTGATGCCTTTTTATCATTAATGTTTATTCTCTTCCTTTCCTTTTTCCTTTTTCTTTAATTTCCCATACTTTTTCTCTCTAATTTCCTTTGCATGCACATTTTTGCATGTTCACCTTCCTTTTCTCATATTTTCCTTTATTTCTAATAATTAAATGCCAATTATTGCCTCTTTGCCTTCACCAATGCCTTTTCCAATTTCCATAGCCATTAATAAACCACAATAGATGCCCAACTATAATGTTTTCCCACAATTTAACCTAGAATACGTGTCCCATGACCTTGGTATTTTTTTATTTACATGGAAAACCAACCAGGGGTTGTTACACATTAGGCTTGTCCTTGTCTTGCAATAGTGTGAAATTTACTTCTGCTTGATCCCTAACAATATTGTCACTGTCTGCCTTGTAGGTTCTTATTTCAGCTCTTAGATTTCTAAGAGTATCTATTAGTTTAGGAGTGTCCTCCTCTTTCATTTTCCCAACTGATTCTTCTTTAGGTCCATGTTAGGTTTTGTTCACACCATGTTGGATAGCTCTACTACTCATCTTGTCCTCTTTCTTTATGGTATATGGATACCTACCAATTTGCCTTTACATACATACCAATGTTAGCCATTAATAAGCAACATGCATTTGATGCATATTACTTCTTTTCCTTGGTCTAGATAAATCTTTACCCATTACACATCAATCAGCATGTAACCATGTTGTTACAGGTCATTTTGTCACATCCAATCAAATGGTCTGGAAACTAGATCAATCAACATCCATTAACACTTTTCGTTCATCCCCTGCAAGACTGGAGCATTCTCTCTCTAATAAGTCTAAGAATTATGGGTTAAATAGATCAAAATCCTAATTTTTAGCCCCATCGCACTTTCCCTTTGAGCAACCTTTGTAGAAATTATGATGTAGATTCAAAACTTCTCATGAAATTTACTAAATCGCAAGACTCGAAGCTACTTTACTGCTTTGCAGACGTTAATTCACAATCTAGAACACAAATCACAGACATGAAAAAGGAAACATCAAACATGCACACAGATTTATCTAGGGGAAAGAAACTACTCAAAACCCCTTCCTATCTGTATTTCATTAATCAAAGAATAGAGACGAATACATATGCTTTCTAGAGCCTGAGCACAACCTGCAAGTGTATAGTCTATCTTTATGTCTGATTGATTGACTCTAGCCAACACTTCATCAATTTTCAAGCCCTCCAAGCTCCTATTTCCCTGCGTTTTTCTACTCAAAACCCCTTCCTATCTGTATTTCATTAATCAAAGAATAGAGATGAATACATATGATTTCTAGACCCTGAGCACAACCTGCAAGTGTATAGTCTATCTTTATGTCTGATTGATTGACTCTAGCCAACACTTCATCAATTTTCAAGCCCTCCAAGCTCCTATTTCCCTACGTTGTTCCTTGATGAATTAGGCCCCTATTAATTAGGAAATTCCCTCAATTATATTGCAAAATTATTCTAGGCTCATTCTCTGATTGCGTGCACCACCTGTACACATTGGAATAGCCTACAACTGATAGTACATTGCCTTGGAATATCCATCTCGATTAGGTAACTCAAATTATCTGCACGCATCAATTAATTTGGGTTGATCAATTATTTAACTGGTTGATCAATGAGTGTGGTTGAAGTTACACTTCCACAACTTGACCTTCCACTAGTTCCTCCAATGGTTATCACTAGTTTCACTTACTATAACTCAATTTAACTGAAATATATTACTACAAATTAGTAATCAATCATACTAAACTGAACCCAAGCTTGCCCAACTTGAATTAACTGAGTTAAAAGTTCCATGTCATCTCAGTTAACTACATCCAAGATTTCTGCTGAAATGGAAATTCAAATTTTCTCTAGTTTGACCAAGGCAAAGGTCAAACCGAGATTTTCTTGTTGCATTTCCAACACTTCCTCTCAACAAGAAAGGGATTATCAACCATCCCTATCCTACACATGTGGAACTCAAACTTCCCTCTTGACACGACCTCTGTCAAAATTTCATCATCTTGTTCCTCTATCAGAATGTACTGCAACACATTATCTACCTCTACACACAATCCTGTAAATGGTGATACTGATATCTATATTTCTTGGATTGATCATGAAAAAAAGGATTTTTAGAGAGCTTGATGCTACTTTGATTATCACAGTAGATCACAATTGGATCCATCAACTGACCAAATAGTGCCACCATAATCTTTCTCATCCAGATCACCTCACATGTTGCTTGACTAGAAGCCATGTACTCTGCTTCTAATGGGCTAAGTTCCACAAATATTTGCTTCCTGTTATACTAAGAAACAAATGCAGAACCAACACTAAAAATTCCTCTTGATGTACTCTTCCGATCCGATGGAATTCGTACCCAATTTGAATCTATGAAGCCACACAACTTCACTCCCTCTGTTTATCTGTACCAAAGTCCAAATTGATTCGTGCCTCTGAGGTATTGTAGAACATGCTTAACTTCCCTTCAAAATAATTTGGTTGGCCTAACCATATATTGGCTCATCTAGTTGACTGCATAGCACATATCTAGTCGCATGTTCACAAGATACATTAGTGAACCCACCAACTTCTAGTAAACAGCAGCATCCCCTTCCTCACCTACAGTGGTATCCTCTTTCCTCTAGTTGGTCGTTGTAGGTGTCTCCATGGGTTTTCCAGCTATCCATGCAGAACATCTGAATTATCTCATTGTCATACTTGCCCTGAGAGATAAACAGTTCCCCATCACCTTGACACACTTGCAATCCGAGGACGTAGTGCACGAAACCCATTTCCTTCATTTCAAACTCTCTTGCAAGGTACTCCTTGCAAGATCTATTGACTTTATCATCACTAGTTGAAATCAAGTCATCAACATATAAGAAAATAATCAACAATTTACCTCCTACTAAGATATGATAGTGGTTTGCATCCGATTCAATTTTGGTGAAGCCCAAACTGGTGTGATAGCTATCAATCCTGGTGCGCCAAGCATGTGGTGCTTGCATGAGTTAGTACAATGTTTGCTTGGGTCTGCACACATGAGACTCTTGATCAAAGGTCTTGAAGCCTTCTAGTTGCTTCATATACATCTCCTTAATAAATCCATTGAGGAATGTTGTTTTCACATCCATATGATGGATCTTACACCCCATCTATGTAGCGAGAGCAATGATTAATTTGATGGATGCGTACCTTGCTATAGGAGCAAAGGTATCCTCATTATCAATCCCTTCAACCTAATAGTACCCCTTGGCCACAAATATGGACTTTTACTTTTATGTGCATCCATATGCTACATTCTTTACCTTGAAGATCCATCTCGAGCCCACAACTCATTTGTCTACTAGTCTTGGGACCACTTCCCAAACACTGTTGTTTACAATGGATTCGTACTCCTCCACCATTCCATCAACCGATAAAAGTTTCTCTACTGCTTCATCGAAATAGGATTGCTCAGTCTCTACAAGCTTAGTCATTAGAGCCATATATCCAGTGTACCGATATGGTGACCTTCTCTGCCTGTGTTGATTTGAAGGAGCACCCACATTCTCCCTTGCATCGTACATAATTCTCTCAACTTCCCTGGTCCCTTTCCTAGCTTCTCTAGATGGTTTCTCTTGAGTAGCTATCTCCACAAATTCTTGAGTTTCCTCCTTTGGAGCTAAAATCTCCTCTTCTAGTGCGATCTAAAGCTACCTCTCAAGAGAAAACCACATGGATTTGTCTTCATTAAAATTTACATCCCTTCACACAACTATCATTTTGAGGGATGTCATGTAAACATGGTAGTCGTGGGGAGTTTTTGTGTAACCCACAAATACCCCCAATTTTGCTGTCGGCTCTAGCTTCTTCCTTGATTCTTTGGAAACATGGTAGTAAATAGAGGCTCCAAAAATCCTTAAGCGTGACACATCTGGCTTTCTCCCTGAGAAATCCTCCTCTAGTGAAATCATGCCTAGAATATGATGAGGACTTCGATTATACAAATAGAATGATGTTTTGCATGCCTCATCCCAGAAATGTAGAGGTAGACCCTTATCATGCAACATCACCCTCGTTACTCTCACAATGTAACAAGACCCTTAAAAACCACCTCATTCTGCTGTGGGTTGTGGGGTGATGTCAAATCTCATCGAATGCCTTATTTTGCACATAAATTTTTAAATCCATTTGACACATACTCACCTCCATTATTTCTCCTGATAGCCTTCACCTTCTTGCCCATTTCTTTCTCAACCAGTGATTTGAATTATACGAACTTGGAGAATGTATCATCCTTCTTCTGCATGAAGAAGATCCAACATTTCTATGAGAAGTTATCAATAAAAATGACAAAATATTTGTGCCTAGCAGTGGAGGTTGTCGAGAAAGGTCCACAAACATAAGATTTGATCCTTTCAAGGACTACATGTGCTTTGTTGTCCCGATCATGGAATGTAGCTTTTGTGTACTTCCCCAAGGTAAATCCTTTGCATACACTTGCTGCTCAAGTTCTCGTTTGGGGAGGCCTGTGGTTATTTTTTGCATTATATTTAAAGCATCATGATGCAAATGGCCAAGTATTCTATGCCAAAGTTCACCAACATCTCGAATCTGCACCTTCTTCGTCTTTGTTATAGACATTTTTGGGCACTGCAAACCCAAGCATAAATGACCATAAACCAAGGGCTCCTAAGTCCCTAAAGGTGTTGTTCCAACCTCTAAAAGAACAAGGTCAACTGATTACAGCTTCTCCCAGAAGTTCTCCATGAAAAACTACTCAGAACTGGTAAAAACTGGACCATTTCACCTGCTCCATAGGCAAAGTGCGTTGCATCCCACCTAAATACACACAGTAGGTGCGTTGCATGTCAAAAAGCCCTTCTATGGGGTACGATGCCCAAGAAGGGACAAATGGCAGGGTCAATCCGCAAGGTGGAGAAGCATGGAATCTTCCAGAAACTTCTCCTGTGACACTTGCCTCTCTGAATTCGACCAGGGATGAGTAAGAGATCATCAATCTCCAAGTGGAATCAAGAACTATTAGAGAGAAGACACTAATCAAATCTCAAGCTGACTCACCTCCCTTGCAGACATCTATATATGGATCCCTCATCCCAGAGATCAAGAGGCTGGAATTTTGTATCTTGTAAGGAAGTGCTACTAGTTTCTTGGTATAATATCATAGTGTTGGGTGATCTAAGCTTTTCATGAGGTGAAGAAGGGCTTCTTGCTGAGAGGATGATGCTGGGTCAGAACAATTGGTTGTAATTCTCTTGGCTCTTTCTTGATTATCAATAAAACTATTCAAGTTTTCCTCCATACTCTTGTATGATTTATGTTTTATGCATTTGTATGGTCAATGTACATCTGATCCTATATTGTTTATGATAATAGATCTATGTTCTTGGATAGTATTATGTTGCTCTGATTCTACAGGTACCCTGTGAAGCTGGGTGTACAAGGAAGTGAGTAGTAAAAGATCTATCAGAAGGGAGAGGAATCGAACAAGGAACCAAGCGTAAGACAGAGGTTGGTCTCCTTTATTCTTCTCTCATCTATCTCTCATAAAGGAAAACGAAAGTAGTTTTAGTTTGTTTGTTTCTAAGGTAGCTACCAGCCTTAGTGGGATTAGCAGCTTTGCATAGACACTATTCCCGATAACAAAATGGCGACTCCACTGGGGAGTGAGTAGATTGTTTATTCATCTACATTTGTTTACTTTATAAACTTACAGACGGAGCCTGAAGTCAAGCCAGCTAGCCTTCGAACTGCATTTGCTATGCAAGTGCAAAGTAGATCAACGCTGCTTCAGTCAATCTCCAGGTTTTGTTTATGAATTAAACAATTGATTTACAAGCTCCCTAATGGCCCTTGTGGTGGCTCTAGTAACCTCCTTAGATCTACCCCTGTGATTGATTTACTGATTACCACTTTCTCGGCCAAAATCTCTGAACTGAACTGCAAACTGTGACATGGAACCCAATCAAAGTCTCGTCCCTGGTACAGCGCACTGTCTGTTCTATGAACTTCAAATGCAGCGCACTTCCCGAGTGTAGTAGGTGCGTTGCATTTCAGTTTCACTGTGTTACGAGTGCACTGATCAGACAAGGCCTTGTTCCTAAATTTTTCTTTCTATGTTCATTCTTTTCAGCTCTATTAAGGAGTTTTGCTGCCTGTAGTCAGTACACCTCTGTTTGAAACCCCTTTCCTTGCTGTAATTCCGCCTCCATTGTGCAAAGAACTGTAAATGTTTTTATATATTTTTTGAGTCATTTTCAGTTCTCCTTTACAAAGCAGTAGCGTAATTGTATTGTTGTTTCTTGATTTGAAAGTGTCACAAGTGTCGTTTTCAGTCATAGAAGAGAATCTGATTGTTCTTGATAGTCGATTACCCTGTTACTCTTGTATTTGATCTGAATTAGTAGTTTTTCTAGTGTCGAAAGCAAGTTTTCAGTTCCAAATCGCAAAGTGTTGTCATTATCCTCATTTTGTCTGGAAAAGAAACTTGTTAGTAATTGTCGCTTTGAAAAAAATAATTCAGATTTGCGCTTAGCTTTATTTTTACCATTTACACTTAAGAAGGCTGAAAAAAAATACATGCATGTGCATTTGCATTTAGACTGTTTGTTGGTTTGATTTAGGACAGTGCATATAGTGTGTGCTCTTTGCTCTTTGTTGAAAGAATGCCATCTCTCTTTCCTTAGTAGCTAGGATTTTCATTTGCAAAAAGAAGACTAAACGACTGTTTATCATCTTAGATTGCATTTTAGGAATTGTACATCTACATCACGCGGTGAACTTGAAAGGAAAATTTCTTAAGCAAGATCAACTATAAAATAAATTTAATGAATCTAAAAATGCTTTGGAACCTAACGCACAACATCTAGAAGTCTAGGCTAGAGACGTATTCCGACATCGTAAAGCCTGGTAACTGTTGTTTTCACTGTTGGTTGGGTGATTCCTCCACTTTGAGACGATAAGTGCCAGTACGGACTTGTGCTCCCACGTACCGTCGAGTATATTTTGGGAGACCACAATAGGCTTAATCCTTTATCCATAGGAAGCTGTGTCTGCCGCCCTATCGATCGCAATGCACTGAACATAACATTCGGGAAGATTGACTGCCGTACCGTAAAAAGTATTCTGCAGTTTTGTGATTGGTTTGGTAATCCCTCTATCTAGATTTCCAGAGCAATCCCTTTCGTTCCTTTTCAGACTCCTTAACGGAAAAGGTCCATCTGAGCACTTGTCACTTCAGGCTCATTAAAAATCGAAGGCGACTAGAGTCATCTTTTGTTTTTTCTCGACTCTTAAAAATTGAAAAAACAAGTTGTGTCAAAGCGTCTAAAATTCATCTAATTCGGAAACATACTTCCCCTTGATTTTTAGCTGATCGAGTAATCCGCAATCGTGGAAGAAAGTCAATTGAAACCCCGTCGTTTGAGGAGGCTTATGAGTCAACCGTCTTTGTCTCTGGAATCGAAACTGTTACAGACAAAGCGAACTCGTTTAACCGGTTCCAAATCCCCTAGTAAAGTTAGAACAAGTGTTCCAACACCATCGGAGACTCCGGTTACTCCAAACATTTCTGGTATCCCTGCCTTTACAGAAGAAGTTCAACAGCCACCGAAGGACAGTAGCACTGATCCTAGTGTGAGGGTAAACACTTGTATTACTGAACCAGTTCCATCTACAGCTGATTCGGAGGGTGTTATTCCCCAAGCATCTGTCGCTGCAGATTCTATACCTTCTTCGGCACCAGAAATATTTTACGGACCAGACGGTCTACCTCTTCCACCTGGTCTGATTGCTATAGAAGAGATTATGGAGGATCCTCCATCTAGTACTCCATCGCAATTTGGAGTCGGGATCACTCTGTATCCTTCTTCATCAGAAATTAGTCTACTGCCATCAGAAGCTCCTGTAGAATCGCTAGGCAATCTTTTGGATAGACTAGAAATGTTTGAACAGCCGTCGACATCTAGGACTGTGTCATCCGACACAACGACGACAGAACTTCCTGCTATCACTCCAACAATGTTCACCGGTATACCATATGTCCCAACTAGCTCTCAATCGCTAGAAGGGGCCCACTCAGGGGCTATTTCAACAGTATGGTCCGTTCCTGTTTGTTCATCTGGAATAGTATCCGGAAACTCTTATGTTGAGTCTCAGCAAATTGATCCTTCAGGATGTCAATTTGGGCAGTCCGGTCCTCAAGGGCAAACAATTCCTTTAAGTACCGGATTACCGTCGTATGGGGGGCAATCTACCCTTTCATTGTCCCCTCCAGGAGGACAACCATACGGGAGTTCACAACAAAATTCAGGTTATGCTGGAATTACATCTAGCGGTTGGGTGCCGATACTGCCTCAACAACCAAGAGTTGTATATTCGATGCAACAATGCTTACCTATGTCAAATATACCGACTACGCCAGCTATTGTGACGGTGTCGCAAGTACAAGCGTTGCCTGTTGTATGCCAACCTCAGGTTTCTCAGGTGGTAATGCAACAGCCTCTTGTCCCTACGACTCAACCACAATCGCCAACTAGTGGAATGACACAGGCCCAAACGGGTACAATTACCCCTCATCTTGGTCAAACAGTCAGTATTGGACAATAGCACATGGCTTCACAACCATGGCTGGTGCAATACCAACAACCACAATTCCAACAAGTATACCAAGGATCTGAGCAACAAATCTTTGCAAATAGTGGGCAACCGTATATTCAAAACGGTCAAAATCAACCATTCTACAATGGTTATGCCCATCAACCTTACCAAAGTTACCAGCATCAAATGCATTATGTTGGTATGCAGAGACGAGCTGCTCAGGCGATTCCATCTTATCCTGGGTATGCTTCACCTAACCTGAATCAACAATTACCCTTCATGGCGACTTTAGAGTTACCGGATCTAAATCGGTTAACAAACGATCCAATTGCTTATGCCCCTTGGTGGCCAGCGATTCCGCATAAACTTCCGTCAAATATTCCTAAATTTAATGGAAATCCGGGTGAAGATCCGTCGAATCATGTGATGACCTTTCATCTGTGGTGTTCATTAAACACCCTAAACGATGATTCGATTAGGCTTCGCCTTTTTCAGAGGACGTTAACTGGTCTGGTAGCAAAATGGTATATCGAGTTACCCAGAGCTTCGTTTGACAACTTTAGTACCCTAGCCACAACCTTTTAATCCATTTTCAGTTACCGATAAGGTACGAAACGGGAACAAAAATTCTTACCAATTTCAAGCAAACAACGGCCACTCACATATCCGATCATATTCATGAGTGGCGACGTCATCATAGAATGGTAAAAACGTATGATCCTGATCAGCTTTTAGCTGAATGGTTTATTAAGTCATTATTGCCTTCCATTACAGAAGATGTGGCAAAAGGAGGAGTCGTCACTGAAGAACAAGTTATTGCTCATGCGCAATATTTAGACTTTATTTATACTCAGTCTGGCACGCTCTACGATAAAATACCTGACACTCCCAGACCGGAATTTTCGGTCCCCCCTCCTCCTAAGTCGAAAAATGACTCTCATGCCGGCGATGGCGTGATTGGCGTGACAGACACGAAATCAACAAAGGCTACATCTAAAAATGCCCGTAAGATTTCCAGTCAAAATGAAAAAGAAGAACTTCTCTCCTCGGAAGTAAATGCCATCTCGACTGATAAAGGCAAAGAAACCAAGCAACCAGGAGGCAAGAAGAAAAACAAAGGGAAGAAGAAGAAACAAGAGGAATCATCACCTGAAAAATCTTCTGCAAGCCCTACTGGAAATAGGAAACCAAAAAATCCATGCATAATATGTGATGAGGATCATTGGACAAAAGACTATCCATTTAAAGCTGAGCCTAAAAAATTCTGCAAGAATTCAAAAACCTCGGTAGTATTAACTGATCCGTTTCTGAATCCAGGAACAAATCTGGTTGACACTAGAAATGCTTCCCCGTCCCAAGTGCTGATGTTGTCGGTTTCCAAGCAGCAAAATGATGCTTTGATATCGAAAAGGAACAAAGATTATGGGAATCCACAGCTATCGAACAACAAGGATAAAGATCAACCTAGTAGTTCGATAACAACTTCGACAGAAGTTGCGCCGCCCATCATTCCAGAATTGACAATAAAACTGCCAAAGGGATTAGTACACAAGTCGACATTTAATCCTCGTGCTAGAGCAGCACAGCATTATAATATAGTGGAAGATCTGGTCCAATCGCCATCCTCTATGTCGACACTTGAGGTACTGCAAAATTGCCCATCCCGAAAGCAGGCTTTATTATCAGCTATCTGTGGGATAGACCCAAAGGATTCTAATATTGTGTCCTTTAATCATAAAGGATACGATCCTCAGTTACCAACTCAACTAGATTTCCTTATTTAAGTGAAATCCCTCAACAAAACTGTTCATCGAACAGTTGTTGATGAGGGGGAATCTACATGTATTATGTCGATGAGTTGTTGGAAAAATTTAGGCTCACCACCCTTGTCGCGATCGTCAACAATGTTAAAAGCATTTGATGGATGATCATACACTCCATGATATGGGATTTTAAGTAACTTGCAAGTTGAACTTGGGGGAAAAACAATAGAAATTGATGTTGATGTAATCAATGGAAACCTCGATTACAACATCCTACTGGGAAGGCCCTGGATATATGCCATGGCTGTAGTTGTGTCGACCTACTACAGGAAGATTGCATTTCCCTTCAAAGGAGGAATTACAATCGTCG
This sequence comes from Pinus tabuliformis, assembly GCA_031772625.1. NCBI lineage: Eukaryota > Viridiplantae > Streptophyta > Pinopsida > Pinales > Pinaceae > Pinus > Pinus tabuliformis. The sequence goes on along the minus strand of CM062808.1, from coordinate 431,502,374 downwards.
ACCAACAAACATTTCTCCCCAACAGTTCACAAGTTACGGGAAGCATTCCAATGATCCATGGAAGCAATCATTTGCTTCAAAATATTGGAGTAGGCCTCCTAAAAGACCCTGCCTTAATGGGTACTTTTGCCCTACCGCCTCCGAGTAATCTGGCAGAAGTGGCCACAGTGGAAACCTGCAATATGAAATCTTCTATATCTAATGGATTCGGAAGACTCTTAAACATTTTGTCAGCATGGATCATCGCCATTTTAGAAATATTGTAGCAATCAATTTTCTTGGCCTGGGGGGCAAACCCAAATCAATGCTCATCGAGTGTTTGGATAGATAGGTCTAAGGAATATGGTACCTCTTCAGATCCTTGGTCGCATGTACATTCTACAGATAAAGGATTCATTCAGTCAATGATGTTAGGGGAGGCACCATGGGAAGATTACCACCATCGTTCCCATCTCCCGGATTACAGCGAAGATTATTCCAATGACCTTAATCATCCTTCAGTTTTTTATTTTCTATCAAATACTGTAAATACGGTGGATTCCAAGGATGGTTCTTATCTCCTATCGACCTCGTTAAAAATTGAAACAAGGAGTCATGAGGATAGTTCTTTTACTGTGTCAACCTCATTAAAAAATGAAACAAATCTCGTTCCAAATCTCAAAGGTAAACCTTCATTCCAACCACCGAGTTGAATGCAATGAAGCTTGGGGGCATACACCTCGATTTGCGTTATTATGCTAGGGGCATGCAAACTTATCACGAGCAGTGTTACTGCAAGGTTCAAGCTCGTTAAAAAATAAACCCGCATCGAGTAGTTTTAACGCGGACTTCATGCTCGTTAAAAAATAAACATAAGCAATGAGCAAGTGTTTCCCCCAGTGTTTAAGCTCATTTTAAAATAAAAAATGAACCAATTTCCGGTAAATAACCATCGTGATTGTAATACTTCAGCCTTTGAAGCCTTGGTCGTGTTCTCATCATCACCTCCACTCTGTATTGGCCGATCATTCACCTCCACTTGATTGTTTACCCCTTTTGAGGAATAGCTGCGAAGAGTGATCCTGTTAGCCATCCTTGTAACACTGCCGTGTTTGGAAAATTCCAAACCTTACCTGGAATCAGCTGTTACCCGAATTTATCACTCGTTCCTCAAAGACGAGTCTCCTTTAAGCTCTTTTCAACTGACTCGTAAAATATGAAAATATTGCTGAGCCATTGGCCTCTCCAGCTCGTTAAAGTGACCGGAAGTGCTATCCCTTCTTTAGATTTTAATCTTTTTGGACTTGAGGGATTATTACACAAAAAGATCGAGCGCTTGTTTTGTTCGGCTCGTTAAAAGTACCGAAAATTCATCCCTTCTGTATTATTTTATACTTTTTCAAACTTAAGGGATTAGATGACAAAAAATATTTTTTGGAGTTTCCTTTACGTCCCTTTTCAAACTCTCTAAAATTGAAAAGGACCGAGTTATCTTTGTCGTTAAACTCGTTAAAACCTAATAGCGACAAACTTGTCCATAACCGACAAGAACGAGTTTCACTATCGCTAGGCTCGTTAAAACATAGCGATGGGTTTGCCCGAAGGGATAATTATAGAGCAAGCATATGTTATCCTGCTCAAGCTTGAAAAAAATAAAGAGGTACTGGTCAGCAATGACTGGGGAAAAATTGGGAGAAAACTTGAAGAAACTTTGTTGGTAGCAAGTCGCTCTTGAACATGACACTTTCGCTCCGCATACAAGTTGGGTTGGGCTGTTCCATTCACTGGTCACATCACCATGGTTCCATTACACCATCCACATTTGGGGTTAATGCTACCGATCCATCATGTCAGTGTCACCGATATGTTCAAGAGAAGTCGCTCAGAGAATTCACCTGTGTCTCACCCACTGCAATACTTTTACGCTCCATTCTTTCATGACCGCCACCCTGAACCTTATATCACCAGATCGTTTTCTCCTCCATTAAAATCATTTGCTCCATTCCGTGTCATTGATGTGGGATTCATTAAGGCCCTCCTATGATAGATTGCTTCTTGTTGACATCAGCTCATTATCCAAGAATTCGATCTAGGAACAACCCTTTTATTACTTTGAAGCTTGCATGCCTCAATGGCAAGTTTCTCACTTCCGACGATAGGTTTACATCAATGGCCTTCGACCGAAATATTTTGTGTGGTGTTCGACGCCAAGTCCTTTATTCACACCATGTAAATTGTACTATAGTACCTTGAGGGTCATCATCATTATCAGTGATTCCTCTCGCGCCTGTTAACGGCTTACATCATTGGCTGGTAATCAGGCGATGTCTTTCCATGTTCGACTCCAGAACATCTCTCACATGGATTAACTTGTACTTTGAGTGAAGATCGAACGAGATTGAAGACCCCGCATCTAGTTTCATCCATCTGGGCTGTGATATATATTCAGGAAAATAAAGACATCAAATGTACATCATTGCTGCACAGATAATCATCCAATCTAAGGGATGATGGCTCTACCAGAATCATCAGTCTACACTCAAATGATTTTCTGTCTCATGTACATGAAAAATGAATTTATAAAGCTGAGCATGGGAATGCCCGCCTCAACTAGATCATGAAAATATTATGAAGATAATGTATTGTATTGTATCTTATTACAGGTATCCTTCTAGCTTGAAAGAACTTCGGATCCTCATGATAAAGCATTTCATCCAACATCAAAAAGATTAACGACCTCATGCTTTAGGGGGCAACTGTTATAGACATTTTTGGGCACTGCAACCCCAAGCATAAATGACCATAAACCAAGGGCTCCTAAGTCCCTAAAGGTGTTGTTCCAACCCCTAAAAGAACAAGGTCAACTGATTACATCTTCTCCTAGAAGTTCTCCATGAAAAACTACTCAGAACTGGTAAAAACTGGACCATTTCACCTGCTCCATAGGCAAAGTGCTTTGCATCCCACCTAAATACACACAGAAGGTGCGTTGCATGTCAAAAATCCCGTCTATGGGGTGCGATGGGTGAGAAGGGACAAATGGCAAGGTCAATCCGCAAGGTGGAGAAGCATGGAATCTTCCAGAAACTTCTCCTGTGACACTTGCCTCTCTAAATTCGACCAGGGATGAGTAAGAGATCATCAATCTCCAGGTGGAATCAAGAACTATCAGAGAGAAGACACTAATCAAATCTCAAGTTGACTCACCTCCCTTGCAGACATCTATATATGGATCCATCATCCCAGAGATCCAGAGGCTGGAATTTTGTATCTTGTAAGGAAGTGCTGCTGGTTTCTTGGTGCAATATCATAGTGTTGGGTGATCTAAGCTTTTCATGAGGTGAAGAAGGGCTTCTTGCTGAGAGGATGATGCTGGGTCAAAACAATTGGTTGTAATTCTCTTGGCTCTTTCTTGATTATCAATAAAACTATTCAAGTTTTCCTCCATACTCTTGTATGATTTATGTTTTATGCATTTGTATGGTCAACGTACATCTGATCCTATATTGTTTATGATAATAGATCTATGTTCTTGGATAGTATTATGCTGCTCTGATTCTACAGGTACCCTGTGAAGCTGGGTAGACAAGGAAGCGAGTAGCAAAATATCTATCAGAAGGGAGAGGAATCGAACAAGGAACCAAGCGTAAGACAGAGGTTGGTCTCCTTTATTCTTCTCTCATCTATCTCTCATAAAGGAAGACGAAAGTAGTTTTAGTTTGTTTGTTTTTAAGGTAGCTACCAGCCTTAGTGGGATTAGCAGCTCTGCATAGACACTATTCACGGTAACAGTCTTTGTGTTGAATGCATCACAATCATCCACATCTAGCTTGTATAGGTTCTTGACATGAACCTTGATATGCTTCACCTGCCTCGTGGCTATGTGTCTCATGATTTCCTTTCCTTTGCTGAAAATCACATCATATCCAAGGTATTCCAAAACTGCAACAAAGACGAGATTTTTCTTTCAACCCAAAACGAACATGACATCTTGGAGTCCGAGGGGGGAGTGTGACTCCCTCTGAAAGGTGACTGTATCAATCCCGGTCACACTATGCCTTCCGTCATCCCCCATCTTAATGTGCATTTGCAAGTATTTTTCCTCCAGGTCACTGAAAAATTCTCTATTCCTCGTCATATGGAACGAGGCACCTAAGTCCAGGTACCAAACACTTCCCATCACTATGCTCACCATGCATGCAATGAGAGTGCAGTCAAGCTTGAACTATGAAGCAAAATCTTCACCTAATACTGCTACTACAGGATCCTTCTTTCTTGCCTTCTTGTGTGGAAACTTCGTGGCATAGTGCCTGAATTCATGACAATTGAAACACTTAATTTTGGACAAGTCTTTCTTCTTGCCCTCTTGGCTAGAATCAACCTCACCTTGGAACTTATTTCCCTTGGCCTTCATTCCTTTGCTTACTAATGCAAAGTCCTATTCGGATTCTTTGGATCAGGTCGCATCTCTAGTATTCCACCTTATTTCCTCCTATACCAGGTCAGACCATAAGAACTCCCAACTCAGTAGTTTCTCCCTCCCATTCACCGAATCTTGATAGCTATACCTGCTCTTGGGAAGGCCCAGAAGGGCTAGAGATACCTGGTATTCTTCAAGAATAGTAACACTGACCCCTCCATGTTCATCATGACACTGTGTAAACTTGCTCACATACTGCAGAATTGTGTCATTTTTCTGCATCTTGATACATCGAAATTTATCCTTAAGTGCCAACTTCCTGTGGTCACTAGTATTCTTGAATAATTCTATCATTTCTTTTTACATCACAAATGAAGTTTCTTTTCCATGGAGATTTGAGACAATATGATCCCATACTCCCTTCAAGATTATTCTTCTCTCCTTGGCTACATCTTTCTTCCATTGAGCAAGGTTCTGGGCATCAGATGCTTGAGGTTTTGTAACATTTGTCTTGATGTATTATAGCAACCCATTGTCATCCATTAACGCCTCCATGTGGTCCTTCAATGCAACAAAATTTGAGGTTCCTTCCAAGGAATACTCTAGCCTTAGTCCATTGAAGGCCATCTTCCTCAGCTGTGAAGAAATCCTGCTACACTGATCTTCAAATTCGAACCTCTACGATCCAATTTCAAATTTCCTGTTCTATTGTGAATCCTGCTATGATACCATGTATAAATTATGATGTAGATTTGGAACTGCTCATGAAATTTACTAAATCACAAGAATGAGAGCTGCTCTACTTCTTTTTGGACATTAATTCATAATCTATAACACAAATCATAGACATACCAAAGGAAACAACACACATGCACAAAGATTTATATAGGGGAAAACAACTGCTCAAAACCCCTTCCTATCTTTATTGCATTAATCAACTAATATAGATGAATACATATTCTTGCTCAAGCCTGATTGTTGGTTGCTAAATTTGCCTACTTTTTACCTACCTCTTTATCCCTTTCCTATGCTCATTTCATGTCCTTGTTGGTCAATTTGTATTCTAAACAACAAAGGTATACCTATTGTCATGTCTTTGTGAATTATTAATCGATGAAATGTAGTCATAGGGGATATTGCCTAAAGAGACTTGCAAACTTAAGTTTCCTTGCAGATTCGAAGGAATGATGATCAATACCATGATTCAGCGTATGACGACTATCGAGATGGCAACGCTATCTTTGGATATTAGCTACAATGGTGGTTCAACTTATTGACCAACACAAGTGTTATCTTTATATTCTATTGTATCTTGAGAATCACTATGTATTTGTAGGCAGAGAAATGATGTAATCTTAGGAATTGTTGGTTGTTAAATGAAATGTATAAGTAGTGTTATAGGGATGGGAAAGCCATTGCTAAGAGATACACGAGAATTATGAGCTGTAATAACATACCTATGTAATGTTGTTTTGATTAATGCAATTTCTGATCTTTTGAGCATTACATAGTTCTTTATCTTGCTATAGCCCTAATCACGGAGTTTGGCCCACTCTCCTGACCAGGTGCTGTTGGATTAGTTGTGTGCATAGGTTTATTTTTGTTGTGTTATTTTCTTGTTGTGTAATGATCTATTAATGTGTTGTTGTGAGTCTTAACTTGTTGTTACTCTGATTGTTGTTACCATTATTACTTTCTGTTACACATTGTTATGTTTATGATTGAATGTTGAATGTTGGGTAGGGAAACTATGGCCTGCAAATACTTTGCATGATAGTCTTGAAATAACTAGTAGAGCCTCAGGTTGACAATTAATGTGGAATTGGGTGAATTGTATGATTCATATCGAAACACCAACATTTTGGTTCCGTTTCTGGGGAGGCTATCGAAGGCGCAAAAGTATGACCAATATTGACTATAGGACCACTCTTTCGTCTTGGGGAGGGAAGATTTTTTCACCTTGCTCCAGGTCCTAAGCATTAGAGTGTTTTGTTTCTTTCATAGGCACCACTCTCTCATCCTGGGAAGGGAAGTTTTTTTCACCCTGTTTCATGTCTTGAGCTTAGATTTTGTGGTTGGTTTGTTTTCCTTCTTTTGATTTCTTTTTAGGGGCCACTCTCTCGTCCCAGGGAGGAAAGTTTTCACCTTTGCTTTAGGTCCCGAGCTTTTGATTTTCTTGAAAGTTTTTCTTTTATTTTCTGATTGCATGAACAAAGATACAAATAAAAGGGGCAGAGGAAGAGCCCCAAAAAGAGGAAGGAAAGATCTAGGTAGAATTACCTACATCCAAGAAATCATTTCAAAAGATGAGTCAGGAGCATCACCATGAGCTTCTGTTAGGGTGAGATCTCATATGAGATCTAGAGGGTAGTCAGTTTCACAACTAGAACCTCCCCTAATAACAGAAGCACAATTTGGGGAAGAAGAAGTAGCACGTAGAGGATCGGCGGAACTGAACATTGTGAGTTCAAAAAATAAGACTTGAGGGAATTCTCTGTACCATTTGATCAAGGAAGTACTGGCAAATAACCTCAATCACTCATTATAGAACAATCAGAACCTCTTGAGATCCAAAGTGAATATTGGAAGATATTCATGGCTCCTGAAAATTCTTCGATCGAGTTCCCAATTGGAGATATGAGGGGTGATTCACCTATAAGCCTATTCCTTTGACAACATTACCTAACGTCCAAGGTATTTCTTCTAAAGATACTGACACATTCTTATTTGAATTTGACGTTTTCTGTCAGAGGTATGACTATATTTCTGATGCCTAGAAATTGAAGATATTCCCTGCCACTTTGAAGGGAGAAACTTTGAGATGGTTCATTGGTTTAGGGGGAAGATCTATTACCACATGGGATGATATGAAGACAATTTTCCTCGAAAAATGTCAAGACTACTGCAAATCCTGAGATGTTAAGGAAGAAATATTTAATATTATGTAGAAAGAGGTTGAGAACATGGAGGACTTTGTAGAACGTTTCAAATACAATTTGTAGATATCAGGGCATAGTGATTTGGATAAGGACATCTTGAAGATAATTTTTCTCCGGGCATTATGGGAGGAATATTTGGAACTTTTGAACGTAGTACGAAAGGGAGATATATCAAAGGAAGAATTCAACACCATCTACAAATTGTGCATTAAGAGTTCATGTGGAGTTGCGAGGCATAGGAAAGGGATTTGAACCCTCAAGACATCCAGTGGTGGAGTTACGAAAGCAGAAATTCGAAACTTGCTGGACAACTTTAGGATCGATATATTGAGCATTTTGTCCTCACAGTTGGATGTTTTACAGGTGAAACGGAAGCAGATGGAAGTAGAGAAGGCTATGTCTATTTTATGCCCTCAATTCAGGAAGAAGCACCTGCTGAAGGAATGTCCACTTGATACTATCAAGACCTATGCAATATGTGAGCAGGGTCATTCCACTAGCACTTGTCCATCTCTTCCTGGGCTGAAGGCAGTTTTTCAGGGAGAAAATGAAGAGATAGATCAGTTGTACTTCATGGGATCAAGGAAACCATGGCAACCATGGCCACAAAACATGAATCAAGGTATGCCTCAAGACCCCTCTCATTATTTTAATAATTTGAATTTTGGGCCTTAGTCTGTACCTTTTTGACCTTCATGGCCATAGTCCTATCAATATCCAATGCCCTGGCAAGTATGGTTCGCTCAATCTGGTCCAACCCCTTCATGGTCCCAGAATTGGCATGGACCTCCTCCTCCTTTAGGATAGTTCTCCCAGCTTATGCTACAACAACAATTACAACTTCCTTTAATGCCTCCACCAGTGATCCTCCTCTTTGTCCATAACTACTTGTTTAATCCAATCCAAATCGAAACAATAGGGGGGCTCAATAGGTTGAGACACACAACCTTCCTGCATACAATATTTCCACCGCAGAATGTAATGAATTCAATCTTTGGTTTGGTCGGGTGGTAAATACTCAAACTTCACCAATAATTGTTGAGCATACTCATGATGAAGTCTCAAGACTAGAAGCTAGGAATTCTACTGGAACAATTGGGGATGAGTCAACGCAAACTCCTATGGAACAACAATCCCCTTCTCAAATGACTGTTACTATAGGATGTCAGACTGGTCCACCTTATTCCGGGAGACTATCCTTGAGCAAACAGAGTCCTTGTCCTGAATTTAACTTTTTAGGGGAATTGCAAAATTTATTTTTCAAAATCCCGTTACTCGAAGCTATGAGGGACATACCGATTTATGACAAAACTATCAAAGAAAATTACTCTAATGAACCTAGAAGAAAACCAAAGGATCCACTCATTATTCACATTATTGGAAAATTATTAGAAATAATGTTGGGGAAGCCTACACCTATTAAATACAAGGATCTAGGGAATCTGATTCTTATAGTACATATTAATGGGGTTGATATCCCAAATGTGCTGGTAGACTTGGGGGTAGCGATTAATTTCATAATGTCTGCAACTGTGATTACCTTGGGCTTGTGAAACTTTAAACCAACTCCCACCATCCTAGAATTGGCAGATCGGTCTACTATAAGATCGATGCAGAAGTTGGAAGATATAACCATTTTAGTAGACTCATGGTAGTACCATGTAGATCTTTTGGTATTACATACCCAATCCCTATCCGGTGGGCATCTTTTGATTTTAGGAAGACCATGGCTTGCGATCGCAGATGCTTACATTAGGTGTTGGTCAAGAAATATGGTAATATCCAATGGGGAAGTTACAAAGAATATTATCCTTTACCCCCCTGCAAAACCGAGTTCACCAGATAAACTAGGATTTACCTTAATACAAAAATCTCTACCTACAAAAGGGCCTGAACCTGAAAATGAAGAAATTAGACCAATTCTTACTATTGGTGAGGCCCTTTGTTTTAAGGATGAAACAAAGGATGATGCCATTAGTACCTTTATCAGCAGTCGCAACTCCATCTCTAATTCAACCCTCTAGTTATTAGAATATGTTATGAGTTGCAATGCTCAGGAAGCAATTGAACCAGAGACTAAAGTTGAAAACGAGCCTGTAATTGTACCCCATAATAGTGTTCCTATAGAAATCGAACTAGGGAGAACGCTGAATGTGAATCTTGACCTTTCACCTTCCTAATCTGAACAGTTACTGAAAGTCATTCGAGAAAAAAAATAAGCCTTCGCTTGGGAATATACAGATATGAAAGGAATCCTTGCTGACTTATGTACTGATCACATATACATTAAGGAAGAATTTCGACCTATTAGGGAACCACAAAGAAGAATGAATTCTACTTTAAAGAACATTGTCAAAGACAAACTACATAAGCTATTAGATGTGGGATTTATTTACCCAATATCAGATAGTCAATGGGTATCCCCACTAGTCATTATTCCAAAGAAGAATGGAAAGTGGCGGATTTGTGTTGATTATAAGGAATTAAATAAAGAAACTCAAAAAGATCATTTTCCCTTACCCTTTATTGACCAGGTCCTTGATACATTATCCGAAAAGAAGTTCTTCTCCTTTCTGGATGGATTTAGTGGGTACAAATAGATCCAAATAGCTCCTGAGGATCAAGATAAAACTACCTTCACATGCCCTTGGGGAACCTTTTCATACTGAGTCCTCCCATTTGGTCTCTGTAATGCACCCACTACCTTTCAACGGGCAATATTAGGAATTTTTTCTGATCTAGTCAATGATAGTGTTGAAATCTACATGGATGACTTCACCCCATATGGGGATTCTTTTGAAAAATCTCTGGAAAACTTAGAGAAAGTACTTAAAAGATGTAAGAAAACACATGTTTCTCTTAGTACAGTGAAATTCCATATGATGATGAAAGAAGGAATAGTGTTGGGACACCTGCTTTCATTTGCAGGAATTTGGGTTGATCCTGCCAAGGTAGAGGTAATATTAAATTTTCCTACAACTAAGACACCAACACAGGTGCATAGTTTCATCGGTTATGCTAGCTATTATAGATATTTTATAGAATTTTTTTCTAAGATAGCATTCCCACTTTTTCAATTGTTACCTAAGGATGTAGAGTTTGTGTGGACAAATGAATGTGAAACAACCTTCGTGGAAATCAAAGAACTAGTTTGCAAAGCTCTGATATTACGTGGTCCTGACTGAAAGCTCCCATTTCATATCCCTACAGATTCTTCTCACACAATAGTTGGGGCAGTCTTGGGACAATAGGAGGACAAGAAATCATACGCGATCTATTACGTTAGAAAAATCTAACTTCTGTTGAACTGAACTATACGGTAACTGAAAAATAGTTTTTGGCTATTATTTATGCTATTAATAAGTTTCAACATTACATTACAGGGTATCCCACTTTCGTGCACATTGATCATACAACCATCAGGTATCTAACGAATAAACTGATAACTCCTGGTCATATTATGAGATGGTTATTATTAATTCAAGAATTTGATATTACCATTGTAGACAAGCTAGGGAAAGAATGTAGTTGTAGATTTCATGTCTAGGTTGAATACTAGTGTTGAAGGTACATCTGTAGAGGATAGTTTTCCAGATGAACATCTCTTTGCAATTTCTACTCACACTCTGTAGTATGCAGATATTGCTAACTATATTTCTATAGGAAAAGTACCTCAACACTTGCCATACAGAGTGCAACAAAATATTATCCATTATAGTGCCCGATATTCGTGGATAGAGGGATACCTCTTTTATACAAGACCTAATCAAGAAATCTGGCGCTGCATAGGTGAAGATGACATCTATGATGAAATTGTTGAATTTAGGCTTCTGTGATCCATATCAAGTTTATTAAGATGGTTTTCGGCAACAATCACATCAAAATTCATTTTTCGATGCGTTTCAAACCAACAAGTGTGGTTCATCGTCAGGACAAAGATGTCCTGATGATGAACCACACTTGTTGGTTCAAAACGCGTCGACAAATGAATTTTGATGTGATTGTTGCCAAAAACCATCTTAATAGACATTTATGATGTCTTGAAAGCTACTCACGATGGCCCCAGTGGAGGGAATCTTGCAGATAAGCGGACAGGTCATAAGGTGTTACAAATGGGGTACTATTGGTCCTCTATTTTTTGTGATGCAACGAAATATGTTCAAGGGTGCAATAACTTCCAGGGGATGGGACATCCTGGTTGATCAGATGAGATGTCGTTACAACCTCAACTAGCTCTTGAGCCCTTTGAGAAATGGGCTATCGACTTCGGTGGGCCATTCAATCCGCCTTCACATTAGAAAGTCCACATTCTAGTCTGCACGGATTATGTGACAAAGTGGGTAGAGGCTAAGGTTGTTGTGAAAGTAACAAAACATGTTGTCTCAGACTTCTTATTCGAAGAATTTTTTGGTTAGTACAGAGCTCCTAGAGAGATAGTTTCAGATGGAGGGGCGCAATTCACATCACATATGATAAAAAGACTTATGAAGAAGTATGTAGTCAAGCATAGGGTGACACCTCCCTATCATCCTTAGGCGAATGGTCAAATCGAGAGTATAAATAAATTTCTGGAGAATATCCTTACGAAGATTGTAGAAAACCATCACCGAAATTGGGCAGAAAAGCTTCATGAGGTACTTTGGGCATATAGAATGACATGGCGGAAAACATGATTTTCACCATATGAGCTTGTTTATGGGTAATACCCTTTTTTTTCTGGTGGAATTCGAAATTAAGACGCCCAGGACAACCATTGAAGTAGGTTTGGATCTTTTAGAAGCCCAAAAACACTAACTGGAACAATTAAATGAGTTGGATGAAATTCGTTTGATAGTTGTCCAGAACACTGCTGCGATTCAGCAGCAACGAACTAAATGGCATGATAAATTCATCAAGAAAAAGGTGTTTCAAAGAGGAGATTGGGCGTTGCTCTATGACTCTCGGTTCAAATATTTTAAGGGAAAACTCTGCTCTAGATGGATGGGACCATATGAAGTTGACACGGTGTTTGATAACAAGATTGTTAGACTTGTAACAATCGATGAGGCACATACTCCCCTGATTGTAAATGGACATCACCTCAGATTGTATCACCATCCAACTTCTAAAGACTCCTTTATTAAACATCTCTCTGATAATTCTGGTTTTGAAATTGTTAGTGCAGAGAACTCTTCCTCTGCACCTCTTGTTTAATGCAAAAAGAAAAAAAAAACACACACACACACACACACAGATCTATAATATAATAAAATGTTGTTACTATATCATTATTTTTCTTGCAAGTACTTCATTGGTGCTACTACTCCACTGTGCTATTACTCCTCCGATGTTTTTACTCTGTTCGTCGCGATTCTGTCTATGTAATTCACTGGTGCTATTACTCCTCCTGTGTTGTTACTCCTCCAATGATGTTAATCATCCGGTGCCGTTACTCTATTCATAGTGATTCAATGTTACTCCTCTAGTGCTGCTAATCCTCCAGTGTTTTTACTCCTCTAGTGCTATTACTCCTCCAGTGTTGTTACTCCTCCAGTGCTGTTACTCCGTCAAGGTAAGTCGCCAGGTACGTCCCCAACCAACTTTGTGGATTTGATTGATATTTCACCGTGGATGGTCATCCCTTAGTGGGGCGAAGGTATCATATTTAATGTTAAAGATGACGTAGTTAATAACAATGATGAGCTGTCATTACCATTGTTGAAACTCATGCCAACTCGTACATTCCACGATCATTATTCCGATCCCCACCATACCTTGCACATTTATCCATAATAATTGAAACTTGAACCACATACAATTGCATTGAATTATAGTCCTTTCTAATGCATTATAATAATTTCCATTATTACCACGATCTACCATGGATTTTCCCCATAAAATTTGCCCGGATTTCCCAATCAGAGCATCCTTTGCCCCTACAATCCCTCTCATCGCAACTTTATCGGCTAACAATCTCCTCAACGGTCTTGCTGATACTCTCAGTGCTGCTATAGAGAAACTAGCAGAATGGGTGGGCAAAATGTTAGTCATGAACTGGATGATACAACGCAGGTCCGGTTCCATCCAGAGGTATGGTAGGTTTTTCAAGATGTAGGATGGCACACTTATTTTAAGAGGTTGCAGGGATTCGATGAAGCCGTTACAGTTGAATTTGCATTGAATTTTGACAGGAATTATTCTAGAGTCCATTGGCGAGATATTTTGGTCACTGAAGAAGTTACCTTGATTATCTGTGAATTGCTACAAGGAGGGCAGAAGTGGTTCGCCCGAAAATCGCCATTACCAGAATTTCCAGAATTATTCTTGTAGGCAAGAGAAACCATGGTTCAGAAGGGAAGGGGATATGATCAGAAATCCTTGCCACATCCATGGGCCGAGGTCGCATACTTCATTGTGCGATACATTACTTGCAAAGGTTGGCTCTCTACCTTGTTCAAATACCATTTTAAACTTCTTTCATGCCTTCAGTTCCATCATGTGCATTCTCTGGATATGCCATATTTCTTATGGAATAACATTCAATTAATGGCACGGGCTACTCATCAGTCATGCCAAGTGTTGGAGGTCTTCACAAACCATGAGATTGTCAAGCTAGTGGTGGTGCATGCCCTGTCACAGAATTCTGTGGCTTGGCCACAATTCACTTAATTAGTAGAAGAGGAACTTGCGGTCATGATGCTGGCAAGAGAGGAAGAAGAATTAGTGGTAGAGGAAGAAGCTGTAGACGATGCTGCTACACAAGAACTAACACTAATTGTCGAACAATTCGAGGAATTAGTGATGGAACAAGCTACGAAAAAATCGCCAACAAAGGAAGGGACCACAGACAATGTTGTTACACAAGAACCAACATTGAATGTTGACCTAGAAGCAGAAGCAATGGAGGTAGAAGGGAGTGCAGGCGGTGTTGTTACACAAGAATCAACATCGACTGCTGACCTCAAAGTAGGAGAAATGAAAGTGGAAGGAAGCGCAGGCGATGTTGTTACACAAGAACTAGCATCGACTGCTAAATTGATGGAAGAATTGCTAGAAGTGGAAGAAAATGCAGGCGACGTTGTTACACAAGAACCAACGTCACCTGTGAAAGTGGTGGAGGAACCTGTGGAAGAAATAGGAGCCGTAGTCGACACTATTACACAAGAACTAGTGACGACTACCGAGCAAGAGAACAAAATAGAAGAACAAGTGGCACAAGAAGAAAAGGAGAAGGAGAGTGCATAACAACTGGTAGATAAAGGGGAAGGGGAAAGAATTGAAGGTCTTGAAGCATCAGACACTGAAAGGATAGAGATTGAGGAGGATATCCCTTGTTCTTCACTTTCCTCTTCCCTACCAAGAGGAGAAAGAAAATTTTGCTCGATGAAAGAAAATATCTGTCCCTTGATACTAAAATTTGTAGGGACAACTATGGGCACCATCGTCAACACTTTCACACAAGAACCAGTGTTGGCTGGTGGACAAATTGGGCAAGTTGAAGAAATTGTGATTGATGCTGTTTCTAGAGAGCCATTGGAATAAAATGTTGCTATTGGTACCAACCTTCAAGGGCCATAACCAATTTTTGAGCAAATGGAAGAAGATGACCGGGAATTAAAGAAGCCACAGGAAAAGGCTGTTGAAAATGCTACTTTGCAAGGGCCTGCAGTGGCTTTGAAGCCATTCAGGGAAGATACGGAGGTTCCAAGACCCATGGAAGAAGATGCTGGGGCTGTCCCTTGAGTTGTGGAACAGACATAAGAAATAAGGGTGAAACAAGAGCTGATTGATGAGTTCATTGACACCAATCCACCAAATCCAACACCAACCATGAGACTAATGGAGGAGTTCATTATCAAACAAGAATTCATTGAACAACATGAAAAGAGAAGGCCCCCCATCTAGGAAAGGTATTGGTCAAAGTTTAAGGAGAATATGCAATGAAAAATGGAAATTATTAAGCTAAGGAAGCAAGTGTTACACTTACCGAGATGAGTGAGGAAGAATAAGAGGAATTCCAGTCGGGCTGTCGTAAATCCTGGAGCCAAAACTACTTCAACAGCAATGTAGACTAAAGATAGGCCTACAACTTCAACAACCACACATGTTGAGTCATTTTTTCATATGTTTGAGTCACAGGAATTCTTGTTAACATGGAAATTTAGAAATGGCAGGCTACTGCATCTCACCTTCAACAGGGGTCTATCCCTTTGGAATCCCACTAGGAAGGAGTGAGAGGAATTGGGGAACAAGCTACAAAGTAGAAACTAATTATATGACCTAGATAGAGAAAGCAAAGCAGAAACAGGAGAAGCAGCAGAAAAATATTGAGGAATTAGAAGAGAAAGTGCAGCTACTGAAGGCTGAAAAAGATGAAATGTTTGCTCTGGAACAACAAGTGATATCGTGTCGACCTCCTACATATAGTTATGCTTTGTTCCTCTATGAACAATACTTGTTCTTCTGTTTGGAGAGCATCCATTAGGAGGTACGCCATGAAATCCAAGATCCTAGTGTTTGCGGATCTTGAGGGCTCACAATATCCTAAACCAACACTTAATGTGCGAACTCTACATACACAATTCTTTTATGGCTAAGGATTAATCATTCAATATAGTGCCATATGTGGGGTATATTTAGCTAAAATACTTCACCTCCTTCATGATTAACCAGGTTAAATGGAAGAAATCCTTCGACATGTTTAAGGAGAACCAAGAGAACATGCCACTTGTAATTCGAATGGAGCATTGTCAGGCTGTGAATATTTTTAACAAACATCATACCTCATTGGAAATAGAAGGAAGGAAGGGTCAGATGCTGGCAACACAGAAGTGGTGTTCTGACATGTGTACAAAGTGTTAGTGTCTAATAGTCACAGTGATCAAATGTACTCTTTTCATATCATTGATAGAGTCTTACGTGAAATTATTATATTTTTCAAAATAAAATTTGACACATCTCATGGTTGTCAAATGGTCACAATTTATGGTCTAATTGTTATTGCTACTCCCTCTAGTGAATTCAAAGTCACCAAAATCCATCATGGTGATGTTATCATTCCCTGCCCTAGGTCATCAAAAAAGTTAGTGGGTCATTACGTAAGTCATGGTCTAGGATATAGATTTGATGATCATCATATTAGTCATCAATATCAAACAAGGGAGTCATGTCATTCATTTTTGACATCATAATGGGATTTATAAAATTAAGGAATAAAGTTTTAAAAAAGAATCAAAGTAACATTTCCTTTTGAAGAAATAATGTTGTAGTCAAATCACATTACTAGTCATTTTATAAAAGTACACATGATGTCATTCAACCATCAAGCCAAAATCGAGTTTCTAAGATATAAAGGAGCATAAAATAATTTTTGAACTTCATTCTATTCATCCAAAATCTCCAAGAGCTCCTCTCTTCCATTGTGAGACTTTCCACAACCATCAGAACTTTGAAATTCATCACCACTATTTGTTTCATCAGTCTGTTGCATTTCTGGAGGTTGCTGCGCTTTTCATTTGGAGGTTAAAGGGAGAAATAAAGGGTTCATTTCTCATCCCACGAGATTCAAAGGATATTTTAACAAGTTAGTAAAGGCTTCACCAACTCTCTAATGCAGTCTTTTCCCTCAGAAATTGATTAAGATCCCTCTCCTAGGGTTTTGCTGCGCTTTTCATTTTCATGGTCTTTGCTCCATTTGATAAAAGAAATTCCCTAGTTTCTCAGTCCACTTATCCTTTTATACCCTCATAAAACATTCCCCAATCATTTCCCACATCAAATTCCCTCATTCTACCATTTTTCTCAAAAACCCAAATTGTTGCTGCATTTTTGGGTTAGGACTGTGTTTTGTCCTTTTCACCCCTCTGCCCTCACTCATTTTGAGAAATTCCACCACCAACCTCTTCCTAACATCTACCCCTACCCCCTATAATTTCCTTAAAATTTTTCCTATCCTCCTTCCCCTCCATTCCCTTTCCTCAAGTTGCTGCACTTTTAGCTCTGTGTTGCTATCCTACAGAAACACAACAACTATTTGCTGCACCAACTTCAAGCTTGGATTTTGAACAAATGGGAAAATATTTTTTCAAAATGGAGGAGGTTTTTGTTCATAACATACCCAAAAACAATAACCTCTCTCAGGATTTTAATATACTTTATGATATTGGAGATATTCCCAAAATACAAGTTGCTACGAGAGAGTCGCTGCATTTTTTACTATGTTTTTGACCATCATTTAAAAAAGAGGTTTATGACAAAATGAAGATGGATTTTGGAAAACAAAATGAGGTTGTTGTTAAGAAAATACTAAATCAAAATAAACTCCTTTCCTTTCTACATAGGTATCATATATGGGGATATATTCAACTTTCTTGGAGGCCTATTTCAGAAAATCAAATTCTCCAAATTTTCTTGCATGTTTTATTCATTCTTTTGTGGCACGGATTTAGAGAATATGGAAACGAATTTAAAAATATTGAGAGACGTTTTCTCCTAGACATCTGTATATAAAAAAACCTATCCCAGTTTTGTAAAAAGTGTTATGGTTAAAAATATATCAGTTCATCATTTACCCTTATTGTTTCGTTGCGCTTCTGGAGAATTTGTTGCGTTTCTAGATACTTTGTTTTGGAATCAGTTTTGAGCATGCTAAAATGATGATTTTGGATGAATTAATGGTCCCAGGGTATAGTAAACATCATAATATTTATTCACAAGCCTTCAGTAACATTCAGAACCTCTTCTAAGTCATCAAAACATCAAGCCAAAGTTGTTGTGCTTCTGCTAAGGACATTTGCTGCTTTTCTGGGTTATTTTCTACGTTTCTGTGCCTTAAACTTTTTCACTGCATTGTAAATGGTAAATGTCAATTAGGTTAATGTGAATAGTTATCTTTTGATTTTATCTAATGTAAATGGGTTGGTTAATAATTACCATTGTAAAATAATTTTGTAATCAATACTTTGAGAGATAAGCTCAAGTAGTTTAGGAGAAAGGGTAAAGTTGTTCTAACTCCCCTAAGATTTGGTAATGATAGGATAGATGCATTTTAATTTTTAGAGTGGAATTTGACCTCCTTAGGAGGAATTCGACCTCATCTCATATATTACGCTGAAATGTAATGTAATGAAGGGTTGGATAGTTGGATTTCATACTCTTGGAACTAGTGTACTTGGCTTTTTTGCAGAAATATAACAGATAGTTGCAACTATTATTGTGGGATTCATGTGTTATGGTTAGTGGCACTATTTTCTCCAATGTTTCTTATACATTAGATTTTAAATTATTTTTCCAATCATCTAAATTTCTTCTTATGGTGATCTATTAAGTTTTTAAACATAATCCATTGTCTTGAATGCTTTGTTTTGGTATGAGATTTTCATACAAGTGTTATCATCTTCTGAAACAAATGAATTCATACATGTATGCTCATTTTGCTTCTTCTTTTCTCCTCACCATACTACAATGACAAACCAATTGTGCCACTAGTTATACCTATCTTTCCCCATTCTATGGCTAAAACTAACCTAAAGGAATACTTGACCTAGTTCCTAGCCTAGTGCTCTTTATACAACAAACCCTGATCAAAACCACACTGAGCTGATAACTAGCCTAAAACCCTAATTTTCTCCAGTCAGTTTCATTGGCTGTGAGATTGATTAAGAGAGCCCTCTCTAATATGGTAGGGCTAGATACCAAGTCAAAAGTTGGTCTAAGGTTACCTCCTTGGCTTCCTTTCTCAGCCTTGGGAAACTAAGGAGTGCTAACACAAAGCAGATTTTTACTTGTCAGGAGGAGGCCCGGGACAACTATAAGAAACGACGGATGTTGTCATCAACAGAATTAAGGACACGTAAACCTTTTTGGGCCCCTAATTTTATTTGGGCTTTGGAAAGAATACAATGATATATGGCATGTATTCAACATTGTGGGACCCGATGGATGTGTTTGAGATTTCGGTTTCCCATTGTTTGGCTGCTAGCTGAGTAGTACGCATCAGCTTATGTGGTAGACAAGGATTGATGGAAGGAAGTCCTTCACACAGATGGATATAAGGTTCCCGAAACAAAAATGGCTACGAGAGATGACCTTGCACAACTTCATGATGACCACCGTAGCTCTAACATAGATCTGCGTAGAAGACGAGATGCATGAGGAGATGCATAAATGATAGTTGGGGAGAGATGTTGGTTGCTAAATTTGCCTACTTTTTGCCCAACTTTTTATCCCTTTCCTGTGCTCATTTCATGTCCTTGTTGGTTGATTTGTATTCTAAACAACAAAGGTATACCTATTGTCATGTCTTTGTGAATTATTAATCGATGAAGCATAGTCGTAGGGGATTATTGCCTAAAGCGACTTGCTAACTTAAGTTTCCTTGCAAATTCAAAGGAATGATGATCAAGACCATGATTCAGCGTATGATGACTATCGAGCTGGCAACGCTATCTTTGGATATCAGCTGCAACGATGGTTCAACTTATTGACTAGCAAAAGTGCTATCTTTATATTCTGTTGTATCTTGAGAATCACTATGTATTTGTAGGCAGACAACTACCATAATATTAGGAATTGTCAGTTGTTAAATTAAATGTATAAGTAGTGTTACGGGGCTAGGAAAGCCACCGTTAAGAGATACATGAGAATTCTGAGCTGTAACAACAAACATTTGTAATTTTATTTTGATTAACACAATTTCTGATCTTCTGAGAATTTCATAGTTCTTGATCTTGCCGCAACCCTGATCAAGGAGTTGGGACCACTCTCCTGACCAGGCATTATTGGATTAGTTGTGTGCATAGGTTTATTTCTGTTGCGTTGTTTTTTTTCTGTGTAATGATTTATCAGTGTGTTTCTGTGAGTCTTATCTTACTGTTACTATAATTTTTGTTACAATTATTACTTGTTGTTACACATTGTTATGTTTATGATTAAATGTTCAATGTTGGGTAGGGAAACTGTGGCCTGCATATACCTTGCATAATAGCCTTGAAATAACCAGTTTGGCCCTGGGTTGAAAATTAATGTGGAATTGGGTGAATTGTATGATTCATATATGAACACCAACACTGAGCACAACTTGCAAGTGTATAGTCTATCTCTCTTCCTAACTGACTGACTTTTGCCAACACTTAACCAATTTTCAAGCCCTCTAAGCTCTTATTTCCTTGAGGAATTAGGTCCCTATTAATTAGGAAATTTCTTCAATTGGACTGTGAAATCATTCTAGGCTCATTCTCTAACTACATGTGCCACCTATACACATTGGAATAGTCTACAACTGATAGTACACTTCCTTCGAATTTCCATCTCAACTAGGTAACTCGAATTCTCTGCATGCATCAATTATTTTGGGATAATTTATTATTTAACTGCTTGATCACTGAGTGTGGTTGAAGTTACACTTCCACAACTTGACCTTCCACTAGTTCCTCCAACAGTTAGAACTAGTTTAATTGACCATAAACCAATTTAACTGAAATAGGTTTCTACAAATTAGCAATCAATCATACTGAACTAAACTCAAGATTACCCAACTCGAATTAACTAAGTTAATTGAATGATAAGTGCCATGTAACTTCAGTTAACTACCTCCAATATTTCTGCTGAAATGGAAAATTGATTTTTCTCTAGTTTTCAACATACTGCTTGCAGGTTGTGCATTGAGAAATTACATTGACTAGCGCATGTTTCCTTTGCTGCAAGTGTGATGGCCTCTAGAACTTAATAAAAATAAAAAATAATTTCAAATATTCTCTTTCCAGAAGCTTCCATGGTGTTTTAACTATTAACTATTGATTGAGATCTTGAACTCCTACCCTTGAGGTCTTATCTCTTATCCCTAAAGCTTATCCTCCCTCATATATGGATCTATGTCCTATGTTGGTAAATCCCAAGCCACACCATTTACCCTATAAATTTATTTCCTCCCATGGAGTCTAGGTTGGCTTTTGGAGACTCTAAGTTATGCCCTTATGCTGCTACTTTGTTCCTAATGATGTTATCCATCCATGCACTTGAGTTGTGATTGAAGGCTTTCTTTATGACAAGGGAATGACATGATAGTTGGGAGACATCATCAAAGTCAAATATCTCTAAAGGGTTGTAATCTCTGCTACATTCATTAATACAAAAAGTGCTTTGTTTTCCTATACTTATGTCTTATTAATGTATATGTATTACAATGCCTTCTTGACTCATTGTTTAGTGATATTAGTATATGCTATTTGTATATTGTAGTTCTATTACTTATTTTAGTTGTTTTGTAGGTTCCATTTATAGTATTTGGAGTTGGAGCTAAAGCCTACAAGGAGGAAGAAGAGGATAACTTGTGTTGGATTCAATGTATATCCCTTGTCCATGTTTTAATTTCTCTAAGGAAAGCATAATTCATTTTTTTCCCGTTGTTTCTAGATCAAGCCACTAGATCTAGGGAGTTCTTTTCTATCCACATAATAGAATTATCCATCAAATACATGTTTAATCAGTAAGCCTATAATCCATGCACTACAGTATTCTATAGTGATCATAAAAGAAAACTTAACGAATCAGGAATATTATGGATATTTATCAATCATCTAGCATGTGCATGTGAACCTATCCATGCCTAGTGTCTGAACTTGTTACTTTGATACAACTTTGTAACACACCCCCTCCTAACCCTTACGAAAACACTGGTTAAAAAGAAGCTGGTTACTATGATAACCAAAAAGACAAGGTGTCGTTATGGAAATGGGGTCTAAAAATTTTGATCTTTTCAACTCACTTAGAGCCTTAGTTTGAAATCACCATGGTGTTCATCTTGTCAAGAGGAAATATAAAGCTTTACTTCAATCCGACCTCTGGATAAAAAAATATTGCTAATTTGATTCTAAAGAAATAAAATTTTCCATGTCACCATTCCATGATGTGGCAGTCCTAACCAGTCTCTCAATGCCACTTGGAGTGGTCTTGATAGTTACCAACTCGTTCATGGGATTGGGTTCCATGACCCCACACTAAGCATCTGAGAAACTCTCCATGCATTCGAGGAGTATCGTTCGACGCACCTTCTTCTAAATGTCCAAGAAGTATCTCTCAGTGCACCTGCTTCCAAACATCTAAGGAATATCCTACAATGGACCTCCTTCTAAAAGTTTGGGGAGTATTTCCTGCTGCACCCTGCTTTAGACATCCTGAGATAAACTTCTGGTCTCTCTCGCTTTAGATGCCCGAGGAGTAACTTCTAGGCTCTCTTGATTCACTCATCTAGGAACAAAACCTCTGGGATATATCATATAGGAATAACACCGAGAAAGGCATCCAAGATTTTCATCTGGAAACAACATCTCACCTTAAATAAAATATGCATCCAACTTGCACTCCTAGGATACGACATCTAAGGAGTACCATCCTCCACAACTATGGAAAAATTTAAGGATAAGACCTCCGCCTAACTCATTATGAAGAGGCTTGACCATGGCTCGACCACGGTGGTTCTATAAGGGTTTGGAACCATGACAAGTCCAATTCTCGCCCTTGGGATCCTCTGGTTCACGCACGATGCTATCCCTCCTTAGTTTCTCATAAGAACACCATCCCTGGATTCTTAGTGATAGATATACAAGACATGACACCGAGAGTTGTATTATGCGCCAGGGATTTGTTTATTTAGCCTCTTAGATCCTTTTTAGTCCCTTAACTCTCAATATCACACCAAGAAATAGATTGAGCTTGGCTATGAGATATCTAGGTTTCCTTTGAGAACCAAACAACGTAACAAAACTTGTAATAGTATGTGGAAAGCATGTAGAGCAAAGAAGACTGCCAGAACATCAACATTCCATAAAACAATGAGAATCCCTCTTTACAATCCTACTACAAATGTAAGTCATATATATAGGCACATAAATCAAAATTTTCACAAGCCTACAAGCATTTCATTTCTAGGAAAGAACTACACAGTTTCATGGAAAAGTCTCATAAACATAATTCTTCACAACATTCAATAAATTTAGTCTGCAAGACTCATGCAACAATACCATGAAAGAAATTACAAAGAATTTTCTTTAAATTCATATCTTTCAACTCTGAGCTTCTTATTTACAATTCAGAAAAGAAAGGAAACTATAAATGAGACTTTGATTTTCCACCCAACCATATATCTATTGTAGCCAAGATTACTTACAGTAGTCACCCCTCTTTTTCAGCATCCTTCACAGAAAGCCATCTTTAGGACATAGAGGATGGGAAATTATAATAGTGGATGGTTTATTAAATAGTCAAGCACAACATAGTCCATGGTAAGGGTGGTTTATAAGCTATGTCAAGCACTCTAAGACTGGTTTATAAGCCCACAACGAGCACCCTTTCTGCATGTGGTTTATCAACCCTAACTAGCACCCTGATTGGTTTTTCAGTTGTGTCAAGCCCTCCATGAGTGGTTTATTAGCCCACAACAAGCACTCCATCCCATTTACTCTTTCTCTTCTTGTCACAATTATTTCTCTAAGGGAAATCCCATTCCCTCATTTCGTATCTTATTCTAACTTTGCTCATGAGCTCCACCAAGAAGAGGTCCAACCCCTTCTTGCTGTGCATTCTCCTTTTTATCATTTCACTAGGGGTCTCTTCATATTCCTCTTGGACTCTTCCTCTTCTTTTCCTCATTATTTACACCATAAAATTAATTTAAGGTTCCAACTAATCCCTCTTGGATTCATCTTTCCTCTTCCATCTTAGATCATGGATTTGTGGTCACATACTTTAGGCCATTACCTTATTACATTACAAAACTCAAGGAAACAAGTACCAAGGATTTCACATTATTATTATTATTATTATTTAACACTCTAATTAAATTTTGAGACTAAATACAATTTGTAAGACTTAATTCACAATTATATTTATAATGATATATTTTAAATTCTTGTTATTTGTTTTTGCAAATACAAAACCTAGATTATCCACACTATTATTTGAACATTGTGGATATTTCAAATATGAAAGAGAATGCATATTTAGGACTTTGGTTGAAAGAAAGAGAAATCTAAAAAATCCATAAGTACATAGGGAGGATACGAACCTATTCGCTAAATAAAAAACCTACAGATGAAAAACCTAAAAGAAGCTGAAAGGTAAAAAAAAGAGTGAAAAAACATGGAAAAATATTAAAGATAATAATAAAATGATCGTAAGAAGATATATGTTAGAAATGATATGATATTAGTAATAATATAATACTACTAATAAATTTATTATAATGTAAAAATATAGTGTAAAAAAAACAACTATACTAGTATAAATATTGTTATACTATTGATTATATACTTGTCATGAGGAATTATGTTTGTAATTAAATTCCTTTTATACATTACCGTGAATTAATGAGAAATAATGATAAATGATTGATATTAATGTAATAATGATATTAGTATAATAGATAGAGATTAATAACAATAATTTTAAGTTAGAATATTCTAAAACAAGATTGCAAAATTATACTCTAAAGTTTAATTATTGAATTTTGAGAGGCATGAACCAATTGTCACATTTGAATAAGGGTTACATTGTGGATATTCTCGCTTAGTTTAAATATAGTTAAAATAGAGTCAATTTTTTTTTTTCATTATGGGTGATTGAAAGAGATGTAATCATAATAATGGGAAAATTATAAGCCTTAGTTTTAAATTTTATGAGCATTGAGTTTGATTGTATTAACTTTCAGTTAATTTCATAGCTAATATTGTTTTGTCAAAACCATTTTACAAAATAACAAATTTTTCAAAATAGAATAATCATAATGTGAAATTATGATGTTGTTAAATTAAAACATTTTTATACTTGTATTTGATGTGGTAAAACAAAGTGTCTTGCATGATCACAAAAATGTCTAAGTTGGAACATCCAGATGTTATAATTTACAATTACACTCGTCATATTATTTTTAAATGCTATTATTAATATCATATGTAGTGAAAGGGATAATCACTTATGTTATGTTAGGCTTATTCAATGCGTAAAAAATGATACTAAGACTATTACCAGGATTTTGTTAAAACTTTCATATATCTTCTATTTTGAACCTGACATGTTATGATTGATTTAAATGTAATTTTTTAATACATAAAATTAAAATTTTTAAATGTATTAGTGAAAATATTTGGGGCATAAAAATAATATGATTTTTTTAATATACGTTATTATAATTAGTGAAAAATTTAAAATGTATACTCATTTTAAAGCAAAAGAATATTAATGAATTTTACTAATTTCTATTATATTAATTATAAAATGTTTAACCATACATACATTTGTAAAAACAATTAATATCATAAAAACTTAATATAGTTTAAAATTTTGATGTTTTCTATAGTAAAATATATTTCCATTCCATAATATGGCCATTGAGTGCACCAACGTTCCATTACTGTTACCTTACCAGATATTTCAGCACGAAAAAAGCAATATATATTCATATTGTATATTCAAAAAGATGGCTTTACATAGACAGTTGTGCAGATTCCCCACACCTAGCAAAACGACAGAATTTAAGATGTATGTCCGGAATATATACAAAATATTCTGATGGAATATAGAAGCATATGATCATCAGCAATTGACAAAACTGTGTTAATGACAACAGAGGATATATATGTGCATACCTGGCTGTGTATGACCCGAAATATCTCAGAGAGTAAGAAAATACAAACCATATAAAACCATTGCTTTTGATTTATATTTCAGGAAGACAGAAGTCCTGAATCTGAAAACAACAGCTTGCGATTTTAATCTGCATTCTCCACACACCTTGGGGAGAATTTAGGCCTTGTTTGGATAATGCATCAGCTTCGCTGTTGTTTGATCTGGCTGTATGAGAGATAGTATAATTCTTCTTGTTGTTCCATAAAGAAGTAATTCTGTCCAGCCATCCAGCAAGATGGATATTTTCAATGTTGTGCTTTGACAGAACATAATCAGTAATTAACTTTGAGTCTCCATATATATGCAGCTCCGGGATGTCTAGGAAAGAACAAAAAGATAGAAGTCCCGCCAATGCCACGGCCTCAGCTCTGTTGTTGGAACCCTTTCCAGCATTCCAATAGATTCCATAAGACTGTTCCTCTGTTGTCTTGATGAAGACACCACATGCGCTCGTCCCCTGTTGAGCAGCTCCATCAAAATATGCACATGGAGGATCCATGGACTTCCTTGCCGGATGGTCCCTATCGCCCCCGTGTCTGTTGTCTTTTGTTGTGTTGATTTTCCTTTTACTGCTCGAAATTTGTCCAGCCATATCCAGGGTGTAGTATTGGGATATGATAGACGACACAACAGTGGAAATGGGTTCCATTTTAGCATCAAAGAGCCTGCTGTTTCGCCATTTCCAAATAGTCCAAATTGTCAATAAAGGAATAAGCCTCCATCCCTTGTACATGGAGCTCCAGCTTTTGAAGGCTGCAGGAATAGAAGAGAATGAGCCATGTGTGAAACCAAAATGAGCCACTATATTTTCCCATATTGGCCGAACCTGAGAGCATGTAAGAAATAGATGAAAATTATTTTCAGAATAGTTCCGACACAGGAGGCAGATTGCAGGCCCTTGCCAGTTCCTTTTTTGCAAATTTACCCACGTGAGGTTCTTATCATGGAACACCAGCCAAGCAAATATAATAATCTTCGTGGGACATCCTGTTTTCCAGAAAGCAGAGGGAAAAATGTCTCTGTTAGAACCCGGCTCCAAGGATAAAAGTTGCTGGTATGTTAATTTAACCTGAACAGTCGAGGTTCCGCCCGGGCCATTCCATATGAGAAAATCGTGGTCAGCCGAGCGATATATACCATGGGCACGAAGCAATAATATAACATCATTCCATTGAGACTTTAAGTCCTCTCGCAGTTGAAGTTCCTCTGCTGATTTCCACAAAGGGATGGCTCCCTCCCATTTACTTATAACGCTGGCCCAGAAGAAATAACCACGACTATGGAGCGCTTTCAGCAAGGATGGACTTATTTGAATTCTCCCAACACCGCCAACTATCACATCCTGTCCAATTATTAGTTTTGCACCTGTCTGGAATTTCCAAATGAGGTTTTGTCTAAAAAAAGGTTCCAATTTCCTGAAACCTCTCCATATAGCGGATCCATGAGGGACCCCTAAATGATTTTTCCGGATCCAGAATGACATGTCTCTATTGTTCATGTATTTAGCGCGCATTGCCTTGCTCCATATGGAGTTTCCCATAATAGCTTTCCACATCGACTTGCATAGCAGTGCCTTCCGGAATTTTGATAAGTCTAAAATGCCCCATCCTCCCATATGTTTAGGCCGGGTCAGAGCAGAAAGTCTGGCAAGATGATATTTAAATTGGTCCTTCTTGCATCCCCATATAAAGCTGGCAATCATCCTGTTCATGTTGTTTATAATTGCAGATGGAATATAGAACAAGTGTGCCCAGTATATCATAGTTTGAACAAGGACGGTTTGGGTCAGAATCAAGCGTCCTCCTTTTGAAAGGTAGGTGTGCTCCCAAGCAGCAATTTTCTTATAGAAAAGGTCTGTTATCCAAGACCAGTCCTTCACCCGATACCCAATAGCCTTCAGGTTAAACCCCAAATATTTAAAGCCGTTCTGGAGGGGATTGACTTTAATATTGAATAATTGGGAAAGGAAGATAATTAAATTCCCATTTATATCTTGGACATAAAAGGAAGATTTACCTTCGTTAATATACATACCAGTTGCGCTTTGAAATCTACCCAAGATCTTGTGAAGGCAAATCCAGGAAGCTCTGCATAGCATAGCGGCAATGAGAATGTTGTCGACAAAAAGGTTGTGAGATATGGTTATCCCTCTACAAATAGGAAGGGGCCGACAGGTATTTAGTTGTATCGCCCGCTTGATATGGAGACTGAGAGAGTCCATTGCAAGTATGAAAAGCAGGGGGGATAAGGAACAACCTTGCCTAAGCCCCCTGGCAGCTTTAAAAAAAGGCGTAGGAACTCCATTGATCAAGACAACAAAATTAACCTATTCTACACAAGCCATGATCCATGCTAGACATCTGTTATTTAGGCCGATCCTTGTAAGGAGACATCGGATGTAACCCCAGTCAATACTGTCGTACGCCTTCCTGAGATCTATTTTTAACATAGCAGCTTCCAGATTTTTTTGGTGGATAGAATGCAGGGATTCTTGTGTGAGTGCCACTGCATCTAAAATGTTCCTGTCTTTAAGAAATCCGTGCTATTCAGGAGTCAGATGCAATGATAAAACATTCCTCATGCGCATTGCAATTAACTTAGATATAGTCTTATATAAGACGTTGCATAAAGAAATGGGACGATAATCTAAGAATGAAGTAGAGAGCGCCTTTTTAGGGATCAGGGCGATGTAAGTGGAGGATAAACGATGATTGATTTTTCCACTTACTCTTGATTCCTCGACCATGTTTAGAATGTCATTCTTGAACAAGTCAAAGAAATGGATAAAGAAGTCAATAGACCAGCCATCCGGTCCCGGACACTTGTCTTTTTGAAATGATTTCATCGTTGATATTAATTCATCCTCTGTCACCGCCGCGAATAGAGCAGCATTTTGTTCATCAGTAAACATAGAAGGGAACGACTCTATTGCCCATAGAATATCAACTATATCACTACCTGTGTCTCTGTTATATGCTTTTTTGAAGAAATTCACAGCTTCATGAGAAATATCCTCCTGGGTAAATACAGAATTGCCCAAACCATCCTTAATCTCCCATATCGTATTCGCTTGTCTCCGTCTATTGGCATATTTATGAAAAAATTTGGTGTTTTTGTCGCCTTCCCTGAGCCATATGGCCCGACTCTTGAGTCGCCATGTGGATTCTTCCTCCGCTAAGATCTTCTGCTTCATTTTTTCAAGGTCCCAAATTTTTTTCCTCGTGAATGAGGACAAGGAAGCATTTTTGAAATATTTGGATAAGCTTTGAAGTTTTTTATCTATGTCATTGAGCTTCCTTCTATTTGAAGCTAATTTTTCCCGTTGCCATGATTTCACTTTAGCACGGAGACAAGATAAGCGGTTAATGAAATCATGTGATTGATTAGGTGTCTGACCTGTTTGTTGCTGCCATGTTTCCTTTATGAACTAGTTGAATCCATCATCAGCAAGCCATGTTCTATTGAATTTAAAGGGATAACCCAGTCTGTAGCCCGAATTCTTCCACTGAATTATGATGGGGCGGTGATCAGATATATACATCGGATAGATCTTCATAATTGGAAAGCCCATTCTCTCAATCAGCTTACCATGAACTATGAATCTGTCAAGTCTCTTAGCCATGAAGGAGTCATTTGTTCGGCCATTATCCCAAGTAGGCCCTTGACAGACTGGCTGGATGTCAATGAAGTTATATTGGATAATGGCATTTCGAATCATACGACCAATAGGATCCGTTTTCCTGCCATTGCCCCAGACCTCATTGTTAGATAGAGTGCAGTTGAAATCTCCAGCAATCAAAAGGGAATCCATGTCAAAAAATTCTGAAGACAAATTTTTTTCCCAAAATGGAAACCGGTTCCTATATGGGGCGTATAGATTTAGGATGTGGATAGCGTAGGAGAATCTCTGAAGTGGGCCAGAATAAGAATGCCAGCAGAACATTGGAAAGCTACCGCTTTGATCCATCCAGGGTCCCATAATACTGCCAAACCGCCAGATAAACCATTGGCATTTGTAGCTACCATATACCAGGATGGGAGCATTTTCCTGAAATATGAAATGGTCTGAGAGCCTTCATGCATCGTCTCCTGAATTAGAATCAGTCTTGAATTTGAGGACCGAAATAGGTCCTTTAGGGCCATAAATTTTGGGTTTGCACCCAGGCCCCAGATGTTCATTGACAAGATATTATTCATTCTGACCACAGGGGGCCGACATGCTCTAAGAGGCCCAGAAAGAGAAAGATCATCTGAAACAACTTCGGTTATAGGAACATCAATAAGATTGAGATTTCTTGAAGCCGATTCCTTTCTACCCGGTCTGCCGCGGAAGTGCCTACTTCCCCTTTTCTCTTTACGTCGAACCGTTATGTTGCCAGCCGAATTAGGGCTTATGACAGGGGACGGGGAGCATTCAGGCTTGTATATGGTAAGAGGTTCCAAGTTAAGCGTAGCCTTTTTTAGCAGAAGGTCGAGATCACGGTCAAAAGAGTTATGTTCAGAGGATCCCGGGGAGTTGAAAGGCGTGAGTGTATCGCACACAGCTTTGCCTTTATTATCATCTTTCGGAGCAGAAGAGGGCTGGATATCATTGAAATGGGAGGGATAGGCGGCCGGGGAATGAGGTGAAGATGAAATATATTGAATAGAAGAGGAAGGGCTAGCCATTGAAGGGATTTCAGTCCAAGGGGGAAGGGGAACGGCTGAATCATCGAAAGGAACTAGAGGAGGGGGAGATAAAGGGTGGTGATCCAACCGGGGAGAAAAGCGATCGTAATTAGATTGGACAAGAGGTTCGGGAGTGTGAGCAGACCGAGGATGGCATTCCATGGAAGCGTTCCGCCCAGAAGGGCCCGCTGATAATGATCGGGCACGAAACTATTGGGAGGGTTTATCCATGGACCGGCCTTCAAGAGGAGAGAGCTGAGAAAAGGGAGCAGAAGAAAAGTGAAAGGGATCATCATAAAGAGGCAGAACCTTATCAACACCAGCAATTGCTTTACCGACAAATTTCTCCGGAAGGGACCTTTTGTGATGTCTGACAGCGGACCGCCGAGGGCATTGCGGGAGAAGATGACCCGTTCTGTGGCACGCTGAGCACCTGAATGGTACTCCCCAGTAATCCAAACGTTGACGGATGAAAGACATGTTCCAATTTAGATCAATCGACTCTGGAAATCCTCCCCTATATGCTTTCTCTATAAGAATCCAGGCAACGCGCTTATCCTTAGCGCCAATGCATCTAGGATCCACATATATGAATCTTCCAACCGCATTGCCTATTTTCTCCATTGATTCTTTGGTCCATAGCTCGATGGGCAAACCTGGCAGCTTCAACCAAATATAATTGTTTTGCGGAGTATTTCTGAGGGGATTAAAACCAATATACCATCTGTATAATGCCAAAAAACTACGATCCTGAACCCATGGCCTTGAGAAAATGAATTCCAAATCTCGGTCTCGGAGGAAATGGAAACTATACCAATTGTTCATCAGCCGAACAATGGTAGGGGAATAGCCAAGCAAGGGAGCCCATCGAGCAGTAATCCATTCTCTAATTTGCCCCTCCTCCATAGTCGAAAAGAGCCAGCGACCCACCAGAGCTCTCTTTTGCAGGCTTGTTATTCTATCAAGAAGTAGAGGCCCATCCAGATTGATGGCATTAGGCGGGGGGAGGTTTTGATCGGACGGTTGGGGCGATTTTTTGGCCGAGAATCAGGTCTGCCACCTTCGGAGGAATGTCCTTGCTGGGAAGAGGGAATGATGTCAGCATACAGCTTGGCTTCCCATCCAGGTTTTGTAGACTGGCTGACGTGGAGGTTTTCTGCTTCAATGGTTGCACGAACCAACGCCGAAGCCGTGGAATGATCTGATGGAATGTCCATGCCAGAGGACAGATACTATTTTCCAACTCCAAGAAAAGATCCACCAAAGATATGCAAGTGTACCAAGTATCTCCTGGTTTTATATCAAAAGGGAAAAGGACCAAAAATAGACAAAGAAAGAAGTACAAAAAAGTCCGAGAAAAGTATGGACACTAAATGAGGAACAGGGAAAAATCAGCCAGTGACGTAAGATAGAGAACCCAGAAACTTCCTTTAAGTCAGGTGATTTGAAGCATTATATTCAAACCTCATAGAAATAGGGGAAGTGGCAGTGGGCATTAAACATAGATCATATAGAGTAGGCGGCTAGGCATTATCCAGCTGACATAAATGGAAAACCAGAAAATTCAAAATTTTCCGGCATCCGAAACTACCTCAGGAAGACACTTCTGAGCAGATAATGCAGCAACAATATATCTCATACACACACCACCATGATCCAATCCTGAGACTAAAATCAGAACATGGTTTTGAAATGATAATGGATCTCTTAAAAAAACTTTTAGTTTTCCCCCACCAACTTATGGATTCAGAACCAGACATGTATGACTGAAACCAGAGTTGAACATACTACGATGCTAGCGAATTTTGAAAGTTGTTGTTGCACTAGAAAAGACAGAACCACAAACATACCAGTGGAGAGCACCATGGGCCAATTCAATGAGTAGCGCCAAAAGAGGATGAAACCCAGTTCAGGATAGATTTCATAAGGGAAAATATACAGAGCTCCGCCACCTCTCCCCTGGACTTGTGCGATATCCTATGGGACTTTTCTCTGCTTTTCTCTGTTGACAGCAGATAGCTTCCTTCCATTAGCGCCCTCAAATTCTCTTCTTCTCTGTTCACAATAGATAGCTTCCTTCCATTAGCGCCCTAAAATTCTTTGCTTCTCTGTTCACAGCAGATAGCTTCCTTCCATTAGCGCCCTCTCCTTCATATTTTACTTTCATGGTACATTGGAAATCCCATTGGCAACCATCTCTACCAGCAACCATGAACTTCACCATTCCCTACTCCTTACCAAATATATAAACTCCTAGTTTACACCTGTATGTATAAAATCCTTAAATCCATTAAAAAAATTCACCTATAACAATTTATTTCATAAAATGAACAATTCAGTCTATAGACACACCGAAAAACAAACCTAATATTGCATGAACGACTCTATAGTTTCACTGTCACTGTGTTGTTAGAGTACTGCAACAGAATATGACTAAGAATACCACACGATAGCGTGAAAGGAAATGTCACCTACGCATGAAATACATTGATCTTGTGAACTATATCAACATTTCCAGAGTTGTTTCTAGATTATGAATGGACAAGTCTTGTATATTTAATGTAACAGATCTTCTGCATTAATTATTTATCGATACACTTGCGTGGATACCTCCAGAGCACACATGTTGGTATACAATCAAGTAATGCAATGATGGTATAATAAGATCGCTAATATCAGTAATGGAAATGCAAATTTTTCTAGTGGGTTTTTTTGGTCTAATTTCTCTAAAATTTGACTGAAATTTATTGAAATCACAAGTTTGATGGGTAACACCTGCACAATCTAACTTCTTTAGGGGTTTTTTAGGGTGTTGAATCCATATCTACAATTAAAACACCAGTTTAAAT
Source organism: Pinus tabuliformis (assembly GCA_031772625.1). Taxonomy (NCBI): domain Eukaryota; kingdom Viridiplantae; phylum Streptophyta; class Pinopsida; order Pinales; family Pinaceae; genus Pinus; species Pinus tabuliformis. Next base: position 431,468,859 of record CM062808.1, on the reverse strand, counting down.
AACACAAATCAAGATTTCACCTCAAATGATTCGCGGAAAATCCAAAAAGTCACTCCCAAAACGATTGCCTAATAAGACATAGATGTACAAAACCAATTAGAATTAAAAAAAATAAAAATAAAATATTCTAAAAAATAACTTATTTTTGGTTTGTAATATAAACTTTGCAAATTCTTTGTTTAATTTTTGGACAACTATAAAATAATTTAGGGTTCAACTCATTACCAAATGCATTATACCCTGCACCGCAGGGATAATAAGAATATAATAAAATAATATATTATAACCAATGTTATAATATAGTATAGCACGACACTATATTTTAATTACCATACTCTACTATAATACACTAAGTAGTATAATATAGTCATATACTAGCACAACTATATTAATTAAATGGCTTATAAATTCGGATAGGCATCAATTTATAATACACATCAAAACACACACTTCATCATATATCTCAAGTTGCTAAAAAAAATAAAATAACAAGAATTAACTAAATTACAACTTTGTTTAAATTTATTATTATTATTATTATTAAGGATAAAATAAATTACTATATAAATTCAACATATATGTATTAAAAGAAAATGTAACAAGATTCTTAACTGCAAAGATCCACCCCCACTTTATTATGGAGATCCTTAATCTGTAAATAGGATTTGTTACAATACCATGGGCCAATACCGTGGTTTATCAATACCACATGCAAAAAAAACCATAAGTCATTTTATATGACATTGTTCATATAACATTTTTTTTAATCAAAGACATAACTACTTTGGAAATAAATTTCAACCTTTGTTTTGTGTATACTACCAACAATACTCTAGAATATTCTATGGAGGTCAAATTCCTATGGTCCACATAATAATTATTAATAATTAAATTAAAATTGTGAAGCTCAATTCCAAAATAAACTAATTGAAAAAGTTAAACTGTTATCACCAAAAAATTGATCATCTAACCTAATTTACTAGATGGATCGAAGTACACCTTTACCCTAGTAAAATTGCTTTCACTGTGAAAAAAACCACCTTTGTTAAATAATTTATAGTTAAACCCATGAAGAATTATTAAATAAATCATCATATATTTGATTTTCTTCTAGGAATAATGAATTAAACCATTGCTCAATTATTATTCTTTGTTATATTTGACCCAATCATGAAAAATAAATAGATAAATAATTAATTATCTTATTTTTCTACAAGAATAGTTAATTAATCACTAATTAATTATTATTCTTGGTAAAATTTGACTAAATCCCTTAGGAATAATTAAATAAATCCTTATTTGTTTATTAGTCCTTAACTAATTCCTTGAGATGATAAATAAATAATTTATTTATTTATTATTCTAAATAAAAGTTTAAATACTTTTTTCCTCCTAAACAAATATAATAAAATATTCCACGTGGTTATTCCAAAAATGAGATCAATAATATTTTATTATTGCTCATTATTCGAGGATAACTTAATATTTTGTTAAAATAGAAGGGTTTTCCATTCATTATTCACTTTTGATTGTTTTCATTGTTGCACTCACTATTGTAACTCTGATTATTTTCATTGTTGAACACCATATTTTTGTTGGGTTTATGCATTATAGAGGAGAGAGACTCTATAGAAGCTCAAAGCGTTTGAGGATAGCCAAGAACCCATCCCATAGAGGGGGCTGGTAACATATATTTATTCCCTTCATAGGTGTTATAATAAAATCATTTTTTACATATTTGGTTTCCATTGGATGTTTTGGGGTTATTACTCTTTATTTCACTCTTTAACTATGATTGCAGCATAGATTAAAATTTTGGCAAGTTTTGTTTCTATCAACAGCTGCAGATCTACAATGTTTAGCAGTCATTTCTATTGTTGAGATCATTTGTCATCCATGATCTTAAGTGGGTTCTTTTCGTACATAATTGAGAAGAAAACACTACAAACAATTGGCGACTCCACTGGGTTTTATACTTCAAATCCAGAAACCTGGGTGACCTTTGGTTTCAGCTTAGGGTTTCTTCTTTTTTAAATTCTATTAATATTTCCTAGTGTTTTAACCTTAGATCTGATAAATTTCTGACTTCCGTAAGCTTTTTGGTTGTTTCCGCAGGTGACAGGAACCAGTCGCAACAAAGGCGACACTTTTCTCTGAAATTTGCAGACCAGAAGTCTCGGAGCAAAAATTACAGTTTTCAGCCCAAAAGGTGCGATTTGGGCTCCAGAACGCAAATTTCTGCCGAAAAGTGTGATTTCATTAAAAAACAAGTCAGAACCTGCGATTTCTGGGTTTTAGGGTTTTTCTCATATCTGTTTCTGGGTTTTGCTTAGAGCTGTCTGTTGGGTGTCTAATCTCTATCTCATCCCACTTAGGCCTTGATCCATTCTGTTTTACTTGTCGAAGTCGAATTTAGCCTCTCTTAGGGCTTCTAGTACACTTCTGCCTTTTTAGGAGGAGTTTAACTGAGTGAGAAGTTTGAGTTCCTGCAACACTTTCAGCCACATTTTCCAGATCTGTAATATTTTGTTTCAGAGCTGATAAGATAGGTTGCTACCATCCATAGTTTCACATTCAAACTTGTTTGGTCATTCCCTTAGGGTCCCATCAGTTGCGCTAGGTGTTTTACCCATCTCCCTATCTTTTTGCATCGATCTTCCCCTCTGGTTTATTGTTGTTGATGCACCACTTTCCAGCAGCTTAGAGTCACTTGATCCTAGTCACACCGACATTCAGATCTCTTAATGGTTTCAGTGTATTTTCCATCGGTTTAGCCACCTAGTAGTACAATGTTTGCAAACCCTGTTTGGGTGGGGTTTAGTTAATTCTTTTGTTGTTTATTTTCTGTTATTTATTTCAGTTTATTTGCAGCAAGATTTTTTGTTTTTTACCAACATGATCTGGGCTTAATTGATTAATACACTTACACACACAAGCACACCTTAAACGAAGGGCGCTTGGTTTACACTGCCAAGCCAAGACTTAACATAATAAATTTATCTCACCACATCAGAGACATAAGATATATTGTTGATCTCTGTTCACCATTTCCGTGTTCCGTGTGTCCTTCCATCATTGTGCTACCAGGGCATGAGTCATGGACACTATTAAGCCTTCACCCCCAGTTTCCGCTTGGGTATATTACGTCTCCCCGTCGGGTTCAATTTCAAAACCCTTTGAGTCTCCATCCTGACTCTTCTCCTGGTCCTTTTGATTCCTCATCTAGTTCTGAACCTCCTTCACTGCATATCATCACTATGTTTGAACCCACAACTAGTGCAAGAACCCAAACTAGTGGTGGCTCCGGAGCTACACCAGTGGTCACATTAGGCAGAATAGTCTCAGGAACTGTTCCAGCAGCCCCCATGCTCCCCTTTATGGCTGGGTTAAGTCTACTGGATCTTAAACAGTTGATAAATGACCCCATACACCATATTGTTGGTTGGACCTCTATGCCGACTAAGCTTCCCTCAGACATCCCAAAGTTTGAGGGTATTGCTGGAGAGGATCCTACCAACCATGTTCGATCCTTCCACATGTGGTGTTTGTCCAACTCCATAACCGATGACTCCATCCGTCGTCGACTCTTCCAACTCACATTCACTGGAGATGATGCAAAATGGTATGTAGACCATCCCTCCACCTCTCATTTCATTTACTAAAGCGTTCTTATCATATTTCCAGTTGCCTCTCTAGTATGACACTAGTACTGAGATTTTGACCACATTCCCTAAATCCTCCGGTACTCACCTTTCTGACCATATTCAAGAGTGGCGTGGAAGGAGGAGCACATGTCGTGCTCTGCCTTTCGAAGACCATGTTTATCTAGATTGGTTTCTCAAGAGCCTTTTATCCCCCATCGGGAAAGATGTCGCGTCCCATTTTCCTCAAACCAAGGAAGAAGCTCTCTAGACCGCTTTGAGATATGATTTGATTTATGCTCAATCAGGTAATGTCTATACCGTTATTCCAGACCTCCCTCGTCCTAACAGTTCTAATGCACCGGGGGAATCTCACGCCGCCGACGGTATCATTGGATCCATTTCACACTCTTCTCCATATTCTCAGTAGAGTTATGGCTACCTGTAGGGGGCACTAGTTCCACCAACATTTATGCCCCTCCTGCAAGCAACATGTTTCCAGGGCCCCAACCCGTCTAACAAAGTGTTGCTACTTCTTATGCACAGCCTAATGCTCCAGCCCCTCAATTATTAGTGCCGCAACCTCCCATCCATCCTCATCCCCAACAACCACCACCCCCTCAGGGTTAGGTGTTTGCGTAGCAGAGTGATACCAATCCCCAGAATTCAAAGAAAAGGAATAAGGGGAAGGGTAACAAAGGTAACCAAGGTAACCAGCCTAGTGAACCCCAAGGGAACCAGCCTAACACCAACAACCAGCAACAGGGCAGCTAGCCCAAGCAGAACAAGGCTATTTGTACGAACAAGCCTTGTGCATGTTGTGGTGTACATGGCCACTATACACATGAGTGTCCCCTCTTACCCCATATGTAACAAATGTGGGAAGCTCAAGAAGCTTCTCGAGGCCAACAATCGCCTCAGAATTCTACGCCACCTCAACCAGTCGTCCTCACAAATCTTTTCCCTTAGAAAGGATTTCTTACTGCTCAACCCTAGCCAGGTTAAGCAGTGCACCTCCCCCAACCTTCTGGTCCCGATGACTACCAAATCCTGATGATGAACTCTGATGAGGTTAACCCCTCCAATATCAAACTACAAACCCAGTCGTGTCAATATGACAAGCCCTCCACTTCGTCAACTGCCGAGTCCAAAACCAAAGTGTCCACTGAACCTCTTATGACACCAAATGGTCCTTTACAGATCCCTCAACCCAAAGTTGTGTCCATTCCCAAGATCCCAAAGGGACCATTATGCTATATTGTGGATTCTAACAGAGCTTCCCATAGATACGATATAGTAGAGAACTTGGCACAATCACCTGCCGCCATGTCAGCACTAGAAGTCCTCCAGTCATGCCCTTCCTAAAAGAAGGCTCTAATAACTGCCATGGGTGCAGTGGACCCTTCTGATGATCGTTTGATTGTCTTCCCATTTGATACGTCAGAGCATCCCCCATTACCTTCATCTGTTGCTTTTCAGAAACCAGTTAGAGTCTGTAATGCCATCATGTCCAGATGCATTATTGAGGAAGGTGCATCCACTTGTGTGATGTCCGCTGCTGTTTGGAAACAACTCAAGTCACCTGAGTTGTCCCCCACCGCCATCACTTTGCGTGTGTGGGATGCACACTCCTCCCAAGCACTTGGCATGTACTATAATTGTCCAATGACCCTTGCGGGCAAGACTATCCATGTCAACATCGAAGTCATCGATGCCCCTTTGGATTACAACATCCTCTTATGTCGTAGTTACACATATGCCATGTCAGCTGTCACATCTGCGTTGTTCTGCAAGATGTTCTTTCCCCATGAAGGGAAGATCGTTACCGTAGATTAGCTGACTTACTACGAGTCGACATCTGTGACCTCCCCCGAGTCCATCATCTCGTCGATGTCCAACAATGAGTCTTCCACTCCTTGCACCAGTGTCTCACCTGGAGTCTACAAGGATTCCTCATTCTTGCGTTCTTTCCCTGGTCCTCCCCCTCTCATTTCTCAACCTACTTCCATGAGTGTTTGCATGTTACAAGCATCACAGACTGCCTTTAAACAATCCAGTACACATGATCAACAACCAGCTCCTCAACATCCTATTGTTGCTCTTCCAGCTGAACCCTATGGACCCACTCCCCTGGGACATCTTCCATTTGTGGGTGCCTCTCCTATGTTCCCTCCAAGAATGGTTCCTCAGGAACTGTTCCTCCAGGTCTCAACCACCCAGGCGCTGTTCCGCCAGGGCATTATCCTACTGGCCAGATATCTTTCTTATTCCCCCCTTCGAGAATTTTTTCTATACCTGTCATGGCTTCGCTATTCCTTCATAACATGGCTCACGGGATCCCAGTATGGTACATCGATCCCCCTGTAAACATTCCGCATAGTCAGCGAAGACCGTATCATGCTTTTACCTCGGTTCAATTGGCCCCCATGACCCCTGCTGCTGCTTCAGTACCATCACCACCTCAACAGGAACCAACTCCTGTTGCGAAAACATCTGGCCAGAGGAGCAAAACCAAAAAGAAAGATTCGAAGGGCAAGGCTCCCAACATCCTCTAGCCCCTAAAGCCCCAAAGCCATGCACTTTATGTGAAGTTGTTGGGCATGCCACCAACAATTGTCCTAAACTTCCTCAACTTAAACCTTTGGTTCATGAAGCGTTCCTTGGGTCGAATATTCCAAGAGTCCATGTTGACATACCGGTCCCACCTAAGAAACTCAAAACGCTTCGTACAAACCATTATTTTAATATTTTGTTAAAATAGAAGGGTTTTCCATTCATTATTCACTTTTGATTATTTTCATTGTTGCACTCATTGTTGTAACTCTGATTATTTTCATTGTTGCACACCATATTTTTGCTGGGTTTATGCATTATAGAGGAGAGAGACTCTACAGAATCTGAAAGCGTTTGAGGATAGCCAAGAACCCATCCCATAGAGGGGGTTGGTAACATATATTTGTTCCCTTCATAGGTGTTATAATAAAATCATTTTTTACATATCTGGTTTCCATTGGATGTTTTGGGGTTATTACTCTTTATTTCACTGTTTAACTATGGTTGCAACATAGATCAGAATTTTGGCAGGTTTTGTTTCTATCAATAGCTACAAATCTACAATGTTTATCAATCATTCCTATTGTTGAGATCGTTTTTCATCCACGATCTTAAGTGGGTTCTTTTCGTACATCATTGAGAAGAAATCACTACAACAAATTGGCGACTCCACTGGGTTTTATACTTCAAATCCAAAAACCTAGGTGACCTTTGGTTTTTAGCTTAGGGTTTATTCTTTTTTCAATTCTATTTATGTTTCCTAGTGTTTTAACCCTAGATCTGATAAATTTCTGACTTTCGTAAGCTTTCTAGTTGTTTCCACAGGTCACAAGAACCAGCCGCGACAAAGGCGACACTTTTTTCTCAAATTTGCAAGCCGGTAGTCTCGGAGTAGAAATCATAGTTTTCAGCCCAAAATGTGTGATCTGGGCTCTAGAATGCAACTTTCTTCCCAAAAAGTGAAATTTCATCAAAAAACATGTCAGAACCTGCGATTTCTAGGTTTTCAGATTTTTCTCAGATCTGTTTCTGGGTTTTGCTGAGAGCTATCTGTTAGGTGTCTAACCTTTGTCTCATCCCTATTAGGCCTTGATCCAATCTGTTTTACTCATCAAAGTCAAATTTATCCTCCCTTAGGGCTTCTAGTACACTTCCGCCTTTTTAGGAGGAGTTTAGCTGAGTGAGAAGTCTGAGTTTTGTAGCACTTTCAACCACATTTTCTAGATCTGATAAGATAGGTTGCTACCATCCATAGTTTCACATTCAAACTTATTTGGTCATTCCCTTAGGGTCCCATCGGTTTCCCTGGGTGTTTTACCCACCTCCCTATCTTTCTGCAGTGATCTTCCCCTACGGTTTTTTGCTGTTGCTACACCACTTTCTAGCAACTTAGAGTCACTCGATCCCAGTCACACAGACATTCATATCTCTTGAACGTTTTAGTTTATTTTCCATCGGTTTAGCCACCTAGCAGTATAGTGTTTGCAAACCTAGTTTGGGTGGGGTTTAATTAATTGTTTTGTTGTTTATTTTATGTTATTTATTTCAGTTTATTTGCAGCAATATTTTTTCTTTTTTACAAACACGATCTGGGCTTAATCAATTAATAAACTCGCACACACAAGCACATCTTAAGCGAAGGGCACATGGCTTACACCGCCAAGACAAGACTTAACATAATAAATTTATCTCACAGCATCAGAGACAAAAGATATATTGTTGATCTCCCTTCACCATTTTCATGTTCCATGTGTCCTTCCATCATTGCGCCACCAAGGCTTGAGTCATGGAGACTATTTGGCCTTCACCCCTAGTTTCTGCTTGGGTGTATTACTCCTCCCCATCAGGTTCGAGTTCATAGCCTTCCCTGTCCCCATCTCGAATCTTCTCGTGGTCCTTCTGATTCCTCATTTGATTCCGAACCTCGTTTACCACATATCGTCACCATGTCTGAACCCACAACTGGTACAGGAACCCCAACTAGTGATGGCTCTGGAGCTACATCAATGGTCACATCAGGAAAAATAGTCTGAGGAACCATTTCGGCAACCCCCATGCTCCCCTTTATGGCTGGGTTAAGTCTACCATATCTTAAACAATTGATAAATGACCCCATACAACATGATGCTGGTTGGCCCTCTACGTCGACTAAGCTTCCCTCAGACCTCCCAAAGTTCGAGGTTATTGTTGGAGAGGATCCTACCAACCATGTTCGATCCTTCCACATGTGGTGTTCATCCAATTCCATAACCGATGACTCCATCCATCTTCGGCTCTTCCAACGCATGCTCACTGGAGATGCTGCAAAATGGTATGTATACCAGCCCTTCGCCTCTCATTCTGTTTTCGCAATGCCTTCTAAAGCGTTCTTATCATATTTCCAGTTACCTCTCCGATATGACAGTGGTATTAAGCTTTTGACCACATTTATTCAATCCTCCGCTACTTGCCTTTCTGACCATGTTCAAGAGTGGCGTCGAAGGAGGAGAACATGTCATGCTCCGCCTTTCAAGGGCCATGTTTATCTAAATTGGTTTCTCAAGAGCCTTTTATCCCCCATTGAGAAAGATGTCGCGTCCCATTTTACTCAGACCGAGGAAGAAGTTCTCCATACCGCTTTGAGATATGATCTGATTTATGCTCAATCAGGTTATGTCTATATCGTTATTCCAAACCTCCCTTGTCCTAGTAGTGCTAATGCACCGGGGGAATCTCACTTCACCGATGGTATCGTTGGAACCATTTCACACTCTTCGTCATATTCTCTAGAGAGTTATGTCTACCCACAAGGGGCACCAGTTCCTCAAAAATTTATGCCCCTCCTGATAGCAACATGTTTCCAGGGCCCCAACCCTTCTACCAAACTGTTGCTCCTTATTATGCACAACCTGGTGCTCCAACCCCTCAAGTGTTAGCACTGTAGCCTCCCATGCATCCTTAGCCCCAACAACCACCACCCCCTCAAGGTCAGGTGTTTTCACAGTAGAGTGATACCAATCCCCAGAATTCAAATAAAAAGAATAATGGGAAGGGTAACAAGGGTAACTAGGGTAACCAAGGTAACTAGCCTAGTGAACCCCAAGGGAACCAGCCTAACACCAACAACCAGCAACATGGCAGCCAACACAACAAGAACAAAGCTATTCGTATGAGCAAGCCTTGTGCATGTTTTGGTGTACATGGCCACTATACACATGAGTGTCCCCTCTTACCCGAGATGCACCAAATGTGGGAAGCTCAAGTAGGTTCTTGAGACCAACAACTGCCTCTGAATTCTATGCCACCTCAACTGGCTGTGCTCATAAATCCTTTACCTCAGCAAGGATTTATTGCTGCTCAACCCCAGCTAGGTCAATCAGCCCACCTCCCCATCCTTGTCGTCCCAGTGACTACCAGATCATGATGATGAACTCTGATGAGGTTAACCCCTCCAATATCAACCTACAAACTTGGTCGCATCAATATGACAAGCCCTCCACTTCGTCAGTTGCCAACTCTGGAACCAAAGTGTCTGTTGAGCCTTTTATGACACCAAATGGTCCTTTACAGATCCCTCAACCCAAAGTTGAGGCCATTCCCAAGATCCCAAAGGGACCATTACGCCGTAATGTGGCTTTTAACAGAGCTTCCCATACATACATTATAGTAGACGACTTGGCGCAATCACTTGCCACCATGTCGACACTGGAAGTCCTACAGTCATGCCCTTCCCAAATGAATGCTCTGCTAATTGCCTTGGGTGCAGTGGACCCTTCCGATGATCGCTTGATTGTCTTCCCAGTTGATATACCAGAGCATCCCCCATTACCTTCATCTGTTACTTTTCAGATACCAGTTTGGGTCCGTAATTCCATCATCTCTAGATGCATTATTGACGAAGGCACATCCACCTATGTGATGTCTGATGCTGTTTGGAAACAACTCATGTCACCTGAGTTGTCCCTCTCCACCATCACTTTGCATGTGTGGGATGGACACTCCTCCCAACCGCTTGACATGTACCACAACTGTCTAGTGACCCTTGCGGGCAAGGCTATCCATGTCGACATTGAAGTCATCAATGCTCCTTTGGATTACAACATCCTCTTAGGTCATAGTTACACATATGCCATGTTAGCTGTCACATTTGCAATGTTCGGCAAGATGTGCTTCCCCCATGAAGGGAAGATCATTACCATAGATTAGTTGACTTACTACGAGCCGACATCCATGACCTCCCCTGTGTCCATCATCTCGTTGATGTCCAACAACCAGTCTTCCACTCCTTGCACTAGTGTCTCGCCCAAAGTCTATAAGGATTCCTCATTATTGGGTGCTTTCCCTAGTCCTCCCCCTCCTGTTTGTGAACCTACTTCCATGAGTGTTTGCATGTTACAAGCATCACGAACTACCCTTAAATATTCCAGTACACTTGATCAACATCCAGCTCCTCAACATGCTACTATTGCTCTTCCAGCCGAGCCCTCTAGACCCACTCCCTCAAGACCTCCTTCGTTTGTGGGTGCCTCTCTTATGTTCCCTCCAGGAACTGTTCCTCCAGGTCTCAACCATCTAGGAGCTGTTCTGTCGGGGCATTATCCTGCTAGCCAGATATCTTTCTTATTGCCTCCTCCCATAATTTTTTCTGTACCTATCATGGCTTTGCTGGTCCTTCCTATCATGACTCATGGGATCCCAATATGGTACATCGATCCCCCTACAAACATTCTGCCTGGTCAGCCAAGGCTGTATCACGCTTTCACCCCAGTTCAATCAGTCCCCATGACCCCTGTCGCTGCTTCAGTACCATCACCACCTCAACAGGAACCACCTCCTATTGCGAAAGAATATGGCCAGGGGGGCAAAGCCAAAAAGAAATATTTGAAGGACAAAGCTCCCCAATCTCTTCCAACCCCTAAGGCACCAAAGCCATGTGATTTATGTGAATTTATTAGGCATGCCACCAACAATTGTCCTGAACTTCCTCAATTTAAACCTTTGGTTCATGAAGGATTCCCTGAGTTGAATATTCCAGAAGTCCATGTTGACATACCGGTCCCACCTAAGAAACTTAAAATTCTTCGCAAAAACCACCCTTGTGCCCTTTGTGATCTTCATAGTCACTATTCCCATTGTTTCCCTTGTCTCGATGAGTTGCGTGATTGCCTTGGGGCGATTTGTGAATATGAGGCCACTCGTAGTAGAACCTCTACTCCTCTACTTATGGATTCTGGCACCACCAGTCAACCAGAACATGGAAACTCTAGCCCCTCTATTGTTATCCCCTCCCCCAATGTCAATATGACGGACACCATAGGCCCCATTCTTTACCTATCCTCATCCTTGAGTTCCTCGCCGGCGAACCTTCTTGAGGTTGCTGCATGCATTTCTATCGAACCTTTTTTCGATTGAATCTGAGGTCTCAACATCAGTAGACCCTTAGTCTACTAGTCCATCATCTACCATTCAAGATGATGCGTATGTGAACCTTATTTCTCAGGTTGATGCACCAGGTAATGCCGCCGCATCATGTAGATAGTATTCCTCTTGTCCGCCCATATCCCAGCATGATGAGGACACCATGGAAGCTATGTTTACCCTTGATTACCCCTACACTTGAGTAAGGGGGCATTCCTTCACGAGGATTTTGAAGTCCATCTCCTTCGTAATTCTCCCAATGCACTCTACCTCCAAAAATGTTGCTCACAACACATCCCTTTGATTTGCGTGTCTTTATGTCTACAATAAAGTTAGGTAGATTGAATCATCTCATTTGCTGTCTTTTGCACCTTTCTGATGGATCCATCGTCCACACCGTATATCAGCCATGCCGATGGTGTGAGTCGCTTCTCCTAGAATCTAGCCTCGGTAGCCTGAGCCATTTTTAACCCCTTGCATACGTTAGTCCTGTCAAACGACATTTGCATTGGATCTGCCACAAATAATGAGGCCGAATATGATGCAGTGATAGGTTTGTTAGTCGATACCCTCGCTCATCGCATCCTTCGTCTTCATGTTCATTTATATTCCTTGCTACTTGTCATGCTATTGAATGGTGTGTATCATGTGCATAACCAAGTTTTATTTAGAAAATGTCTACGAGTGAAGCTATTGGTACGTGAATTTGAAACCATTACTTTTAGTCATGTGCCTAGAGCCCAAAATCACTATGTAGATACCATTGCAAACAACATTCTAGATTGGCATTTATCACATGTATACCACAGAAGATAACCAAACAAATCGTGAACCATCATTGTCATATAAAATACATAATAATATTATGTATCATATAAGTATTTGGAGCAAGCGACCAGATCAGAAATTAGCAGGCTTTGAAGTTCGATGAGGGGCGGTCTTGGGTTTTGATGTCGTGACCACTGGCGGCACATTGCCATGGTAGCTCACCTACACCTGCGCCCTTAAGTTGTTTTCAACCCTTGCACCCTCCTGCACTTTTACTTGCTCCGGTTATCTGCCTTGACCGCCTTTAGCTGTTTCTTGTTTTCCCTCTCCCACTCTGGTTTATAGACCTTCCCGGCGACTAACCATGGTTTGCTGTTGTTTTGCTGTCCTCTTCTGGCAATTGTCATAACTTCCCCTGACAATCATGGATGACCTGGGCGATTTCCTGGACCCTTTGGAGGATGTGCCCTCATGGACCCCCACCAGGACCACTGCTATCGGTCTCTTCCCCTTCATGTCCAATCTGACCGACGAGGTTGAAGCCCTTCCTCTGATAACTCGCCCTCACATCTTGCCGGTTACCCTTCCTGAAGAAGCGGCCTCTCCCCCAGTTCTCATTACTCAGACTATCTTGCCATGTTCCTTGGCACTCTCTGCCCCGCCACTCAAACCTGTTGACCAAACCCTAGCATCTGAGAATGTTCAGAACTCACATTCGGTGGTGTCTGGTTTCATTTCCCCTGATCTCCCTCAGGGCTCGACAGTTGTAGGTTCGGCTCATATTGCTCCGTGAACCTCCTCGGCTCCCTCTCGGGGGCATTTCACAAGCATTGGTCCCATCTCTGGCATTTTTCTACCATCCCACAGGAGGCATCGGACAACCCTAGGGTTTCTCCACCGAGACCTTCACTTCCCACTTCGACACAAGAGGCAATGGATGCCAGGGTTTCAGGGCATTCGAGAAAGAATCAGTGTCCAAAGCTTCGTTCCTGTTCAGCGCCCCTTAATATTGCTGAAGACATAAAATTACTAGACACCATGGACATAACAAAGAAGGTCTTGGTCAACTGGGTGCGAGGTATACATTATAGTGTGACCAAACTGCAGCAATGGGTCTTAGAGGTTTGGGGAGAAAACTTGAAGGAGATTCCAAAGGTGCAAGCCCTGGTCAAAGGGTGGTTCGCATTACGTTTCAGTTGCTTGGAGCACACCAACTGGGTGTTGTCCACAGTCTGGCACCTAGATCTTGCCCCGGTTCTCCTCCGACGATGGACACCCCTTTTCGATTTGGCGCGGGAGAGGGTGGATGCAGGTCCGATATGGGTACGCTTGCTCGGTCTTCCCTTGCATTTCTGGACAGAGGACGTCTTCAAGCATATAGGAAATGCACTTGACACTTACCTCACTTTTGATGATTCATACCAAACCTCAGGGAAATTAGCATATGCAAGGATATTGGTACATTTGGACCTGTTTGAGGGTTTGCTTGAGTTTATTGACATTCACTGGAGAAACCACACCAGACGGCAATTGCTGGACTACGAGGGCGTTCCTTTTCGATGCCGACAGTGCCATAAGGTCGGGCATCTTTTTAAGGACTGCCCTCTGCTGAACAAAACAAAAAATAGGTCACAGAACAAGATATGGCCTCCCATCAGCATACTCATCAAGATGCACAACAGGCAAGCTCCCCTCGCCTCACAGGAACTGGATGCAGCTGATATCCCATTCAGATAGCAGAAGACACCAGTCGAAGAGGCAGCAGCTCCTCCACAGCCAAAGAAGCGAGGGAAGCCTCCTAACCATACACAGTAACCTCCTCCGTCTCGTCCACAACAGCCTCCTCCGTCTCGTCCATAGTCGCCATCTGAGGGCCTGCCCTTGACGGGTATGAACTCTTCCACCATCCCTATTCCCACTTGCAACACTTCTCATATTGATTGTTTTTTATCTAGTACTTTCTCTGAACTTCATGTAATAAACCCTTCAATCGATCATCTGGATCAAGATTTTGGTTCAATCTCCCCTAAAACTACTCCACTCACCTGCCCAATTACATCCGCCCCCATTTTTTCCCCTGCACCCTCCTCGAATCCACCCTCTCATCCCCCGGCTACTACTCCTTCCCTCCAGGTCCCCCCTCCTGGGAGATACATGACTCGCTCGAAATCTAAGAGACAAGCCCAGGATCAATTTGGGCTTGAAATCCTCCACCCTCCCCCTCCCCCTAAACTTCAGAGGGGTCGACCCTCCTTCCTTTCTAAAGCCCAAGGCACAGCTGAAGATGAGATTGCTTTGGGGGTTCAATCTACCATCCTAGGGACACTTAGAGAAAGAGAATCCCAGCCTACCCCCCCCCATGAAGATTTTCTCCTACAACTGTAGAGGGCTAGCTAGGCCGGACAAGAAACTAGCTCTTCATCGACTGTTAAAAATTGTTCTACTTGATATTATCTTTCTGCAAGAAACCCTGGGACCTATTTTAGACATAGCGCAGTCTCTCCAAAACATGCTCCCTGGTTGGATATTTTTTGGACTTGATGTGCATGGGAGGTCGGGAGGTCTTGCTTTGGGCTACAACTCCCATACCATTAAATTACATAATTGTTGGGGTGGGCTGGGTCATCTTGGAGCAGACATCAGTTTAGCTGAACTGGGGATACAATTTCGGATCTTAAATGTCTATGGCCCGTGCCAGAATAAACCTACATTTTGGCAGAACCTCCTAAGCTCTGATTCATTTTTGTCTGACCACCTGATCCTGGGTGGTGACCTTAATTTTTCCATTGGACATGCTGAATCCTGGGGTCACAGGGCACAGAGAGACTCTCTCTTGGATTATTTTTTATCTGAACTGGATGCCCACCATCTGATAGATATTCCCTCTGCAAAACCCCAAGAAACTTGGAGGAACAACAGGACTGGGGAAGACAGTCTGGCTTGCAAACTTGACCACTTCCTTGTCAAAGAAAAGGTTTTGGACTTGGGGCTTCAAATCAGACACTGGGTTGGTATTGGTGGAATATCTGACCACCTTCCCATTTACCTGGAAATAGAAGGGGGGCGAGCAAAACCTAAAGGACCCTTTAAGTTCTGCTCTGTTTGGCTCAAGGACGACTCTTATAAAAAATTGGTCTCTGATTTCTGGAGAGCAAACCCCCCTGGGAGAAGAGAAGACAGTACCAGAAGATTTATACAAAATCTTTCATCCCTTAAGAAGATGTCCAAACTTTGGGCTCATAACAAAAGAATATAGGAGGATCAAACTCTCTGTAGAATTGAATCTGATATTGCCACTTTTGAGAATAATCTAGGAGGCATCTACTCCTCAGAAGAACATAAGGATATGATGGTTTCTCGTTATGCTGAGAGAGCTAAAATTCTTAAGGAAAAGGAGGAAACCTGGTGCCTGAGGAGCAAAGCCATCTGGATGATGGAAGGGAATGAAAACACCAAATTCTACCATAAATTTACCAATGGAAGAAAGGCGATATGGCAGCTACAGAATGCTCAGGGGTAGATATTAAATACTTTTCCACAACTTGCTGAACTTGCCTCCTCACATTTCAAAAGTGCATACCAAGCCCCCAAGGAGATAAATCTTGCAGAAAGCATTAGGGTGGCACAACTCTTTCCCAGATATGTGGATCCTATGGAAGGAGATGATTTAATTAAGGCAGTCACTCTGAAGGAATTGGAACACACCTTAAAATGGTTCAAAAAGGATAAAAGTCCGAGGCTTGATGGTTGGTCGGTGGAATTCTAATTGGCTTTCTTCGACATCATTGGGGAAGACCTGCTCAGAATAGTTGAGGATTCGAGAATCAGAGGATTTCTTGAAAATTCTATTACCTCTACCTTCCTTGCACTCATTCCGAAGAAAGACAACCCAGACTCCTTTGAGGACTTTCGCCCCATATCTCTCTGCAATTGCATATATAAGATCATAGCCAAGATTATTGCCAACAGGATGAAACCTATCCTCTCTAACCATATCTCGCCGAAGAAATTTGCTTTCCTACAAGATAGACAGATCCATGAAGCTGTTGGCACTGCCCAGGAAGTAATTCATACATTACACTCAAGGCATGGCAAAGGTATGATTATGAAGGTTGATTTATCAAAAGCATTTGACAGAGTTAATTGGCTTTATATTAGAATGTTGTTAACTCATTTAGGCTTCCCTTACTTATTCATTAAATGGATCATGAGATGCATTACTAATATCCCCTTCAGTGTCCTGGTGAATGGAAGTGCATCTCCTTTTTTTACCTCTGGAAGGGGGTTGAGACAAGGATGTCCCCTCTCGCCTTTTCTCTTCTTGCTCGTTATGGAAGATCTTAGCAATCTCATCAAAGATGAGCATCAAAGAGGTAGACTAAAAGGCATAAAGATATCAGAAGGTTGCACCCTGACACACCTTTTTGTTGATGACATCATGGTCTTTATCAATGGCAGTATTGGGGACATTAGTATCATCAAGGAAAATTTCACCCTCTTCCAAGTGGCAACAGGTATGATTATAAATGACAGCAAGTCTACCTTGACAACAGCTAAATGTACTTCACACGAGACAATTTTTTCACTTCAGCGCTTCCACTTCACTCAGCTGCATTTAGCTGATGGTCTAAGATATTTGGGGTACAAGTTGAAGCCACTAGGTTATAAAATTGCAAACTGGACTTGGCTCATCTCCAAGATGGAGAAAATACTAAATACATGGTACCTCAAATATCTTTCGCAGGCTAGAAGACTCACTCTTATCAAAAGTGTCCTAGAAGCCACCCTGATTCATTGGATATCCTTGGCCTCGACACCCAGAGGCATTCTCAACAGAATTCAAGCCCTTTGCTGTAGGTTTCTTTGGCAAGGGAAAAAACAGGGAAGGATTTTTGCTTGGGTTAGGTGGGAGGCCCTAAATCTACCAAAAAAATGGGGAGGGTGGGGCCTTAAAAAATTAGAGGATTTCTCTTTAGCACTTGCTGCAAAACTTGGCTGGAAATTAGTAGTAGCAGACAACCTATGGACGAGGGTCACATATGCCAAATACATTGCTCCTTTACACATCATGGACTGGATTAGGAGAGCCCATCTAAGTACCTCAGGGGTCTCAATTATCTGGAAGGCTGTACTTAAGGCTTTGAGCCCGATCAGGGAAGGTATCACCTGGAGAATTCGATCAGGTCACACTATTCGAATTGGTCTTGATCCTTGGGTGGGATGTGGGGACATGCATCGATTACCCAGGGATCTCATTCAGTATCTCCAGCAACAGAACTTCACTTATATATCTCAAATTACTGACCTAGAAAATTCCACTTTCCTTCAACAAGCCTGGAAATCTGCAGATCAGTTAAACATTCCTCCTATTTGGTCACAGCAATGGGAGGAGTACACCCAAGCCCTCATGGATGCCCACATCCGTATACTTGAAGGGGATGATGAGATTATTTGGGCACTTTCAAAAAATGGCAGGTATACCCCAAAGGATGGTTATTTGACTTTGGCAGCACCAAGGAAGCCTCTGTTACTTGCTGACTCGTGGAGACATCTTTGGAAACTCAAGGCCCCCCCCAGATCTAGAATATTAATGTGGACCATCCTTAGGAACAAAATTCCTACTAGAGAAAACCTTCTCAAGTGAGTGCAACATGGGCCCCACTGGTGCTGCTTCTGTAAGCAGGTAAATGAGTCCACTTCTCACCTTTTTTTAGAATGTTCAGAAACTTTTAACCTCTGGAAACTTATCCTACAGCAAATTATTCCTACTACAACCTGGGCTGGGAACTCTATCCTTGCTGCCTGGCAAGTCTGGTATCACACTTCCTCAACACAAAAGATTCAGAATCTTCCACTACTAATCTGCTGGACAATTTGGATTGCTAGGAATCGCAACATATTTCAGGACTTAGCACCGAACTGGGTTGTCCTGGCAGCAAAAGTCATTGTTGATTACTCACTCATCCCGGATGATCCTCCTCCTAGTAGTTGACGCAACCGCTCTCATCTACAAATAAATTTCAACAAACCTTGGGGTTTTTTTGATGGTGTAGCCCAAGAGCAAGGTTGTGGAGGGGGGGCTATTCTTCACCTATCCCATCATCATTCATACAACATGCTGATTGGATTCCGCAGATGCACAAACAACTCAGCCGAGCTCCTTGCTGCAAAACATATCATACAATTCGCATTGGAGAAAAATTGCACAGATTTACAACTTTATGGGGACTCTAAAATAATATGTGATTGGCTGAACAGGAAAACTAGATGTTCTACATATACATTATTGCACATCTTGGATGAGACTTTGAGATTGATCTCATATTTTGACACATTCACTTGCTCACATATTTACAGGGAGCAGAACGGAGCTGCCGACAACTTATCCAAAGAGGCTGCGATCGGGGAGCCGGGCTTCTGGATGATCAGAGAACAGAATGGAGAAGCCTTCTATCAATATTATCATAGGCCTTTTATGGAACTTAATGTATAATTCATGACATGTTACTGGTTATGTTCATATTTTTTGATTAGGCATAAGCCTTTTTTGATTGTATATACTATCTCTATACATGTTAACAGTTTACTTATCATATGACTCTTAGTTATGTTTTTATTTCTATTGCCCCCTGTGTGGATCAAAGGAAACAATCCTGTTATACATGATTTTGATCATGCACTGCATATGCACCAGCACCTACCGCATGTAATTTCCTCTTTATAATGAAATTACAATTTTTCCTTATGGGAAAAAAAATTATTTGGAGCCCATAACTCTAAATATATCCAGTACACCCATAGCATACTGGGGGGCACATAGGCCCCTACATCTCCTCATCACCCTTTGGAGGATCTCGTGCCAATTTGGGCCAAGATGCTTGAATCCCTTTTTCGAGCACTCAGAACACAATGACACTCCACAAACTCCTCCTGCTAGGGGGCATCATGCCCACCTTTGCATCCCAGATCAATATCCCATGCTTGGGGGCATGGTGTTTCTCCCTTGGCCATCTTCTGACATAAGTCTCAGACTAGATCCCACTAGATCTAGGTATGGTCGATTATCCTCCCATTCCTTGGATAGTTTGTCCTACCGACCTCTCCGGCGAGCCATATGCACATCGCATATCATAGACATTTGATACCACATCTTCAAATATTCTACTCTATGTCCACATAGTCCTCATGTTTAACTTAGTGGGTGAGAATGATTTTAGACCTCCTCTAGTAGTTCATTCTCGTTTTCCTCTTCCCTTAATGCTTCACCAGGAACCATCATTCCAAGAAGCATTAAGGCCATATTTAGACGAGTAAGGCCACTTGCCTGAAATTATCCGATCCGAATTCCAATGGTTGGCTTATCTGCTACCATAGTTTCGTTTGACAAACCGTTAGCACCGTTGTAAAGCTCTCACCGAGATTTATAACGGGTCGTCCTCAGTTTTTTATGATTTGACACTTCACTTGAGAAACCATTTTTCCAGAAAGGTCACTTTGTTGCCTCTCAAAATCGGATTTCATCATAAAGAGACACTTGAATTTTTAGGTCCACCTCCTCTGAATACTTGTCGTACCATATGTCGATTTTCGTCATGATTAACCATCATTTACTCATGTTTTTATGGTCCCCATCAGGTCTCGTTTGTGTGGCAGCGTCATCGAGTCACCCTCGTTCAAAGCATTTGCAATGAGTCACCCTTGCATTCTTGGAGTCTATTTCATGTCTCATCATCTCATGTCACAGTATTCCATCCATATTTGCATACCATTCATCCCGTGTTGCCCATTTTTTCCTCCAGTCATACTGTCCCCATCCCCTCCGGAGTTGAGTCAGTTGCTTCCAGGTCAACTATGCACTTTATGCTCTAACAAGGAGAGTCGTCTATTTTTACCTTAGTCCCATTTACCCATTATCCTTGGTGTGAGTCCATCAATCACATCACTGTTTTCCCTTGTGATTTAGTTGAAGATCCTCATTGCCTCATTTATCATGGGCCCTATTTTGTTGACATCAGCTCATTTATTCTAGAAGAATGGCCTAGAGGGTGGTGTATCTCCGTTCCTGCTTCCATTCTTGTTCAGCGCCTTGGATTGAGTAGAGTGTCTCATTATTGCCGTTTGAATTGGTCTTTTCATGTTCGCAATCCATACACTTGATGGTCTAGTGATGTAGTAGATTGTACTAGTGATTCCTGGGTGTGCGTGAGATGTTTCAGACCTCATGAGGGGGTGGCCCTTCAAGTAGCCCCACGCATGCCCGAATACATACCTACTATGCTACGACCTCAGATGTAGTTCTGCAGAGTTGATGGATTTGGTTCCTACCGATTTCAATGTTCATAGCATGCACGTCTCCTCCAGATGATTCATTCATTTTTACAGAGCCCTTCCTTGTTTAGCAGGGCTTCTCCAGTTGTTCTACCCTCCCTCCCACCCATTTTATTGAGGGAAGGGTCATTATATCTCATGTAATCAGATATTATTGTATTCAGTGTTGGCCCATGTTTTTACCAGGTGCATTATGTATATGAGACACATTGTATTATTTTTTGGCTCTGTTATGCCAGCATGTCATGTACCATTCTGCATGTACTTCATTGCCCAGTTTCATGTTTCTGGGCGAACCATTATTTTTGTACTAAGTTATATTGACGGGTATGGGTATGCCTCCCCTGCCTCACTGAGGTCTGGTACCAGAAACATAAAATGATACTTGCATTAGTCTCGCCCCCTCTGTCCCTAGCCTCTCTCAAATTCAACTTCATTGGTCTCTCTCTCTCTCCTTGACTCCCCTATGGTGTCTAAGTGATTGTGTCTTTACAACATACTTCGGTTATACATTTTGCTCCTAATATTCGTACGTTGGGGGGAAATCTGTTATCACCAAAAAATTTATCATCTAGCCTAATTTACTAGATGGATCGAAGTAGACCATGTAAAGCCAATTTTACCCTAGTAAAATTGCTTTCACTGTGAGAAATTACTTAATAAACCACCTTTGTTAAGTAATTTATAGTTAAACCCATGAAGAATAATTAAATAAATCATCATATATTTGATTTTCTTCTAGGAATAATTAATTAAACCATTGTTCAATTATTATTCCTTGTCATATTTGACCCAATCATGAAAAGTAGACAGATAAATCATTAGTTATCTTATTTTTCTACAAGAATAATTAATTAATCACTAATTAATTATTATTCTTTGTCAAATTTGACTAAATCCATTAGGAATAATTAAATAAATCCTTATTTGTTTATTATTCCTTAACCAATTCCTTGAGATGATAAATAAATCATTTATTTATTTATTATTTCTAAATAAAAAGTTTAAATACTTTTTCCCTCCTGAACAAATATAATAAAATATTCCAGGTGGTTATTCCAAGAATGGGATCAATAATATTTTATTATTTCTCATTATTCGAGGATAACTCAGTATTTTGTTATAAATAGAAGGGTTTTTCATTCATTATTCACTTTTGATTATTTTCATTGTTTCACTCACTATTGTAACTTTGATTATTTTCATTGTCTCACACCACAATTTTTTCTGGGTTTATGCACTATAGAGGAGAGAGACTCTACAAAAGTTGAAAGCATTTGAGGATAGCCAAGAACCCATCCCATAGAGGGGGACTGGTAACATAGATTTTTTCCCTTCACAGGTGTTATAAGAAAATCATTCTTTACATTTCCGGTTTCCATTGGATGTTTTGGGGTTATTACTCTTTATTCATTATTTAACTATGATTGTAGCATAGGTCAGAATTTTGGCAGGTTTTGTTTCTATCAAGAACTGCAGATATACAATGTTTAGCAGTCATTTCTCTTGTTGAGATCATTTTTCATACATGATCTTAAGTTGGTTCTTTTCGTACATCATTGAGAAGAAAACACTACAGAAACATAGGTAAAGAAAGGAGGGAAGAAAAACACAAAGCACGATACCAGGAACTGAGTTGAGAAAGAACAAAAAAACAAGGAGAAGAAGAGTCAATCAAGGCAAGGCCAAAAGGAATAAAAGTCAATCAAGACAAGGCCAAAAGGAGGAGGCCAACATAATCAAGAACATATGAACTTATGTTAAGGAAAAACTAAAGAGAGTTAAACATGAATGGACGTAGAATTATTTTGTCTATCCAAAAGGACCCAATTACCACTTATCTCAATGCCACCATCCCTATATACATTATTGGGATGTTTTATTATCTCAATGGCTTCACTAAGTTGTATTCATTGATAGTGATCTTCTCTTGCGATGATTTTGGCATTCTCTAAGAAATATTGATGTTTAGTCTTCAAGGAGTGTTCTGCAAGTGTTGAAGTGTGTCATTATTCATTCTTTGATCCAGGTGGATATTGGTGGCCACCCACCAATTCTACTTGGACCCCCACCATTGTTTCTTTTAGTTTTTCAGTTTCCTTATTTGTAGCACAATTTACTATTTTTGGCAATTTTTCGAGTCCTCAACTCTCGGAGCCATTTTGAGGCCTTAAACGACATATTTGTGGGAAAACTAGGAGCAATATGAATGCATGAACTAATGTTCATCATCCAAAGTTGTAGTCCTCAGATAGATCTTTCTAACGAGGTATTGTGCGTGTCAAATGAAGATTGTATGCCAAAGTTATGACCCTGGGAAGTTGATGTACCAATTTACCCAAAACGGGGTCCATAGTCTGGCGCTTCATCTCCTAGGTTTAGGTTTTTGGATGCTTAGGGTTTTCCATTGTTTCTCAACAATAAATAGGCCTTATAGCCTCATTGTAAGAAAGTTCATAGGCATGTAACCTCCACATCTCTCCTTAGAGATAAGCTACGATCACCCCAGCTAGCTTATTTCCATTTCTGTTTGTAAGCATATTTTAGTATTTTACATTAATGAAATGAAGTATTATTTCTGCTGCATCTCTGTATTTATGGTTATCTTTGTAACTTGTTGCATTCTTGTTTAAATCCAGATCAATGGTATCAGAGGGGTCTGCTCTTTCTTTGTTTTTATGTGCATGTCCCCAATGAGTTCCTAGAGTTCCTAGACATCTCCTCGCTCGATACGGCATAGCGATATGCTGTTAAGATCGAGCAGAAGTTTAAACAGAAGAAGCGAGACTTTGGATCTGCAAATCCAAAGGAAGGGAAAGGCACCCCAAACCACTGAACAAAGGACAAAGCCAAGGCGGGGTGGCCCAGGACAACCCACCAAAGCCGCAAGCGAAGAACAACATTGCAAAGCCAAAGAAGGACACGGGAAAGTGGTGTGAGTTCCATAAGAGCTCCACTCACAACACAAGTGAGTGTCGGGCCAAGCAATCACTGGTGGCTGAGCTAAATTTTTTAGAATCAGATGCATGCTCAGACTTTGAGTCAGATTCTGATAAGGGGAATGACAAAGGGATGTAGATTATTGATGCGGAGTCCAACGCCACTGTTGCCACCACAAAGATCCAGAAGGAGGAACCCGAAGATCCAGAGGAGGAGGAGTGCCTCTTCCACTCCTAGATGTGGGTAAAGGGCTCCCTGCTATAGTTCATTATCGACAGCGGGAGCTAAAATAACCTCATTTCGGTAGAGGTCGTGAAGCAGTTGGGCTTACCGACCACAACACATCCACAACCTTACACCATCGGGTGGCTTCACCAAGCACGAGATCTTCACGTGAGCCAGCAGTGTCGCCTTGCATACAACATCAAGCCCTTGACGGATGAGGTATTGTGTGACATTGCTCCCCTTGATGTTTGTGATGTATTATTAGGCCAACCATACTTGTGAAAGCAACATGCTATATATGAGTCAAAGCCTCGTGCTGTTATTGTTACTTTGGGAAATAAGTTGTACAGGATACCAGAGGTAACACCGCCTACTGCCATCTCTTTGGTTACTGCAAAACAATGCAGTAAGCTCATTTCCAAAATCGAGAAATTTGTTTTCTTGATGATACACCCTCAAGGAAAGAAGAAGATGGTGGCCACGACCTCCAGACAGGGCCCCTCCACATGACAACTAAAGATGGACAAGGTCGTGGAGGAGTTCGAAGACATCTTCACCTCCCCTGCAAGGGTTCCTCTGCACTGTCAAGTCAAGCACTCCATCGATCTGACCCCAGGTGTGTCGCTGCCCATTGAACCAATCTATCGACACTCTGTTCTAGAGAACGATGAAATCGAGAGGCAGATTCAGGCGCTACTGCAGAAAGGTCACATCCAACCGAGTTCATCGCCCTATGGGAGCTCAATCATGTTAGTACAGAAGAAGGATGGGACTTGGAGACTCTGTATTGACTATCAGGCACTGGACAAGATCACTTTCTGGAATAGGTACCCGATCCCACGGCTTGATGACCTTCTGGACCAACTGAAGGGGGAAAAAATTTCAGCAAGATTGATTTGAAGTCAAGATATCACCAGGTACCAATGGAACCCTCTGATGTGTTGAAGATTGCCTTTAAAGCCATGTTTTGGAGAATTTGGTATCTACAGATAAATACTAATTCCCTAGATAAGTAGCCATATCTAGAACAATAGTTTAAAGTATTTTAGTATTTTCCTATAAGTAATAGATAAGATGAGAAGATGAGAAGACCTACTTGTATTTCCGCTTTCCTCTCATCTCCTTTGTATCGATCCTGTCACTCCTTGCCATACTTAATACACTTGAGAAGTAACTGTAAACACAAATAGAAAACAAAGAATCAATCAAAGAGAAAGATCTATTTAATATAAGTGAATGGAATCATATACATTTCACACATATAAGCATTATAAGGCAATACAAACATATGGGAAAATGGTTCAAATACTTTATTGAATAGAAGAATGAATTACAACCATTGTGTCTGATTCAAAGTAATTCCTCCAGCTTGGATCCCATCCACATCACATCAAAAGCATGAAAAACTTGTAGCATTACAATACTTGCTTCAAAGCCAATTCTCATAGCAACATTATCTCCTTACAATTCAACATATTCCATCCCCTGATCACTTAGATGAGTGGTCAATTTATAGGGAGATGAAGGAGGTTTTGTCATAAATGGTGGTATTGAATGGCCTTCCATACTTAGAATTAGTTCCATGGAGGAAGGGATGAGAGGATAGGATGCATCTTAACTCATTCCTTATCCATTTTCGAGCTCATAGGAGTTTATAAGTGAGGGAACCTTCTAGATGACTCCAAAAGATAAGAATATTCCCCAAACCCTATGTGAATTTCGCTCAAACTCGCCCAACGTAGGTGAAAGGAAGCCTAAGTGCTCTGTAGAGCACCCTGGCATGGACTTAACTGCTCTGCAACACACCCTTACATGGGCCTACCTATGCTGGTCCCTCTAGAGGCCATTTCTGGATGTCTTCAAGTCATGAAACTGTCTAGGAAGGAGGCATTCAAAGGGGTGACTTGTTTAGGGCATGTAGCAACTGAAATTAGGGTTTGATGAGCCCTAAAACACTGATCTGGATGATGGGATTGATGTGCCCAAATGGATTTGTAACAACTTCCCCCTAAAGCATGAAGTCGGAAAAATGCCAATGTCGAATGAAATGCTTTACGATGTGATGAGGAGGTATTGAAGTGGAAGGTGACCTACATCAATTACAATACTTATATCATGATTTTTGATTTTTACATGAATTGTTGAGGTAAGGCATACCCATGCTCAACTTATAAACTTTCATTACATGTACATAAACAATCATCTACAGATATAGACCCATGATTAAATGACTATCAATGTAAAGCCATTGTACATATGATCTAGTACTCTTGAAATCATAACCTGAATGGATGAAACTAGATTCGGGGTCTTCTATCTCATTCAATCATTCGCTCAAGTACAAGTCTAACCATGCGAATATGTGATCTGAAGTCGAACATGGGAAGACACCATATGATTACCAGCTAATGATGTAAGCTGTTAACAGACGCGAGAGAAATCACCAATAAAGATAATGATCCTCAAGGTACTGCAGTACATTCTGCATGGTGTGAATGGATGATTTGATCTTGAACACCATACAAAGTCTTTCGGTCTAAGGCCATTGATGTCAACCTATCGCCGGAAGTGAGAAACCTGCTATTAATGTATGCAAGCCTCGAGGTACCGGAAGGGTGTTTCTAAGTCAACTTCTTGGATAATGAGCTCATGTCGACAAGAAGCGACTCGTCGTAGGAGGGCCTTGATGTATTCCACATCAATGACACGAAATGAGTGTAATGATTTTAGAGACGGAATTTGACTGAAAACAGAAGGTTCAGGAATGGCGGTCATGAAAATGAAGGTTTATGAGTATTGCAAAGGATGAATTTTAAGTGAATAACTTCTCTTGAACATATCAGCGACACTGAATGAATTGGAAACATTGACCCAAACCAAAGGGATGGATGGTGTGATAGACCATAGGTATGATAACCATCAAGCAGATAACTCAACCCAAATAGTCTGAATGAATTGGAAGCATTGACCCAAAACAAAAGTGATGGATGGTGTGATAGACCATAGGTATGATAACTGTCAAGAAGATAACCCAACCCAAATAATCACAGAGATGAAGTGAAAGTGTCATGTTCAAGAGCAACTTGCTACCATAAAGTGGTTTTCCCCTTTTTCCATTTTCCCTAGTCATTGTTGACCAATACCTCTTTATTTTTTATCAAGCTTGAGAAGGATAACATATGCTTGTTGTATAATTCCACCCTTTGGGTGAATCCATCGCTATGTGATGTTTTAACGAGTCTAGTGAAGGTGAAACTCGGTCTTGTCTAGATGGACAAGTTTGTCTCTATTTGATATTTTAACGAGTTTAATGACAAAGATAACTTGGTCCTTTTCATGTTTAGAGAGTTTGAAAAGGGACAAAAAGAAATCTCCACAAGTTCTTTTTTGTTTATTTGTCTCTAAAGCTTGAAAAATCATAAAACAATATGAGATAGAACCTATTGACCATGTTCGGTCAACGTATTCCTCTTTCGTAAATAATCTATCTCAGTCCGGAAAAGGGTTAAACTTATATTGATTAGATGTCATTTCCAATTCGTTAACGAGCTGAAAAGGACAAGAGCTCGGCAATCTTTTCATATTTCGAGAGCTCTAGTCTGACAAGAGCTTAAAGAGGACTCCACTTTGAGGAATGAGTGGTGTCTAGGATAGCAACTAGTTCCGGTGATGTTGGAACTTCTCAAAACATGTTGATTTATGTGAAGAGGCTGGCTAATAAGACCACTCATTGCAACTGTTCCTCAAAAAGGGTAAAACAACCAAGTGAAAGCATATGATCGGCCAAAGGGATGGTGGCGATGGGATGAAAACAACCAAGGCTCATCTGATGAAAGAGGCTGATAGAATGGCAATCATGAGGGTTAAAAATGGAAATGGGTTCATTTTTACACAAGCTTGAACCATAGGGAACTATGCTTGAATTCAGTTTCATTTTTACATAAGCTTGAAAGAAAGAACTATGCATGAGATTGGTTTACATGCCCCCAACATGATGAAAGGGAGAGTCTCCTGTAACCAGATGGAAGTCGCTGCGGTGAAGCAGGATGGTTATCCAAAACCTTTTTTGGCTTCATCCAGATAGGGACAAAGGTGAATGGGGTGATTCCCTTCGCATAATCTACAGGGAAACTTAACTTTACCACTAGGTGCATGCCCCCCAAACTTCATTACATTCTCCTAAGTAGACTACTTGTGGCTATCAGGTGGATGGAATGAAGGTTCATTTACGAGATCTAATCAAAGACTTGACTTGGAACTTGGGACCTTGTTTCATTTTTTAATGAGCTTGACACAAGACAAGGAACTTTGCTCAGATTCCTTGTTCATTTTTTAACGAGGTTGACACAATAAAAGAACTATCCTCATATTCCTTGTTTCATTTTTTAACGAGGTTGACACAAGACCAGGAACTATCCTCATATCCTTGGTTTCATTTTTTAACGAGGTTGACACAAGACAAGGAACCGTCCTCCTATTCCTTGTTTCATTTTTTAACGAGCTTGACACAAGACAAGGAACTATGATCAGGGACCTGTTTCATTTTTTAACGAGTTTGACACAGTAAAAGAACTATCCTCATATTCCTTGGTTCACGACTTGTAAGAGGTCATGACTTCCAAGAGGTTCTCATGAGATGGGAGAACAATGCTCTGGAAGGAGAGATCTGGTTCTAATGCCCCAAGTACATAATGTACAACGTCACGGAATTGATAGTCAGTTGATGTAGGCATGGAATGGGTTGCCACATAATTAACCCGTGGTGGGGATGATACCATTGGTACAAAAGGACAATTTAGGGAAGATGGTTGACTAGAAGCCATATTTGGACCGGGAAATGAAAGCTGGTCAATGATGAAAATTTTGCCTTCATGCGGGAAACAAATCACTCGAAAGAGTGTTGAAACAATAGCTCCCATGTCATAAACATAGTCACACCAAAGAAGTAAATTGTAATCTAAAGGTCCTGGGACTACCATCACATTGAGGTAAACAATTTTTCCTCCCAAGGTAATAGGCAACTGAGGGAGGATCCCTGATGGTTGACTGGTTCCTCTATTAAAAGCCAACAGATTCTGGGTAATAGGCACAAGCGATGGTGAACCAAGTGCTTGCCAAGCAGTTGAGCAAAGGATACTCACAGATGCACCTTCATCTATAATAGTTCCAAATACAATCATATTACAAACCCGTACTATGATCTGGAAAGTCACCTAAGAAGGAAGACAAAATCTTGCCAGTGAATTCCAATCAAAGGAAGTGACTAGACTACTTGGAGGGGGTACCATAAGAATGAGAGAATTAATCCCTTGAGTTACGATAGCGGTAGGATTTTCCTCCTGTCTTGATGGAACAAGAGGATTGCCCCCAAGCTCATTGGAATCTGAAGAAACGAAAAGAACATGAGTGGTATCATACTCACTCTCTACAGGAAAGGTACAATTAACTGAAGGTGAAATTGGGTCAACTGTTTCCTCGACCTGTTGATCTGGGTCAAGTATAGACTCATAGGATTCAATTTCAGAGAGAGTGGGTTTGACCAACGATTGATTTTGGTCAGTCAATTCATCAACTAATGAAGGATTAAGGGAGAGTCTCCTATAACCAGATGGAAGTCGGTGCGGAGAAGCAGGATAGTTATCCAATATTTTTTTGGCTTCATCCAGATAGTGACAAAGGTGAATGGGGTGATTCCCTTCACATAACCTACATGGAAACTTAAATCTACCCTTCTTTCCATGAACTTTACTACCACTAGTTGATGATGTGTCACTAGCATGATCTCCAGAAGTTGATGACATAGGATGATGTGAATGAGAAGACCATTCTTCTAAGATCTGAGGAATATCATGACAATTTTGAAGAAGATGGTCTCTCGCACAAAGTTTCCATGGATATCGAACTTTGTGAGGCTTGACAGAGGGTTTCTCATCAGATATTGCATTCAAAGCAATGGTTGCTTGGTTGCCCCTCTACTGAATTTTCTTCTTCTTCTTCTTCTTGTTAGCCACCTAGTTACTAGTACCAATACTTTCACCAGGCGAAGAGGAAGAAGGGGAGGAAGAAACAACCAAGGAAGAAGGCAAAGGGTCAACTTTAGGATCAACTGGAGGTTGATTTTGTCCAGTTGGAGGTGTACTTGATTACGGAGAAATCACGACATTTTGAACCAAGGAGGTTGAAAACAACCATACTGGTAAGCCAATGGTAAATCACAGTAGGGATAATGTAGCCATATAAGGAGCACCAATATTTCTGAAAGGAGGAAAAGGACTAGGATTCCCATCAAAAGGAATATCTTGATCGGTGGACTCCGGATTTCTTGCCATATGTCTCAACCTAAGATCAACTAAAGAGTGAGCGTGGAGAATTTTATCCACAGTCAATTAAATTTATTTTAATCAAAGTAACATTACAAAACAAAAGAGGGATAATCTAGACAAAAGGTTTACCAAGTAATTGTAAACTGCATAATACCTCCCAGCGAACTGAGAAGTACAGGCAAGCAATCTCCCCGAATGTTGTGTTCAGTGTATCACAGTGTACAAGGCAGCCGACTTGGTTACCTAAGGATGGATAACAACTTAGTATTTTCCTCCCATATATACCTGAAAGTACATGGAAGCCCAATCTGTATAAGCCTTGTCTAATGCAAAACCGCACAGTGAGAGCATTCCCATATACTTTACGTATTGTAACACCGCCCTATATACTCGAAGGTACGTGGACGAGCTACGATATACTCATGTACGTGGAATGAGGTATCACACTCAGGATGTATTGCAGACAAGTTAGCGAAAACTTATTTGTTTTACGATGCCAGAACACGTCTCTAGCCTAGAACCACTAAATGTTTTTCGTTAATGACAATGCTCCATTAGGTAAATTTAAGTAAATTTTAAGTTGATCTTCTTTAGAATTTGCCTTTCAAGGTTCACCATGTCATGTATGTTTGCAATTCCTAAAATGCAGCTAATATGATAAGCATTATTTTCATTCAATTGAACAATGAAAACCTTATCTAGTAGGGATAGAGCAATCAAATCTTTGACAAAGAGCAAAGAGCACATCTAATGCAATTTCCCTAGAAATTCCTTTCAAGCATTCACAAACTATAATATGAATGATGCAAGTTTTTCTTTTCGATTCCCTTAATGTTATGATGAACAAAAAAAGAAACTAATGCACATACAATCAATCAACCTTTACCAAGAATGAAGACTTTATGAAAATTATGTTTTGAAGGAAAAGAATACTTTTACGACACTTTCTTTCAAACAAAGATTAATCAATTATATTCTAGCTTTGACTATGGATTGATAATGAAAAAGAAAACATTTAGGAAACATTAATCAATCAAGTCAAAGTATGGTTGGAAAGAGGAAATACAAGTTGATTTTAGAGACATACTATAAACAGAAGGAAATTTGGAGAAAAAACCCAATCCAAAGGTGAAAATGATCCCTAAGGTGGATCATCGCAGGTCAAAGAGGGCCTAACTATGCTGCAGAGCACTATCTCTCACTCAAGGGTGCTCTGTAGAGCACTGTCCCCTGACCAAGCCTGCGCTGATTCCTGAGAGGCCAGTTAAAAGTCATCTAACCTCAATTTTTGACCAAATAACACTTCAACAAGGCTAAAATACAATCAATGAAAGGAAGTAAGGTCTGCTAGAGTGTCATAGGATGTGGATAAGCTACTTGGAATGATAATCATTCCCCAGTAGAGTCACCAATTTGTTTTGGAGAATTTGGTATCTACAGATAAATAATAATTCCCTAGATAAGTAGCCATATCTAGAACAACAGTTTAAAGTGTTTTAGTCTTTTCCTATAAGCAATAGATAAGATGAGAAGATGAGAAGACCTACTTGTAGTTCCGATTTCCTCTCGTCTCCTTTGTATCGATCCTGTCACTCCTTCCTGTACTTAATATGCTTGAGAAGTACCTGTAAACACAAACAAAAAACAAAGAATCGATCAAAGAAAAAGATCTATTGAATATAAGTGAATGGAATTAGATACATTTCACACATATAAGCATTATAAGACAATACAAACATATGGGAGAAAGGTTCAAATACTTTATTGAATAGAAGAAGGAATTACAACCATTGTGTCTGATTCAAAGTCATTCCTCCAGCTTGGATCCTATCCACATCACATCAAAAGCATGACAAACTTGTAGCATTACAATACTTGCTTCAAAGCAAATTCTCATAGCAAAATTATCTCCTTACAATTCAACATAATCCAGCCCCTGATCACTTAGATGAGTGGTCAATTTATAGGGAGATGAAGGAGGTTTTGTCATAAATGGTGGTATTGAATGGCCTTCCATACTTAGAATTAGTTCCATGGAGGAAGGGATGAGAGGATAGGATGCATCTTAACTCATTCCTCATCCATTTTAGAGCTCATAGGAGTTGATAAGTGAGGGGACCTTCTAGATGACTCCAAAATATAAGAATATTCCCCAAACCCTATGTGAATTTCACTTAAACTCACCCATCCCAGGTGAAACGAAGCCTAAGTTCTCTACAGAGCACCCTGGCATGGACTTAACGGCTCTGCAGTGCACCCTTACATGGGCCTACCTATGTTGGTCCCTATAGAGGCCATTTCTGGATGTCTTCAAGTCATGAAACTGTCTAGGAAGGAGGCATTCAAAGGGGTGACTTGTTTAGGGAATGTAGCAATTGAAATTAGGGTTTGATGAGCCCTAAATCACTGATCTAGATGATGGGATTGATGTGCCCAAATGGATCTGTAACAAGCCAAGGAGGGCCTTTTCGAATGGTTGGTCATGCCTTTCGGGTTGACGAATGCTCCCGCAACCTTCATGAGGCTAATGGATGACATCTTGCAGCCATTCACTAACTCATTTGTAGTGGTATACTTGGATGACATCCTAATCTTCAGCCAGAGTTGGGAAGAGCACCTCCACCACATCCAATAGGTTCTCCAAACATTGCGACAACACAAGTTATGTGCCAATTTGGAGAAATGCACTTTTGGCATGACCCAAGTTTAGTATCTGGGATACATTATTGATGTACAGGGGGTGCATGTGGATCCAAGTCATTCGGGATTGGCCATCTCCAACCACTCTGATAGAGCTCTGTAGCTTTCTAGGTCTTGCCAACTTCTACCACAGGTTCGTGTTGGGATTTTCTCATATCACTTGGTCCTTGAGTCAAGTCACCAAGGGAGGAGCGAAAGAAAAATTCTTTTGGTTTGAATCTTAACATAAGGCATTCACAAAGTTGAAACATCGCCTCTGCTCGGCACCAGTGCTTGCATTACCAAACTTGCAACAACCGTTTGAGATCGAGACAAATGACTCTGACTATGCTATTGGGGCAGTCCTTACTCAACACAGGCATCTAGTGGCATATCACAGTGAGACACTTTCAAACACAGTCCGGAAGTATCTCACTTATGACAAAGAGATGTATTCCATTATGCAGGCCTGCTGACAATGGAAGCATTACATTTTGGGGAAGGAAACAGTCATCCACACAGATCATTGGCCCCTGCAGTTCATACAAATGCAAGGGAAGTTGCAGAATGATTGCCATCAGAAGTGGTCCACATACCTGCAATAGTTCCATTTGAATATCAAGTATAAGAAGGGCAACACCAATAAGGTTGCAGATTGCCTCAGTCGACCACCGATCATGGCGTTAACCACTGTGCTCAATTGTTGTGGGCACAAGACTTCTGATTGGCCACTTCTCTACAAAAGCGACCCAGAATTTAGCCACACATACCAGACACTCTTGAAGTGTTAGCATGTTCCATATTTTCACCTCCAAGATGCCCTATTATGCCACATGGGTCACCTTTGTGTTCCTTCAAGCGAGCGTGCCAAGATGATTTGGGAAGCACACTACAGTCAGGATGCTAGGCATTTCGGGGTCGAGAAAATGGTGGCAGTACTACAGAAGCATTTCTATTGGCCAAATCTTTGATAGGATGTCGGGAAGTACATCAGATCCTGCACTTCCTATGCCATTGCCAAACCAACCATCAAGAAGCAAGGCCTCTATACTCCGCTGCCTACCCCTAGCCGACCTTGGGAATCCATCTCCATGGAATACATGTCGCGCCTTCCTTCTACTAAGCATGGAAACAACTATGTTTTTATGGTCATCGTCAGGTTCTCAAAGATGGCAATTATGGTGGCCTGCAAGAAGAATATCACAGCAGAAGCCACTGCTAAACTCTTCTTTGAACAAGTGTGGGTACACTTTGGGATCTGACAGTATATCATCTCCGATTGGGATAACAGGTTCCTCAGTACATTTTGGTCTAGTCTCTGGTTGATGATGGACACCAAACTCACTAAGTCCACAACCTTCCATCCCCAAACTGATGGCCAGATAGACGTTGTCAACAGGATGATCGTACACATTATGTGCATGTACAAATCAAAGCATCCACGCACATGGGATGAGAGCCTCCCCTATGTTCAACACAGCTATAACCGAGCTCTCCACAGCTTTACTGGCCACAACCTTTTTAAGGTGGGCTTGGGATTCCAGCCACTATGTCCCATTGATGTGGCCATACCATTTGCAGCTACTCAGGAAGATTCGGCTCATGTCCAGTCCAAAACAAACAAGGAAAACAGCTTCATTGAGCACATCCAACATATTTGCCAGCAGGTCCACGACATTTTGGAGAAATCAAATGCCAAGTACAAGTAGTGACATGATCAACATAGGGTGCCACACAAGTTTCAGGTGGGCGACAAAGTCTGGTTGCATTTGCAAAAGGAACGCCTTACTAGAGCCTATCAGAAACTCAGACCACTCCGATATGGCCCTTACACCATTACTAAGGCTATGGGAGACAATGCATTTCAGCTCAGCATTCCCCCATTCCTTGGCCTGCACCCAATGTTCAATGTGGACTGCCTCTGGCCATACTTTCCACCATTACTAGACACATCCGACATTGAAGAACAACTCACACCAACAGAGTTAAATCTAGATTGCATGGAACAAGTTGCAACTGATCGGATCATGGACACGTATATTAAGCACACTTGTAAATAGAATATACAACTATATAGAGTTGTCAAAGCAGGCCAACTCCTTCACCATGGAAAGTGGCTCACCAGGGACCAAGTTCAGCAGAAGTTTCCTCATCTCATGGAGGAACTCAACGCAATGGGGACCATTGCTTCCTAAGGGGGAGGAATGATCTAGGTGGATATTGGTGGCCACCCGCCTATTCCACTTGGACCCCCACCATTGTTTCTTTCAGTTTTTCAGTTTCCTTATTTGTAGCACAATTTACTATTTTTGGCAGTTTTTCAGGTCTTGAACTTTCGGAGCCGTTTTGAGGCCCTAAACGACGTTTTTTGGGAAAACTAGGAGCAACATGGGTCCATGGACCGATGTTTCTCATCCCAAAGTTGTATTCCTCATATAGATATTTCTAACGAGGTATTGTGCACGTCAAACAAAGATCGTATGCCAAAGTTATGACCTTGGGAAGTTGATGTACCAATTTACCAAAAACGAGGCCCATAGTTTGGTGCTTCATCTCCTAGGGTTAAGGTTTTGGATGTTTATCATTTTCATTATTTCTCAACAATAAATAGGCCTTCAAGCCTCATTGTAAGACAATTCAGAGGCATGTATCCGCCACATCTCTCCTCAGAGATAAGCTACCACCGCCCGAGCTAGTTTATTTCGATTTATGTTTGTAAGCATATTTCAATATTTTACATTAATGAAATGAAGTATTACTTTTGCTGCATCTCTTTATTTATGGTTATTTTTGTAATTTTTTGCATTCCTGTTTAAATTTGGATCATTCTTGATATTAACTTTGTGTTCTTTTAACTTTTTCTTTGTAAGGATTGTCGTGTTTCTCCAATATAGCTTTTACCACAGGAGAAATTTATTTAGTAAAGTCCTATGATTTGTTGTTGTTTTATACTATCCTTTACATATTTTATTCTATTTTTTTTACAATTACAGCATGTATGAACTTAGTAGTAATTTATTTTTTGCGAATGGTCCTAGCAATCTTGTCAATAATTTCATGGATGTAATGAAGGTGGGCCTTTCTATTATATACATGAGAGCCTCAAAATTTGGATATTCTTTCAACTCTTTTCATTGCCTTTTTGGTGTCTTTGTCATTATATCCTATGTTCCTAAAGACCATAGTCAAGTCTTTTTTCTCTTCATCTTTGTGATCAACATTATAAATTCTAATGGCTTTAACAACTACTATATTAAGTACACACAAATTTTGGGTATGATGATGATGGAATCGACATGAAGGTAACTCTCTTTATGAGTTTTCCTCCTAAAAATTTGATGCCCTAACATCCCATCATCTTTCCTAGTGATCAGAACATCTAGGAAGGGTATGCCATTGTTTTCTTCAAGATCCATTGTAAACTTGACATCTTTAGAGGTTGAATTTAAGTGATTGAAGAACTTGCCTAATTCTTCTTTTCCTTGGGACCATTTAACATTTGTGTCATCAATAAAACTCTTCCATGTCACTAGTTTCAAAGGGTAGGAATATGATGTTTTCTTCTTGAATCTCTCCATGAATAAGTTGGCCATAAATGATGAGTGAGGCGACCTGATTGCAACTCTAGAAACATGCTCATAGTAATTTCCTTAGAAGCTAAAAAGTGTAGAGCATAGACAAAATTCAACTAACTTGGTTGTCTCTAGGTCATCAACTTCCTTGACAACTTTAATGGCTTATTTGAAAGGAATTTTGGTAAAAAGTTAAATTTCATTTTAACTTACAAGGATGTCACAAGGTTCCACTTTTTCATTTTAGATATAACATAATCATCAAAATATTTTATAAATGAGTCAGTGCTCTTATTGATGGCTGAAATTGACCTCATCAACATTTGGGAAACCACTCGGTCAGAGCCCCAAATTAGACTCTTTTCCATTTGGCTTGGTGGTTTCGAATAGCTTTAGATTGGGTCTAGTTACCCATACGGAAGTTGCTCCAACGTATGGAGGCTTAGAGATATATGAAGCAAAAGAGAAATATGGAATGCAAGATAATGATTTTAAATAAAGACAAAAAGTAAAATGAATATGCTCTAACTAAAATATATTGTTTAATATATTACCCCGGTGCAATTGCATATGTGAAATGAAAGATAACTCAATAATTAGAGATGTTGATCTCTTCATTAAATCATTTAATTAAAACAAACTATAAACTTTAATCATTTGACTTAAGTATTTAATTGACTTGTTATATAAATAACATCTACATATAATCTTGAATTATTATGTTTACAAATGGAAAATACAATAAGATAAAAATGAATTATTAAATCCTTCACTTATCAGCATGAATGAACTCAAATAATTCCAATCAAAATTATAAGAAAGGAAAAATCAATAAGAGTACCAATTATCCTCTGCTTCTCTGCGAGATGGAATCAAAAGTGGTTCAACTTGTATTAGAAAGTAAGATCATACAAAAGTACAATTGTGTCTTTTCTTTCAAAATTTAAAAACCACTAACCCTTGGCCTGAGAAATGTTTAAATATTTTTCCAAGAAAGAAAGGAAAATAGTTACACCTCTCAAATTATATAAACTAAAATAGAAACAAACTTGAACAAAATATATTTTTTTTATTACAACTTTTGAAACTGAAATGAAATTTTCAACTCGAAAGAAATGTCATTGACGGAGAGCTAGTAGATTTTTGCTATTACTGATAGACTTCTAGAAGATGAGCTAGCTCGACAGGAGAGTAAGGTCTAAAGCTCACTTGATATCTATACACCTGGGCTTACAAGGATGGTAGTAATTGAGTTACGTATTCTTTGATAACCTTGATTACTTGAAGGGAACCTTGAGGTTTGTTGAGTGTTGGGTTGTGTTATATTCTTTTCATGACTAGCCCACATAGTTAACCAGGGGGTTAGATGGGGGAAGGAACCCCCCCGTACGGGGGGTGGGTAGCCCCCCTCTATGGGGTTCGGGGCAGTGCCCCGAGAATTTTTTTTTTGGACCCTATATTAGGTTGGGTGGACCTACCTATGGTTCTGTGCATGGTTTTTGCACATGATTTTGGACGTGATGGTTTTCGGTCCATGGTTTTAGACGCGATGGTTTTCGGCCCATGGTTTTGGACGTGATGGTTTTTGGTCTATGGTATTGGATGCTTCGGCATGTATAGATATGTATTGTAACATTGAAAGGAATATAATGAAATATCAAGCTGGTAGTCCCGGTTTTGGGATCCAGGGGAAAATCTCTGTGTATATGTGTTTTATGTGTTATTCTCTCGCATTGTTTATTTTCTATGTTTTAGAATTCGTATGTAAGTAATTTCTGTACAGAGTTAAAACCTACATTTGGTATTAGAGTTGTTTTGGCTTCAAGGGGACGCCTTTGTTGCTGAGGGGTTTTGCTCGGGCCTGTGGTAGACTTTGTTTAGTGGGAGATCTGTGGGATCAATTCTGGTGGTGAAAGAAGATGGCGAGCAATGGAAAGATAGAGATTGAGAAATTTAATGGTCAGAGTTTTGAGTTGTGGAAACTCAAGATGGAGGATCTGTTGGTGGATAAAGATCAGTGGATCGTGGTAGATCCGGGTACTAAACCAACGGGAGTGTCTGATGAAGAATGGAATAAGTTGGATCAGAAGGTAAAGAGAAAAATACGATTGTGTGTCTCAAATTCAGTATTGTTGAATGTATCAGGGGAAGCTACGACGAAGGGTTTGTGGGACAAGTTAGGGACTTTGTACCAATCTAAGTCTCTGGTGAATAAATTGTTCCTACGAAAAAATCTATATCACCTGAGGATGAAAGATGGAGACTCGGTGACAAAGCATTTGAATGCATTTAATACTGTGGTAAGTCAGTTATTGTCTATTGATATTAAAATTTCAGATGAGGATAAGTGCATTAGTTTGTTGTGTTCTCTAACAGATTCGTGGGATAGTCTGGTTATTGCAACAGGTAGCAATGCAACTGCCTTGCAGTTTGATGAAATAGTCTCATCCTTACTGACGGAGGAGATGAGATGAAAAAATATGGAGAGCCAGAATGGTGATGCCTTGTTTGTACGAGGACGGTCCCAGAAAATAAACAAAAATAAGTCATCGAGTGGGAGATCTAAATCTAGAGGGAGATCTAAATCTTCAGGAAAACTTGTAAAGGTGGTGTGCTAGAAATGCGGAAAGGAAGGACACTACAAAAGGGACTGTAAATCTAAAGCTCCTAACAAAGGAAAGGGATCTGATGATGCTCCTTCTGCAGAGGCGAAAACCACCTCAGATGAAGGTGGGGATGTGTACTTGGCTTCTTCAAGTACACATGTAGATCATGAGGCATGGTTGATTGACTCAGGTGCATCCTTTCAATTCACTCCCCATTGAGAGTGGTTCTGCGAGTATGAGAAATACGCTGGTGGTGATGTATTCTTAGGGGATGATAGGAAGGCTAGAATTGTTGGTCGCAGAAAAATAAAGTTGAAGATGCAAGGTGGAAGGGTTAGAACACTTTAGAGTGTTCTACATATTCCTGCATTGGCAAGAATTATGATTTCTGTAAGCAAGCTGGATGATGCAGGTGTAAGAATAATGTTCGAGAAGGATACCTTCAAGATGGTTCAGGGAGCACTGGTATTGATGCGGGGAGTTTGGATTGGAACTCTGTACAAACTACAAGGTAGCACTGTTGTTGATGGGTGCAACAATTCTGTGGTTCCTGAAAGTGGAGTAAAAAATTTAGTGGTCTCTGGAGAGAAGACCATGCTGTGCATATTGATGTGTTTGGACCTGTGAAGGTTCCATCACTAGGTAAATCTGTGTACTATGTATCATTTATAGATGAATTCTCAAGGAATACATGGATATATTTCCTTAAGAAGAAATCTGATGTATTTGACAGGTTTAAAGAATTTAAGGCTTTGGTGGAAAACCTGTTTGGTCAATTTAGAGTGTCCTAAATTGCTATATTAATTGTCAATCCGGGAGTCGTAAACTGTTGAAGTGTGGCGCACTATATGTGCAGGATAACCTATTTCTTACTTTTTGTCGTTTTTGATTTTTTTATTTTGTTTTGGGGGTTTTTATCTTCGTTTATCTCCTAATGTGAAATGGAAATTATAAAAGACAAGTATGGATATAAATTTTCAAGGCAATTATGTCCTTTATAATGATTTCCAAAACTTCAAACTTTAGATCGTCTTAGAACCTACTAATGATGAAATAATTTCTTAAAAGAAGATGAAAACGTGCCACTATTCTAATCAAACAAACAGTGAACTATTGATCATGAAACCATTATCCCTACTGCTGTCTAAATACAAAAGAAATGAATTAAGCTACTGTACTCAAAGAAATCCAAAAAATTGCAAGTAAAGTAA
The DNA here is from genome assembly GCA_031772625.1 of Pinus tabuliformis. NCBI lineage: Eukaryota > Viridiplantae > Streptophyta > Pinopsida > Pinales > Pinaceae > Pinus > Pinus tabuliformis. The sequence goes on along the minus strand of CM062808.1, from coordinate 431,428,616 downwards.
AGCTAAAATCAAATTACATCAATTCATATTCTGACCCCTCGCCAGTTAGTCTCGCTATGGCTTTCGGAGGTAATCATCAACAACTTGAGAAATCTAATATCTAATTGCAGAAAAGTAAACTTAAAATCAAATCACATCAATTCATAGTCTGACCCCTCGCCAGTTAGTCTCGCTATGGCTTTCGGAGGTAATCATCAACAACTTGAGCAATCTGACATCTAATTGCAGAAAAGTAAACTTAAAATCAAATCACATCAATTCATAGTCTGACCCCTCGCCAGTTAGTCTCGCTATGGCTTTCGGAGGTAATCATCAACAACTTGAGAAATTTAATATCTAAGCTAACTAATAAAGCCAATGAACAAAACTGAAATAAACAAAACAGAACTGGAATTAAAAGCTAAGAAAAGTAAGTCAGCAGAAAGACTGATTCCATGTCATTAGTCATTGTGAAAATTATATGCAAATGCCCAGGCTGCCTACTGTAATCTGGAACATACACACTGATCAGCGTTAACAACAATGTAAAGCATGTAAATTTATGAACAAGAATGAAACGTTAGTACCATAGTAAATGAAATATACGTAAGTGAATAACTATAGCATAATAAAAAAAAGAAACACAGAATGAAATTGTACAGCAATAAGAAACAAAACCTCAGCATGTGCAGGGGCCCTTTGCACAACCTTGGGCAACAACTATCAATCAAGAATTATGCTTAGAAACAGAGTCTTCTCATATATTTCAGAACGCAGTCACAATAATGAAACTAGTGTCACGGCATGGTGGGATTTTTAACAGCAAATTTATATTCAAAAGACTAACTACTATGTGTATAGAAACGCATTATTTATAACAAAATATTACATAACTGTTTTCCTATAAACTGCGCTGACAGAGGACACGTAAACAACAACATCCATGGATTTAGCGTCATGCTGCTGAGATTATGCAATCTATTGAAAGCGGCTTGTTGGATTCACATCGTGGGCAGCCTACAGGTGTCAGCGTGCCTCCAGAAATCTAGAAACGGCCATGAAAATCTTTCACATGCTTGGAAACGGAGTCCTGTTGCCGTAGGACTCTTCTGTTTGACCACCGCTTGACCACCGTTGACCACGGCCTCCTCTAATGAATCTGACTGAGCCAATAGGACTCAGTCCATGTCCAAGTCATTTCCAACTTGCCCATGTGGCTCGATTTGCCTGATGACACCTGCAATGTAGACTTTAACAAAAACAGCTGCGGAAAGTTGAAGCAGCTATGGAAAGTGACAAGATTCCGAAACTCAATGAGCAAAAATCTAATTCAAATAGCAGACACAAAACATAGTTAAAAACCACTTTAAGTGCTCTTTTATGATTAATATGCAATGATGTTGATAGCTTAGGAGGTCCAGGTGAATGGAAAAGTCTAGGAAGGTGTATAGGAAAGATGCAAGTTCAGGGCTCAACAAAACCAGATAGAGAAAAAGATAAAGGTGTTGAGGACAGATAACGGTGGAGAGTTTTGCAGTAAGGAATTTGAAGAATTATGTAAGAAGTGTGGTATAGCATGGGAGAAGACTACTCCATACACATCTGAGCAAAATGGAGTTGCAGAAAGAACGGACAAGAAGTTGATGGAAAGGGCAAGAAGCATGCTCAATGGTGCCGGGTTAGGACGGGAATTCTGGGCAGAGGCGGTGGAGACATCATGTTACCTAGTCAACAGATCACCTTCATCAGCATTGGAAGATAAGACTCCACAAGAGGTATGGACTGGTGAGAAACCCTCTCTTTCACATATGAGGGTATTTGGATGTGATGCATATGTACATGTTCCAAAGGAGAAAAGAACCAAGTTGGATAGTAAATCTGAAAAGTGCATCTTTATTGGGTATAAGGATGGTTTAAAGGGTTATAAGCTTTGGAACCCAGTAACAAGGAAGGTTGTGTACAACCAAGATGTGGTGTTCAAAGAGGCGAAAGATGTTATTAAACATGAATTCCAACCAAAGGAACCTGAGAAGATAGGGTTTGATCTTAAGGAGGAAGAATTAGACTCTACAACAGCGGAGAAATCAAAAGATGAAGAGCCACAAACTTTAGGTGTGAGAAGATCAGTTCGGGAAAGAAGGCAACCATAAAGGTATAGTCCATCTGCTTTTTGTTCAAATTTTGCTTTATCTATTACTGATGATGATCCTAGAACTGTGAAGGAAGCAATAGATTCAGAGGATGGCCAACTCTGGAAAGAGGCCATGGTTCATGAAATGGCATCTTTGCACAAAAATGAGGCATGGGATCTGGTGGAGTTGCCTGCTAGAAGGAAACCCATTGGCAGCAAATGGGTGTTCAAGAAGAAGACAAATCCAGAAGGAAAGGTGGAGAAATACAAAGCTCAGTTGGTAGCAAAAGGTTATTCCCAAGTGTCGGGAATTGATTTTGGTGATATTTTTTCTCTTGTTGTCAAGGTATCTTCTATTAGAATACTTTTATCTGTTGCTGCTACTTTTGATTTTGAGGTAGAATAGATGGATGTGAAGACAACATTTCTTCACAGTGATCTAGAAGAGGAGATCTACATGAAGCAACCTGAAGGCTTTGTGGTGAAGGGTAAGAAAGAACTGGTATGCAAGTTAAAGAAGTCTATGTATGGGTTAAAACAATCACCAAGGATGTGGTATCAGAAATTTGATACGTTTATACGGGGACTTGGCTTCACCAGAAGCAAAGCAGATCACTGTGTGTATTTTAAATTAATTGGTGACCGTGTTATTTATCTGGTCTTGTATGTGGATGATATGTTGCTGGTTGAAAATGACAAAGAAATTATCTAGAATTTGAAGACCCATTTGTCCTCCAAATTCGACATGAAAGATCTTGGTGCTGCAAACTATATTTTGGGCATGGAAATTAAAAAATATCAGGCAAAGAGGAAGCTCTCGTTAAACCAGAGGAAGTATATTGAGACATTATTGCAAAGGTTTAATATGTAGGATATTAAACCGGTGAAGGTTCCTATTCCTATAGGTGTAAAGTTATCTACCGAACAGTGTCCCAAGACACAAGAAGAGGAAGAGGACATGTCTCGTGTTCCATATGCAAGTGTAGTCGATAGTCTATGTATTCAACGGTCTGTACTAGACCAGACATTGCACATGCAGTGGGAGTATTGAGCAGGTTTATTTCAAAACCAGGGAAGGAGCATTGGACAACAGTGAAGCGGGTTTTTAGGTATTTGCGTGGCACTAGTGATTATGGTTTGTGCTACCAAGGAAGACCAGGATTATACAGAGTGTTGGATATTCGTGGCTTTGTTGATGCAGACTAGGCTAGAGATTTGGATCAGAGAAGATATACAAGTGGGTATGTGTTTAACCTATTTGGAGGTGCAATTAGTTGGATGAGTAAGAAACAATCTGTAGTGGCACTATCAACTACAGAGGCAGAATACATGGTAGCCACTCATGCAAGCAAAGAAGCAGTTTGGTTGCATAGATTGTGTTCAAGTATGGGGTTAGTACAGAGAGTTATAAGGATAGGCTATGACAGCCAAAGTGCAATTTTCTTGGCAAAGAACCCTACTTACCATTCAAATACAAAGCACGTCGATGTCCAGTATCACTTTGTGAGGGATATGATAGAAGACAAAAAGGTGTTGCTGGTAAAGGTGGACACTTTGAAGAATACTGCAGATGCATTGACAAAATCTATGAGCTCTGATAAGTTCTATTGGTGTAGAGAAATAATGGGCGTTGCAAGGTTGGATAAATGACTAAGCTCTCTTGTGGCTCCCTATGGAAAGAAAACAACAAGTGGGAGAATGTTGGGTTATGTTATATTCTTTCCATGACTAGCCCACATAGTTAACAAGGGGGTTAGAGGGTGGGTAGAGCCCCCCCTTCGTTGCACCGATTGCGCAGTGGGGGGTTTGAGGGGGGAGGGTAGCCCCCCTTTACGGGGTCCAGGGCAGTGGCTCGGGAATTTTTTTTTTTTGGACTCTATATTAGGTTGGGCGGACCTACCTATGGTTTTGTGCATGGTTTTCGCACATGGTTTTGGATGCAATGGTTTTCGGTCCATGGTTTTCGATGCCATGGTTTTCGGTCCATGGTTTTGGATGCAATGGTTTTTGGTCCATGGTATTGGATGCTTCGGCATGTATAAATATGTATTGTAACATTGAAAGGAATATAATGAAAAATCAAGCTAGTAGTCTCGGTTTTGGGATCCAGGGGAAAATCTCTATGTATATGTGTTTTATGTGTTATGCTCTTGCATTTTTTATTTTCTGTGTTTTAGAATTCGTATGCAGGTAATTTCTGTACGGGGTTAAAACCTACACTAATGAATTCCCAGGTTAACTTGAAATTTACCTTTGACAACTATTTAATTCTTTCTTGCAACTCTACTATATAATAGAAAAATCATAAGCCCTTGAATATTGGGCTAATTCTTCATATTCTTCATCAGGTGATGCTGATGTGCCTTACCAAACTAAATCCATAAGAGGTTCTGGTAAAGTGGTAGTTGTTGTCAAGACCTATGTCTTAACCACCTTCCTCTACTTTCTACTCTTTTTGAGAAAGTCCTTGTGCTTTGGGCTATAAAATACCTCCATAGTTGGTATTTATTCTATGTCCAACTGAATAATAATAGTAGGAGATGCTATAGTTGTATCTACACTAGGTCAAACACTAATAAGCGTCTTAGTAATAATACTTGGTTTTGCAAGTGTAGTCTTAGAGGCATTAGGGGAGGCATCAACTGATTGTTGTCCAACTAAAGTCCTAACACTTGTTTCAAGCATGGTTGTTTCTTTTACTTGCTTAACATGCTCTGAAGTAATCTCTTCAAACATTTGTTAATCCTTGATAATATCATTAATCTCTAGATTTTCTGAAGTTATTTTCCCCTAGGTGTCAGAAAGAGGAACCCAAACATGCATATTTGCTTACAGAGTGACTTGTTGTGTTGAGGAACTTACAACCTTCACTAATATTCCCTATTATTGTAATTGCAACAAATTTAGTGGTAATGGGGACCTTCTTGTGCCCCTATAGACTATAAAAAGTTGATTGCTATCTGAAGGTAATTTTTTAGCTTTACTGCAGATAGATAGAGCTTCCACAAAACAACTCGTTATAATGATTAGTTTCATGAACATATTTCTTTATGTTTGTAACAAAAATTATATCTTCGATTAACTTGTTAGGATCATGCAATTTTGCAATAATAGTGGCCAATTTTAACTCATACAAGTGTTTTAACTCTTTCTTGACATGGGTAAATTTCTACAGAGTATAAATGCTAATTTGCAAAAGGAACTCGGGACTAGAATCTTTCTTTAATTCAAGGGTTACCCTTGTACCTACTATTTGGTGAGCAACCCCTTTTCATAGACGTTTATAAGGAATAAATAGAGGAAAAGCATGTGGAATACTGTAGCTTCCTTGAACCCTGATATAAGTAAAAATGTATTCCAAGAACCTATCTCTGATTAACAATAAACGATCCATAGCAACCATAGACATTCTTGGAGGTTTATAACTGGAAATGGCTTGATATATAGGAATCATAACAATATGACATATTTTTTATAAATTGTCAAAGTAATTCTCTTCCCATAGTTTACTATGATAAATGTGGATGGGAAGAGGATCAACAAGTGTCCATTTTTGACCCATTGTTGGAAAATCCAAACAAAAACAAACGACATCCATTACGAAGGCCGACCTATAAAAGGGGGGATTATGGGTGGACGCATGTTTGGTGTGGAAAGAAAGAATATGCTTGGTGATATTATCATATAAAATTTGGACCCAATTGAAAGGAAACCCATCAACGACCCTATGGATGAGAGGGACCCAGTCTAATGGAAATTGCGAGACATTTTGACACGCATATAGTCTACACAACATAGAGACAACATAACAGAAATGGGGATTTAGGGACTGTATAGAATATTTGCATGATATATCTCTTTATTCTTATTGAGATATCTCCTCCATTCTCTAGTTAAACTGAGAATCTCTTTTTTATGTATTAATACATTCTTCCTTCATAAAATTGTCAACAAACTGAGAATTATACAGAAGTTGTGGTCTTGACAGTTTATACATACCCTAGAGGTGTTCTAGCTTGAAAGAACCATATACTGTGCCGTGGGAAGTGACAAATTTGATTTTTGTAATGTCCACATTCTCTACCACCCAATGAATCATATCAGTGTATTGAAAAAGTCTCAGATGGGAAACAAATATGTGCAGGAAATATTTTGTGAAATATTGGAGCGTTGCTTCCAAAGTTTTGTTACCTCCTTTCTCAACAGTTGCTACTGTCGACCCTAAGTAATCTTACTCTAGTAATTCCTCTTCAAGGAGATTATACATTGCATTCTATGACAAAATTCCAGATTCCATTCTGCAAATAATATTAGAGAATAGGAAAGATTAAGGTAACTTCTCATAGATTTATTCCAAGAATGGTCTTGTTGGTGGTTGAAACGATGTATTTTTCTTGGATTTTACCATCTTGATGGTTTTAGCAGAGCTTAAAGAGGAATTATGCCATTACAATGAAAACTAGGGTTAACATGTCATTTCATAGGATAAAAGCAATAAAAATAATCAATTTATTACAATTGTGTACAACTATTAAATCACTATTTTTTTCTTGCAGGAATTAAAATGCATGCCAAGGTGGTTAGGACAGAAAATTGAATTCTAGGCATGCTTATCTATTTGCTAGGTAAATATGGAAACTTTGCAATGGTGACAAATGTCATTATTTGATTAAGATGTGAGGTGACTTGACATTCATTATGGCTTCTTACATTAGCTTGAGAACTAAAGCTCAGAGGAAATAAGGAGATCACTTTAAGGAATCATCAAGTTAACTAGCTTTAGGGTGATGTAGAAAGGGTAATGACAGAGGATCCAATGGGAAGTGTCGCATGTTACTATAAATGCTAAGTGGAGGGTTAAGTCATCTCGATAATGTGAGCCCAGAAGAAATTGAAGGGGCGATGTATTGAAAGTTCCAGGGTGAAAAGTTTGGGATTACATGGAAGGTGGGAAATAAATGCCCAATGGGATAGTGAAAACCTAAGCGGGAGGGTGACCCATGCTCACATGTGCCACAATGAATTGTTCTGGGAGTTTTTCCCTGACTCTTTTGAATGGAGGAGTGCATGAAATCTCTGGGGAAAGTTGATTTGAGATGACATGTTGGGATGATGGAATAAGGAGCGAATGGGAGAGACTGAGTATGCTACGTGGATGAGGGGGCTCATAATGCCATGCTATCATGTTTTCTTGCATCACCTCGTAAGGTAATCCCTAGAGTAAATGGAAGGAGCTACTCGCAAAAGCTCTAGGGAAAATCCTCTGGGCTAAGTGTTAAGCACAGGGATCAATAACACATAAGGGGATAACAAAAGATCATATTAATATATATACATATAAGGATATTATATGTATTGTGACTTATTTTAAAGCACTCAATTGTCATGGTTCTGGGATTTTTCCAAATTATTTATACTTTATTTATTGATACAGAGAGTCATGGTTGTGATGATTATTTAACCCTAAGACTATATATTAACAAAAAATATATATATAATTTTAAGGTTTTTGGGGTTTTAAAGGGAAATATGTTAATAAAAGATAGAAAAAAATAAGATAAAAGTTTAAAGGATCCCCCTTTCTTATTATGGCTAAATAGAAAAATGGGGGGATGTCGTTTGCTACAAAAATTGGCGACACACTGGGAGAACCAATTATCTCTGTTTAGATTAATGAAGAGAATAAATATAATATTGCATAAATAAGAAACTTGTATCTTAATAAAAAATTGTGACAATAATTTTATGGCCATTTAGATAATAAGAAAGAAGGATTTGTACTCATACCTTTTTGTCTTAACTTTATCCAGAAAGGAAGGGGTATATATTTTTACTTATTCAAATAAGAAAATAGGCTTTTGATTTGATTATCAAGCATAACTTATTACCAATCTATGCATGTTATTTAATTTGTCTTTCTGTTACCCGATATCGCTTTGCTGCCAACAGACTTGTTTAGTACATAAAAAATGTTGCCTTAGTATAATGTATGCATTTACCCACTGCCAACAAACCTATTCAATACCTCGATGAGTTTACATACACTTCCCATTAATTCTTATATATATTTTTTTTAATCACTTTTTGATCATAGTTTTAGAGATTTCATATTTTGCAATGGCAGATAAGAAGCATGGGTGATAAGAAAATTGTTTAAAAACAATGCATATCATGGCATTAAGCTAGCTATTAATATTACGATATACCACTCTTATTAAAATTAAGTATGTAAAAGGAAATTAAAACTTCTGGAAAAGGATATACTTCAAAGTATTTTCCAAAGAACACTTTCTTAAAAAGGATAAATTAACCATAAAATTTAGTCATGATACTAGATATAATATAAGTTTCAAACTAACTTGCAATTTTTTTAAATGATAATTATGTATAATAAAATATATATAAACAAGATATAAGAAGTGTAGCATGTTGAAAATCGTTATTAGCAAATAAGCAACCAAAAAACCAACTTTAAAAAGATTATTTACATATTTACAGAAAAAAACTATTTTTTCAAGCAAAATAAATTATCAAAAATTGCCCATTGATTATAAGGTTTTCTTCAACCCCTTCAAGGGTTTGCAAAATAAATGTGGATGGGACAATCTTCTTAGATATTTGAAAGGGACCAAGCCAGAGTTTTTGAAATTTAGAATGTTTACCTTTATCTTCATGTGCCTTATCCCATTTCAAAACTAAGTCACCAACATTGAAATTTTTGTCACCTACTGAACTATTGTCAAACCATTGTTTGATGATATTTTGATGATTGTTATAAGTTTGTTTGGATTTTTCTCTCATTTCTTCCAACTTAAAGATTTGTGCTAAGCGTTGCTTGAAGCTAGAGCATGGCTATTCTTGAATGGACTATACTAGAGCTAATGATGGCAAGGAAATGTTTCGAGGTAAAATGGCTTCTTTCCCATATATTGGAAAGTAAGGGGAAGTATTTGTTTATGCTTTGTAAGTAATCTTGCCAGTGCATAGAGCATATATGAGATATTTATGCCAACTTATATGATTTTCATCAATGGTTCTTATAGTAATCCTCAAAAGGTTTTTATTGGTTGATTCAACTAAATCATCACCCTGGGGATCATAGTTACATGAATATTTTAATTTGAAACCTTTATGAACAACAAAATTAGTTAGTGAAATGGCGGAAAAATAAGTAACATTATCACAAATCAATGTCCTCGAGAGATCAAATCTAGCGATTATAAATTTATTAATAAAAGATATCACTTGTTCAACAATAACATTTTTAAGAGGAATGGCCTCCACCCATTTTGTAAATTAATTTGTTGTGGTGAGAATAAATCTACGTTGTTTTGAATAGTTAGGAACAATCTCACCAATTATGTCGAGACCCCATTACTCAAAGGGTTGGTTAATGATTACAGGACGTAAGGGCAACATTGTTATCTTTTCTCTCCCATTAGATGTCTGACAAATTTTTCATCTTCAGACAAATGCATGTGCATCCTTGACAAATGTAGGAAAATAATATCTTGCATGAAGGACTTTATGAGCATTATTATTGCCTCCGAAATGACCACCATCTAGTCCATCATGCAAATATTGTAGATCTTCGTCAGCCTCATGTTTTCCCAATCACCTACGTAGCATGTAATCATAGTTCTTTCTAAAAAGTATTCCATTGATAAGTTGGCATTGATTTACTTTTAATCTCAAAGCATGTTTTTTCTTAGATTCTAAATGTAAAGGTGTCATACAGTGAGTCAGAAAATAGATCAAATCATCATATTGTGAATTGAAGCATCAAGGATAGCACATACCTATTAAATATTGTTGGGTTGTGTTATATTCTTTCCACGACTAGCCCACGTAGTTAACCGGGGGTTAGAGGGGGGGAGGTCACAGGGGGTTTGAGGGGTACCCGTAATGCCACTTTATGGGGTCTAGGGAAGCGCCCCAGAAAATTTTGGTTTTGGACCCTATGTTAGGTTGGGCGGACCCACCTATGGTTTTGTGCATGATTTTCGCACATGTTTTTGGATGTGATGGTTTTCGGTCCATGGTTTTGGACGCGATGGTTTTCGGTCCATGGTATTGGATGCTTTGGCATGTATAAATATGTATTGTAACATTGAAAGGAACATAATGATAAATCAAGCTGGTAGTCTTAGTTTTGGGATCAAGGGGAAAATCTTTGTGCATGTGTGTTTTATGTGTTATGCTTTCGCATTGTTTATTTTTTGTGTTTTAGAATTCATATGTAGGTAATTTCTGTATGGGGTTAAAACCTACATTTGGTATCAGAGCAGTTTTGGCTTCAAGGGGACGCCTTTGTTGCTGAGGGGTTTCGCTCGGGCCTATGGTAGACCCTGTTCAGTGGGAGATCTACGAGATCGATTCTAGTGGTGAAAGAAGATGGCAAGCAGTGGAAAGATAGAGATCGAGAAATTTAATGGTCAGAGTTTTGAGTTGTGGAAACTCAAGATGGAGGATCTGTTGGTGGATAAAGATCAGTGGATCGCGGTAGATTCGGGTACTAAACCAACGGGAGTGTACGATGAAGAATGGAAGAAGTTGGATCATAAGGCAAAGAGCACAACACGATTGTGTGTCTCAAATTCAGTATTGTTGAATGTATGAGGGGAAGCTACGGCGAAGGCTTTGTGGGACAAGTTAGGGACTTTGTACCAATCTAAGTCTCTGGTGAATAAATTGTTCCTGTGGAAAAAGATGTATAACCTGAGGATGAAAGAGGGAGACTCGATGAAAGAGCATTTGAATGCATTTAATACTGAGGTAATTCAATTAGCATCTGTTGATATTAAAATTTTAGATGAAGATAAGTGCATTAGTTTGTTGTGTTCTCTACCAGATTCGTGGGATAGTCTGGTTATTGCAATAGGTAGTAATGCAACTGCCTTGCAGTTTGATGAAATAGTCTCATCCTTGCTGATGGAGGAGATGAGATGAAAAAATATGGAGATCCAGAATGGTGATTCCTTGTCTGTACGAGGATGGTCCCAGAACAGAAACAAAAATAATTCATCGAGTGGGATATCTAAATCTAGAGGGAGATCTAAATCTCCAGGAAAACCTGTAAAGGTGGTGTGCTGGAAATGTGGAAAGGAAGGGCACTACAAAATGGACTATAAATCTAAAGCTCCTGATAAAGGAAAGGGATCTGATGAAGCTCCTTCTGCAGAGGTGAAAACCACCTCAGATGAAGGTGGGGATGCATACCTGGCTTCTTCAAGTACACATGTAGATCATGAGGCATGCTTGATTGACTCATGTGCATCCTTTCACTTCACTCCCCATAGACAGTGGTTCTGCGAGTATGAGAAATACGATGGTGGTGATGTCTTCTTAGGGGATGATAGGAAGGCTAGAAACATTGGTCGCGGAAAAGTAAAGTTGAATTTGCAAGGTGGAAGGGTTAGAACACTTCTGGGTGTTCTGCATATTCCTGCATTGGCCAGAAATTTGATTTCTGTAAGCAAGCTGGATGATGCAGGTGTAAAAATAGTGTTTGAGAAGGATACCTGCAAAATTGTTTAGGGATCATTGGTATTGATGCGGGGAGTTCGAATTGGAACTCTGTACAAGCTGCAAGGTAGCACTATTATTGATGGGTGCAACAGTTCTTTGGTTCCTAAAAGTGGAGCAGAAAATCTAGTGGTATCTGGAGAGAAGACCATGTTGTGGCATCAAAGGCTTGGACATATTAGAGAGAAGGGCCTTCAAATACTTCATGGTAAAGGTACGGTAGAAGGTATGAGTAATAGCTCTCTAGGTTTTGATTTCTGTGAAAATTGTGTATATGGGAAGCAGAATCGGGTGAGTTTCCCTCTCGTGGTAAGAGGGTGAAACAGATATTAGAGCTTGTGCACAGTGTTGTGTTTGGACTTGTGAAGGGTCCATCATTGGGTAAGTCTGTGTACTATGTATCATTTATAGATGACTTCTCAAGGAATACATGGATATATTTCCTTAAGAAGAAATCTGAAGTATTTAATAGATTTAAAGAATTTAAGGCTATGGTGGAAAACTAGACGGAGAAGAAGATAAAGGTGCTGAGGATAGATAACGGTGGAGAGTTTTGCAGTAACGAATTTGAAGAATTCTGCAAGAAGTGTGGTATAGCACGGCAGAAGACTACTCCATATACACCTCAGCAAAATGGAGTTGCAGAAAGAATGAATAAGATGTTGATGGAAAGGGTAGGAAGCATGATCAGTGGTGTCGGGTTATGACAGGAATTCTGGGTAGAGGCGGTGGATACTGCATGTTACCTGGTTAACAGGTCACCGTCATCAGCGTTGGAGGATAAGACTCCACAAGAGGTATGGACTGGTAAGAAACCCTCTCTTTCACATCTGAGGGTATCTGGACGTGATGCATATGTACATGTTCCAAAGGAGAAAATAACCAAGTTGGATAGTAAATATGAAAAGTGCATCTTTATTGGGTATAAGGATGGTTTAAAGGGTTATAAGATTTGGAACCAAGTCACATGGAAGGTTGTGTACAGCCGAGATGTGGTGTTCAGAGAGGTAAAATATGTTATTAAACATGAAGTCCAACCAAAGGAACTTGAGAAGATAGAGTTTGAGCTTAAGGAGGAAGAATCAGACTCTACAACAGAGGAGGAATCAGAAGATGAAGAGCCACAAACTCCGGGTGTGAGAAGATCAGATCAAGAAAGAAGGTAGCCAGAAAGGTATAGTCCATCTGCTTTTTGTTAAAAATTTTCTTTACCGACGATGATCCCAGAACTGTGAAGGAAGTAGTAGATTCAGAGGATGAAAAACTCTAGAAAGAGGCCATGGTTGATGAAATGACATCTTTGCACAAAAATGAGGCTTGGGATCTAGTGGAGTTGCCGGCTGGAAGGAAACCCATTGGCAGCAAATGGGTGTTCAAGAAGAAGACAAATGCAAAAGGAAAGGTGGAGAAATACAAAGCTCGGTTGGTAGCAAAAGGTTATTCCCAGGTGCCGGGAATTGATTTTGGTGATATTTTTTCTCCTGTTACCAAGGTAACTTCTATTAGATTACTTTTATCTATTGATGTTGCTTTTGATTTTGAGGTAGAACAGATGGATGTGAAGACAACATTTCTTCACGAGGATTTGGAAGAGGAAATATACATGAAGCAACCTGAAGGCTTTGCGGTGAAGGGTAAGAAAGAATTGGTATACAAGTTAAAGAAGTCCATGTATGGGTTAAAATAGTCACCAAGGATGTGGTATCAAAAATTTGATACATTTATATAGGGACTTGGCTTCACCAGAAGCAAAGCAGATCACTGTGTGTATTTTAAATTAATTGGTGACCATGTTATTTATCTGGTCTTGTACGTGGATGATATGTTGTTGGTTGGAAATGACAAAGAAATTATCCAGGATTTGAAGACCCAATTGTCCTCCAAATTTGACATGAAAGATCTTGGTGCTGCAAACTATATTTTGGGCATGGAAATTAAAAGAGATCGGGCAAAGAGGAAGCTCTGGTTAAACCAGAGGAAGTATGTCGAGACAATAGTGCAGAGGTTTAATATGCAAGAGAGTAAACCGGTGAAGGTTCCTATTCCTGTAGGTGTGAGGTTATCTGTTGAACAGTGTCCCAAGACACAAGAAGAGGAAGAGGACATGTCCCATGTTTCATATGCAAGTGTAGTCGGTAGCCTGATGTATGCAATGGTATGCACTAGACTAGACATTGCACATGTAGTGGGAGTATTGAGCAGGTTTATGTCAAAACCAGGAAAGGAGCATTGGACAACAATGAAGCGGGTTTTCAGGTATTTGATGGCACTAGTGATTAGGGTTTGTGCTACCAAGGAAGACCACGATTGGATAGATTGTTGGATATTCATGGCTTTGTTGATGCAGACTGGGATGGAGATCTAGATCAGACAAGATCTACAAGTGGGTATGTGTTTAACCTATTTGGAGGTGCATTCAGTTGGATGAGTAAGAAACAATCTGTAGTGGCACTATCAACTACAGAGGCAGAATACATGGCAGCTACTCATGCAAGCAAGGAAGCAGTTTGGTTGCAGAGATTGTGTTCAAGCATGGGGTTAGTACAGGAAGCTATAAGGATAGACTGTGACAGCCAAAGTGCAATTTTTTTGGCAAAAAACCATGCATACCATTCAAAGACAAAGCACATTGATGTTCAGTATCACTTTGTGAGGGATATGATAGAAGACAAAAAGGTGTTGCTGGTAAAGGTGGACACTTTGAAGAATACTGCAAATGCATTGACAAAATCTGTGAGCTCTGAGAAGTTCTCTTGGTGTAGAGAAACAATGGGCATTGCAGGGTTGGATAAATGATGAAGCTCTCTTGTGGCCCCCCTGTGGAAAGAAAACAACAAGTGGGAGAATGTTGGGTTGTGTTATATTCTTTCCACGACTAGCCCACATAGTTAACCGGGGGTTAGAGGGGGGGACGTCATAGGGGGTTTGAGGGGTACCTGTAACCCCACTTTATGGAGTCTGGGGTAGTGCCTCGAAAAATTTTGGTTTTGGACCCTATGTTAGGTTGGGCATACCCACCTATGGTTTTGTGCATGATTTTCGCACATGTTTTTGGACGCGATGGTTTTCTGTCCATGGTTTTGGACGCAATGGTTTTCGGTCCATGGTATTGGATGCTTCGGCATGTATAAATATGTATTGTAACATTGAAACGAACATAATGATAAATCAAGCTGGTAGTCCCAGTTTTGGGATCAAGGGGAAAATCTCTGTGTATATGTGTTTTATGTGTTATGCTTTCACATTGTTTATTTTCTGTGTTTTAGAATTCATATGCAGGTAATTTCTTTACGGGGTTAAAACCTACAAATATCCTCTAGCTCCTGATGTTCTAAACTATTCTCTGATTGTGAATCAATAGTTTTAGTGACCAACTTACACAATCCTTGACCTTGGATAATCTTCACAAGCTTAATTTCCAAATCATACTCTTGCAGTGTAGCAACCCAATGGGCCATTTTCTCACCAAGGTATTTTTGAATTAATAGATTCCTCACAGAAGAGTAGGGTACAATTACCTTGGTGTGTGATTTAATTAAAAAGGGTATAAATGTTTAATTGATTCGAATACCACATATGTCTACTTTTCAACATCTAAATATTTTAATTTAGCTCCTTGTAATCCAAAAATGTTGAATGCTATAAGTACTTCTGCATCTTGATCATTCTTTTGAGTTAAAACAACTGCATAAGACTGATTAGAAGCGAATGTATATAAAATAAATTCTTTATTGTAATATGGAGAAAACAAGGAGGGAGCTTGTGTAATATCTTGCTTAATAGAGTCAAATGCTTGATTTTCTATTGCATTCCACTTGAAAATTGCATTCTTCTTAATCATGTTTTGTAAAGGCAACACTATTTATGCAAAGTCGGGAATAAAACGCCTCACAAAATTGATTTGACCTAAAAATGACTACATTGACTTTTTATTATGTGGGAGTGTAATTTATGAAATGGATTTAACTCTATCATGGTCTATAATTATTCCATCTTTAGAAACAATGAATCCCAAAAGTTTACCTTCTAGAAGAGAAAATAATGACTTTTTAGGATTTAGAGATATACCATATTTTTTGCATCATTCAAAAAATTGTTTCAAGTCATGAATATGATATTTTTGTTTTTTGGAAAATATGGTAATGTCATCAAGATATACAACAATGGTTTTATTTATCAATCCTCTAAAAGAAATATCCATTTCTCTCTTAAATGTCCCCCCAACATTGATAAGACCAAATGACATTTCCTAATTGACATAATTTTCCCATATAGTCCTGAAGGCTGGTTTTAATATATTGCTGGGATGGATAAGGATTTGATTGTATCCAGGGAAACCATCAAGGGAAGATATCAACTATGATCCAACAATAAATTGTAGGATCTGCTCCATATGAGGCAATGGAAAAATATGTTTTCTTAATGCTTTGTTAAGGTTTCTAAAATCGATATTGGTTCTTATATCTCCATTCTTTTTCTTGACTAGAACCAGATTAGATACCCACTTAGAATTCTTAATTGGAAAGATAATCTTGGCTTTCAATAGTTTATTTAATTTAACTTTAATTTGAGGTTCAATATTTGGATGAGTCTTTCCTAATTTCTAATGGATAGGCTTTTCATTAGGAAGCATTGGGATGGTATTTTGGATGATTAATGTATCATAGGTATTAAGATCACCATAATTCCAGGAAAAAACGTCCTTGCATCTTTTAAGTAGATGAAAAAATGCAAGTATGTCATCTCATGATAACCCAATCCATATATTTAAATTTTGAGGATTTTTATCTGAGCCAAGAATGATGACCTCAAATCTCAAGGAACAGCTAGATGTTTTACAATTATAAGGTTTTTTAAACTTGTACTTAAGATCGTAAAATTCTTCTAACTTGACCACAAATTTGGGGATGAAGTTCTTAGATTTCCTTTCATTTGATGATCTGTTCAATTTTTTTTATCGTGAGAGCCTTCATCGATGATCTAGTCATGACATGTTCCCTATGGAGTGAGGAAATTTATAATGTCTTCATCATCGTTGAAAACTCTCTAGATTGAAAAACAATCTAGGTTGAAGTCTTCAAGAAGGATAACGCTAGAGGCAACGTTTGCTAAAATACTTGCACCCACGTTTTGTAATCTTGGGATGAGACTACTATTGAACACTAGAAAAGGAGAAGGTAATTCTTGAATAAGTGATTGATAATGTTTTAAATGACTGGAAACACAATGGATAATGTTTCTTACTTGTTTAATTACAATTTCCGAGTTGCCAAAAACTTTTAGATATTTTACTTCTAGGCTAATTTCTTTTCCAAGTCCTCGTACCAGTGCTTCATGCTTAACAATGTTATGTGTGCATTCAAACTTAATTATGTAGGTGAGAATAATTTTCTCCCTATTGGGGTTGATCAAAATGTACCATACACCAATGCTATCATTAGACTTTGACCCATCAAAATACAGTCCAAAATTGATTATTTACAGGTTTATCTATAGGGGAATCTACAATATTTACTCAATGCCATGTATCAGTCTGCGAGAAATTTTTTATTTATGAGAAGATAGCAGTAGATGGAAAAGGGGATAATTGAGCAGTAAAATTTCCAAAACTTTGATTCTGCAAAATTATTTCCTAAGATATTGTTGGTAAAGGCAAGTGGCTCATTTTATTCTTCTAGTTCAAATACAACATGTTTCATATGTTTTTCCCGATCAAATCTTATCTGATTTGGCTTGTTGTTATATGGTAGCTAGAGGTGTGAACAATTAGTTGGAAAGTAATCCTTCAGTTTTTCTAACCAGTCTCTACTCAAGTGAAGACCATATGAATCAAAGTTATCAACTATTACAACATCAATGATACAAGATAATTTGGGTTGAGAAGATAATATAATTAAGACATCCTTTAGTTCACCTAAAACCTTGACTTTAGTTCTATCAATTTGTACAGTTTGAGTGGATGATTCTTGGGGCCTAGCATTAATTTTCAAGAAAACAGAATATGGCATAATATTAGAAGAGGTGCTAGAATCGACCAAACAATTATGAACATTCTTATTAAATATTTCAAAGGTCAAGAGAAAAGGTGGGGTGTGTGAATTAGAACTATTTCCTATGATAATTACATTTACTTGTTTCATTTTATTAGAGGAAGAAGGGGGGTTTGACTTAGATTTAGTTTTAGTAGTCACAATAGTATTGGGTAGGGGAGATTTTGAAGTAGCATTCAAAGCATTTAAAAAATATTTTGCTATTATTTTAGTTTACTAACTTCATATAGTGAAATTTTAGCCTTGGTATTCTTCATATCCTCTATAATATTATATTCTATACTATCATAAATTACAAGAGTTTTGGGAGAAAACTTATTTGGAGTGGCACTTTTATTTATAGTGGCAGGAGGTAGAGTGCTAGGAAGTTGAGTGGGATTTTTACTCAGTGGAGCTGAAGAGGAACTTACAGGAGAAACTTTATTAGATGGAGGATCATTCACAATAGGGGTTTGATTAGCAGTAGATGTACCTATAGAGATTTTACTTCTTGTTGTTATAGGGAGAGTTTATTTCTCATCATCTGATAGGGTGCCAATGAAATCCCTGTTGAAAAGTGTGCAACAAGAAATGCTTGTTGAGAATGCAACAAGATGATGGAGCTTAGTGAAAAGAGTCGCCTTCACTAAGTGGGCCCACAGGCAAATTATGGCGCAAGTTCTATTTTTTATCACAGTGTGGATGACCACAGTGTGAGTGATCATAGTGTGAGTGATCACAGTGTGGGTGACCACAGTGTGAGTGATCACAGTGTGAGTGATCAAGGTCTATTTTTAGACTGGCTGTCAAAAATAGAAAAGTCAAATATTATTGTCTCATAATAATATTTGGACTATAAACTTGATCTTATTCTCTTGGAGCACTTCAGGATGAGCTACGGATGTGGTACATGTAGATCCCAGAAGGAAATACGTGGTTACCTATGGGATGACTAATATTTGCATGCAGGACTTCAGTTAGAACTCAAGTGAGTTGAGTTTAGTGGACTGGAGGTGAAGTTGATGGAGTTGTGTTCAGTTTAGCTTTGTTAAATTGGTTGTATTTAGTCTAACTGATCAATAGACTAGAGATGAGTTGGGTGAATTAGTTATTAATTAATTCACAAGTTATTAACTCATAATGCAACTATAGAATACATCAGTTAACTCATTTTCATGTCAGTGCATGTTCAGTTCAGCAGGGACAGGTGTTAGAGGATCAGATTGCTATCAGTTGTGACTATAGTTGTGCATGATGATTTGCACAATCATAGGGATTGAGTATGCCTATGAATTGGCCAATATCAAGAATTGTAGCTTGTGCTCACGTCCAACAGAGTGTGAGTGATTATTTGCAGGTCAAATACGAGTTTGGTAAGCCATTCTCATCAATTCTTGAGCAGGTATTGAGCTGTGGAGGCAGGCAAGCAGTGGAATAGATTTGGAGATCAGATCTGAGCTGTATTGTGTGTAACAGGTGGAGCTAGTACTGGATTGCTTGTGATAAGCATTGTACTTTGTAATGTTACATGATTCAAGCAATATAATATATAGATAGTGTGGGGTTTTTAGCGAGATGCTTTCCCCGGGATACATACTGTGTTAATGAGTTTGATTGATTCTTCTATGTGCGCCTGTGAATGTTTCTGCTTCTGTAAATTGATGATCAACGTAGAGGAGCTTATGTATTGTGTATGTATTCCGCAATAGTACATGATCAGGATAATCTCCATTGAATATGTGTCATGTTATTCAAAATTTCTACAATCCCAAGTTGCATTAGCATAAATTACTTCTTCTTCCTCTTCTTATTCATCTTTAGTTTGTTATGGATCCTCTTCCTCATATTCATCTTCATCAACTATTGAAATTTTCTCAGAAGGAGGAGTTTGTTGAGCCCTTCTGAATGGTTTGAAAGGTCTTATTAAAGATGATCCTTTTACAACTTGCTTCTTGAGGTCAATAACCTCATTTGAAAAAGTTTTGATGATATTTTGAAGACCTTACATATCAAATGTATCTTTAGTGCTCTTATTCTTCTTATCTTCCTTAAATGTAACATTTTAGATGGTTGAGAGGAAGTTTTGTTTTCTTACATGGGAGATTTCTTAGCAAGAGTGAGCATTCATTTCTCAACATCTATTTTTTCTTTCATATTATTGGTGAGAGTAATCTTTCCAAATCTATAAAAAACATGGCCATCGAAGAGGGAATAGATCCAATATACCAATCAACTTGAACATACTCAACTAACTTGGAATTACCTTGTATCTTATTCAAAATTTTATTAAATCACGGATTCAAATCTTTTACATGTTCATTAGGACCCATCTTAATATTGGACAATTCAATTATTAATGAAGATGGTGTATTGTCATCACCAAATTTCTTTAAAAATACATCCTAAAATGTATCCCAATTTATTATAGAGTCAACAAGTAAAGAAAAGTACAAAGAAGGGATTTTCCTTCAAAAGTATGAGGAATACTTTTGCAAACTACATCTTCTTCCAAAACATATTTTAAATTGATAGCTAGAATAATGTTATTTATATGTTCTTCAAGAGGTACGCCATTATCAAGATAAAATTTTGGTAGCCATCATTCAATATGTTTAGGAAGAGGATGTTTTTGACCTCCAACATTCACAACTCCAAGTGTTTTCTAGGGTCTTTGTGCCATTCTAATGATTATAGGGATTTCACAAGTAGCAATAGTAGAAGTAGTGGTAGTGGATGATAATGATATTGTGGTTTATGAGGAACTTGTTGTACTAGTTACAATAGAAGATATTATGGGTTGTGTAGAAGGAGTTGTAGACAAGGATGATGGATTAAGATTTTGATAGGATTGTGAAGAATTTGGAGTGACGGCAGGTGTAGGAGGCAGGTAACTAGGAGTAATAGCTACACTAAGAACTAAATCATGACTCGATAAATTTTCTTCTGATAGTGTGTATCCAGTGGAAACTTGAAATGTTTTAATCCTGATTTCTCACTTCATACATCATGTAAAACTTCATTTTTAGGCTTCAAGTATCTGGGGCTAATATCCTAATATTGATAGCCCTTTAATTTTCTAAATAATACTTTGAATTTCGGGTGATACATGTGGACCTTGAGGTAAGGGTGTGTGGAATGAAGGTTCACTAGAAGATGAACGAATAGTACAAGGAACTGTGTAAGAAGGTTTTGCAACTTCATATCATGGGGGAGCATATATTGAAGGAGATTTGGAAGTTGTAGGAGAGATCAAGGGTGGAGATGAACTCTTTGAATGTATGGCAATTTTCTGATGTGATCTTCTTGTCATTCATAGTCAAATGGCCCTCCTTCTAGCACCAAAAATGTTGATGGCCGAGATTGACCTCAAAATCATCTAGGAAACAACCCAGTAAGAGCCCAAAATTAGACTCTTTTCTGTTTTAGTTGGTGGTTTTGATTGATTTTAGAATGGGTCTAGTTACCCATATGGGAGTTGCTCCAATGTATGGAGGCTTGGAGATATATGCAGCAAAAGAGAAATATAAAATCTCAGATAATGATTTTAAGAAAAGATAAAAAGTAAAATTAATATACTCTAAATAAATTGTATCATTTAATATATTACTGGGGTGAAATTAACTAATCTAATCTAATATTACTCGAGTGGAATCCTAGGGTTTTGCTTCTTCAAACAGGTCATCTTCGAATTTTCGCTATAAATTATTTTCTCTAATGCTTCAAATAGTGAAATTGATACCACATAATGGTGAAATAGTGATGAACATAAGGTTACAATTTCATACCTTATTTCACTATATTTTCAGAGATATAGTTCAAGGAAGTTAGGGTTTTTGCATGCTCCAAAATTTAGTCTCAAACAAGTGTTTTGGGGAAAATAATCATAATTTTTTCTTTCAACATCAGAATTGAGTTTTCTAAAAATTTACTGAAAGTTCATGAATGTAGTTTCTTGGGCACAAGTTTCAAGGCCAAAGATTAAAACAATGACATGTGGCATCCAGTACAAGTGTGATTTATTGAACTAGTCTATAATCAAGCCATCATAGAAGAATTGGAATAACTTTATCTTGAAGAATCCAATATTTTTATAACTAGTGGGGTTGGAAAGAAGACACAAATGGATAATGCAAGATGTAATTTTAGATGTTGGGAGGCCAAAATCATAGATATACAACAATTTCAAGGTTAGCCTTAATAACAAGCTCAAAATCAAGCTTTAAAAGGTGTGTATTTTAAAATTTTCATAAATTTTATTTCAAAAATTAGTTTGAAGTGTTTCAAAGGGAATAATGAAGCATAGATATGATGAAGTGATTCCAAAATTCCTCCCAAACAAAAAAAATCTACGCCCATTAAGCCCTCGGAAAGCTCTACTGTGATGCATGAAGAAGAAGAAGTGCAACATGATATACCAAAATTATGAGACCGGGCGCAACAACTTTCACTCTCACAAAAAACAACCAAAAATGAATTAGAAGTGATGTTGAATGTTAATATGAATGGATTAGAATCTGACATGGAAGGTCTAAAGGATGGCTTAGAAGTAAAAATGGAAGGCTTGAAAAAGTTTCTACAATAAATTCTTCCTAATGGGGATAATGTATTCCACGAAACTCATGATGAGAAAAAAAGGAATGTGAATCATGATTTTAGAGACTCGAAATTTGGGTTGATGACCAACCTATTGACTGTGCTGGATGTGCCAACATGTCAGGGGATCTCCCTAGTAAGAATTCCCAACTAGACCGCGGTTGCGCGCAGAGGCAACTGAGATGTCCCTATCGGTAGTAAGGGTGTGACATTTGCATCAAGCCAAGGAAGGTGCATGAATGGTTCTAACACACAGAAGGTGTAATGAGTGCACCCCTTGGAAGCCTGTGTAAACATGTATCTTGGAAGGGAAGACACAAGCAAAGATGCATCACAAACTGGAAGGAAGGTGAACCAACAATCCAAAGTGATGGTTAAACCAACATCACATCTCAGTAAGATTCATACATACATATACAGAAAGAGTCTATACATACATGCGTAAGAAAATAGATACATATATCATTAGAGTAAACAAGTTAACTGAAATACAATAACAACATATGCATGAAACGTGTTGGCTCTGTTATATTAAGAAGTGAAAGTTCCAATCATACAGTACAACCATGACCAACCACTAGTCCCGATAACGGAACGTTACAGTCACTGTCGCCTGCTCCTCCAAAGAGATGTACTAGCTCTGCACTGTGGAGAAGCCAAGGCTCGTTACAATACTCTCCAAGCTTTCTCTAAGATACTCCTATCAGAAGCTTGGCTAACCAAAAGCCTCTATAATGAGTTATGAGGTACTATAAATAGCAAAGGGTGGGGTGACCCTTGACATTCCCCTTTGTGATTGTTCACCTACCCTCATGACTCTTCAACTACTCTATGACTGTTACATTCAACTATCGACACTTGGACTTCCACTTTACAATATGTTACATACAATCTACACATGTACCCATGTGAGACAAAAAGGCTTGAGACAGCCATGCAAGATATCACTAAGACTTAGACAACTATGGGAAGACCAACTCTTCAACATCCTCATGATGGTTGACAGTGGAAAACTAATGCCAAGCTTGGTAGTCCATGATGGTGTTCGTGTACTCTGTGGTGACATCTTTCTGGAAATGAACTCTTGCCTCTATTGCATCTGGGTACACTACTTTGGCTCCTATGTCCAACTCGTCTGATAACATGTGCATCATTGTCTTTAGTGTGGCCGGACTAGTGACATACTGATGCATAGTGTCTGCACTGATCGCCGTGTCTGCACTGGTGGATATGTGTATCAACTCGTCAAAGTAAGTGTCCAGCTCTAGTCAGACTTGACTCTTTGTCTTTGCTTCAATGATTGTCCCAATAGATGGGATTGCATGCACGCACACAACAACATCCATGATTCTGATCACCCATGCATGGGAAGCCTGCAAACTAGTGATGAGCTACTGGAGTTCCTCATAGTTTTGGATCTGACTCTGGATGTGTGCCTTCAACTCAACCGCCATGGGCTTCATCATCTTAGGAAAGGTTAATGGGGCTCCCTTGTATCTCATTGTCCATGTTTGCACGCGGTTGATGACAGTATGCAAATTCGACAAGATACTTGCTCTTCTAGCATAGCGCTGCTGCCAACCATTGAGATGGACAACTGCCTTATGCACGGTACCAAATCTGGAATACAACATCCCTATGACTGTCTCAAGGGACGATACTTCATCCAGTATTGCCTTCTTCAACTCCCCTCTTGTGGATGCTCTAACCAGTTCTCCTCCCTACTTGGTTGTCTGTAACTCCTTAGCCATTCATTCGTTCTCTGCTATCAAGAAGTGAATGCTCGAGCTAGTGGCTTCAACATATGCTCTAGTAGGTTCGGCCAATGTTGCTAGATGCTTGTGCACATCAAGTATGATAACTCGTTCGTCAAAATGCACAGGAGATGTGTGGACATCCAGAGTAGACACTCTGTGTGATTTCACAACTATATGATGTGACTCGTTGAATAATATGTTGTGTATCTCTTCTTCCAGATTGTCTCCAAGGATCTCAATGTCTCCTTGGTTGCTCAGGAATTTCTCTACTTCCGGACCCGGTGAAGCCAGTGGGTCAACCTTTTGGTGGTAAGGCACGAGGTCTATGTCTTGCTCTAACTCTGGCTGCTCCATGTTTGCATACATCTTCTCAAGTACTCGTTCAATTTCTTGAGCGAAGTCCTACTCTTGCGACTGCCCACCCTGTCTGCTTTGTGCCAGCTACTCGGATGAGTCTACTACTTGTATGGGCACAGTTTCATCAATCTATGCATGATGCGCCCCCTACTGTGTTTGTCCCTACTTCACTTCCTTCTCCTATCTACGCAACTCTTTTTCTTTCTGGAGTTGCTCCTTCAACTCTTGCAACTCCCTCACTATTTCCTCCATCCTCTGTTTATCTCTCTGCCTTTGTGCATTCCTCTTGTC
Source organism: Pinus tabuliformis (assembly GCA_031772625.1). NCBI lineage: Eukaryota > Viridiplantae > Streptophyta > Pinopsida > Pinales > Pinaceae > Pinus > Pinus tabuliformis. The sequence goes on along the minus strand of CM062808.1, from coordinate 431,403,954 downwards.
GCGCTGTTGCCTCTTCACCTGTATCTCAAAAGTTGCTTTCTCCACAAGTGGGTTTTCTCTGGACTTGTAGCTTTGTTCTGCCTCTACACTATCAACAATCTCTCTTGCCTTTGTCACGTGCAGATATGTTACCCTCTGCTACTGTTGTTGATGGTGCTCTCCTAGATATTGCTTTGTGCTGCTTAGCTAGCCATTCCACAACAATGTTGACCGATTCATTGGACCTAGAGAAGCTATGACAATATCTCCATGGGTCTGCCTCAGCCCAATGACATGCCTCGTGGATCCAGGGAAATTGCATTCTCATGCAATGATCCTTCACAAAGCAATGCGGGTCGTACGAATTGAAGCTTCTAGTGCCAAAAGTAAATATTTTGAACTCTTTTATCTCCGCATCAACATGCTTGAGATTGTGTATGTCGTACAACCTGATCTACAATGGAAGATTGGGTCAGGGTGCCTTCTTCTTCTGATGCAGTCTAGCTGACAGTATTTCCGAGATGTGGTACAACACTTCTTGCATGACGAGCTTTCCCATGGCAAACTTCGGTAAAACATGCAAAGGCTTCTCTGTGCTATACATTCGTATGAAGGTGCCAAAAGGTGAGGCATACCAATCCACTATGTCGATCAGTGCCTCCATTGCTTCCTTCGACATGCAAGGACGATCTTGCTCAAATATCATCTTGTACACCAGGGTGACAAAATGGTCTGACAACTGTGTGATGACTCCACGGAAGTTGCATTCAAAAAATAATCTGCAATAAGTGTTCACAGAGGTTTCCGCTGATGTCCATGCCCACGTCAATCCCGTGACCTTTTGATGCGCACATATGGTATCCAAGATGTATGTAGACATGTAGATTTCTGCTTGCTGACCTTTGGGCGACTGTTGAGCTCTTGTTACCTGTTCGTTCAACCTATGAGCCAACATGTCAGACTAGTTGCATGCTTTTCCTTCACCGGCCTGTTGATCCAATGTGATCATCCAACTTTGTGGGAAGGTCTCCTTGCTCTCTTGGCCATACAAGCAACATGAAAATATGTCCAAGTACTGATATGCCTTTCATAGTATCTTCTTCTTGCAAATTTGGTTGGGTGTCATCTTGAACTTGGCTGGCTCCTTCACCCAACTCTTCAAAATATCCCTGGAGTTTGCATTGCTATTGGGTATGCTGAAGGGTGTCTTCATTATGATCACTAGATTCGGAAAGTGGTACATCTGCTGATAGTCCTGTGCCCTAAAGGTAGCAATCTTTTTCTTGGGATGAGTGTGCGAGAGGATCCAATGTATCATTTCCATGCATGGGAATGCGAGATACCTGCATGCAATCTAGTACAAGCCGGACTTGTGAATGTTCACATAGACCCTACGATCTTCAAGATCTTTGTCAAATGTTCCTGAGAAGGCATCATTGATGTCCTTCCATTTCAACTTGATGTATTTGTTTATGATAATCTTGGCGTCTTTCTAAATCAGAAAACTCATAGACACTCACTCAACTGCATCTCTAGTTGCATTTCCATCGGTGTCCTTTAACCTTGATCTCTTGGAGGCCATTGAACCTGAACTGCTAAGAGATAGAAAAACACCTACTATACCCAGAGACATATCGACATGCATGGCAAGAAATATGTCAGTTGAAAACAAAGCAAACTTGAGGACTGACATGCAACATACCCGGGAGACTTATGGCAAGGATTGCGAAATTTTCACTAAGAGGCTAGGAAACTGAATTCTGAAACTATGCAAAAGGTAGCCTAGACTGTCAAGAGGCTAGTTGACTACTAAAATTATGCAATGCGCAATCCAGACTGACCTATTGGGTGCTGATATTGCACAATGCACAATTTCAGTTAGCAAGTCATGCAAGCCCAGGGACTACATTGCACAATTTGCTGGCCCAACAAACACTGCCTCTCAGAATTATGCAATGCAAGTTTGGAGGACAGCGTTTGGCTAGATTTGCACATTTTCTCAGAGGAAGGCATAACCTTCCCTCTCAGAAATGCACAATGTTGTCAGGGCAAGGCAAAGTCCTTGCCAAGGTTTCCCAGACTTGCTGACGGGCGACTAAAATCAAATGAAGATCTGAATGCGTGGAGAAACTGAGTGTAACCATGAGTGAATGATCATGCATGAAAACAATGAATGCAAGATTTAGAAAACATGCATGGGAAAACATGCATGTGTGTGAAATGAGTCGTCGAATCAGCAACCGTCCATGCAAAAAAGTGTCATGCATGCGACAACAGTGAGATGCAAACAAAAAGTAAAACGACGCTTGTACAGGCTAACATGCATGAAAATGACAAGAAGCGTTCACGGAAATCAAGTAGACAACACTCACACAAGCCAAAACACAAAAAGTAATAGAAATGCTGCAAAAGACAGGTAAAGTGGACTTACCTGGAAATAGTTGAGCTGGCTGTGCCGAAGACTTCTAGATGTATTGTGGGATGTCAGAGCTCCAAGATCGATGTGAAAAATGAGCTTTGAAGTTTCAAATAAATAATTTTGAGGCTTATGATGCGCATGCCACAAATCTAGGAAAAAGTGACACTTGGAGGAAAGTTTCTAAAATGATCTTTGCATGTAACCTCTAGCTGCTTAAAATAGATCCCTAAAATCTAAGGATGATTTTTGCATGTTGCTTTTTCCTATTTCAGGAAAAGCAGCCTATGCATGTAAATCAAGTTTGCTGGGTCTCGGGTGGAACTGGTCAACCTAGAGGCACATGCAACAACCTGCAAGACTAGGAGAGGGTTTTGTGCAATTTCTGAGTTGAGCTGGCTGGTTATTCTAGAGGGATTGCACAATTTCTGGGGTCAGCAGGTGACTGCTGCCCATAATTTCACAATTTCTGGGCTGAGTTGTAGTGCTAGGAACCAAGGAAGCCTGTCTGAATACATTGCGCAATTTCTGAGCCCAACAGGCTGCCCAACAAATTTGCGCAATTTCTAGAGGGAAGGTTGGTTCCCATCCAAAATTACGCAATTTTCTGAGGGAGTTGCTCAACCAACAACTAACTTAAGTCCCAAATGGCAACCTATGAAAGGTGTGAAGCAAACTGACATGCACAGGCTGGCAAGTCACTGAAAAACCAATGAAGCCTATGTACTTGACAGTGCAAGACATGGTGCTAGGATGGTTGGTAGGGAGGATCCAAAACAAAGCTAAGGCAAAATTTTGGAGGGCAGTTGTAGCTACTACAACACAACCATATTCCAAAGATCGAGGAAATTAGATGGAAAGGATTCAGTAATATGGATTCTACAAATGGAGTAGTTCTTTGATCTACATGATGTGAAACACACATAAATGGTGTTGAAAGTAGCAACAAGAAATACTAAAAATAGAAGTGATAAAAATAGCACTGCTATAAATAGCATTTCAGGATACATTCCAATTTTAGTTAGTCCCTAAACTAAAATTGAGAATTAAAATTCGAATTTTATCTTAGCATCTGTTTGTAAAATAATTAATTAATTCATCTTGAGTTAATTAGTTGTAGGAAATCAAACATGAAGTCTATGTGAAGACACGCAACAATTTCTCCATTGATTGAGGAAGTTATCCCTTGATTAAAGGAGATCAGGATGAGTTGTACTTTGAGTTGTAATTAGTTAGATCAGTTAACTGAGTTAAGTCCAGTTAGATTAGTTCAAATAGATTGTTGAACTAATTGTGAGTTCAGTTAGTTAATGCATGCATGCATGTAACTGTTGCACTTCAGATAACTGAATATTCTCTCATAAATAACTCATGCATGTCAATTCAGTGAGAGACCCAGCTGAGATCAGATGATGGGATAGTGTATTATCATTTGTAGGAATATTCCATGGAGGATATCTCTTGCATGAAGAAGGAATTCATTCCTTGGAGATTGCGCAGTTACTTTTGAGTTTGATGAGTGTTTGATGAGGCCAATTCACACAAGTGGCAACATTGGACCCCAAGAGAAACTGCGCAAGGAAATAGGAGGCTTAGAGGGCTGAGGGAAGGCATATCTTGTGTCTATTCAGTCTGTGAGTTGTATTGTTGGATTTTACTAAGAGCGAGATAGCTTGTGAGCTAATGCTTTGTTTAATCTGAACATATTTCCACTTGTATGATAATACAAAGATTGGGGTTTTTAGCTGAGGCTTTCCCTAGAGTATTCTTGTGTGTTCATGTGTGATTGATTTCTCATTCTCAGTTATATGTGTTCTATTTTATCTTGCTCAAAATCGATTAAGCTTTCGCAAGTTTGTTGTAGAAGTAGATCTTGTATTTTGCTTTAGTATATTGCATAATATGTTGATCTACAGTGGGAAATTCTACATGGTATTAGAGCAAAGGTGATCAAAGCAAAGAATAGTATACAAAGAAGGGAGAAGTTCGAAGTTTCAAGTTCTTGATTATAGAATTCAAATTCTTATCACATCTCAAATTTCCCCAATGGTGTTCAACAGTTTAAGACTCGAGTATGCTCTTGATGGCAGCTCGAATTATATAGCCTGGAAGGATCACATGGAAGCAGTATTAGAGGAAAATGGTCTAAAGGACTTCATTGATCAAGAAGTCCCCAAGCCGGCAGCAGCTAATGCTACAGAATTGGCAGAATGGAAGAAATGTGTGGCTAGAGCGAGGAGAATCCTCCTGGAGGGAGTTCGAGACCACATTGTCTCAAGCCTCCATGGGAAGGAGACACCATTTTCAATGTGGAAAACATTGAAGGATCTATATCAGAACAACAACGATCAGAGGAAGCTGGCGCTAAAAGACAAGCTTCAGAAAATCAAGTGTGAAAAGGGCGACACGATCTCTACATATCTGAACAAGCTCACCACCTACAGGGATGAGCTTGGAAGTGTAGGGATCATGACAGCCGATGATGACATGGTGAGTCTTGCTCTCCTCGATCTTCCTAAGAGCTGGCATATCTACCAAGACTCGGTAAATGGAAGAGAGAAACTGCCAGATTGGGAACAAATTTGGTCGGGTCTGATGCAGGAAGAGATAAGAAGAAGCACTAGAGATGGATCTTCATCAAAACAAGATGATGAAGAAAATCTAGCCTTAGTGAGTAAGGCGAGGAAAGGGAAAGGGAAGGCATCCCATTCCAAATCCAGTTCTTCCCATGGCGGGAAGAAGTTTGAAAAATCAAAAGTGTGATGCTTTCATTGTCATGAGGTGGGCCATTATGCTACGAATTGTCCATAGAAGAAATCCAAGAAGGGATCCTTGAAGGGATCAGATGGTGAGGCACTGGCCTCACAGTTCAAATTGGATTTCTCTCTCATTGCATGCATGGTTTCATCCATGGTGGGATGTGTTTGGTACCCAGACAGTGGAGCCTCTTTCCACATGTCCGGCGACAAGAATCTTTTCAATACCCTAGAGGAGAAGGATCTCCAAATGCGGATCGAGATGGACGATGATGGAAAGTACCATGTTCCAGGTGAAGGTACGGTTGTGTTTTAGAGGGAGCATGGAGCTCCTCTCACCCTGACTGATGTAAAGTATGTACCACGTTTGAAGAAGAATATTATGTCCGTTGCTATGCTAGAAGACAAAGGCTATGATGTAGTCTTTAGTAAAGGAAAGGTATTCCTGAGGCATATCGGTACTGGACAGACCAAGAGGATTGGGATTCAAGTAGAGAATATCTACACGCTGGAGGTAGATGATTATGTTGCATTGAGTTCCAAAGCAGAGGTGGTGCAAAGCCAAGATGTTGGCAAGCTATGGCATAGGAGATTGGGCCACTTGCACCATGGGGCCTTGAAGATCATGCAGCAGATTTCTACCGGACTTCCAAAGGGAAAACTGGAGCAGACAGATACATGAAAAGGTTGTACCTTGGGTAAGTATGCGAAATCTCCCTTTCAAGATTGAGATAGTAGAGTTGGAGCAATCCTAGAGCGAGTTCACACAGATGTTTGTGGACCATTCTCTACAACCTCCACCGCTAAACAAAGGTACTATGTTATTTTTATTGATGATTTTTCTCGTAGATGTTGGATCTAATTTATGCAAAAGAAGGATCAGACCTTCTTGAGGTTTTGTGAGTTTAGAGCCTTGGTAGAGAAAGAGTCTGGAAATAAAATAAAAGCCTTGCATAGTGACAATGGTGGAGAGTATGTCTCCCAACAGTTTAAGGACTTCTGCGCAACAGAAGCAATTAAATGGGAGTTGACGGCACCCCATAACCCATAGCAGAATGGGGTGGTTGAAAGGAAGAATAGATCGATTGTGGGAGTAGCTCAAGCGATGTTGCATGACCAAAGCCTACCACTTCATTTGTGGGATAAGGCATGCAAAACAACAATATACTTGCAAAACAAAAGCCTGCACCGTATACTGGGAATGAAGACACCTATGGAGGCCTTTTCCGGGAAGTGACCAGATGTGAGTCACTTCAGGATCTTTGGATCATCGTTTTATTGCCATGTGACCAAAGATGCCTAGAAGAAGCTAGATCCAACAGCTGAGTTGGGGATACTTGTGGAGTACACTGATACACCCCACAATTATCAGTTGTTCTTGCCTACCAGTCAGAGGACAGTGGTACGCAGAGATCTAAAGTTCAATGAGCAGAAATCCATGTGAGTATCACTTGAGAGGGAGCTCAAGTTGCATGCAGAGGAGGAAATTTCAGTTCCTAAAGAGGAGGAGCCTCATACTAATGCGGAGCAGCCGCATGCAGATGATTCGGTAGTGGAGACATCCACTCATGCTGAGTGTTCCAGAGATGGGCAGAAACGCTCAAGGGAAGCTGACAGGTTGATGATGGATGTGCGAGAGAATGTGGGACAACCATCTTCTCAAGGCAGATAGAGGAGGTCACCCGAGCGGTACACTGGTTACATGACCTTGGTTGGGGAGTGTGTAGAGTCCAAACCTTCTTCATTCGAGGAGGTAGCGCAGCAACCAGTCTGGGTTGATGCAATGGTAGAGGAGTACGACTCTATCATTCTAAATAGTGTGTGGGATGCTGTCCCAAGACCTCAGGACAAGTCAATGGTGAGTTCTAGATGGCTTTACAAGGTAAAGAAGGTAGCTGATGGCAGTGTTGAGAAACATAAGGCAAGGTTTGTTTCCCATGGTTTCTCACAGGTCGAAGGGATCAACTACGATGAGACTTTTGCTCCTGAAGCAAGGTACTCATCTATTAGATCGATGTTGACAATTAGCTTAGATGGGTTGGAAGATCCATAAGATGGATGTGAAGACAGCGTTCCTCAATGGGAAGATTGAGGAAGAGGTGTACATTGAGCAACCGGAAGGTTTTGAGACCTTCGATCGCGAGTCGCATGTGTGCCAACTCAAGAGGGCTTTGTATGGGATGAAGCAAGCACCTCATGCTTGGTACACCAAGATCGACAGTTATTTCACTCGATTGGGCTTCACCAAGAGTGAAGTAGATGTGAACCTTTACCACATCATGGTAGAAGGTAAGCCATTGATCATTGTTCTTTATGTTGATGATCTGATTTTGATAGGTGATGATCAATTGATCAAGTCTTGTAAGGAGGACCTTGCAAGACAGTTCGAGATGAAAGACATGGCTCTTATGCACTACTTTCTAGGCATGGAAGTGTGGCAGAAAGATGGGGAAGTATTTGTGTCTCAAGGCAAGTATGCCAATGAGATACTTAGGCGATTCCACATGGAGAAGTGCAAGCCCATGCAGACTCCTCTAACTGGTAACTAGAGGAAGGAGGATGGTACTTCAAGTGAGGTAGTAGCTGCCACTGTTTATCGGCATCTTATGGGTTCACTTATGGATCTAGTGAACACGCGATCAGACTTATGCTTTTCGGTGAACCAGATGAGTCAAGCTATGGTTCAGACTACCGAGCCATTTTGGAAGGCAGTGAAGCATGTGCTGAAATACCTCAGAGTCACATCTCAGTATGGATTGTGGTATAGACGGACAGAGGGAGTGAAGCTTCAGGGCTTCACAGATGCAGATTGGGCAAGGAGTCCATCAGACCGAAAGAGCACTTCTGGAGGAATCTTCAACCTTGGTTCAGCTGCAGTTTCCTGGTATAGTAGGAAACAGAGGTTAGTTGCACTTAGCTCAGTAGAGGTTGAATACATGGCTGCCAGTCAAGCAGCATGCGAGACCATTTGGATGCGGAAGATTCTAGTGGGATTGTTTGGTCAAAGGATGGATCCAACTGTGATCTATTGCGATAATTAGAGTTGTATCAAAATCTCTGAGAATCTAGTTTTCCATGACAAGTCCAAGCACATTGATATCTGGTACTATCATCTTCGAGACTATGTGGTGAAGAGGATCATGTTGTTGTTGTATGTTTCGACTAAGGAACATGATGCAGAGATTTTGACTAAGGCATTGTCAAAATGAAAGTTCGAGTTCCACAGAGACAGGATTGGCGTGACTGATAATCCCTTTCTTGTTGAGAGGGAGTGTTGAAAATAACAACAAGAAATGCTAAAAATAGAAGTGCTAAAAATAGCACTGCTATGAATAGCATTTCGGGATACATTCCAATTTTAGTTAGTCCCTAAACTAAAATTGAGAATTAAAATTCGAATTTGATCTTAGCAGTTGTTTGTAAAATAATTAATTAATTCATCTTGAGTTAATTAGTTGTAGGAAATCAAACATGAAGTCTATGTGAAGACATGCAACAGTTTCTCCATTGATTGAGGAATTTATCCCTTGATTAAAGGAGATCAGGATGAGTTGTACTTTGAGTTGTAATTAGTTAGATCAGTTAATTGACTTAAGTCCAGTTAGATTAGTTCAAATAGTTTGTTGAACTAATTGTGAGTTCAGTTAGTTAATGCATGCATGCATGTAATTGTTGCACTTCAGATAACTGAATATTCTCTCATAAATAACTCATGCATGTCAGTTCAGTTAGAGACCTAGTTGAGATCATATGATGAGACAATGTACTATCAGTTGCAGGAATATTCCATGGAGGATATCTCTTGCATGCCGAAGGAATTCATTCCTTGGAGATCGCGTAGTTACTTTTGAGTTTGATGAGTGTGTGATGAGGCCAATTCACATAGGTGGAAGCATTGGACCCCAAGAGAAACTGCACAAGGAAATAGGAGGCTTGGAGGGCTGAAGGAAGGCATATCTTGTGTCTATTCAGTCAATGAGCCGTATTGTTGGATTGTACTGAGAGCAGTATAGCTTGTGAGCTAATGCATTGTGTAATCTAAACATATTTCCACTTGTATGATAATACAGAGATCAGGGTTTTTAGCTGAGGCTTTCCCCAGAGTATTCTTCTGTGTTCATGTGTGATTGATTTCTCATTCTCAATTATATGTGTTCTATTTGATCTTGCTCAAAATTGATTAAGCTTCTGCAAGTTTGTTGTAGAAGTAGATCTTGTATTTTGCTTTAGTATATTGCATAATCTGTTGATCTACAGTGGGAAATTCTACAAATGGTACATATTACATCTTTGTATTTATAACACAATCAATTTGTGTCGTATCAATGACTTTTTCCTCGTAAATCACTTGTCACTTGGACATTTTTTACGAAGGAATTGATAGCACATTATGAGGATACAAAGAAATATACCTTCTTTAGCCAATTGATAAATATCAAACAAAATTTAGTTGGGGAGCACATTGAGGACTTCGAAATATTAAATATCAAGGTAACTGATATTCTAGAGGAATGTATAATTGATGTCTTCATGGGGACTTTAAAGAATAACATACAACATGAGGTTTTTCTTTGGGAACCTAAGTCATTGGAGAATGCATTTAGGGTGACAAGAAAAGTTGAAAGAAAAATTATGGAAACAAGGAGGTCTACCACTTACAACAATAAATATGGAAGTGTTGCCACTCTTATATTCCCACAACCTACAAGGTTGACACCATAAAAACTAGAGGAAAAAAGAGAAAAAGGGTTTTATTACAGTTGGGATAGAAAATAACCTAAGGGTCATAATATTTTTTTATACAGACCCAATAATAGTTGGGCAGACCCAATGATGCGGGGTTAGATCCAAAGATGTTGGGCATAACTATGTTCTAATCTAGGGTTAATGGATTGGGGTTTATGGCTGCTTCAAGATGTAAATAGGTATTGTAACATTGAAATGAATATAATGAAAAATCAATTTGGTTTTCGTGGTTTGGCTTCCAGGAGAAATATTTGTGTATATTTTATGTTCTCTCCATTTTTTATTTTTCTATTTGAAGAATTCATTTTCAGTTAATTTTTGTACATGGATAAAACCTATGGTTATGCCAATTCTCCCATGATGACCTGTTTATAGACTAGTTTAGTAGATCCCATTTGTACAAGATACCGCATGTCACAGTTTGAACCTTCAGTCCTGAAACTTGTACCCAAGAAACTAAAGTCCATGCAATTTCAATAATTTTTTTCAAAATTCAATTCCGATGCTTGAAGTGAGATTTATGACGATTTTCCCTAGAACACCTATTTGAAACCGAATTTTGGAGCACGCAGAAACCCTAAATTCCTTGGACCATATCTCCAAAAATATAGTGAGCTAAGGTCTGAAATTGTAATCATATGTTCATAAATATTTATCCTTCATTTGGTATCAATTTTATGGTTTGAATCTTTGCATAAGTTTTGTTATAATGAAAATGGCAAGATGACACATTTGAAGCAGCAAAACCATAAGATTCCACCTAGGTAATATTCAAATAGATTAGATTCTCATCCCAAAATCCATGACAACCCTAGTTTAAATTTCCATGTAAATAAATAATGTATGGACATTATAAAAGAAAAAATTAAACCAAGTTCATGGGACACATATTCTAAGTTGAATGAGGGGAAAAAACATTACATTGGGATCCAATGGTGGTTAATTATTTATTGGCTATGGAATTGGCATTGACAAGAGGCAAAAGGAAATAAATGTCAAATTAATTATTATAGGCCAACAAGGACATGAGCAAAAATTCAAAAGAAATAAAAGGAAATGAAATAAATTCTAGTTCGGTAAGTGGGGAAGAGGAAGAGACAAGAAAAGGATAAAAATAACGAAAGAATATTCATGCAAGGAAAAAAAGGAAGAAAAAGAAAAAGAAAATAAAATGGGAGAGAGAAAATTATACCATGGACACTCTTTGGGAAAAAGGAGAGGAAAAAAAGAGAGGAGAACAACTGAGACACAATCAATAGATAAACTAGGAAAGAAAGCAACGAGCAAACAAGGTTTGAACAATAGCTAGCAAGGGAAGAAAATAATAGAGAAAAGAGCACCCAACATGAGGATTTTTGCAAGGAACAATGTGCATCTTTTATTATCTTTTTGGGATTCGAATGCATGGTTCATGCATTATTTTGTTGGTGATTTTTGCTGAAATTAGCATGGAGATTTGCCTAGATTGAAAATCATGTACAATCTTACCTTATGCCATTTCCTAGATAGCCATGATGTAGTGGGTTCCCTATTTGGTTGAGCTTTGGATGCCAATAAATTTTGGATCCTAGTTGAGGTGGTCTCATGAAAATCCCAAGGGTTGAGGGTGGAGATGGTTTTCTCTAGGTGAGCCCTTGACAGGTGGGTGGAGATAGGAAAAATCCTCTAGGTATGGTGAAGAAATTATGAGGCATCCAAGCTTATATTGGTTTTGGTGATTTCTGGACCTAGTGTTAGGTGAAATCACTATGGCTTGAGGGTGGAGGTGTTTTTCCTCTGGATTCCTTATTTGGTTACGTTTTGGTTTATCCTATGTAACCACAAATTTAGGCTTGGAATATGGTGTGGGGGTGATTGGGCATGTTAGTGTTAGTCTTTGTATCCTTCCACCAGTGATCAAATATGCTCTTATAAAGTGGTCTTGGGGTGTCAATGTCAAATTTTTGTCATTTCAGTGAGTCTTCAAGTAAAATTTGGTCACTAGGTATTAGGTCTGGGATTGTTTTCACTCCTTCCAAAGTTTTCCAAGTATTGGTCCATGTCACCATTCGGTTGAGTTTACCATCATTCAAAGAGTTGTCATCATTATTTCAGGTTCCAATGGGTCATTTTATACCTTGTTTGTGCTTTAGTTGTGCTTAGGTAAGGCTCATTTCCCTCTCCTAGGGTTTTGAAGGTAATTTTTCTTGGATGGTAAAATCATCAACAAAACTTGTATCCTGATGTTCATACACCTTCCCCTATCCTTAATATACCTTCTTAAACACTTCCCATCATTGATATCCCTCAAATTCATCATTTTCCCATGAACCCTAGCCTAGTGCTACAATTTGACACTTTTCTAGGTTAGGCCTATGTTTTTCCTTTTGGACCCCTTACCTTCACTCAATCCTTTAAATTATACTTTCCCCTACTTCCTGACATCCCTCCCTACTTCCAAAAATTTTCTCAAGAATTTAGAAGCCCCTCATCCCCTTCATTTCCCTTCATTTCTACAAATCCCCTGTTCCACATATCGGGATAGTTTTTATTCAAATGATGTTTTTGACCAAGAAAATATGAATTTGAAAAAAGTGAGACAGGTTGTTTTCTATCATATACCAAAGAAGAAAAAACTCATTCTTTTTTTACATAGGTCTCATGGTTTGGGAGAAATGTCCAAAACATCATTTGCTTCAGGAGAGTTGATGCACTTCTGAAATGACCTTGGGAAAAGAAATTGTTATCCTCAACAGAATGTCCAAAAGACCTGTTTGATGAGTCAAATGATAACTAGACATAGAGATATTTCCAATGAGCTATCATGAGCTCAATTGGCAGTTGAGGAAGACCTCCAAAAGTTGACTGCAACAGTACTCTGCATTTTGGCAGCCTAATTCTGCACATTTTGACCAGTCTTGGTATATTGTGCTTTTGATAGGTAGAATGAGCTCCAAATTAAAAAGTTCAAGATGTTTTGGAAATTAGATAGGAATATCTTTCCAAAGAGCTATCATGGGCTCAATTTAGACACCGGGAAGGTAGTCAAAATCAATCTACAAGTTGGAGGAAAAAATTATGAAGGCACTATGCATAGAGGAGGGAGCACTGCACATAGAGCTGGAGCGCTGCACATAGAAGGAGGCACTGTGCACCTGTAGGTGGCACTGCGCATAGGGCCAGCAAGGGCCAAAACGCTCTCCTACCACCCAAAAGCATTGTGTTTGCCTTCTTTGGCCCTCAAGCAAGTAAGTGTTACCCCTAAGCTTCACTCTTGGCATTCAATTCATTTACTTGAGGTTAATTTGCTATGCCAAAATTAAAACCCTAAAATTATTCCATTTATTCCTTAAAAACCCTAACCCTTTCTATACCTCCTTGACTTATTCCTAAAAACCCTAAATCCATCCCATATCTCCTTTCACCTATTTTCAAAACCCTAACCCCTCCTACATATCCCTCCATATTCCTTATTCCTTCATCCCCAAAGCAACATCCTAAAACCCTAGTCCCTCTCTCTCATTTTCATAGTTTATACCCTCCTTCTCATTAGTCCACCAATATCTCATAAGATCATTTCCCCTTCCCTTATTCCTAACCACCCATACTCACTTCTTCCATACCTTCTTTAAGGGTACACAGCTTCAAAACTTAGCAAACATAGACAAGGAAGACCTTCCAGCAGTGCTCAGGTAAAGAAAGAAGAGTAGGTCAAAGAGACTAAAGCCATTGAGGTGCTAGAGACCTACAAGACATACCAGAGGGGGGAAAGAAAATTGTTTGCAGTAGATAGGAAAGTGTTTGCTCCACTTGGTGTGGAAGGGGCTTTGCCTTCTTCATCAACACAACAGGTACAAGTGCAACAACTGCATAAAGGGAAGGAAAATATGTTGGAGGAAAGTTTTGATGATGAGGAGGAGAGAGATTTTGATTTGATGGAACATGATGAACCAGAACAACCTCATATTCATCATGGCATAGAGACAGTTGACTTGGAGGCTCAAGATGAGGCAACAAAGGAAAACATAATCATACAGGAGAAAGAGGCACAGATCCAATCATTGATGGACAACTTGGCGAGAGCTAAGTATGTCATTACATATCTTAAACAAGAGAACAAGTAGTTGAGTGATAAGCAGGTCCTCATGGAGCTGGAACTTCTCAAGGCAAAGAGACAAAGTGACAAGGGAAAATCAGCAATGCAAAAGGAAGAAACACCGGTCACCTTGACTACAATTGAGAAGGAAATTGAGGAGGATAGAGAAAATTGGCTTGATAGGGTCAATTTGCATTTAGAGAAGCTGCCACAAAGGGCCTACCACTACAGGACCGGAACAAAATTTGTAATATAATGGTCAAGCAAATGAAAGCGAGGCTAAGACGAGCAATCAAAGGCAAAAAGCAGGAGGATAGGCTTAGGTTGCTTGCTGAAGCTTCCTCGGCTGATCAAGATACTTGATGATGGTATTTTCCACAAATATTGAACAAATTTTGAAGAATTTTTGCCTTTTAACAAATTTGGCAATTTTGACATAGGAATTTTGGCTCTATGCGGCTTTTCCTAGGGACACCCAGTGGACAAATGGTTTCAATTTTTGGATTTAGAGCGATAAGTACATGCACCCTATGCATTTTCTAAGATTTTGGAGTAGAACTAGTCTACCAAAAGGTCAAAAAACACTCCAAAAATGACCTTTCTGCCCCTTTTTGGACACACAGAAGCAGTCTTGGGAGAATCAACTTTTGAGGGGTCAAATGAGCTTCAAATGAAGAAATTCAAGATGTTTTGGAAATAATACTTGAATATATTTCCAATGAGCTATCATGAGCTCAATTTGGATACCGGGAAGGCCTCCAAAATGGACCTGCAAAAAGCACTCCGCATAGGGCCAGTGGCGCTCCACATAAGACAAAAATTGCACTGAATTTCCATTTCACTGTGCTTTGACTGTAATTTTGGATTTTCTCTCATGGAGGGTGTTTTACTAATGTAAATGATGACTAGGCTTGTAAATATGATGGGTAATAAGTATTATAAGGTAGATTCATTAGATTAAAAGTCATTTTGAGCACAAATGAATTAGTTTCCTCACTTTTAGAGGCAAGTTGTTAGGATGCCTAGATTCCAGTTTCTTGTTCAGTGTTGGTTATATTAGCTCCTCATCTTAGGGATTCGACCCCTGAGGATGGGAGGAGGTTGAATCAATGTCTATATCTTCTTCTTCTTTCTCATTGTAAAGGGTTGGACTCAGCTGGATGCTTATGCTTTGATTGGACATCATTTTGTATCAGTTTAGCAGGAGATTAATAAAAAATTGCAGCTATTTCTTTGGGATCCATGTGGTATGATGTTTAGTTTAGTTTTCTCTATTGTGATCATATGTTAAAATGTTTTTTGTACTTCATTAATCATTTCATTGCTTCTAAGTGGATGTTTTCAAGTTGATAGGCAAAACCCATAACATTAATGCTCTGCTTTGGGAAAATATTCATAGTTTATGTTTTCTTCAGTTTAGGAAGGATCCATGGTGATCACATGCTCTTCCTAGCTTCTCACTGGTCTTGAAACACCTCACCCATCAAAACCCTAGAGTGCTAAGCTTTATACCTACCTTGCCCCATCGAACACCCTGCAATTTTGACCTAATTTCCTTGCCCTAACTGTTTGGCTCCTCTTGATCCAGCAAAACCCTTCAAAATCAAATCAAACCTTGTGCTACTATACCTAGCCTAATATCATCTTCTTGATTCATTCATCTTGACTGAGATCCTTACAGAGAGAGCCCTCTCCTGGCCTAGTAGGGCTAGCTACTTGGCTAAGCGTGGTTTGTGGTTACCCTAGCATTGCCTTCCTTCAGCCTGAGGTTCAATCCAGGTTATAACAAGGCAAAAAGAAAGAATTGGTTCAACCCAATCTATGGTCAAGTGGAACATGGAAGTCCCTGACTTGGTTGGTACTATGCATATGTTAATATGTGTTATTCTTTAATAAGTATCAATGAGCATTGTAGTTTGGTTTAATGTGTTGATTATGCGACTTGGTTTGTTATGGCTCTTTTACTGGTTAAATGTATGTTATATGCATAAAGTATTTCTTATTCTATGAGGTCCTCTTGTTATTGATCTGTTTCATGGTTGACAAGATCTTGGATAACTTATATAAATGCATGAGCTAATATGTGTTTGATTGCATCTAGTATGAGAGGGAAACAAACCTTCTTGATGAACATTTGATTAAACTAATGAAAATAGTGAACAGACTATGCATTCATGACCTACGGGTACCATAGTCAAAAAGTGTTTGTATAAACAAATAATATGTGTTGGGCAAGTGTGAGCCACAACAAATCCTAAGAATAGAGCATGAAGACTTCTACCTTATGTTGAAAGAGTTCTGGGAGAGTCTGGGTAGTTGGCTTAAATGTTGGCCCTAAATTTTTGGAACAAGATTCGTGGCCGCACTATCAAAAATGGGATATCTCAACCACAACCACATTGAGGATGAGTTATCCATGTAGTTGGAGGCCTCTGGCCACACTAATAGGCCTACATCCGTGCAGCTAGGAAGTAAATTAGGTAAAGGAGTGGTATAATCTTAGGGAAAATGATCACCAGGTAAAGATATGTTGATAACAATATGATCATGTGTCTTTGGGTGTTTACAATCTATTCTAAACATGTGGACCCCATTTCCATAACGACATCTTGGAAATTGGGTCATGCATAATAACTCCCAACTAATGTTTACCCTTGAAAGCATGTAAAAGTGGGTAAAAGTGGGGTGGGGTGTTATAGAGTGGTATAAGAGAAAATTAATAGAAATGGACCTCGAGGTAAATGAATTTTTTTATGCAGATCTATATTTTTATCATGCATGCATGTCAATTATTTTATTTTTATTGTTGTTATATCCATGTACATGACGTTGTTACAATTTTGGTGTCATTTTCTTGATTCATGCATGAACTGATATTCTTTTGATATCATTATGTATCGTGCTAATCTGCATTGATTTTTGCAGATGCAATAACCTCACCAGAAGTAAATTGAGGTAATTCCTTGATTATGCATTTTATTTGGTTTATTTAACAATGGTATATTGTAGGAAAGTAGAAGGCCAAGAGATGAAGAGTAGAGTGGTTGAGTGGAGCTCATATGACTCCCCACACATGCCATAAGAAAAATTAGTGGAATGGGAGAAATCAATCAAGCAACAGAGAGAGGAAGACTCACCTAATCTAGCAGACACATTAAGAAGTTTGAGGGCAAAGATCAGAAGTTGTAAAGTTGATAGTGAGTGATTGATTAAATCCTAGAAAAGGCTTGCAAAAACTCAAGAAAAATATGTTGAGGTTAATGTAGTTATTCTTCAAATTCCTTCAGATTTACAGAAACATGGATAGATGGGGACCATTCATGGAGAAGGACAAGAAGAAAATACTAACAGGGAAGCTGGAATCCAGTCTCAGAAAAAGTGTAGGATGGACCGTGATGATACAATAAAGAGTGTCAGATCCTAGAGTACACCTAAGATGAGGGTTAATACACATGGATTTTATTCTCGCTCTACTTCTAGGAGACACCATCACCATCACCGCTAGCATCATCATAGGAGGAGTGAGAAGGAGTACTTGTTGGAGAACTTCAAGAAATCCAAGCCCCTACTTTTGATAGTGATATGACCAAATCAGAGGACGCAAAATAATGGCTGCTTGGAATGAGAAAAATTTTCAGACTTCATGATTACTCAGAGAATATGAAAGCCAAGATAACTACTTTTGGTCTCAAAAGAAAAGAAGATATCTGGTGGGAAGTGTTAGCCTCCTATTGCAATAGGTTTCATATTTCATGATTGACTATTTTACATGCCAAATATGTCATCTTTTCATGCTGCAAGGTTCCATATTTCCAAGAAGTTCCATTTTGAAGAATCATACCATTTTTGAAGAGTTTTACAGTTAAGGGAAAGCCAAACAGCTTAATCTTGGCTCCCCTAGGTTTAAATTGCTTATTTTAGAAGATAGAGAATGAATATCTGTCCAAACAGCTTAAGCTTGGCAGATGAGTAGCTAGGTAGAGAAATGAAGGAGCCCAACTGCTTAATCTCGGCCCTTGGAAGAGATAAGGGTACACTTAGATAAGAGGGAAGTTAAAAGAAAAGAAGATAATCAAGGTCTGCAAGTCTAAGTGCACCCATACACAAGGATGAAAAAATGTTAGGTGTATTAGGCTGGGTAGGTAGTTTGAAGTTGCAGAAGCAAGGTTTTAATCAGTTTTGTCTTATCAAAGGAGAGCTCATCTCATCAATAACAGAAGTGCCAAAGCAGTGGTTTGATGGCAGAATTATGGAAGCATGTCTAACTCCCTTTCACCCCCCTCCAAAGTTTCTTACTAACATCCCCTTGAGGACCTTGGGATCTGCCCAATTAGTCTTGTTATCACTTCATTTTTGTAAAATACTAAGTCAAGCATTGACTTTCTTCAATGAAAAGAAGCCACATTTCTTATGTAAAGATCATTTCTCCATATTCCATTCAGTACTATGCCTAAGTTTCATTTCGTAAACTTAGCTTCATGCCCCCACACTTTCACTTCACAAGGTCATATTAACTCCTAACTCTATTATCTAGCTCCCTAGATCATTTCCTTATCCCGTATTCATACAAAAAATTCTATAAAAACCCAAAAAATAATACATATTCCCATCCCCTGGCACTATAGCCCTATAACATCAGTTTGGGGAAATGCTAAGTTCATTTGGGGCTTGGCATTAGCCTTTCCGCGTTCAAACCTGGGATTGATTTAGCATTTGGTTAAATTAATAACCATACACCCCCCCCTCTCTCTCTCACACATAAACCTTATAGCAGTATCCTCCGCGCATACATTTTATTTGGGATTAATTTGATATTCGGTTAAATTAATAACCACCGGCACCCACTTACAAACCCATAAAACCCATATTACCCAAAGTCTAAACCCTCGCAGCATTGTATAAATATTCGAATATTCGGGCGGGTTCTGTATGTTAACAGCCCACCAGCTCGCAGTTCTGTCCACCATCAGATCGGGCCCTCCCCATCCGACGGCTCTCACCAATTTCGGAGCCGCCCCGACGTCCGACGGTTAGCTTCCGATAGCCTAGCGGTTTCTCCACCGTACAGAAGACAGGTGTCCCGTTTTGATTGTATCGAAGTCCCTCTAACAAATATCGCCCCCGTACAGAAGGCGGTCCGATAAAACCATAAACCGCCTTCTGTCTCTCCACCCCTGACGTCAGCGCCACGTCGCCGCTCACGTCACCTCCGCGTCAACCCGCCACTGCTCCGTGTCACCGCCAGCGCATCTGCCACGTCACCCTGCCGTACTGCCATGTCATCCGCCACCTGTCCTCCGCTGATGTCACTGCCACGTCACCCTGCCGTACCCAGGACCCGTCGATGACATCATCATAGAAAAAGCGAAAAGGGTGCGAATCATGTCGAAGAAGGCCTGAAACAAGAAACAGAGGCAGTTTTCGATGCTCGAATCACTAGGAAAAATTACTCAAAATGGAGAGCCTCCTATTGCTTAGCTACCTGCAAAACCCAAAAATTCGCAAGAGGCAAACGCTGGAAACAGAGAACTAAAGAAAAGACAGCAGGCAGAGGGAGTCAAGATATGACTACGGCAATTTTATAAAAAGGCCAAGTATGCATACCGAAAGCAGGATAACAAAGCAGTGACTCAGCAAAGCACCAGGGCAGCAGGCCCAAAAAACGCAATCAAAAGCATAGCCTCAGACTCAGTTGATCCCAAAAGTCAAAATTCTCTGACAGAATGGATAGATAATACCCTAAATATCTACTGCATCATTTACTCTTTCATCTACTATTCCTCAAGAGTTGGTAAAGAAGTTATGAGTTATTAACTCATCAACTAGATATTTTGTAACTCATTTTTTGTATATATACCGCCCCACAGAACATATTTGGGGTCGGTCGTTGGTTGATAATCCTCATTCTAGACTTGCACTGTATACTTTGAGAGCTCTATAATCAAAGACTGCTGGAATGCTTTGGATGAAGAACTGTCTGTTGTGTTATTTAATGGCCAAAGAGTGACTGTGGAATTCCTGTGCTACTACATGGCTCAATAAGTGTTTTCTTACCTCTGTTTACAGTTTATATATGTTTACGCCACCATTGTGTTACCATCTAAATAGCAAGAAAGAAGAATAGCTTAGGCTTTGCTTGACTACACTCTATGCTCAGTTCTTGTTATTTCTATATGTTTTCTTCAGAAGTGGTTATGAATATGCATACTTAAATGATCATGTTTACCCGGTTTCTTTCACATATGACTGTTATTTAGGAATTCTTGACTGCTCCTAGACAAACTTTCATTCACCTTCCCTCTCTGTTAGCTAATGAAAGATTCTTAGTTGCCTTTCATCTCTGACCTTCATTCCATCTTTATTCCAGTTTGATATTGTTCTATGTGTAGCTATCTTGCTCTGTATTCCTCTTGTGACCAAGAAAACGCAACAGCAAGCCCTAATCCATGACTCCATGCCCAATGGTTTGAACTTCTCACTCTATGCATCCCAACTCTGCTTGAAAACATCATCATTCCCACCAAAATCAAAACAAAACCCATGTATACCATAACTAGCCTAAAATCAACACAAAAAAAAGTTAAATTTTAAAGAGAGAGCCCTCTCTGACTGCAGGTAGGCTAGGACCTGCAGCCCAAAGATTGGTTTGTGGTTACCTCGGCCGTATCCCTTAAGGAGCCAAGGGACAACCTGAGTGATAACATCATTGGCGACTCCGCTGGGGAGCTTATTCAGAAAATTCCAAAAAACAAGTTAGAAGTTGGCTCCCAAGAAGAAAACACGTAATACTAGGTCAAATCCAGACCCAAATCCACCAGCTGTTTTTGAAAATCCCAATTTAATCTCTAGAAACCTTAGCAAACAAAAACAAGAAGAGTTTGTTGATTCTAGTCCTGAAACAGTTCAGCCAAGCTGTTTTCCAACCCCTGTTAAAGTTTTGTTTCGTTCAACCCCTACTTCCCCTTGTTCATCCACACCTCTCCAAGCACCTTTTCCACACCTCCATTCACTGCGCATACTACCACTACCACCACTGTTATTACAGTTGTTCCAGTCGTTCCACTTATCCCTGTAAATATGGCTAACAGATATGCACCTTTACAGTTACCTGCAAATCCAGGGGCTATGCCTCAGGATTATCAAACCAAAATCACATATTTTGATGGTACTGGTTCTGGCACAGCCCTGCAACATACCAAGAAAATGCAGAACTTTTTTGAGAGTTATGAAATAGATGATGATAGTGTAAGAATGAAGATTTTTGTCCAAAGTTTAACAGGAGATGTAAGGCCCTGGTTTAGAGCTCTTCCTATAAATTCCATAGCTGACCCAGAGGCCCTTTACCAAACATTTCTTAACAGATGGGAGAAGAAGAAGGACCCTCTGCACATATTATCCGAGTATGACACTATCAAAAGAGGCCCTCAAGAAGCTGTCTTAGACTATTGTGCCAGGTTTAACAATGTTTACAACGCTATTCCACAAAACCTTAGACCTCCACCTGATCTTGCTTTATACAAATTCCCTGATGGATTTGATTCAGACATGGCTTATCAGTTAAGGGAAAGAGCCCCTCAAACCATAGCAGACATGCAGAATGTAGCTGTTAGTGTGGAGGCAAATCTGATTGCCAAGCGAAATAGAGCAAGAGCTGAGAGAAAAACCACTTTTAAAGATGAACCTTCAGCCTTTGAGCAAAAATTGGACGCAATCATCAAAGGTATGGACAGCTTTGAAAATAGAATTGGAACTACTGAAAGAAAAGCCTCATGGGAAGGACAGCAAAACAATCCTATCAGAAATCCAAACTTTAGAAAAAATCAGAACCCAAACGTTGGAAGGGCAAGTCCTGACCATGATATAAGACCTCCTTTTCATGAAAACTATGTTGAAGCATCCACATCTAGTGAGCAGATAGAGGACACTCACATAAACTTGATGGGTTTGAAGAGTGAACAACAAGTATTTCTAACCCAAGAAGACCAAGATGACCATGATATAAATCAATTTCAGACCAAGTCTGGAGAGTCATTTGACTTCAAACAAGGCTATGATTCAGCTGTCTACGAAGTCCATAAACAATACAAATTGAGAACAAGAACCATTGATGTGTCTGATCCCATCAAGCCAAAGGATGCCAAGCAGCCTAAGAAAGTAAAAGATAAGGCTGTTATCACAGAACCTGCTGATAAAACAGACCCAAAATTAAAAGAAGTGACCATAGAGGATGTATCTGACATGCAGCCCTCTAATAACCAGCCTTTTGTATCCTTTCCCTCAAAAGACAATGTAAATAGCACTCCTCAAAGCCTTCCCAAAACAGAACAATCTCAAGAAATCACTGATAAATAAGAGAAGATCACTGAAGATACAATTGAAAAGGGAAAATCTGCCAGTCACAATACTAAAACACAGTCAGAAAAACCTTTTGATTTAGAAGCAGAAATTGGTAAATTAAAGATATCTATTCCTCTCTCTGAGCTTGCCAAACATGATGTGTACAGACAGCAAATCAAAAGATCACTGCAAATGCCAGAGAACAGGGATGATGTTAATGTCTTAGATAATCAACCTGAATTACTTTTTGGTCCTGAAGTCAATGGTAAATCAGGACATGGAGCTATTCTACCCTTTTATGTTAGTTTGCACATTCATGATGAAGTGTTACACAATGCTATGTTTGATTCAGGTGCTTCACACAATCTAATGCCCAAGGCTGTAATGGAGAAGCTAAACCTTGATGTCACTAGACCCTACAAAGACTTATTCTCATTTGATTCTAGTCAGGTCAAGTGTTTAGGCTTAATCAAAGACCTTTGTGTGTCTTTAGTCCAATTTCCCAACAAAACGATCCTAATGGACGTGGTGGTTGCTAACATTCCACCAAAGTATGGCATGCTCTTATCAAGATCTTGGGGAGAAAAACTCCAAGGATCTCTCCAACTAGACCTCTCCTATGCCATTATTTCAGTCTTTGGGCAACCAAAGAGACTGTATAGAGAAACACTGATGAAGTATGTGGTAAGTAGTGAGGAAAAACCCCCAAAACTTTCCCATTTACTCAATCCATTCTGATATGGATTCCTTTATATTGTTCAATGATGATAGTTGCCCTCCCACTGATGAGAAGCCTTTGCCTTTAGAACAAGAAACATGCATCAATCAAGAGTCGGTTGCCCATACCCGTGAAACTGTTAAAACAATTAGTGCAACCAGCATACAAGAAGAACCACATGAAGCACAAAACCTAGGTCTGCCCAATCCTAAAATGACTAAAACTCTTAACACTAACCACAAGCAAGAAATCACATGGTATTTAGAGTTTGATGGTTCTGTTAATAAGCTAGGAGCAGGGGCAGGAATATGGATTCACAATACACATAACAGCCATGCAGAGGGTCATGATTACAGACTAAACTTCAAATGCACCAACAACATGGCAGAGTATGAGGCTTTTCTTTTAGGCCTTAAACTACTCAAAGCTCTAGGAGCTGCAAAAGTGTCCATTCTAGGTGACTCCGATTTGATCATTCAACAGATGAAAGGTAACTTTGTTACTAATGACAATAGGCTAAGAGCTTATAGGCCTGTTGCCACAGAAATACTCAATTCCTTCACTGAATCCAAGCTTGCTAAGATTTCTAGAAGCCATAACATGCATGCTCATATTCTAGCTACTTTTGCTAGCACTTGCAAGCTGCCCTTTGAGCCCAATCACCACTTTACTGCTGAGATAAAGCACAGGCCTACTGTCCCTAACAATATCAAAGATTGGCAAGTGTTTGAGGATGATGCTCAAATCAACAATTTTCTTACCTTACAGTAAGAATTCTCAAGCTTAAACATTGATGAAGATGCCATGGATGACCCACAACAGCAAATGAGCCAAAACGAGAAAACTATAATAGCTGAAGCAGCAAATCAAATGCTGCACCCAACCATTTTTTATGAGAAAAACATGCAAGAGCTGAAGCAAATGCATTTAGATGAAATAGCTGAAACAGAGGCCGAAGTAATTGATTTAAAAGACAATTTTCTACCTGCTAGCCTCACTCCATTAGAAGACATATTTGATTCAAACGATGTCCCCAAAAATCCAAAGATGCAGCCCTTAAACGCTGTTGTGGAAGACTGTAATATTGGGACAGCAGAGAAGCCCAAAATGATTAAATTGTCCAAATCTTTGCCTCCCAATCAAAAACCAAAATATGTTGATTTATTTAAAGAGTTTCAAGATGTATTTGCCTGGAGTTATGAGGACCTTAAGTCCTATGACACTTCTGTTATTCAACATACCATTCCCTTAAAGCCAAATCAAAAGCCCTTCAAACAGAAACTAAGGAGAATCAATCCTGTGCTTCTCCCTTTGATTGAGAAAGAAGTGAAAAGAATGTTTGAGGCTGGTATCATAGCACCCATTAGATTTTCAGAATGGGTATCTAATCTTGTTCCACAAGGAAGAAAACAGGGGAGATTAGACTATGTGTGGACTTAAGAAATCTGAACCAAGTCTCCCTTAAAGATCATTACCCCCTGCCAAAAATGGACCACATTCTACAAAGAGTAGTGGGGTCTTCAAGAATTTCTTTGCTAGATGGATTTTCAGGTTTTAATCAAATACTTGTTCACCCGGATGACCAAGACAAAACAGCCTTTACAACACCGTGGGGAACCTTTAAATATGTGAAAATGCCTTTTGGACTAAAGAATGCAGGTGCTACCTTTCAAAGGGCCATGGACATTGCATTTGCCAAGGAAATCCATGATTTCCTAGTGGTTTACCTTGATGACCTTACTCCTTTCTCAAAATCTGATCAAGAGCACCTTAAACACCTAAGGCAAGTGTTCCTAAGCTATAGGAAATATGGCATTTCCTTAAATCCTAAGAAATCTCTCTTTGGCCTAGAAGAAGGAAAATTGCTAGGCCATATCATTTTAAAAGATGGAATTAGAATATATCCCGAAAGAATCCAAGCCATTTTGCAAATCCCTTATCCGAGAAACATCAAATAATTGCAAGAATTCCTAGGAAAGATCAATTTCCTAAGGAGATTTATCCCAAACTTGGCCGAGCTGATAAGAATGCTAAATAACATGTTAAAGAAGGATTCCAAGGTAAAATGGACTTTAGAGGCCAAGCAAGCCTTTGAGGGCATAAAATCTACCTTAACCCAAGCTCCAGTCCTCACAAGTCCTCAATTTGATAAGGATTTCATCATTTTTTCATTTGCATATGAAAACAACATTGCTGCTGTCCTTTTGTAGAAAGATGATCAGGGAAATGAAAAGCCAATTGCATTTTTCAGCCGAGCCCTTAGAGATGCACCCTTGAAGTACCAAATCATGGAGAAGCAAGCATATGCCCTTGTTAAAGCAATTAAAGATTTCAGAATTTACATTTTATATTCACATGTGATTGCTTATGTGCCAAATGTTGTTGTAAAAGACATATTAACTCAAGAGGGCATAGAAGGCAAAAGAGGCAAATGGATTGCCAATATCTTTAAGTATGACATTGAGATAAAACCCACCAAGCTGATAAAGGGACAAGGTTTAGCCAAACTGATGTCCGAAACCAATTTTCAAGCCTTAGACATTAATCAACTGGACAATGAACAGGAGCTGGTGACTCCACAGATCAGTGAAGCTTTTTTGCAATCCCCATGGTATGCTGATATATGTTTTATATTGTTAAACCTGTGTGCTCCTCCAGGGTTGTCCAGAACCAAAAAGAGATTTTTAAAGATGAAAGCATCAAAGTTGTGTGTCTTAGATAGTGCCTTGTTTTGGAAAAAATCATGAAGGAATATTGCTGAATTGTCTAACTATGAATGAAACTGACAATGTCATGAAAGAATTTCATGTAGGGACTGTGGAGGGCACTTATATTGGAAGTCCACTGCTAATAAGATACTAAGGGCTGGTTTCTGTTGGCCCTCTTTGTTTGCTGATGTGAGAAAGTTTATTGTTTCATGCCACAAATGCCAAATCTTTGAAGGCAAAAGAAAGCTTCTGCCCTTGCCCCTTAAGCCCATTTCAACCGAGAAGCCTTTCCAACAATGGGGTCTTGACTTCATTGGAGAAATCCATCCATCCTCTTCTAGCCAACATAAGTGGATTCTAACAGCCACAGATTACTTTACCAAGTGGATTGAAGCCATCCCATGTAGGCAAGCCAATGACTCCACCATCATCCAATTCCTTGAAACCAACATTTTGTCTAGATTTGGCTGTCCTGAGAAGATCATTACAGATAATGTTGTTGCCTTCAAATCCAAGAAAATGATAAGTTTTTGCCACAAATTCCACATTACCTTAGGTCACTCCACAGCCTATTACCCTCAAGGTAATGGCTTGGCCGAATCATCCAACAAGAGCTTGATTAACATCATTAAGAAAGTCTTGGAGGAGAACAAGAAGAACTGGCACAAAAAGCTTGTAAATTCCCTATGGGCAGACAGATTGTCAACCAAGAGATCCATTGGGATGAGCCCATATGAGTTAGTCTATGGCATGGAGGCCAAGTTCCCCTCTTCTTTGGGAATCCCTGTTATCAAATTGCTGCAAGAGATTCAGGCAGAGCCAAATGATATCCAAAGAAGAATAAACCAAACCATCCATTTGCAGCAAACAAGAGAGCAAGTGTACAACAGAGCTCAGATTTTACAAGAGAAGCTCAAGAAAATGTTTGACAAAAGAACCAAGGCTGAATATTTCTACATAGGCAACAAAGTCTTAAGATGGGATTCAAGAAGAGAGGACAAAGGAAAGCATGGCAAATTTGATTTCCTGTGGAAAGGCCCCTTTATTATTTCTACTGTTTAAGGCAACAACACATATTTTCTGAAGAGTTTGGATGGCAGCACAGCTGAAGAAGGCCCTGTCAATGGCCGAATGCTAAAGCACTATCATGATCCCTTTTGTTGAACGCAACACAGCTCTGTATACTACCTGTACATTAATATTTGTATTTTCAGCACTTTTTCTTATAGAAGGACAATAAGAGGGAACAACACAGCAAATTTTGAAGGAAAGATCAAAGAAAGCTCTATTTCAGATCTCTGTTTTTGAAATAATTCCAAAGAAGTGCTCAAGCCGATTTCAATATGTTTACAAGCACCCAAAAGGCAAGAAGCAGAGCTGTAATTTTTCTGCAATTCAGCTCAAAAGGATACTGCATATCAGCTTATAAGAATTCAGTCAAAGGCATTGAGAAGAAGGAGAATTTCAGTTTACAACAACAATTGAAGATCAAGGCATTCTGACTTGCTGTTCTTGGCTTTTCATCTTGAAAAACCATCCCCAAGTGGAGCCACTGTTAGCATCCTATTGCAATAGGTTTCATATTTCATGATTGACTGTTTTACATGCCAAATATGTCATCTTTTCATGTTGTAAGGTTCCATATTTCCAAGAAGTTCCATTTTGAAGAATCATACCATTTTTGAAGAGTTTTATAGTTAAGGGAAATCCAAACAGCTTAATCTTGGCTCCCCTAGGTTTAAATTGCTTGTTTTAGAAGATAGAGAATGAATATATGTCCAAACAGCTTAAGCTTGGCAGATGAGTAGCTAGGTAGAGAAATGAAGGAGCCCAACTGCTTAATCTGGGCCCTTGGAAGAGACAAGGGTACACTTAGATAGGAGGGCAGTTAAAAGAAAAGAAGATAATCAGGGTCTGCAAGTCTAACTGCACCCATATAGAAGGATGAAAAAATGTTAGGTGTATTAGGCTAGGTAGGTAGTTTGAAGTTGTAGAAGCAAGGTTTTAATCAGTTTTGTCTTATCAAAGGAGAGCTCATCTCATCAATAACAGAAGTGCCAAAGCAGTGGTTTGATGGCAGAATTATGGAAGCATGTCTAACTCCCTTTCACCCACCCCCCCCCCCCAAAGTTTCTTACTAACATCCCCTTGAGGACCTTGGGATTAGTCTTGTTATCACTTCATTTTTGTAAAATACTAAGTCAAGCATTAACTTTCTTCAATGAAAAGAAGCCACATTTCTTGTGTAAAGATCATTTCTCCATATTCCATTCAGTACTATGCCTAAATTTCATTTCGTAAACTTAGCTTCATGCCCCCACACTTTCACTTCACAAGGTCATATTAACTCCTAACTCTATTATCTAGCTCCCTAGATCATTTCCTTATCCCCTATTCATACAAAAAATTATATAAAAACCCAAAAAATAATACATATTCCCATCCCCTGGCACTATAGCCCTATAACATCAGTTTGGGGAAATGCTAAGTTCATTTGGGGCTTGGCATTAGCCTTTCTGCGTTCAAACCTGGGATTGATTTAGCATTTGGTTAAATTAATAACCATACCCCCCCTCTCTCTCACACATAAACCTTATAGCAGTATCCTCCGCGCATACATTTTATTTGGGATTAATTTGATATTTGGTTAAATTAATAACCACCGACGCCCACTTACAAACCCATAAAACCCATATTACCCAAAGTCTAAACCCCCACAGCATTGTATAAATATTCGAATATTCGGGCGGGTTTTGTATGTTAACAGCCCACCAGCTCGTAGTTCCGTCCACCGTCGGATCGGGCCCTCCCCATCCGACGGCTCTCACCAATTTCGGAGCCGCCCCGACGTCCGATGGTTAGCTTCCGATGGCCTAGCGGTTTCTTCATCGTACAGAAGACAGGTATCCCGTTTTGATTGTATCGGAGCCCCTTTGAAAAATACTGCCCCCGTACAGAAGGCGGTCCGATAAAACCATAAACCGTCTTCTGTCTCTCCGCCCCTGACGTCAGCGCCACGTCACCGCTCACGTCATCTCCACGTCAACCCGCCATTGCTCTGTGTCACCGCCAGCTCATCTACCATGTCACCCTGGCGTACTGCCATGTCATCCACCACCTGTCCTCCGCTGACATCACTGCCATGTCACCTTGCCGTACCCAGGACCCGCCGATGACATCATGCTGACGTCATCACAGAAGAAGCATAAAGGGCGCGAATCGTGTCGAAGAAGGCCTAAAACAAGAAACAGAGGCAGTTTTCGATGCGCGATTAGCGCTTAGCACTAATCGCGCATCGCTAGGAAAAATTACTCAAAATGGAAAGCCTCCTATTGCTCAATTACCTGCAAAACCCAAAAATTCGCAAGAGGCAAACGCTGGAAACAGAGAACTAAAGAAAAGGCAGTAGGCAGAGGGAGTCAAGATATGGCTACGACAATTTTATAAAAAGGCCAAGTATGCATACCGAAAGCAGGATAACAAAGCAGTGATTCAGCAAAGCACCATTGCAGCAGGCCCAAAAAACGCAATCAAAAGCACAGCCTCAACCGACTCAGTTGGTCTAAATTCTCTGACAGAACGGATAGCTAATACCCTAAATATCTACTGCATCATTTACTCTTTCATCTACTATTCCTCAAGAGCTGGTAAAGAAGTTATGAGTTATTAACTCATCAACTAGATATTTTGTAACTCATTTTTTGTATATATACCGCCCCACAGAACATATTTGGGGTCGGTCGTTGGTTGATAATCCTCATTCTAGATTGCAATGTATACTTTGAGAGCTCTATAATCAAAGACTGTTGGAATGCTTTAGATGAAGAACTGTCTGTTGTGTTATTTAATGGCCAAAGAGTGACTGTGGAATTCCTATGCTACTACATGGCTCAATAAGTGTTTTCTTACCTCTGTTTACAGTTTATATATGTTTACGCCACCATTGTGTTACCATCTAAATAGCAAGAAAGAAGAATAGCTTAGGCTTTGCTTGACTACACTCTATGCTCAGTTCTTGTTATTTCTATATGTTTTCTTCAGAAATGGTTATGAATATGCATACTTAAATGATCATGTTTACACTGTTTCTTTCACATATGACTGTTATTTAGGAATTCTTGACTGCTCCTAGACAAACTTTCATTCACCTTCCCTCTCTGTTAGCTAATGAAAGATTCTTAGTTGCCTTTCATCTCTGACCTTCATTCCATCTTTATTCCAGCTTGATATTGTTCTATGTGTAGCTATCCTACTCTGTATTCCTCTTGTGACCAAGAAAACGCAACAGCAAGCCCTAATCCATGACTCCATGCCCAATGGTTTGAACTTCTCACTCTATGCATCCCAACTCTGCTTGAAAACATCATCCTTCCCACCAAAATCAAAACAAAACCCATGTACACCATAACTAGCCTAAAATCAACCCAAAACAAAGTTAAATTTTAAAGAGAGAGCCCTCTCTGACTGCAGGTAGGCTAGGACCTGCAACCCAAAGATTGGTTTGTGGTTACCTCGGCCGTATCCCTTAAGGAGCCAAGGGACAACCTGAGTGATAACAGGAAGATGTCAATCATGTTAGGGGAATAAGGGAAGACAAGTTGACCTAGGAAGAATTTAAAAGACTCTTAAAAAATAAGTACCTTTCTAAGAGGTATTATGATGGAAAGGCCAATGAATTCTATGAGCTTAGGATGGGTTCCGTGTCAGATGAAGAATATAAAACTAGATTTCTAGAGCTATAGAGGTATGTTTCATATGTCAAGGATAAGAAAGAAAAGATCCAAAGGTTCATCTATGGATTTACATTTTCATTCAAAGATGAGATTGAGTTTGATGAGCCTCGGTCATTAAAGAAAGCCATTAGAAAGTTGAAGCATTTCTATGAACAATAAAATTGCAAGCCCAAGTTTAAGCGTGTTTGGAAGGGTAGCAATTAAAATAAAGGAAAATGGCTCAAGAAGAGAGGAAGATTTGAGGATGCAGGTGAGAAGGAAAATACGACTCCTCATAAGAAGCTCAATGCAAATGAGAAAGGATGTGGGCCTCAGCCTGTGGAGCAGTGGAATAAAGGTAGTGGCTGAGAACCATTGAGGTGATTTATGGTGGAGACCATCACAAGAAGGAATGTCCATTGTATCAAGGTTTCAAGCCTCATATCTACATTTCTTAGAAAGCAAAGATAATTGGGGATGTATCTTAGAGCTTTCATCACATTTATGCAATAGTTGCTAATAGGCAGGTAGACCACCAGGAATCTGTCATTGAGATGGAAGGTAAGATTTGTGATCAAGTTGTTTCTATTTTTATTTATCTAGGATCAAATTATAGTTATATTAGTCATAAACTGGTGGATCAATGTTGTTTAGACAAGGAAGTGCATGCACAATCTTGGTTGGTGCAGTTGGTTACATGGACTAAGAGAAGAGTTCCACATTGGGTAAAATCTTGTGAATTTGAGCTTAATTGCATGCCTACAACCAAAAACTTGAATTTTCTTCTTTTGGGTGCATATAACATTCTATTGGGCATTGATTGGTTGTTTATTCATAGGACCAAGGTAGAATACTATGAGAAGGCCAACAAGTTCCTAGATGAGGCTGAGAAAAGAGAGTATTGCATGTGAATTATAAGCCTACATTAGTGAGTAGGATTACATGCAAGCTAAGTGTAGCCACATAAAATGGTGTTTATTTTTTGCAGTACATATTTCTAGTTACAAAGGGTTGGATTATGAGGATGGTGAAGTCCTGATGATGTATCCTATCTTAAAACAACTTTGGGATGCATCTCCTTTAGAGATTCCAGAGTTGTCTCCTCTTAGGGAGGTGGCTTTCTCTATTGAGTTGATACCTGGAGTAACACCAACATCGAAGGCACCATACATGTTGAGCACTCCCACGTTGGTGGACTTGAATTTGCAGCTTAAAGAGATGCTTGATAAGGGATACATAAGGCCAAGTGTATCTCCTTAGGGAGCACCAATGTTGTTTATAAAGAAGAAGGATGATACTCTTAGATTGTGAATTGATTACAGGAAGCTAAATAAGGTGACCATCAAGAACATGTATCCATTACTTGGATTGATGATTTGTTTGATCAATTGAAGGGAGTTGTAGTATTTTAAAATATTGATCTGAGATCATGATGTCATCGGGTGCACATCAAAGAAAAAGACATCTATAAGACTGTGCTTCCTACAAGGTATGAGCACTATGAGTTTGTGGTGTTTCTTTTTGGTATTACGATTTCTCCAACCACCTTCATGTGTTTTATGAAAAATGTGTTTCGCCCTTACTGGGATAATTTTGTGATAGTCTTTTTGATGATATATTGGTTTATTCAAAGGACAAGGAAGAGCATGCAAAGCACCTAGAAACAATATTGAGATTGTTGAGAGAGCATAAGTTTTATACCAAGCTCAACAAGTGTAACTTCTTTTAGTATAAGATTCACTACTTGGGACATAATGTTTCCAAGGAGGGAATAGCAGTGCATCCAGAAAATTTTAAGACTATCATGGAGTGGCCATCTCCAAAGAATGTGAATGAGGTCAAATCATTCATGAGACTAGAAGGTTATTGCAGGAGCTTCATCAAGAACTTCTGTAAGATTGACTATCCTGTCACATCTTTGTAGAAGAAAGGAAAGAAGTTTGAATGAACTGCTGAATGTTCGACTAGCTTTTATTAGTTGAAGCAATTTCTTACCAATGCTCCAGTTTTGAGGATTGTAAATCTTGATAAGGACTTTGTGGTTTTTACAGATTCCTACAAGGAAGGACTTGGTGGAGTCCTAATGTAGGAAGGGCAGGTGGTTTTTTATGAATCACAAAAGCTAAATGAGCATGAGAAGAATTATGTGACTCATGATCTTGAGTTTGCATCTATCATTCATGCATTGAATATGTGGAGAAATTATCTACTTGGCAGGAAGTTCATTCTGATGAGTGACCATAGTGGATTGAGGTACTTGTTTTACCATCCCAATTTGAATGCAAGGCAAGCTAGATGGTTGGATATTGTCAATGAGTTCGAATTTGAAATCAAGTATATCAAAGGCAAAGAGAACCAACTTGCAGATGCACTAAAGTAGGAAAATACAGGTGAATCATATTTCAGATGTGAGCTCTTATGGGACATATTTGAAGGAGAGGTTCTTACAAACAAGGAAACATGATGAGAGGTACCAATAGTTGAAGCAAAGATTGCAACAACAAGGTGAAGGTGATAAGGATGAGGAGTATCACCTCACAATAGATGGCTTGGTTAGATTTAGGAGCGGGATCTATGTGCCCGATAGTAGTGAATTGAAGAAGTTCATTTTGAGAGAGTTTCTTGTCAAGTCATATTAAGGCCATATAGGATATTATAAGACTTTAATAACTATCAAGAAGTTATACTATTGGCCTAATTTGAAAAAATAGGTGACTAAGTTTATGGCTAAATGCTTGGATTGTCAATAGGTAAAAGTTGAATGCAAGCATCCAACTGGTTTGTTGCAACCAATTCCGATTACGGAATGGAAATGGGAGGTAATTTCCATGGATTTCATTATAGAATTACCAAGGACATCAAGGTTGCATGGCTCCATCATGGTTATGGTTGACAGGTTGAGTAAGGTAGCTCACTTCATTGTAGTAAAATCCACTAATTCAGCTAGCGAAGTGGCTCAAATCTTCATTAATGTAATGCCCTACTTAAATCTTATTCTGCAAATTTTATTAATTTTTACATTATCTGAAAATATTGAGAAATATTGGTCTAATATAAAATTCATGATTTTTATTATTCAAATTCCCAACTTACCTTCTCAAATTGAATCTTAGGTAGATATGGTCTCCTTCCATTATTTCAAATTATATATATATATATATATATATATATATATATATATATATTCATCTCACATTCCCCAATGTACCCTCACATTTACTAGGGAGAAGACATGGTCCTCTCCAACTAATTATGAATATATATATTCATCTCACATTCCCCAATGTACCCTCACATTTACTAGGGAGAAGACATGGTCCTATCCAACTAATTATCAATATATATATTCATCTCACGTTCCCCAATGTACTCTCACATTTACTAGGGAGAAGACATGGTCCTCTCCATTTAATTACATCTCACATTCCCCAATGTACCCTCACATTTACTTGGGAGAAGACATGGTCCTCTCCAACTAATTATCAATATATATATTCATCTCACATTCCCCAATGTACCCTCACATTTACTTGGGAGAAGACATAGTCCTCTCCATTTAATTATCAATATATATATATATATATATATATATATATATATTCATCTCACATTCCCAAATGTACTTTCATATTTACTTGGGAGAAGACATGGTCCTCTCCAATTAATTTCCCAATTTTATATTCATGTCACATTTCCAAATGTACTCCCATCTTTACTTGGGAGAAGAGAACTCAACTATAAGGATGGATGAGAAGTTAATGACATTAATGAGAGGTGGTTGAGATGGAGAAGAGAGGGAGGGTATAAAAAGGGAAAGGGGAAGGGAGAAATGGGGATGTTGGGTCTTGCTTATGATTTGGGGTTGGTTGTGATTTTAGGATTTGTTGTGATTTTTGGAGACCTTAGGAACCTGTGGAGGTTTCTTGGATTGTTGAGAGAGGGAAATATTGTTCATCTTGGTTTGGATCATTCATCTTGGACACGCACACTACATTTGGTTGGACTTAGGCTCGGAGGGCTAGGGAACCTGTGGAGGTTTCCTGGGCTAAGAATTATTTCCTAGTTGGCTGGGAGGTAAATCCAGTTGGGTTAGTCAAGAGGAGCATTCAACAAGAGTAGCAGCTCAAAGGCATCTCCACCAGCCACAGGTACATGATTCCTCTATAGATTGCTCATGCGAATTTATTAAAATGAAATGTTCACTATAAGTTATAAGGATTAGAATGTACATGATAACATTTTCATTGTTTAAAAGTATTGTAAGAAAATAAATTAATGCCTCTTATTGCATTTAAATTCTAGAGAAATAGATCTGTTAGAAGACCCTAGGATAGGGCTCTTACACATGGTATCAGAGCTTTGGTTCAAAATATGGACCCAAAGCCCACTAAACCCCAAATTTCGCTATAAAGAGCTTGTAACCCTCATAAGGGCTTATAATCCTAAAATATATTCATATAACAAATTGTTTTTAGAATGAAGAAAAAAAAGATACCCTCTTTATCGCCATGAAAAGCAATAGAAATAAGTTTCGTAGCTAATTGGAGCCTGAGATTTGCATTTGAATAACAGAGACCTTCTTCAAGTTTCTCTCCTTAACCACTCAAATAACAATAACTTAAAGAAGAATGCTAATCATAAAATTTTGGACTTCCTGTAAATCCTTATCCATACTATTCTCTCGTTTTCGGGCGCCTTCCAAAGTGCGGGGATCGAAACTGCAACTCAGCCATCCCACTGTAACTGTAGGTGTCGGCCTTACCAGTTGCCACTTTGGTGCAGTGTGGATACAGTTATAGCAATTGTTTTGGTGGCGTTGGCAAAAGTTGCAAACTCTGTGAGATGAAAGAAAGGTTAAAGCGGCTGAGGTCATTGTCAATTGGGATGTCTACGCCCTGGATTTTTAATAGAGGAATGAAACACAAGTAAATTGGGCAGTGTAGGGTTACTATGCAGAAGTAGACAAATAAAGATCAGTTAAATTCTCTTCATTTCCTCATCAATCTATTGATAATTTAGTGACTATTAAACCTTGGAATATCTAAGTACTGCTTTGCACAACCTTTTTCTATCACCAAGGCAATGAGATGAATGGCTTCTTCAAATTGTCCCAGATATATGACTTTTAGAAACTCTTGAGGAAAACAAATTTTCTTTAAGAAGCTAAAACATCCATTAAGATACTGCGAACTACGATAATATTTAATAAAAAGTTATTTACCTTTAGCCTTAGTAGAATGCATGCTCTCCAGAATGAAATAGACCAGTTTTAAGTTTCTTTTAATTTATATTTGCACCAAATGAACCGAAGTATGTTCCAGATAAATTTAGTTAGTGCCTTAACAACCTACAGTATCTCTCAACTAGGTCATGAGCTACACAGAACTAGTGAAATCTAGTTTATCTAGACATAATTTCATTGCTGAAACATTCATGAAACTGAAGTTATTTAACATTCAGCTTTACGTGACTTGATGTTGGTATAGGTGTAAAGATGTACAAAACCTTGAAAAGTCTATTACTCCCTGACAATGCTAAAATATTACATACTTAAAACTGATTTTGTCTTTTATTTTAGCTTTTCAACTAAATCTTTTTGACTTGATCCATCTGAAATATCACTCTATGCAACATAGCCCTAATCAAGTAAGGGTGACTTGTTCATAAATAAATCTTATGCAGATTATTAAAATTTATTAACACAATTTGAGGCTGAGTTTTTATAAAGATTTCCGTTGAGTTGTGGCTTCAATTAACAGTATCGTAACCATTCCCCTTTGGAAAACACGCGAAGTACTGCTAATAACCTATTCACCATATGCCTGCTCAAAATCCTTACCAAAAAGCCATAACCAAGTCTCATTAATGTTCCCTTGATCAGATTTAGGATCACAGATTGTCACAATAGCTTCCCTAAGCCCTTTCTTACTACATCTGACTTCTTTGTTTTCATACATCTGTACCTTATCACGTTTATATATTTTGTCTTCATGCCTGGGAAGGCGAGGACAGTAACATATATTGATTGACATAAGTTATCATTAAAACTCCACACATTCTCTACCACAGAATTGTCACCTGTATTCATAGTTTGTAGGGATTCCTAAGCAGCAAGATCTTCGTCATCAAATAGTGCTAAACTTGTAGAACTTGAATCTGTTACGCAGTCAAGGTTTTCACCAAATACTTCATCAAGTGTCTAATCCAGCATGCCTCTTTGACCAGCTTCAAAGCTCCTTTCTTGATCTAGAATATCAGCACAATCATTTGTTCCTTTCCCCTTTCTAGAAAGCATGCACACCATCATGGTTTAAGCAGCCCAACTTCAGCAGTAACAGCATACCAACTTCAACAGTAACACCAGGTCCAAAGAAGGAAGCAAATTTAGCCTGCAACAAGAAGTTTTATTCAGAAAAATACAACGTTTAACTTGCATCTATCCAGAAAGAAAATGCCAATCCATTGTTTTTACCTTGAGGCTTGCAAATGGTATCTTATAACACTTGAAGAGTGAATTTTACAATTGTTAATCAACTTGAAAATGGTAAACTACAAGCATAATGAAAGTGAATCATACAAATCTCTCTATCTCTCTCTTCAAATTATGTTCAAGGACTTTACCTTTTGGGTTTACCCTTTTGTACTCTCAACATTATTCGTATTTCTTTTTGCATCTAGGAAATGCCTTTGGCATTCGTTAAGTGCCACTATTACATGATATACTTCCAGTTCCATTGACCTATTTGGTCACTGGACATTAATATAATTTTTTTTTTCTCTCCTCTCTCTCACACAAATCTAATTAGTGAACTCATGAGTCTATTTACAATTTTACAATGGTATTTTGTGACAAAAACATACCTGTCTCTGCTCAAAATTAGTCAATTGCAATGCTTTTGCTTCAAAAACCAGCACCAAAGAGTACTTTCCTTCTCGAGTTACCTACAAAATATCTAGTCGGAACAATTACAGTAGACTAATAGCTACCACTACAGTAATAAAAGGAAATTAAGAGCAAAGATAACAAATTCAGTATATCTTGGGTACAATGGCTAGAATGGCTTGAAGACGGGCTTCTCCTCAAAAAAATACATTCTCAGAAGTGCAAAATAGAAGGATGTCTACTCTATTTGGTTTCGCAAGATGCATACCAATTGAATCTTCTATTTAAAAAAATGAAAACCGCAAAACTAAGGAAGGAATGTGAATGGTACATAGCAACATGATTCTCAGAGCAGCATCAAATCATACGGAAGAAGCAGCAAGCATAATGCAAATGAGCTTTGACTTAACATCTCTTAACATCAAATTTTTCTTGGAGTCCGCATTATTTTGTAAAGATAAGGCAAATTGTAAATTTGTTTGAGAGACCTTTTGACAATTACAAGGTCATAGTAGCTTAGCCACATTGATAGTTGACAATGAACAGAGACTTAACCAGCTTAGGTCACCCTGGTGCTACAAATTGAGATGATGATTTCAATTTTCCATCTGTGTGTAGGTATTTGTAGAGATTATGCACGAATGTCATGGTGCTCATGAGTTGTATATCAATGGATTTAACTTACAATAACCTTCTTATTTAGAGTTTCTCATTATTGCATGGGTATGAATAACTGGGAAGGATACCACAAAATGGGCATGCCCCTATTTTGGGGACACTCCTAGATAGGAATGGTTTGACTATGGGGATAGTTGGGATTTAATCTCCATAGGGACAGCTAGGATGTAAACCCATGGTGGATAGGTGGTTGTAACCTGAGAAACATTAAAGGAAATAATTGGAAAAAAGCTAAAATTTCACAATTTTATATCCTGATATTCCCAAGCTTGAAAAGTTGTTTGACAACCTCAAAAGATTCAATTATGCATCAACATGATAACATGGGGAAAGTAACATGCATAACTGTTACCAACTTTACAATTTGATTGTTAATGTATCCGAAGACTATGGTGTTATCTACTGATACTTTAGCAGCCTTGAATATGTAAGGAAGCTATCAAAATTCCCAATGCCAGCTTTAGCTGTAAATGTAAACAAAACGACCAGTGAGGTGGTAACAACATCTAGTGTTGTGCCTGCTGTATGCGGCATAAACTGTGATTGCTTAGCTAAATACTTCATATTGTTAGGATATTCCGACACATAGGAAATAGTTAAGTATAACTTGGTCTAGTATAGAGTTAGGTAAAGTGTGTTTCTTTACTATGTACATTTTGTAACTTACATTCCGACAGTCACGATATGTAGTGATCCGACGGTTCATTCTCTCCTCGGTATTACCGACACTTGATCCGTGGCTTAACACCCAATTGGTCCATGATCTCTATTTAAAGAGCATGGAGGGTCATTTGTAGGTTAACTATCCATGAGAGAAGCTTATGTACATTTTCATTCTTTTATTATAAATTGCCTGAAGTGGCCGCATTGGCTCAGGCCATGGACTGTTTCCCTCTTTGAGGGTTTTAACCACGTTAAAATACTGGTGTATTGATCTATGATCTGTGTGTGAGCGGTGTCCTTTGGTGTTCTGTCTGAGGAACTTACCTTGTAAATTCCTACATGCGTATGCTCTTTTCCGCTGTGCCTTAGTGTGATCTCGAAAAATCAGAAACATTGAGGAAAATATTTAGTTTCCGGCTAAAGTTAACTTGAGCCGCAAGGTTCGTTTTCTTTTGTATGTCCGTGTTGGGTTTTGTGTTTTTTGTTTGTAGGGAAAAAGAGCTTTCTCAAAGCAAGCACGCAACCCAAAGCTTCAACCTCTCCCTCTCTCTCTCTCTCTCTTTTTTTGTTTAGCTCACTTGGTCCAAAGCTAATTTATGAGAGTAGAGGTCTTGAGTTCAAGTCTCCTTTTTTGTGGGGGCGGATTTTTCATTTCCGCACATTCCCGCACTTCGTCGGCATCTTCATCAAATTTTCTTCAAAAAGTCATAACTTCTTCATCCGGAAGCCGTTCTCAGAGCCATTTTTTTTGAACCAGCCTAATTTTTCGAGATCTTTACATTAGAACACTTAGTTTCAACATCTATAGCTTCAATGTCTGTTAAAATGGAAAGTCCATGCCAAGTTATTCTTGACAGCACCAACTACTTTCAATGGTGGTCCTACATTGTGGATTTACTTATAAGTAAAGGTCTCTACAGAATAGCCTTAGGCCAAGA
Source organism: Pinus tabuliformis (assembly GCA_031772625.1). NCBI lineage: Eukaryota > Viridiplantae > Streptophyta > Pinopsida > Pinales > Pinaceae > Pinus > Pinus tabuliformis. The sequence continues at coordinate 431,364,345 of CM062808.1, read as the reverse complement.
AACCAAACCAAAAGATGAAGATAAGGCAGCTAAATGGGAAAATAGGCAAGATCAAGCACGTGGGTTGATAGGGATGTCTATTTCTCCAGATCTTAGATTCCATATTGTAGAACTTGATACTCCTGAAGAAGTAATGAAACAGATCACTAAAGTTTTTGGAATTAAAAATGAACTTAAAGCCCATCAACTCGAAAATGAGTTGCTTACATTGGACCCCAATAATTTTTCTTGCATTGAAGATTTTTTGTCCAAATTCAGACCCTTAGACTTCTCTTGGAAGGTGTTAAGGTTAAGAAAGAAGATAGTAGCCTTATCTACTCCATTCTTACTAAGTTGGGACCAGCCTATTCTGTGTTTGTTTCCACCTTCCATTCTACAAGAGAAGCCTTCTTTTCTCAAGGACAAGCCTACAAGTCCCCTTCCTTTGATTCCTTTTGTGATTCTTAAATAAGAGAACAAGAAAAACTCTTACACCTGGTCTTCTTCATCTTGGAAACTCTTCTAAGAAAGCGTTAGCCGCCCAACAGCAACCAAATTCAAAGAATCCTAAGAAGTTGTATCCTAAAAGGAATGGTCCTAAACCAAACAAGGGTCCTAAGCAATTTCAGCCTCAAAATGAAAAATCATTTCAACAAAATGATAAGACAAATAAAAACAAAGGGAAAAAGACTGATAGACATTGCAACTTTTGTAATCGAGATGGCCACTTAGAATCCAAACGCTTTAAGAAGATGGAAACCTTGGAAGCAGCAATGAAGAAGCATAATATCCATTTGGAGCACTCTTCAACTTCAACTTCATCTTCAGGAATGGCACTTTCTGCATGTGGTTGTCAATCATCTCGGTCTGGCTATGCACTAAATGTATCTTCTTCTTCTCAATCTCATGAGTGGCTCATTGATTCTGGAGCTTCTTATCACATGGCCAAAAACAAAGCCATGTTTTCTTCTTTAAATGATTGTAACACCAAAAATATATATGTTGGTGATGATAGATCTCTTAGTGTTGTAGGGACTGGAACTGTTCATATAGACAATGGTCAATTTAATGATGTATTATGTGTTCTAACCTTATCCTGCAACCTTCTATCTATATATCAGATAACTCATTCAGGTGAAGGTAACATCGTTGAATTTTCACCTCACGATGTTGTAATTAAGGACCTAAGAGATCCTAGACAGATTTTAGCTACTGGCATTGCTAATGATTCTACAAGGTTGTATAAGTTTCACAACTTTGGGTCATCAAATCTTCCCTCGATATTTGTTGCTCATAATGATGAAGTGAGCAAACTTTGGCATGAGCGATTTGGTCACTTAAACTATCGCTCTCTTCAGAATCTATGTAAAGAAAATATGATGACAGATCTTCCAATGGTATCTTGCAGAGATGGTGTTTGTTCCGGATGTGTACTCGGAAAACATCATCAGGACAGTTTTGAAAAACGTGCCTCTTGGCACACCTCAACCCCTTTATAGCTCGTGCATAGTGATTTATGTGGTCCACTTCCAGTTGTTTCATTCTCTAGCTACAATTTCTTAACTTTCATTGATGATTTCTCCAGACGCACTTGGGTATACTTCTTAAAACTCAAGATTGAAGTATTTAACATGTTCTTGGCCTTTAAGGCCTTTGTTGAAAAACAATCTGGACATCAAATTATTAAGCTAAGATCTGATAATGGCAGAGAATATGTTAACAACAAATTCATCAACTTTTTCACTGAGAATGGAATTCAAATGCAACATACTGTTCCATATACTCCACAACAAAATGGTGTAGCTGAAAGGAAGAATCGCACCTTAAAGGAAATGGCTAATTGTATGCTTCAATCTAAAGGACTTAGTCTTAATTATTGGGAAGAAGCAATTAACTGTGAAAATTACATAATAAATCGCACTCCTACTAAGGTTTTAAAGAATATCACTCCAGAAGAAGCATGGAGCTCAATTAAACCAGATGTAAGTCACTTTCGTGTTTTTGGAATTGAAGCATGGGCCCATATTCCAGATGAGAAACATAAAGCTTTAGAACCTAAGAGTGAAAAATGTATTTTTGTTGGATATTCTGAAGATGTCAAAGGATATAGACTTATTCCACTTAAGTCCAAGAATGTTATCATTAGAAGAGATGTAAAGTTTGCTGAAAATATATCGGCCTACGAGCCTAGTTCGGTGGATGTGCCACCTCTTCCTATCTCTTCTACTTTTGAAAATATTTCTTCTTCAGATGATGAAAGCGAGGATGACAATCCTCCCCCACCTTCTCAGGATCCTCCTTCAGCTCCTCAGCTTCCAAAATGGGTTCGTGCTACTCGGGATGCAGCAGGTGATCTTGCTGGTGATCCTACAGATCAGTGACGTACACGTTCGAAGTTCGATAGAGCCTCTTCTTTACTGGCTCAAGCTTCAGTGAATTATGATCCTGACACCTTTGCAGAAGCTTCAGGCCATCCAGATTGGGAAGCAGCTATGAATGAAGAATATCATTCATTATTGGCAAATGATACATGGGATCTTGTTCCTCTACCAAAGGGACGAAAACTTGTTAGATGCAAATGGGTTTATAGAACCAAGTATGGACTAGATGGGACAGTTGATAAACATAAAGCTCATCTTCTTGCTAAGGGTTTTTCATAAGTTGAAGGCATTGACTATACTAAAACCTTCTCCCCTGTTACCAAAATGAACTCTATCCGCCTTGTTCTTTCCCTTGCTACCTCTTTCAAATGGGAAGTCCATCATATGGATGTTAAATCCGCCTTCTTGCATGGGGACTTGCATGAAGAAATCTATATGGAACAACCTATTGGCTTTATACAAACAGACTCCAGTCTTGTATGTCGGCTTAAGAAATCCCTTTATGGTCTCAAGCAAGCTCCTCGGGCTTGGTATGCCAAAATGGATAGCTTTCTTTTAGAATCTGGCTTTTCTAGGTGTCATTCTGACAATATTGTCTACACCAAGAAAGTGGGCAAGTCTCTTATCATTCTTGTTCTTTATGTTGATGATCTTATCCTCACTGGTAGTGATCCCAACCTTATCAACCATGTGAAGTCCAGCCTTAAAAATAAGTTTGAAATGACAGACTTAGGACACTTACATTATTTTCTTGGTCTTCAAGTCTTGCAATCCAAGGAAGGTATTTCCCTTTCCCAGTCCAAGTATGCCTGTGATATTCTATGCCATTTTCACATGGAAAACTGTAAGCCAACCCCTTCTCCCTTTCAGTTTGGATTCAAACTTTCAGTCACTTGTACTTCTCCTGAAGTTGATGCTACCTTATACCGTCAACTTGTAGGAAAACGTTTGTATCTAACCCATACTCGTCCTGGCCTTTCCTTTTATGTTGGCCTTGTTGCTCGATTTATGCAAAACCCACATGAAAGTCGTTGGAAAGCAGCTAAAAGAATACTTCGTTATGTTCGAGGTACAGTTCAGTTTGGGATTCATTACAGTGCCGAAGCAGCTCCTCTATTGGTTGGTTTCACTGATTCCGATTGGGCTGGTGACCCTGATGATCGGAAGTCTACTGCAGGTTATGTGTTCACTCTTGGTTCAGGACCTATTACATGGGCTTGCAAGAAACAAGGTGTCATTTCTCTTTCTTTAGCAAAAGCAGAGTATCGTGGTGCCGTAGAAGCTAGTAAGGAAGCCTTGTGGCTTTGTTAGATCCTGTCAAAGTTTGGCTTTCAGCAACAACATCCGACTACACTTTGGTGTGATAATCAAAGTGCCATTCAACTATGCAAAGATCCAGTCCAACATCAGCGTAGCAAACACATTGAACTGCACATGCACTTCATCAGAAAGCTCATTCACGACCATGTTCTTGAAGTGCAATATTGTTCAACAGATGATCAAGTTGCAGACATCTTTATAAAGGCTCTCACAGAGGTGAAGTTTATTAAACTTTGATTTATGGTTGGAGTTCAGGAAGTAGTCACTAAGGGGGGATAGGCTCTAGTGCTCCTTCCTTCTCCTATTGTATCATATTTGTAAATCCTTCAATCCTATCCCAAGTTGTTCTTAAGGGGAGATGTTAGGATATTCCGACACATAGGAAATAGTTAAGTATAACTTGGTCTAGTATAGAGTTAGGTAAAGTGTGTTTCTTTACTATGTACATTTTGTAACTTACATTCTGACAATCACAATATGTAGTGATCCGATGGTTCATTCTCTCCTCGGTATTACCGACACTTGATCCGTGGCTTAACACCCGATTGGTCCATGATCTCTATTTAAAGAGCATGGAGGGTCATTTGTAGGTTAACCTTCCATGAGAGAAGCTTATGTAAATTTTCATTCTTTTATTAATAAATTACCTGAAGTGGCTGCATTGGCTCAGGCCGTGGACTGTTTCCCTCTTTGAGGGTTTTAACCACGTCAAAATACTGGTGTATTGATCTGTGATTTGTGTGTGAGTGGTGTCCTTTGGTGTTCTATCTGAGGAACTTACCCTGTAAATTCCTACACATATTGACCTTAATATTTTACCATCTTCAGTGAAAGATGTGAGGATCTTTTAATGAGATCACTTTTATGATTTTGGGGATAAAGCAAATGGACTGGGTCAAGTACTCCTGTAGTCCAAGGTGCATCTATTCTCTCAAGGTTTTTATTACAGAATTTCTCAAGCATTGATGTCCAAGATTTCAAATTTTTGAAGACACTTACGAAGCCCTATTAGTAGCCTTGTAAGGAGAAGGTCTTCGTGGCCTTTTAGAAGATGATGAAGTTGCACTAAAGCAGAACGTGCATTTTCTGGACAGGGAGTTTGAACCCTCTTGAAGATAATGGTATGCTAGATTAGTTTCTATTCATGGAATGACTGCAAAGTAAATTATTACTCAATCCAAGTGCACCTTATATGTGCATTTTTGTCAATGCAATAAAGGGTGGAGATAATCTGTATGAAGTTAGACTAATATCTGATGGAACAACTCAAAAAACTACTTGATCTAATAGCCTGCAAGAACATTATATCTGGCAAGGATCATGCTGGATCAATATATTATAAATTGGCATAACACATTGATAATATGAGGTCCATGTCATCTACAAGGACACAAATGGAGAGAGAGAGAGCTCCAACTCAACTTCATATGATTGTCGAAACTCGCATAGTAGTCGAAAGCCTTAGTGAACATGACTATCAAATGGTCAAGTCCTTTCAATGCTCACCCTCATGGTAGAACATGACTAATAAAATACTCCGTCGAAAAATGCAGTAAAAGTAAATCAGATTAATTGAAATTAGCATTACCCAGCTCATAGCAACTAAATAAAATGTCCTCACGAGATCAAAAGTTTCCTGCTTAGAAACACGCAGAAGATTTCCCTAATCAGTGGGTTGAATTCTCCTTCAGAAACTCGAGATGAACCTCTAATAAATGTGCCTTATAGAAAAACAATTTTCGCTAGAAAGGAGGGCTAACACCTTTAGAATGTGCTACAGATATCATAGGCTGAAATGTATGCCTTATTAAACCTGTATTGAAGACCAAAATGAACCCGGCCGATAGCTACAACCAAAATGTAAAAATAGCCCAATCATACCTCAAATTTTGACATCCTTTTGAGATAATTCATGAGAGTATTAGGACAAAATATCATAGAGAATGAGTACAAATTGATCCTTCTTTCTAGCCCTCTCTAAAACTCTAAGACACCACAAGTCCAAGAGGTGCATTTTGGATGAGATGTCCTTGAAATGATTTTGGAAGCACTATCTCTCAAGAAGAGCAAGGACGTTGCATCCCTTATTGAGTTGAGGCTAGAGGACATGTTACAGAATACAGTTATAAAGATAGAAACGGCTGGCACATTTATGAATTGGTATGTTACCCTCTTCTCATTGATGTCACTGTAATCAGGGTACAATTAGTCAATTATAAATCTATCATGCTAGCTAATTGTCTCCACGTGTTTGGAGAGGGAGGGATGTAGTTAATTGATCAATGTACACAGGTTGTAGTTAATCAAAGGAATAGCAAAGGAATTCAATGGGACCCTGCAAAGCTTCTGTGCCATTTCAGGAGTGCTCATTAATAAAAGAAAAAGTGCAGTGTATAGCTAGAACATAAAGTAGCAAACCACACTCCGAATTGCTAGAATCCTGGACTTTCCAGGATATGCCTCTTGGGACAAAATTCAATACCTGGGACTGCCTTTAACTCTAGGGGAAAACTGAGCCTCACTATGGAACAAAGCTATTAGCAATATTAAAACTAAGATAGTTACTTGGGGAGGACAATGGCTTAACTACGCTGGCAAGTTAACTGTCATAAAGTTCGTCCTTTCCTCTCTCCCTATCTATCAGGCCTCCTACCTCCTGGCACCAAAGACAATCACATATCAGATATCACAAATGCTCAGAAACTTCCTATGGCAGGGAGGCAAAGGAAATGAAAAGAAATTTCACTTAGTAAGTTGGGACAAGGTGAAAAGGACAAAGCTGGAAGGTGGTCTCTAGATTAGAGATCTTGGACTGGCTAACATCGCTTTAGGTGGAAAAATCCTTTGGCATCTCTACTCCAATAAACAACACCTAGCCAGTCAACTCCTTCAGAATAAATATCTCAAAGGAGTCTCATTGCGAAATCTCCAAACATATAAAGTTCCCAAAGGCATGTCGCTCTGGAACCTCTGTAGAAAAGGGCTTGCCACCTTCCAAAACCAGCTCTACAGGGTGCTTGGAAACGGAGAAAATATCATGATGTGGCAAGATAAAATCATGGGCAATCCCCCCCTTGAACACACAGTGGAGTTAGCTGGTCTCCGTGATTGGCTCTCTCAACATGGATTGCACAGTCTAGCCGCCATTTCTATCTAGGACAATCAAGGGAACTGGGAAGATTGGGTCTTCCATGATCTGCCAGCACATTTACTACAAAAAAAGCACCTCCTATTGGATAAGTTGAAGGGCGTGGCACCAGTTAACCTTCATACACTAGATCTCTGGAGATGGGGGAAGACAAGGGTCTATACCCCTGCGCTTGGCTTTGCTGCCTTGCAACCCACACAAAATCAAGTCCTCAACCCCTCCATCTAGCAACGCACCTGGGACACTTATGGGATGCCCAAGGTGAACTTCTTCACTTGGTTACTTATTCATGGGAAAGTGCTCACATGTGAAAATCTTGCCCACATAGGCATTATAGGGCCGCACTGGTTCATTCTGTGGAGATCGGCTTTCGAAAACATAAGTCATCTCTTCATAAGCTGCGCATTTGCACAATCGATATGGTACCTCATCCTTCAAGGTCTAAATGCACCTGCCCCTATCCAGTGCACTGTAGTGGAACTTTTCTCCACTTGGACTAAAAGATATCCTAGGGCCCTTAGAGAAAACTCTCTATGGAATCGGATCTGGCACTCCATTCCCAAGTTCATTTGCTAGAAGCTCTGTTTAGCCAGAAATAATTGGATATTTAATAATGTATCGTCCTCTCCCTCGTCTGTGGTAGCCAAAGCTAAGGTGGCCCTAACGGAGACTCTAGGGAACTACCCCAGTAAGTTAGATGACACTCTCATAACTGAAGAATGAAGCTAGCTGGGTACCCTTCTTGCTAGGGTCAGTAAAGAAGTTCCTACTTGGCCCACATTTAATCCTACCTGGCACATCAGAACACAAGATGGAGAGTTTCAATCCTGGTGGAGGAAGCAGGGAAAGGTAACCGTTTTCTTTGATGGTGCCTCCAAAGGCAACCCAGGGATCTCTGGTGCTAGTGGTGTGGTCTACTCTCAAGATTGCTCTCGGATAGATAGCTATAGTTGGGGACTAGGAAAGAGCACCAACAACCAGGCCGAAATTCTAGGGCTTCTTAAAGGCTACCAGATTTCCCAGGAACACGACCGCACTGCTCTCCAGGTCTTTGGATATTCAGAACTCTTGATAAAGGCACTCAGATGAGCATCTAAGAAATCCGACACTCAACAACGCTCTCCAGAGGCTACAGGGCTTGTTGAGTTTCTATACCTCCTCCTCTTTCTTTCACATTCTCTGCACCTCAAATAAATAGGCAGACATCAAAGCCAATGAGGGATGCTATTTGACTCAAGGATTTCTCAAAAGAAAGGCAGATGAACTAATGTGGACCGCCATTCCATAGCTCAATAGAAATGAACCAAGCAAAATACACTGTGAGCAACCGTTGGACCTCAGCAATGAAAGGATCAAATTCAACATCAATTGAACTAATTAGAACTACTAGAACATATCATTGGAGCAGATCAAGGGTCACTTCCCGCGAAAGAGCGCAGAAGGAAAAGCAACGGAAGGGTGGTTTTCTAACCAAGAGTGGGTTTTTGGGGGGCATTAGTAGTGGTAAGAGGTATTGTGAGTTTGGCTCTGATGCCAATAAGAGAAGGACACGAAGCAACGACGGATGGTGGGAAACTGCCTTATCGGGCAGTTAACCCACGGGTGCGTTATCAACCCAAAACACATGGGAACTGACGGATCTAACCAAAATAGATCAACAGTGGAGATACAACATGCAGGTTAGCAATTCGGAGTTCGGAGATTGGAAATGACAAGAGATTCTGTGATGGGCCGATGGGTGCGGACTCGACATGGTATTGTGCCAAAGCCTATAAAGCCTGAAGTCCGAAAAGGGAGAGAACTGTCAGATCTAATCAAAATAGATCAACGGCGGAAGTTCACTTCAAAAGTTGACCGATCGGGATCGGGGAATGGTAAAGCCAAGAGCGTTATGAAGGGCCGATGGGCACGAACCCGAAAAGGCTACATGCAGGAGCTTAATAAAATTTTGAAGTTCATCAGTTTAAATCACATATCGGCTGTGGAGGTGGAGTGTTGCAAAGAGTCGAGGATTGTGCCGACCTCCAATACCGATAAAGGTGGACCCTCGAATAATGAGCAGAAATATTATAAGAATTCATCACTGATGAAGCTAAGAGATTTACGAAGGGCCGATGGGCGCAGACCCGAAATGGTTATGTGTAGGTGCCTAAAAATTTTGAAGTCCGCCAGTTTACATCGCATATCAGCCGCGGAGGTAGAGTATTGCAAAGAGTGTCGAGGACGAGCCGATCCCCGATGTCGATAAAGATGGAACCTCGATTATTGAGCTAAGACTGTTCCATGGTGGGAACTAAGAATTAAACACTATCGAAAGGCTTAATGGGTGATTTATATATATTTTTATAAAAGGCCTGGGTATCAAAGGACTTCATCTTTTGGGGGCTTTCGCAGCTTTCTTCTGATGCAATTGCCCGGGGCTCGCTACTCGCTCCTTTTGTGTGCACCTCTTTGTATTCTTAATTTGTCGATGTGATACTCCTTTAGCATAAAAGGATTGTTAAGCGTAGAAAGGCACAAAGATTTGGAAAATTCCTTGTAATTTTGGTTGTTTAGGCCATGGCTCAACCGTTGATCTATAATATATTAACCGTTCTAGTGAAAAAAAAAAAAAAAAAAGTTAACCAATTATGAGTCAAAAATCTAGGGAATATGATAAAATTATTAACTTGTATTATTAGTAATTGAATAATTTTAATATTATATTATTATAATAGAATTATTTTTATTATTAATGGCTAGGGTAACTATTTAATATAAATTAATGAGTAAAACACTAATAGATTAGTGTGTAAGGACTTAATATTAACTAGAACAATATTGATTATTAATATATTATTAGTTATATTATTATTGAATATTAATCGATCTAGGGATATTAGTAAATGTAAGAATTATTATAATATTGTAATAATGTTATAATAATAGTATTATTATTAAGGGTTTGGTTAACTAATTAATAAAAAATCTTATACTAGATAATTTAATTCCTTTAGACAGTTAGGATTTAATATTAACTAGAATAATATTGATTATCAATATAATTATAATTATCATATTATTAGTTATATTATTATTCCAATATTAATAGATCTATGGATATTAGTAAATGTAAGGATTTAGAATAAAGTAATATTAATTAATAAAATAGTGTTATTATATTATAATAATAGTATTATTATTAATGGTTTGGTTAACTAATTAATAAAATATCTTAAACTAGATAATTTAAATCCTTTAGACAGTCAGGAAAAGGACCATATCTTGAATATAAGGAACAGAAATTGAGGGAGATTAAAAAATCAAAGAATTAAGGATAAAGAAAGCAGGTTAAAGGATAATAAGGGGTAAATTATAGAATTCTAGAACAAGTCATTAATAGAGGGAGGGGAAGAAACTACTAGGAAGAGAGGGCAGGGATCCAGCAACTGCTGATCTTCCAACTGTCATCTCTATTGAGATTGCTTGGCCTTTTTTCGATCTCAAGGGCTTCCCTAAATTTATGGTGATGGAACTGCGCAATCTTAGCAATAACCTGGGCCTCCTCAATACAAACATGATTTGTCTCGACCTCATCCAATGAAGGACATTGTAGCTTGGCACCCCTGGTCAGTCGCCCACCACTTCTCCTTGTACGAGCAACATAACTAAATTTTTCCATAGATGTAACTACCAGCATAGTTATTGCATGCATTTAGTTAAGAATAATTGAAATTCTACTTTCATACAATCTAATAGTATTTTTTCTTTCTTACAGGAAATTAAAAACATGTATGTTAATAGCATCTTAACAAATTTTCATACATATGCCTTTTTGACAGTATCCTTGAAAAATCAAATCTACAAAAGGAATTTGTTGTATGTCTTCAAATATATCAGTGATTGTTTTTTTTGTAACTCAGTTTTACACTTAAAATACCATGACTATATTTGCACTTGGAAAACTATTGCCAATGTGTTGAAATTGACCTACAATTGGTTGTATGTCTTCAATTATATCAATATATGTTTTGGATAAAATGTTTTATGCATTATAATAAAATGATGTAGATGTTGGAGGAATTTCAGTGACACATGGTTCCTTTTCTGGTTAAGATGTTGATCTAGTCTAGTTCTTTTTTATAAATTGTTGTTTGACTTAAATTTTTTAGCCTCATGTTTGTCGATATTGTTATTCCTAATAATAACAATCTCCAGGCATGAAGGAAGTTGTAGTCTTGCCTTGCTAATGGAATTTAGTAGCTCAATAGAAGCTCCAGGCTTGCCTTAGTAATGGTTAGTGATTCTCCTTTTGTAGGAATGGTTCTGAGTTTGTCAATATTTTTGTTCCTATAGATAACACTCTTTAGGCATGAAGGAAGCTCTAGGCTTGCCTTAGTAAAGGTTTCACTAAGCTGCTAAATTCCTTTAAAAATGTTGAGCCTCATATAGGTTGAGTTTATAAAGGTTGTTTATACACACCCATTATTCATGAGACTATTTTCTAGTGTTTATGGTAGTGAGACTCGATCTATAGGGACTCGCTTTGAATCTATTTGCTTTCACAGTAAAAATGGATCGGTGCCTTGGTCTTAATCTGGGAGCACCTGGGAAAACATTCTCTAACATGCTTCCATGATCAAGGGAAGCATGTAAGGAATACAATGATATGAAGGATATATGTTGTTTGATTTTATATCAAAATATAATTTGTTTCAAAGGGTTGTCCATTTTGACTATAACTCCAACCTCAAATTGTCTCTTTCTCCTCCAAATTGTCATGTTGATGAAAATGGAGTTTTTTGTGACAATTTTGGTTGTGTAGAACAATAAGATGATTAAGAAGATTAAAATTAGCCTTCAACACCAACAAAAAATGAATAACCTAAAATCATGAACAATCTTTGAGGAGGGTATTTTGTAAGTAAAAAGGCCTCACATGTATGGCTATGACCCAATTGATTTTAACTATTTTTCCTCTATTCCTCACCATATTCAGTCACCAACCACCACTGTCTCCCTTTTAAGTCATGCCATTTCACATTTTCCATAATAGCTCCCCCATACATGAATGTAATATTTCCATGAAAGAGGAGTATTCTTCCTAGATGAAGAATTACACATGGATTTCATTCCTCTTCTGAATGGATGAAACTTGGTTCATTCTAAATGGGTCTACAAATGAAATCCTGAGAGTAGTTGTTTGTAGTTCATACTAAAAAATCTTAGCTGTGGAGTGAAAGTAAGGTCTTCCAAGCCACAAAGAGTTTAAGAAAGAGTCCATGCACTCACTTAGTTCCATGGAAAGAAAAGGTTCCAGGTGGCCATACCATAAATTTATACGCAACATATATTATCTGGTCCTAACATCTTATTATGTATCCCTGTCAATGTTGCAGGAAGAAATGGGTGGCATAACCCAAATAAAAGAGAAGGAAATATGATGAATTCGCTTAGTAAATTACTTTCGAATGGGGAATAACGAAGAACTATAGCATTTCGTAATTGATTGGGAAATGATATTGATATTGAATTATTCAAATAGGCTTCTTACAATTGTTCAACATTAGGAAAACCTTGAATTATATCAATTGATTTCCCACTAATGTAGCAAATGAGTTTATTGAAAAACTTAAGGCATGCATTGTGGCAAAGAGATTTTCATAAATTAATTAAACTGTGCAAAAAATTGAAATAAATAACCTGAATATATTGTGAAATGTTATGTGATGGAGAAATGAAAATAAAATTGTAATTAAATTGTGTAGAAACTGAAATAACTAACCTGAATATACTATGAAATGTTTTGTGATGGTTTGTCTCCAGGGCTGGTGAATAGTTTGAATGTTAAACATGCAACTTCAACAAGGGTTGAACTTATTTTATAGTTTTTGCACTTTAATTTAATTGGTGGTAAGGATTGACATGGATTGCAATCTCTCAATTTTGAATGTGTGATATGGATTGATTTAGATGTGATCCAATGGTTGGGAATTTGTTATGGTTGATCCATGTGCTTTGAGCTATTTTAATGGAAAATTTAATGGGTTGGGTGTCATTTATTGAATTTAATAGGTTGGGCATCATTTATTGAACACGGTGGGTTTAATTGTTGAATAACACAATAGCTATGGCTGACATACTTCAAATTTTATTATGTACAAGCATGAATATGCATTTCGGATACATAGCTTCAGTTCAGATCAGGGGGGTTGAAGTGACTACTACTTTGTACTTTTGGAATAGACAGTTTTGGAAGGATTTGTGTTTTTATTTGTTTTCTAGCTGGGACAAGATGATTTGTACTCTTGATATTTAAAAGACTATTTATGGATAGTTATAGGCCCAGTCAATATTTTGGGAAATTTTGGACATAAATTAAAAGATATTTTCACTTAATGTTATTTATTTTTGTTTAAATATTGGTTGCACATCTCTTAATTTCTGGTGGCTTGGTGGGACCAGTACTATAACAACTATTGGTCCCTGCACAACATTAGACATATCTCCCCTATTCAAAAACAAAAACCATCCTTGTTTCCCTTGCATGAAGATGCTTTGCAACATTAAGAATGATTAAAACCTCATTCATTCAAAATCACTCTATTTAATGTTTGATATGAAAACACATCAACAAGTCCTAGGAGATAGATTATGGCTTATAGGCAAGAAAAAAATGCTCATACACTCAGCTTCAAAAAATAGAAAATTGATTCAGATTTAAACCAAAAAGTTGAGCTAAGAGCATGGGGATAGCTCTACACCTGAAAACCTAAGTGCTCTAGCAAGAAAAACCTTAAGTAGTTAAATAAAATCAACAACTAGGAGTTGTTGGGTTTTGACAAAAGATTTGTTGGGCTTTGTTGTCATGAAAAACTATTATAGAGTAAAAAAAGAAATTTCTTGCTAGATTGGGCGCAACATTGGGGTCAAGGTCAACAAGAAGAGATAGTGGGGTAACTAGTTTGGGGGTCTAATGGGATTTACTATGCCATTAGACTATTATTACTAGCATCGAATTGACGGTTTTCCTCTTTTTTGATGAGTTGTATGATATGGAACAAATGCATTCTAAGTCACTAGTGGGTGAGGGTTAAAGAGGAAAATATTAGCACAATGCAAAGATCAATAAAGTTCACCTAAAGCTCACTCATTTGGTTAAATATGAAGCAAAGAAGTGACATGAAGAAAATTAAATGATTGCACGATAAATAATTGCATTAAAAATTACCATAAAAGACAAAAAACCAAGTTGAATAAGCATTAAAAAAATCACTTACTTTGGTTGAGCTAGCTACATCTAGTACTACTAACCTAGAAAGCTAAGGTGTAATACTCCATCAATAAAGTGATTTGACCTCATGAACATCAGAGCTAACTGACATGAGAGATAGAGAGCGTCATGAGACTTTTTTAAAGAGTTTTAGGATATTTTTGCATTAATTACTCAAGTAATTTATTTTTTAAACTTTACTTTTACCTTTCGTTAACTTAGTGTTACTTAAGAAAATGCATGAAAAAACCTTACAAGTGAGAGAAAATCTTTAGAGTGTCCTCATGTTGCTTATTTCAGGGTTAAGAGAGCATTGTAGTGTTGGGTAAAGGCCTAGTGATGCACTATAATGCTCCATTGAGGCTTAGTGGAGCAACATAGAGAGGAAGGGAGGCCAAAAGATGAGCTCAAGAGAGAGATTTTAAGACCATAGCATTGTTTTGAGGCTCAATGACATGTTGTAGCATTGTTTGAAGGCTCAATGGAGCACTGAGGAGGCTCAAAAGGGAAGGAAAATTGGCTTGAAGACCAAATCTTAGAGTTGTATCATTTCCTTGAGGCCTAAGAGGATGTTATGGTGGTAGGCCAATGATTAGTAGGGAACTATAATAACATGAAAAGGAAAAAATTCGAAAGAAAGATTCAAGAGAGGGATTTTCCAGGGGATGCGATGTGGCCTTAAGTCTCAAAGGGGTGTCATCATGTTGATTTGTGTAGCTTGGTAGGTACTCCCACACCCTAGGGCATAGGGTTTGAGAGAAGTTGACCCACGTGGGATTTGTGGGAAAGTGTACCCAAGTAGTGGATTTTTCACCCAAAGTTATGGCGTGAAACCAAGAGGAATTTGTGATGGTTTGATATTTGAGGGCATGTGGGGCACCCTTGAGGAGCTAAGGGAAACCTAAGGCATCAATTAGGTGGTGTTGGCTGGATGAGAATATTTTTTGTTCTTATGTTTTATGGAGGTTAAAATAATCATTTAATCCGGCTTGGAGTTAAGTCATTACCCTTGGTGGCTAAGGGAAACCAACCAAGACCTCTATAAATAGAAGACAAGCATACCTCATACATCACACATCCAAGTGCATCTTTTCAAGTGAAAAGGAGCAATATGAGGAAGCCACTGACCTATAGGAGAAAATATGAAGTGGAGAAGAGAACGAGCTTGTGTATTTTCTTATGTTTTGATTGGCTGAGTTAGGAAGGAGGCTAGTCGATTTTGTAAGGAGAAATTTGGGCACATGTTTGCGCAAATATATCTTTGATTTTGGCCGCAAACTTATTCTTCAACAAAGGAGGGTCGAGACTCTTGTGAAAAGGTCTTTGGTGGGGTTGTGAGGCTTGTTTTGGAGGGTCGATAGGTCTGACTTGTTGATGGAACATGGCCACATGTTTTTAAGGGAACAACACAAGTTTTAAGGGAGGTTTGCATTTTTTATTGGAGGTATGAACAAGACGAATTAGGGATGACCTATGGTTGGTACAAGTTCCCTAACAAAGGTTCAAACCTCTAAGTTGTGCTCAAGACCATGGAGTTTTCAAGGTTTCTTGTAATGTCTTGGATGGTATGTGTTTGCTTATTTTATATCAATGATTTGCTAGGTGATGTAGGTATAGTTTGGACAGTTGTTGAAGCAACCTATGTACAATTTGTTGGAGGGTTTTTAGTGGTTGCTTGGAGTTCCCTACTATAGTGAACAAAGGAAAGTTTGTCACAATTAAGTGGGTAGGTGTTTTTGGCTCTATTTCATTTACCTCAAGGGTGGAGGATTGAAGACAAGAGGCCCTATACATTGTGCCCTAGTTCAGTTAGTTCTGATGGATAACTTCAGTGATAAGAGGGTAGCCTCCAAACCATATTTTTGGTCTCCTTTGGAGCATAAAAGAGGCAAAGAAGTGGGTAGTGGTGAAGACCCTGTGTGTTTTTGTCTTTGGCGGAGAAAAGATTATCTAGTGTGAAATTTTGATTGGGAAAAAGTTCAGGGACATTGAAGGTGTAGTGATCATTGATAGTGGTAGATTGTTGAGTTGGAGATGCATGATATCTCAGGGAATAGAAGTTGAGTGATCAACAGAAGGGAAGGCAAGTACCTACTAGAAGTGTTCAAGGTACGTGGACTGAAAGGGATATGGAAGTGCTACATAAACAAGTAGGTTAAGTGTATTTTTTTCAGGGACAAATTGGCACTTACAATTGTTAATACCAAGCCCTAGTTGATGTCTTATATCAGGGTTGATTGTAAGGGCCACTATCCTTGGTATAAGAGCCCAAAATTGTTGTATTAAATATTTGTAATATAACAAGTGTTGGGTTAAAATTTGTCTTGTGTACTAGTTGATTCACTCTTGTGTATTTTTTTTGTTCAAAGTAGAAGTGTTGAGGCATTTGAGTGTGTTTGTGATCGTAATGTTAAATTCAAACTTGATTCTTAAGTGTCATAGAAAAATCAACACATCGCACTACCTCAAGGTCCAAGAAGGAAATACATAATAATTAGAGGGATGAACACCAAGTTGCAAGGCCAAGTTTGAGGGAATAACATTGGGGTGTTATAGCACTATTTAGAGGCTTAAGAGGGCACTACACTACCCTAAAAAAAATTGTAAAGAAAATCAGGTTGAAACCTTTTCCTAAGAGTCATCTCAGTAGGCTAAAGAGATGTAGGGTCCATTTGTGCTACTAGACTAAGTCTTAATGCTCCTTATTGTTGTTGGATTGTAAAAAAAGGCTTAATCAAGTTCATAAGCCTTCCTCCACTATCTCAAGTTGTTGAAGATTTGATCATAAATTACAAGTCCTAGATGGGGTTTGCAAGGTAACTCATGAGCTTATTTGACTAGGTGGGCCCCTCAATTCTTCCAAGCTCAAGATAATACGAGGAACTGAGGAGGGTTGTTGTAGCAACTACAACAAAATGAAAATAAACATGCAAAGTCATCTTGGATTTTGCATGATATCCTTGAAGGATAGATCTTAACTATTTAGCTTTCAAAGCTTCCATTTAAAAAATAATAAAGAATTTAGGGTTCTATTTGAAAGCCAATGAATATGGTTTTAATTATTTGGTGTGATTATATTAAAAAAAAATTAAAAAGAATTGAGGTTTGGCACATCAAATGTCTTTAATTAGAGGATAGACTTTCCCTCATCAAATAAATATTGGAAGCAACATTTGTCTATTAGAATTCAATTGCACATATACCAATCGAGGTTTAGAAGAAGATAAGGAAGAATTTTTTATGTTTTTATGGGGTGGAAGGAAACATATAGATGTAATGACTTGGGTTAACTAGTAAATAAATTCCAAACCCAAGAAAATAGGGGGTTGACACCTAGAGAGCATCCAAATATTTGGAAATATTTTCACAAGAAAGAGCCTTTGAAATATTTTTAAGGGAAATGGTTTATAACATAAAATAATAAAAATGGAAGTGTTGTAGCGGCTGCAACACCCTCCAAAATTTTGGCCCACATCCAATTTCGGAGCCTCCCTTGAATTTTACATGATGTTTGCAATCACTCGAGCTCACCCCGTGGGTTCGTGTTGAGTCTGTGCATCCTCTTTGCTTGACCATTCAATGTACAGCTTGTTGCATGTTGGTCATAATGTCACGCTTGCAACCATGTGCTGGTCATGCACAAGGTTTCTCTTCGTGTGTACATGTTTTATTCGCTATGTAAACATCTGTCGCACTCACACACGAAGTTGTATGCACTGTCGCGCAAGCATCGCCATGGTCATTCAACGATCCATCACAAGCGTCACACTTGTCGCTCGCACCGCATATGTTGTCTTGATGGTTTGAGGCATCCATTCGTAAAGTTATGTTGAGTGTGTGTTCGCAATGTTCGTGTATGCACAAATTCACTCGCTCAGACACTTATTCATTTTGCTGAAGTTCTGATGACTAAATCACCCTCTAACAGTTGGACCTCTAGCTTGCAATTGACTAGATCAACTGTCACCCAAAACAGCGCAGAAGTGTCCAACAAGCCATTCAATTTGTGCTGACTGCAAGCTGATCAACCAACCCTCCTGCTGGTCAACCGAAGAGTTTGATCGGACAGTCACCTCAGGATCACTCCCCTCAAAAATTGCACAAAAGTTGTAGACCCTGCCCACTCTACTGACTGAGAAAACTACGCAGACATGCCAAACAAAAACTGAGTGTCCATCCTTGTCTCCCCTCCAGAATTGTGCAGTTTTTTCAGCCAGTCACGAGTAAGTCGATTGACTGCTCACCCAGAAAATTGCGTAATTTTTTAGCAAGCCCCTTAGTAGGCTAGCATCCCACTCTACCCAGAAATGGTGTAGAGGTGGTTAGCAGGTCAACCTCCTAGCAATTACGTAGTTTTTATCTCTAGCAAACCCCGCAGCCCGCTGCCATCTCCCTCCAAGAATTGCGAAGTTTTTGGAGCCAATCCATCCTGTAGCTCACTGCTAGCTCCCTCCAAGAATTGCACAGTTTTTGCTGCTAAGCCTCCTTAAGCCTGTTTCCAGCTCCCTCCAAGAATTACGCAATTTTTGCTGCCAATCCATCCTACAGCTTGCTGCTAACTCCCTCTAGGAATTGTGTAGTTTTTTATGCCAAGGCCCTTTGCTGCACAAACTGATTCACCCCAAAAAAATTCAGATCTTCCCGAGTCTAGCCGAGCCAGATCCCGCAGACAGTCACTACTGATCCAGATTATTCATCTCAGTCTCCTAGTGACCTCTGTGTAATTTTCACCAGTAGTGCCCAGAGCTCGCATCCTAGCTCGAAACTTGCCTCGTGTAGTTTCGCAGCCTTCTCCTCTCTCTCGGTCACCTGCATCCAAAATCAAATGATCATGCATCATGGTAGACTAGGAGGTTTATGGATTTGATGTTGTCTCGTAATGACTACTTGCATATACATGTACATGAACAAACATGATGCGACGATGAATGGGATGAACAAGGAGAGTACATGCAAAAGGATGTGTTCATGAACAGACGAACATGCAAGGACATATTTTTGTGAACGGAAAAACATGTCAATCATGCCAAAGTACAGACAAAGGAGCAATTTGCACATGCAACATCAAGTGAACTCAATGACCATCGAGGACTCTGCACACCTTGCCATATGGAGGCGAAGCTACGATACACCAAGAAGACATCCATCACTCAATAGCACTGTAGCTCAACATGCACACCAACAACATCATGAACATACCAACACTATCATGTCGAGTTGTGTCATGAGCCATGTCGGCCACATCTCTACTGTGGGCCATACTATTTTCAATCAATGTAATGTAACGTGGAAGTCCAAGAGACCCACTTGTAATCTGAAGAGTCATGTAATCTGAAAAGTCATGAAATTCAAATAGTCATGAGGGAAGTCGAACAATCACAAGGGCCAGTTTCACCCTTGGTTATAAATACCCCCTCATTTGTACATGCAAATGACTTTTCACCTTAGCTCCTCCCACATAGCCTTGAGAGTCTGTAATATTTTCTTTGAGGAGTGAGTAGTGGCTCCAATGCCCCACCTATGAGGTTAGTGATGTATGGTGTATGGATGTGTCTTGGAACTTTCGCTTAATTCAAAAGTTTTCTCATAGGCCAACACATTTTCACACATATGTTGTAACTATTTGTAAGAATTAATCTTGAACGCTTGTAATACATGTTACTTTAACCTGTGTTAAACAATTGATTTCATTCAACTGTTCTAATACATATATTAATGAAAATGTGTTGTATAAGTTGTTAACATTGTCTTGCCCGTGTTGGTTTCCTCCCCAGACATCAGACAGAACCTTTCACGTAAACTTGTTATAATGACCGTCGCACTCACGCAGATTGCCCGCTGGGTGTTATACGTGTTATCTTCCTTGTGTGTTGTGACTGCTGCATCCATGTGGATTTCTCTTCCGAAAGCTATACATGTCCTATTTTGTTGTGTGTTTCTAATAGAGTTGGGGCTTCCTCCCATCCAACTTGAGACTCACTCCCACCCTCTCTCTCTGCTGTGAAAGAACCTTGACACAAGTAACACTAGCATTCACCAGGCACGCGAATCTCATTGTTCAAAGACAAACATACCACTCTCTCATGCTGACAAACAAGAGCTAAGGCAAACATTTAAGATAATGGCAACTGGGCCATCATACCAGATGACACTCCTACACAAAACGGTGTGAGGTCTAGTTGGGACTTCATACCGGGGAGATCCCCTGAATGTTGGCGGGTCCAGCACCATCAACAAGAAGATAGAGAGACTTGAAAATTTGAGGATAAGTTCCTAAAGGATCCTAAGTTGCACTCCAAATATTCAATTATGTGGAAGGCTTCGGTTGAATAATATCCCCTAATAGGTTCTTGGTTGGCTTGGAGAATCATGGATAGTAGGCCCAAGACAGAGTGGGTGTACAATCTTAGGTAGGAGAAAAAAGGAATTTCTTGTTGTCAATGGAATTGAAAGAACAAGTAAATAGTCAAGGTACATACACCATTGGTGATGCTTTAGCAATTTTTAAAGCTAACCCATGGTACAAAGATTAGAACACAATTGGTTTTCTAAGTCTTGAAATAAACAGGGCTCAAGAATGGAAAATGTATACCCAAATTCCCATCAACAATGTAATTAAATTGAAGAATGGAGAGGATGAACTCTTTTGGTCAAAAAATCCCTCTTTTAGAACGTACACTTTCAAACTTGCTTATGAATCACTATTTGTATAATATGTGAGAATGGAGAAAGAATGTTGGTGACCTTTAATTTGGAAAATGAGGGGTGCTCCAAAGGCAAAAATCTTCTTCTTGTTAACACTCTCTAAATGTTATTTTTGAGGCTTCTGCGATCAGTGCTTTGTGTGTTGTTTTCTTCCGGAGTTCTCGCATTCATGATTGTTTGTATTGATGTTTCTAGCCATCCACCGTGGCTCATCATCAGGATAGATCAGTAATTGTGTAGGACAGATCTCCTTGGGCTTGAATAAATAGGGTTAAGAGATGCATAGGGGATGGAAGCTGACCTTGCCAGACTTGTTTTGTAATTTTTGGGTTTTGATTTAATTATATGCTATTTAATAAAATAAAATAAAATAATTTAAATTGAGTTTGAAATATTTAATTATGTAATTAAATTGTTTAATTATTAATTATTAATTTTATGTTCATATCAGTAATAATTTAATTGTTTAATTTGGTATTCTTTGTTTTTTTAGTTAAAATGTAAATATATATATATATATATATATATATATATATATATATATATATATATATATATATATATATATTATTTTTTATTTTTTATATGAGAATTTATGTAATGGGTTTTTAATTTATTCTTATTTCTTTTTATTTTTATTTATTATTTATTTATGAATAATTATATTATGTTTGTTATTACTTTATTTTACACTTAAATTTATTTTAGTTTTGTTCTTGTTGTTTAAATTTATTTTCATTTTGTTCTTGTTGTTTAGAGCTATTTATTTATTTCAATATTAATATTAAAATGAATTTTTAATTTATTTTTATTTTTATTTATTGTTTATTTATTTATGATTAATTATATTATGTTTGTTACTACTTTGTTTCATATTCGATTTTATTTTAGTTTCGTTCTTATTATTTAGAGTAAATTAATTAGTCTGATTTTAATAATAATCTAATGTTAATTAGCACTAGTTTAATTTTATTGCTTGTTTCTATAATTTTAATGTTAATGAATATTAATGTTAATATTAGTAATCTAAGATTTATAGTTTATAGTTTTAAAATGTAAATTAATGTTTTTAATTTTATCTATCTAAGATTTCTTATGAAAAAAGGGCAAAATAAAGGCTTGGTTTATGTATGCATTATAGGAAAAGCAAGGGAATCATCTATCACCTATTTGTAGGATTTCATTTTTCAAAGCGGATCATGATAGCTTCTTTCACCTTATTACATGGAATATGGAAATGGGAAGGGGACACACTTCCTACTATATTCAAGGACTAGTATGAAGATAAGGAGGTTAATAAATATAAGGTCTTACCATTTATAATTTGTTGGGCTATTGAGTAATCCATGAATAAGATCATCTTCCAATTCTTGTACACTATAACAAGTGTTCTATTAGATGCAATTATGATATGAAGAGTATAGAGACATAGTAAAGGAGCCACTACAATGTCAATTTGGCCCATTTGTGACAAATGAATCCTATCCATAGGGTTTCTTTAATGGATATTCAAAGGGAAATCCTAAGATGTATGGAGTTGGTGGTTGAATATTTCTTAATTATACATGTTGTATTTCCTTCTCTTTGGGATAGGGTGAAGGGTTCAATAACCAAGCAGAGCCCATAACCCTAATAGTGGAATATTATCCCCTAATAGGTTCTTGTTTGGCTTAGAGAATCATGGATGGTAGGAAATTAAGGGTGGGTGTATAATTTTGCGAAGGACAAAGAAGGAACTTTTTTTCAATGGAATTGCAAGAACAACTCAATAATCAAGGCACCTACACCATTTGTGATGCTTTGGAAGTTTTCCAAGCTAACTTATGGTGTGAAGATTAGAAGACAACTGGTTTTCTAGGTATTGAAGGAAACAAAGTTCAAGAATGGAACATGTATACCAAAATTCCCATCAACAATATAATTAAATTGAAAAATGGAGAGGATGAACTCTTGTGGTCAAAAATTTCTCTTTTAGAACATGCATTTTCAAGATTTCTTATAAATCAATATTTATAGAATATGCGAGAATCGAGAAAGAATTTTGGTGGCCTTTAATTTGGAAAACGAAGGGTGCTCCAAAGGAAAATATATTATTCTTGTTAATACTCTTTAAATAGGTGCATACATGGGATATTCTATCTATGGATA
Organism: Pinus tabuliformis; assembly: GCA_031772625.1. Taxonomy (NCBI): domain Eukaryota; kingdom Viridiplantae; phylum Streptophyta; class Pinopsida; order Pinales; family Pinaceae; genus Pinus; species Pinus tabuliformis. The sequence goes on along the minus strand of CM062808.1, from coordinate 431,341,412 downwards.
TATTAGGCCTGAACCATATGCTTTAGAAGACGATCGACTCACCCCAGCCCTCCCTTCCATGGTTGCGGGAGAGGCATCGTTAGATGCTTGACCTATCACTATCTATATAGCTCCGGGCGTCCCCTCACCATCAAAGCGTAACTATCTATTCACATTATATTCTTTGTTAGCTTCGCTCAGGTGGACCCAGAATGGCCATGGGCCAGGCCACTCGCTTCGGCTGGCAGGGGCTCTTGGAGGGATAAAGGCTTGGTATATGTATGCATTATAGGAAAAGCAAGAGATATGTCTATCACCTATTTGTAGGATTTCATTTTTCAAAGGGGATATTGACAACTTATTTGATCTTAATGCATGGAATAGGAAATGGCAAGGGGACACACTTCCTATTATGTTCAAGGCCAAGTATGAGGATAAGGAGATTATTAAATATACGACCTTATTAGTTACATTTTTTTGCGCTATTTAGAAATCCATGAATAAGATCATCTTCCAATTCTTGTACACTAGAACGAGTGTTCTATAAGATTCAATTATGTTATGAAGCATATAAAGGCATGGTGAAGGGGCCACTACAATGTCAATTTGGCCCATTTGTGACAAATAAATCTTATCCATGGGGTTTCTTCAATGGAGCTTCAAAGGGAAATCCTAGGATGTATGGAGTTGTAATATTCCTTTCCATTATTTTGCTAAAAATTCCTAGAATTATGACAACATAATTTTTTGCCAGAAACACTGATAAAATACAACATAGATCCAAAAAGTTTGCAAGCAATATGCAAGAAACCTTGTTTTATTTTATATAATAATAATAGTTGGAAATATGTTACATCAAAAAGCAAGAAGATATATTGGGTTTCTGTTCCTTGGACTTCTGCAATATGATCTCCACCAACTTAACCGTTCTGACATATAATAATCTAGCCCTTTGAAGCACAACTAATGACCCGCAACACAATAATTGGCTAGGGTGTATCTTTCAACACTGAAACCAACAACCACTAGCTAGGGTGTGTATTTTAACATTGAAACTGGTAAAAACAATGAGGGTTTCTTCCTCCCACCTAAGCCACAAGAGCTCTCAAGACTATTAACGAAATATCACTACTCATTCATCCCCGAAATAAACTCTCATCTTCCATTTTATAATTTTTCTCCTCCAAATACCATGGGTCATTGAAATACCATGGATCATCTTTTAATAATAAATTAGCTTTTTATAGGTTTTGTTTCTTAATTGAATCAAAAGTCACTTATAATATCCTTTTTAAATAGTTACTCATTATCACCTTTATGATGACATTAAATAATTAAATTAATTTTCTCTTTTCTTCTATTCTCGAAAAGGGACACCATATTCCTCCCTTCTCGAGATTTTTTTCCCTCAAGCAATCCTAAACCTATATCCCTGGGTCCCAAATAATCCTAGATAATCCCCACTGCATATGATCCAGGTTCTGCATATCAGTACGAGGATCCCAAATTTTGTAGAATTATGTAACTTCTGTTTGTTGTACCAACCTAAACCCAAAGTTATTTCCTTATTCTACCATACCACGAAGCAATCCCTTATAAATTAAACCATCTATCAGATGCCTCATAATTGTAGAAATGGCGAGAAATTTGTTACTTCTAATGAAATAGAATTGAAATCAACAGACAAGATTTCTTCTACTATTCTGCAGAAAGGAAAACATAGATAGAAACACATGCAATAACATGCAACAATCAAAACACAAGGAACACAATGATTTTATAGGGGAACCCCACTAGGACAAACCCCTCTGTTGCTTTGCATTAATTCAGATGAGAAAGAGAAACAATTACATTGTCTTGCTTTAACTTTGAAGCACACCCTGCACTGTAAAATTGTTCTCCTACTTCTTGACCTACTCTGGCCAACACTTAGTCAATTTAAGCCTTAGCCAACCTCCTACTTCCTTACGCAATTCTAGAGGAATTAAGCTCCTAAAATATAGGGAAATTCCCTATTTTCTTGTGCAAATCCAAGGGGAATTGATCACATGATCAGTGAAAATCACTATATACTAAAAAATATACAATTATAAATACAAATGTGCCTTTTCCATTCGCTCAACTAGGAAATTTGAATTCCATGCATGACTAGGTCTATTTTTAGCTAATTGACTAGTTAACTGAGAGATCAGTGAGCTAACAGCATTCATAACTACTCAACTAACCTTGAACTAACTCAACTGATGACTAGAGGTCAAGTAAATGAGTTCAACTAACAATAACTCAACTAGATTGATAGATATTAGCAATCAACTCATGCACAGCTCTACTTCTAGCCTACAAACTCGAATGTACTAACTTAGCTAGTAGACAAGGCCATGCCACTCTAGCTAACTGCAATCCAAGTCATCCTACTGATGTGGAAAATCGAATACTCCCCATTTGGCTAAGGCACTAGTCAAATGAAGCCTTTTCTTGCTACAATTTCAACACTCCCTCTTAGCAAGAAAATGGTTTTACACAACCCCAATCTCTCTCCTGTAGGAATGTACAGTAACAAGAATACCTCTCACTGTTTTTGTTTCTACTGCAACAATTACAACTAGGAAGTATCTAAAATATGGAATTAATTGTGTTTCTGAGTTGCAACTATCTCCTAAGCATATGACTGTTGATAGTATCTACACTGTCTACTAGGAAAATTGCATTGTTGTTGATTTTGTATTGTGTCTCATTCATTACTATCAATATTGCTATATGCTCCTTAGTATCTAATTGCTCCAACTGACACTGATCCTCCTGCTACTGAATACTATGGGCCACTATAGCAAGGGTAATGATCCATGAGAAGAGTATACTACAACTATTACTGTTCTCTTATGGACCTTGCCCAAATATTTTCAACTCTAAGACTAAGGCTCTACATTGCCCCACCTCACTCCTTGAGGTATAGCTGCATGCATGGTGAAATCTAACTCTAACTTGTAGATATTTTTCACTCTAACTCTAATATGTTTCACTTGCCTAGTAGCAACATCCTTTAGCTCTTACGAAACACCACATCATAACCTCTGTCCTCCAATACAGCTACATAAATCATTTTTTTCTTCAGCCCAAGCACATACATTTCATTTTTCAAGTGAATATGGGAGCCTGACTCCCTCTTGAAGGTGATAATACTAATTCCTTTGGTAATATACCTCTGATCATATCCAAATTCTATGTGAAATTTGACATCCTTCTCCTCTATGCTAATGAAGAATTCCTTGTTTCCTGTCATATGATATGAGGCATCAAAATCTAGGTACCACTCACTCCCTCTTACTATGTTTTCCATGCAAGTAAACAGGGTGAAATCTAACTCAAATTGAGATGTCAGAACATCTCCTCCTGCTCTTGATGCAGGCTCCTTACTGGATTTCTTGTGTGAACACTTGGTTGCATAGTGTCTATATTCATAGAAATGAAAACATTTTTTTTTTGAGGTCCTTCTTCTTGCCATTATTCTGGCTAGAATCTGCCTCACCTTGGGCCTTCTTCCCTTGCCATTATTCTGGCTAGAATCTGCCTCACCTTGGGCCTTCTTCCCTTGCCATTATTCTGGCTAGAATCTGCCTCACCTTGGGCCTTCTTCCCTTGCCATTCTTTCCTTTACCAACTAGAGTACAATCTTCTTCCTCATCTGCAATGGATGTGACACCATCTCTAGTGTTTCTTTTGATCTCCTCTTGCACCAAATCAGACCGAAGTCTCTCCCAATTTGGTAGTTTGTCTCTTCCATTAAATGGATCCTAATATATATGCTAGTATTTGTGAAGGCCAAGGAGTGCTAAACTCATAAGTTCATATGATGTCACATTTTATCCTACTCCTCCAAGTCCATCTCAAACCTGAGTGAATCTAGAGAGGTATTGTGGAATGGTTGCATTTTTCTGTATTCAAATGCTCCTGAATATCTCTAAATGCCAATTTCCTGGCATCACTACTACTCTGGAAAAGATCTATGAGATTTTTCCACATTGCAAAAGGAGTTTCCTTGCCATGCAAGTTCAAAACCACATGATCTCTGACACCCTCTATAATAATCCTCCTACTTTTTGTCGTGTCTTTCTTCCACTGAGCAAGTGCTTTGCATCTAATGTTATTGGTTTTGGAATATCAATTTGTGTATATTCCCATACTCCATTATCATCTGGGACAACTTCCATCCTATCTTTCCAAGCACAAAAATTGGAGGTTCCCTCCAATGCATATTCCAACCTCAATCCATTAAAAGACATTTTTCTTGCACTTAAGAGAATATGCACCAAAAACTCTACAAATAGAAATTTCTTTGAAAGAATATTTGGAACAAAGTTTATATGTAGTCTTCTAAGGCTCTGATACCATGTAGAAATTACAAGAAATTTGATACTGCTAATGAAATCGAAATGAAATACAGAGACATAAATTTCTTCTACCATTATGAGGAAATGTAAACACACGAAACATATGCAATAACATTCAACCATCAAAACACAAGGAACACAATGATTTTACAGGGGAACAAACTCGGAAAAACCCCTCCACTACTTTGCATTAATTCATATGAGAAGGATAAAAATTACAATGTCTTGCTTTAACTCTAAAGCACACCATACACTGTAAAATTGTTCTCCTACTTCCTGACCTACTTTTTCCAACACTTAGCCAATTCCATCCTCAACCAACCTCCTATTTCCTTGTGCAAACCTAGAGGAATTAAGCCACTAAAAAAATAGGGAAATTCCATACTTCCTTGTGCAAATCCAAGGGGAATTGATCACCTACTCAATGAAAAATAATTGTACATTCAACAATATACAATTATAAATACAAATGTGCCTTTTCCATCCTCTCAACTAGGAAATTCGAATTCTATGCATGACTAGGTCTATTTTTAGCTGATTAACTAATTAACTGGGAGATCAGTGAGTTAACAATAGTCATAACTACTCAACTGGCCTTCAACTGACTCAACTAATGACTAGAGCTCATTTAACTGAGTTCATCTAACAATAACTCAACTAGATTTCTAGATCTTAGTAATCAACTCATGCACAACTCTACTTCTAGCCTACAAACTCGAATGCACTAACTTAACTAGTAGACAAGGCCATGCCACTCTAGCTAACTACAATCCAAGTCATCCTGCTAATGTGGAAAAACGAATACTCTCCATTTGGCTAAGGCACTAGTCAAATGAAGCCTTTTCTTGCTACAATTTCAACAATAAGCTCACTTCCTAGCTCTTTCATAAATATGTTTTTTGAGAAACACAATGATCAAGAATCGAATCATCAACCAACAACAATGTTGCATTATTTGTGGTTGAAAATGTTGGGCCACCTTAGCTTCTTTTTACAATAGGTGCAACTTCTCCAAATTTTTCCTTGATACTTTAATCATCGAATTCACCTTCAAAGACACAAGTTGTCTCTCCTGAATTTGCAACATCAGTGTTGGTATTTTGTTCAACAATGGTGCTAGTGAAGTTGATCCTTTTAACTCCCATTGTTGCTTCTTCATCTGTCAATCTACAACTTTTTTTCCTTTCTTCGCCATTGATGATTCCCACATTCAATTCCATCTAGCATTCTTGTGAGAATCATGTTAGATTCTTCAACCTTTATGTTATAATCTTCAAGATATTTTATATTATAATGTTCAATTTTTCTATTATAATCTTCACATATTCTACTAGTAACATCCTCATTTTTTTGGAATACTCATGCGAACAATTTCTCCTACTATTTCGAAAGCATTTTTTTCCAAATAAACCCTTTAGGCTGGCAGGAAAACCAATTATGATACCACTATAATATTCCTTTTTATTATTTTTCTAAAAATTCCTAGATTTTATTACGACATAATTTTTTGTCGAAAATATTGATAAAATAAAACACAAATCCACAAAAATTATAGACAATATGCAAGAAACCCATTTTTTTTATTTAATAATAATTATAAGAAATATATTGCATCAAAAACCCAAAAAATATGTATTGGGTTTTTGGTTCTCAAGCTTTTGATATTTAATCTCCAACAACTTAGTCCACAAACTTGACCCTTATGAGATCTAACAATTTGACCTTCTGAAGCGAAACTAGTGACCTGCAACACAATAATTGTCTAGGGCGTATCTTTCAACACCGAAACCAACCGCCACCAGCTAGGGTGTGTATTTCAACACTGAAACTGTGAAATGAAATGAGGGTTTCTCCCTCCCACCTAACCCACGAGAGCTCTCGAGACTATTAACCAAATATCAATACTCATTCATACCCCAAATAAACTCTCATCTTCCTTTTTATAATTTTTCTCCCCAAAATACCATGGGTGAAATTCCATGGGTAACCTTTTAATAATAAAGTGACTCTTTATAAGTTTTATTTCTTAATTAATCAAAAATCACTGATAATCACATTTTCATTTAATTAATCTCTATCACCTTTAAGACGACATTAAATAATTAAATTAATTTTCTCCTTTTTTGTATTCTTGAAAAGGGACATACAAGAGTTGGTGGTTGAACATTTTTTTATAATTCTATGCATTTGATTTCCTTCCCTTTGGGATAAGGTGAGGGGTTAACCACGCAGAGCTCATAACCTTAGCATCACTCCTCATAAAATCTATTGAATGAGATATTAGATGGTCTTCAAGGCTACGACAATTCCAAGATGGCAATAAATTGGCTTAATGACAAGTTACCTATTTAGAATGTGGATCTTCTAGTAGTGATGGATCAGATTTCTAAGATGAGGGACAAAGTTTCTAATTATTCGTATCCAGAAACACACATTCCATGGATAAACTATCTACTTTATCATTGCTTATCTAGTTATTGATGAAATGAAATAGAAATAAAGGTGATTTAATAGTGGAAATCTAATTGAAAATCGGGCGCCCTCCATATCTAGAATAGGAGAGAGTTTCAGTGCCATAAGTTCAAAATAATTGTTAGTACCCCTTCTTGAAACTAATTTAAATTTAAACCAATGGGTATTTGGAAAATGAATAATGTTGTCTACTCCACTGGTTTGAATCTTATGGGGGCTTATAGTCTAAATTCGTACGTATAATTCATAAAGCCATATTTTATATAAAAGGGAACTTAATTGATATGTAATTGACGGAGTAAAACCTAATTAAAGTTGACTCCATCAGCAAGAGACCTTATAAGAAGGCAATAGGAAGAGAGTAATTGTTAGGAAGAAGAGGTCCCAAAATTGGTCTAATTGCATGTAATGGTTCTTCTTAATGGAATACTTCTTCTCCAATTCTCATTCTCTCTCTCTCTCTCTCTCTCTCTCTCTCTCTCTCTCTCTCTCTCTCTCTCTCTCTCTCTCTCTCTCTCTCTCTCTCTCTGTGATATATTTAGTTCTTGTAGCTTTATCATTGTCCCTATGATTTGTATCATGACAGATATGTATGTTTTCTCTCCTCCTCTCTCGACATTCAAGCCTTCTGAATCTTAGCCCACAGTATCTAGATCAATGGTATTAGAGTAGTTACCACTCTATGGGAACTATGACTTGAAGCATATTTTAGTTTCAAAGTTTTGCATTAATCTTCGAGCTCCTTTTGACACCTTTGGATTCCAATTGCTAAGTCACACACTGTAAGAATCACAATTGGTCCATAGGAATTACAATTTTTTCTAACCTTGAATGTTCATTCATTGCTATAGGAGAATCCTTACATGGATTCACTACATCCATTGGTATGCAACATGGAGGTTCCATGGCCTCTATAGAAAACCATGTTACTCTACAAACCCTTAGCATCCTTTGTGCCCCTCTACACTTGGTGTTCTCGCATTCATTGTTATTGCGAATTTATACAACCATGTTATAGCTTAAAAACAATTTGTATGCAACATCTAGAAGCTTGGGTGACCTCATTTCAACCATTTATGAGCTTTCCCATAGTGGTATGACCACCATAAAAACATAAAAAAGGATGGAACATAATGCAACAATATTCAACAAACTTCAAGCAGGCACCACGATCTCTAAAAATCATTTTAGAGGGTGCACAATAACTCGTTTTAATGGATTTTATGTTAGCTCAAATGGGTTTTTTTATGGATTTGATTTCATTTCCTGATTTGAGAGATACAATTTATTGAAGTCACATATGCTTGTAAAGCAACATGGCTATGTGTACCTCAAATTTTAGAAATGATTTTCTCACTTCACATATAATTACAGAGAAAATATCTGACATCAATGGAAATTTCTCTTCAATGCCTTAAATGGGTTTTTGATGGAATATGATTTCATCACCTATAACAAAATTTATCAACAAAGTTTCAATAAGAAGTCTTGTTAGGTCCCTATAATACTAGTGTATTCCCCTTATTTTTATTATTAGTGTAGCCCCCTATTGTTATTATTGTGTCATGTATCCCCCATGTTGTTATTGTTGTGCCCCATAAAATCCCACTATTGTTATTGTTGTTCCCCTACATTATTATTGTTATGTAGGCTCTGATTATATTGTGACCCCTTAGACTCCTATATATACCAAGGAGGTATTATCATTTGTATCATGCAATAATTGTTCATTTATGTAGTAAATGACATTTCCCCCTCAAAGAGGCTAATTTTTAAGTCGTTGATCTATATTTTCTTCTATTTTATGAGTTGGTTGCATAACATTTGGTATCAGAGATTTGGGTTCTAGGGATTCGCTTCTTCAAATAGGTCATCTTCTTATTTTCGCTATAATTCTTTTCCTACGAGGATTAAGAAGTTGGAATTATAACCATGTGGAGCAGAAATATTGATGAACTTCGTATATGAATTTTAGATCTTGGTTCGTTATATTTTTGGAGATATGCTCCGATGAAGTTAGGATTTTTATAGGCTCCAGAATTCAATCTCAAACAAGCAACGTAGAGAAAGTCGTCATAACTTTCTCTTCGAGCATCAGATTTGAATTTCATAAGAAGTGACTGAAATTCCATAGAATTTTGTTTTTCGTGTATCATTTTCAGGGTTTAAGGTCAAAACAATGACATGTGGCACTCCGTACAAGTTCGCTCTACTGAACTAGTTGATAATCAAGCCATCATGGGAGATTGGGCATAACTCTTTCTTGAAGAATATAATCTCATTTTGACTTGTGGGGTTGGAAAGAATAATGATAAGGCTATCATAGGATGAAATTTCAAACCTTGGAGATCCGAAATTATAGAGATACAACAAATTCAATATCAATCTCCTAAAAAGCAAGAAAAATGTGTGTATTTTTTAAAATTTTGCATAACTTTTGTTTGAAAAAATAGTTTGAAGTGATTCAAAGGGCATATTGAAGCATAGATATCAATATTTGGTTCTAAAATTCCTCCCAAACAAAATAATTATACACCCATTAATCCCTCAGAAATCTCTACTATGACTCATGAAGAGGAAGAATTGCAACATGATATATCAAAATTACAGGACCAAGTGCAACAAATTTTGCTCTCACAAAGAGCAACCAAAGATGAACTAAAAGGGGAAATGGATGGCTTAAAAGGGGACATGGATGGCTTAAAAGGAAACATGGATGGTTTAAAAGAAGAAATAAAAGGTAACATGAATGGTTTAAAAGGATAAATAAAAATAGACATGGAAGGTTTGAAGGAAGGTTTAACAAAATTACTATAAGAAATGCTTCCTAATGGCGAAAAGGTATTCCATGAAACTCATGAGGAGAAAAAATTATATGAAAAAACCTCCAAATGTTTCTTTGGAGTACAGGAGGTGGAATATTTGGGTCATATTGTATCTCATGAGGGTGTTAAGGTAGACCCTAACAAAATTAAATCCATTAAGGAATGGAAAATCTCGACAACCATAAAGCATGTTTGAGGATTTCTCAGGTTGACAGGGTATTATCGCAAGTTTGTTAAGAATTATGGGAGAATAGCAACACCTCTAACAACATTATTGAAAAAAGATGAATTTTCTTGGACTCCAAAAGCAACTAAGGCCTTTGAACAACTTAAAGGGGTAATGTGCCAAGCACCAGTCTTAGCTACACCAAACTTCACAAAAACCTTTATTATGGAATGTGATGCCTCAGGAAATGGAATTGGTGTTGTTTTAATTCAAGAAGGAAGACCCATTGCTTATGAAAGTTGTCCAATCAAAGGAAATTATTTACACAAACCTATTTATGAGAAGGAAATGTTGGCAATACTATATGCACTAAAGAAATGGTGACCTTGCCTAATGGGAATAAACTTCAACGAAAAAAAGATCATGATAGCCTTAAATACTTTTTGGAACAAAGATTATCTTCAAAAGAGCAGCAAAAATGGGTCACAAAGATGTTGGGTTATGACTTTGAAATCATCTATAAAAAAGGGGAAGCAAAATGTTGTTGCAGATGCACTCTCAAGAAAGGATGAGGATGTGGAAGCATCACTTTGTGCCATTTCCATTATCCAACCTGATTGGATAACCAAAGCAAAGGATGAATAGAAGAATGATGAAGAGGTGTGGGCACTCATTCAAAAGTTGCAGCAAGATCCTAGTACATTTGATACATTTAGCTAGAAAAATGATTCATTATGGTACAAAGATCGCTTATATCTTTGTAAGAATTCCAAACTCAAGCAAAAGATTCTTTTAGAATTTCACACCTCCCCCTTAGGAGGGCACTCAAGATTTTAAAAAACTTACCAGAGGGTCAAGAAGGATTTTTTTGGGATGGCCTTAAATCTGATATTCAGAAGTTTGTGGTAGAATGTTTGGTTTTCCAACAAAATAGAGTTGATACAATTAAGACCTTAAGCCATTCCAAGTCAACATTGGGAGGAGGTCTAAATGGATTTTATCACATGTTTACCCAAGTCTAAAGGAAAGAGTGTCATCATGGTGGTAGTTGATAGACTTACCAAGTATGTACACTTTTGTGCATTATCTCATCCTTTTAAAGCTAGTACAATTGCTACTGTATTTATGGAAACAATTCAAAAGCTACATGGAAACCCAAATATTATTTAAGTAATAGAGATCCCATTTTCACTGGAAATTTTTTGATGGAATTATTTTCTTTTCTTGGTACTCAATTAGCTCATAGCTCATCTTATCATCCTCAATCTAATGGGAAAACTGAGATAGTGAAAAAATGTTTGGAAGGATATCTTCGTTGCTTTGTATCTGGTAAACAAACAATATGGGTCAAGTGGTTACCTCTAGCTGAATGGTGGTATAACAATTCCTTCCATACTACAGCAAAAATGACCCCATTTATGACACTTTATGGATATCATCCACCATCCATCACATCATCTTTAAGATAAAATTCTAAGGTTCAAGCAGTGGAAGATCACATCGAGCATCAACAACAATTTCTCCAACTTTTAGAGGATAATCTCACTCTAACACAAAATTGAATGAAACAACAAGCAGATTAGCCTCATATTGAAAAAGGTTTTGATGTAGGCGATTGGGTATTTTTACGGCTACAATCATACAAACAAATGTCACTCAAGCAAGCTAAGAAGGATAATAAATTATCACCCAAGTACTATGGTCCTTACAAGGTGTTGCAAAAGCTTGGTACTATGGCATACAAATTGAAGCTACCTGCATCTTTCCGAGTACACCCATTTTTTCATGTTTCATGCTTAAAGAAGGTTATCGGTGACAAGCTTCTAGTTCAAATAGTGTTGCCAGAACTTGACGAAGAAGGAAAAATCATATTTGAGCCTGAAGTAGTCACGAAAAAAAGAACCCAACAACTATGGAATCAATTAATTTCAAAGTATCTCATTAAGTGGAAGGACTTACCCACTGAAGATTCCCCATGGGAGGATGAGAATTTTATATAGAAGCATCTGAAACCACTCAAGCGTTGAGGACAACACTTTTTTGAAGGAGAGGGACATGTTAGGTCCATATAATACTAGTGTATTCCTCTTATTGTTATTGTTATTTTAGCCCCCTATTGTTATTGTTGTGCCCCATAGAATCCCACTACAGATATTTTTGTGCACTTACATTACTATTGCTATGTAGGCTCTGATTATATTGCGACCCCTTACACTCATGTATATACCAAGGAGGTCTTTTCATTTGTATCATCTAAAAAATTTTCATTTATTTAATGTAAAGGAGGTCTCCCCCTTGAAGAGGCTAATTTTTAAGTCGTTTATCTATCTTTTCTTCTATTTTGTGAGTTGGTTGCATAACAAGTCCATTGCCAGAAAAATTCAAAAAACTAAAAATAAAAACCAAAGTTATGGGTCATTTGTAAATCCATGATTATGGGTAAACCATAAAAAACTCTTCTCCAGGCTTGTCATTTAGAACTTGGTTATGGGTCATCCATAAACCCACAGTTATGGGTTAACCACATAAATCCCTTCTCTTCATTGGTTAATGACATATTGTAATCATGATGGTACATTAAACATAATGGGGTCCCTCTTTTTTCAACATGGGTGAATGATGGGGACCATCATTTTCTAAGGTGGGGGGGGATTGATCCAAATATTAGGGGGCTTATAGTTTATGTTTGTATGTATAAGTCATAAAGTCATTTTTATGTAAAAGGAAACTTGATAGATATGTCGTTGATGGAGTAAAGCCCAATTAAAATTGACTTCATCAACAAGGCACCTTATAAGAAAGAAATAGTAAGAAAGTGAATGTTGGGAAGGAGAGGTCCCAGAGTTGGCATCATTACATGTAATGGTTCTTCTTAAGGACATCCCTCTCTCTCTCTCTCTCTCTCTCTCTCTCTCTCTCTCTCTCTCTCTCTTCTTGTGTTATATTTAGTTGAATTTTTATCAATGTTATTATGATTAGTTTCATGGTGAATTTGTATGTTTTCTCTCCTCCTCTCTCAACATTCAATCCTTTTGGATCTTAGCCCCCAAGATCCAAATCATCCACAATTCTAAGGATCTCCCTAATTTTCTCCAACAAAGTAGATCTGGAACATCGACCTATCAGTGATGTCCTTCATAATATTTCTATTTTTTAACATTAAATTAAATAAAATGTTTGAGAATATTCAAACTTTGCATTGCACATTGAATAGGAGGAATGAACTCATCATCAAATAAATTAGCATTCGCAGACAACCATATTCCCTATGATACAATCAATGGAGAACCTTGAACCTTTTTACAAGATTCCCAACCCAATTTAGGTGGCATTCATCAATTGTATTACCACTCCATATTTTCTATAAAACAAAAATATATTTAAATTCCTTCCAAACTTAAATAGCACAAGAACATGGAAATAGAAAATGAAAGATAGATTCTTCATTTCCCTTACACAAAGAACATTGACCAAGCCAAAAATTGTTTCCTTTTTACAAATTATCCCATGTGAGAACCTTATTAGTTAGTGTTGACCACATGAAAGTGCGACATTTTAACGAAAAAAATATAATTCCAGTTTTTTCTCCACCACCAAACTAGTGCACTGCTCCCTCAAATAATAATTTATGTCCAAGTCTTAAATAATAAGTACCCTCAGTCAAATTCCTTGACCATATCAATTCACCCTCCTCCTCACAAATCCTTGCATGACTAGATCTAAGGTTTTTTACATAACTTTCCCACATCAAAACATCTTCACCTCTAATACCAATTTTCTCAATTGACTTCCATTCCCACCTCTAAATTATAGTGATATTAGAATCATCCACCTAGAAAAGGGGGTAAAATACACTTTCCCTTGAGAATATTAATAAAATTTAATGAAAATCCATAATGCTCACCACAACCAACCCCTAGATCTTCACCAAATCCTATCATATGACCACCCCCTACCTTCCATATCAACCATCCCCTAATTAGCATAAAAGATACAATCATTGCCTTCCATATAGTTGAAACACTATGACAATACTTTGTAAGTACTAATCTCCAATTGAAACAGGTTCAATGTTCTTTTGAATGACAAATTGAAACCACAAACCCTACGAGAAATTAACCTCTAGATACTTTTATTAAAGAGGAATTTCACAAATTGGTGGATGTTCTTTAATCTTTATCCTCCTATAACCTTGGGAAATGCTAGCCTTTTCCATTTGACAAATGGAATGCCTCTTTTTCCATACATCCTAACCATAAAAAATATGCGACTTATTCTCCTTACTTTATCTAGAACCCCTTGTAAAATAAAAGCTAAGTTCATTCAATATACAAGAATAGCTAATCACAAACTTTACCAAAATAATCCTTTTACCTCTAAAAAGCTATTGGTTACACCAAATAGAGAGCCTATTTTCAACCTTAGTAATCAACTAGTCCTAATCTTTTCTATTGTAATAATTTGACTTTAAATAAAAACTTAAATAGTTCAAGACACATTGAAGCTCAATAGTTCATAATATTAATAATCATTCATGTTGTTGCATAGTGCAAATCAACAATCTTGTTGACCTTGAGGGAATCTACCTTTGTTCCATCACAAAACAACAATATATCATCTATAAATGAAAAATATGATAGGTTCATCCGCCTACCAATTCCCATGCCCTTTAAACTAAATGTTAATTTTTCTCTATCAAATCCCTACTTATTTCTTCAATAACAATTAGAAATAGTAAGGTTGATTGAATTCAACAAGATTCTCTCACAAACAATCTCTAGCATCAATGATCTACACAACTTGAATGACCTCTATCATTTATTAAAAAAATCCCAACCCACAAACATTCAACATAATTTTGTCAAAATTTTACCACCGTCCACTATTGTCTCTTGCATGATAATAAGGTCCATCTTGTTCACCTCCACAAGTCGATTTAGGACTAAATTTTTAAGGAATTATCCAAACCTCGATAGCTAAGGGATAAACAAATCATTAGCCACCCCCAATAGAGAGGACATTTGTTTGAGAAACCCTGAAATAGATGATTTCTTGCCCATCAAAACTTTGTTAACAACTCTTTCTTGTGCTAGGGACAAAAACGATTTCCTCCTCCTATCAAATATTTTTACCTCCTTCCCTAAATTTAGTGCTAAGCCTCAATCAATTTATGCTCCTTGAATCCTAGAAGAATCTTTCCAAGCTCTTAAATTATATCTTAGAACACTGCTTAAACCACTATTCTTCCCATGTGGAACATTACTATCCTTAGAAGGAATCATTCTCCAAAAAACATGTACTTATATTAGGACTTACCCTTTCCCTATATTCAATCAAAGATCTAATTGACTTCTATGAGAAATTCCTAGCCCCTAGACCATACGTAGAAGAGTCTTTTCTACTTGAAAATATTGGCATATTGAAACCCCATCTAGCATATAACCCCATATTAATCCCCTTATAAAAAAAAATATGAAAAAAATATGTCAAGACGATAGGAGCTAGGGCATTTTCATACTTACCAAAATCCATGAGTAGGGACTCCAAAACCTTGTTAATAGCAGCATCACACTCCTAAGCCTCTTAATTATTTAGACCACTTGCCTTTTCATCATGAATTAGTTAATGAACCTCCTACCTACCTAAATCAAAATGAGCATGATTTTGAACTTACTTCTCCATCTTATAAATAATCATTGGAACATCAACCTAAGTCATATCCATACTTCCCAAATTATCTAGGGAGGTCTTATTCATCCCTTTATCTTTGTCCATAATAATATATTTTTAGAACCATGCATTCTTATTTAAAAGGAAACACTCAATCCACAAATGTATGTACACATTGATGACATTTTATGCAACAAAACAATATTCCATTACAGTCCAAAGTGCTTGAATCATTTTGAAGGAAAATATTAGTTGCTAAGCCTTCTCTCATATCTAAAATAAACCAAAATCCTAGTAGTAGGCAATTTTCTTGAATCTAAACAACTCTTATCTATTGTAATAAATCTCCTAAGGGTATTTCCAATTTATGTGGAAATGAAAATAGAAATTCAATCAAGAGATTAGGTAACTTCACCTATAGTAGCATGTTATCTACCCTATTGAACCTATAATCAAAAGAACAAGACATTTTCTTAAAGGAAAGAAGAGTGGAATCCTAATTTTAGTGAGAAGACAATGATTTTTCCACGTCTTTGTAAAATGGAATAAGAATGCCATCCAACCTGTTATGTGGAATTTTGCATCTACGGATAAATACAATTTCCCTAGGTGGGTAGCTACACCTAGAAAAACAGAATTAAAGCGTTTAACATTTTCTTATAGAAGATAAATAAGACAAGGGACCTACTTGTTATCTTTCGCTTTCCCTTTGTCTCCTTTGAATAGCTCCCGTCGCTCCTTCTCGAACTGAATCCACTCGACAAGTACCTGCAATCATAAACAAAGTAAAAAAACCAATCAAAGAAAGAGATCTATATACTATAAGCAAATGGAATCAAAATCATTTACACATATAATCATCATACATAAAGACAAGAATATGGGAAAAGGTGTTATCTTTCGCTTTCCCTTTGTCTCCTTTGAATAGCTCTCGTCGCTCCTTCTCGAACTGAATCCACTCGACAAGTACCTGCAATCATAAACAGAGTAAAAAAACCAATCAAAGAAAGAGATCTATCTACTATAAGCAAATGGAATCGAAATCATTTACACATATAATCATCATACATAAAGACAAGAATATGGGAAAAGGTGTAAACAACTTTATTAAGTAGAAGGAAGAGTTACAACCAAGAAGTCTGATCCCATGTCACTCATCCAGCTTGAGTTCCATCCTTCATCACACCATAAGCACAACACTTTGGCAGCATAATAATACTTGCTTACAATCTCAAACCTCTCCCCAACAATATCTCCTTACAAATTCCCAAAGTCCAGCTTCTGATCACTTAGATGAGTGCTCAATTTATAGGAAAATGGAGGTGCTTTGGTCATAAATGAGGGTATTGAATGGCCTTCCAAACTTAGAATTAGTTTCCATGGAGGAAGGGATGAGAGGATAGGAGGTTACTTAACTCATTCCCTATCCAATTTTGAGCTCATAGGAGATGATAAGTGTGGGAATCTTCTAGAATGCTCCAGAAGATAAGAATATTCCCAGAACCCTATGAAGAATTCACTCAATCTCACCCAACACAGGTCAAAGTGGGCCTAAGTGCACTGAAATGCACCCTTACATGGGCCTACCTGCACTGAAGCGCATTTACCCCTGACCAAGGCTGCGCTGGTCCCTCAAGGAGGCATTTCTGGAGGGCTTCAGGCCAGGAAACTTTTAGGGAAGGAGGCATTCAAAGTGATGACTTGTCTAGGGCATGTAGCAACTGGATTAGGGTTTGATGAGCCCTAATAATACTGATCTGAATGTTGGGAGTGATGTGCCCAAATGGATCTGTAACACAACCTCTTGAGAGGAAATAAAACATCAACACCTAACCTAATATGGACTCTCATTCAACTTTCATCTAGGCCAATTTTTTTTTCTCGCAAGACCGCCTCCCATGAATTCTCCTAACAAGCATCTATGTTTTCATGCTTACAATGCCATTCATCGTAATGTCCTCAAAAAATATAAGCTTTATAGCACTACCCTTTTGTTTAATGCATTTATTTCTCCCATTTTGAACAAAATACTTGCATGCTTATATTTGAAACTTATTAACCACACCTCCCTCAAAACTATCCCCCACCAAACCCTTTACTATCCCCTTTATAACTTCCTCCTCTTCATTATTCCTACAACCTTCTTCCATTGGTTGCTTCCTCAATATAAGAGTGTCATAAAATAAACCCTCATCATCCATATTCACATTGATATTATTGGCATTCCCATTAACCAAACCATATACTAGCTCCCCAAGAGCCACTGATGAATTTTTAGTTGAATTGTCCTTAATATTTGAATCCAAAAGGAAAGAGCTAATGAATTGACCACAATCCAAATTCCAAATGGTAGTGCAGTGGCTTGGCTCATAGCCTATATCCCCTTGTGCAAAAAACTAGTCACTCTCAAAGGCATTAAATCACAACCAAATGAAATTTAGCTATCTCTTACCAAACCCTTCTCCTACATAAACAAAGGATATACCTACTCATCTTGATCTTCTTGATGCAACTCTCAAGGTGGGATAAAATGCCTACTAAGTCCACATTGAGGAAAACCTATTTTTTTCTTGCAAAGTTAAATTTGGTTCAAGATCTATTATATCTTTGAGCCCTCCCGACAAGGTTGAGCCAAAAGAAAGTACTCCACCTTAGCTTTTGATTGACACTTTCTAATAAAGCAGTTACACAAAACTAACTATTAGTATGAATCATCAAAACTACCCAATATTTTTGATGGAGAGAAATGGACCTTGATTTTTGTGTAACATTGCTCCCTAGTGAAGAAGCAAGGCTAATATCCCTATCCACTAACTTAGAGCATAGCCCTCATGCTTTTAGAGAAATAAAATTATCACTTTCCACTATTTTTTTTGAGAAATCTATAGAATCCTCGTATTTGTCCATCAACCATCATCACTAATTCCAATTTAGGGCCATGTAACCCTAAGTCTAATTTGTAAAACCCCTAAATCTCAACTTAAACATCTTCCTTTCAATGGGGATATAGATATATGTATTTATTTAACAATGAGTAGCATAGTTTCTAAAGGGATAATGAAATTAGAGAGAATGTTTGTAAGGGAGGATCACATTATTAACACTAGATTGAGTTTGACAAATCTTAGTTGGAGTAATTATATGCATGTTAGAGATATGATTTATCTTGTGCTTTTTAATGAGTTTTGGAGAGTACATTATAGTAGTAATTCAATTCAATATATTACACTTATTATGGCACTTATTCATTCTATATGTGCATATTTACATTTGAGCTCAAGGCATAAAGACAATAATAATTAGTAACTAGATATCCATCACAAATATGAATCTAAAAAGGTTTTTAACTTGACATTGTAATAATACATACAATGCTAGATGTGACACTATTAGGATAACCATGATGTTGATATGACATTATTAATAAACCCATAACATTGATGATGCAAATGCAACACATATTTTTTTGTGCATTGCTTTAAATGATGTACTGTGCAAACACAATGCTATTTAGATACATGACATAAAACTAGTCATTTATGAGACATAAATTTATATGCATTGGAAACAATGAATCAAAATATGACACAAAAGGATTTTAAGTGACACAAAATGACCTTTAGCGATGTGAATGTGATTGCAAAGTGGAAATGTGATGCTAACATGACACAAAAGCAAAAAATGTGATGCAAAGATGGCACAATAATGAAAGCGAGATATAATAATGACAAAAAATTGGAAAGTACAACACAAATAAGATGCAAAAGTGAAAAGTGTGATGCAAATGTGACACAATTATGAAAAATGCAACACAAGCACAAAATTGAAAATTGTGGCACAACTACAACACAATGTATGTTACATTGTGTCAACGTGTTAGATGCAAATTAAGAGAAAAAATAATCTTAATGCAACATAATTTTTGACCCCCAATTATGTCTCTCAGTTCACATCATGAAATCTAGAAAGAAGAAAAAAATATCATTGGTAGAGTACAATAATCATGACATTATAAATTTATGTTATAATTGCAATATAAAACCATCATTCAACACATTCACACCCTTAAACAATGAATCTCTAAGAATTCCATGCAATCTGTTACGCACCACTTGTGGGTAGTGTATATAGGATAAATTTTTCTCCTACATGGTCCTCAGTTGGCAACCAACAACCCCTTGTAGCAACCAGATAGCTCATTGTGCCATTGTCTCCGCCACCTGAGCCAGCCATGTGGTCCCTCGACCACTTGTCATGATCGTATGTTTGAAGGTGGGCCTCTCGACCCTAAAGGTATGGCTTTTCATTGGTATAGTTGAGTAATTTTCCTTACTTGTCATGGGCACTTTTGAACATGGATTGGTGGGGGGATTTGGCAGAAAGAGTGGGTTAGGTTTGTATTATTGTCTCCATTGCCTGATTTCATGGTTACCCTTGTATCCTAGTCCTGTGGGATCTCTTTTATTGGCCATTAGCTTTAGGGTTGGCACTACATGGGAAATCCCGATTTTGGTTGTGTGGTCTTACTTCCCGATACCACCTACATCACTCCCCTTCCACTCATTTTAGCCCCATTCATCTCTTTTCCCATCCGAGCCCACATAGGGTTAGCCTCCCCCTCCGCTTGTCCACACCTTGGGTCAGGCCTAAAATGAAGCCCCAGAGGTTGATGCAACTAAAAAGAAAAGAAAAAGCATAATTTGGCCACTCTCAACAGGAAATGTACCACAAGATGCAAAAGATGGTCAAGACATACAAATTTAATGCGTGGGCAAAAGCCAAACATGAGCTTTACCCCTTATCCATGGCCATAACCCTGGTTCCTATGGGCCCTAGATGTGCCCCTTGCATCATTAAGGAACCCATGATTGTCCTAACCCCTAGTGGGTGATGAACTGCCCCACCTTAAGGGGGTATCCACTGCTATATACTACACATCATGCTATCATCACTTGGAGCCCCAAGTAATTATGAAGAAAAATCAATCAAAGACAAAAGACATATGAAGAAGGGTGGAAAAACAAAGGTCGGGATAACTCACGTACCACGATTTGCTCCCTCCTATACTCACATACCCAAGTGTGGGCTTCCCCTATTATAGCTACCCTTGTACCATGACATGTGGTCTGGATGATTTCCCTAATCTCCACTCCATTCCATTATTATGTCATTTTCCACCTACCACTTTAGGGATGTACCATGGACAAGTCACCCCCTTTAAAGGTTGAAACCACCTAAATGGGGTCCTTGATTAACCCCCCTATTGAGCTTGGAGACACTTATACATGCCAAAGCCCACTATGGAAGGGCATGCAACCATGAAGTACCCCATTGATCCCATGACTTGTAAGTTCTTTTACTTGATTATTCTAATGATTTGTTGTATTGGAGGACAAGGGGATGCATTAGATCTTATGCAAGATTGCAGGTTGATTTCCATTTGGGGCTTGGTCTCCCTATACAGGGTCCTAGCCCTCTAGAGGGCCACATTGGCACTTGTAGGGTGAGTGTTGAGAGCCATGGGCCTCCACCATAGCAAAGAACACTTCATGGATCCCCAACATTGTTCATTAATTGCCCATGTTCCACCTTCAAATGAGGATGATGTACCTGGTCCACCATGCTCAGTCGGCTCCACTCATGCACCACAAACTTGGCAGATGTTCTTGGGTACATAGGATATATCCCACTGTAGAGGGAGGGCTTATGTCATCATCCTAGCCCTTACAGTTGGTCTGCAAGCATTTTCGATCCACTTGGAGACCCATGAGGATGTCCTTGTGCCCCCACACCCACTTGGGGAGCACCACAAATTCTTGCTTGGAAAATAAGAGGCCAACCTCTTGTCCACTATGTTTAGAGTTAAATTCTACATCATGACACCCCTTGGACTTCATTGGGCCTCCTAAAAGGCCCAACAAGTGACTATATTGATCATTCTGCCCTCTTGAGAGGCTTATTCTTATGTTATTGAGCTATTTTGGTGAGTTTGTCACCAAAAAGTATTGTTATTATGCATATTATTTTATTCTTGGGGCATTATTAGTCTAAATTAGGCTATTTGAATCACTTAGATGATTGAAGAGAGACATTCTCTCTCATTCACCTCACTTGGATTAGATTATTAGCTCTTGTGAGATTTTTGCTATCCCTTTTGGAGGACGAGTTTGGATGATATGGATGAATTTTGATGTTTGGATATCTCTCTATTGTCTTGGAGCTTCATTATTGGCATAACTTGATGATTGGATATACTCTTTTGTACATGTAAGTGTTATTGTCATGCTTATTCTTGTTATTTACCTTTTTCACATGAATGTTGCTGGGATTTTTGCTATACAAGTCTGAAATTTATTGCTTTTCTATACGAATTGGTGGAAATTGTGATCTTTTATAGCGTTGCATCATGTCCTGGGCCATGTAAGAATAGGTGAATGTTCCTCAAGATAATTTGTGTTAAATACATCTCGATAAGTCGTCAATTATTGCAAGTCGAAGTATAAAGTCCTTGAAGCAATTGCTTCTCATGCCTTAATGCCATGCAAAGTTGTTTGAAGGCTTCCTTGATTGGTTGAAATTTTTCTGAACAATAAATTCTCCTTGAATCCATCTATTCCAAAGGACAAGGCACTAATCCTCCATAGATGATCACTTTCAGAGCTTATTTTTCTCACCTTCCCCTCTCTTTTCTAGGACTAACTTCCATAGGTCACCTAGAGCATCACTTTCTCATGATTTAGCCATCAAAATAATTCGATCTCTTGCCCACAACTGCATTGGTGTGTCCTCTAGAGGCCTTCTAGATTTCACGAAATTCCGATGGTGGGATCTTGAGATATTTCAAGCCCTAGCTCGAAGATCGATTCTTGCCCTTCGTTTCCCATTAGCTAGCAACCTCATTAGGATCATAGAATTAAATCATCAAAAGAAGATTCTTTCTTTGATCCTCTTCCCTTCCCTCATTAGTTCAAGTACATCCTTGGTTGATCAACTCCATATCCTTGACCTAATTTTGGGTCCGCTTGGCCCTTTGTGGTCCTGCAACTTGTTGACTCCAATTCCATTAAGATCACTTAAAAGGCAAACATTCATAGGGCCCTTTGAGTCTAGGGGCTTCCTTGATAAAATATATTCTCAAACCCTAACCTCAAAGACCCTCTTTGCCCTTCCTAGAGAGCATATCACTTTGCTTCCCGAGCAAGCGAACCATACAATTGAGTCTCTCTTGTGAATAGGCCTTAGGAAATATTCCTTATCCTCTCATAGACCTACTTATCTAGTGATTCCCCTTTATATTGGGTCTCCTCCCATAGGTGAAAGTATGTAAAGAGTAGGGGGCCTTAGTTGAGGTGACAGTGGGTTATTGCTCTATTGTTGCCCTTGACCTAGTAGTTTCCCTTTAGGATCCCCTCCTAGGACCCCTGCTAGTTTGAGTGGTAACACAACCTAAATTATGAAGTATCATATATCTTTATGGACAGTAATAATTCTTCTGATACCTAAACCAACTTTGATCTTTATATCTAAATGGTTTTTTTCTTCCTTTTACATTCTTCATTTCGTTTTTTTTGTTTGTTTGTCAAGTTGTTTGAGATGATAACTACATACTTGACCTTTGACTTGAGAAACCGCGATCCAAGAGCATCTGAACCATCAAAATCACTCAAGGATCACAACTGGCCTAAGCCACACCAACATTTAACACCACTGAATTTTTGCCTATAAAATTTCCTACCGGTAACCTCCACATTACACCCTATCACTATCTATTCTACCCATCACTATCTATTCTACCTAAACATTTTATTCATTTCATATAAAAATTAACAATTCAAGCATTTTCATTTTATATTAAAAATAATAATTTAATCAAAGTTTTTCGTATCCTTAACTGTTTTACACAACCAAAATCTGATTCTAAAGTTTCATTCAACCCACTTATGAGGTTCCATATTCCTTTTAAGGCTGTCATAATGCTGGCCAATAGGTTTCTAAAATCACCGCGCTATAAATATTGATTGAAGGCCTCATCAAGCAGCTCTGTATCCAGGCTCATTAACGACCATTAACGACCGGTATCGTCACAGGCAATTACATGAAGCTCCAGACCATGAGTGATCATTACGGGCTACTTTGGAAGTCTCTGAAACCATTATTCAACACAATCACGCCCTTTCAGAGAATTAATTCAATGACAGTGTCATCGAAGCCAAATTATGATGTCTCATATTATCATTTAAGAAGTCGCCATAACTCCCGTGATTCCTGAAGAAGCTTCGGCCTTCATATGTCAGTGAACGGTCTTCATTTATTGAATGGCTTCTTCGGTTATATCTGCAGCTCTTTTCGAAAATACCGCATGCAGAGCCTTCAAGGCTCTTCGACGAGTTATTCGGAAAATGGAGTACCATAAGATTGTCAGGCCTTGAAGACATCATCCGTGGCCTCCAACGCGGTTACTGCAAAAAGATCGCTGTGAAGGAAACTCATAGGGTTGTTCACACCGATGAATGCGCTCTGAACTTTTTTCATTAAATTTTGTGTATGGAAGGGCATTATTTAATCTCACCTATGCCCTTATCATTTTAGTTTTTTAATCTTATCCTGATCGTATGCAAGGCAGAGGATTATTGAAATAATTGTGCTCTGATTTGTAAAATGTTTTGTATAGAATGAGGATTTATTTCTTCTGTAAGTGTGTCAAGAAACGTGCATCCAAGAAAATGCGATTCTATTCAAATAGCAGACTTGTGCCAACTTTCCCCAAACTTGCCTTGGACATCAGCCCTTTCAAAATTCATGCCATTCGAATCGAAAATTATTACGAACATCTCCCGGATTTGCACCTAGCATCATCCCTTTGAAGCTCATTCCATTTTGGTGAAATCGGATTTGCATATGGCGTCATTTCTTTGAAACTGAAACTCATTCTATTTAAAAAGCAGACGCTTGACAAAACTACGAGAGCCTTGCACACTCTCATTCAATACAAGCGCTTGAAAATTTACGCCAGTTGAGAGTATACTTATGCCAAAATCACTCCAGGCTTGCACTGGACATTTTTATTTGAAACTCACGACATTCAAAGACCAAACTTCCACCGAAATTGCCCTGATCTAGGCTCTCAAACATCTGATTCTTCATTAGGCTTGGAGAGGTTTGTACAGGAGGAGGTTAGACCGTACGAGAATCAGGTTCGACTTAGAATCATCAAATTTTCTCTCTTACTGCTATAGCCCTTCCTTCGTTCGGATCGTTTTTGTCATTTTTCGCATTTGCTTCCCCAAGGTTTTTAATTTTTCTGTCATTTTTACATTTGTCTTTTCGAGCTTCATAGCTTAAGGCTTCTGATCTCTTTAAAACTGTAATTTTTTTTGCCTAAAATGTCGATTTTCAGTCGAAAATCAGTTTTGCCAACACCAAAACTTATGGGTTCCTTAGAAGGTCCTAAAAGTGGAGTTTGCACAGGATCTAAAGTGATCACTGCTCGTTTACCCCGTGTTATTTTAAGTTTTCTCATGGTTAGTTAAACATGCCGTGTAGTGAGTGTAGTAGTAACGGTGGTCTTTTGAGTTCTTAGGTTGTTTGCATTTTATTAAAGGTTTCTGCAATATCCAAAGATTTATCTGTTCACTTTGGGGTCGGGAATCTTGATATCCTAATTGTAGTGGCTTGAATCAACTTAAATATTTCATCTGTTGAATTAAGATGGTGGACTCTTTCTCGTTGTGTCAGTTTGGGGAGGAGCTTCCGTGCCCGAGTTCAGTTTGGACACTGGTTGCTTCAAAGTTTGCTATATTAGAACAAATAAGTGGATAAGTGTTGCAAACTAGGAAATGCAACAAATCAAGGACTAGAGATTCAAGACTAAACAACTTTTTTCTATGTTCACAAATATATCCACAAGTAGAGTAGTGCAGTCCTACTATAAGACTCCATCCTATACAGTGACTAACTGCCTTATTTTCACTCTTTAACGTACAGGTAAATGACTCTTAACAGGACATATACCTGAGCTGTCTACACTCTAAAACAAAATCCCTACATATATCTATTACATTCAGTTGTATTTGATTGTTACACTCCAACATCTCCTCTTAACATGACAATCTAAACTAACTGGCAAGATAAACACTATTTGAAATCTTCATCTTACCCAGCTTTACCCTTTTAAACGTTTCAAAATCATGCAGGTATCAAGCTCCGTCAAGCTGTCTTGTCTTCCTTCTAAAGGTATGATTCCTGGATTTTGGAATTTCATATTCCTGAACTCAGAAATTCCAAATATCCTGTATCATTGGATAACTATCTTGCTATTGGGTTTAGCCCATGTGGTTGTGGGATGGAGTGTTATCCTGCCCATCCAATTTCTATTTTTGTAAGTGGCATGTTGAGCTCATAAAGAGCAAGTATGTTATTGTAATGGCTTCAAACACTGTTGTTGACCCGGCCTTGTGCTCTGAAGGATCTAAGCTTTACCTTGGGTGCCATCCTAGGAATGAAGGGAAGTGCCTAAGGTTTTCCCTGGGATATATTACCTGAAAAAAAAATTACAAAAAACCAATCCATATTGAGTTGATTCCTCAGATTCTCTTTCTATCCTTAGTGATTTACCCACTTCAGTTGAGAAATCAACTTTTTTGTCCTCCAGTTTTGTAAATAAACATGTCAACCATGTAATGTCCCTGAGAAATTAATTGCCCAAAAGATGAAATAGCCTATCGATCCCAAAATCCCAAAATACCCAATGTTTGGGCAGCAGAGGGCAAGTTTTGGAGCAGCTGGGTAAAGAAATCCAAAGTTGGGGTTTTGAGTGAACTTGATTCAATCAATTAAGGAGAAAAATGCCCTCAAAGAAATCTATAAATACAAGAGGGCTAGATTCATTTGGAGCATCATTGGATTGGATCAATTATCTCTGTTTTCTTTGAGCTTGAGGCTCCAAGGGTTTTAAGACCAATTTTCTCCTATCAATTTCGATAGTGAAAGATTCCACCCTAGTTGATAAACTTATTTTCTTTTTATTTTCCTATTTTCTACTTGTTGTGGCACAGGATTATTGGAGGAAGCTTTGGTCTGAGTCAAACGAAATTTTTTCTGAGGCAGCATCTGAAGCAAGAGAAGTTGGATCCTTTGAAGGCCAACACTAGCAGGATATTGGGACAAACCTATTCTGAGGACCTACGAGCTGTTCTGGGCAAAAGAGACTTCGTTTATGAGGCGGACGAGTGACCCCAGGCTAATCAAAGGTCTGATTCAGTGAAGTGGAGGGGTTTGTGAATTTATTGTTGGAAATAATACTGAGAGGGGTGGGGGGGTGAATCCTTATTTGCAAATCAATTTAACTTTTTCATTTCCATACTTAGATTCATATACGCTACTTCAGTTAAGGGAACCCGCGTGTACATGCAACTGTGTTTAATGCAACTAGCATATATCCAGTAAACTTATGATTCAGTTAATCCATTATATGTTGATCTTTAATCAGTGCATCAGAACTTCATTAACCATATAAACAGTAAATAGGTGCAGTAAAACATAACAGATCATCACACACACATGAACACCATGATGTAAGGTGGAAAGCCAATGCGGGACAAAAACCACCTGCTGTCGTCTTCCTTTAATATAAGAAAAACTTGTTTACAATCTTGTATTGGCTCAGACTCATACCAGTACGCAGGCACCCACCTGCAGAAGGCTACAACCTTCTCTCGTTCTCTAGCTACTACTAGAAGGGAGCTACAACTCCCTGGCTCTTGTACTAGCTGATATGTTTACTAGTACGTAGGTGCCAACCTACTGAAGGCTCCAACATTCACTCGTTTTCCAACTGCTACTGGAAAGGAGCTCCAACCCCCTGGTTCTTGTACTGGCCGATATGTTTACCAGTACGTAGGCGCCGGCCTACAGAAGGCTAGGACCTTCTCTCTTCCTCCAAGGACCACGCTTCATAAATTTTCATACTGGATACTCCTAAAGCACAACACCATAATATGAAGGCCACGTTTCATCCAATTTTCATACTGGACCCATCAACAACATTGAAGCACAAAATTAATCACCACTACAATACACCCAACAAGTACACCTGCATCATCAATTTCTGAATCACCCAACACTGAAACATTGAAACCCTGTCAACAAAACACAGTCACCAGAACACAGAGCAGACCACAGAATTGTGCAACAACAACCAGATCCAACTGCAACTTCAAATATCATACTTCATACTGTATACGCTACTCTGATGAGCCAAACCAACATGTATACGCGCTTTTACCAAAGTGAACCCGCGTACAGATCTGCAAATATTTACTCATAACTTTGTAGCTATTCCAGATATTAGTCATACCCAGATTATAATATTTATACAATAAAACATGCGTCAATAATTCAGATCTAGTCTATCCATGATCAAACCACATAATGATAATATATTCCAAGCCTTATGATCTCGATCCATCATCCATCATCAATCGCATAGGTGCATCCTTGGTTCAGATCAAGCAAAGCATCACAAACCCATAACCAGCATACTAGATCTCACACTTCATCAAATATTCAATCCTTGCACACTTTCGCTTTGGCCTAATGATCTCCTTCTCTTTATATAGGTTTAAGCCTCTCTCAATACCATGGTCCAAAACCGCATAGGACCAATACCTTGGACCCAATACCTGGGGTCAATACTTCGGACCAAATACCATGGACCAATACCACTTAGGACCAAAAATACCATGGACCAATACCACTTAGGACCAAAAATACCATGGACCAAAACTTAGTTTTCCAACATGTACACGCTTTCCCTTCTGTGAAAGTGCCGTATACGCGACTTGGTCTATGGTGAACCCGCGTGTATATGCCCCTTTGTCACAGTGAACCTGTGTATAGCTCTCTGATCATTAATTCTTTGCTATTTACTTGCTGTACTATAATCTTGTCATCTGAGTGAGTTGCCATGAAGGACAACATCTGTATCATGCCTCTATCATAATGGCAACATTTATCACACTCAGTATGCAGTCCGAAGTCTGAATAAGTTTTGAGAAGTTCTGTGACAAAGGTTCGGATGGTGCCTTGAGCAAATCTGAAGTCCGAATTAGCGTCCTGAGTTAACTTGATGGATTTCTGTGGCAGGTCCGAGACCTTGAAGCAAACACAAAGCATTATTCAAGTCTATTGAGTGGACTAAGGCATAGACAGGCCTGAGACCCCGAAGAAAATGCGTGTCCTGTAGCAGAGCAGGATTCAAAACCGAGGCAAGAATAGAGTACGCACCACAGGGAAATACACGGATCCTGAGCAGACCAGATTTTGTGTAGGGTTTAGAAATTGGTAGCATCCGGAAACTCTGTTTAGGGTATTATTTTCAATTGTCAAATTTTGGGTTGTCTGTCACCATTGAACACGAACTATATTGTGTATGGATCTCTAATATCGTGCCAGAATATTGTATGGTTTTGAGTCTTGACAAACAATATACTGTACTGTTGGATCTGTTGCAATTGTTGATTGGAGTTGACTTTATTGAATGCTACATTGCTCTGTTCAGATCATTGTACCACCGAGATGCTGATACGGTATATTAAAGAATCCATTATTTGTATTGAATTAACTCTTGTTTTGAAAAAGAAATTCTGAGGAAACTCTAGTGCCTATGACACCCTAGGGTAAAATTCACCCTAGATCACTACAAACAAGGTAGAGAAATCATACTATTTTGTCCTCCAATTTTGTAAATAAGCATGTCAAAAATAAACTATGTCTGAAATTAAAATATCACCCAGTATATTCATAAGTTCCTGAATTTTTTCACTCAAAAGTTGTTTCACACAAACAGGAATGTGGGCTACTCCCTACTTCCCTAACCGATTCGTCTCTCCAAATGGTGGTTGGCTGAGGCGGCTGTATTCCTGGAGGGCAGATGCAAGTACCTTGTCAGCTCTTCCGTTCACCGTGCATGATCAATATCTCCATCACTTGTTGGTTCTACACTGGATGTTGTGAATCACCTAGCAATTGCAACAAAGTCCACAATTTTTGAAGAGTGCACTTTACACTCTAGCTCAAAACAGAAAACAGACTTTGTAGCTTTCCATGCAACTAGCTTCTTTATTGTCTTTAAATCCTTCTCAACAGAAACTCACAATTTGCTACACTTTGGCTTCACTTACCCAAGAAAACCACACTTATGCAAACTACACAGATTTATTTGCACACAAAAAATAACAACAACAATGCATACTTATTTCTGCAAACTTAAGAGTAGAAATCAACGCACTCCTACGCTATTATGAACTCTCTAATCTATTCCTACTCTAATGAGGATTGCATTTCT
The DNA here is from genome assembly GCA_031772625.1 of Pinus tabuliformis. Lineage (NCBI taxonomy): Eukaryota > Viridiplantae > Streptophyta > Pinopsida > Pinales > Pinaceae > Pinus > Pinus tabuliformis. Next base: position 431,311,568 of record CM062808.1, on the reverse strand, counting down.
GACAGATCCATGATCCATGCTCCTCTCTGAAGGGAGTTAGGCCTGACCAAGTTTTGATACTAGGTTGTTAACTGACAAATGCAGCAAACAACAGACTAGAAATTCAACATAACAACATTGTGTTTCAGAAAGTCGGATTAATCACAAATACAACAACATTGTACTTCACAAATACATCCATTTGTATACTAGTAAAGTCCTGCTGAAAGATTCCATCTTCTATAGTAACCAACTACCATATTTTTACTTTCAAACCCAGGACTACACCAGTCTTAACAAAGAGTTGTCTACACTCTAGAACAGAATCCCTACGTAATAGCTATTACATTTATTTGCATTGGAGCATAACACTCCAACGAAAGGTGATAGTATTAGTAGTTGGGAGCCGAAAACTTCCTACTCAAATGTTAAGCTGGGGGAGAGGAATCAAATGGGAAGCTTAAGGAAGTTAACGACAACCAGTTTATTCTAATTTGGAAACTTGTGGAAGTTGGAGCCAAGGTTGGAATTGTACACGACAGTAATAACATAAACCATGGCATCAATTGTAACAACAACTACTACAATAACAGCAGTTTTAAGAAGCAGTTCAAGACATTGTCATCGTTGGAAATGCTTCCTAGAAATGTGTTAAATTGGCAACTAGGGCCAAACTCCATGTGGATCAGCTTATTTATGACAGCTGATATTTTTATTGGATCCCTCTCGTCGAGAGGTGTAGGATTGATCCAAAGATCATCCGATTCCGATAAGTATTTATGGAGATATGAATTTATTTTGTTTATATAATTATTACCAAGCCGACCAGCAAACTTGAGTAGGCTCAGAAGCCCAATAGACGTGTCTATTCATCATCTTCGTTCTAGTATAAATTGGTGAGGATTTGAAGTCATTTTAACACACATTCTTGGTGTGTTCTCCTCCTCTCCACGTCTTGGGTTTTTGGAGAAGGAGGGACACCTAAAATATACAGTAGCTGATGCCCTAGCCACAGTTCAGTTGTGCCCTAGCCGCAGTGCAGATGATGCCCTAGCCGCAGGCTTATAAGAAGATCTAAATGCAGATAAGAGGAGACTTATGTGCAGCATGAATAAGCCCCTATACGCTGTCTCAAGAGGCTCCATCCGCAGATGAGAGGAGGGCTAATATAGGCCCTAAATGAAGGTTTGAATCCATTGTCTATTGACCCTATATGCAGCAAGAAAGAGACTCCTTATCTACAGTCATAATCTGCCTTAGCCGCAGTCAAAGAAGGAGGTTCCAGCCACAGCAAATGGAGGTCTTAAGCAGCTGTATAGTAGTGCCCTTAGCCGCAGTAAGGGGAGCCCTTATACGCAGCCCAAAGAGACCCAGTTGCTGTCACCTAAGCCGCTGACATAATGCTACATTGCTGTAGGTAACAGCATGGCCTATTTCAGGATTGTTTGGGCATAATCAAGCTGTTCTTGATCTCGGTGTGCTGAGCAAAAGAATCCGCAAAAAGGAGGAGCTAGGGACAGTAGTTTAAGGAGCTGTTTGGATCACTGTTTGAAGGGACTAAAGTTACAGTCCACTGATGGGCTAGGCCGCAGGCCATAGCCAGCAGTTGGAAGCCTTTATTTAGTAGCTGCGTTCAGAAGGTAAGCAGCCCTATAAGGCAGCGTATCATTGGAGGATTGTATGAAAGCTAGCTGCAGTAATCAGGTGAACTGTGGGGCATGGTTAAGGTGTTGTGGCTCTCAGAGGGTGCCCTAACAAATGACCAGGTCTGCCATGCACCAGTCCTTATGAAAGGTACCAGATTTGCAGCCTTGACATGATCAGTGAATCGGCAAAGGAAGGAGAGTCTTATGGAAGGAAAACTTCAGTAATATGGGTAACTGACTGAGCTGTTCATCTGCTACATATCTTCAGTCCTTGGGATCAGATCTGCAACCTCATTGTGTCATCGTCAAGGTGAAGATCTCTGATGTCTGATCTCCTATTTGGCAAGTCAAGTATTGACTTAAAATCATTGTACTCTATCTCTCTCTCTCTGCTGAACTTTGAAGATAAAAGAAGATTTGATCAAAGGGTTTCCCCACACATTGTGGGGTTTGTCCCTGGCTTGCGCCATATCTTGTGTCCTCTTGTCTTGGCTTGTCTTCTGCGTTTTATATTTATGTTCTATCTGCAGTTTATCATAATGCTGATGTGATTGCCAATTGTGAAAATTCAAATAAATTGCTCTAGCATAGAACATACCAAAAATTAACAAAATGAGATTCTCAATGGCTACATCTTTGTATGCAACATTGACACTATGAAAGAACTCAAGTAACAGCAGCTTGGTGAACCTCACCTGTCGTTCTTGTCACAGTTTTATTTCCATTTCTTTGCAATACAATAAACCTATTTGTTTTTTAGTTTGTAAATGGTTTTTTTTGTTAACAAAGAGCACTCCGTCTTTGGATTAGATGCCATTTTCTGTCAAATTCATTTAAAATTTGTACTTTCCCTCATCTATTGAGATACACTGCATCCTTGTGTTATCAAGGTCACCAAAACTTTCACTCTACTTTGAATGGTGTAGTTAACTCTGTTGGCTGCATGAACATAAGGTAGCATTTCTTGGGGAGACTTTGAACCTTTGTCTGAGCATTGAAAGTGGTTCGATTCACCACTTGATCACATCCTACTTCATACTTCACAATGCCATAAAGCCATTTATATCATGAGGTTAGGTTGGAATTTTCTTCTTGACTTGCAAACAAACTATAAATATTCCCACTTAGTGAGGTTGGCTATAGCCTATGAGATAACTGAGCCATGATAGTTAAGTTAGAACTTTTCCAGCGTAGACTGCAGTGATAATACAATTTGTTTGAGACCCCCTTACAATGTAGAAAGCCAAATAATATTCAATTTCCAACCATGCAGGGATCTTCGTAGGAGGCAGAAAACTTTTCATTAGGGTGCTAGGAAACAAGGTTTTCCTTAGCTTTTTTTCTTTTGGCAGAAATTTCATTAGCATTGTCCGAGATAAATATGTATTTTTTACATGTTTTCCAATCTTTCTTGTGGATTGGATTTTCTGAAATCCCTCGAGTCATGTTTCCTCATTTTGTCACTGCTGTAAACTTTCGGTGGATTGTTTTGTTTGCTAATAATGTTCAATTTGTTTTAAATAGAGGCAACAAATATTTTGGGTAAAATATGAGAAAATGTGATTTGCAGAGCTACAACTTTTCATTTAGCTGGAGAGTCTATTTAGAGGTTAGTAGGTATTTCGTGTTTGTCGTTGAATTTTTGTAATCTTTTTTCCGGCAATTTTGTGATTGATATAGTTTACTCAAATTAGTAATTGTTTTATGCATTTTTTTAATATTTTTTAAGATTTGGGTGGTATGGATTTTCACATTTATTATTTTGTTATTTTGGTCAGTGCCTATGATATTATTTAGAATAATTGCCGGGTGAAGAATTTTTAATTTGGCCAAAATGAAGTCCAATATCTATTTTAAGTGGGATTTTGACAATTGTTGCTAGGTTCTCTGAGTCATCTTCTCATGTGCTATGTTGATCTCCTTTCCGTGGTAGAGCCATGTTTATATTAAAAGAATAGTAATATCTTAATGGCACAGTCTCTCAAAGCAATGTTGTTGTATTTCATTGTTAACAAGTAATATCTGGTAACCGGTGGATGTATTAATCAAAGTTCCTTCATAGCTTTAAAGGTTTGGATCACCGGTTTATATGTATCTAATATCTATCTTTCTACTTTCAAGTGAATAATTGGATGGTTGGTTTGTACATTGGATATAGTGCTATATGCTACAAATATTTTTCTCTATTGACTGGCTTCTTCGTCCCATTTGTTTTCCATCCTGTTTAAGTTTCCAAGTCCCGCTTTCCTTGCAGATTAAATAACACGTGGTTTACTGATCTTTTTGTATAACTATACAACCCATTAGTTGAGAGGAATGTGTCAGGGTAACTCTCAAATCCTAGAGAGATTTTTCTGAAAGTCCACTTTTGTAGCATCAGATGGAATTACAGGCGATTCTAATTCAAATTTGTATTTCAGGCCATCCACTTTGGAGGATTCAATATTAATCCAACTACAGAGGAAGACAAAAGTTGTCTTGCTTTCCTTGCAGGTTTGCCTCAAAGATATTGGGATTGTGTCTGTGATACAACACCACCGGGTTTTTCGATCTTTTGTATAATTATACAACCCGTCAGTTGAAAGGAATATGTCAGGGTAACCCTCAAATCCTAGAGAGTTTTTTTCCGAAAGTCCACTTTTGTAGCATCAGATGGAACTACATGCGATTTCTAATTCAAATTTGTATTTCAGGCCTTTAATCTTGGAGCATTCGATAATTGTACAACTACAGAGGAAGACATAATTTGTAAAGGTGAATTGAGGTTTCCAGCACAAGCGATTAACCATTATAAATGACTTTGAATCATGATTGATAGATTCAATGCTTATTTGCACTCCATCTATTAATACACTGGTTGATATGTTCAAATATGTATCCCTTTCCAGGACCTGCTATTATTTTGTATTGTTCATTATATCCCAAGGGAGTATTCATCTCGGAAATTATATCTATCTTCAAAGTTTTAACTTGCAATTGATCCTGGTCAAATCCACTAACATGGAATAAAACTTTAAGGGAGGATGGTTTGTAAACCACCTAAAGAGGTTTCCTTTCGGTCCATCTTGCATCATTATGATAGTCCAAGTTCTGGCTACAACTTTCTGTCATAGAGGTATAATATTAACCAGTTTGGTCTGTTCATGGGTCACACAAATTTGTGATTGAACCCATTGGTTGTTAGAAATTTCAAGCTTGAGGTGACTAATATTCTTATGACCTCGATCATATTAGTAAATTGCTGAATTTAATTAATGTTGAATTAAATTTTAGACCATATCATTAATCAAACAGTAGCAAAAAATTAATTAGTGGGAAGCATACAAATTTATTTTTCAAATATGCAAGTAATTACTCCAAATTAGCATTTCGTTTCTCTGAAAAGACTTACAAGAAAACCTCCACATGCTGTCCAAAAAAACAGCACTGCACAAATACCAAAAACACCTTGAGCTTGTATAGCCCTCTGTAAAAACCAGAAATAGTGAAAAACTACTGTGCAGCTTGCTAAGAAGCCAGATTTGTCCTAAACCTTTTGCGTGTTCCGAATTGGTCAAATCAAACACTATTTGGTGGGACATGTGACCTCCGATTGTGTCTGATCATGTCTGGCCAAGTCTGGGGAACAAGTGCATCGTGCTCTGATTCTTGGACACGTGTCCCTTTGATTTGTGTGCCGCGCGGCCCATAAAGGCCAGTTTTGGGTCATTTCTCCCTCACTTTTCTCTGTCTCTCTCGATGTGGGTGTGTGGGAGCAAATAACAAAGGGTTTGGGAGCATTTGGAGATGATTCGTCTTATTTACAGGCAGAGGGATGAGTGGTTGAAGGGAAAGACAAAGATGTGGGATGTCTTTCCTAATGATATGGGTTTGAACAACAATGTTGAGTTGGCATTGGCCAACCTGGATCTTAATGAGCTAGTGCTAGAGCCTATCACTTCCGATGATGGTGATATTGTTGAGGGGTCATTCTCCACACCGGCAGATGGAGAGATGACATTGAATACAGAGGACGAGGATGCAATAGATGAGAGCAGTGGTGACCATGATGATGATAGTGATGCTGATTTTGACGATGATTATTGATGACTCATGAGCTACCCACTGCTTTGAGGCTTGTAATTGTTTTGTATTTGCTATTTCTATTTGCAATTGGCATTGCTAATATCTATGTAACACATTTTGATTTTGATGACTTAATGGGAAAATTGCAGTTTCTTGTCTTTCTTTTATTGTATCATTGATGAATCTGTCACAATTGCATTTGTATGCTTAATGTCACTTTGTAAAACTCACATCTAGATAAGATCTATGTTTGAATCAATGAATTTGTATCATGAATGAGAATTTGTGTCCTAATGTGTCCTGTTCCGAGGGGTCAACGTGCCTGTGTTGGACACTCGAATCCTCGTGTCCTGCGTGTCCCGTGTCCCTGTGTCAGGTGACTTAGGCAGCCTGTTTGTACAACTCTAGGGACTTTTGTGCCACTGTATGGATTGTTGTCTCAAACTATGTGTTGCTTGCAAATCATAGTTTTAAAACATGGATCTAGACTTTGGCCCAACCACTTATCAATTCGAGTTCTTATTGGGACTTGGACTTTGACCTGACCACTTATCAACTCAAGTTTTCATTGGTCTCAGTTTGACTCCGACTTAATGATTCAATTAAAAAAAACACATAAAATAATTAAATTCTAATGAAAAAAATAATTTTAAGATTTCAAACCATGATTTTAAACCATTAGAGACAAAATATGCAAAGATTGCTCATCTATATACCATGTAAAGGTGCATATATCAAAATGGCATCGAGTGCAATACATACAAGCAACAAAATACATAATCAAGAGGTTGTAAATGGCCTCTAGAGTCCAAAAACCATGCTACAAGCTATCAGCCTACTACAAATCATTGATCACTCATCAAAGTCATCACTAGATTCACCACCACTATGTTATGTAACCAAATCACAAAAAAAAGAAGAAGATAGACCAATGACTTAAAATAAGCCTCCGAGGGGGCAACCTCCTTTTACATCACATAAATGAACAATTCTTGGATGATACAAATGACAATACCTTCTTGGTATATATAGGAATCTAAAGGGTCACTATATAATCAAAGCCTACATAACAATAATAATGCAAGAGCACAAGAATAGCAATAGTGAGCTTCTATGGGACACAACAATAATAATATGGGAGCTACACTAGTATTATAGGGACCTAACATGCTTCTCTCTTTAAAAAAAGTGTTGTCCTTAACGTTTGAGTACTTTTAGATGTTTATATATAAAATACTCATCCTCCCATGCGAAATCTTTAGTAGGCAAGTTATTTCACTTAATGGGATACCTTGAAATGGATCAATTTTGTAGTTGTTGGGTTATTGTTTTCATGACTGCTTTAGGCTCCAATATGATTTTTCCTTCCTCGTCAAGTTTTGAGAATATTGTTTGAATTGAAAGCTTGTCACCTATAACCTTTTTTAAGCATGAAACATGGAAAATTGGGTGTAGTTGGGAATATGCACACTGCTCTAATTTGTATGCTATAGTACCAATACTTTGCAACGCCTTATGAGGACCATAGTCCTTGGGTGATGATTTATTATCCTTCTTAGCTTGCTTGAGGGACATTTGTTTGTATGGTTGTAGCTGTAAAAATACCCAATCGCCTACGTCAAAACTTCTTTCACTTCGATGTTAATTTCTCTGTTGTTTCATTTGATTGTCAGACAAAGTTAGGTTATTCTTTAAGAGTTGGAGAACTTGTTGATGCTCGATGTGATCTTCCACTACTTGAATCTTAGAATTTTCTCTTAAAGATGAGGTGATGGATGGTGGATGATATCCATACAGTGCTATAAATGGAGTTACTTTTGTTGCAGTATGGAAGGAAGTGTTATACCACCATTTTGCTAGAGATAACCACTTGACTCATTATGTTTGTTTATCAGATACAAAGAAACGAAGATATCCTTCCAAACATTTGTTCACTATCTCAGTTTTCTCGTCAAATTGAAAATAATAACATGGGCTATGAGTTAATTGAGTACCAAGACAATAAGTAATTCTGTCCAAAAATTTCTAGTGAAAATGGGATCATGGTCACTTATAATAAACTTTGGGTGTCCATGTATCTTTTGAATTGTTTCCATAAATGCAGTAGTGACTGTACTGGCTTTGAAAGGATGACATAATGCATAAAAGTGTGCTTCAACTACCACCACGATGACACTTTTTCCTCCGGACTTGGGTAAACCTATGATAAAATCCATTGAGACCTCCTCCCAGCATTGACTTGGAATGGCTAAAGGTTATAACAAACCCGGGGTTTTAATTGTCTCAACTTTATTTTGTTGGCAAGCCAAATAGTCTACCACAAACTTTTGAATATCAGATTTAAGGCCACCAAAAAAAATCAATTTTGACCCTACGATAAGTTAGATATCATTTTTTAGGCTTCAACTGCATTAAGTAAGTCATTCATCTATGACCATTTCCATGAGAGGTAGTCATAACTGACTAATTTCTCATGATTTTTCAATAGTCCACTTAGCACTCATTGCATCGGGTAATGTTCACGGGGGTGAAGAAGTGGGATTGGAACTAGTGAAATAAATCACATAGCGTCAATCATCACTTTCGGGGCTTGCACCTAGTAACGAGGACTTTCCGGGGGGTCCCCCATCCCAGATCGCCTCTGGCTCAAGCGCGCTTAACTGTGGATTTTTCCCCACAATCAAGCTCACATAGCTTGCTACCCCATTTGCAAAACCTTAGCAAGTATTGTGCTTCATGAACCATTCAAGTAGAGTTCCCTTCACTCCTATGATAAGTTTTTAAAAATCCTAAATGCCCTCTTAAAGGAGAGGTGCGCAATTGCAAAAAAATCTTTTATTTGAGTTGGGAGTTCTTACATAGATATAAATGATCTTTGATCCATAATGAATCATTTTTTCCATATAAATGTATCATATGCACTGAGATCTTGCTACAAATTTTGAATGAATGTCCACACCTCTTCTTCATTCTTACATTCATCCTTTGCTTCAGTTATCCAATCATGTTATATAATAGAAATGGCATAGAACAATGCTTCCACATCTTCATCCTTTCTTAAGAGTGCATCTGCAACAACATTTTGCGTCCCATTTTTGTAGATGATTTCGAAGTCATAACCCAACATCTTTTTGACCTATTTTTGCTGCTCTTTTGAAGATAATCTTTGTTGCAAAAAATATTTAAGACTATCATGATTTGTTTTTCCTTGAAGTGTCTTCCTATTAAGTAAGGGCATCATTGCTTTAGGGAATCTAATATTGCCAACATTTCCTTCTCATAAATAGTTTTGTGTAAATATTTTCCCTTGATTGGATGACTTTCAAAAGAAATGGGTTTTCCTTCTTGCATTAAAACAACACCAATTTCATTTCCTGAGGCATCACATTCCACAATAAAGGTTTTTGAGAAGTCTAGTGTAGGTAAGATTCGAGCTTGGCACATTGCCTCTTTAATATGTTCAAAGTCCTTAGTTGCTTCTAGAGTGCAAAAAAATACATCTTTCTTTAGTAATGTTGTTAGAGGTGCTGCGTTTCCCATAATTCTTAACAAATTTGCGATAATACCCTGTCAACCCGAGAAATCCTTGAAGATGCTTTAGGGTTGTGGGATTTTCCATTCCTTGGTGGCTTTAATTTTGTTAGGGTCTACCTTAACACCCTCATGAAATACAATATGACCCAAATATTCCATCTCCTGTACCCCAAATAAACATTTAGGGTGTTTTGCATGCAATTGTTGCTCCTCCAATAGTTTGAGCATCTTGTCAACATGTTGAACATGATCTTTCTAAGACTTGTTGTAGATTAGTATATTATCAAAAAATACTAAAACATATTTCCTAAGACAGGGTTTGAAAGTGGAATTGATCAAGCCCTAAAATGTGGAAAGTGCATTAGTAAGGCCAAAAGGCATGACCAAAAATTCATAATGACCTTCATGAGTTATGAATGTTGTTTTTGGAATGTCTTTTGTCTTCATTCTAATTTGATGATATTCGGAACGAAGATCCAACTTGGTGAAGTAAATTTCTCCTTGTAATTCATCCAACAATTTATCAATAATATGAATGAGAAATTTATCTTTAATAGTGAGCTCAGTACGTTCTCTATAATTTGGACACATACACCATGATCCATCCTTCTTGTGCACCAATACCACTGGAGAAGAGAAAGAACTTTGGCTAGGTTGAATTACACCTGTTTCTAGCATTTTTGTGACCATACATTCAATTTCATTCTTTTGAGCATAGGGATATCTGTAAGGTCTGATGTTTGGTGGAACACTTCTTGGAATCAAGCGAATAGCATGATCATGATCATGAATAAGTGGGAAACCTTTGGGAATCTCAAATACCTTGGAATGATTATCTAGGTTTCCTTGGAAATTTGGAGAAATGGATGATTTCGATGTTTGAACATCGAGTGAGCATAATTGTGCAATTATGCCTTTTTGTCCTTTCTTCAAAAGTTTTGTCATGCCATTAAAGCTTATTATCTTCCTTGGTTTCCATGTGATACCCCTTAATTCATTTTTTTTCCTTCCTAGAAAATTTCAAGAAAAGTTTATGAAAATTAAAAGCTATCATCCCCAAATATTGTAACCATTGGACTCCTAATACAACATTAGCACCACTCATTGGAATGGAAATAATTGGACTATTCAATATATATTCCCCCATGGTTAGCTAGATATTATGGCACTTCCCTGAGCAATATATAGTTTCTCTATTTGCAATCATCACTTGACACTAGTGTTGGATATAGAAAGCGATTCGATTCCTTAGCTATCTTACAATGAATAAAATTATGGGTACTACCTGAATCAATCAACACTATTACATTCTTTCTTGATATATCCTTCTATCTTGAGAATTTGAGTGTTAATTCCCGCCAATGCATTACAAGATATTGCCAGATTCATTTATTCTTTCTATGGGGTTGGTTCCTGGTGTATATCTTCTTCTTTTGATTTTTCTTGTTCATTTTCTCCCTTCTCTTTACCATCTATGTAAAATAATTTCTTCTCAGCATACTTATGAACTTTAGTGTATTTGCTATCACAATTATAACGAAACCCTTTTGCTCCTTTTTCCTTAAGTTGTTGTGGTGTCAACCTTGTAGGTTGTGGGAGGCTAGGAGCATCAAGACTTATATCTTTATAGTTGTGAGTGATAGACCTCTTTGTTGTCATAATATTGCTTTCAACTTTTCTTGCCACCTTGAATTCCTTTTCCAATGAATTAGGTTTCCAAATGCAAACCTCATGTTGGATGTTATTCTTTGAACTCCCTATGAAGACATCAATCATATGATTCTTTAGAATATCAATTACCTTGATATTCAATCTTTAGAAGTCTTCAATGTGCTTCACCATTGAACCCTTTTGATTGAGATTTATCAATTGGCTAAAGAAGGTATTGCTCTTTGTGTCCTCATAATGTGCTATTGATTCCTCCATAAAAATTATATAAGTGACAATTGATTTACGAGAATAAAGTCATTGATACCACACAAACTAATTCGGTTCTAAATATAAAGATGCATTGCGTCCTTTTGTGTGTGTGACACATCATGTAGATCAAAGAATTGCTTAATCAGTGGTATCCATGTTACCAGATCCTTGCCATCAAACTTCTTCATATCGATCTTTGGAATGTTGTTAGTCTTCAACCCATTATTGGAGTCCCAAAAATCATAATTCATATTCCTTTTGTCCTCATCATTATTTTCATGGAATACCTTATCACCACTAGGATGTATTTCTTACAACAACTTTGTCAAGTCTTCCTTCAACCCTTCCATCTTGACATTAATCATTGCTTCCATGTCTGTTCTTAAACCATCCTTCAAACATTCCATGTCCCTTTTTATTTTTACTTCTATACCATCCATATTAATATTCATCATGACTTCCAATTCATTTTTGCTTACTCTTTGAGAGATTGAAATTTGTTGCACTTGGTCTTATAATTTTGATATATCATGTTTCATTTCTTCTTCTTCTTCATGTGTCATACTAGAAATTTCAGTGGGTTTATTGGATGTATCCATTTTTATTGTTGTGAGGCATATCTGAACCAAATAATGATATATGTCCTTCACTATGCCCTTTGAAATAACTTTAAACTGATTTTTCAAATAAAAATTATGCAAATTTAAAATTACAAAACTTTTAGAACTTGATTTTGAGCTCGTTGATAAGGTTGACCTTGCAACTGTTGTATCTTTTTTTATTTTGGGTGTCCAAAGTTTGAAATTTCGTTTTGTAGTATCCCTATGTGTTTTTTTTTAAATCCCACCAGTTAGACCAATATTGGATTCTTCAAGATAAAGTTATGTCAATTTTCCCAATATGTCCTGATTATGTACTAGTTCAGTAGAGAGAACTTGTATGGGATGCCATGTGTCATTGTTTTAACCTTTGGCCGTAAAAATGCTACAACATAACTACAGTGCATGCAATTTCAGTCATTTTTTTCGAAATTCAAATATGATGCACAAAGAGAGTTATGCCGATTTTACTTGGAGCACCTTTTTGAGGCAGAAATCTAAAGCATGTAGAAACCCTAACTTCCTTGGATGATATCTCCAAAAATATAGTGAACCAAGCTTTGAAATTTTTACATGAAGTTCATCAAGATCTCTACTCCACATGGTTGAAATTTCAGCTTCTAAAGCCTCACAAAAAAAAAGTTATAACGAAAATGCTAAGATTACATGTTTTAACAAGAGAAACCCTAGGATCGAGAGTTCTGATACCAAATGTTATGTAACCAAATTACAAAACAGAAGAAAAGATAGATCAACGAATTGAAAATAAGTCTCTTTGAAGGGACAAATTCCTTTTACATCGCATAAATGAACAATTCTTGGATGATACAAATGACAAGACCTCCTTGGTATATATAGGAGCCTAAAAGGTCACAATATAATCAAGGCCTACATAACAATAATAATGTAAGGGAACAATAACAATAGTAAACTTCTATGGGGCACAACAATAACAATATGGGGGCTACATAGGGCACAATAATAACAATATGGGGGCTACATTAGTATTATAGGGACCTAACATATTAGAAATGGGAACATCAATAGGAGCTACAAAAGCATCATCTAGGTCATAGTCTTTGGACTCCTTAGACTCCTAAGGGACATCTAAGATCTTAGTAGTAGTAATTGTAGTACTAGGTATAACAAAAACACAAGTTGTCCAAGCTACATGACTAGATCTTGTGTGTGTCATGCTTAGTGCTTTTCTTCCTTCATGTCCAAGTTTGATTATTGGATTTGTGTTATGATCAACCCCCCAACTCCACGGTATAAATATCAAAATAAGCATAAAACTCTATTGATTGAGATTCCTCTACCAATTATGAAGTTGGATCAATTTCATCCAACACAATGGGATATATATATATTAGGTTGTTTGGTATGCAATTGGTGGTATCTTAGTCAAAGGTTGTATTGCATGAAGACAAGATCATTTGATTGGTTTTTGTTCCAAACAATTTCTCTTATTTGTGTGAAACTACCAAAAACTAGACCAATTGTGCTCACACCTAGAAGCACTACAAGTTTGATTGATAACTCTAATTGAAAACTTTTGAAATTGAAGATATTAGTCCACCAATGTGTTGCAAAGACAAAGGCTAAAGCTTGTTTGTTGTTCAACAAATTATATTGTGAATTTGGATAAAAAAATCAAGTATTTATAGTTTGAATATTAAACAATTGAACTTTAAAAAAAAATTGGAATTGCTTACGTAGTTGGTCCATCCACATCTCTTGCAATCTTTGTTCGGTTTTTACCAAAGGTACACATAGCCCTAGTGAAAGCACTGATCTATCAATGTATTTTTAGTTTCTCATATTCATTAGGGACCATGCACTCCAAGCACTCGTACAACCCATCTTTGGTCTCCGTGGACTCATCGTCTCATAACTGATCTTTGTGATGATACCTTGGATTCGAGAAATACCCAATTACATGTATAGGGGAATGCAGTTTATTCGTCCATCTATTATCAATGATCTCCCAAATGGGAACACAGTTACTTACTCTATCTTTGTAGGTTTCCCTTATCTATGCCTTTGCTTGATCCATATCCTCATAGATGTAACTTATGGCCTTTTTTTTCTCCATCCCCCAACTGTGATGCCCTTTTTTTACATGGTTCACAAACTCCATAGATCAATGATTGTTATGTCCACGGAAACATTGATTCGGGTAGATCCACTTGAAGGGATCAATTCCCACTGGTTCATTGACAGATCTAACCTCAAGAGCATCGATGAGAATTGACCCATGACCTCTCAATAGCGAGGTGCTTTTAACGACAAGAACTCAACCATTTAAGCTAACCCTTAGGGCTAAACCCCCAACTGTGACACCTTAAGAAGGAGCTCGCTAATTTTCACAATCTCTATTGCTTTATTTTTTTCCAAAAAGTGTTGTCAAAAAATTTCTTTTGGTGTCTTTTCCATCTTATTTGTGAGTCTGTTGATATACATTTCAATCACCACTAGAAAACGTTTTATGTGATTTTGTGCTTGGGAAAGGAGATATCACAATGTGAGGAAGTCAATGGAAAATGTTGTGATGTCATGCCTGACAAACTCCTTGCCCTCAGTGTTTTTCCTCATTAGGTTCAATACCCATGGGTGGTTGTTGACATATTTTATGGTACACTTGGTATGCTCTACAATATTCTTTATCCAATGCACTTTTCTTATGTCTTCAAGTATAAGGTCTATGCAATGTGCAATACATGGGGTCCAAAATATAGTCCTATATTTGGACTCTAGCATCTTACGAACAAGAACATAGTACAACTTTAGTGGGCCTAATGGTTAAGAGATGTGTTTCTGCCTAAAAGGTTACATGTTCAAATCCATAGGGGCATAGAGTATGCACACCTCTGTAAACTTTAATAGTCAAATCATTGCATGAAGCTAGGTACCTTGTGTCACAAACAGGGGGGCCTCATATACCAATTTGGTGTTTGGCTTGGCCATTACCCTAAAAAGAAAATAAAAAAAGTTTGAGGCATTATCTATGTAATATCCCCACCTGTTTATGATGCAAATATATGTACATTGATATTAGGATGGTGAGCCAAAGTCATTTTGTGGAACTTCATGCCTATGTATTTATGTTATATGTATTTTAGGGCCGGATGCCCAAACATATATATCAGTTTTGGTTATGTGACCAGAGGGCCAAAATTGTAATATGATGTATATATTTATAATAAAATAATATAAAATAGGTTGACTGCGGAGCCCACTCCACGATAAAAAGTATGGGGGACGCGCAATTCCATAGTGACAAAGGGAAACAATGTTGATGGAATTGGTGGTGATAGGTGGATGCCTGAGGCCCATGTGGATTTGGTATGCCACATGGTGGAGAGAACATCTAGTTATGGGCTATATATACACAAGCACACTTTCCTAGACACATTATTATTTATTATGATCAACATTATTGTTCATGATGATTACGATTATGAGGAGGATTATGGATGGAGATGGTTCTAGTGATTCCGGTTCTGAGAAACTATCTGGTAAGCTATGAGCTAGGGTTCTGAACTAATTAGGAGTTGTTTTTTTTTGTGGCCTGGAAGGTGCTTGGATCCCTGGAGAAACATTATTATTGGGTTGGCACCTTGGCCATGAAGATTCAGTTGTTTTGGTTTACCGTTTCCTGTGGAGTTGTAGCCACAACTTGGGGGTGACCCATGGTTGAAATCCATGAACCACGAGGTTTATGGTGGGATGGAACGTGGAGAGTTCATAACCAATAGGTTTATTTTGACAAGAATAATATTACATTCTTATGTTCCATTATGTTTATGTGATTTGTTGTTAAGACCCTAGCTTTGGGGTTTGTGTACAAATGATTATAATATTTTTAATTTTTCTATGCAATGTTATTATTTACTATTACATGTTATTTATTTATAGATGTTGATGCATTTATGCTTAATATAGCTTTTTCCATAAACCTTGATTGATTTTTATGTCAATATATTTAGATGCCACCAAATAATTGTTATTTCCATTGTGCAATGTATAATTGTGAATCATATGTGTTAAAATTGGCATTATAAGCATTCAACATCTGCATTCATGAAAACCATGTACTTTCAGGCACAGAAACGACCACGTTAATGATAAGGTTTTCGGTTTAGTGGAAAAAGCACATGATTTAGGTGACATGGTTGTGGTAACGTTGCCCAGCAAGAGGCCGGGGACATTACAAACTGTGATGACTAGTACAACATTTTTCTCTCCCACAATCCTAACCATCTCATCTGAAATCTCAAATAATAGATTTGTGTCTTTCACCCTATCATATGCATCAAATGATTTGAAAAACACGGTTCCATGAGGGCAAGAAACAAGGAAATTTATGATCATATGTTTTTTTCCAGAAGTCCTGTTTTCACTCTTAGGGACAACCTCTGGGTTGACAGGAGACTAGTACCTAGGACATCTTAATTAATGTTGTCAAATTTGTGTTAAATCAAATAAATCAAATAAGATTGATTCATAACCATTCATAAAGATACAAAGTATAAACCAACACACACACAGGAATTCACAAGAAAACATCCTCGATCAATGGTGGCCAAATCAGATTGAGAGTTTGCGACAAATCAGTTGTTAAGACAAATATAATTGTAGAAGACAGTAGAGGAGAAATCCATCATACAAAGCTAAACATTAATAATTCTGTGTATTTGGATATAGAGAGAAACAAGAGTAAGGAAATGATTATGGAATGCTAAGATACATGGAGCGCTTTTTAAAGACTTTATTTCCACATCAATACAAGCATTTTCCATCAACAACTTGATCTAAATGAATCTGCATCTAATGAGAAATATGTCTAGAAAATACGTGACATGAAATCTGAGAAGAATATTTAACATATATGAAAACACAAGGGGAGATGAAATATTGCAATCCATTAAGTTGGAATCACTAGAAATATCACGTTAATTTTATGAGAAATGTGCATACATAAAGATTCATAACACTGCCTTCATGAAAATAGGAAAAGGCCCTTTCCAAGAGTTCTTTCCAAAAATTCTCAACCTTCTTTAAGTGTTTCTTCCCTCTTTTTATAAGGAAAGGGAGAGCTTGAACAACAGTTACAAAATATCTTAGCCGAGCTCCAGTTGTTTGATTGACTGACTAACTTGGTGTGTGAAGGTTCAGTCGCCCAAATCATTGCAACATATTCGATTCCTTTCTTTAAAATACACAAAATCACAAAAATAGAAAAATGGAACAACTGAATGATGACCGAGAAAAATATCTTAGCCGAGCTCCAGCTGTCTAATCGACTAGCCATCTCAGTGTGTAAAGGCTCAACCACCCAAATCATTGCAACAAATTTGATTCCTTTCTTTAAAATCAGGAGACTTATAGGAGACTTAGCCCATAAGAATCAGGTCGACGAGCTGAGCAAGGTGGTACCATTCAATTGTTAGTGTCAAAAATTTCGGGCAGTCCCAAATTTTAAGTGCATCGGATCGATGCATGGTACAAACTAAAGCTCAAGCTATGGCCAATGAGAAGATCGACAGCCTTGAAACAAAGTTGGACGAAGTACTATCGTCGCTTAAGACCTTAACTGATACACTCGCAAAGGGCAAGATGGAGGAATGCGCAGAGGCATATGTTTTGAATGAAAACATGGAAGGTGAGTCTAGCCATTCTCTTCACCTCTTTGGCAACCACCAATAGTCCCAAATGCGACCACCCAAGCTGGACATGTATAAATTTGATGGCTCTCATCCGGCCACATGGCTAGCACAAATGGAGCAATATTTCACACTGAATCACATCATAGATGATGCGACTCAGCTTAATGTGGGTAGCATGTACTTGGACAATGAAAGATGGCAATGGCGGCAGTGGCATCAACATTGCTATGGAAGGCCCATGACTTGGCAAACATTTGCAAAATCTCTTACGGATCACTTTGATCATGAATCTAAAATTTTGGGTCGTCTCACTGAGCTCCGACAAACAGGAACAGTGAACGAATATATTATAGCCTTTGAAGCCTTAGCTTTCCGCATAGGAGGTCTACACAATCAGTTCTACTTGGAATGTTTTGTCAGTGGTCTCAAATAAGCCATACAAGCCCACGTGTGACTGCAACACCCTACCTAATGGCTGGATGCTTGCAAGATAGCTCGTGAAGTAGAACATGCATTAGTAGCCCAGTCTAATCGCCCAAATTTCATAGCCAAGGGTTGCCCCACCCAAGCTCAAAGCACTACCCAAACACTTAAGGTTCAAATGGTGTCACCAGCAGAAATTGCAAAAAGAAGAAAGAAAGGATTGTGTTACTACTGTGATGAGAAATACTCCCCTGGGCATAAATGCAAGGAGCCCAAATTCTTTCAAATTGATGCTACTAATCACAGTTCATCGGAGGAAGCCCCACCACTCGAGGAACCAGAGGAGGAAGATGAGGACAACCAGCCAGACAATGTACCTGAAGAACTAGTTATCTCGCTTCATGCTTTGGCAGGGATTTCTTCTCCCCAAACTCTCAAAATCAAAGGTTTATTAAGCATCGCCCGGTAGTAGTCTTGATTGATAGTGGCAATACGCAAAAATTTATCCATCAAAGAGTCGCAGAAGCAGTGCATTGTTTTGTCAGAGCAGTCTCTAACTTCCAGGTCCAAATTGTTGATGGGGGGACAATGAAATGTGAAGGCCACTGTGAAAATGTCAAACTTCAAATGGGGGATTATCAGTTAAAGACCCACATGTTTTCCATACACATGGGAGTGTGTGACATTGTCATGGGCACTGAATGGCTCCGCACACTTGGCCCAATCACAATGGATTTCTAGGAGTTATATATGAGCTTTAAGTAGAACAACCACACACATACCCTTCGCGAACTCTAGGCGGGTGATCCCTCTATCATCAGCTCACATAGGATGGAAAAATTGTTAAAAAAGGGCCACCATGGAGTTATAGCCCAATTTAATGCCATCCAGGCCTTCGAACCCACTTCTCTTCATATTCATCCTGAGATGAAACAAATCTTAAACAACCATCTGCCAGTCTTTGACAAGCCTCATGAGCTTCCAACCTCGAGAGGGGAACATGATCATAGAATTACTTTGGTCCTAGGGGCCCAACCACCAAATGTGTGCCCATATAGATATCCGTTTGTCCAAAAGAATGAAATTGAAAAAATCATCAAGGAACTCTTGGAAGCAGGTGTCATTCGTCCTAGCATTAGTCCTTATTCATCACCTATGGTCATGGTGCTCAAGAAATATGGGGAATGGCTTATGTGTCCAGACTTTAGGGCCCTCAACAAGTTGACGGTCAAAGATAAATTTCCCATCCTGGTTGTCGATGATTTTCAGGATGAACTAAATGGGGCTCAATTCTTTACTAAGCTCGACCTCCGCTCGGGCTATCACCAAATTCGCATGAAATAAGTAGACATTCCAAAGACTGCTTTTCAAACTCATGAAGGCCATTATGAGTTCTTGGTCATGCCATTTGGTATTTGTAATGGCCCATCCACTTTTCAGAGCCTTATGAACCACCTGCTCAAACCATATCTCAGAAAATTTTTCCTTGTTTTCTTTGATGACATCCTCATCTACAGCCGCACCTGGGCCACACATCTTCAGCATGTAGATCTGCTCTTGCAATTGCTCCGAAAGCATAAATTATTTGTCAAGATGTCAAAGTTCTCTTTTGGCATGGAAGAAGTTGAGTATTTGGGCCACATTGTGGGGCGTGAAGGTGTCAGGGTGGACCCCAAAAAGACATAGGAAATGCAGGATTGGCCTCAACCAAAGACCTTGAAGAGCTTGAGAGGATTTTTGGGTCTCATGGGCTACTATCACAAATTTGTTCGCAATTATGGTCACATTGCTAGACCCCTCACTCACCTCCTCAAGAAAAATTCATTTCTCTGGAATGATGAAGCACAACAGGCATTTATAGCTCTCAAACATGCCATGTGTTCCACTCCCGTATTAGCACTACCCGACTTCACCAAATATTTTGTGATTGAATGTGATGCTTCAGGTACGGGTATTGGGGCAATCTTAATGCAGGAAGGTCGACCCTTGGCCTTCACTAGCCAACAACTAAGTGGGAAAAATCTGGGACAATCTACCTATGAGAAGGAGATGATGGCCATCTTACATGCAGTAGATACCTGGCGACCATACTTATTGGGGCGACATTTCCAAATCCACACAGACCATCAAAGCCTTAAATATTTTTTGGAGCAACGCCTATCCTCGCCACAACAGAATAAATGGCTCGCCATAATGCTGGGATATGATTATGAGATAATTTACAAGAAAGGGCATGAAAATGTCGTAGCAAATGCGTTATCACGCCAATTTGGGGAGGAAAGCACCCTGCTCGCAGTATCCCTTCCCATTCCAGAATGGATTGAAGAGGCTCGCAAGGAATGGTTTCACATCCCTTGCTCTCCCAACTCATTAATCAATTTCAAGCGGATCCAAATTCCACAGCGAGCTACTCTTGGCAGGATGAGATTCTTCGCTACAAGGACAGAGTTGTGATATCACCAACATCCACCCTCAAAAGCCGCATTTTGGCGGAATTGCACTCATCTCCTGGTGCAGGCCATTCAGGCTTTTAGAAGACTTATGCTCGCACTTGATGTTCATTCTTTTGGACAGGCATGAAAAAGGACATTCTTACTTTTGTAGCTGAGTGCGATGTATGTCAGTGCCACAAAGGAGAAATAGTCAAATCCCCAAGCACATTATAGCCATTACCCATCTCGACCTCAATCTGGATGGAGGTTTCTATGGATTTCATTACGAGCCTTCCGAAGTTAGGAAACAAGTCAGTCATCATGGCGGTTGTGGACAAACTTTCTAAGTATGCTCATTTTTGCGCCCTACCCCACCCTTTTACACTGACTTTGGTCGCTCAATCTTTCATGGACTAGATCTTAAAATTGCATGTCATGCCCACTTCCATTGTGTCTGATCGTGACCTGATCTTCACCAATAAATTTTAGCAGGAACTCTTTAGGCTACAAGGTACCCGACTACAACTCAGTACTTCCTATCATCCCAAAATTCATGGTCAAATTGAAGCAGTCAATAAATGTCTGGAGACCTACCTTAGGTGTTTCACTTCAGAAGAGCAACATCTGTGGTTACCTCTAGCCGAATGGTGGTATAACACCAACTATCATGCCACCACCAAAATGACTCCATATGGAGCAGTTTATGGTCAACTCCCTCCTTCACCTACTTCTTATATCAAGGGATGCTCGAAGGTATAAGCAGTGGATCAACTCCTACACAACCACACAACCATGCTAGCTCACCTCAGAGAGAATCTCCATCAAGCTCAAAACCCATGAAGCAACAGGCAGATCAACATCATTCAGAACGCCAATTTCAAGAAGGGGATCAGGTATTTTTGAGGCTGCAACCATATAAGCAAACATCACTCAAAGACAAGGGTTGTCAAAAATTATCTCCAAAATTCTATGAATCGTATCAAGTACTTCAGTGCATTGGAGAAGTCGCCTACAAGCTAGCTTTGCCACCCACTGCAAAAATCCATCCAGTCTTCCATGTCTCATGCCTCAAGAAAGTGATTGGCAACCATTGTTGAATTCAAACCAGTCTACCTGAATTGGATGAAGAAGGGTCAATCTGGCTCCAACCTGAACATGTTCTTGACACACGAGAATGGCACTTGCGCGGCCGCACGATCAAGGAAGTCCTCGTCAAGTGGAAAGACACCCCTCCATAAGATGTGACCTGGGAACCAGCCACTATCCTTCAACAGTTTCTGCAGCTTCAGCCTTGAGGACAAGGGTATTCTTATGGGGGAGGGCATGTTAGGGTCCAACCCTAACCCCCTTATTTATGTAATAGGATCGAGTCATAGTTATAGTTAAGTAAAGAGACCACAGTTAGTTGCAAATGGGCCATGCTATTAGATAGATGGTATTAATAAGAACCATGGTATTGATCCATGGTATTGCATGTATGAATCCTATATAAAGGATATAGACTCCCCTTGAGGAGCATCGTGTCATATTTTGTAATTGAGCCCAACTCTATTGGAGGTTGCCCCCTCGAAGAGGCAAATGAACATTGCTTCCCTTTATGAATAATAAAATACTTGTAGTTATTTCTTATTGTTCTGTGTTCAGGGTATATTTATTCACATATTTGGTATTCTGGTATCTTCTTGCAGGTCAAGAGCATAACACATTGAAGGGGTGAGTTGACCTCTCTGTGGTGAGGCATGAGGTTTGTGTCCTATTCCAATTCCGGCTGCAACATGTCTGCATCCAACTGTTCAACAGCCTATTCTTTCTCATGAGCAAAGTCTTGCCCTTGCGAGGGCTCAACTTGTTTGCCTGATGCCAACTGTTCATAAAAATCAACTGCTTGTACAGGCACTGCTTTGTCTGTCTGCATGTGATGCACCCCCTTCTGAATCTGCTGCTTCTGCCCTTCCTTCTCATGTTGGCGCAACTCTTTTTCTTTACAGAGTTGCTCTCTCATCTCATGCAAATACTTCTCTGCTTCTCCCATTCTCTTCTTCTCCCTCTTCCTTCACGCAATACGCCTATCATGCTATTGCCTCTTTTCTTGAACAACCTTAGCTGCTTGTTCTACCAGTGTATCTACCCGAAACTTGCAGCTTTGTTCCTCCTCCATGCAGTCAACAATCTTTCTCTTCCCTTTGTCATGCGTAGATATGCTTGGCTCCGCTGTTTATGCTGCTACTACTAATACTAGTGTTATCCATGATGCTACTTCACGCTGGTGTGCTAACCACTCTATGGTGAAACCAACCTGTTCATTGGGTCTGGAGGGATTGAAGCAATACCTCCATGAGTCCTCCTTAGCCCAATGACATGCCCCATGGATCCAATTGAATTTAACTCTCTTGCAATGATCCTTAGCAATGTAGTGTGGGTCATACGGGTTGAAGCTTTGGAGGTTGAACAGGTACTTCTTCATCTATTCAGCTTCGACATCCAATTTCTTGATGCTTCAGATCTTGTATAACCCATCCACAACAGAAGATTGGGCTAAGTTGCCTTCTTCTTCCACTATAGCCTAGCTATTAATCTTGCTGAGATATGATACACTACTTCCTGCATGACAAGCACGTCTAAAGAAAACTTTGGTAGAACATGTGGAGGCTTCTCCACACTGAACACTCATATGAACGTGCCATCTGGTGAGGCATACCAATCTACAATGCCTAACAATGCCCTCATTACTTCTTCTGACATGTAGGGTGGATCATGTTCAAATATCAACCAATACACTCTAAGCCTGGGAACTCATGTTGGGTACATAATGCATCTAGAATGTAGGCGGACATGTAAATCTCTACATGCATGCTTTCAGGTGACTGTCAAGCCTTCGTGACTTGCTCCTTTAGCTGATGAGCCAGTATGCCAGACCAATTGCATGGTTTTCCTTCTCTACCCAGTTGGTCCAACACGACCATCCAACTCTGAGGGAAGGTCTCAGTGCTCGCTTGGCCACTCAGTCGACATGCAAATATGACCAAATATTGGTATGCCTTCCTCAATATATTCGTCTTATAGATCCAACTAGGGGTCTTCTCGAAACGAGTTGGCTCCTTTACCTAATCCTTTAGAATGTCTCTGGAGTGGCCTCTGTTGTTGGGCAAGCTGAATGGAGGAATCATGATAGCCATGGGCTCATTCATCTGATACATCTCATCATAGTCTCGTGCCTAGAAGGTTTCAATATTCGTCCCACTGACACTGCTCAAGGTCATCATCTTGGGGTCAATGTGAGAGACAATCCAATGAATCATATCCGCACATGGGAACGCGGGGTCTTTGCATGCAATCTGGTACAGGTTGAACTTATGAATGTTCATGTACACCTGATAGTCTTCAAGGTCTTCCCCAAAAGTACCTGTGAATTTTTCATTCACCTCTTTCCACTTCAGTTTGATGTCCTTGTTTAGATACAACCATGTATCTTCATAGATCGGCGTGCTAGAGGACACTTGTTCAACTGGTATTCCAATTGCAACACCACCAATGTCATGGGGTCCTTCTCTCTTGGAAGTCATTGAGACAGACGAACACCTAAAAGATATGGAAACAAGCAGCATGCATGACAAGAAATATGCCAGTGAAAACAAAGCAAATCCGAGGAAGGACACAACATGTACCTGGGGAACTAATGAGAAAGATTACGCAATTTTCATTTGGAGGCTGAGTGATTGGCTACCAGAACTGTGCAAAAGGCAGTTTGGACTGACTGGGAGGCTGCAGTTGCTATTGGATCTACGAAATGCGCAATGCAGTTGGCTATTGGGATTGCGCAATGCGCGATTCCAGCTGGGAAAGACTGCTGGACCAGGGACAAATTTGCGTAAATTTTTGGGCCAAGTAACCACTGACCTCCAGAAATGTGCAATTTAGTCTTGGAGGCCAGTGCTAGGCTAGAATGCACAAATCTGGAGAGGAAGGTGAGCCTTCCTTCTCCAGATTGTGCAATGCAGCCTTGGTGAAGGAAGAGACCAGGCCAAGGTTGGCCTAACTCGACGATGAGAAACTGAAAGCAAGTAATTTGATGAAATGCATGGAGACAGTAAGTGATAGCAAAGGTGATAAATAGTGCATGCAAAACATGAATGGAAGATTGAGAAAACAGATCAACATGCATGTGGATGAGGCTGTTCACAGGTTGGGCAAACGTCTATGCAAAACAGTTTCATGCATGCGACAACAGTGAGATAGCAATGAAAATTGAAACAAAGCTAGGCTAGAATATGTGTAAACGACAACAAGCATTCAAAGAAATCAAGAAAACATCACTCGCACAAGCGAATACACAAAAAGTGACAGAAACACTAAAAAAGAAAAGTTGAGGCCACTCACCCATGAATAGCTGAGCCGGATGTGTCGAAGAGTCCTAGATGTGTTGTGGGATGTCAAAGCTCCAAGATCAATGTGAATGAATGAGCTCTGATGCATCAAATAAATAAGTTTTGCCTTATCATGCACATGCCACAAATCTAGGAGAAAGAGACACTTGGAGGGAAAATTCTAAAACAACTTTGCATGTAATGCATGACTACTAGAAATAGCTCCCTGAAGCATGGGATGCCTTTTGCATGTTGTCACTTGTTATTTCGGGAAGACTAAGTCATGCATGCATGCATGTCAAGTTTCCTCGGTCCCGGGTGGAACTAGTCAACTGAACTATCCATGCATGCTAGTGCTCAATTGCTTGGGAAAAATGTGCATTCTTGACTATAAGCTGGGTTGACTGCCCAAGGGGATTGCGCAATTTCTGGGCCCAGCAACTGACTGCTGCCCAGATTTGTGAAAATCTTGGGCTGAACAACCTACTGCTGGGAAAAATTTCACAAACCCTACTGGGCAGGTTGGCTAGCAGGATTGCGCAATCCTGGAGCCCAGTAGGTTGTCAGAGAGGATTGCACAATTCCTGGAGGGAAGGCTAGTTTCCCTCCAGGAATGCGTAATTTTCAAGGGGAAGTTGCTCAACCTACACTTGGACCAAGTCCGGGTAAGCGGCTTGTGAGGGGAGTGGATCGACTGTGATCAACAAGCTGCCTTTGTGCGAGGAAAACACTGAAGCTTGAGTACTTGATGAAGCAAGACAAAGTGCTGTGTAAGGTTGGTAGGGAGGCTCCAAAAAAAGCTAAGGAAAAATTTTGGAGGGTGGTTGTAGCCACTACAACACTTGGCGACACACTGGTAGAACTCTAGCTCTCTACATAGACCTTGTTTGTGAAAAACGAGTCTAACACCTCCGGAAGTATTGTTCAATTCTCGCTCATCTTGGCTTCACACTAGCTTGATGTAAGATGTATCATCTGCCAGACTCTTGGTCAATTGACACACATTCCAAGCCAAAGCAACACAATTGTTTTGATTGGGGTTGAGGGGTATAGGGGTGCACAAGCATTATAGTCGTCAGACTCTTAGTTTCATCTCTGGTGCTGCTCCACTGCCAGCAGGCTTGGACAGTACCCCGTGGAGTCACATAGGAACACAAGCATGGCTCCGCTGCCAGCGAGCTTGGTCAGTAACCCGACGAAGTTACTTGCATCACCTCCCTGTGTAGGAAGCCTTTCTCTTCTTTCACCTTATTCATTTTTCATTTTTTGACTTTTCATTTTTTTTATTTTTCATTTTCACTATGCATAGTACTTATTCATTTCAAAGGTGGAAGAGGGATCCCAACTTATTGAGAGCAGAAGTGGTTGTTCCAATAGAGAAGTAGTTTATTATATCTCTAACGTGCCTGTTAAGGTTTTCCTCCTCACCTTACTCTACTTGGCTAAGATGAAAAGGGTTAACCCAAAAACAATCAACTAGAGAAGGTGACACTAGTTAGCACGCAAGCGTTGTGCTTACACCAAGGTTCACATCGAAGAGTACTTATTTTCCTTCGACGTATCATGGACTAAGAGTAACAAGTTCATCATATAGAGGTAAGATGAGAGATAACCAAGTAGCGATAGCTGTACAAACCCTCTTGTACTTTACCCAACTCGTTTCATGAGTCACACATGGTTTCATGTGAACTAACCTACGAACGAAACAAGTGAATAGACTAACAATCAACAAAGCAAAGCAGGAGTAGAAGCAAAAATGAAAGCAAAGCAAGCAAACAAACAAGCAAGAAAACAAGCAAGCAATCAAAGCATGAAAGCAAACAAGCATGCAAGAAAACAACTAAAAGAAAACACTACCTACTCCTACACTAATGATGCATGGGCATGATCACATGAATTGATACTTCCAATGTAGCCAGCAGCGCATTAGTAGACCTATGTGGGTGAAGGTTTGGTCCACGAGTAACCTACTCATGCGGACCAGCATACAATAAAGATATAACAATGAAGACAACCATACTTCATGTTTCAAAGTGCCAACAGGACATAAGTGATTGCATGTGCATGGCGGACAGTCCGTGGACTTATCATGGTGTTGTGTGAAACTACGTGCAAATTCGAAGCAAAAGCACACTATTGACTGAGACATGTAAGCAAACAAAAGCAACAAAGATAACTTGCTTCGTGAACGAGTGCTTTCAATGTAAGACTCCTCCAAAGCATGAGCAATGGGATCATGCAATTCAAGTGGAGGAAGTGTGATTTGTGTGTGAGATGGATCTTCAATGCATAGAAAAGTGATGAGGAGCCTTGGGTGATTGAACCGTTTCATGATCGGAAGTGAGACTAACCCTAAGAGAGAGAGGGCTTGACATAACCATCAGCTCAGGCTGAAGTGCCTCGACAGTCTTGGGTGTTTGAACTTCATCATCAGGTAGATCATCATAAACCGGTGGCTTCAAAAGATCAACTGTGATAGATTCGTGATCGTGATCAAAATTGGAAGAAAATGGATCACAACCACTGTTGGGCTAATTTATTGACTAAATTAACACAAGTATTTAATTATCAATCCGGGTTTGTAAAACTTGGAGGCAAATCCACTGTATATGGACATCAGATATAATCAAGTTTAGAAGATAAAATTTGAAGATTTAAAGAAGTACATATTACAAACATAAAACTATTTTAACAATTTCTAATTCACTTATGTAATATATGAGGGAAGAGGCTCCTAACTTAGGAGAACCAAGTTGTCCTTCCCTACAATACTACTTTCATGAAGATAAATCTAAGAGCACTAATTAACAATGGTTTATGATGCAGAATATGTAAAAGAAGAGGCTCCTAACTAAGAAGGTCCAAATTTTCCTTCTTTACAATCCTACTATATCACAATCACCATTACTTCAAACCAGAAATGCATAAATAACTTCAAATGAGAAATGGAGAATGAAATTTAGTTTTATTTCAAGATCAAATAGAAGGAGAATTTAACTTAAATTCTTGTGTGACCCTTCATATGTAGATTAGAATTAAACCAATGTTCATTCAGCAATCATCACACATCTAAATACATTTGAAACAAAACTAGTCTATGAAAACTACGAAAATTGAACCAAGAAGTGTACTTAGCTTGGTGTGGGGGCCCTCCACCCTTGCCTTGCACACTTGAAGAAATCTCAGCTACAGCAACTTTAGTAAATCAACCAAGCATGAACAACAAATTGGAATGAAACAAGTTCTTCAAATTAGCTCCCAACTCAAATTATACAACAGTTACATACAAATTCCATTACAAAAGCCATCAAAGTCTTGGCTTTAAATAGAGGTTTAATGAAACAAACTGATCTATATTATCTCTAACACTCATATCTACTCATATCCACCTATCTAAGTCGAACTCATCCAATTCATCCCAAGAAATATGGTCAATCCCATAAAATCTCAAAATTGCCCTATTTCCTAGGGATTTTCTGGTGACTAGTCATGTTTGACCAGCCTTGACCGGGCCTAATAAAGCTTGTTCTGGCCGAACCAAGTGGAGTTAGCTTAGTCCTAGTTCCCAAGCTGTCCATCCATGCATCAAAATCAAGCCCAAGTGTCCTGCAAACATGTCATCCACATAGCTATTACAAGAATTTCTGATTCAGTCCAAAATTGCACTTGAAACTCAATTTTCATAAAAACTTCTAGAAATTGCAAAATTAAAATTAAACACCTGAATATGCATAAAATACATCAAAATGAGATGGATTTGATGGAAAATGGATGGAAAATATAAGGATTAAGTAGGTTTCCCTAAGCAAAAATAGACCAAAATTGAGGGCCAACATCTCCCCCTTGCTGATCTTCACGCATGTCCTCATGCTTGCTTCTGCCTTTTGACCTTTTACTTCTCTATGCTGACTAATCTGCTGATGTACCTGTGGCTCTGTCCTTTGAATATGAAGCTTTCTCTTGAGCTACCTGTAAAAGGATATCTATGCTTTCATGTACTTCTTCTCTTTTCTTGTGGATGACTTTCTTTACCAATATATCATTCTGGATGAGCAGCTTCAGACGACAAATAAAACTTGAATTTTGCAATACATTTTGACATAGGATTCATGTCCCTCTCAAATAAGCAATATCAACAATTTTACTCAAAATAGTATAGTGGTAAGTATTCCCGCCTGTCACGCGGGTGACCCGGGTTCGTTCCCTGGCAACGACACCAAAATGTTGGGCTAATTTATTGACTAAATTAACACAAGTATTTAATTATCAATCCGGGTTTGTAAAACTTGGAGGCAAATCCACTGTATATGGACATCAGATATAATCAAGTTTAGAAGATAAAATTTGAAGATTTAAAGAGGTACATATTACAAATATAAACCTATTTTAACAATTTCTAATTCACCTTCTGTGCCTTCAATTTCTGTGTCTTGCCAAAATTCATCAAAAATCCCCTCTCTGTTTCGAATTTTTTTTCACTATGACCATACATGGATGAAACGCATTTTGCCCACTGTGTGTAAAAAGAAAGAAGGAAAAATTCTGTTCTCTGTATAAATCTTTATGCAAGCCTAATCTCAGCATTGTATGAAAGGAGAACAAAAATGGTTTTCAACTCTGCCCTCGACATTTCACTTGAGACCTAGTTTTGATTTTGATCACATTTTTATTTGTGATATAAATTGAAAACTTCAAAATGGATTCCAAAACTAGATTTCAAGAGATATGTAAAATAAATCATGATTTAAAAATGATCCTATATGGTTACCCAAAATAGGCTTGTTCTTACTGCATTTTTCCATGTAGTCCTT
Organism: Pinus tabuliformis; assembly: GCA_031772625.1. Classification (NCBI taxonomy): domain Eukaryota; kingdom Viridiplantae; phylum Streptophyta; class Pinopsida; order Pinales; family Pinaceae; genus Pinus; species Pinus tabuliformis. Next base: position 431,282,126 of record CM062808.1, on the reverse strand, counting down.
TCAAATGAATATTGAACAATGATTTGAAGAAATAGTTTGAAACAAATTTATTATGGAAGCCTTATTGTGAATTCATTCTACTTGTTTATTTATTCTATTCTATCCTATTCTATTTTAGAAAAATAATTCATTCTCTCAAGTATAAGAGAATTTCCAGTGCATCCATTTTCGTAACAAGATCATATAAGTAAACTCATATCCAAATTTGAAAAATATACTTTAATGAATGTTTGGACATGCAAATTTATTTTATCATAAAGATTTGATGAGAAAGAATGTTGAGGAATGGAGTAGTGTTGTAGCCTATTCTTTAACATCATCTTTTAGATCTTGCTGTTGAAAATGGATTTTGTAGTTATTTTTTTGATTTTATGTTTTTATTGGGGGGTTTTGTTTTGGAAACATAATTTTAGGATCTCTATTTCTAGACATAAAGAAACATAACTAAGAGAAATGTATACTAACTAAATTTTTTTAGTGTTTTTGTTTATCTTCTATTTGATTATGCTGATAATTACCTCCCCGGCAACGACGCCAAAATGTTGGGCTAATTTATTGACTAAATTAACACAAGTATTTAATTATCAATCCGGGTTTGTAAAACTTGGAGGCAAATCCACTGTATATGGACATCAGATATAATCAAGTTTAGAAGATAAAATTTGAAGATTTAAAGAAGTACATATTACAAATATAAACCTATTTTAACAATTTCTAATTCACTTATGTAATATATGAGGGAAGAGGCTCCTAACTTAGGAGAACCAGGTTGTCCTTCCCTACAATACTACTTTCATGAAGATAAATCTAAGAGCACTAATTAACAATGGTTTATGATGCAAAAGATGTAAAAGAAGAGGCTCCTAACTAAGAAGGTCCAAATTTTCCTTCTTCACAATCCTACTATATCACAATCACCATTGCTTCAAACCATAAAGCATAAACAACTTCAAATGAGAAATGGAGAATGAAATTCAGTTTTAGTTCAAGATCAAATAGAAGGAGAATTTAACTTAAATTCTTGTGTGTCCCTTCATATGTATATTAGAATTAAACCAATATTCATTCAACAATCATCACACATCTAAATACATTTGAAACAAAACTAGTCTATGAAAACTACGAAAATTGAACCAAGAAGTGTACTTAGCTTGGTGTGGGGGCCCTCCACCCTTGCCTTGCACACTTGAAGAAATCTCAGCTACAGCAACTTTAGTAAATCAACCAAGCATGAACAACAAATTGGAATGAAACAAGTTCTTCAAATTAGCTCCCAACTCAAATTATACAACAGTTACATACAGATTCCATTACAAAAGCCATCAAAGTCTTGGCTTTAAATAGAGGTTTAATGAAACAAACTGATCTATATTATCTATAACGCTCATATCTACTCATATCCACCTATCTAAGTCGAACTCATCCAATTCATCCCAAGAAATATGGTCAATCCCATAAAATCTCAAAACTGCCCTATTTCCTAGGGATTTTCTGGTGACTAGTCATGTTTGACCAGCCTTGACCGGGCCTAATAAAGCTTGTTCTGGCCAAACCAAGTGGAGTTAGCTTAGTCCTAGTTCCCAAGCTATCCATCCATGCATCAAACTCGAGCCCAAGTGTCTTGCAAACATGTCATCCACATAGCTATTACGGAAATTTCTGATTCAGTCCAAAATTGCACTTGAAACTCAATTTTCATAAAAACTTCTAGAAATTGAAAAATTAAAATTAACACCCGAATATGCATAAAATACATCAAAATGAGATGGATGTGATGGAAAATGGATGGAAAATATAAGGATTAAGTAGGTTTCCCTAAGCAAAAATAGACCAAAATTGAGGGCCAACAACCACCATGATCAAAAAAATCAATGAATTCTTCGGCATCCTCATGATCAGATGAATCAAATAGAGGGGTATATGAAAAGCAAATGAACTCATCCTCTGTGTTTCCAGAAAAGATAGATGAAGGATCAAGTGGATCTTCAATGAATAACTTATCCTCTCCATTGTCGAATGATGGACTAGCATCCAGTGAGTTCTGTGTGTGATCAACAATGGGTGCATCTGTGGATGAAGACACACATGAAAAATCATTGATGACAGGTTCACCAAAGAAGCTAGGAAAGAACGAAGGGGGCTCAGATGGAAGGGAGTCATCCTTCGCCGAGTGTTGATGTTCAAGCTCCCACTCATACTCTTCATGAATGAAAACGCATGTTGGTTGTGCAACACCAACTCCATTAATGGGTTGTTCCTCATTCACAATAAGTGAAGAGTCCGGAATGGACGAACACAAGACAAAATCAATCGGAGGAACACCTGAGTGCGAAGATGGAGGTCAAAGAAAAGAATGCATATGGGAACTCGAAGGACTCACAACCAACTCTGCGCGAAAATTGAGTGGAGTGATGTTGGGAGGGTGTGAAGGATGAACAGATGTGTGAACATGATCCTCAACATCACCAGGCGATGGTGGAACTATTGAATGAGAGGGCGGCAGACAGTCCGTTGAGACAGTGTTTTCTCGCACATGGGATTGCTTAGTTCCATCAATGAAGAAGGTTGAGCGAGGCTTGACATCAAGCTTCCTCTTGGGATGGGAAGATTTCTTAAGACAATACTTGAACTAGTCCCAGAGATAAATGAACTTCATCTGGCTCCTTGGGGCTTGAAACTACAAGTCACGGAAGTGCTGCCAAAAATCAATAACGGATTCATGCGGAGCCCTCCATTACTGTAACAGTTTCCGGTCAAGATGGTCTGGATCAAAATGGTAGAATGTGTCTTCAATAAGATCACAAACGTGCTCACATGAGTGCACAGTGTTACTAGCTAGTAGGTTGAGCACCCAACGAAATGGAGATTCACGAACTGTGTATGCGAGTAGCAAATCGACCTGTTTGTCATAAATCATGGAAAGAAATTTATGTAAGTGATCAGGCTAGGACACTTCTCCTTCACCATCATATGTGGACAAGAGATTGAAAAGCTTCCCTGAGATGGAGACATATTCACGATTCGAAAAATACCTAGGGGGATGTTGGGAACGAGATCCCCCAAGGACAGTTTTGGGGCTAAAAGCTCATGTTTTGGGTCAAGTTTTGTAATAAAATTGTAAAGTCTCCGCATTTTGTGGTTGCGGAGTGCAAATGTGTCATGAGTCATAAAAGGTTGTCTGCCCTTATTTTGTAAAGTAAAGTCGGCTGTAAAGATCTACCCATGGTCTGTGGACTATGGTATTGTATAAAAAGAGCTAAGTAATTAAGCTCTAGGCAAGAAATAAGTTATAGAAGAAGTAAGAAGTCTTGAGCGATAAGGAGGAAGTCTTTAGAAGTCTAAATTTTGGGTTGTAGTGTAGGTAGAGGCTCTGCAGCTAAGTGTGCAAAGGTCTAGGGTAGAAGTCCGCGGCTAAGTATGCGGACCCTTGCAGCTCTGTGCGTAGGGTGAATAGAGTCTGTAATCATCTGAAGATATCAATAGAGAGAAGAATTCTACAAAATATGTGTCTTTGTTTCCTGTTAATGCATCTTGTCATATTGTGTATGAATTTAATTTACAATGCTTATGTGATGCACGAATGTATGTAGTTACATTGGTTAATTGAACGCAAGTAAAAATATCTGTTTACGGGGTGCTAACTGTGATTGTTTAATAAGATAAGTAAGACACTTAAGATAATTCGGGAATCTGCACAATATGCTGCCCTAGTAGTGAAAAAGTACCTGAATCGCAGGTTAGGGCTGCACAAAGGTCAATCATACACATTCACGGAGGTACTGAAGGGTGGAATAAAGGGCTAGATAGACGGAGCCCTAGAAATTAATGACCCGTGCGAAAGCAGGAATATGAGGAATAAACCGACATCATGATCATCTCAGGGTGAAGAAACTTGGTTCCAGCATCCCCCAATACTACTTTGGGTGAGACTTCGATCCACGCTCCGTGGGCTGATGTGAAAGGGCCAGTAGTGTAGGGATTTGTTTGGCTAACTAATGCTGAACCTCAGTCAGGCCCCACATGGCCAACAAATGGTTCTGTTTCCGGGACCAAAATCTGCATAAGAGATGTGTGATGTCGTATCACTAGAATCCAACTAAGAAAGAGATCGAAGACTGGTTGGATATGAATATCCACGAATTCGCGGCACAGGAGAACATAAATCCTGGACTGCTAGAGGAACAGTGGTTGGACAGGTACCTATTTATAAAGATCCACGAGATCTTTTTCTGTTCCTTTCTGGTTGATTTATACGAATGGATCGCGAAGCTAGTGGATAACCAAGGAAGGTGGAGACTTGACGGTCTCATTGTCTGGACCCCGGTGTTAGTATAGAGATTGGAAGCCTCTGAGGATAAGATCACCCGTGCTTTCGATCATTGGCTCGACGCATCATAAGAGGATTTGTGACTCAATTGGCGGTTGATACCTCAGTTAGCTACAATGAGGCGGAGTGACGCTTTTTCAAAAATTTGTGAGGTAAGTTCTTAAAGTATTTGAATACCTGGATTAAGATGTTATTGTGCAAAAAATGGGTTATGCAGCTACCTTGATGTTTGGAGCTACGCGAAGTGGAAATACTTACAGGAATGAAGGAAGAAAGGGTCCGGAATATGGTCCATTGATTTCACCTCCATTGGCTGATGAAGAGGGAGTAGCGTAGGCTTCTCCGCGAAGTGCTATTAGTTAATAAGACAAGGATTCCCGCGACTACCACCTCCACCCACACCACCTCCAACTTCACCACCATCACCTGCGACTTCACCCGTACCACCACAGCCTCCACCGCAGTTCAACATGGAAAATTCAGTGAAGCTTCCTTTGTTTAAAGGCATAGGAAATGAGGACCCGAACCAGTTCTGGTTCATCGTGAAAGCTGTATGGGAAGCTTAGGGCATCATGGATGGTCACATGAAGAGGCAACACTGGTTAGTGCTCTGCAGGATCGCGTGCTAAACTAGTACATTAAGTACTCTAATGATAACCCAAACGCTAGAGTGGCGGACATCGAGACCATGCTGAATAAAGAATTCAATAGGCCTAAATCCGAGGCACAGTCGATTGTGGGGTTCAAATAAATCATGATGAAACCATGCGAGACACCTTGGGAATTAGATCAGAGGTTGAAGTGTAAAATCCACGAAGCTAGTATGAACTTAACAGATGGACAACACTGTGAATGCTTTGTGGCTTTGCTCCTGCCATACCTAAGGGTTGCGCTGTCACAACAGAAGATAACGACTCAGGCAGAAGCCTTGGAGATTGCAATGAGACTACATGAAACAATGATGCAAGACCAGAATATGGGTGTTCAATAGATCCATGCACAGTTGCAAAATCTTTGCCTTGAAATGCAAAGTTTGAATCAGGATATAACAGTTTGACCATAGGTGTGCGAAGAGGTATGGTGCCTAAAATGCAAGGGTCAAGGGCATGACAAAGACCATTTCATAGTCTTTGCGAACTACATTGTAGGAGGGCGACCAATGCCTTTAAGGCCAGAAGCTCAAGCAAGACCAAGTGTGAGACCTGCATTATGGTGCGCTATATGTCAGGTAGTAGGAAAGCATACAACGGATAAATATCATTTGCTACAGAAGTTTGTACAAACACCATAGAAATTGTTCTACAACTTTTGTAGGTCGGTAGCGCATGATGAGTGCAACTACAGAAGCTATGAATTATGATGGATAGAACACTTGCCTATAGGGTTCAGGTAGAAACACAACCCCCTGACCAGAGTGCGGGGATGGCGCGAACAAGCTTTCAGGGGCACGGATGAGGCCGAGGTGGAGGAGGACCTAGCAGAGGTCGGGGACAACTAATCTGCTACAATTGCGGAGGACTAGGACACTATGCCCATGATTACACTAACCCAACACGTCCATCATGCAAATATTGCACCCTGTTTGATCATGAAACAGATGACTATCCTATGTTGATAGCGAGGATACGCGACAAGGGGGTGCTACCACCTCAACCGACTTTGAACCTGCAGATGATGAGGTCTGAGCCTTGTGAAGAGGATCCAAATGTGAATATAGTGCTCTGAAGTGGAATTGCAATAGGGGATGATAAGGGGAAACAACCGAAGATAGCGCATGGGTTCACAAAGCTCTGGTGAAGGAGGCTGAATTTGATTTGGAACGCGCACGCGAAACGTTCATGGAAGCAAAGAAGAGCTTCGCTGAGGCCTCCACCTCAGGGAGCAAGGATAAGCCTAATCAGGAAATGGACCCTTCTATGCTTACAACCTTTCTAGAGACCCGCATGAAATTACTGTGTGACAATAAGGCTTTGAAGGGATTACAGGAGCTTATCAATAGATGTGCCAGAAACACTCTGGGTGAACCACGTGTGGTACGAAAGATTGGTAAGCATAAAACAAGGACAAGACGAGAGATGAGACTGACCGTGTAGATAGGAGAATACGAAATGGATCAGGTTATTTTGGATCTGGGGTCAAATGCGAACGTCCTACCAAAGCAGACTTGGGAATGGATGGGAAGACCCACGCTGCAGTGGTTTTCGATTCAGTTAAGGATGGAAAATCAGCAGAAGATCATCCCCATGGGGTGGATGTAAGGGTTGACTGTAGATATTGAAGGCACAAGCGCGTTGGCTGACTTTGAGGTACTAGAAATTGTGGATGACAACAACCCCTACCCTGCGCTCCTTGGCATCGATTGGGCTACTAATATGAATGGAGTAATCAACCTAAATAAGCGAAAGATGATATTTGAGAAGAAATCGCTCCACATAATAGTACCCTTAGATCCTGCTGAAGGATCGCGCTATACGCAACCAGTGCGCAATTATGAGAGCGATGACAATTTTGACTATATATATAAGATAATAGCGCGAGACCAACATTGGGTGAATCCAAAAACGGATGGACGAATTACATAGGATCGAAAGAGTTCCTGCACCTCGGACTTTTATGAAGAATTAGAGAGCTGGCATAATCGGTTACATGAAGTAACCACACTGAGTTGTAACATGATAACCTGGGCGCTACGCTGTGTGTTGTCAGAGATATGAAATCTACCCACTTACGATGGCTTGAATGATGTAGATGTATTTTTGGATGCATTGAAAGGGAGGTACCAGAAAAGCAGCGCTTCCAGGCCTTCGACTTGGCATTGCGCGTTATGCCCGCAAGATAGTGGGGTACGCACAAGGGTAGCTTTGATGATTAGTGCAAATGTAGGAGGATGATAGGAACACACTTTGGGAAGCCGAAGGTACAAATGACAGACAAGTATGACGAGAAGGATGATCCGCGCACACACTTAGCCAAATGGGCTGAGGCTTATGGATCGAAGCCCTAACCTGAATGGGTGCACATGTTCTGTCACACCTTGGATGTCATCCTGATGAACTGGTACTTGGAAACGGAGCTCCGCCATGGTACAAGTGAATGGTATATTCTACGCGAAGGATTCATAATGACATTTAGCTTTAAAGACGGATTTGACTGTATTGACAAAGCACTACAAGAAGTGAAAGCAACAATCTTTAGGAGACCACAGGATCCTTTGGACCTGATTCAACCCAATTGGACTACTTAGCTAACTCACGCGTTGGAATGCTATAACGTAACCGCTGAAAATAAAGATGAAGATTCGCAAAAGATTAACATCCTTGAAACAGAAGGTCACCGCGAGGTTGAAGGACCGCAGATTGAGAATCCTAATATAACCGCGCCACTGAAAACGAAACAAGTAAATATTGGTAAGAAGGCAGAGCCCAAATTCACGAAAATTGGAGATTACTAGGCTGACGCAACGGTGGATAAGGTTGTTGAATTGCTACACGAATTCAAGACCCATTTTAACCTTGAAAAGCGTCGACACGGTCCTAATATTTTTTTTATTTGATTTTGGAAAAGATGAAGAAATCACCTAATCCAATATCATATCACAGGATTTACCAAGCACCGAGAGTGATCGAAATCCTTGAGGTGCAAACGTCTTTTACAGTGAAAAGAGATTTGATCCCTCTTGGAAATTGGTAGATCCAGAGTTAAGATGGATATCATTTGGTTTAATTATTAGCCTTTAAATAAGCTACATTAGAGAAAAATATCATGGGAAACTAACGTAACTTTTAAAAACCATTAAAACCATCAAAACCATCAAAACCCATAAATCTCAACATCCACCTTTTAATATCTTTGCAGTGTTATGAATTAAAGTACTTTGGTATTGTAGAGATATTAAATGGTGGAAGTTGATGGTAAATGTAATGAATTTTCATAGAATAATTGAATGAATATTTTCTAAACTTTTTCCAATCTTGGAACCATAAAACACCATGAAAATATCAAATGCATAATAAATGACACTACATTTTTTTCCCGAAGAAAACGTTGTAACTTCCATTATGAGTAATAAAGACACTACATCTATATATGTCAAAACATTCTTGTTGCAATAAATGACACTACTAAGAAGATATGAATTAACTATTGTTTTGTTTATAGGATTACATGTGAATGCATGCATGCAACTTGTTTTCGGTAAAAGTGGGGTTACATGTGAATGCATGAATGCAACTTGTTTATAGGGTTACATGTGAATGCATGCATGCAATCATATAAACAATAAATACAATTAGTTTTTCATCAAAAGAGTTAAATAATTTTACAAATGAATGTTGTAGAATAAGCTTGAAAACCATAAAAACATTTTGGTTGTTGTTTGATGAAAAAGAGAATCAGTGGGAATCTCACCAATCACATGAAAAGTTGGTGTTTCCAAGGTTCGATTGACAGTTTCTTTGATACAAGAAAATGTCTTTTGTCAATTTCACATGATTACTCTATGAAAGGACCAAATTAAATCTTTACCTATTGAGCCATATGGTTATTATTCTAATCTAGGTTTTATGAAATTATGAGACACAATTAAAAATGTAGAAATGCAGCTAATCTATATCCTAGGGAGGAGATTTAAATCACTTAATTGACATGAAATAAATATTAAACACAAACAACAAGGGGAATATTCGAATGCCTTGGAAAACTAAGGTAGCCTAGTCACTAACAAATATTTCATAATTTGTTAGCAATGTAAAATTGATAAATAAAAACTATTACAAGCATGCACTTCGTGTACACATTACAATGCCCATGCTAATAAGCATATGGAAAACAAAGACAAGAGAGGATAATTTGGGTCCATAATATATGACTAGTGACAACATGGAAGGAGTATAGACACAAATAGCTAACAATATCTCTTATTAACATATTGAGATAACATGCAAGGCCTAGAATATAACCTTTCACATGAATGCAATGGTTCTAATTATAAAATTATGACCAAGACTATAACATCTAGAAAACTAAGGCAATTACCTAGTCACTAAGAGATATTTCATAATTTGTTAGCAATGTAAAAGATAAATAAGAATTATTACAAGCATACAAATAATGTACATATTTGTCTTTTTCTCCACTGGAAAAATCGTAATCTTTCATTAAACTTGAAAAATTACATATTGTAGATGCATGATGCATATTGTATGTGTTTGTCGACCTCTGAGGGCTCGGTAGCAGATCAAAAAATATCATCATAAATTACCATAACCATCACGCAGGATGTTCATTCAGTCCTTCTATTTTATGTACATATTTGCCACGCAGGGCCATGTATATATTTTCTATCCAATATAAACAAAAAACTATACAAAATATCAAAAAATATCAGATATTCAATTCAATGGGCTATCAACCTTGTGGTACTGTGGGTCTATATAAGGTCGATGGTAGTATTGGTATGCATTTGACCCACGTTGTTCCTGGATCAACCACTCTCCTCGGGGAAGTGTCGTGGCCACCTTGGATAGCTCGTCAGCACTGCTATTATGTTCCCTGTAGATATGTTTGCAAATGATATCATTAAAATGAGCCTTAAAAATATTTATTTCATCCAAAATATTACTGAGAGTGTGAGTGTGGCAAGCAGTAATATTATTGAACCAGTCTATAATGATCTTCGAATCTCCATATATATTAATGCTCATGCAGTTATGTCTCAATGAAAAATGCATGAGATGACGAAGACTGATGAGTTCAGCAAAATTGTTTGAGCCAGCCCCCAATCCCATATGGACTTTATAGTAATGTTGTTCACTAATGTATAGGATGAAACCACCTCCGCATCCCTATTGTTGGGTTGCACCATCAAAATATGCCCAAGGGGTATTTTTATCGATATGTGGAGAGTCATGAGGCCTTCGGGGTTCAAGACTGGGGAGGCTCAAGCATCTCGTTATAAGATGATATGATAAGTGTTGTAGTGTGTGGCCAGCTCACAGGTTTGTTATCAAAGATGATCCGGTTCCGTGCCAACCAGAGATACCAACTAATGATTAAAGGGAGGCTCTGTAATTTTGATCCCTTATGCCTGTGAAACCAATTTTCCCAAGCTCTGTTTAAGTCATCGCCTTCCCATGAGCCCGTGAAGTGAATAGAAGTGGAAATATTTGCCACAGGTCCATCAGGGCTGTACACTTCAGAAAAAGGTGTGTAGTCGATTCTGCTGCACTTTTACATAGTGTACACCAGGTAGGCCCGTGGATAGCTCGGTGCATGAGATTTTCACCAGTGGGGACTTTGTCTTTTAATATGCACCAAAAAAATAGTTTGATCCGAGGAGGCGCTGTGAGTTTCCAAATTGCCTTCCACCAAAAAGTAATCAAATCTGGAACTTTGTGTGAAATCAGCGCTAGATAGCCCGACTTTGGAGTGTATAAACCACTGTCAGATTGATGCCATATGAGTTCATCCAGTCCCTCTTTGATCCTAATGTGCGATTCAGAAAGAGCAGTAATATAATCATTCCATTCTTGGTGCCAGCATTGTGGTAGATTAATCTGTTGTGCGGATTTCCATCTTTGTGCAAAAATGGTAGAATTGTGAGGATCCGCAATGTTAGCTAGGACCTTAATCTCATGAGAGCTTGCTTGAACGTAAATAACTCCTTTGAGTACTCGATGTTCATTCCTACGTGAACCAATTCTTTTTATAGTTTTTGACATATTAATCATTATGAGTTTAGTTCGAAAAATGCATATTGCGCTCGACTAAAAGGAGAGGGCTCGACCAATGCCCCCCCACCCAATAAGTAAATTGAAACTTTAAGGGTCGGTGCCTATTGAATGGAGTCATTGAGTAGGCGGGCCAAGTGCTTGATGTAGTTGATAATGTCTTGGTGAAGCATATATGAGGTTTCTGGATAACAGATGTCTGCCACCACTTCCATTCTAGGGGTCTAATCCAATGCGAGCCAAAGAACCATCGTTTATTCTCCAAACCAGATTTTCCCTAATGAGAGGCAGTGAATGAAGAAGTGCCTTCCAGACAGATGAAATGCCAAATTTGGGCCAATTAGGAAGCCAAATCCACTCCATGATACTCAGAGGCCAAATGTGTTTGTGATATGAGATGCTAGTCCAAAGATTCTGTCCTGTGAGCAATGTCCACCCCATTTTTGCAGCTAGAGCCTGTGCAAATAAAGGAAGGTATTTTAGGCCCCAAAATCCCCATTTTTTGGGCAGCACAATCTTGTTCCAGCCCACCCATGCAAATATCTGCTTATCTTGGTTCCCATTCCATAGATATCTGTTGCATATTTGGTGTAGCCTGGCCAAGATGCTTCTAGGAATCCAAGCGTGAGCCATCCAATAGACAGGCGTATCCTCAAGTATAGATTTTATCAACACAAGTCTATCGGCTCTGGACAAATATCGGTGACTCCATAAGTTAAGCCTTTTCTCCAGTTTTGTGACGAGCCAAATCCAATCAGCTATTTTCTGGCTAACAGGCTTGATCCAGAACCCCAGGTATTTTAGACCCCGATCTAGAGGATTGATACAATATGGAAATAGTCGATGAGCATATTGAGACTCATGGATGGAGGTTCGAGTGAAGGTGATGGTAGATTTTGAGTGGTTTGCTAACATCCCAGTGGCAGATGAGAAAAGGGAGAGGATCTTTGAGAAGGAGCGGGAATCCCTAATACTACCATCAAGAAAAATAATGACATCATCCACAAACAGTAGATGGGTGAGAAAACAATTATCAGATATATTGAGACCACAGAGATCACCCTCTGTCTTAGCTGATGCAATCAATCAACTAAGACCATCCATGACAATAAAAAATAAAAGGGGAGATAGGGGGCAACCCTGTTTGAGACCTCTTTCAGAGTGGAAAAAAAGAGATGCAGACCCATTGATAAGTACACTGAAAGTAGGAGTGGTGATACAAACCATGATCCAGGTGATGAAGTTGAGGGGGAAGCCCAGATGGATAAGAAGCATCTTAATGTATAGCCAACTGACACGATAAAATGCTTTTGCCAGATCTATCTTTAGGGTGATGGCTTTTTGGTGTCTGGTCCAGATAGTATGCATGGCTTCCTGGGCTGTGCCAATAGCTTCATGAATTTGTTGATGTTCTAGAAAGGCAAATTGTTGAGGGGCGATATGACGGGACAGGATAGGGCGGAGGCGATTTGCAATGATCTTGGAGATGATCTTATAAAGACAATTGCATAGAGAAATGGGTCTGTAATCATTGAAAGAGGATGGGGAGTCCGATTTGGGAATAAGAGCGATAAAAGTCGAGTTGATGGCATTATACAGTGACCCAGATATTCTGCATTCCTCCACTACCCTCAGTAGGTCTTGGCTGAGAAGCTCATAGAAAGAAAGGTAGAATTCGATGGTCCAACCATCCGGACCTGGACTTTTATCCTTTTTGAACCATTTTAAAGTGCCCTCAAGCTCCCCAGGTGTCACAGGGTCAAAAAGTGCCTCAGCTTCATCCTCATTTACAAATCTGGGGAAGTGTCCAGCAACATTGATAATATCAACAATATTCGAACCCGGAGGATTTTTGTAGAGGTTCCTGAAATGAGTAGAGCCTAGGTGGGAGAGCTTGTTAAAAGTATCAGCCACTCCTCCATCTGGTGTCAGAATGTTCCAGATAGTGTTTGTGACCTTTCTGCCTTTTGCATAGTTATGGAAAAACCGAGTGTTGTCATCCCCTGCTTTTAACCATATAGCTCTGCTTCGAAGACGAATAGATTCCTCTCTGTCTTTTAGTATCTGAGACTTCTGGTTTTCAAGCTCCACCAGGTGAGATTTATCTTCAGCAGTGATAAACCCCAAACCTCTCTCATCCAATAGGGAGCAGAGTTCTGATTCTATGTGCAAAAGAGCCGAATTCTCCCTCTGATGTTTTTCTCTGGCCCAATTGATGGAGAGGTGCTTGAGCTGGGATAGATTGGAGCAGAAACCTTTTGCCAAGGAGTCTGATCTATCAATCAGATTTGCAGCCCAAAATTCCATGACCATACAAATATAAGATGGGTCCTGTAGCCAGACATGATTAAACTTGAAAGGGGCTTTTGGCTTATGGTGAGGTCCCAAGATCTCCAGGTATACAGGGGAGTGATCCGATATGCCTCCAGCTCCAACCCATTGTTTGTAGTGGTGCAGCTGCTGTATAAGGGACCCTTTCATGATGAATCTGTCTAGTCTACGGGCAAGGGCAGCCTCACCCACCCTTCTGTTCCTCCATGTGGGGAGAGGTTTATTCATAGGGACATCGATCAGATTATATCTCTCAAGAAGATCAGTCATGTAGCCCGTGATCGAGTCCACTTGTGCCATGGATCCCCAAGATTCACCATAACCTAGGGAGAAATTGAGATCACCCCCAATAATGATATGATCAGCAGAGAAAATGGAGAGACCAAGCAGGTGTTGCCAAAAATGCTCCCTTTGTTGACATGGACCGTAGATGTTAATAACCCTAAGGCTGGTCCCAAGATCTGCCGAAAAGAGATCTATTCCCATAAACCCCTGACCTCCCCAAGAAGCTTGAACTCTAATGGATTTGGGGTTGTATCCAATCGCAAGGCCACCGGATCTCCCAGTAGAATCCATGGCCAAAAAAATCCAACCCAGAGAAATAGAGGTTAAAGAATCGGAGATGAGATCAGCCGGGCCAAGGGTTTCTTGTAGAAGTATAATGTCGACAGGTTCAATCTCAAAAAGTTTGCGCAAGGCTAGTTTCTTAGAGGCACTAGCCATGCCCCTGCAATTAAAAGAAAGAAATTTCATGGGGGAAAGATACCAGGGGTGTTCGCTGCTCTAAGAACCCCGTCAAGAGTAGATTAGCGGCCAAAGCCAACTTCAGCTCCAGCACATTTGATGGATTTTGAAAGGTCAGATTTTCTCCCCCGAGAAATCATGGGGGATGAACTGGGTATGGCAAGACCCAGTCCGGCAAATTGCATCGGGGATCCTCGAGTTAGAATACGAGGACGAAGATTATAATGATGAGATTTTGACCCCCGAGATGAAGATGGTGAAGAGGAGGGTGAGGATAATGAATGCAAAGAGGGAGCAGATGGTGCAATGACAGGTGAGGTGGGCAAAGTGCAATGTGCTACAGAGATGGACGGTACATGCAAGGAGGAATAGAGAGAAATACAAGAGGAGGGAGGAGAGAGAGATTTACCTGAAGCTATGGCGACTTCTGTGGCTGCCCGAGATCTGGTGACCGGCGGTGAGAGAGTTCTCCGAGCCTCATCCGCTACCTTTTGAGTAATGTTGGCTGAGTGTGTAGATCTTGACGCAGGAGGACGCTGGATAGCCGACGAGACAGTCCTAGAGGGTGTAGTCGATGATATAGGGGTATCCTATGGTTTCTTGTTGAGGGGGCAGTCCTTGAATATGTGCCCCACCTTATGGCACCTTCGACATCAAAATGGAACCCCTTCATGGTCCAAAATTTGTATCCTGGTGTATTTCCCCCAATGCAAGGTAATATTCTCCTCAAAACCCTCGCGGGTATCCAAGTGTACCAAAATATGAGCAAGGGTTCTGTTCCTTGATTCCACGAATGTGCGATCATGGTAAGTCCCCAGGGCATTCCCTATGTGAATGAAAACCTCCTCACACCAGTATTGTAGAGGGAGCCCTGGCAAGCGTACCCATAATGGACCGGCCCCAATTTTTTCTCTCTCAGGATCAAAGAGAGGGCTCCATCTCTTTAAAAGGACCGACGCCATCTCAATGTGCCAGTATCTGGCGAGCACCAAGTCTGTGTAGTTCTCTTTTGCAAAATGGAGAGCAAACCAACCTCTAGGTAAAACTTGAACCTTAGGTAAATCTTTAAGAATTCCCCCCCAGATTTCCTTGACCCATAGTGTGAGTCGAGTGGCTGAATACGCCCTTCCATGAACATGTCCAACAAGTATAATGCTTGCCATGATAGCTGCTTCCCCGATTGCAGAGGTCTCACCGAAGCGGGTCGAGATATCCTTTGAGGTTGATTTCACGCACTTAGTTTTTCTCTTCCCTGAACAAGGTGCAGATGGGTGGTCCGCCAATGGGTCTGGGGAACCGTCTAGAGGGATTGATCTTGCAGACCTAACCTTGACTGCCGAAGTCTAGAAACAACCCAATGGTGAATGGAGGGGAACAGAAGGGTTTAGGGCCACCGAAGGATGAGGACCGGTAATCGTTGAGGCGAAGAAAGATGTAATGGGCAGATTCGGGTCAAATGAGGGCAACAGAGGCGAGATTGCAGACAGGATATGAAGGGTCCCAGGGGATAGAGGGGGAATGTCCGGAGTAGGGGAACCCAGGGAGGTATTCCCGGTGAAAGGAGGAGCTGAATAGTGCTCCGACAAGGCAACCACCGGTGATGTATTAGGCGGAAAAGGATCCGACGGGAGACTAGGGCCAGCTTCCGAAGATGAGAAGACAGGGTTCCCAAAAATGACACGATTAGGTTTCAGGTCCTCGGTATAATCCACCTCCTCCATTTCCATTGAATCTCCCAGTATACAAGCTGAAGACGACATCCTGAAAACGACGGCTGGGCCAAGAACAGGAAAGGTGCTGCTAATTGTCGGCTATAGGTACGCAGTGTAGTAATGGTAATAGGGCTACAGTAAAAACCTAGGGTTAACACAAACCCTTACAGAAACCTGCAGTATTCTTCCTTGCAGCTTCCAGACATGTTGCTCATGTCGCTGCTACATATTCTACTTTTGATCTTCGTTTTTCACTCATCTTCATAACAACTTACCAATAAAAAAAATTCTCCCTTAGACAAGTTTGTCTTATCATTGTGTTGATTATAAAACTCAATTGTGAAAATAATATATATTTAAATATCTATGTTAAAAAAAAATCACTCTGCATGAAGCTCTTAATCAATAATTTTTTCCTTTTATGAGTACATGCCAAGAAAAAAGTTCCATGACCTTTTGGGTAATGTTACACCACACGTTGCATGCGTAAGGACCATTTCATAAAACTGTGTAGGATGACACTAATGGACTTCCTATGTACCAACTGTGGATATGGGGTCATTTTTATGATATTTTTCCCACTTCAACTTATCAAATTTATTGGTCATACTTTGTATCATTGCTAGAGGTTGCATCAATGACATATATTGTGTATTCATCTTGTTGTAGGTGCTACTCCATATATTTTTATTGGTGAAGAAATATCTTATTACATATATCTTGTGTTCATGTTGCTCTGGTCATTATCTTCTCTTGGTCATTACATGTTGGATTCAAGTATTATTCCACGTTGTGGTGTCTTCTAGCATGGCAACATACTTTCTTTAGTGATTTACTTAGATGCCATAACTCTTTCATTATTAATCCATCATTTTTCCTAGGTATCATCCATTATGTTACTTCCTTTCCATTTTACCTAAACATAATTCATATCACTCTTTTATTTCATTATTTACCCACTCTAAGAGGTCATGTGACCCATTTTCATATAGTTTTCCTTCATAACTTAACTTCCATTTGTCATATTTCATTATATATCCTTCTCCACATGTGAATGAGCCAAAGTGGTTTGACATATTTTAACGTTGATTAATTAGAATCGAACCTAAGGTCGAAGTGCTATATTATTGGCCTATTTTATTACTAGATTTTGAATCTTAATGAGGCCTCATTTCTTAAGCTTCAATTTGTTAAACACACATGGGCAGCAAGAATAATCTGAAAGATAAAACATGAGAATACATTTTTATTAACAAGAGATATACATTTATAATACATGGTTTGACCGTTGGGTTCCACATCCCAAGGTCTCTTGGACTCCTTTTGTTTATTCGGCTTCCACACTATTGAGGATTAGGTGTCCAACATTTCCCCCCTTAATCTGAAGGGTTATGTATGAGTCCAAGAAGAGAGCTGTAATACAAAATGTGCAAAAATGCATGGCAACACTAGGGTGAATGTGCTCTCTGAAATGTTGGTATAAAGGGTGGTGGTTTAAGGATGACCACCAACACTGGAATGCTTAGTGCAGTTCCTGGAACTCTTCCAAAACTGGCAAGAAGCTGAAGTCTTCTGCTAGAGGAAGTGATCCTATTGTTTTGAAGAGGGAAACCTTCAACCAATAAATGGAGGTCTCACCCCGCATAAAAGGGAGAACTTCAACCTGTAAAGGGAAGTCTCAACCTGTGATGGTTTAAGGATGACAAAAAACTCTGGAATGCTTAATGCAATTCCTATAACT
The DNA here is from genome assembly GCA_031772625.1 of Pinus tabuliformis. Classification (NCBI taxonomy): domain Eukaryota; kingdom Viridiplantae; phylum Streptophyta; class Pinopsida; order Pinales; family Pinaceae; genus Pinus; species Pinus tabuliformis. Next base: position 431,264,543 of record CM062808.1, on the reverse strand, counting down.
CTTCCAAAACTGGCAAGAAGCTAGAGTCTTCTGCTATAGGAAGTGTCCCCAATTCTATTTCTGGAATTCTTCCGAAACTGGCAAGAAGCTGAAGTCTTCTGCTAGAGGAAGTGTCCCAGATTACCAACTGAAGGCATGCTCAGGGGCATTTTTGTTTCTAGATACAACTCTGAATCTGGTATGGCAGGTTGTGGCTTAGGCTCACTTGATGTGGCTTTGAAGCTTGTAGATGACCATCATTTCCCCCCTTGTTAGATACAAGGTGAGATGATGGAGAAAATTCAACAACAAGACTATTCAATACTCTGGAACAAGTTCCGACATGTGATTGGAATATCTTCTTGGTTGTTGATGCCCATTGCCAAGAAGCGATCCATCCAAGATGAATCTTTGTTCTTACAGGATGTTTGTTTTTGAAGCACCTGTTTGAAGAATGAGTGGTTTTATAACAATGCTTGCATGGATGAAGATCAAAACAATGATCTTTCAAATGGCCAACTCGATCACAATGTTGGCATTTCACAATCTGTTGTTGTTGTTGTTGCTGTGGAAGAGGGGCAGAATTTGGAACAACGGGCGGTGAACTGTCATGAGGAGCAAGTGAACTGTCATGAATGAATACAACACTTTGAAATTGGATTGGTTTGGAGTAGTCTGGAATATGAAAGGACAAGTCCTTGTCATATCCAAGACTATTTCTGTGCTTGTTATGGACAAGTTGTTCCCAAGGTCTGATGATGGGCATGGGAAGTGCAAACTGAGTTTCTGCATCCGCATGTACAACTGCTGCTTTATTGGGTACTAAATCTGAACCAACTGTAACATTATTGACTTGCTTCTGATGGGTTGTATTCTCAATGTTCTGAACAAAATATGTTGAAAATGACTCCTCTGTTTTAATTCTTGTTGTTGTAGCTGAGATTCAAGTTGCAAAAATTCAATCTTGTCATGTACATCTTGTAAAAAACTGTGAATATCAGTGAGGAAATCCTTGCTGATTTTGATTGTATTATCCATAGTAGAGAGTATTAGATTATCCAATGACTCTAATATTGCACCAATTGGAGCCATTTTTCAACCTCAAAAAAATAGTAAAACAATGAGGAAAAGATGGACACCAATTTATCTTTTATATAAACTTATGGAAACAACTTCAAATCAATGTTGGCAGCTTGCAATAGATTCAACACACAAAGAATGGTGATATCCTGAAAACAGAATTTAACTCTTCATTGACTGACGCTGAAATCAAGGCATAGGCCTTGTTGTTCTTGTTTTCCCATATGGCGAGTTCTTTTTCTGAAGTGGGCTTCTCAGGAGGATTGCCTCCTTCTCCTTCACTAACTCATTTCCATAATTCATTAAAAATCAAAGTATGCTTTATCTTCCTTGGCCATTCATGGTAGTTCTCTTTGCCAAAGAGAGTTAATCAAACTATGGAGATGAGTGAATGCATCATCACAAAATATTTTCTGCTTTTGATTTCAAAAATAATCATAGCCTTGCTCTCTGCCCTTTTTTTATATACCCTTCTATTTAAGTAAGAAACTTATTAAATATGTAGATGGAAAAACTTCACTCTTCACTACACTATGTCAAAACTTTTAATATGGACATATATTCTATGCACATACATTGTCACATAATATATATATACCACCACTCATATATCATATATCATGGCTCCAACTTATATAAGGATTTCAATATTATGCCCATCTCACATATATGTTATGGCTCCATTCATTTATGCACTTTCACATACTAACACCTTTATGGATATATGACTCAACATAATATATGCCATTACATATAATATAACCATAAAAAACTTCAATGAATTGTGAATACACCAGCACGGTCTTCAAGAAAGGAATTCAAAGTATATTCATACCATACACCATAGCTCCAACACGTATAAATGACCCAAGGCATATAAAATTCAACACACGACCCTCATGTACAACATTGATTTTAAATTAATGCAGGATAGAATAATTCCAATGCAACATATATACCAGTCAACACATGGATTTGGCATATCAATTCAACGCTCTTAATTTCAATGCACCATAGGCTCACCATTCACCATTACACAGTATCCATGCACCGAACGTAGCATACCATACGACTCCAATTCAATGCAGAGGAGTAATGCAACTAGATTTTGTGGGCTTCGACAACAGGCTTTACAAACACTCAGGTTGTTGGATCGCAGCTCAATGGACCAACATTCAATAGACTTATATGGGCAGCGTTCAACATATGGGCAATGTTCAACATATGGCCAGCGGTTGAACAAAACTGTCCAGGGGTTAGTGAATGGGATTTTCACCTCAGAATTGGATCTTGAGCTGAGGGACACCGCAGGAAATCTGCTGAAGAGAAAACACAAGCTGTTTGTCTCATACAACCGCACCGATTTGACACTATAAAACTCGCAACAGTCATGTAACTTATACAACAAGCAATCAGTCTCAATTTACAAAGACATTAAACTCAGAATTGTATCAGACAGAATGCTTATCTCCCAGCTCACTTGATACTATGGTTTTAGGGCTCGAGAATGGACCATATACAACAAAACTACATTTTGCAGAGATACAAATTGGAAATACAAATAGTTGGAAGAGTGTTGGAAGACGCGTTTTTTTTTTTGATGTTTATGTTCAGGGGCAGAAAGTATTCACAGATTTTGACATCCGAAAGGAGGCAGGGGGCTCAAATATAGGTGTTGTTAAATCTTTCAACACGACCAATGTGACAACAAACTTCCTCGAAATTCATTTATTCTGGGCTGGTTGGAAAAGCGAATGTCATTGCTAACAATAACAATAACGCCGAATATCAATGACATAAACGAAATGCACGCAATGCACCATGAGCGTTTTGTATGCTCTGACACCTGCGTAGCAGAGAATAATAATAGTGAATAGCAGGTGGAGCAGCGACAGGGGTAATAATAGTAAATAGCGGGTGGAGCAGTGATAGGAGCAGTGTTTTTATGAAAGGAAGAACATAGGTAGAATAGGGAGTTACAAAGCAGGTGGAAGCCAAAATGGCGCTGGAGAAATGACAGGTTGCAATTAAAATTTAGTTAAGAAAATATTCATGAAATGCAGAATTGATGGCAGAAATGATCTGCACATAAAGGCCATAAAACAAATGGCTCAAAGTAATTATGCAGGGAAAGAATATGCTTGCTCTGATACCATGTTAAACACACAGGGGCAGCAAGAATAATCTGAAAGATAAAACATGAGAATACATTTTTATTAACAAGAGATATACATTTATAATACATGGTTTGACCGTTGGGTTCCACATCCCAAGGTCTCTTGGACTCCTTTTGTTTATTTGGCTTCCACACTAACCCATTGAGGATTAGGTGTCCAACACAATTTAATGAAATAAAGAAAATAAAATAAAATAAAACATTAGGGAATGTAAGTTACCATGCATGAGGTGCATAACTTAAGGGTAGTGCTCCCCTTTGGCACACATAATGAGACATTTACATTAAAAGAATAATATTTAAAAAGTGGAGTTCCTCATGTTAATTAGTTGGAGGTTATTTTGCTTTGTTCACACTCAAATGTGCCACCTTAATGGACCATTTATTGACTTGGCACATATGTTGAGGAGGTGATTGAGTTTCTACCTTTTTTAAACTTATTCATGCACCTTATGTACATGTCCATTTTCACTGCCATTTAACCATTTTTTATTTACCATATTCTAAGCACACTCTCCTAGAACAATGTAAACTTTGAAACGGGAACTATAAACTCAAAATGGGAACTCTGGCCAAAAAACGCCAAAAAAACATCAAAAACAGTGCTAAAAACGAAAAGTGTGTATACTGGAACGATTGTTTTTTTTAGGGACAATTTTGAACATGTTTTAAAAATGGCAGCGAAAACAAAATTTTCGTGTAAAATACAGCTTGAAAACGAAAAAGTGATTATACTGGAACGATGATTTTTTTTTAGGGTCAATCTTCAAAATTTAAAAAAATTGCTAGTAAAATGATCCAACAACATAAAAATGACTCATAACTTCTCATTTAACACCATATGGAAATCAAAAATTTTATTTCAAGATACGATTCATACATTAGTTAGATAAATTGTCTTAAACAATTATTCAAAATCACTCATATTTTCTTGCACACCATCAGAATTCACATCTTCAGATGAGTGACTAGATGCTGATGAAGATGTTCCATATTCTTCTCTTTCATCAACTAGTGCCCCATTTGAGTCCACATGCATGCCCATCATTCCAGGTTTCAAAATTCTTCTAGACCTAACATTGGTTTCAGTAGACTCCCATCTCAACATTGTTCCTTCTGGTAACAACCTTTTAAGAATCTCTATTGTCTTGAAGGGAAGAGTTCCTCTCTTTGTTAAATTGAAGTCATAAACAAGTATGTCAACATCCTCCAATTTCAATATGTCTGTGCGGCGATGATTTATATTCATGCCCTTTCTTTTTCTCTTTCCACCATTTTTTTGTCAGCTACCATCTCTGGCTTATACACACCATTGAATGGGTGTGTATTTGTGGCATACCAATATACTTCAACACTTGTAACATCCTCATTTTCTATAAAGACCTTTATAACTTTAGCAACCCATAATGGATAGCCATTGGGATCTCCATCTGCTAGCACTGCAATCATGCAACCCTCCTTAATATCATGTACCGAACCCTTGTAAAGGTCTTCCATAACTTCACGTTGTGCATGAGATCTTCTAGAACCAATATACATCTCTCTTTCCTTTGCCTGTGAAGAATTAATAATACCTTGAGATTGTTGCTGTTCAACAATGCTTATTTCCTCATGTGCATTCGACACATTTTGTGGCCAAATAAATGGATTTTTCAAAGGTATATCTTCATTTGTTTTTTTTGAAATGATATCACTTTGATTATTGAAAAATGACTCCCACCAAACTGAATCAGCGATGTCAAAGTACTCATATGTATATCTAATACATTTTTTAATTTCTTCTAGGCAATCAAAATAGTTTATATCTCTATTTTGTTTGCATGCATTATGAACTTCACCAACTTATTGTAATAACAATATTTTTGATGCAAATATTGGATGATCTATAATAAACTTCAAAAATTGAAAACCTGATGACGGTGCCCATTCCGGAGTACTTGAATACTTCTTGCCCCATATTAGTGTTTTCCCATCAATTTTTTTGATACGAAATTGATGTTGGAAGCTAATGGCATTAATTTTTTCAATGCATTTCCCCTCACCATATGATCCCATAATAAACCTTCGCATGTCAACAGTTTCTTCCAACACATCAAAAGTAGGCTCTGGCATGTATGATTTCTTAATACATTCAATTAATCATGGCAAGCTCCCAACTTCCTTCCTCCTCAATGTGACTGAAAAATGATTGAACATCTCATCAATATGGTCATGAGTGTGCCCAACAAGAAGGAAACCAACCTTTACCTTCTGATAAATTCTCAATTCAACAAGCATGTATAGATATCCAAAAACAACCTGATTTTTGTTTTCACGGCAAGTGTTGTCCAATTGTAGATACAAAACTTCAGGAAGATTACCAGACCAATGAGAAAGCACATCATGAATTATGGTTATGGTCAGATTTGCATCATTATGAATATTTGGAGCTGTGAAGTACACCTTTAGCACCATTTTCCCATTGAAGACCATACAACTGACCAAGTGATACTGAATAAAATTTTCCTCCTGTAAATTTTTGGGTGTGACAACAAAATTTGGTAAAAGTGTTTTCTTCTTGTCCATAACATCAATTATCAAACCCAAATATTTATTCGGATTGTCATAACACTTATTTCAATGCTTGTACAACTTTTTCCTTTCATTTGTTTGTTGTTCGCGATACTCCTGAAGTTCTTTGACAATTGAATCTACACAACATAAAAGAAAGCCATTAAGAAATATGTTTTCATACTTGATGAATATACAATTTTAAAAGTTAAAGTTATGAATGCCTTTAAGAGAAGCACATGCATTGCAAATCCCCTTCCTTGTCTTCTTAGGAATACGGACATTGTTGAATTTTTTTTTCCATACCTTCAAAAAATATTGATATGTAATAAACCAACCATGTCCCTCAACATCTTATGCATATTCTTTGTATAAGTTGTAGATTTCTCGTCTTGAAAAATTATCTGGAATATGTATTGTCTCTCTATTTGGCATACACTCTCCATGCTTTGAAAATAAATCTTTCATCCATGACATTGTAGTATTTGATAATGGTCCAAACTGTCATTTATGACGTACTTCAGAATAAAATGTGGGATCCTTTTCCAAATTTTCTTGAATTCTCAAGAGACGAAAATTCCCAATTGAATGAAACATTTTGAAAGCTTTTCTATAGATAAGTAAAGTCCTAATATGATAATCATAACTTGACAATGTAGATTGCATGCACCCAACTAAATATGAATTTTGCATGCTTTTATTCATTGACAAATATCTCTTCCTGCTATCTAATGCAAATTTGAAATCCATATGTTTCAAGCAATCTTTTTGGCAACATTCACTTGAAATGAGTGCGCTGATAGAACTTCTTCTCGTCAGATATTCTGTGCTACCCCTTGTATAACTAGAACATCTTGCATTGATACGAAAAGGTCTGCTCCTACTCCTCGATACAATATTTCTTGGCAACATCTCCATCATTGGTTCATCATTCATATAAGGATTTTCATCATCATTAAGAGGAATGTTATCCACACTATGATCCACTGTGCTTTTCAAATACAGACTTGGAGGATTTTCTTCATCTTCCCCTTCTTCAGTGTTACTGTTATAGTCCTTAGAATTTGGACTCAATGGAAAATTTGACTCGATGTTTATTGGATATTCTTCCTCATGTGCATTTTCAGTGCTACTCTCACACTCCATAGAATTAGGACTAAGTGCATCATCCTGTCCTTCATCAGTGCTACCTTTATACTCATTAGAATTAGGACTAAGTGTATCATCCCGTTCTTCATCACTGCTGCTCTCATAGTCCTTAGAATTAGGACTAAGAGGACATTGTGACACTCCATTCTTTTGAAATTCATCATCATGCTCTTCATCATTGTTGCTCTCACAGTCCTTAGAATTAGGACTAAGTGGACACTTTGACACTCCATTCTTTTGAAATTCATCATCCTGCTCTTCATCACTGCTGCTGTCATAGTCCTTAGAATTAGGACTAATTGGACACCATGGCACTCCATACTTTTGAAATTCATCATCTTGCTCTTCATCAACGTTGCTCTCATAGTCCTTAGAATTAGGACTAACTAGACACCGTGGCACTCCATACTTTTGAAATTCATCATCTCGCTCTTCATCAAAGCTGCTATCATAGTCCTTAGAATTAGGACTAACTGGACACCGTGACACTCCATACTTTTGAAATTCATCATCATGCACTTCATCACTACTGCTCTCATAGTCCTTAGAATTAGGACTAAGTGGACACTTTGACACTCCATTCTTTTCAAATTCGTTATTACGCTCTTCATCACTACTTCTCTCATAGTCCTTAGAATTAGGACTAAGTGGACACCGTGACAATCCATTCTTTTGAAATTCATCATCATGCTCTTCAACACTATTGCTCTCATAGTTCTTAGAATTAGGACTAAGTGGACACCGTGACACTCCATTCTTTTGAACTTCACCATCATGCTCTTCATCACTGCTGCTTTCATAGTCCTTAGAATTAGGACTAAGTGGACACCGTGAGACTCCATTCTTTTGAAATTTGTCATCAAGCTCATCATCATTACTGCTTTCATAGTCCTTTGAATTCAGACTAAGTGGAAGAATTGACTTTCTATTCATAGTGGAAGAATTCTTGCTATATTCATCCATATGAATAGAGTTGTTACGCGATGAAGATGTTGATGCTGTATAAATCAAAACTTCGCTATCGGGACAATCCATCCCTTTCAAATACAAAATTTTGAATGATACAAATGGAGAGTCTCCTAAAGATATTATATAGCTTGGAGAATGAAATTTTCCCTCCAAAAATTTTCCCACCAAAAAAATTTGCGAAAATATTTCCCTCTAAAAATTTCGAGAAAATATTTCCCTCCTAAAAGTTTGTGAGATTTATTTATCTTCATTATTTTATTCTACAATTTAATGAAAAATTTAAACTAAATTTTTTTATGAAATAAATCATTAAAGTTAAAATTGTAAACTACAACTTCTACCTAAATTATTTTGATAGTCAAAGTATATAATATTTACTAAACAATTGAAAGTTTTTTTTAATTTTTATAATACATTGTGAAACAAATTAATCTCACATTCACCCACTGTAAAACAATTTCATAATATTCGCTTTATCATAGTTTCCTTCATCGCCATAAAAAATTAACATGTTAAAATTTATTAAAATTGATTAATCTCGCATTCACCGGACGGTAAAACCCATCTCCATAATTTCACCTATATACTCCATTATCATTATTAGTCATATTACATCAAGGTTTTCCGAGGTTCATTGAAAGACTTGAGTGAATTTGTAGAGCAGCTACATTGGTATCAACAACATATTCAACAAAGAATTCTCACAATTGAAAGGTTAGTTAATTTTTTTCATGAAAATTCTCATATTAAATTAGTTTAACGAAGTAGATTTTCTTTTTTTTTTAAACTTAAAATTTTTTGTCAACCAAATTAACCAATATTTCTGTCATAAGCATGGTGGGCCCGGGTCACCCCCATCCTGCAATCGGCTGGCCACCCACTCCCTCTGCACACCCTACCGACCCCCTACCCAAACTCACCCACCCTGTCCCCTCGACCACCCCACCCTCACCTTGCTGCGCCAGCCCCATCCCACTCCACCCGCCTAACCCCCGACCCCCTCACCTCCCGCCGCTCAACCCCTATCCCAACCCGCCTCCCTTCCCCCTCCCCCCTTGACCCTCCCACCCCATCCCCCTAACCGGCCCCCCTTACACCCCCCTACCTAGCCCTCTACCCCCTTCCCCACCCGACCCCCCTACCCAACCCCCTTTATCCCCCACCTTCGCCACCCCCGTACCCCCTTCTGCACTCGACCCCCATACCCGCCCCTACCCTACCCCCTTACCCACTCGACCCCAATACCCCCCCTTACCTATACCCCCTCTCCCCTACCCCTACCCGACCCCCTTAACCTGCCCCTCTACCCCTACTCGCCCCACTACCCGACCCGACCCACATACCCCCCCTTGGCCCTCGCCCTTCCCCCTCCCCCACTCAACCCCCTTCCCCCTCCCTACTCCACCACCCGACCCCCCTACCCGCCCCCCCAGCCCTCCTACCCCCCTACCCCCCTTTCCCCCTTCCCCACCTCCCCCCACCCGACCCCCCACCTAGCCCCCTCGGCCCTCCTACCCAACCCCCGCCCACCACCCTTCCCCCTCCCCCCTCCCCGCTCGCACACTCGCCCCCCCCCCCTCCCGCCACCCATCCCCCTTCCCTCCCTCCCTCCTCCCCCACCCGCCCCCCATCTCCCGCCCTTCGCCCCATCAAACAGCCACCCAGGGTGGGCCGCTAGGGTGGCGTGGGGTGTGGCATCACCTCCCACCCCGCACCATCCCGGCGCCCTGCCCGTGGTAGTAGTCCGATTCTTAGAATCAGACTGCCACCTCGAGCGGGTCGCCGGGGTGGCGCAGGGTCTAGCGTTGCTGCCCACCTCGCGCCACCCTGGTGGCCTGCCGACCTACCCGAGGTGGCCGTCCGATGGGGCGGAGGGCGGGGGCGGGGGTGGAGGGTGGGAAGGGAAGGGGATGGGTGGGGGAGGGGGAAAGGGAGGGGCGCGAGTAGGGGCTGGGTGGGGGAGGGGGCAAGGGAGGGAGGGCGGGTCAGGTAAGGGCCAGGTGGGGGAGGTGGAAGGGAGCGGGTGGGCCCGACGGGAGGAGTGGGGGGCCCGAGGGGGGAGGGGGAAGGGAGCAGGGCTGGGTGGGAGGCGGAGGGGGGAGGGGGAAGCGAGGGGGGGTGGGTGAGAGCCGATGGGGGAGGGGGAAGGAGCAGGAGGGTGGGGGCCGAGGGGGGAGGGGGGGCGGGTGAGAGCCGAGGGGGGAGGGGTACGGTGTGAGAGGGGGAAGGGAGGATGGCCGGGTAGGGGGTAGGGAGAAGGGGCGGGGTGGGTGCGGGCCAGGTAGGGGGGTAGGGGGAAGGGAAGGGGGGTAGGATGAGGGTGAGGGTGGGGCTGCGCACTGGGTAAGGTGAGGGTGGGCATGGGCGCCAGGTAGGGGGTAGGGTGGAGGGGCTAGGTAGGCGGGTAGGGACGGTGCCCGTGTAGGGCAAGGGGGTAATGGGGTGGGGACAGGAGACCGGGTAGGGCAGGTGGAGTGGGGGGCCCGAGGGGGGTAGAGGGGCTGGGTAGGGGGTGCGGGTGGGGACTGAGTAGGGGGTTGGAGTGGGGGGAGTCGGGTAGGTGGGTAGGGGGGTCGGGTAGGGGGGTGGGGGGGGGTGTCGATGGGTAGGGGGGGGTGTCAAGGGGTAGGGGGTTGGCGAGGAAGGGAAGGGTGAGGTGGGGGGTAGGGAAGGGAGGTAAGAGGGAGGACCGATGCAGAGGAGGAGAGGGGGGTGGTAAGGAGGGCCGGGGGAGAGGGTGGTGGGAGGGAGGGTCAGGGGCGTGGGAGGGAGGGGGTAGGAGTAGGGGAGCGGGGATAGGAAGGAGGGTCGGAGAAGGGGGGTAGGGCGGTGAGGGATGGGCGGTAGGGGGAAGGGGGGTAAGGGTGGGATGGAGCGGTCGTCTGATTGCAAGGAGGGTTGGATCAGTTGGGGGGGGAGGGGCGAGGAGGGTAGGGGGAATGGGTGGAAGGGGGGTAAGGGTGGGTTGGGGTGGTTGTTCGATTGTGGGGTGGGGTGGCTCGGTTGGGGGATGTGGGGGTAGGATATAAGGGGTTGGGGGGTGGAGGGGAAGCGGGTGGAGTGGCGTGGGGGTTGGGGGTCGGTGGGTAGTGGGGAAGGGGGGTAGGGGAGGCATGGGTAGAGGGGAAAGGGGGGGAAAGGGGGGGGGGGGGGGGCATGGGGGGGTAGGTTATAGGGGGTTGGGGCGTGGGGGGGAAGTTGTTGGGGGGTGGGGTGGCCTGGGGGTAGCAGGGAGGGGTGAAAAGGGGGGTAAGGGTGGGGTTGGGTGGCCGTCCGATTAGGGGGTGGAGTGGCGTGGCATGGGTCGGTTGGGGGGAAATAGGGATAAGGGGGGGTGTGGGAGGTAGAGGGTGGGGAAATCGCAAACCACTCCGCTGATGGACGGGGTGGTGTCGGTGGGCTTCTAGCATTTCTTAGTGTTAATATTTTTTTAATTTCAATTATCTGATTATAGAAATTAAAAATTTGATATATTTTCATTGTGGATTTAAGTTAATATGTTTTCGTTATTTAATGATTTATGTGTTTCTATTTTTCAGGAAAATGGCATCAAAGAAGATTTCTGTGAATATGATTGAACCAAAGACTCTTAAAGGTGTATCTTCAAAAAACATTAGTAAACGAACTCCACCTGAGCTCATGGCTACAAATCCTTCAAGTGCCTCAAATGACAAGAATATGATTTCAGACTGGAAGAATTCAAAAGAGTTGAAATTTCCATCAAGAATCTGATATGTGAAAGAAAGAGAGCCAAAATGTGAACATATATCTATATATTGATATACCGAATGAAAATGGAATTTTTGAGCTGATGGGAAGAGTCATAGATATGTGTTTGGTACTGGACATTGAAGTTGTTTACATACTTAGAAAAGCTCCCAAGTCACATGAAAGGATTAAATATCGACTAACATATTCATTGTATGACACAAGAGAGGTATCTACAAAGTTGTGTAAACAAATCGTAAATGAGATGAAACAAAACATCGTAAGTATTGTTATTTATATTTGTATTTTCTTTCTTGAAAGTGTCTCGCTATATTTTTTTAATTTTGTTTTTATTGACATATGATATTTTGTTTGGCAGAATTTTGTTAAAAGTTGTTCAATTAGGTTGGGAGGCATTCATTTCATAGAGCATGATATCATGAAAGTTGTTAGCAGTTTTTACTCAATGTCAGAAGAAGATATAGAAAACAAGCAAAATGTAGTAGTTGATAATGCTACAAAACTACATCCAAAGGATACGAAAAAAAGACCTCTAGTGGATAAATCTAGCAAGGGTAGAAAAGTTACTTTTGAGGGAAATGAAGTTGAAAATGACAGTGAAGCACCATTACTGAAGATGACATTGGAACTGAGAAGAGCCGTAAAAGACCAAAAGTAACAACGCCCAAGAATAAATCTATTGAGAATGTTATGACGAAGAAAAGTAAAGTTGAAGATTTTGAAGTAGTCATTACCAGCAGTCAAGAACCTAGTGAAACTTCAAAAGAAAGCAGAGAAATTGTTACACCAATAGCTGATTTAGAGGGTGGAATTATCAAAACAAAACAAAATGCCATTCGACAGAATTTGACAAAGAAAAACTTAATTGATGGCGGTCGTACATTTCAGCTTAATGTCAAACAAACCTATAAGACAAGGGAATGGCAATGTCAATATCAAGTCAGAAAACCACACCATCTGCATGTTCACAACTTGAAGACATTGATGAGGTACAATCCATATGCTCATGTGGTTAATTATGTGCTTCTTGTTGATCCAGTTCAAGTTCCCAACAAAGAAGCATTTGATAAGCCAAAATGTTTTGAATACAACTATTATGTGCTTGGGGGGAACCATTCTGTAGAAACTCAAAGACAATTGATGGAGGAATATCCCAATACCCACGTTTTGAAACAATGAAATTTATCATTTATGCTGGTATATCGGATACAGAAGCAAAGTTAGTGGCATGGGATTATAATTCAGATAATGAATATAAGATGTCTATGACTTTCATCCAAAGGGTTAGATTTATTCATAGTGAAATTAAAGAAAAATGTGGTGGGGATAGGATAAATGTTACTGCAGATTTCCGAAGGGAATGTTGTATGGAAATAGACTATCAAATTGAAGAAAAACCCAATTCAAAAGGTGGAAAACACAACCTTCCTAGTGATATATTTAGAGGTGTTGATAACATTTTCCAATTGGCATTTAGAACTAGAGATGTTTGGAAGTTGATTGATGAGATTTTTAGCATGTAGGAAAACACTGGCATTAAAAACCAGAAGGTCAAAAAGTCTAAGCCATTGATATGTGGTAGCAGTAACTCTAAAGGTCCTGAATTGAAGCAGCTTCCAGAAGATATGACTATCACACCTTGAAGAGCAATGCAAAGAGTGAAAGATGAAAAAATTGTCAAAACAATATTATCTCATGTGAAGTTAGGGGAATTATCATTGAAGGAAATGTTTGAGGAATTTCAAAAGTAAGTTTGTTGAATTATTTTTATTTATTTCTAGATTATAATTTTATTTTAAATAAAACATGTTGTTCTTTGTAGTATTTGTTATACATATCTTTATATTGACTTTTTGTTACTTTATCTATGCAGTTACAAAATTTACATGAAAATTCAAGAACAAATGGTTAGATTGTTGAATGAAGATAGTTGGGATGATGTTGTACGCAACTCTCCAAATTCAAGTTCTACATCAACATTAAAGCCTTTTATCTTGCATTTAAAAAGGTATCTTGATTTACACATTCATTTTTATTCATATGTGTACTATTTTTAATTATAACTTACACATATATTTCTTTATTTTATAAAAGATGAAGAAGGATGATAATGGAGCGTCAACTAGCTTCAAAACCTTTATTGAAAAAATAAAGACCGAAAGACTGAGGAAGCAACGTATTAAGAATGTTGAACTTGATCCAACTCTTACTCATTTTATTTGGAATGGGCTAGACACTGTTCAATATCAAGTAATACAAGGTGACTGTGAAGACATTGCTAAACTCATACCTAAAAGGTAGTATGCCCTAGTTATTGCAGATATTCCCCATGGTTTCAATATTCCAAACATTAACTATGATAGTGACCCTTATACTTATCAAGCTCTTAGTAAAGTGGTTGCGGGATTTGTAGAAGTCACGTCATCACCATTATGGAGATTTGTGACATTTCATTCAGACACACAATTGGCAATGATATTATCAAGCTTCAAAGGGAAAACAAATTCAAGGATGCAGCTTACATGGTAAGACGTTTAAAATGTATATTTGATTAATGTTGAAAAATTCATTTATGTACAAGTTGATTGAACTTTTACTATTTTATGTTACAGGCAAAAGTCAAATCTTCTTAACCATGACGATCAAGTATTTATAAATGATTGTGAGTTCATTCATATTGATAGTTGGGCAAAAGATGATAGCTATATGTCTACAATTTTTAATTGGGTGGACGGAAAGAGTCATAGCCAAATACTGACTTATGATGCGGTTGTGAGAAAACTAACATACGAAGACAAAGAAGCAAAAGGAGAGATAGTTAACATTTATCAAAAACCATAATTACTGATTAACTATCTTATAGACACATGTTCAAATGAAGGAGATTGGGTTTTGGATTTATTTTCTGGCTCAGGTAAGTTTTATTATATAGAATTGAATTTCAATATGTTAATTTTTTAATTAATATGTCATTGTATTAATTTACTTCATTATTTCTTTTGTGCTTGATAATTAGGTACAACACTAGCATGCTATCTTCAAAAAGGAAGAAATTGCATTGCAATTGAAAAAGATCCATTACAGTGCAATTTCATTCAGCAAAGAATTAATGCTCTTCAATTTCTTCCAGATGCAATACAAGAAATTGGGTTGAAGAAAGGGGACTTTAGTGAATCACGTGTGGCAAAAAAGGCAAAGGAACCTCAACCACCATTACATGGGATATTTGGAAAGACATACATTGGGAGATTTGCAGAGATCAAAGATCCATTAGAAGACGAAAATGAGCAAAAGGAAGCAGAACAAATTGTGGAAGAAGACAATGATGAAACTCCAGAGGACGAAGAGTCTGGATTACGTGACATTGTTGATTAAATTTACGTTATGCTTGGAAATCAAGCTCATTTTTTGTAACTATTAAGTAGTTATACTTACAATGTTTTGACTTTGACATTTTATGAGAAGAATATACACTCAATTAAGGTTGTTATGTGTTCAATATTTGTAATATGTGATTTTCCAATTAATTCTTAAGTTAATCATTATTTTTTGAAAAAAATTGATTATTATTATTTTTTTGACATGAAATTCATAAAAAAAACTATTATTTAACTATTTTTAGTTAAAATTTTCGTATACAAATTGTGATTTTCGCATGTCAATTGTAACAAAAAATTATCAAAATGTTAGTTTTTTTAATTATATTTATGTTAAAAATAACTATTTTTATGTCAATTTTTAAAAAATATTGTTTTTTAGAGCCAATTATTTCATGTGGATTAAAAAATTAATTAACGATGTATAAATATGTAGAATATCGAAAATTCAAAATATTGACCTTCTTCTTTAAATATGCAAAACAATAAAAACCTCACTACAAAAAAAATAAAATTAAAATAAAAACAAGAAAATATGAAGAAAAAGACCACTTCAAAAATTATTAAATTTACAAGGTGACTGTGAAGACATTGCTAAACTCATACCTGAAAGTGAGTATGCCCTAGTTATTGCAGATATTTCCCATGGTTTCAATATTCCAAACATTGACTATGATAGTGACCCTTATACTTATCAAGCTCTTAGTAAAGTGGTTGTGGGATTTGTAGAAGTCACGTCATCACCATTATGGAGATTTGTGACATTTCATTCAGACACACAATTGGCAATGATATTATCAAGCTTCAAAGGGAAAACAAATTCAGGGATGCAGCTTACATGGTAAGACGCTTAAAATGTATATTTGATTAATGTTGAAAAATTCATTTATGTACAAATTGATTGAACTTTTACTATTTCATGTTGCAGGCAAAAGTCAAATCTTCTCAACCGTGACGATCAAGTATTTATAAATGGTTGTGAGTTCATTCATATTGATAGTTGGACAAAAGATGATAGCTATATGTCTATGATTTTTAATTGGGTGGACGGAAAGAGTCATATCCAAATACTGACTTATGATGCCGTTGTGAAAAAACTAACATATGAAGACAAAGAAGCAAAATGAGAGATAGTTAACATTTATCAAAAACCACAATTATTGATTAACTATCTTATACACACATGTTTAAATGAAGGAGATTGGGTTCTGGATTTATTTTCTGGCCTAGGTAAGTTTTATTATATAGAATTGAATTTCAATATGTTATTTTTTTAATTAATATGTCATTGTATTAATTTACTTCATTATTTCTTTTGTGCTTGATAATTAGGTACAACACTAGCATGCTGCCCTCAAAAAGGAAGAAATTGCATTGCAATTGAAAAAGATCCATTACAGTGCAATTTCATTCAGCAAAGAATTAATGCTCTTCAATTTCTTCCAGATGCAATGCAAGAAATTGGGTTGAAGAAAGGGGACCTTAGTGAATCACGTGTGGCAAAAAAGGCAAAGGAACCTCAACCACCATTACATGGGATGTTTGGAAAGACATACATTGGGATATTTGCAGACATCAAAAATCCATTAGAAGACGAAAATGAGCAAAAGGAAGTAGAAAAAATTGTGGAAAAAGACAATGATGAAACTCTAGAGGATGAAGAGTTTGGATTACGTGACATTTTTGATTCAATTTAAGTTATGCTTGGAAATCAAGCTCATTTTTTGTAACTATTAAGTAGTTATACTTGCAATGTTTTGAATTTGACATTTTATGCGAAAAATATACACTCAATTAAGGTTGTTATGTGTTCAATATTTGTAATATGTGATTTTCACATGTCAATTGTAGCGAAAAATTTATCAAAACGCGTAGTTTTTTAATTATTTTACGTTAAAAATGGTTATTTTTATGTCAATTTTAAAAAATATTGTTTTTTAGAAACAATTATTTCATGTGGATTGAAAAATTAATTAACGATGTATAAATATGTAGAATATCGAAAATTCAAAATATCGACCTTCTTCTTTAAATATGCGAAACAATAAAAACCTCACTACAAAAAAAATAAAATTAAAATAAAAACAAGAAAATATGAAGAAAAGACCATTTCAAAAATTATTAAATTTACAAAATAATTATTTACATTTCATACAGTAGAAAATTAAAAAAAAAAAAAAACAAAAAAAAAACCTTTTAAAAAAAGGCCCTCTTGTAGAATTACCACGTTTTTAAATCAGAATAAAAAACACTACCATTATGGCATGGGATCATAATTTAGATAATGAATATAAGATGTCTATGACTTTCATCCAAAGGGTTAGATTTATTCATAGTGAATTTCAAGAAAAATGTGGTGGGGATAGGATAAATGTTACTGCAGATTTACGAAGGGAATTTTGTACGAAAATAGACTATCAAATTGAAGATAAACCCAATTCAACAGGTGGAAAACGCAACCTTCCTAGTGATATATTCAGAGGTGTTGATAACATTTTCCAATTGGCATTTAGAATTGGAGATATTTAGAAGTTGATTGATGAGGTTTTTAGCATGTGGGAAAACATTGGCATTAAAAACGAGAAGGTCAAATGTCTAAGCCATTGATATGTGGCGGCAGTAAATTAGGTCCTGAATTGAAGCAGCTTCTAGAAAATATGACTATCACACCTTGGAGAGCAACGGAAGGAGTGAAAGATGAAAAAATTGTCAAAACAATATTATCTCGTGTGAAGTCAGGGGAATTATCATTGGAGGAAATGTCTGAGGAATTTCAAAAGTATGTTTGTTGAATTATTTTTATTTATTTCTAGATTATAATTTTCTTTTAAATAAAACATGTTGTTCTTGGTAGTATTTGTTATACATATTATTATATTGACTTTTTGTTACTTTATCTATGCAGTCACAAAGTTTACATGAAAATTCAAGAACAAATGGTTAGATTGTTGAATGAAGATAGTTGGGATGATGTTGTATGCAACTATCCAGATTCAAGTTCTACATCAACATTAAAAGCTTTTTATCTTGCATTTAAAATGGTATCTTGATTTACACATTCATTTTTATTCATATGTGTACTATTTTTAATTATAACTTACACATATATTTGTTTATTTTATAAAAGATGAAGAAGGATGATAATGGAGCGCCAACTAGATTCAGAACCTTTATTGAAAAAATAAAGACCGAAAGACTGAGGAAGCAACGTGTTAAGAATGTTGAGCTTGATCCAAATCTTACTCATTTTATTTGGAATGGGCTAGACACTATTCAATATCAAGTAATACAAGGTGACTGTGAAGACATTGCTAAACTCATACCTAAAAGGGAGTATGCCCTAGTTATTGCAGATATTCCCCATGGTTTCAATATTCTAAACATTGACTATGATAGTGACCCTTATACTTATCAAGCTCTTAGTAAAGTGGTTGCGAGATTTGTAGAAGTCACGTCATCACCATTATGGAGATTTGTGACATTTCATTCAGACACACAATTGGCAATGATATTGTCAAGCATCAAAGGGAAAACAAATTCAAGGATGCAGCTTACATGGTAAGATGTTTAAAATGTATATTTGATTAATGTTGAAAAATTCATTTATGTACAAGTTGATTGAACTTTTACTATTTCATGTTATAGGCAAAATTCAAATCTTCTTAACCATGACAATCAAGTATTTATAAATGATTATGAGTTCATTCATATTGATAGTTGGGCAAAAGATGATAGCTATATTTTTACGATTTTTAATCACGTGGATGGAAAGAGTCATAGCCAAATACTGACTTTTGATGTTGTTATGAGAAAAATAACATATGAAGACAAAGAAGAAAAAGGAGAGATAGTTAACATTTATCAAAAACCACAATTATTGATTAACTATCTTATAGACATATGTTCAAATGAAGGAGATTGGGTTCTGGATTTATTTTCTGGCTCAGGTAAGTTTTATTATATAGAATTGAATTTCAATATGTTATTTTTTTAATTAATATGTCATTGTACTAATTTACTTCATTATTTCTTTTGTGCTTGATAATTAGGTACAACACTAGCATGCTATCTTCAAAAAGGAAGAAATTGCATTGCAATTGAAAAAGATCCATTACAGTGCAATTTCATTCAGCAAAGAATTAATGCTCTTCAATTTCTTCCAGATGCAATGCAAGAAATTGGGTTGAAGAAAGGGGACTTTAGTGAATCACGTGTGGCAAAAAAGGAAAAAGAATCTCAACCACCATTACATGGGATGTTTGGAAAGACATACATTGGGAGATTCGCAGACATCAAAGATCCATTAGAAGACGAAAATGAGCAAAAAGAAGCAGAAAAAATTGTGGAAGAAGATAATGATGAAACTCTAGAGGACGAAGAGTTGGGATTATGTGACATTGTTGATTAAATTTAAGGTATGCTTGGAAATCAAGCTCATTTTTTGTAACTATTAAGTAGTTATACTTGCAATGTTTTGACTTTGACATTTTTTGAGAAGAATATACACTCAATTAAGGTTGTTATGTGTTCAATATTTGTAATATGTGATTTTCATATTAATTTTTAAGTTAATCATTATTTTTTGAAAAAAAAAAGTGATTATTATTATTTTTTTGACATGAAATTCATAAAAAAAAAACTATTATTTAACTATTTTTAGTTAAAATTTTCATGTAAAAATTGTGATTTTCGCATGTCAATTGTAGCAAAAAGTTATCAAAACGTGTAGTTTTTTAATTATATTTATGTTAAAAATTGTTATTTTTATGTAAATTTTTAAAAAATATTGTTTTTTAAAAACAATTATTTCATGTGGATTGAAAAATTAATTAACGATGTATAAATATGTAGAATATCGAAAATTCAAAATATCGACCTTCTTCTTTAAATATGCGAAACAATAAAAACCTCACTACAAAAAAAAAAAAAAAAAAAAATATGAATAAAAAGACCACTTCAAAAAATTATTAAATTTACAAAATAATTATTTACATTTCATACAGTAGAAAATTGAAAAAAAAAACAAAAAACAAAAAACAAAAAAAACAAAACACCTTTTAAAAAAGGCATGGTGTAGAATTACCACATTTTTAAATCGGCATAAAAACCACTACCATTATAAAATGCAATGTACATAAAAAAAATTATAGTGCCAAAAACTAAGCTTTAAAAAACATGTGTTCTGCATCACCCCTTTTCAAAATTGGGTCACTTTTTTGCTATCTCAAAGAATGGGTAATAGTATGGGTTCCCGTTTCAAATTTTACATTGTTCTAGGTGGTGCACTCCACTAGAAGGTCTACTTTCAACTCTGAAATAACCTTATTCACATCTTGCTCTCAACTTGATGAGTGTATTTGACTTGGAACTTGACTATCCTTACTATTCAGAGAAAATTCTTCATAGTTTTTAAGATTTGCATGGAGTAGAGATCACATGGATATTATTATTTTATTTCGTGAACTTGGTCTCTTGTTATTTTGAGAGCGACATGCCTTCCTTGCTGATCTAAAATGCGATCTTAAATAAAGACTAAGGTATTACAGACTTATGTGTAGGAAATACCTATATTACTTAGTGCAATGGATCGATGCGAATAATATAGACAATCAATAGTTAAAAGGCATAAATAAACACATATCAACACAACCAAATCATAAAGGAGTTCACCAGACTTCTTGGCTACGTCTCCTAGTCCAAGCTTTCAGTGCGACCTCTATTTTATGTCTTCAAAACAGAGCTTACAAGTGTGAGCTCAAACACGGAGTCTCAACACAACAGTCAGTGGCAATACACAAAGTTTACACTTCAAAACAAAGTGTCTTGACCTCTAGACCCCCTGGATGGCTTAACAACCTCTCTGGCTTTGCTTTTTTTAGCTTTCCACCTCTATACTTTGGCTCTCTGGCTCTCTGTCCATTTGGAACAGTTTCTCTATTTAATTCTGAACTGCTGAACTTCCCCTGTTGTTATGTTTTATTTCTGTTTTTATAACACGTTTTGTTACATCATTACCGCTTATAGCGTGGCATAATTGTTCATAATAGAAACAGTTTGAATGAAAGGACCGGCGGGTGCAGTGAAGCCAACCGTTCGGCCTTTCTTCGTAACAAAAATCTCGAAATAGCTCTTTTAGTTCAAACATAACAATACACTGAAATACATTAAAAACACTGAAAAACCTAAACACGAAGCTTTGAGCCAATTCATAAGGCCTACCCTATTATCCTTTCGGGTCTATGCTATCACAATGGTTAACACTCCTTTGTATTGTTTGCCCAATCTCCGATCGCTCCGATTGGCCTCATCGGCGATCGACGCATCGGTAGTATTGCGACTGATCAATGGTCCTTCCCCTTTGCGATGTGATCAATATTTCAATTGCGCATCGACCTTCCATAATGCCTCAGGTCTTAGTCCTTCTTCCCTTTGCAATGCGATAAAGCGGAAATCACATATCACATGGTCTTTGGGCATGCGGCTAAGTCCTCCTCTTGGATTATTGCAATGCGATATCCACCGTTGGATTTGCGTGCCCAATCCGACGACTCACGTTTAATCACTGGATCGCTGATTGTAATTCCCATAAGGCTACTTCCGATACACTTCACTAGCCTTTCCTGATGCGATCCACTGGCTTCCTTCAATGCGATCTCGCTAATTCAATCCTGACCGTTGATCTGGCAGATCCAACGGCTCCGATACAATGATACATCATTCTTAGGTTTCTGCCATTCTTCACTGTTTTTCCCTATGATCTCTGTTTTTCGCCATCCATTTTAGTTTTTACATCGATACTCTGTTTCCGATATTTGAAGACTTTAGAGGTTTAGAATCCATTTTGGATCACACCTGCCCACTAAAAAGCTTTTGGACCACCAAAAGTTGGTTTTAAGCATCGATCGAGTGAGGATACTATTCCTTCACTTGTCCAATTTCTATCCATCGTGCCTTGCTTGGATTTGAACCCTTGAGTCCTACTCTTAGGTACTCAACATCCCCTCGATGCGTAGTTCTCACCTTCCTGTCTAGAACTGTGTCCTCTTGCAACTCATTGAGATACTCAGGCAACAAATCCTCAATAGAAGGCAACTGACCTTGCTCTTCAGGATCTTCAATCATTGAAGGTTCATACAATCTCAAGTTTTCAACATTAACGACTAAGTAGATCTACATATAAGCTGGTAAATCAAGGCGAAAAGCATTTTCACCAATTTTTTCAAGTATCTTGAAAGGTCCATACCTTATTGGTTTAAGCTTCTTACCTTCACCCTGCATTCTATCTTTGCTGATATACAGCCAGACTTGATCACCAACTTGGAAACTATGCTCAACTCGATGCTTATCATGTCTTGCCTTGTACTTGGCTTGACTTCTTTCTAGTTGTTCCTGTACTGCCTGGTGAATTTCCTGGATTTGTTCAATGAACTTAGTTTCTTTGTCCACATCACTATTTCCATCAACTACTATGTCTTTACCAAAGACAAAATCCAAGGGAGACTTTGGTATAAAACCAAAACAAGTCTCAAAAGGAGATCTTTGAGTAGAGGAGTGTTTGGCACGATTGTAAGCATGTTGCACATAACAAAAATTCTCATCCCAAAGCTTGGGATGCTTGCTGCAATAGCCCCTGAGCAACTAGATCACTGTCCTGTTGACCACCTCTATCTGACCATCTGTTTGTGGATGAAATGTTGTGCTTTTCTTCAATTTGGTGTCCATTAACTCCCATAGACTTGACCAAAACTTCCCAACAAATCAAGAGTCTCGATCATATACAATAGAAGTGGGTAACCCAAAATGAACCCATACATTCTGAAAGAACAACTTTGTTGTTTGTTCAACTGTAACCTGCTTATTACGTGGTATCAAAATACACATTTTGCTGAACCTATCCACAACTACATACAAATAATCATGACCTTTCCTAAACTTTGGCAATCCCCCAAAAAAATCCATGGAAACACTTTCACAAGGATGAGAAGGAATTGGAAGTGGAGTGTACAAGCCTAATATTCTATTACTGGGCTTGCTTGTAGCACACATAGTACACCCTTTTGATATATCTATAAACTGTCTCATGCATTCTTGGCCAATAACATAACCTTTGCAATTGTGCAACTGTTTTACTTACACCAAAATGACTTGATATGAGAGAAGTATGTGCTTCTTGAATGATGTTAACTCTTTCAGTTTTTTGAATGCATAGCTTTCCCAAATGATATAAGAGTTGGTCCTTTACATAATAATCCAATTCTTCTACCTGCTTGGCATGACTTAAAGTTGCATATACATCTTTAAAATCTACATCTTGAGCATATTGTTCAATGTAACTTTCATGAATTACTGAGTTATGCTTAAGTATAGTAGATGCATTTATGATTGGTCTTGATAACATATTTGCAACCTTATTGTGTATGCATTTCTTATATCTGATGACAAGATGAAATTGCTGTAGAAAACCCATCCACCTATAATGTCTCGATTACTACAATTTAGTTTGTGAGTGCAAATATTGAAGTGGTTGATGATATGTATGTATGATTGTTTCTTTACCCATTATGTAATGTTTCCACTTTTTCACACTTTATACTAATGCATACAATTCTTTATCGTATGTAGGATAATTAACTACTGCAGAAATAAATGTCTCAGAATGATAACATATGGGTTTCCTATGTTGCATCAACACTGCTCCCATGGCATAGTCACTGGCATCTATTTCAATCTCAAATGAATGCTGAAAATCTAGTAGTGCTAGTACTGGTGTTGTACTAATTTTCTCTTTCAAGGTGTCGAAGGCTTTCTGTTGTTTGCCTCCCCAGTGAAACACCTGTTTCGAATTTGTTAAAGAATGTAAAGGAGCTACACTCAATGAAAAGTTAGCAATAAAATTTCTCCAGTATTGTGTTGCCCCTAGGAAACTCCTAACTTCTGAAGAAGATTTGGGTTTAGGCCAATTCACAATGACTTCAACCTTAGAGGGATTTATCTTCAATTCATCACCCCCTACAATATAACCCAAATAATTTAAAGATGTTCTGCCAAATTCAAATTTCGACAATTTTACATAGAGATTTTCTCTTTTTTAAAACATCTAAAGTCTGCTTCACATGTTTTACATGTTCATCCCATGTCTTACTAAAAACAAGAATTTCATCTAAATAAACTATTACAAAATCATCAATAAATGGTCTAAATACATCATTCATAACTCTCATAAATGTAGTAGGAGCATTAGTTAAGACAAAAAGCATAACCAACCATTCATAAAGTCATTGCTTTGTCTTGAAAGCAGTCTTCCAGGCATCCTGTTCTGCGACTCTGATCTGATGATAGCCACTTCTTAAATATAACTTAGAGAAGTAAACTGCGTCTTTCAATTGATCTAACAAATCATCTATTCGAGGAAGAGGATAAAGATTCTTGATTGTTATTTTATCTAGTGCTCTAAAATCAATACACATTCTCCATGAACCATCTTTCTTTCTCAATAGCACAATTGGCAATCCACATGGCGATGTACTTGGTTGTATAAACGCCTTGTCGAGCAAATCCTGTACCTACTTCTTTATCTCTGCATTCTCTAAAGTTGATAACCTGTACATTCCAATGTTAGGTAGTGGAGCATCTTGTTGTAAATGAATATCATGTACTATTTCCCACTTGGGTGGCAGACCTTTAAGTTCTTGAAATAGAATATCATACTCCAAAACAACTTTAACTAAATCAACTTTCTATTTAGGATCAAAGTCTTCAAATGCATTGGATTTTTAAGGATCCTTTGCCTTTACAACCATTAGTAAAAATTTCTTGCTTGAATTCACAATTATTTTCATCTGCCATGAGTTTATGAGAGAGTAGTTATCTTTGAGTTTATGAGCCCTTATAGTGTATTCTATTCCATCTTTAGTGAGTTGCTACTTATTCTCAGCTCCATAGAAAATATATTTTCTATCATACAAGTATGGACTTCCTAAAACAATACCACATATATCCAATGGAACTATATCTAATTCAACCTCATCTACAAATCTTGATCCAATAGAAAACCTAAGTTTACATTGTCTCGCGACTTGTAGCTTTATTTTGTCACACACCCAACCTAATGGATATGGCTTCTTATGAGGCTTTGTTTCTAATCCAAACTTCTTTACAATTGTTTTAGAAATCAAGTTTACTTGTGATCCACTATCAAATAAAGTATCAATCTTATTATGCTTGGAAATTACTCTAATATGAAATAACTCATTTATTTTCCTCTCATTACTTTCATTATCAACAGATTGTGAAGAATTACTTGTGGATGCTTCAGAATCTTTACCTTTAATACCTGTGGCTGTAACTGTTGTTTCATCACCTGAGTCTGACCCCAAGTCCTTCTGAATAGCAGCAACATTCTTTCTCTCCTTACCCCCGAACTTCTTAGGCTTCAGTTCTAGATGCAAAGACCAGCAGTGTGCCTCATCGTGTCCTTCTTTCTTACAATGAGTGCATGAAGGTTTATCCTTCTTTACAGTGTTTGCTTTCCTCTCCTTCCATTTCAGTTTCTTCTTTTCCTTGTTCTTGTTTACAGAATATTTAGATGATTTCCCAACCTCTGGGTTTACATTCTTTCCTCTAGCCTCTAGATGTGTTTCTTGAACTGATACATCATCTAAGCTAGTGGGATTAAACATAAGTATAGTATGATTTAAATAACTATGAAGACCACCGACATACTTCAATAAAGTCTTAGGTGAGTCTAATAAAATACCTAGAGTTAAAGCTCTTTTCTTAAATTCCTAAGTATAACTCTGTACACTTTGTTCCTTCAATTGCCGAAGAGTTTGCCAACTCATCATTGCCTGCTGCATGTAAGACAAAGGATAGTATTTCTTTTTGATAGAAGAAACAAATTCATTCTAGGTAGAAATGATTTTACCATGTTTTTGAAGATCAGCTTGTGTCTTGCCTTCCCACCATACCAATGCAGTTCCTCCTAGTCGAAGGCTAGCCAACTGGATCTTCTTCCTTTCCAATTCAACATTTTGCACCCTACAATATACATCAATTTGCCTTATCCAATTATCTAGCTTCTCTGCATTAAGTTCTCCATCATAAATTGGCAAATCAAACTTTACATCTAATTTGATTAAATTTTTTTTCTTCTTCTTCTTTGAAGAGCTAGTTTTATGTGAAGAGGATGACTCTGAGGATGATGACGATGATGGAGGAGATGGTGGAGGAGGCATTCCTCCTTTTCCTTTGTATTCTGGAGGTGCAAATAGAAAAGGTTCCTATGATCCTTTGTCTCAGGTTGGTGTTGAAGTGCTTCCACCTCGACCCTTCTTGAACTCCAGATACATCTCTTCCACCATAGCTCTTATGGTCATAAAATTATCTATAAACTGAGATTATGATCCCAATGGAGCTTCTTCTGCCATTCTTCTCTGAGAAAAGACTCTTCCGATCTCTGCATTAGCCTCAACAAGCACTCCTTCTCCTCTTCAGAGCTTTAATCTATTTAGCATTCAAATTCCTACAGAAGCTTGTCTAACCTTAACAAAAACCTTAAGCTCTGATACCACTTGATTTGAAATGCAATCTTAAATAATGACTAAGGTATTACAAACTTATGTGTAGGAAATACCTATATTACTTAGTGCAATGGATCGATAAGATTGCAAATAATATAGACAATCAACAGTTAAAAGACATAAATAAACACATATCAACACAGACAAATGATAAAGGAGTTCACCAGACTTCCTGGCTACATCTTCCGGTCCAAGCTTTCAGTGCGACCTCTATATTATGTCTTCAAAACAGAGATTACAAGTGTGGACTCAAACACTGAGTCTCAACACAACAGTTAGTGTCAATACACAAAGTTTACGCTTCAAAACAAAGTGTCTCGACCTCTAGACCCCCTAGATGGCTTCACAACCTCTCTAGCTTTACTCAAATTTACACCTTTGTACTCTAGCTCTCTGGCTCTCTATCCATTTGGCACAGTTTCTTTGTTTAATTTTGAACTATTAAACACCCCTTGTTGTTCTGTTTTATTCGTGTTTTTATAACACGTTTTGTTACATCATTACCGCTTATAGCGTGCCACAATTGTTCATAATAGAAATAGTTTGAACGAAAGGACCGGTAGGTGCGGTGAACCCGACCATCCGGCCTTTCTTCGTAACAAAAATCCCGAAATAGCTCTTTTAGTTCAAACATAACAATACACAGAAATAAATTAAAAACACTGAAAAACCTAACCACGAAGCTTTGAGCTGGAACTCAAATTTCATAAATCCTGCCCTATTATCCTTTCAGGTCCATGCCATCGCAATGGTTAACACTCCTTTGTATTTTTTTCCTGATCTCTAATTGCTCCAATCGGCCTCATCGGCGATCGGTGCATCTGCAATATTGCAGTTGATCAATGGTCCTTCCCACGCATCGGCCTTCCATAATGCCTCAGTTCTTAGTCCTTCCTCCCTTTGCGATCCGATAAAGCAGAAATCACATATCGCATGGTCTTTAGGCCTGTGGTTAAGTCCTCTTGGATTATTGCGATGTGATATCCACTGTTGGATCTGCGCGCCCGATCCGACGACTCACGTTTAATTGTTGGATCGCTGATCGCAATTCCCATAAGGCTACCTCTGATACACTCCGCTGGCCTTTCCCGATGCGATCCGCTGGCTTCCTCCAATGCGATCTCATCAATTCAATCCTAACTATTGATCTGGTAGATCCAACGACTCCGATACAACGATACATCATTCTTCGGTTTCCGCCATTCTTCACTATTTTTCCTTGCGATCTCTGTTTTCTGCCATTCCTTTGTGTTTTTGCTTCAATACTCTGTTTCCGATATTTGAATACTTTAGAGGTTTAGGATCCATTTTGGATTACTTTCCTAACTATTTTCTATTTGGAGAATAATTGTGTTTGATAGGGCTATTGTTACTCTTGGAGGGCATACTTGTTGGGGGCCATGCTTGTTATTTTCGGAGGTGGTTGAAATTGCTTTGCACCACTCCCTAGAGCACACTTATCTCCCTCAAGTTTTATTATTATTTGATGGAGATATCTCTTAGGCCCTAGGTCATTGACTCTCTTATGAGGGGTTAAAATTATATTCAATGATCAATTCTAGGACTTGTAATACTAGTTTATATTTTAACTCATTAAATATGATCATCAAGGTATTTTTATTTTATTTGAGGTGATTGAGCCTAAAAATCCATAAATAAGAGTCTCCTCCATATTTGTAATGGTTGTTGAGTGAGCTATGGTAGCCATAACTCTTTCTCTTGGAACTTTTTTTCATATATTTTGTTTAATTGTTGGGTGAGGCCAATAGTTTGAGTAGATTGTATTGGATTTGAGCATTTCTTATGTATGAAAATGTTTGGATCATGAACATTAAGTAAGACATTTTTCGAAGTGCATAGTTAGGTGTGATTTTTTCTAACCCATGGAATTTTGTGTTGAATTTTTATAGTTTTGGTTGGTATTCTTTATTTGCATCAACCCACAAAATTAAAGGAAAATGAAAAATGTAAATTTTAATTCAAGTTGGCTCCAAATATGAGAGGTAAAAACTTTAATTTTGAAATCCAAAATTTTTCCTCCTAAAATTCAAGTCGGCCCTACAAGAAGTTCAAGGTGGTCAGTCTCAAAAGACACACCTATTCAAGCTCATCAAACCACTATATATTTCTAATCGTCTTTCTCACTTGAAGAGCAATTAAAATCTCTCAATTATTCTATTTTTTTGCCCACATGAGTGAAGGTGAGAGAGATGATACCAACAAAGTTTGACCTAAATTTTGACTCATGTTGACCATCATTGAACGAATTTTCTAAGGTAGGGTTTAACCAATATTTCTGAGTTTTTCTGAGGTTGGTTGATCGAATCTATTTGAAGTTGTAGGAGGCCGAAATTTGGCTTGTTTTAGGGAATTTTGACAATAGATTGACTAAAAATATTATGGGAAGTTTGACTAGGTTTGACTTGTGTTATTTGTGGTCAGTTTGACCTAGTTTGACTCGGAAAATCAGATTTTATTTCTTGTTGAATTGAATAATTTTTCTAAGAAAAGGTTGTTGGGTTTTTCCCTACTTAGGGTTTTCCTTGGGTAAAATTTGTGTTTCTCTTGTGTTTAGTTGTCTCTTCATGATCCTACTATAATTATTTTCTTTATAGTAGAGATTTTATATGTATAATTGCTTAACTATGAATGTAACACAAGAAAGATTAGTTAATAAATGATAGGAAGTAATTATCAGATTAAAAAATCGGGGAAAATCAACATGGTATTAGAGGGAGTATAAGGAATCGTCCATGAAGAGGCCAAGGATTTTGATTGGATCCATTTTAAGGAAAATCTAGAAAAAAAATTGATCTGTTGAAATTGTAGCTATGGTCAACCTTCATAAAATTATTTATTGTACTTGAGAAAAAAAAAATTGGTCAAAATATTATATTTTTGTAAAGAAGAAAAATATTATTGTATCTGTAATTACAAGTGGCTTTATATGTGTTAAGTCGACCCTTCTAGATGGTCAAGTCGGTTTGCCTAGAAACTTATTCATTCAGATCATATCAACTCTTCTAGATGGTCAAATCTATTTTCCTAGAAAGGCACCCATTCAGATCGTGTGATGGCTACATAAAGAGGTTAATTCACTCTCATTGGAAGTAATTCAATCACACATACATTTCTCATAGGTTCTCCATGAAAAGGTATTCAAAAAAGGGTTCAAGGGTTAGATCAAGTGAAGAAGGTTCTCTTCTATCTTTCCTTGAGATTTATATTGATTCATTGCTCTTGTGGATCAAGTCTAAGACCTTTTACTCTATTCAGTGGCCCGAGATCTACTCATTATTATTGTGATCTGAAGTCTAGTGGTTCGAGATTTTCCATGCTCATTATTCTTGTGATTTGAAGTCTGGTGGTTCGAGATCTACACCTTATTATTGTGATCTGAAGTCTGGTGATTTGAAATCTACTCATTGTTCTTATGATCTAAAGTCAAGTGGTCCGAGATCTACTCATTATCCTTGTGATATGAAGTCTGAGATCTACTCATTATTTTTGTGATTTCAAATCTAATCTATATTTGATTTGAAGTCCAATCCTCAGAAGGGAAGATATTTGAGTTTTGTCTCTGTGGTATGGTAAGAGGATCAACCTCTTAGAATTGATCTAGTTGGGGATCTTAGTGGACTACTTGTTGACATTTTCATTGGAGACTTAACACTTGTGGAAGCCATCTTGTGGTCAATATTATCTTTGTCTTATGTCTTGTTGAAAGATATCTCTAAGGAAAAGCTTGATTGGGTTTTTTCCCTTAGTGGGGTTTTTACCTCGTCTCTGACCTAAACACTAGTGTCTCTTGTTATTGTGCAAGGTGATATCTGCTTTCTTATCACTGTTGTTGGTTAATATTTCTTTGCTTGATGAAAATTGAATAAAAAAATAATGGTAAAATAATGTCACAAGTAATTATTTGTAGGTCTAAAATCGTTTTTCATCATGGTATCAGAGTAGTGGTGAGATTTGTCAGATCGAGGTTGAAGTTTTGTATGAGAGGCTAAGATTTCTGAGAAAGGTTATGAGAGCATGAAGAGGTTATAAGAAATGAATTCTTAAGTTTAGGACACATTATGACATTGCTCCATGGTTGTGATCCATAGAGAAGCCATGGAGTGGCAATAAAATGGTCAATGTTCTTACTCATCTAGGTCAATTATTTCCCTTCATTGCATCAAGTAAGGTTTGCAGTGTTATATTGTAATTGTTGATGAGGTCGAGACTTCTAATCGCTACAGAAATGAGCACTAGAGATCAATCGATAATGTTTTATTATATGTTGCACCTTGATGCACAATTGATGCTACAATAAGAGTTTCATCACTATAAAAAATATATGGTATCATAGATCTGGATTATAAAGAGCATACATAATTATGCACGTAGAGTTTCTCACCTTAAGGAAAAGGGGTTTTTCATTCCAACGAAATGTGAAGTTTCGTAGGAGTTTATATTAACATTGTTGCAAGTAGTGAAAGTGAGCATAGATATATTTGAAGACTACTTGTTGGAATGTAATTCCTACAGGCAACACCAGAGCTACAACAGATCATTGACAATGAAAAATATACTTATGTTTGTCTTCACCAATCTGATAGATTTGAATCTGAAATCTTGTTCCTATGTCTGCGGAGATTCCCATCCTCAAAGGATCTCGGTGTGTTTGTGAAGCCCCTGTGCCTCTGTGTACTACAAATATGTGCAGATTTGTAGTACTTTTGAGATGATCATGGATTTTACAACAAATAAATAATGTCACATATAAGAGCATATGTTTCCTCTCATGACCTAAATTGAAAAAATTTGTTGATATGACTTATGGATTCTCAAATTTTGTGTTACTCAGAAAATTCATGTTGGATCCTGCAGACCCTTTACAATTGAAGCAATCAAAACATATTTGATATCTTGCATCTTTTATGAAGAGTAAAAAGTCATGAGGATATTTGAGCAAAATTTCTTGGACAACCTTGTTCGATTGATGTAGAAAGAGTTCTAATATTTGAATGCATAAGGGCATCTTGATTTGAAAGAGATCAAGGAGTCAGGTTCTCCAAGTTCTCAACCAATAAAAAGGGTTGGAAAAATTTTAGGGTTTATAACCCTAGGATTGATTGCTTCCATTGAAATAAACCCTAGCTCCTCGATTATGTTGTGGACAAGGAGGATTTTTTGATTAGATGCAAGAAAACCAAGATCAATAGGGAGTTGATACACTCTCAAGAGATAAGTACTTTCTTGATTATTTCTATCATTTCTTTTATTTTCAGTCTCTTGTCTTTGCAGGTACATAATGTAGACTGGAAAGAAAGTGGAAATCAATGGAAGAATAAGGTGATAAGAGGCCTTGTAATTGATGAGTATTGAACTCAGAGGAGTAGACATTATCAAACTAGTTAAAGTATTGTCTTAATCTATTGAAGTCTTGTTGTGACTTGCATGAGGGTAGAAGTCTTATAGAATGATGATGATATGAATATGTTGAATATGAACCTGCTCTGTATGTTTTTGATGAGGACCTCTATGCCCAATGTATGAGGGATTTTATTAAAGAATATTGGTCCTACCCAAGATTGAAATTATGGCGCTTGGTGAACTCCTCGTTGATATTTGACATCATGGACTGTGAGTCCATGGACATCTAGATGATATAGAAGCTTTATGGCTGACTTGATGAATCCTACTGATTGGCTAGTTGAATCATATAATGTTAATTCCATATTGACTGGATGCATAGCAAGTTGGAGTGCTATATGAGCCTAAATGACTGAATGATTTTTTTGTTTACTAGTTTGTATGTTCTGATATCCATGATGAACTAGTTGTTGATTATTGTCTAATATATGTTGCAGATTAGGCTGCAGGGATTCTCTAACTTTGACTAAAAGTACTAAATATGGAAAGAGTACAACTTGTGGATGTTTTTATTTAGGTTTTACATTTGTTTCTTGGATAACCAAAAAATAGTCATTTGTGGCACTCAATTTTGCATAAGTTGAATTCATCACAACCTGTGCTGTGACTTGACAAGCAATTTGGCTTTAGAAATTTGCTTGTCGGATTTTTTGATCATATGTTGGAAGCCATAGTGATATTTTGTAATAATCAAATTTGTTGAAGCTATAAGAGAATCCAGTTTTTTATGGAAATTCAAAGCATATTCACATCAAGTATAATTATATTCATGACATGGTGTAGAAGGGAGTAGTGAAGCTCCAGCACATCTCCACAAATGAGAAAACACTTAATATTTTGACAAAGCCTCTCCCCAAAGAAAGTTTGTGTGTTTAAGCTGGGACTTGTGGAGAATGCTTTTTCGGCTGAGAGGGAGCAGTGATCTACCTCAATCATGTTATTCTTCCTGTTTCACTTTGACTAATATAGGGACATTATCCTTGTGTGTTAATATGACCAATATAGAAAAAATGGTTTGACAGATTAGAAAACATCTTGGACATTTATTCTCCCAATCTTATACTATGACCATTATAGGGATATTAGCCCTATGTCTTATACCTTGACCAGTATAGGTCGAATGGTCCAGTAAGAATCTTCTTGGGTCTTGCACTTTGACCATCATAGGAATATCATCCATGTGTCAAGCACATTGGCCAATGTACGAAGATGGACATTTTCACGTGTCTTGTATGGTAACCACTATAGGGTTGTTGTCCCTGTGTTTAGTACAACGACTGGTATAGGAAAATTGGTTTAAAGGCTACCTAGTTGTATAGGAGCCTCCCAACATCTTGCTCGAATCTCGCCTTAGAGAGAGCTTATTAAAGGAAATCATGCATGGATTTGATTAATGTCTCTTTAGTAGATTATGTATGGATATGATGGTATCGTGGATCACCCTTGGCTAAGAGACACTAGTTGATTGATGTCCCTTGAGGAGATCATTAATGTTAGTACCATGGTGATTTATTACTCGTGGTTTGATGATGCTAGTAATATTGATGATGTTGATCTAATCTTGATCCTTTTTTAGAGAACCTTTAAACTTGCTTGGCATCTTGACCATGATTATAAATACCTCCCTAGCTAAGAAGGAGTGTTTAAATTGTATCTATGGTCAATATTCATAAAATTATTTATTGTACTTGAGAAAAACAAAATTCGATCAAAAACATGTATTTTGTAAAGAAGAAAATTATTATTTTATTGGTAATTACACGTGGCTCTACATTTGCTATGTTGAACCTTCTAGATGGTCAAGTTGGCTTGCCTAGAAACTCACTCATTTAGATCAAATGAATTCTTCTAGATGGTCAAGTCGATTTGCCTATAAAGTCACCCATTTTGTTTACATGATGACTATATAAAGAGGTTAATTCACTCCTCTTGGCAAGCAATTCAATCACACATTTGCTCATTTTTTCTCCTGTGCAAAGGTATTCAAAGAAGGGTTCAAGGGTTAAATCAAGTGAAGAAGGATCTCTTCTATCTTTCATTGAGATTTGTATTGATTCGTTGCTCCGGTGGATCAAGACTGAGATCTATTACTCTTTTCAGTGGTCTAAGATATGCTCATTATTAGTGTGATCTAAAGTATGGCAGTTCTAGATCTACTCATTATTCTTATGATCTAAATTCTGGTTGTCTGAGATCTGCTCATTATTCATGTCATCTAAAGTTTGGTGGTCCAAGATCTACTCATTATTCTTGTGATTTGAATTTTGGTGGTTCAATATCTTCTCATTATTCTTGTGATCTAAAGTTTGGTGGTCTGAGATCTACTCACTATTCTTGAGATCTGAGGTCTGGTGGTTCGATATCTACTCATTATTCTTGTGATATTAAGTTTGGTGGCATGAGATCTACTCATTATTCTTGTGATCTAAAATATGGTGGTCTGATATCTGCTTCTTATTCTTGTGATTTGAAATTTGATCTATATATGATCTGAAGTCCAAGCCTCGGAAGGAAGAGATTCAAGTTCTATCTTTGTGGTATGGTAAGAGGATCAACCTCTTGGAATTGATCTTCTTGGGGATATTGTTAGAATACTTGTTGACATTTTCATTGGAGACTTTGCACTTGTGGAATCCATCTCGTGGTCAGTATTATCTCTGTCTTGATGTCTTGTTGAAGGATCTCTTTAAGGAAAAGCTTGATTGGGTTTTTCCCTAGTCTCTGACCTAAACACTAGTTTCTCTTGTTATTGTGCATTGTGATCTCTACTTTCTTACTAGTGCTATTGGTTGAATTTGTTATGTATAATTTCTTGATGAAAATTGAATTAAAAAATAATGGTAAAATAATGTCACAAGTAATTATTTATAGATAAGAAATTGGTTTTCAAAAAATCCTACTCTCGAGGCTTAATATGATCTAAAGATGATCTTATTCTTGAGGCAACACATCTGAAGTCTCTCTTTTTAGGGAATCTCTGTAGTAGGGAAAATCTAAACCATATTTAATGATTCTACGGGAAAATTCAGAGGCTTTTCTATTATAATTTTTTGGCACCTAAGGAGGCTTATCTTGTAGATCCTGGGGCTTAAATTCATACTTCCATGGAAGTTTTTCTAAGGCATCTTTGACCTATTATAAAGCTTTTCCTAAAGTAGACATGACACCTTTCTTGAGGTTAGTCTTGTGTAAATTGACAAGGTTCATTTGAGTTGTTTCAAGATAAGTTTTGGTGGATCCATGATATCTTGAAGGCCTTGATTTAAGGTTCAGACTTACACAATTTTTGAGCCTGACTAAGGTAATTTTTGTATTGTATCTAAAGAAGACATTCAACTAATTCCTAAGGAAAATTGACACAAATATATCCCATCTGTGACACTTCTTCACATATGTTTCTAAAGCGGATTAAGCCCTATTTTTGTGGCACCCCTTCAAGATATTTGCACCAGGATTAAGGTTCATTTTTCCTCCTTTCTTAGTCCTCCAAGACAGGTCCTTTGAGGCTTTATCTGCACCATTTTTTTAAGGCTAGACTGATATCTATCATTTGTTCCATATTTGAAGGGTTTGTTGAGATAAAATGTCTCGTCACCCTGTGGAGAACAAAGATCTATGATGGAGGAAATCCGAAGTCTATCTAGGATTTTTTAAAGTTGCATCAAGGTCTGAGCAAAGGATTAGTCAAAGGGTAGAAAAAATTCTATAAGGGAAAAAAACATACTTGAGTGCGATTTTTGAGCAGATTAAAGATCTAGAATGAGGCAAGTAATTGAAAGAGAAGGGTCAATCAATGACTATGAGTTTGAGTTTCTTTAGCAAACTAAGAGGGCTCACAATTTGGTTATGGAAAGAAAAATTGCACATGACAATTTTGTTGATCTAGCCAAATGATGTTGATGAAATTTGCAAAATCAAGAAGGATATGACTTGCATTCAAGACTTAGTCCTAAGTGTTTATAAAACCCTAGAATGTGACTTATTGACTTAGTTGCAAGATAGAAATATGCATGGCCATCAAATTACCTTCTTGCAGTAAAGGATCAATGGCCAAAAGTGTTTTGGAATGAAGTACAATGTCAAATCTGTGCTAGGTTTAAGTTTTAATTCAAAGTTTGAGAACCAGTAATTGATGCTCAAAACAAAAATATGAATAATTATGTCATGATTTGGAGTTGACATTATGAGAGGACCATCTGTTATTGTTGTTTCACTTGTTGATAAATATGATAAGTTCAAATATGACTATTGTAGAGATCAGAATATGTATTACAAGGAAATGGATAACTTGGTACAAGAACTAGAAGTATTAGGGTTTGTAAAATATAGAAGTCCAGAAGTAAGGGAAAAGAAAGCCCTAAGGTTTGTGGATAAAGCCATAGAGCTAGACCTATATCGATGTTTTTCTTGGGAGAAGAAACCCTAGATCATGTAAGGAAGGAAAGGAAAGCAACATGCTAATGATGAAGACATGGATGATGAGTTTACAAATGGATTTCAATCATTTCTGCAAGAAGGAAAAGATCAAGAGGGAGCTGAAAATTCCCTACAATCCTAAAAATATAAGTGTTAGTGTCAGTCTTTGCAGCCTTCCTCCAGTGATCAAATATGCTCTTACAAAGTGATTTTAAAGTGTCAAGGTCAAATTTTGTCATTTCAGTGAGTCTTCAAACAAAATTTGGTCACTAGGCATTAGGTCTAGGGTTTGCTTTTACTCCTTTCAAAGTGTTCCAAATGTCAATCCATGTCACCATTCAGCTGATTGTACCATCATTCAGAGGGTTTTCATCATCATGCCAAGGTCTAATGGGTCATTTTACACCGTGTTCATGCTTCAGTCGTGCCTAGGTAAGGTTCATTTACCTCTCCTAGGGTTTTGAAGGCAATTTCTCTTGAATGGTCAAATCATCAGCAAAAATTGCATCCTGATGTTCATGCACCTTCCCCTATCCTTACTTTACCTTATGAAACACTTCCCATCACTGAGATCCCCCAAATTCCTCATTTTCATACAAACCCTATTTTCTAGGCTAGGCCTGTGTTTTGCCCTTTTGGACCCCTTCCCCTCACTCAATTTCAGAGATTACACTTTCCCCTACTTCCTAACATCCCTCCCTACTTCCCAAAATTTCCTCAAGAATTTAGAAGCTCCCTATCCCCTTCATTTCGCTTCATTTCGACAAATCTCTTGTTCCACACATCGGGGTAGGTTTTACTCAAATGATGTTTCTGAGCAAGGAAAGATGAATTTGGAAAAACTAAGAGATATTTTGTCCACAACAGGCCAAGGAAGAAAAACCCCATTCCCTTTTTACACAGGTGTCATGGTTTTAGAGAAATGTCAAAAATACAATTGCCTCGGGAGAATTGATGCACCTCTGAAGTGACCTTGGGAAAATCAAGTTTTCTCCTAGCTTGGTTGGCCAAATGACTTTCATGATGAGTCAAATGATAACTAAACACAAATAGATTTCCAATGAGCTATTATGAGCTCAATTTAGAGTTGAGGAAGGCATTCAAAAGTTGACTGTAATAGCACTCTGCCTTTAGGCAGCCTCATTTGGCACAGTTTGACCAGTCTTGGAATATTTGATTTTTGATAGGGAAAATGAACTCCAAATTGAAAAATTCCAGTTCGGTTGGAAAGTAGACTCAAATATCTTTCCAACGAGCTATCCTACTCCCAATTTGGACACCTGGAAGGCCTACAAAAGTCTCTTGAAAAACGCTCTACGCACAGGCTCTATGTGCCGCGCCTCAAGCCCAGTGCGCTGCGCCTTCTCCCTGTGTGTCGCGCCACGTGGCGCGTGTTTATGATAGGAGGTTCCAAATGCAAAAGAATTATATTTTTGGATTTTTCATGAAAAATCATGACTGCTAGTGCATGGCCAAGAAGTTTGGGCAAGTTTTGAGTCCTCGGGAGGTCAAAAACACTCAAAAAATGACCTCACTGCCCCTATTTTGACACACATGAAGAAGTCTTGGGAGATTGAAGTTTTGGAGGGGCAAATGGGCACCAAATTTAGAAATTCCACTTGGGTTGGAAGGTAGACAGGAAGGGCTTTCCAACAAGCACACTTGGGCTCAATTTAGACTTTAGGAAGTGCCTCGAACGTAGCCTCAAAGTGGCGTGATTCACAGAGAAATTGACATGGCGCACAGAGAATTTTGGCTTGTTTTTCACTGTTTAGCTCAGCAATTCACCCAGTTTTGACCAGTTTTGCTTCTTGAAGTTATTCTTGACTTTTCATGATGTAATTTGACAACCATTATGTAATATTGGCACATTTTTACTTGTTCTAGAAGATTCATTCACCAAAAGGTGAAATGTGAGTGAATGAATGAGTTTCCTAGCATATAGGGGTAAGTTGTTTGACTACCTAGATTTCAGTTCCTTGTTTAGAATTAGTTCAAACAGCTCCTAGAATGATGAGCTCGACCCCTAGAGGCAAGGGAATAGGTTTGGCTTGTCTATATTATGTAATTTCTAAGTCATTTTCATGGTTGGACTCTTGGGAAAAGCTTGGCACTCTATTGTACATTCTATCTCTGCATTTTTGGCTAAGGAAAGACCAGGGTTTTGCAGCACTATTTGGGATCCATGTGGCTTTATGTTTTGATGGTGTGCTTCTCTGAGTAATTTTAAGTTTTTATAGTGTTATGTATATCATTTTCAAGCTTCTTCTTCTAAATTTGAACAAATGAGTGATTAAGGTATAATCCATAACTGTTATGCTCTGCCTTTGAATTTGTTTAAATTTTGATGTTTTCATCTGTTTAAGGAGAATTCTTGAGATTCTCTTGCTCTCCTGAGCTCCTCACCAGTCTGATCTATCCATCTCACTCACTTTAAAGCATCGAAACGATTGCCTTCCTTGCCCCATTCAGAACTCTGCAGAAACTATGCCTCATCCCCGAGCCCAAATTTGCCTTTCCCATTTTTCAACAAAACCCTAAAAAACTCAAATCAAATCCTTTGCACTTAATACCTAGCCTAAAATCAGTTGCTAAATCAGTGATCTCTAGCCCCATTGAGTATCTTTTGCTGAGATTGACCTAGAGAGAGCCCTCTCCTGTCCTCGTAGGGCTAGCTACGAGGCTGAGCGTGGTTTGATGTGGACCTAGAACCTTGTCTTTTCAGCCTGAGACAAATCTAGGCTCTAACAATAAGTACTTCATATCTTTATTCCTTGATTATTATTAATAATTTAATTCTGGTTAGCATCTTGTCTTTATATATTTTGCCGGGTTATAATTGTTTCTTCCATGATCTCCTGATGAGGGCTACAGGTACATTATAAAGGTTGTTGAGGCTTTGGAAACATATGAAAGCATTGGAAGAACGAATCAAATTTTATGGCAAGGGGAATCTCCCAAAATTATTTGTGTTCAAGAGGGGGAAATTGTACTGCCATCTAAAACTTTTCCTAATTCAGAGGGAGCACACAAGCCAACAAGTTTGAAGGATTCCATGATGGAGAAAATTGTGTTGAAGGAAGTCAATGGTTATTTCTGAGTGGATTCGCAAGATGAAGTATACAATAGATGGAAATAGAGATAAGTACAAAGAAATATTCATGAGGATTCTCTGAGAAAGAGGGAGAGGACTATGTGGAGACTCCAGTTTTCAGGTACACTTATGTTAGAACTATTATTTTTGTTGCTTCTATTATGGGTTGGAAATTACATCAAGTGGATGTGGAGACCTCTTTCCTCAATGGAGTAATTGAGGAAGAAGAAGTGTACATAGAGCTACCTCAGGGATTTGAGGTACATGAGAGGGAATCTCATGTTTGTAGACTAAACAAGGCTTTGTATGTACCTTGGGCATGGTATTCTCAAATTGATCATTCTTAGTGGATTTTTTTATTATATGAATTATTTCTGATGGGAGGACTCACTTGAAAAAGGGAGAAATAGTGGAAGGATGATTTTCTTTTGTGTTAGAGGGAGAATTCAAGCCTTGTTTTAGTGTCAGAGATAGTTAACATTTGAGTTTGAGATGAAGGATCTTGGTTGAATACATTACTTCTCAGTGTGGAAAAATCTAGGTGAGGTCTTCCTTGGTCAAAGTAAGTATAATATTACATTTCTTCAAAAATTTAGAATGATGGAAAACAAGTCCATTTACACTCCCATGGTTCTCAATTTGAAGAAGTTGAGTGGCAGAGCGAGCAACCAAGATTCTCAAGATGAATGGAAAGCAGTTGTGGTAATGGAAGTTGGTGAATATATGGTTGAGACGAGGCATGCAATACAACATGTGGTAAGGTATTGTTATGGCATAGTTGGATATGAATTGAGATATGTCTCAAATGGTGAAGTACAACTGCAAGGATATAAAAATTTAGATTGGGCAGAGAGTGTTGAAAAAAGGAAGAGTACATTAGGATGATGATTTAGTTTGGAATTTTCTTATGTAGGAAGCATACATCTATAACACTTAGGATTGCTATGTCCAAGTATATTGCAGCTAGTTTGGCGATTTGTGAAGCAAGCGTAAGCTACTCGTACAATCGTTCTACTTGGTGCAGGAGATGAATGTGATTACAAGTTGAAGCACATTTAGTACCTCTATATTTGAGACATGGTACAAAAGGGAGAAATGAGGCTCCAATGCATTTTTATAGTCGAGTAGGATGTTGACATTCTCACAAAGCCTCTATCCCAAGGTGAAGTTTTTATACTTCAGGGACAAGCTTGGAGTGGTTGAGAATGATTCCCTTTGTTAAAGGGAGTGTTGATGTTATAACATCAAGGGGCAGCCATTCTCCCTAGGTCAGGATATTGACAAGTATAGGTATTGACCAAGGGCCATGAAATGTGGCTAGGGAGAATTGCTAAGAGAGCATCAAGGCCTATAGTGCTCCCCAGGTGGGTTGAGTGATTTCCTTTAGCATCGGGAAGTGTATACCATTAAATTGGCATCCAAGAATGGTAATGACCCAAGGATTCACCATAGGTCAGAGGTGTTGACCAAGTTCCAAGTGACGACTTGGATAATTGGTGACCCAGGACTAGTCTTATTAACCATAAAATGTCAAAAGGCTAGCAAGACCCCAAAAGGCCTTTGGAAAATCTATGACTATATCCATTCACAAAGGGGATGTGTCTAGTGGGTGAGCAGATTCCTTTGCATCACGTTGGTGTAGGATGCTTTCCACATGGTTTTAGAATAGACCATGAAGTGGATGGATAAATCAACATACATAACTAATTTAAACTTTTCTTGGGATAGAGAAAAATTTCAAGAGAACATATGAAGAAGTCTAAGAGAATACCACTCTAGCTAAGAGGGAGTGTTAAATTTTTTTAGTTGCGATCAATATTCTTTATTTTTATCAGCCCAAAAATACGAATTTAGAGAGAGAGAGAGAGAGAGAGAGAGAGAGAGAGAGAGAGAGAGAGAGAGAGATTCTTCTATTTTTCTATCCACATGTGCAGACAGAGAGAGAGACTGCAGATTGACTAAGAATTCTTCTATTTTTCTATCCACATGTGGAGAGAGAGAGAGAGAGTGAGAGAGAGAGAGAGAGAGAATATTCTTGTTTCAGTGTCATTTGACTGCAGGTTGAATAAGAATATTCTAGGAAATTTGACCAGGTTTGACCTATGTTATTTGTGGTCAGTTTGACCTAGTTTGACTTAGAAAATCAGATTGTATTTATTATTGCATTGAATAATTTCTCTAAGAAAAGGTTGTTGGGTTTTTCCCAAGTTAGGGTTTTCCCAAGGTCAAATTTTGTGTCTCTTGTGTTTGGTTTTCTCTTCAAGATCCTACTGCCATTATTGTTTTTATAGTAGAGATTTTCTATATATAACTGCTTAATGATGAATGCAACACGAGAAGGATTAATTAATAAATCATTGGAAGTAATGTTCAAATTAGGAAATCAATAAAAATAAACATATTGTTTAGTTATTTTAGACATTTTGTACTGTTGTTGCTCTTAAAAAAGGTACTAACAAGGATATAAAGACCTAAATGAGCTAATTTAATTTTGAAACTATCATCTTTAAATACATCTTTGCATGAATTATATTATAAATAACATCCAATTAAAAGGAAACTTTGTGGAATGCTTTTGGGGTGCCTTTAAATCCTTCCATTTAGACTAGGTTAGGCCCTCCTACTAAAGTAAAAGACACCCTTAGTTGAAGGATTAACTAGGCACTAGTCTATCTTTCCTTATCCATTAAAATTTAGATTCCCAACTTATTTTCACCTAAATTAGTTTCTTGGAAATAACTTTATTTGTTTTAGGAAATATTTTTGTTTTTATTTTTTTCCAAAAGAAAAATTAATTTTATGAAAAAATAGAATATACATGTTTTGGCCCTAGGGAGGGTTGATAAGGTCAGAAAGGGTTTGTTCCATGCAACATATGGGTCATGTGCAATATAAACCCCCCAAAAATTGATAAAATACAACAACTTCTTTTATTACCTATAGAGATAAAATTGGAAGTCTTATTTGCACTTAATGTTGCAAACATTTGTGACAAAAGATTATAACAAACAAACAAATCAAGGTTTGCAGCTAAATTCTCATATCCATAATTTTTATAATTTCACTATCGTAGGATTCCCACATATTGAAAGAGCGAGCTAGAAGCTTAAGAGTTTCCTTTAATAACTTATCAACTTGTTCATTTAATTACCTATAAATGTGTTTGAACGATGTACATTAAAAAAACTCTAGGGATTCTTGAATAATTTGTAAGGGGGTGCCTAGGCGAAGATTTTCCACCGTGGTATTTTTATTTACCCACTTGATGACCAACTAGGATTCCCCAAAGACCTACAATTTCTTTGTGCATTTCTCTTTTTCCACTTCAAGTAATGTCTAGAAGCCAAGAAATATAGCCTTGTTGTTTGATCTGCTTCCATGGGCATATAAAACATGAATGTAATGTTTCTAAGTAAGAACAACACCACTCCAATACCTTACACAGGGGGGTCACCTTGACAAGCCACATCTGAAAATCCCCAAGGATGTTGTCCTCTAGAGTAGGAATGATCGAGATCCCAAGTTTTTTTAATATTTTGTTTCACCTTGTAATCTTTGGCCATTCTCAAAATGGAGGTGACAATGACCTTTTAGAGGATGTGATAATTCCTAAATGGGCTTGAGTTTCTTACCCAATAAATGAAAAACACCACACTGCAAGGAAGCACTTCAAAACATGAAACAAAATTGTCAGAAATCCATGCCCATAAACAATCTTCCCATTGTGCTCCTTGTCTTAAATCTTGATGTATTAAATATAACACATGCAAATAATCTACAGTTTCTATTTGTTATCCCTGTTATAAATTTATAAATTTCTAACAATTTTTTTAGTCCATAGACTCAACTTATTAATTTTAAGCTAGATTAAATCACGTTATAGGTTTTTTAGAAATTTTATT
Organism: Pinus tabuliformis; assembly: GCA_031772625.1. Lineage (NCBI taxonomy): Eukaryota > Viridiplantae > Streptophyta > Pinopsida > Pinales > Pinaceae > Pinus > Pinus tabuliformis. Next base: position 431,221,122 of record CM062808.1, on the reverse strand, counting down.
TACATTTTCATCCCAAGTTTAGTGCATTTCTTTTTTCCCCAAGGAAAATCCGTAATTTTCATTAATTAATAGTGAAAATGAGATATAACTGATGTTGATAAGCATATCCCAAAAAAAAATTGTTGATAATTCAACATGTAATGATTGTCCATCATAATAATGAATATCCAAAGTATCCAATGATACATATACATCAATTTTATGCAGTATATTTTTTGAACAAAATTTTCAGTAAGCCTGAGATTATAACATGAAAGATATATGCTAGTATCCCTTCAAAATTGTAGATTTCATATAACCTCTGTTATGCCATGTCTTCGACTCTACCATGACGATCTATAAAAAGATGATGATAATATTGAAAATGTTCTACTCCGATGTGTTACATAATCATCCAAGTACCACGATCCTACTGCGAACCCTCTTTGGAAAGATGATCAGAAACTGTGTTCCTTTCCTTGTATATATGAATACAAGAAATATAATCAAATTGTGCTTTAATAATTAATGTATCATCCAACATATTTTTGAGAGTGTGTGTGTGACATTGTGATTTTTAATTGAACCAGTCGATGATAACTTTAGAATCACCAAAAATCTACAACTATCGACAACCTTTTTCTAAGGCAAAAAGATGGGTGAGCTTCAAACTATATAATTCATCATAATTGTTTGTGCTGAAACCAAGACCAAATTTCATCTCAAAGTAATGTTCACTTTTTAGATAAATAACAATGCCTCCTCCACATCTTCCTTGTTTCACAAAGCTATCAAAATAGGCCCATGACTTTGTACAGTCATTGTGTTTTATTGATATATTATGTGTGGGTACAAAATTGTCCTCCTCTAGGATGGAATCGCATATAGCAAGCACCTGTGCCCCAAGTAATTCTAGCATAAAAACTTGATTTAAAAAAAATTGTTTTGACCAATCCAGATGGTCCAACATATAAGAATCAAGATATTCCTAAGTCTTTTTTCACAAACATCATGATACCATCCTTTCCATGCCTCAACCACATTCATACCATGCCACCTATATCATATATTTAATGATTAATATATCAAGTTCCAAATCAGATTTGCGGTTGTACACCAAAGAAATAGATGATCAACAATTTCCTCTGAAAAGTTGCATAAACCACACCACGACAAACCCTGTAATGCTCTTTTTCTAAGGTTGTCTTCCATGGGAATTTTGTTTGATAATATGCACCAAAGTAATATTTTTTCTTTAGGTGGACTCTTCAGATTCTAAATGAGATTCGACCACTAAGTTATATCCTCTGGTTTTCTATGATCAAAAGAAACCAAAAACCCTCCTTTGGATTATATTGACCTCTTTTAGAATGCACCCAAACAATTTCATCCTCTCGATCCATCAACCTAATGTAAGAAAGTGACAATTCCCTTGTACAATCCATCCAACCTTGATGCCAATGATTCAACAGATTTAAATCTAGAGTAGATAACCAACCTTGACCCCATATGGAAATATTTTCTAGATCAGATATTTGATTTATCAATATTTTACCATGCTCATTTAAGAATTGAACAAGATCATGGGGGAGTATATACCTATTCCTGCTTCCAGACCAAGGATCTATCCCAATACGTACCTACTCACTTGTACCGATTCTCCAAGCTAGTCGATATTCCACTATATCAAAAGAAGCAAATACAACTTTCCATATTGTAGAGATATTTTCTTTGCTCTTATTTTGGGCCATGATCCATTCTTATATTGATAATGGATAGACATATTTTCTAATAACCACCTTTTTCGAGAGGCTCCTAGCGGTGATTAGTCTCCAACCAGTCTTAGCTAAAAGTGCCTTGGAGAAAAAAAATAAGTTCTTAATACCCCATCCCCCCATTTCTTAGGAAGGGTGATACGATCCCATGCGATCCATGAAAAATATGACCTTCTTTTGACCCACAACATAGGTATTCAAAACAATGCTTTTGTATAATATTATATATTCCCTTTGGTATCCATTCCGATGCCATCCAAAAGACCAAGATGGCTTCTAAGATATATTTTATCAGGACTAATCTCCAAGCCCTAGGTAACCATCTGTGGCTCCAAATTTTAAAACTCTTCTAAATTTTGGCAATCAACCACATCCAATCTGCCTCCCTGTAATCATTAGGTTTTAGATGAAAGCCCATGTAATTTATACCTTCTTCGAAATCCACTAATTGAAAAGGAAAATAACCATGTGAAAATGATAACTCCTCCCTAGAACACCGTGTAGCCGAAGTAGTATATTTTTGATGATTTATTACCATACCTATAACTTTCTCGAATAAGTTAATTATTTAGATTGAAAGTTGCAATACCTCGATGAGAACCATCCAGAAAGATAAGCACATCATCTACAAAAAGTAGATGAGTCAATTATATATTTTTTTTGCTGAGGCAAATGTCGATCCTTCTTTTGCATTAACTGATCAAATAGTTTACAATATGAACAGAAAACTCCCCTCCGCTGAGGAGACGAGAAAACTTAGAGACAGCCCAAAGGGCTAACCATAAATATGAACAGAGAAAAACAAAAAAACCTGGCGGAAGATCCCATCACTCTGGGCCGTACAATCCACAATCACATCAACGGATGAGGTTGACCACGCGCTGACAAGACATTCGTATTTTGGTGGGACAAAACCTCCAAGCTGCAGGGAAAAGCAAGACCGTTGATTAACCTCAGCTACATCCTACGGTGGAGATTATATCGCACCGAACAACAAGACCACGCGATAGTGAGTGGGGAAGGGCAGTTTCCCAAACCCCCTCCCTGCCACATGTAGACATCTGAATAAGAACGCTTTGAAAAAGCAAAAACTGCTTCCCGAGAGAAGGCAGCGCGATCAGGAGAAAACCACCAGAGAAGCGGTTTATCCCTCGAAACCCCAAAAATCCCATCAATCTAGGCTGTACAATCCGTAATCACACCGATGGACGAGATTGACCACACACCGACAAGACATTCGTATTTTGGCGGGACCAAAACTCCAAGCTGCAGCGAAAAGCAAGACCGTTGATTAACCTCAGCTGCATCCTACGGTGGAGATTATATCGCACTGAACAACAAGACCACACGATAGTGAGCGGGGAAGGGTGGTTTCCCAAACCCCCTCCCTACCACGTGTAGGCATCTGAATATGATCGCTCCGAAAAAGCAAAAACCACTTCCCGAGAGAAGGTGGTGCGATTAGGAGAAAACCACCAGTGAAGCGGTTTATCCCTCCAAACCCCAAAAAACGGATAATCCCTGCCGCCAGGAGAACTGGGATATCTTCCTCGCTCACTGAATCACCACTCTTGAACCTAGAATCTAGAAAGGAAAAGGAGCACTCCCAAGAAAAATGAATAGTGGTTACCATTACACTCACTCTTAAGAGAATTGGAATCCGTCTCGTTGTCTTCAATTAATAATTTTCAACCCCGCGAGCCAAATAATCATATATTTCCTTGTCCTCTGCAGCTTGAGCTTCACAAATGGATTTTACCCTAGTAGGAGGCATATCCTGCCATTTCATGTTTATTCTGTACTCTGTATTAATTACTCCTTGGTTGGTCAGTAGATCTGCAAGTTTATTGGCCTTCTTTTGAACATGATTGAAGCTAACCATTCGAAGGCATTAAAGATGTTTATGGATTCTCTGGTAAACTTGTATGAGTCTCCACTATTTTGAGACCCTTTCAGGCGTTGTTCCATAGCTAATTTTCTTGACTGCATTTATAGAAATCTCGGAGTCTGCTTCTATGAGAACATTGTAGCTGTGATTAAGTTTAAGTAGCTCCAGACATTGTTCCAACGCCATTAATTCAGCCATGTTGTTGGTGGCTTTGCCTAAATGGCAGTGGAAAGTGAAAATTATTTTTCCTTCTTCATCTCTTAACACACCTCCATAACCCACAATTCCTAGGTTGCTTTTTGAAGCCCCATCAATGTTGCATTTCAGATAACCTTTTGGTGGAGGATGCCATAATTCCTTTTCCTTTTCCAACACTCTTACTTTTTTGCTAAGCCCCATCAATGTTGCATTTCAGATAACCTTTTGGTGGAGGATGCCAAAATTCCTTTTCCCTTTCCAACACTCTTACTTTTTTGCTAATACCCTGGAGAATAATCTCATGCATTCCCAGTTGCTTGAGAGTTCTCAAATCATGCACGGTGGGAGGATTCAAGGGGTAATTGTGCATAGTGGTGGAGATGGTCTCCTTAATCTTCTTTAAGATCAATTCCAACAGGCAAATGACAATAGTTTTTTCATCCTTGAAAATTCTTTTATTCCTTTCCTTCCAAACATTCCAAATAATGAAGCTTGGTGTTAAGGTCCAGGCCATATTAAGGATATCATTCTCTGAAAAGTTTTTTCTCCACTTGTTCAGGGTATTACTGATGCTACCTTTTTCTCTGTCTGTGTGTTGAAAAATGATGTTGAAATAATCACACAACCAGTTGATATAGGAACAGTTGTTGAGAATGTGCTCTATTGTTTCCTCTTGAGCCTCACATAATGTACATCTAGAGGGCCCCATAATCCCCCTCTTTTGAATGTTGTCCAAAGTTAATAATTTCTTATGCTGAACTAACCACATAAACATTTTGATCTTCATCCATCCTTGGTGACTCCAAAGTTTTTGCTAGGACTTTTCTGAAACACAAGGATCTAGGTTAAGGGTAATTCTTTTTGCTTCATGGATGTTAAAGATGCCTTCTTTGTTTTGTCCCCATCTTAACTGATCCTGCCCATTTGTGACCAAGATCTTTCTCTGTTCTAAAATTTTCATAAGTTCTTATATTTTTGCCTTTATGGGACCTTCCCCGTTGCATTCTGTTTTCCTCCAGCTTCTCCATTTCTCAGTATCATGAGGAAGATTCCAGAAATCCCTGACTTTAATTAGTCCTTGGGAATCAGTTTCCTGCTTGATGCTCATAAAGTCCTCCCTTAACAACATTTTTTCTTGTTTCCATTTATATTCCCAGAAGAGAGGTTGTTCACCAACTCTGATTTCCTAGAAGCTATTGTTCTGAACTAGGCTTTTGTTGTCCCAATATTTATTCTAGATGTAAGAGCCTTTTATGTTCCCTGACATTCTAATGAGATCACTTGTTTGCCAGGAGCTGGAATATTTTTCTTTCTAGGTTTTAGCCCATTGTGCCTCTGGTTCTTTAACCCATCTCCACTAGAGTTTGGCTCCTAGAACATTACTTAGAATCTCCTGATCATCTAAGCCTAGGCCTCCATGACTTTTGGGTTTACAGATTTTATCCCAAGAAACGAGGGTCCATTTCTTTTTTGTCTCCTCCTTGCCCCATAGAAAGTCTCTCTGAATGTTCCTGAGTTGCTGTAAAACCCCTTTGGGAGTTGGCAGGGTTGATAGAAAGAAAATAGAGATGGATTGTAGAACTGCCTTCATTAAAATCAATTTGCCAGCCAGGTTCAGTGCTCTAAAAGTCCATCTTTTGATCTTGTCTTGCATTTTGTTGAGCACCGGTTCCCAGATACTTTTGCACATTGGTTTATCCATGAGGGGGATGCCCAGATATTTAGATGGTAGGACCTTCCTTTGGAAGCCCAGAATTCTGGAGATGTTCCTTTGAATAGCAATGTTAGTGTTAAAGAAAAAAAAAATTGATTTGGAGAGATTGACTTCCATACCTGAGGCCAAGGCAAAGTCATTTAAGATTTTTTTGTACTCTGTAGCTTCCTTGACTGTGGGGATACCCTACAGCATGGTATCATCCACAAATTTTTGATGAGTCAAGGCTTGGCCGTTCTTTGTTAATTGAAGGCCCTTGATCTTTCCTAAAACTTTTGTAGTTTTAATAGTTCGGCCCAATCCTTCCATCATGAGGATGAAAAGAAAGGGAGAGAGTGGATCTCTCTGTCTAAGGCCTCTAGAAGGAGTGAAGATTTCCAAGGGCGCTCCATTCACCAGAATTGAAAAGCTGGGAGAGGTAGCCATAGCCATAACCCATTTGATCCAGTCATGATCAAACCCAAACGCAGAAAGGACCTTTTTGATGTAAATTCAGTTCACCTTGTCATATGCTTTTGCAATGTATAATTGCATGATCATACCTGCCTGCTTTTTGCTGGTGAGAGAGTGAATGACCTCGTGGGCCTGAATAATATTATCCAGGATTTTCCTTCATTCCACATAACTAGACTGTTCCCCAGAAATCAATGAAGGCAGAAGAGGTTTGAGTCTGTTGTTCAGGATCTTAGAAATGATTTTGTAAACAACATTGCATAAAGCAATGGGTCTGAACTTATCAGGAGTTAGGGCTGAGTCCTGTTTGGGGATCAGGGAGATGAAAGAGGTGTTGAGGGCTTTCAGAATGGATCTGCTTCTTCTGGATTCCTCAACCACATCCAAAATATCCTGTTTGACAATTTTCTAGCAGGCTTTGAAAAAGTGCATGTTAAAACCATCTAGACCTAGAGCTTTGCCATTCTGCATCTCTTTGATCACTGTACTAACCTCTGCTTTAGAGACTGGTTTGTTCAGGTTAAAGTTATCTTCTCTAGACACCATTTGTGGAATATTCTTTATAATTTCCTTGATGTGATGGTCTCTGTTTGGATTGTTTTCATTTGTGATACCTCTGAAATGTTGAACCATCACAGCTTCGATATTCTTGTGAGTGGTCTGAAGCTCCCCATCTTCATTCAATATTGAGGAGATTCTATTATGCGTTCTATTGGCTATGGTGGAATGGTGGAAAAACCTAGTGTTTCATTCACCTTCTTTGAGCCATTGAACTCTGGACTTTTGTCTCCAAAAAACTTCCTCCTGTTTGCATAAATTCTCCCAATCAAGGTTGAGTTTTTCAGCTTGCTCACTTTTGGATTTATCAAAACCTTCTGCGATCATTGCTTGGTTTAGAACCTGCATTTTGATCTCTACTGATTTTTTGTTTGCAAAAATATTACCAAAATCCTTCTTGTTCCATTCTTTGAGTTTGGTTTTTATGTGCTTTAGTCTTTTGTGGAGGAGAAACATTTTGGAGCCTTGAATCTGAAGATCTTCGGACCACCATTCCTCAATATTGCTGATAAAATCTGGGTGGGAGAGCCAGATATTTTCAAATCTGAAGGGTCTGTTCTTGGGAGCATCAATTCCCTTGATTTCTAATTGAATCGGCCAGTGATCAGAGCCTCCGAATGGGAGAACACTTGCAGCTATTTCTGAATTTGTGAGCATCAACTTCTCAGAGATCAAAAATCTGTCTAACTTAGAGGCAACCTGAGCATCACCTCCTCTTTTGTTGTTCCAAGTAAAAAGACTGTTTTGCATTTCAGAGTCAACCATCTTCATGTCTTCTATGAAAGAATTGAACCCTAATGCATCTCTACTGAGGATTCTGGTGCCTCCTTTTTTTTCCGAAAGAGATTTAATCATATTAAAGTCTCCTCCAATGACCCAAGGGATTTCTTTATGTCTGCTTCTGAGATCTACTAGGGAATTCAGAAATCTAAGCTTCTCATCTATTCTCCGAGGACCATAGACATTCGTAACCAGGAATGTGTCAGACATCCCCATTAGCTGAATGATAGCTGATAAGTAATTTCTCGTTGCCTCTGCATCTACAATAGTGACTTTTTGGGGTTTCCAAAGAGTAAGAATGCCCCCCGCTGTGTTTTCTGCTTTAACTTCTAGAAACTCAAATTTACTGAGCCATTTGCTATGAATTTGTTTTATTTTCTTAATGGAGCATTTTGTTTCTTGAATGAAGATTATGTCCGACATTGCTAGTTTCATTCTGTTACTTAACATTCTCTATTTTCTTTTACTACCTAGACCTCTGATATTCCATGAGATGAACTTCATAATTAAAGATTTGTAGAGGAGTAGCTAGTTAGATCTTTCATCTTACCTGAGTCTATCATTAGCTTTCCACACTCCATCAGGAGCTCATTTTAATTTTTTCTTCATCTCTTCTTTCCTGGATTTCTAGTGGCTAATCCTGGATTTAACTTCAATGTTTTCACCCCTCTGTTCTCCTGTTTATGGATGTTCTTGCCTTGCTCCTGCCTTTGTTCCTGAGTTTTCCATAAAAACAACTGTTGTATTCTGTTGCATTCATCTTGGGGCAGAGAATCTAGTCCTCCTTTGGTGCCTTGCATCAGGAATCCTTCCAGATCCAAGTTTTCCTTGTCAAGGATTTCTTGTAGTTCGTGCTCTTCCAGATCTATTTCACTTTGAGTCATTTCCTAGTCCATTTCCATTTCTGTTTCACTTCTCATTGCTTCTTTTAGAGAGTCAATGCCCAGAGAGAGATTTAAGTCCTCTGTCTTTTCTTTTTCTTTAGCATCTTCCTCTGGATCTTGATCTTCTCTTGTGATTTCTTTAGTCTCTTCTAGCACTTTAAACTTATTCTGACTACCTTTTTGCCCCTCTATGTGTTGTTGTTTCGATCCCTTTCTTCCTCCTCTTCCTCTACTAGCCACTTTCTGAAATCTTTCGGTGTCCTTCGATGTATTTAGTTTTTCTTTGTTATCCTCTTTGCTGAGAAGACAGTCTCTTAACAAATGCCCATGTTCGTGGCATCTTTGGCATCTGAAGGATATATGCTCATAGTCAACTGCCTGCACCCACTCTTCATCCAAAACCTCCAATATAACTTCATCTGGAAGTGCACCTGATAGATCCATTTCCACACAGATTCTAGCAAAGGAGGTATATTTTCCCCTTCTTGTGGCTTCAGAAGCTTTGATATAGCATCCTAGTTTATTGCCAATGGCAGCCAATGATTTAGTTTTCCAATAATCTAGGGGTAGAGAGTAGAGCCTTACCCACACAGGAACCGAGGAGAAAGTCTCCCTCTCTGGGACAAAGTTCATTTTCTAAGGTCTCATATAGAGACTTGCTGTAACAAAAAAATAGGGTCCTCCTTCCAATATTCTGTCTTTGTCTTCGATGTTGGAGAAAACTACTGTGAAGAATCCTTTTGACCCCAGATGTAGGTCAATGCTTCCTTTGGGCTTCCAATGATACTTGATCCACATCTGTAAAGCCTTTTTAGTGGGCCATAGTCCCATGAATTTAGGTGTCCTTCGATGTATTTAGTTTTTCTTTGTTATCCTCTTTGCTGAGAAGACAGTCTCTTAACAAATGCCCATGTTCGTGGCATCTTTGGCATCTGAAGGATATATGCTCATAGTCAACCGCCTGCACCCACTCTTCATCCAAAACCTCCAATATAACTTCATCTGGAAGTGCACCTGATAGATCCATTTCCACACAGATTCTAGCAAAGGAGGTATATTTTCCCCTTCTTGTGGCTTCAGAAGCTTTGATATAGCATCCTAGTTTATTGCCAATGGCAGCCAATGATTTAGTTTTCCAATAATCTAGGGGTAGAGAGTAGAGCCTTACCCACACAGGAACCGAGGAGAAAGTCTCCCTCTCTGGGACAAAGTTCATTTTCTAAGGTCTCATATAGAGACTTGCTGTAACAAAAAAATAGGGTCCTCCTTCCAATATTCTGTCTTTGTCTTCGATGTTGGAGAAAACTACTGTGAAGAATCCTTTTGACCCCAGATGTAGGTCAATGCTTCCTTTGGGCTTCCAATGATACTTGATCCACATCTGTAAAGCCTTTTTAGTGGGCCATAGTCCCATGAATTTACAAATTATGGCATAGGTTCCCGTATGTTCCATGTGCTCCTGTAGAGCGAGATCATTTAATATTACTCGGGGAGTGATGTTTGCTTTTGGTTTACAAGGTCCTTTTATTTTTTTGTCTCTTGAACCTAGACTTTTGTCTTCTTCCTCTTTTTCCTTTGTGTTGTTGTTTTCTTTTGTTCTAGTCCCATCTGTTTCCTTTTCATTGTCTCTGAATCTATAGCTCATATCGCTTTTACTGTTTTCGGTGGGCCCCTTACTTCCGCTGGCTACTACATCTTTGTAGGAGGGAGCCGAGCTCCCTCCCCTGTTGCTCTCCATACGAATTGAACTCCGCTTGCTGAGTAACCCTGGTCGCCGCATTTCTTCCGCTCACTGGATAGTAGAGATTTCGATGAGTCAATTGTATATTATCTGCAAGGGGAGCCCCAATAAGTTCCCCCTTCTCCTAACATCCTCCATCAACCTACTGAGACCTTCCATAACTAATAGAAATAGTAAATGGGCAAAGGAAATCCCTATCTAAGCCCTCTTTCAACATGAAAGAAATTAGAAGTTGATCCATTAATGAAAACTGCAAATGATGTCAATGTTATACAACACATGATCCAATTAATGAAACTAATATGGAAGCCCAGATGAGTAAGCAACATTCTAATGTAGATCCAATTGGTTCTATCATATGCCTTAGATAAATCAATCTTTATTATCATACCTTTCATTTTCTTTGTCTTTAGGCTGTGCAACTCTTCTTGTGCCACACTAATGGCCTTATGAATCTGGAGATCCTCAAAGAAAGCAAATTGTTCCTTATAAATATGAAAAGATAGTATAGGATTTATTCTATTTCCAATCAATTTTTCTATGATCTTATAAATGCAATTACATAATGATATAGGGTGATAATCATTAAATGTCATCAGATAGTTAGATTTTGGGATAAGGGCGATAAATGTGGTGTTGAAGGCTTCATACATTTGGCCCGAAATTATGCATTCTTCAATAACCTTAATCAAGTCATTCCCAATTAGATCATATAATTCCAAAAAAATTCAACAGGCCATCCATCTGGCCCCAGACTCTTGTCCTTTTTAAACCATCTGAGAACAACATCTACTTCGCTTGTGGTTACCAGGGCCATCAGATCTGAATTTGTGTCTTCATCAACAAAACTAGGAAATAATATAACGACCTAAATAATCTTTGGAAGAGATACCTCCCAAAGGGATTCAAAGGAGAATGAAAATGCCTTACCCCCAAATTTTCCAAGTCTCTGAAGTTTGATGCTCTAACACCCCCTTCATCTTTCAACAACCAAATAATATGGATTTCTCTTTTTCCCTTGGCATATTTCTGGAAAAAAATTGTGTTATCATCCCTTCCTTATAGCCAAATCGTGCGACTCCTCGGTCTCCATTTTTCCTCTCCTTAACAATCCTTCACTTTTCAGTCTTAAGGTGAATAATTCTTAACTTTGTATCATTATTGTTGTACCCCCCTCCCCACCAAGCTGCTCCAAAATTCCTAATTTTGCCTCAATAATTTTCAAGGGCTCCTCCTCTATTTTATTTTTCTTCTTCACCCATTCAATGGTCTTATGCTTAAGGGTTTTCAAATTTTCCTCAAATTCTCTAGCAGTCAAACCCTATCCTGACAATGAAACATTTCTCCATGATTCTGAAACCATCATTTGAATTAGTCATCCTTCATCCAAGAGCCATTAAAATTAAATGGAGCCTTCGGTTTCTAGAAATCCCTAGCCAATTCCAAGTAAATATGGAAATGGTTATAATCTCCCCTAATTCCAATCCACTTCTAAAAAAGATGGATTTTTCCCAGCAATGTATATCATAATACGAATCAATTCAATCGACGAGAGGCCATGTTGAAAACCAAAATTGCTCCTTTTTGACATCCTCCTTAAACTCCATTTCCTCCATTTTTGACCAATAAAAATCTCAATAAGGTGTCACCTTACAAGGTTATTGGAAAAATCAATTACTTAATCATATTTTATTCATATTTCATTTTTTCCTTATTATTTGGTTTAATATTTGCATAAGCCACTGAATTGCATCAATTCTATATCTAATGATCGATTATGCAACTTACTTGAAGAATTTGTAGGTTCCAAAAAATCAATTGAGGAACGAAATGTATGGATAAGTAGCTGACAATCGACATAACAATATCCACCTATCCCCAAGATCCAACAAGATGATAGGGATGCCATATGAGCAGGTCATTGTGGAAGTCAACCCAATGGAAAAAGAGCCAAAGATGAATAAGGCTAGAGAGGAGATTGATGATAAGGATGAAGTTGATATTTTACCTCATGATTTGATTCTCCGATAGAAAATCATGAAAAATCACTATTTCATGTTATCTTATGTTATTTTTAGAGATTCTGTCAAGTAGGATAGGCTTAGAAATCTCCAAACAGTTTAATTAAAGTAGGTTATAAAACCTTCCTCTCGGCATGACGATGACACACAAATTGGTTATTATTTGAAATACTATTTGTAATTATTAAAGCAAGTTTGTTATTCCATAGTGTTGTGCGTTTAAATGCATGTTTAATCTTTGTTGATCGCTATACCTGCACCCACGGGAGGGACCCCTGGGAGTTGTAAGGTTTCGTTTCATTTCTATTTAATATTTCAATTTTGTAGCATTAAATTATCATAGCCAATCTTTCATAACATTAAGTTATCATAGTTAATCTTTCAATTTTGATTTTCGGAGAATGCTTGTGACAGTGAGGATAGAGATTGTAATAGAGTTTGCTGAATATTTCTTTCATAGATCTAATCATTTCATTGTGTGAAGGATGAGGAAAATAATCAAAAGGGATCTATTATGCACTTGTAGATTTTGAAGAGTAAAATCATTTAATTTTGAATTGCAATTAGAAGCAATTTTTATTTCAAGGCTTTACCAATGTGATTTAGATTTTCCAGTGTGATATTTTATTTCTACACTTAAGATTAGTTTCATTTCTGTTAGTGAGAAGTAGATCTAGATTTGCTAATATGATATTTTACTTCTATACTTAAGTTTAGTTTCATTTCTATCAGAATGAAGTAGGTTTAGATTTGTTAATGTGATATTTATTTCTGCATTTAAGATTAGTTTTATTTTTGTCAAGTGTGATAATTTTTCTTTCATGCAAGAGTGATAATCTTTTTTAATTTTATTCTGAGTGATCCTTAGATAAAACATGTTTATAAAAACATCCCAATTTAATTTAGAAATTGCTCACCTAATAAGGAATCCTAGCACAAATGGTGCACATACACTTCATCATTTTACAAGCCTTGGTTGATAAATAATGAAGTAATTTAAGATCAATTAAATTACCAAAACTTTTGGTGCCATTGTCGGGGAAGTGTATATAGGATTCATTTTTTTAGGATTCTTTTCATTAAAAAAATGATAAAAACATATTTATGCATAGGGAAAGAGATTCTAGAGGTAGGTTTATAAGTAGAGGGAGGAGTTCAATTCCAACATCACCACTCACCCCACCATGACCTTGTTGTGCCACACCACCCATCGAAACTCATATTCCATCATTTCTAGGTAGACATAGACTTCCTGAGGTACAAAGATCAAAATCCAACCGAAAGATTCACAACCTTCCTCTACTGAAGTCATAGTAGATGAACCTACATCCCCAATAGAAGGAGTAGCCTTTCTATCCTCAACTGGAGAACAACTTCTAGGACAAGAATTGGAAGTCCCTAGTGAAGAGGAAGAGCAAACTTATTTTATTCCACTGGTAGAAGAACCAAAAGAGGAGATAGAAAATCCAATAGAAGAACCCTGTATTAGTTCCGAGGAATCTATAATGGCAGGGGAAGGAGAAGGAGAAGTACATAATATGAATGGTGAATTTAGGATTGGAGGTGGAAGAGGTAGAGGTGGAGGTGGAGGAGAACCAGAACCTTTTGGGTTTCAACAATGTAATCTTTGAAATGGGAACTGATACGATTACCTGTTTTTTTGAGGTAGCAAAAAAAATCATCCGATTTTGAAAAATGTTGATTCAGAATACACTTTTTTTTTTTTTTTTTTTTTTTCAGACCATATTTTTGACACTTTAAATTTTCTTATGTATCAAATATAAACATTTGTTTTTAAATGTTAATGATTTTCATGCTGATTTTGAAACATGTTGATGAAGCATCAACCCCTTTTTTAGAGGGCTTATTTTTGAAATTTTATATTTTCTACTGTATTAACTGTGGATATTTTTTTTAAACGTTACATTTTTTGACACTTTAAATTTTTTTATGTCCAATTGTTTTTCAAATGTTGATTACGTAAGAAATTTTCTGGTTGTCTTATTTCTCTTCTTTTAAATGTTGATTACTTAAAAAAGCAAATATAAAATATATATAAAAAAGACGAAAAAGCATAAAAAATGGAAATTATTATTATTATTATTATTATTGTAAATGATAAAAAATTGAAAAAAAAAAAAAAAACTATAAAAATAAGTAAATAAAAGTACAACAATTTTAAAAAATTAAAAAAAAAAAAAAAACTAAAAATATAAAAACAAACATGATTTAAAAAAAAAAAAAAACTAGAAAATTATCCAAAATAATTAAAACAATCTTAAATAGTTAAAAAAAAAAAAATTAAAACCAAACAAAAAAAATTTAAATTAAATTAAAAATTAAAAAAAATGAAAAAAATATAATAAACAAAAAAAAAAAATAAAAAACATAATTAATTAAAAATTTTAGAACATTAATATTAAAATCTTAAAAAAAAATTATTAACAAAACTTAAAAAAAAAATGGAGGCAACCCCAGCTAGGGGCTTGGGGGGCGCGGCCCGGGCCCCTAGGTGGGGCTAAAGTCCGATATCGGCGTGAGCATAAAAACATCCTAATTTAATTCAGAAATTTCTCACCTAATAATGAATGCTAGCACAAATAGTGCACATACACTTCATCAGTTTACAAGCCATGGTCTATAATCTATGAAGTAATTTAAGATCAATTAAATTACCAAACATACCATCTGATCACAAACTCTACGATTTCTCCACCATGGCTTAAGTTTTTCCAAAACCACACCAAACAAATTGTTTGACTCAATCATATGAGAAAAGAATTTAGATAGGGAATCAGGTTGAGTATGAACCCCCACAACATTCAACCATGCCTATGGAAAAATTAAGGTCCCCCATAAAGATCATATTATTTGACTGCATGAAGGATCGAGCCATTAATATGTTCTAGAATCCAACTATATCTAAACGAGGACCATATATATTTAGCAACTGTTGGCATTATGATACAAGTATTGTCCTTGATGGCAACTCTACAGGTCAACTCAGTTTTCATAAGAGGCTAGCAGGAATATTCAGAGGCAATAGGGCAAGGGTACAGAGAATTGGGAAGATGGAACTAAGGTCTATTGATCAGAATAAAGAAGTTGAAGGAAGAAGATGATGTAAGAGAAGTTTAAGAGATACACACAGGTACTTAGAACAAAAATAACGTATAATGTACACACGCACTTCCACATAAGACAAAGCGCGTACATGTTGAAAACCATGGTTTTGGTCTGAGGTATTTGGTCCAAGGTATCTTTGGACCATGATATTGACCCTAGATATTTAGTCCGAGGTATTTGGTCCATGGTATTTGATCCAAGGTATTGGTCCTAAGTGGATTCGGTCCATGGTATTGAGAAAGGCCAAAAACTATATAAAGAAGAGAGGATCATAAGGTGAGGTGTGCAAGTGAATAGGATTCTAAGGAATACTTCTATCTAAATTATATTTTATGTTGCAGGGTTATGTTTGGGACTAGATCTGAAATATTTATGTGCACCTTGAGTTCAATATTGGATCACGATCATGAGACCTAAAATGACTTATTCTTGAATGATCTAAAATTGGTTGAGGCTAGATCTGATGTTTTTTGCCTGTTTTATTCATTATCTATCATGATTTGGGTTTATCTGAAGTCTGGAAGTGCAACAAAGTTCAGAGTCAATATTTGTAGATCTGTACGCAGGTTCGTCTCAGCAAAAGAGCGTATACATGTAGGTTCTGTTCTTTCAAGCAGCGTATACAAAAGAAACTTGGCTTGATGTTCAGAGATGACTGATCTATTAGATTAGTATTGTTGATTTATTGTTGCTGCTATTTTACTGTTGTCCGTCAATGAAGTCTTATTAGATCTAATGTAAATCTGAATGCATAAGGAGGTTGATATTTGATTGATTGTATAAGTGATAAGAAGTGTTTTCTGTTGCTTGTCGGTGTAAAGTTCTGTAAGTTGACAGTATATGTTCAGTACACTGCTGGTTGGTAAAATTTGTGATTCAGAGATATTATGATTCAAAATCTTTAGAGGTATACGTAGGTTGGGCTAAAGTAAGTAGCATATACACGTAGGTTTTATTCATTGAAGTAGAGTATACAGTCTTACACATGAATTTTTGAGCTTTCAGTTGATTCTGAATGTTGATACAAGTTTCTGGGTTCATCAAAGTGTTCTGTTGACAGTGATCTGATTGTTTTAGATTAATTGCATGTTGGTTGATGAAGTTTGAGTTTCTAAATTTATGATGGGTTGTTGATGAGTCAAGGTCTTCATATGTCTTGATATGTGCCAGGAGCATCCAGTCTGAAAATTCATGAAACATGGTCCTTGGTGGAAGAGTGGAGTTTTCTGTAGGCTGACACCTACGTACTAGTAAACATATTAGCTAGTACAAGATCTAGGGGGTTGTAGCTCCCTTCCAGTAGAAGCTGGAGAATGAGAGAAAGATGTAACCTTCTACCGGTAGAATCCTGCATACTGGTATGAGTCTGCACTAGTACAATATTGTAAATAGATTTTCTTATTATTAAAAGAAGACAGAGATGAGAATCGCACGTAGTTTTCACCCACATTGGGTTTCCACCATAAATCTTGGTGTTGATGTGTGTTTCTTATGTGTAATGGTTTATTATGTTTATATTGCACATGGTTATTGTTTAATGATTAATGAAGTACTGATGCACTGATTAAAGATAAACATATGATGAATTAACTAAATCATAAGTTTACTGCATAAATGCTGGTTGCCTTAAAGACAGTTTTGTGTACACGCTAGTTCCCCTCTCTGAAGTAGCATATATAAATCTGATTATGAAAAAGAAAAATTCTTGATCTGATAATACTGATTCACGCCCCCTCTCAGTGTTATTTCCAACAATTGGTATCAGAGCAGGTCCTTCAAAAGAAGCTTGATCGCTTGAAGAAAGATCCATCGAGATGAAGAATCACGAAAGCATGGGATCCATCAGACCGCCAATCTTCGATGGGAGCAACTTTGTTTATTGGAAAATAAAAACCACAACCTATATACAATCTCTTGGAACAGATGTCTGGGAAATTGTGGAAGGATGATATAAATTTCCAACAGCAATTCCTATAGACGCAACAGGTAAAAAGCAATATGAAACCAACGCGAAAGCTATCAATACTTTATTGGGAAGTTTGTCACAATCAGAGTTTATCAAAGTCGTGCATCTCAAATCAGCCAAAGAGATATGGGACAAAATCGTTCAGAGCTACGAAGGAGACTCTTAGGTAAAACGTGCTAAGCTTCAAACTCTCAGAATTCAGTATGAAACTCTTAGGATGCATAGTGATGAGAGTATAGCTAGTTACTTCTTATGTATAGATGAGGTTTTTAATTGTATGAAGAATCTGGGTGAAGAAATAAAGGAAGTTATGTTAGTTGAGAAAATTTTGAGATCCTTGTCTACTAAATTTGAATCAAAAGTGTTTGCCACAGAAGAAAAACATGATCTGTAGAATATCACTATGACACAGCTTCACAGAATCCTAACTGCTTTTGACATGAGAAAAAGAGGTCCATCAGATATGAGAGAAGTTGCATTTAAAGCTTCAGCAAAAGGAAAACAAAAGGAAGAACACAATGAATCAGGACACATTTCAGAAGAAGAAGATGAGGTAAATTTTGTCAATAAGCTTCAACGAAGTTCTGGAAGGTTCAGAGGTAAGCTACCTTTCAAATGCTTTGCTTGTGGTAGAGTCGACCATTATGCTGCCAGATGTCCTCATATAGATAAATATGAAAAAGGAAAGGAATATGCAAAAGGGAATAGGAAACAAGTTATGAATGGAAGGAGTTACTATACTCATGAAGATAGCGATGGTTTATCTAATAGTGATGAAGATGAAACTAGTCAAGATTACAAACTTCTCATGGCTTATGACAATGATGATTTTTGGGATGCTTTAGAAGAGGAAAACTTTCATGAAGAAATCTCTAAACTCAAAATCTGTTTAGAAGAAAAGAATATGATCATAGATACCTTGACATACCAACTTGCTGAAAAAGAAAAACACAATGAAAAACTAGAGTTTGAAATTGTCGGTCTAAGAAAAGATCTTGAGAAAACAAAATCTCTCAATCTTAGATTTGCTAAAGGATCAGAAACTTTAAATGAAATTATCAAAGTTCAACATTCTCCTCTACTAAAGACATGTCTTGGATATACTGAAGAAGCATCTCAATCACAGAAGCCGCCAACCTCCACCAAAAGCTATCTTGATGCGGCAAAGACAATTGAATAGTATGACAATCATTAGCAAAGGCATAAAGCTGATCACTAGGTAAATCATACTCAATTTTCTCCAAGGATGAATATCAATAGAAGCCCCGACCAACCTCAGGCAAATCATACTCAATTTACTTCAAAGATGAATATCAATAGAAACTACAATCAATAGGTAAATAGATTCAATAGTCGCAGAAACTTCTTTAATGGGCAATGTTTTCCATGTCATAATTTTGGGCACAAAGCTACTCAATGCATTGCTTACAAAACCATCATGACTAGAGAAGCACGAAATTGAAGGAATGTAACAAGGATCAAGAGATGTTCCTATAATAACTTTTCTCCTCTTGAAAATGAAATAGAATGCTCAATTTGTAACAAATTTGGTCACGAAGAATCTGAATACAGGAGAAAATTTCAGCAAACATCTCAAAAGGAGCAAACTCCATTAAATCCCAAGATATGGAGAAGGAAATAATCTCAAACAGAAATATGTAGTATAGCCTTGTATGTAGAAGGACAAGAAAATCAGTGGTACATCGACAGTGGATGCTCCAAACATATGATAGGTGACAAAGAGAAACTTCACTCATATAATGCCTTAGAAAAGGAAAAGAATGTCTCATTTGGAAATGACACTCCAACGGTCATAAAAGGTAAAGGTTCTGTTTTCTTGAAAGAAAAGGTTAAAGCTGGAAATGTTATGTATGTAAATGGTTTAAAGCATAGCCTGTTGAGTGTCAGTCAAATGTGTGATTAAGGAAATGAAGTGGTGTTTCGATCAAAAAATGTGTTGTTTGTGAGCTTGATACAGGAGAGACCGTGATCAAAGGTACAAGAACTCCAAACAACTTATACATACTCAAAGGAGGACAACAACAATGCTATCTAAGCAAAAATGATGAAAACTGGCTGTGGCATAGAAGATTGGGACATCTAAGCTTTTCTCAAATAAGAAAAGCATGCAAACTCAAGGATGTTCGTGATCTTCCAAATATCAGCATCCTAGAAAATACAATATGAAAACCATGTCAAATCGATAAGCAAACCAGATTTCACTTCATGGAAAAAGAAGGGTCAGCTAGTAAGCCTCTTGAACTTATCCATATTGATTTATGTGGACCAACAAGGAAAAAGTCACCTCGTGGAGAAGAATACTTCATTCTATTCATTGATGATTTTTCCAAAATGTGTTGGATAGGTATTCTAAAGCATAAAGATGAATCATTTGAAAATTTCCAAGCCTTCAAAGCTTTGGTTGAAAATGAATCAGATCAAAAAATCAAATGCCTCAGATCTGATCAAGGAGGGGAATTTATATTGGATGAATTCTTTGACTTTTGTGAACAACATGGAACAAAAAGGGAATTCTCCACTGCAAGAACACCTCAGCAAAATGGTGTAGTAGAAAGGATGAACAGAACAGTTCAACAAATGGCTCGAGCCATGCTAGATGAATCTGGAACTCCTACAACATTCTAGGGTGAAGCTGCATTCGCTGTCGTGACTATTCTCAACAAAGCAAATGTTTGGGTAAATAGCACTCAAAATCCACATGAACTTTGGTATGGTAAGACTCCTACTGTAAAATACTTTAAAGTTTTTGCAAGAAAATGTTTTATCAAAAAGACTGATGAAAAACTTGGTAAGTATGAACCCATAGCAGATGAATGGATTCTTCTTGGTTATAATAAAAGACTTGGAAAAATTGTTGAAAGCATTGATGTTGTAGTTGATGAAGCATGCAGAAATCCAAAACAGAAAAAAGCAACAGAAGATTATGACAATGAGGAAGATGGGGATTACTTTCCCGCATCAAATCAAAATTATATTGAAGAAGAAACCAATGAAGCACCAGAAGAAGATATAATGGTAGAAGAAAAGACTTCGTCCAGGTATATTCAAAAAAATCATCTAGAAACTCAAATTTTGGGAGAAAGGGAGGCTGTTGTACAAACAAGAAGAACTATTACAGGGACCTCAAGCTATCTAGCATTACTATCCTCCACCGAACCTCAAAATGTAAATGAAGCATGCAAAGATGAATGTTGGGTCAAGGCCATGGATGAATAAATTGAGCAAATTGAAAAAAATGACACTTGGGAATTAGTTCCTAGACCTCATGATAAAAATATTATAGGAACTAAATGGATATTCAAGAACAAGCTGAATGAAAATGGAGAAGTCATTAGAAACAAGGCCAGACTTTTTTGTAAAGGGTATGCTCAACAAGAAGGTATAGATTTTGAAGAAACTTTTGCACCTATTGCTAGACTTGAAGCCATAAGAATGTTTCTTACTCTTTTCAGTTCTCGGAAATTCAAAGTATACCAAATGGATGTAAAATCAACCTTCCTTAATGGAGATTTAGAAGAAGAAGTTTATATTGAACAACCAGAAGGATTCATTCTTGGAAATGATGCAAAAATTGTATGCAAACTCAAAAAGGCTCTCTATGGTCTGAAACAGGCTCCAAGGGCTTGGTATTACCACCTTGACAAATATCTACACCAACAAGGTTTTACAAAAGGTTATGCAAATGGCAATTTATATACAAAGATTGAAAATGATAAATTGCTAATTATTATTTTTTATGTTGATGATATCTTTTTTGGTAGCAATGAGGAATCCATGAGTCATAATTTTGGTTCAGTAATGTAGCAAGAATTTGAAATGTCCTTTCTTGGTGAGCTTACCTATTTTCTTGGTCTACAAGTTCAGCAAACTAAAGATGGTATTTTTCTTTCACAAACCAAAGATCTTAAGCAGATCTTGAAAAAGTACAAAATGGAAGATTCTAAACCTGTATGTACTCCAATGGTAACAGGATGTAGTCTTAGCTCAAATGATGAATCAACAGTAGTACATCAACCAACTTACAGATCCATGATTGGCAGTTTTCTTTATCTAACAGGTACCTAACCTGACATCATGCATGTAGTAGGAATAGTTGGAAGATTCCAAGAAGATCCAAAGGAATCACACCTTTAGGAAGTCAAAAGAATTTTCAAATATCTTCAAGGAACTCAAGATTTGGACTATGGTATCTTAGAGATGCAGATCTTACTCTTCATGCATTTATAGATGCATATTGGACAAGAAGTGTTGATGATAGAAAAATCACTAGTGGTAGTGCATTCTATATGGGTTCCAGGTTAATGTCTTAGTTCAACAAGAAAAAAAGTTCAATTTCTTTATCTACAGTTGAAGCAGAACATGTGATTGTTGCGTCTCGTTGCACACAACTACCTTGGATGATGCAAACTTTGCAAGACATTCAGATCACATGTACTCCACCCATCTCCATTATATGTGATAATACAAGTGCCATCAGTATTTCAAAGAATCCGGTATTGCACTCCAAGACCAAGCACATACCCATCAAGTACCATTTTCTACGAGAACAAGTGCTTGAACAAAAGGTCAAATTGGAGAATGTTCCCTCCAAAGAATAGGTTGCTGATATATTCACTAAACCATTGCCCAGTGAAACATTTGAATATCTGAGACAAAATCTGGGAGTTTTTGTTGCATCATCCTACTATTAAATCCAGTTTTTCAGAGGAAGTTTACTACACTTTGGTTTCATGAAGTATATGTGCGGGTACACGTGGGTTTTCTTGGCTGACAGCGCGTATATGTTTTTCCAAAAAAAAAAACACTGGTAGCACAAGTTCAGGGGGAGAATTCACATTCCACATTGTTGGCATTATGGTTGTTGAACTCAGCTATTTCTTAGTTGCATCAGTGATTAGTGTGATATAACTTCTTCTGTCATGGTCTATATTTCAATGCTATTGGTCATATGATGTAATTTATTTCCCCAATATCCTTGGGATGGATGATGTAATAATTGTTTTATTTCTGTCATGTATAAACTGTGGTAT
The DNA here is from genome assembly GCA_031772625.1 of Pinus tabuliformis. Classification (NCBI taxonomy): domain Eukaryota; kingdom Viridiplantae; phylum Streptophyta; class Pinopsida; order Pinales; family Pinaceae; genus Pinus; species Pinus tabuliformis. The sequence continues at coordinate 431,198,988 of CM062808.1, read as the reverse complement.
ATTCCCACTTGGTTGGGCAGATGAATCAAATATGGTGTATCCCCACTTGGTTGGGTGATTGATGTATGTATGCATTCGTGGTCATAGGGAGGTCATACTCACTTTGTTGAGTTATAGTGTCATGTTATCATCTCTCTGTAAACTCGGCATGTAGTCAGGGGGAGTATGGATAGCATCATGCAAAGAAGGAGAGTAGAGTGGTTCGCCCTTTGCCCTTGATGTCAAAGGGGGAGAGTATTTTAGTATTTTGGTGTTGTATGGTATCTCTAACAGTCTTTACAGCTTGTAGTAGTCAACACCATCATGGTTGCCATCAAGTCCAAAGGGGGAGATTGTTGGCATTATGATACAAGTATTTTCCTTGATGGAAACTCTACAGGTCAACTCAGTTTTGATAAGAGGCTAACAGGAATATTCAGAGGCAATAGGGCATTGGTACAGAGGACCAAGAGGATGGAACTAAGGTCTATTGATCAAAATAAAGAAGTTGAAGGAAGAATATGATGTAAGAGCAATTTAAGAGATACACACAGGTTCACTTAGTCCAAGCAATGTATACACGCAAGTACTCAAAACAGAAATAGCGTATAACGTACACACACAAACCCACTGAAGGCAAAGCGTGTACATGTTGAAAACCATGGTTTTGGTCCGAGGTATTTGGTCCAAGGTATCTTTGGACCATGATATTGACCCTAGGTATTTAGTCCGAGGTATTCAGTTTGTGGTATTTGATCCAAGGTATTGGTCCTAAGTGGATTTGTTCCATGGTATTGAGAAAGACCAAAAACTATATAAAGAAGAGAGGATCATAAGGTCAGGTGTGCAAGTGAATAAGATTCTAAGGAATACTTCTATCTAAAGTATATTTTATGTTGCAGGGTTATGTTTGGGACTAGATCTAAAATATTTATGTGCACCTTGAGTTCAATATTGGATCAGGATCATGAGACCTGAAATGACTTATTCTTGAATGATCTGATATTAGTTGAGGCTAGATTTGATGTTTTTCATTTGTTTTATTCATTATCTATCATGATCTGGGTTTGTTTGAAGTTTGGAAGTGCAACAAAGTTCTGACTTCTGAGTCAATATTTGCATATCTGTATGCAAGTTCGTCTCGGCAAAAGAGAATATACACGTAGTTTCTGTTATTTCAAGTAGCGTATACAAAAGAAAGGCTTGATGTTCAGAGATGACTGATCTATCAAATCAGTATTGCTGATTTATTGTTGCTGCTATTTTACTATTCTCCGTCAATGAAGTCTTTTTAGATCTGAATGTAAATCTGAATGCATAAGGAGGTTGATATTTTATTGATTGTATAAGTGAGAAGAAGTGTTTTTTGTTACCTACATGTGTAAAGTTTTGTAAGTTGACAGTAGATGTTTAGTACACTGCTGGTTGGTACAATTTGTGATTAAGATATTTTATGATTCAGAATCTTTAGAGGTATACATAGGTTGGGTTGAAGGAAGTAGTGTATACACACAAGTTTTATTCATTGAAGTAGCGTATACAGTCTAACACATGAATTTTTGGGGTTTCAGTTGGTTATGAATGTTGATACAGGTTTCTAGGTTCAACACAGTGTTCTGATGATAGTGATCTAATTGTTTTAGATTAACTGCATGTTGGTTGATGAAGTTTGAGTTTCTAAATTTCTGATGGGTTATTGATGAGTCAAGGTCTTCATATGTCTTGATATGTGCTAGGAGCATCTAGTTTGAAAATTCATGAAACATGGTCCCTGGTGGAAGAGTGGAGTTTTCTGTAGGTTGGCACCTATGTACTAGTAAACATATTGGCTAGTACAAGAGCTAGGGGGTTGTAGCTCCCTTCTAGTAGAAGCTGGAGAACGAGAGAAGGTTGTAACCTTCTGCAGGTAGAAGCATGCGTACTGGTATGAGTCTGCACCAATACAAGATTGTAAATAGATTTTCTTATTATTAAAAGAAGACAGAGATGAGAATAGCGGGTGGTTTTCACCCACAATGGGTTTCCACCTTAAATCTTGGTGTTCATGTGTGTTGCTTATGTGTAATGGTTTATTATGTTTATACTGCACATGGTTACTGTTTAATGATTGATGAAGTACTGATGCACTGATTAAAGATAAACATATGATGAATTAATTGAATCATAAGTTTATGATAGATTTTTCGGCGAAAATCACATGAGAAACCATTTGTCCACGCGTTTCGAACCAACCAGTGTGGTTCATCGTCAGGACAAGTTGAAAAACAGATCTAGCTTAGCCTGTTTAAATAGCTAGAGCAGAGACACCAACGGTTACCTGGGCAAAAAATTGACTCAAGGAGCAAGGTCAAATATAGTTATATTAGGTGTAAAATAAATAAATATATAAATGAAAATATAAAAATAAATTATAAATGGTATCATTAGTTAGCTTAAGTGGTAAAACTAAAGGGAAGTAGTTACATAACGGAACTTCTCTTATAATATATAAATATGTAAACAAATTAATGGGTTAATTAGTTAGAATTAATAAATAAATAAATTCGAACAATAGAATAAAAATTAAGTTAAAACAAAAATAAATAAATTAAATAATCAAATAAATAAATAAAAAGAGAAAATAAGGATAAAAACAAAAAATAAGTGAATAAAAATAAAATAAAAATAAAATTAAATAAATAAATAAATAGAATGAAAATAAAATAAAATACAAAAATTATATAAAATAATTATAGTTAGAGGTATTAAAACTAAAAGGAAAGTGGTTATATAACGGATAAATAAATAAATAAAATAATAAAATTAAAATTAATTAATAAAATAAAATAAATTGATAAAAATAAAATAAAAATAAAAATGTAAAAATAATTAAAAATTGGTATTATTAGTTAAAAATATTAATAATAATAACAGACCTTTCCTTATAATAAACATATAAATGGGTTATTAAGATGAAAGAAGGTTAGAAATAATAAATAAATAAAGATAATAATAATAATAATAATAAATAAATAAAATTAAGTTAACATTAAAATATATATATATATATATATATATATATATAATAAAAAAAAAAAAAAAAAAAAATTAATAATAATAATAAAAATATAAATAATAATAATAATAAATAAAATAAGAGACAAGAAAAACGACTAAGAAGAAAGTGCTGGGACCCAGCACCTACTGATTTTCCAGCCATCATCTCTATTGAGATTGTTGGGTCTCTTTTCAATCTCAAGAGCTTCCCTAAATTTCCGATGATGGAAATGCGAAACCTTAGCGATAACACTAGCCTCCTCAATGCAAACATGATGATTGGTTTTTTCTACATGTTCAGCTAAAGCAGAAGACTTAGCTCTTCTATGCTTAAGGTCAGCAGCGTGCTCACTAATCCTTTGATTAATGGAGCGACCGGTGTCACCAATATAAGAGGTCCCACAGGAGCAGGGGATAATATAAACCCCTTTCATATCTTTGGGGTCAATAGGATCCTTAACTGATTTGAGGACAAATGGTTTCTCATGTGATTTATCTATCATAAACTTGTTATGGATCACAGAAGCCTCAACTCTACAATTGAATCATAAGTTTATTTCATAAACGTTGGTTGCCTTAAAGACAATTGTGTGTACATGCTAGTTCCCCTCTTTGAAGTAGCGTATATAAATCTGATTATGAAAAAGAAAAATTCTTGATCTGATAATACTGATTCACTCCCCTCTCAATCTTATTTCCAACACCAACTTGATCTCAATACCAAGCTCTTCTGAAAAAATGTCTCCCGTGATCGCACCCTCGCTTCCCCAAATGTTCATAAGCCTAACATATCTACAATTTACATCAAGAGCCAAGCCCCTGGATCTACTGCGAGAACCAATCACATAAAAATCCCATCCATTAAACATAGCTTCCAAGGATTTTACAATGTCATATATGGAGCCTAAGGTACAACCACAAAGATTTTTTTTTATTAAAATAGAGAATAATTGTAAAGGCTACAGTGCGGCGTACCATCTGTCCTTTTACAAAATGTGACTTGTTACTTATAGTATTTTTCAATTACAATACCACGAGTCAATTTCATGGGTGAATGAATACCATGGGTGGATGTCACAATACCATGGGTCAATTCAATGGGTGAATGAATACCATGGGTGGATGTCACAATACCATGGGTTAATTCCATGGGTGAATGAATACCATGGGTGGATGTGACTTACAATACCATGGGTTAATTCCATGGGTGAATGAATATTATGGGTGGATATCATAATACCATGGGTCAATTCCATGGGTGAATGAATACCATGGGTGGATGTCACAATACCATGGGAAAACACCATGGGTGAATGAATACCATGGGTGGATGAATAACATGGGTGGATGAATACCATGGGTTGATGCCATTTTCCATTTGGATCATAAGGTCTCCCATAGGAACATAAATTCAATCTTGTCTGATGTAACCAGGTGCCTCAATGCTAATTTTTTGGCGGAACTAGCAAACCCTCTATAATTATAAGATCATACCACTTCATTAGGAAACAAAAACTAGGGCTTGTCTTGCTCTAAGGACCCCATCTAAAGATTTTTGATGCCCATCCTCTATGTCATGGCTAGCCTTAGCGATGGCCTTGGATATGTGAGATTGGCGACCCCGAGGGATTTTCGAGATTTTGGATGGAAAAATATTACCCAACCCCCCACCAAAAACAGGTTGTGATATATCCTGATCAAGATGTGTAGATCTAGAGTGAAAATTATACCTAGATCTCCTAGAGGTATTAGGGGAAGTGTCTTTTGAGTCGAGCATAGAAGGGTTAAGGATTGGACAACATGCAGAGACAAGTTAAATCAGACATGATATAGCTCCATGTGACAAATTATAAGCACCCACCCCCATATGTGATATAGACACAGGAAAAGATAATGAAAAATTAAAGATGATGTGATACGGAGAAGGGGAAGAAAAGGAAGAAGTACCTGAGAATGTAGATGATGTCCTGAATGCCTTCTACCTCTCATTGGGATCCCTTCTGTCTTTCTTTGTCGGTTGAGTTAAAGGAGGAATACTGGTAGATCTTGTCTGCCTCTAAGGATATCCATGTCGCTGTTGGTGGGAATCCATATAAGCAACCTGAATTCTACCACGAATTGGTATACCCTCCTTTCCACCGCCATCCCATACCCCACATGGAGTTTTCACTAAATTACAATCTCTGAAGATGCGACCAACTTCATGGCACCACTAAGAATGAAAAGATATACCTTCATAATCCATCTTTTGATTGTGAGTGTATCTTTTGTAGTGAAGGATCAAATTTTCCACAAGACCCTCCCTAGTATCTAGTAAAACCAAGACTCATGCATAAGACATCTTCCCATTCTCTAGATATGATCTATCGAAATCCAGATATTTTCCCAAGTCATATCCAATTCGATGGAAAATATATTTCATCCACAAATGCAGAGGCAAGGTTAACATCCTAATCCAAATCATCCCTTCCCCCATCTTTTCCCTTCCTAGTTTCAAAAGAGGAACCCATTTCTTCAGATGTACCGGCGCTTGTTCAATGTTCCAATGACTTGACAATACCCAAAATTCCTATTCAACATTACTAAATTTGAGGGCAAACCAACTGCGAGATAGTGCGAAAATCTCTGGTAGAGTATTCAAAATCCAACCCCAAGACTCCTGAGCCCATTTCCTTAAATGAGTCGATGAATATTTTCTCCGTGGACTCACCTTACCAAAACCCTTTCCGTCATGTCCATAATTTCATCAAACTTAAGTTCATCCCCAAGAATCAACTTCCTATTCTTCTCCCTTACTTTTGCACTCTTAGACTTTCTCCCTTTCCTTTCTATTCTATCCTCTGAGCCTATACCACCTTACGAATCAATAGACTGTCCATTCAAGGGATTTGACGAGTGCCCACCCTCGCATATGCCATGGCATTGTGAAAAATCCCCCTCTGAAGATATATCCCCACCCAAAAAAATTGAATTCATCGGAACATACCCATGACAACCATTCGGGGGGGCGAATTAATCAACTGATCCAACCACAACATCAGACATTGTGATATAGCTAGGGCTTATTATAGAATTCCCATACAAACTTGAAACCACTTGCCCTCCTGAGGAAAAAACCCTAACTTGGTATGGTTGTGAGAAACATCCATCTACAAAGCCTAAAACATCCAGGGAGATGTCAGCTGCACTAACAACTTCACCATAAGAAAATGACCATGTTTGGCCTTCCTATTGCACCCAACCAGAAAAATCTAGAAACCCTTGTTCTAACACCGCCAGTAAAGGGGCATCATGATAAGGGAAATTGTTTGAAGCATATGGAAGATTTGAAAGTGTTGTATAAAACCCTAATTCCAAGGAGCTAGTTGTCAGTGCTAGAGCAACTGCCTATTGCTGAGGTGGAGAATCCATCCAAATGGAATTATCCCCAAAAGAGTCTGTCGAATAATCAACAACATCTTCCTCCATTTTGGCAGATAACAATAGTAGGTAACTAGTCAACCCATGTTAGCCCTCAGTTTTGACCCTTTTTTACCATACATATTCCACCTTTTTACCATCCCTTACCACCATATCATGATCATATTTGTCATATTTTTGCCTCTTTTTTCACATTAAGGTAAAATAATTGTCTTTTACTTTTTAGAATTTTTAGTAAAAATTGAGCATTATTTTTTTTTGGCAGAAACAGAATTTCCAATAATGGCTACATTGAAGTAGTATGTGTAGCACACTTGGACACAAACTAAAGGAATATTCAAGAATTACAGGAACCAAGGATGGACAAACTCCTATTGGCACACTCCAAATGAGTCAGAACAGGCCCAATCAAAGCTGGTCAAACTTGACCAGTCACTGACAAAATCCCTTGATTTAGGGGTAGTTTTGTGATTTTGTGGAATCTTCCCATATTTTGTGCAACAAAGGGATGAGTTCAACCCTATTAGGTGTAATGGGACTCTTATTGGTTTTTACATCCACTATAGTTTATTTTGTTACTTTCTTAGCCTATTTAAGCACAACTACTAAGCAACTATGGATACACATTATTGTCATTGTGATTACTCTCTTTCTGAATACATTTGAAGACTTGTTTTTTTATTTCTTATGCTTCATTGTTGTGGGATGTGAATGGTGAATTTTTGTAGCTAATTGTCCTAATGTGTACTAAGCAAAGGTGGAGGGCCCCAAATCTAAGCTAAGTACATTATTTTGTGAATTAATGTGCATAATTGTGAATAAGTTAGCATTTTAGTTTTTTGTATAATCTCTTGTGAATATTTTTTGTATAAACTTATTAACATGTCATGACCATTCAAATTTTGGAATTGATATACTTTAAGTGACTAGTTTGAATAAGGAAGGGAAAATAAGGTCTCCAAGTTGGAGCTTCTTCTTTGTGAACTAAGAATTGGATTGGAACCTCTATCTATGCATTCATCCTTTCTTGCTTTCTTAAATCAGAGGTTATGCTTTATGGTGTATTTGGTTTTGTTGAAAAAGAAATCAAAAGGAAGGACAAGCAGGATCTCTAAGACAAGAGCCTCTTCCTTGTTGACTATGATTCCAATAAAATCACTATTCACTTGTTCATGCTTATAGATCAAAATTTATATGCTTCCTTTACAATCAGTATTTTATATTTGTATATGCATTTCCATTTGTAATATGCATTTCAAATATTTTCATCTAAACAACTACTTCCTACACTAGTTAAATCTAAGATCCTTATACCTTGGTGTGATTCTAAGTTTACCAACCCGGATTGATATTAAAACGGATGCTCTAATTCAACTCCATAAATTAGATTGACAACCCCTATAAGACTGCTACAGGAGACTAAGAAAACTTTGAGAGATAATCGTTGTTGCCATTCTTCGAGATAGATGAACAATCCCATGGATAATTATAAAATCCAATACCACCTCCCAAAACTAAAGAAAAAACCCTTGGATATCCTACTCGTCTGCATCCTATGGAATGGAAACCCTACCCATGTTGGGTGTGGAGCCTGATTATCTTCTGTATTCAAAGGTATCGCCACATTGGACCCTATTTCATAATGGGGCGGCAACCCCGCCTGTAAAATATTTGCTGCAGGGGGGGTCTGGGGGGGGTAGCGCCCCCGAAGCTAAGAATAGATGTAAAATTGCCTTGTAAAATGTTGTAATTTCGTATTTAGTCTGGGTTGTTCATTAGGTGGAGATCTAACAATAGAAGTTATGTTTAACTTAGGGTTTTTTTCCCTAGAAGGCAACCCCTCACTATATATGAGGGAATTGTATTGCGTCTATGTATATCTGTATTTTAAGTAAGGAAGACAGAGGAGATTGAGAGCGAAGAGGGAATTACAACGGACCTACAATAGGTTGTATCTCTTCAATTTTCTGGATAATATAAAAGGAAGAACTGGTTGTTTCTCCGTGGACATAGCCTAAACTGGGTGAACCAGGTATATCTGTGTCTCTCTTGTTTTATGCATTTTCTGTATTTATATTTTTGCAATATTTTATGTGTTCCATTGTTCTATAATATATAATTTTCTAACAACTGGTATCAGAGCCGAAGGTCTATTTGGCTGATAAACTCACAGGAGAGAAGGGTTCCTGGTTCGAGTGGGAGAAATGGCTGAAGATGGTAGGCTTAGGGTCGAAAAATTCAACGACCAAAACTACCAGCTGTGGAAGATGCAGATGGAAGATTATCTATATCAGAGAGATCTGTACCAACCATTGAGCGGAAATACAAATAGGCCGACGAGTATGACAGACACAGAATGGGATATTCTTGACAGAAAGGCACTTGTAACAATACGGTTGTGCCTAGCGGCGTCGGTAGCATTTAATATTTCAAAGGAAACGAAAACATAGGGTTTAATGTCGACATTGACCAAACTATATGAAAGACCCTCAGCCTCAAATAAGGTATTTCCTATGAAGCATTTATTTAATATGAAGATGTCAGAAGGTGGATCTGTTGCTAATCATTTAAATGAATTTAATACAGTTACCAGTTAGTTAAGTTCTGTAGGGGTAACTTTTGATGCTGAAGTTAGGGCTCTGTTATTTCTGTGCTCATTGCCAGGAAGTTGGAATGGTTTAGTTATGGCCATTAGTAACTCTGTCTCTGGATCTAGTACTTTAAAGTTTGATGATGTTGTCAGTACAATCCTTAGCGAGGAAATGCGACGGAAAAGCTCTGGTGAGACATCAGGTAATGCTTTGACTGCAGAGACTAGGGGAAGAAAAATGGAAAGAGGAAAGAGCCCTGGATATCGCAGTAAGTCAAGAAAAGGCAGATCCAAGTCCAAATCGGGGATAGTGTGCTAGAAATGTGGAAAGAAAGGACACCTAAGGAAAGACTACAAGTCTCAAAATGGAAAAGAAGGAGACGCGCAACAAGAAACTAATCATGAAGCGAATGTAACAGGTGATCTGTTGCAAGATGCTTTGATTATTTCATTAGAAAATATTATTGATGCCTGGGTGGTAGATTCAGGGGCTTCATTCCATGCCACACCTGATAAGAAACATTTTTATGATTATTTTCAAGGAGATTTTGGACAGGTTCAATTGGGTGATGATAAACCCTATAACATCATTGGAATGGGTACAGTTTTCATAAAACAGCAAAATGGAAATCAGTGGCTATTGAAGGAGGTAAGGCATGTTCCAGATCTGAAGAAAAATCTGATTTCAATAGGGTAGTTGGGAGGTGAAGGTTGCATAACTACTTTCACAGATAAAACCTGGAAGGTCACCAAAGGATCCTTGGTAATCACGAAAGGAGGAAAGGTTGGTACATTGTATTTATGCAATGGTATTTCCAATTCTGTTAATGTTTTAACCTCTACAGGAGAAGATACAGAATTGTGGCATCATAGGCTCAGGAACATGAGTGAGAAGGGGATGCAGATTCTTCACTCAAGAAATATGTTGCCAGGTTTGAAGCATGTTGATTTAAAATTATGTGAGAATTGTGTTTATGGAAAACAGAAGAGAGTCAGATTCCTTAAAGTTGGGAAAGAAAATAAGAGAGAAAAATTAGAGCTTGTGCATACAAATGTATGGGGACCTGCTCAGGTATCATCTCTTCGTGGCTCTCATTATTATGTTACTTTTATTGATGATGCAACCAGAAAAGCTTGGATTTATTATATTTGAAATAAATCTGATGTATTTGATATTTTCAAGAAATGGAAAGCTTTGGTTGAAAATGAGACAAAAAAAAGGTTGAAGTGTCTCAAATCAGACAATGGAGGTGAATATTACAGCAAAGAGTTTGATAGGTACTGTTCAGAGAATGGAATTCACAGAGAGAAGACAGTTCCAGGAACACCACAAGAAAATGGTGTGTCAGAAAGGATGAACAGGACAATCATGGAGCGTGCAAGGTGCATGAGATTGCATGCAGGATTGCCTTTACAATTTTGGGCAGATGCTATAGACACTGTTGTTTATCTAATAAACAGAGGGCCTTCAAGTTCATTGGATGGTGGTATTCCAAAGGAGGCATGGACAGGTAAATAGGTAAACTACTCTTTTTTAAATACTTTTGGTTGTGAAGCCTTTGTCCACATTAATAAAGAAAATAGAACAAAGCATGAGGAAAAATCAAAGAAATGTACTTTTATTGGATATGGTGTTAATGATTTTGGTTATCTCTTTTATGATTATGAAAAAACACAAAATCATTAGGAGCAGATATGTCATATTCAATGAAAAGGTTTTGTATAAGGATCAACTGCAGGAAAAGAAACAGGAAAAATAAAACAGAGAATACACAGTGCTTGATGAGATCACAGAAAAAGTGATGGTGTTTGAAAATCATAATGATCAATAGCCAGAACAACAACCACAATAGCAACAAGAACCTCAAACACCTGAAAGTGGTGTCAGAAGATCTACCAAGATAAGTAGACCCCCTGAACAATACTCTCCTTCATTATATTATGTATTGTTGACTGATTTTGGTGAACCAAAATGTTATGAAGAAGCAGTACAAGTAGAAACGACGAAGAAGTGGGAACAAGCCATGAAAGAAGAGATGGACTCCTTAGCACATAACCAAACTTGGGACTTAGTCAGGTTGCCTACACGTAAAACAACATTGCAGAATAAATGGGTTTACAAGTTGAAGGAAGAAGATGGAGGTAGAAAACGGTATAAAGCTATACTTGTGGTGAAAGGGTTTGCACAGAAAAAGGGTATAGACTTTGATGAGATATTTTCTCCTATTGTTACAATGACTTCAATTAGAACTATTTTAAGTCTAGTAGCAGCTGAATATTTGCATCTTAAGCAGTTAGATGTAAAGATATCCTTTATCCATGTGGATTTTGAGGAAGAGATATATATGTAGCAACCACAAGGATATGAGATAAAAGGGAAGGAGAAACTACTGTGCAGGTTGAAGAAGAGCTTGTATGGCTTAAAACAGGCTCCAAGGCAGTGGTATCTAAAATTTGACAGGTTTATGTCTGAACAAGGTTATACTAGATGTCACTCTGATCATTGTGTTTATCTCAAAAGGCAAAATGATGGCAGCTATATTATATTGTTATTGTATGTAGATGACATACTTGTTGTAGGTTCTAACATGCAGAAATAAATGTGCTCAAAAGAAAATTGGCAAACTCATTTTCAATGAAGGATTTGGGTGCTGCAAAACAAATCCTTGATATGAGAATAACTAGAGATAGGAAGAATCGCAAACTAACATTGTCTAAAAGTGAGTACATAGAAAAGGTGTTGAAAAGGTTTAATATGCAGAATGCAAAACCAGTTAGTATACCTTTGGCTATCCATTTCAAATTAAGGAGGAATGTCCCAAGACTCAGGAATAAATAGCTCATATGTCTAAGGTTCCATATGCATTAGCAGTTGGAAGCTTAATGTATGCAATGGTCTGCACAAGGCCTAATATTTCACACGCAGTGGAGTTGTAAGCAGGTACATGAACAATCTAGGAAAATAACATTGAATGGTGGTGAAGTGGATTCTCAGGTATTTGAGAGGTACCACAAATAAAGCATTATGCTTTGGTGCTTCAAACATTGCTCTATAGGGATATGTTGATGCAGATATGGCGGGAGATAGAGATAACATGAGGAGCACAATAGGGTATGTGTTTACTGTAGGTGGAACAGCTGTCAGTTGGGTCTCAAAACTGCAAAGTGTTGTTGCACTCTCAACAATAGAAGCAGAGTATGTTGCTGCTATAGAGGATAGTAAAGAAATGATTTGGTTACAAAGGTTTCTGGATGAACTGGCTAAGAAACTGGAGTTGGGAAAGTTATACAGTGACATCCAGAGTGCCATACATCTTGCAAAGAACTCTACATTTCATTCCAAGACTAAACATATACCACTCAAGTACCATTTCATACGGTCAGTGTTGGAAGATGGACAACTAAAGCTAGAAAAGATACACACTAGCCAGAATCCTGCAGATATGTTAACAAAAGTTGTAACTAGGGAGAAACTGAGAATCTGCTAAATTTCAATTGATCTTCAAGTATGATGAAGAATATGAGAAATATCCAGGTCCAAAGTGGAGCCATTATCCAGCAAGTGAAGCAGCAGTCGAGTTGCTATAATTAGTCTCCAAGTGGCAGACTGTTGGGTGTGGAGCCTGATTATCTTCTGTATTCAAAGGTATCACTGCATTGGACCCCAATTCGTAATGGGGCAGCAACACCGCCCATAAAATATTCACTGCAGGGGGGGTCCAGGGGGGCCAGCTGTGACCTTTGGGAGCCCCCCCTAGCAGGGGATCGGGGGCAGCGCCCCCCAAGCTAAGAATAGATGTAAATTGCCTTGTAAAATATCGTAATTGCGTAGTCAATTTGGGTCGTTCATTAGGCAGAGATTTGATGGTAGAAGTTATGTTTAACTTAGGGTTTTTTGCCCTAGAAGGAAACCCCTCGCTATATATGAGGGAATTTTATTGCGTCTATGTATATGTGTATTTTGAGTAAGGAAGATAGAGGAGATTGAGAGCAAAGATGGAATTACAGTGGATCTGCTATAGGTTTATCTCTTCAGTTTGCTGGATAATATAAAAGGAAGGACTGGTTGTTTCTCCATGGATGTAGCCCAAACTGGGTGAACCACGTATATCTATGTCTCTCTTGTTTTATGCGTTTTCTGTGTTTATATTTCTACAATATTTTATGTGTTCCATTATTCTGTAATATATAATTTTCTAACAACCCAAACCCTATACCCTATGGTGGCCAAATCTGTGGTTATGCACACCATAGAGCTATTTCTCCTTTCAACCCTAAGCTCGTTATGGGCTCTTAGTACATTTCTAACACTTAGTTCAAAATTTTAATTTTCTATCTAGCATATTAACATAGGATCTTTAGATATTGATCATATACTAGGTTACAACCTTCTCCTTCATCATGGAGAATTTAAAGCTTAAATTTTTTTTTTTGTTTGTTAAGTTTCATTAATTTCTCTAGTTCAAAAATTTATTTTCAACATTTTCATTTTCCCAAGAAACTTATTTCTGCATGATAGAAAGGAAAAATCTCAAATCCAACATTTTGGAAATTGCATGTTATTTTTTGTGTAAAATTAGTTGATATTCCCAACAATTAATTTACTATAGAATATTCAATTTATATAATTGTTTGACGTATGCAATTTGTATTGTAGGGTCATAATTTAACCTCAAGCAATCAAGAATTTGCATCTAAAAATTTTATTGATAAAATTTTTCCTCTTGCATCCTAATCTTAACACAAATTTATTTCCAAATTTGTTTTTGGGCATCACACTTTCATTTAGTTCACTATTGTTTGCTCAATTCCTTAGTTTCTTTACAAATCTAAAATATAAATTCATTGCAATAACCATTACACTTTAAAATATAAAGTAAATTAAGAAAATATTGCACACATTCTTCAACAATACTTGGAATTTGGTTTGGAACCTTCACATACACCTTTAATTATAACACCTTAACTGAATTCTTAACCAAACACATTCCTCTACTTAGCTTACTAATTGGAATTAGACTATTTCATTGGGACACCCCACATTGAATTAGAGAGGAATCAACCTAAAGAGAGTGGAATTGCTAATATGGTGATAATGGGAAACCTTTCCTAGGTACAAAAACTAACACTTTGTGCTTGGGACTTTTACACAATAGGGGTGCTAGATATTGTTGTAGCATTCAAGCATATTTTCCATGGAGTAAGGTCCTTTATTCCCTAGTGTATAATTATTATATGCATAAACTTTTGATAAGTATCAAAACATATCTTTAGAATATTCATACTCATAGGGAAACTCCATTAATTGAATTTATGTCCATGAGATATTTCACTAAAGCTTCCTTATAAAATCCTCACTCACCCAAATACAAAACTTGAAAAATATCTTACAAGAAGCGTAAATAAGAAGACTTTTTCAAACAATTCACACCTTCACCATCTAGTTGAAGATTCACCCATCATGACTCCTCCTCATCCTCAGGTGAAGAACATGTATAAAGCACTTAAAATATCAAGAATCAAAGGACTCCTCATGGCATGCCTGAAAAATACAACAAATGGATTTCAATATTTGCTTGTACTAATGTAATCATTGTTTGAGATCATTTGGCAAGTATGTATGACACAGTTGGCGAAGCTCATGTTCTCTAACACCATGAAGATGTAGTAATGAAACTATTTTCTCTCTCTTTAGAGGAAGATGCCAAAGTTTGGTTTAGGGGCCTAACCAATAAGAGTATTGGAAGTTGGTAAGACTTCCGTGATGCTTTTATGAAAAAATGGTTCAAATGGTAGGATGCCAACTGAATAAAATCAAGAAAAAGGAGAATGAAACCATCTAGGAATGTGATGATATATTTAGGAAGTTAGTTAATAATGTTCCTGAAAAATATTAAACCTTCTAATAATGCACTCCTATTATATTACACCAAATTATGCTTATGATGGACACTTTGGCTTGATATTGAGAGATAAATCTCCTATACCCTAGAATTTGCACAAGATGGGGCTAGCAAGATTGAAAACTATACTCTATGTTAAATTAGATTCCTTAGGTTTTTCAACAACATCTACTTCAAAAGTAGAAATTGATTCTAGGACCATTGATCCCATCATTACATTAATTAAATAAATCAAATGAATGGAAACTAGTTTTACTTAATGAAATGCGACCATATAAAATAGATTAGTACAACAAAAAAGAGCTTAGAAAAATTGATATTCACCTAGGGGAAATCGTGTATGGGAAAGGAATTTGGATCCTCCAAATAAATATAAAATTCAATATCATGGTCAATGGCTTTATGTTCCTTTAAATCCTAGTAATGTAGTAGAACATGAGACATTACCTTGGTGTAAAACTTGCCAAGTTTCCCATGAAGAGAATGCATGCCCATTAACCATACAAACTATAAAGATAAGTGGAGATTGTTATGAATTTAAACAAATTTTGTAGATGATGATTATTACCCACATAATACATATGATTGGAATAATGAATTTGATTTTGTCTACAATGTTCAATGTCAATGAAAATCAAATGAGGCAAATTAAAATAAAAAACAATAAACATACTATAGTGTATAGAGAGATGTCATCCCAAGAAGAAATAAGGAGGATGATAAGAGAGAATGAGTGGAATACATCAAAAGAAGAAACAACCCATTCCTTCTCAAAGCCAAGAAACCAAAACTCCAGAAAGGGCCCCCAATATTAATGAAAGACAAGGCACAGGAGTCATCAAAGAGTCACATATAGAAAAACCTTCAATGAGTACAACTTTAGAAATAATACTTGACCTAACAATCTAGTGTTAAATTTAAAAGTGTTAGTTCCTTTCATGGAAAAACTTCTTGAACAAAGAAAGAAATTGAAATTTTCTCTTGTGTATGAAGTTATTGAAGATTGCCCAATAGTTTCATAGTCCATGAACCACGGGAGACAAAATAGTAGTCATAAGCCTTTCTTCATTACCTTACAGTGAATGAAATCTTGTTGCAAAACAACATGATTGAATGCAGTGCATCAAAAAATTTCATGCCTCTCAAGGTAATAAATCAATTGGGACTTAGTATCACATGACCTTATAGGAACACATCAGGGAAAATTTTAATGATGGAAAATTATCTTCAAGTTTAAAAACATTAGCGGATCTCACTAGTCCCTAATATGCAAACTATAAAATGTTTATTGATATATTTGTAAAATTTTCAAAATTTATAGTGGTTTTATATATTGTCCCTATATTAATGTTGGCGATTTTTAAGGTAAAATAATTTTATATTGTAAAATTTAGCTGAATCATTTTTATAAAAAATGGAAATTGGCGAATTGCTTTTGTGGAAAAACTATGGAAAATTAGCCAACCTGTGAATATTAGTCCCTAAAATTTTCCATGGAACACATGTGATATGGACTTAAGGGAAATTAAGGTGTGTGGCATAATAAAGGAATTGCATGTGAAGTTAGTTGTATACCTTGGCATATTAATGTTGATGGTTGTCATTGTCATAGGTGTTTCTTATGCTTGGTGTGTGTTGCTATCAAGAAAGTGGACTACTAGTTTGGGAATAATATCCAATTAGACTTATTTTATGCTACTATCCCAATATGCGAGGGTTTCTTTGCTACGTTATATAGAGAATATTCTAGGGAATGTCACATAGAATACCCTTAAGAACCAATGAACCCATTAATGTGTATAGAAGAATATGAATTTGGAAATACTTTGTTTTATAGACTCATTGATCCCTAAAGTGAATGAAAAACCTGGAGAGAGAACAAAGATGATGGAAAATGAATTTTGATGGAGCACAACATAGATCAGGGGTTAGTGCTACTTCAATATTTGAATTATTTAAGAATGAGAATTTTATGAAGTAGTTAAAGTGGCCAAGTAGAGAAGATAAATTCCAAAAATTCCAGTGCATTTTTAGGATAATCTAGCAAATTTGCTTGTAACTTTTGTTTTGCATAATTGAATCAAAATTTAACAAATACCTATTTTAGAAAAATAACAAATCTTTACATATATGTATGAGACTCATATCACCATGGTTTACGGAGCGAGAATTTGAGAGTTTTTCTTTTGGACCTTGAAGAAATACAAATCCTTGGTGGTTAATCTAAAAACACCAATTTAGATACTTTGAAGTGATAAGTAGAGCATGTTATTATTATCAAGTGTGAAATTTTGTACATGTAAACATACAGTAGAAGTGGAAGGGAGCGTCTTGGTTTCTTTGTGCTTTGGAGGATGAAGGGTAAAAAAAGGAAAAAGAATAAGCCTCAAAGCCTTTCCAAATGCACTTGAGATTAAACCTAAAAAATAGGAAATTCCCTTTAAGAGAAAATTTCTCCATGGATCTCACTAGTGCAAGAAACACTTGGGAGGCCTCCTGGGAGATCAACCTTGAGAGGGAAATCACCCTATGAGTCTCCTTGAAGGGCTAAGGTGATCGATAAAACCAAGAGCCATTTGTCCTAAGAAAAACATCTCTCTAAAGGTATAGGGGGCCCACTTAAGTGAATATAACTAAAATCTAATTAATTCCATTATAAAGAGAAAATACTCTAAGGGATATATTGTGTAGTGAACGTGAAATTCACCTCAAAAAAAATTATTTCCTCCTTAAAAATCACCCCATGTGTACCTTGGAAGTTATTTAAGTGAAAATAATGAAGTAGGAATGATTTCTTATTTCTACGAAATTGCTCGAGATCACTCCTTAATGTCCTAAAAATTTCTCCATATACGTTATTGATATTTTCCATTTTACTTTTTATTTCAGTGTAATTTCCACTCTCTATTTATTAATTATTTTGCATTAATCCATTTAACTCACTAGGGCTAATTTTAAGTCAAACAAATAAGTTTTAGGGGCAAGACTATATGTTGAATGCAATAACACGATATCCAATTTAGTAAGTTAGTTCAAGTAGTTAAATGCTATGAATTACAAGCAAGAGATCATGTGGCCAAATCCTTATGGTAATGTTAGGAGATATAGTGTTAATTGGGGACTTTAATTCTATGACATCAAACAATCAGTCTATTCAATTGGGAAGTGATGAGAATATGGAAAAAAACCTTCTTTCATTAGAGGAGATTGAGGATCACCAATGGACAAGGACCTCTCAGGATGTCAATGGGAGTGTGTCCCACTTTGGCATTGAGTTGTTAGGATTATGTAGCCTCTACGACATGGTTATTTGCAATGGCATGAAAGCTTGGCCAAGATCTGGTATCATCACATGTAAAACTTACAATGGTCAAAGTGTGGTAGATTATGTGATATGACCCCAAAGCTTTATTTGCAATTTGTCGGATTTCAGGATTGGGGCTTCTCCCATTGAGATGAATTCAAACCATTCACATTTCTTTGTTAAGTTGAGCATGCGCACAAGTGATCTGAAGGAAGTGAAACCCCAACAATCTCAAAATAAACTACATGCAAGTGGAAGAATCCTCATGAACTAGGAAAATCAAGAGCTATTTGCTGCAACTCTGGAACAACACTTTCAGGTTACAATAAACAACAATGATGTCAAAGAATATAGCACGTGAATAGAGTTCTTTTGCAGTAGTATGTTGATCCCCCTAATCCACAAAGCCTTAAAGGTGTGCAAAGTATCTCGACCTAAGAAGAAGGTTTCAAACACTTTTCTAACTAATCCTTGGTATGACGAAGAATGCAAGGCAACTAAAAGGTCACTTAAGAAGGAGACAAATATTGAAACCCTGAAGAAGTATTAAAATATGATTAAAACAAAATATAAAGTTACGTGGCTGCGAGAAGGAAAGAATTAATTGCTTTGGGAAAGTACAACCCCAAAGGTTTTTGGCGAGATATGCAACAAAAGACAAAGAAAACAGATAATAATATATGAGTTGCGTAGTGATTAGATTATGTAAAGCTCCTTTATGAGAGAGATCAAGAGAAAAGTAATCCCCCCATAATCATATCTACATCCAAGTTATTCTCAGTGTAGGAGGTCAAGTGGGGTATACAAAATTTAGCAAGTGGTAAGGCTCAAGACATTTATGGTTTGCAGACAAATTTTTAAAGTTGGGTGTTGATACCTTGGCTCCAATCATTAAAAGGATATTTTATAGGGTCACGCAAGGAAATTTTCCAGTGAAATGGAATACGATCATGGTTATCCCTCTTTACAAAACTGGTGACATCAATAATCCTGCTAATTACCACACCATTATGGTCAACCCTCTTCTTGGAAAATTGTTTGGGAGCATTTTGGAGTGCAGAATTAGCAACTGGGCAAAAAAAAGGGTAAAGGAGCTAAAGGGCAAGTTGGTTTTTGGCCAAGGCACTCTATCATTGATCATTATATCACTATTAGGCACTTCATCGAAAATATTTGGAACGTCCAGAGCGAGGAAGCCTTGTGCTGCTTCGTTGACTTCATGAAAGCTTTTGACATTGTCCCTAGAGATAAGCTCTGGAGAATAATGGAAGAGCTCAAAATTCCAAGGGAGTATAAAGTAGTTGTGCAAAAAATTTACGATAAAGTTTGCGCAAAAAATAAAAATAAGGAAGGCTTCACTAAATGCTTTGGTAGTGACATAGGGGTTAAGAAGGGGTGCCCTCTTTCTCCCACACTTTTCAGTTTATATATTCATAAGTTGGAAGAATGGGTGAATAATGCTAGTGGAGAGGTTGTTCAATTTGCAGGATATGTGGTGAAGTTGCTTCTGTATGTAGACGATCTTATTCTAATTGCAAAATCTGTTCATTGTTTGAGAGAGAATTTGAAGGAATTGGATCTTTTCTGTCAAGAGGTGGGGATTCAAGTAAACACTAGAAAAACTAAAGTCATGATATTATTTTTGAAGTGGAAAAAACAAGAATTTAGCTTTATTTTTGAGGGAAAATACTTGGAGTTAGTGGAAGAGTACAAGTACCTAGGAATTGTTTTTCACAATAGGGTCAGTTGGGAGACATGCAAAACTGAACGGATCCAAGGGGGGTGTAGAGATTCTTACCTTCTTCAGAATAGATGCAAGAAAGCATAATTATGGGACTAGAAAAGCAAGAAAACTATTTTTGGACTTTTAGTTACTCTGGTTGTCCTCTATGGGTGCAACTTTGGGGGAGCAGCATGTCAGACAACAAATGGAGGTAGGTAGAAAAAATTCAAAAACACTTAATCACTAGTAATCTTAAAGTCAAATCAACTGTGCCATATGAGATCTTGCTAGTGGAGGCTGGTTTGTTTCTGATGGAAGCTTTAACAATCATTCATTTGTTAGTGTGTTTAAAAAAGTTAGAAGGCATGAATGAACACCAATGGCCAAAGTTGATTTTGGCATAAGAGTTAACGTGTAGGTAGGAAACTTGGAGGAAGAAAAATGACAAGTGGATGGGAAAATGGTGAATCAATTGACAAGACTATCCTAATTCTAAGGTGGAAATAAAAAATAGGGTACTTGAAAAATTCAGGACTTCCATGTGGGAAAAACAAGTTGGCCATATAAAAATGATATATGTCAATAATTTTAACCCAAGATGGTCGCATAATGAAAATACCCATTTGAGTGCCACAATCAAGGGAAAGGATAATATTTTAATAGCACAACTAAGGATCGAATCCCATCATCTTAGATACGAAACAGGTAGATGGGTAGTTCCCAAGGAAGAGTGGGAAGAAATAACTTTTGTCTTTTGTGAGGGAGTGGTTGAAACTGAATGACACTTCCTCATGGAGTGTCATGCCTATAAGGACATCCGTAGTTAGTTTGAAAGCAACCTGAAAGTGGACAGTCTATGTGAGATATTTGTGGAAGGAAAGCTTCACAAGATGACAAACATTTTGCTTATGATTCATTCCAAGAGGGTCTTTATGGAGAGAAACTTGATTGTATGATGTTTTATTGGTTGGATATTTGGGTCCCTTAGACCGTTTTGATCTCATGGATGTCATTAAAATTCTTCAATTCAAGCAAGAGATCCTGTAGTAAAATCCTTTTGGTAAAGAAAGAATGCATGTGGCTTCCATGAACTATACAGATGATCTATGAAGGGCCTCACATACACTCCACTTCAAGGTTATTTTTTTGAGTAAAAAAAAAGGTGTCAGAAAAACCAGGAAGAAAATACTTTAGTGGACTTGGAGGCCAATGCCAAAAATTTGACAAGCCAAGTGGATGGCTTGGAAAGCCCCTTAACTATTTTTTCAGGTGGACCATACCCAGGAGTCATTGTAGAATGAGTGGGGAAAATTAATATGTTGATTTCCTAGATGATAATGAACAATTAAATCTCCGGTTTAATTTAGATTCACTTATCCCATCTTCTATTTTCATGTCGCCAGATTATGCCTCAAAGTAGCATGGTTTGTTTGTTTCTACTGTTATGGAAAGCTCGAAATCACCTCAAACTGTGTTGTTAGATGGATCCTGGTATTTTATTTGCACCCATAGTTCTCAAGTATGTAATTATGGTTTCAGGTTTGTAATTAGGGTTTTATTGATTCATCTCTAGACTTAGAAACCCTGCATGGTAGTAGTTTATAGTTGAATGTGGGACTCAATGGTCATGTTTCATATTGCAAATCTGAAATTGGTGGAAAGTAGGATGACTCTGGAGGTATTTGGGGATGGCCTGGAGCTTGTGTACCCTAAAATTCGAAAGAAAATGTGTTAAATGGCACAAAGGCCTCATAAACCTTGCCCCTAAGGCAAGAGATAAGAATGAAAAAATTTGTTGTTATGTTGAAGAATGGGTGGCTTAAAAGTTTAAACCTTTCATCGGTTATTGTCCAAAATTCTGTATCCTATCTACGAGATGGATTGCATTGCTTTTTTGATGTACACCTGAAGTGGAACATGTTTTGAGCTTTAGATAGAATTGGGGGTTGAATTCATTATTTATCAAACAATTGTCCCTGAATTTTGATGCAAAATCAAAATCTAAGAGGATTGACATCATGCTTATTTGGGTAAAACTCCCCAGACTCCTGATTTATTTTGTGTCAAAGAAGATTTTCCGAGAAATAGGTTAACCTCTTACTCATTTTTATGATGCCAATATTTCCTTCTGAGATATAGCTTTGAAGACCCTGCCTCATATTCTCATAGGGGGTGGATTTGAGGGATAGAATGAGGAGGCTTTGAATTTTGCAGGACTTCCTTTTTTCTATGCATGGTGTCACACTTATGGAGACTTAGTTCTAAAGTTCAATCTCCCACATTGAAAAATTTAGGGTGATGCTTATTTCCTAGTCTATAGAGGCATTAATGTGGTCAGGTTGTATATGCCCATCGTTAGATTCATACTTTTTTAAATCTAACAGTTGGACATATACATCCTGACCGCATTAATGTGCCTATGGCCTATTAAATATTGGTTGCCAAAATTGAGTGCGTGAAAAAGGGTTAGAGAAAGGCCCACATTAGTTGGATAAATATGTCAACTCAAACCTTGAGCAAGAAGTCAAGGCTCTGATCAAGATATCCCTTGAGATTGAATCTAGTGAAGATGTGATGTAGAACCTAAATGAGGATGAGAAGACTTTGAAGCCTATGATAGAGGATCTTATTCCTATCTTAGAATTATGATGACTTTCAGAATTATGAATTGGTCTCCAGATAAGGAATTGGCTGAGATAAGGAATTTGAGCTCGAGATGGATTTTCTAGAGACCAAGGTATTCGATGGGGGTAAGAAAATTCTAAATCGTATTAAGAATTTGGCTCGTCTCAGAGTCTCATTTTTTATAAGTCATAAATTACTGGTATATCTGGCTTATCCCAAATTACTCCAACTAGTTACCCATCCACCATAGTAAATAAATAAAGAAAGGATGGATGTGGCTCCACTTAATTTAATCTCTTCTCCATATTACGTTTTTTTAGATTTTTGGCTAAATATTTCTATTGTTTTATATGGTGGGAGAAGTAGGTTTCTTAAAGGACTTATCCAAGATTAGAGATTATCTCTAGGATTCTTGGTAGTGTAGTTTAAACATTTTATACTTTTGTATTTTCATTGGTAAATGTTTTGGTCAAATTTGTCTAAACTTCGATGGTAATTTGTGGAAATTGTAGATTTGAACTGTAGAGATTGCAGTTGTGGAATTTTATATTTGAATTTATGTGAAAAAATACAAATTGTTGAACAATTAGATTATGCTCCCTCTAATTAATATTATTGAAACATGACAAAAAAGTTGAACAATTCCATTATGCCCCCTCTAATTAATATTTCTAAAACATGACAAAAATGTTGAACAATTTGATAATCCCCTCCAATTAATATTATTTAAACATGACAAAAATGTTGAAAATTTTGATTATGCCCCCTCTAATTAATATTATTGAAACCCTAACCAATAAATATCAAAAACCATCTTTTAATCATTTCACAATAAATTTCATTGATAATAAAAAAATTATGGGTTTCTATGTAGAGATAGGAAGCAGGAGAATCACACATTTAATTTCAGAAAAGGAATAAGTATTTTTGGAGGTATTGAAGGTGACTTGGGTTAAACTAAAGGTAGAGGGTCTAAATAAAATGGGAGAGGCAAGAAAAGGCTTCCATATATTTGGCTCAACATAACAAACGAAGAAATCATGTTTGTCAAACAACTTTCACTAGAGGGGGTTCTTAGAGCCACTAATACCCCTTTGATGGGTGACAAATGATTATTCTATCATTTTTGCCAACCCTTCCAAAATGTTGGTTCTAAAAATGGTTATGGATGCATGTAACTTTAGTGTGGTCCTTTTGTAAGAAAACATGTCTAAGGATGGGAAGATAAATCTGATTTGGAAAAAATTTTAGGGGGATGGGATTTTATGATCATAGACTTTAGAGGTAAATATTGTAGAAATTCCTTGTAGATTCAAACTGCTAATTGTAATTTACTAAAACAATAGACTTGAATCTACTCTACTCATCAACAGAAACCATTTAAAGATCGTGAAATCGTGAAGCATACAAGAGAAAGAATTCAATCAACACATTACACAATGATTTCCTGGGTAAAGCCATAGCTAAAAACCCATGCTATATGTATATTGCATTAGTAAAAAAATATGAGAAGATTACAATGCTTTGTTCAAGCCCAAACAACCTCTGCACTATCTCTATCTGTCTCACAACTTCCTAGACAAGCCTAGGCCAATACTTAACCAAATTTTGGCTTACCTAAGTCCCCAGTTCCTTGCATTGTTTCCTTGGGAATTATCCCCTATTAATTAAGTAAATTCCTCAATTAGAATTGTGCAATCCTCATAGGCCTTCCTCTGAGTGCATGCACCACTTGTAAAATTCAGATGATTATACAACTGATAGTACACTTCCCTTGAAATCCAATCTCAACTAGGTAACACTCAACTATGACAAGCATGAGTTATTTATGAGTGAATCATCATTTAATTGGTTGAAAACATGAAGCAACACCCAACTGTCTGACCTCATACTAGTTCCTCCATCAGTTGGAATTATTTTAACTGAATTTAACTCAGTTAAACTGAATTAATTAATTACAACTCAAAAATAAACACAACTAGGGCTCCTATAATGTAGGAGACGCTCTACATGACTCTAGTTAGACCCTCAACTCGAATTAATTGAGCCAACTAAGTCAAATTAGCTTAGGTAACTCGTACAGGTTGTCTTGTGATGTGGAATTACAATTTTATTCCTAATTTAATTCAAGGAAAAAAATTTCATGATTTTCTTGTCGCATTTTCAACACTCTCTCTCAACAAGAAAGGGATTATTAGCTACCCCAATCCTTCCTCTATGGAACTCGAATTTGCCTCTTGACAATGCCTTAGTCAAGATGTCTACATCATGTTGTTCTGTAGGAATGTACTCCAACAACATGATTCTCCTCTACACACAATCTCGTAAATGGTGATACAAGATGTTGATATGCTTGGACCAATCATGAAAAATTATATTCTCATAGAGTTTGATACAACTATGACTGTCACATTAAATCATTATAGGATCCATCTACTAACCAAATAACCCAACAACGATATTCCTCATCTAGATAGCCTCAGAAGCTGCTTGACTAGCAACCATGTACTTTTCTTCTTCCGAACTGAGTGCAACTAATAAGAAATTGCTATTGAACCAATACTGAAGATTCCCCCTGATGTGCTCTTCCTGTCAGATGGACTCCCTGCCCAACTTGTGTCTATGAAGTTTTGCAACTTCACTCCCTCTATCTATCTATACCAAATACCAAACTAAGTGGCGCCTCTAAGGTATCTCAACACATGTTTAGCTACCTTCCAATAGGGTTTGGTTGGCTTAACCATTGCTTGAATAAGATGGTTAACTACAAAAAATATGTTTGGTCATGTGTTCACGAAACACATAAGTGAAACCACAAGTTGCCTGTTAATGGAAGCCTCCAGTAGTTCACCTAAAGTAACATCTTCCTTCCTCTAATTCCCTACTAGAGGAGTATCCATGGGTTTATTGCTCTCCATGTGGAACTTCTTCAGTATCTTGTTGGCATACTTGCCCTAAGAGATAAACGGTTCCTAATCTCCTTGCCATACTTCCATACTAAGGAAATAATGCATGAGCCCCAGGTCCTTCATCTAGAATTCTCTTGCAAGATTTTACCAGCTTCTCATCACCTATTATAATTAAGTCATTGAAATATAATACTATAATCAATAATTTACCTTCAACCATAATATGGTAAAGGTTTGCATCTGCTTCACTTTTGGTTAAACCCAACCTGGTGAAATAGTTGTCTATGCTGGTGTACCAAACACAGGGTGCTTGTTTCAATCCATATAGTGCTCATTGAGAATGCACACATGTGAATCTATATTGAAGGTATCAAATCCTTCCGACTGCTCAATGCATAACTCTTCCTCAATCACTCCATTGAGGAATGTTGTATTCACATCCATCTGATGTATCTTCCATCCAATCTGCGCAGAAAGTTCTAGAATAGATATGATTGAGGAGTACCTTTCTACAGGAGGAAAGGTCTCCTCGTAATCAATTCCATCCACCTGAGAGAACCCTCTGGCCATAAATCTGGCCTTGTGTATCTCGACACTTCCATCTGCTGCTTGCTTTACCTTGTAAATCCATCTGGAACTCACCACTGACTTGTCTACTAGTCTTGGGACCACTTCCCAAACATTGTTTCTGATAATGGAGTCATGCTCCTCTATCATGTCATCAACCCATACTAGTTGTTTCACAACTTCCTCGAATGAGTATGGCTTAGTCTCTACATTCTCGCTCATCAGATCCATGTAGCCAGTGTACCGATCTAGTGACCTCCTCTATCTACGTTGTGATGTGGGTGCTCCCACATTCTCTCTAGCATCATGCATCTATCTATCAGCTTCTCTAGAGCACTTCCTTCCATCTCTGGAAGTCTCTGCATGAGTGGGTGCTTCCACTCTTTGCTCCTTTGCATGTGGCTGCTCCACATAATCCTGAGGTTCTTCCTTTGGAGCTAAAACCTTTTTATCGACATGCAACTGAAGCTCCCTTTCAAGGGAATATCTAATGGCCTTCTCTTCATTTAACTTCACATCTCTACGAACCACTGTAATCCTGTGAGATGGAAATTACACCCGATAGTTGTGAGGTGTATCAGTGTACTCCACAAATATGCCCAACTCATCTGTTGGCTCTAGATTTTTCCTTGCATCCTTGGTAACATGACAGTAAACATATGAACCAACGATATTGAAGTGTGCCACATCTGGTTTCTTACCTGAAAAAGATTCTTCTGGTCTATTCATCCCGAGAATCTGATGAGGACTCCTATTCTGCACATATACAATTGTGTTGCATGCTTCAACCCACAAGTGCAATGGTAGGCCCTGATAATGTAACATCTCCCATGCATCTCCCATAATAATTTTGTTCTTACTTTTAGCCACCTCATTCTATGTGGGTTATGGGGTTTTATTAACTCCCGTAGAATACCTTCTTATGCACATAAGTTCTTGAATTCATTCAACACATATTCTCCATCATTATCGCTCCTGGAAGCCTTCACTTTCCTACTAGTGTATTTCCAACAAATGCTTTAAATTCACAAATTATCTAATATTTCTTCTACATGAAGAAAATCCAACACATACGTGAGAAATCATCTACAAATATTACATAATATATGTGCTTGGTCATGGAGGTTGTCGAGAACATTCCACACACATCTGAGTGAACTCTTTCAAGGATATTTTGTGCTTGACTATCCTTATTATGAAAGGTGGCTTTGATTTACTTCCCCAATGTACACCCTTTGCATGTATCTCTCTACTCTAGTGCACCCTTGGAAAGTCTTGTAGAAATATGTTGCATGATCTTCAAAGCTCCATGGTGCAGGTGGCCCAATGTTCTATGCCACAATTCACCGATGTCTCAGCTCTGCACCTTCTATGCTTTTGTGCTCAATGCTACATAATATTCTACATACGGTTTGAAGAGGTTTTTCACCCAAATCTCGATCTGCTTCACTTGTCTTGAGGCTATGTGAAGCAAAAGCTTAACCTACTTCTCCTCTTAAGGGCTTCTTGCCGACCTTGTGCGAACACTCCGTAGCATGGTGTCTTAGCGCATGACAACGAAAACATTTAATCTTTGACAAGTCCTTATTCTTGGCTCCTTGACTGGAATCTCCTTTGATTGGAATTTATTTTTGTTCCCTTTCTTATCCTTTTCTACTAAGGCACAATTTTCTTCATCATCATGCTTAGATGAGGTTCCATCTATGGTACTCTGCCTTATCTCTTCTTTTACCAAGTTGAAACACAAATGCTCCTACTTTGGTAGATGGTCCCTCCCATTTACCGAATCCTGGTAGTTGTGCCAGCTCTTGGGAAGGTCTAGAAGTGATAGGTTGACAAGATCATCTTCAAACCCTGTAATACCAACACTCCCAAGCTCATCCCGACATTGGGTGAACCTGCTCAAGTATTGTGGTATTGTGTGACCCTTCTCCATCTTGATATTTTGAAGCTTTTCCTTCAATGCCACCTTCCTATGGTCACTATTTTTTTGAAACAAGTCGATCAAGGCTTGCCACATTGCATATGGTGTATCATTCATGTGGAGGTTTGAGACAATATGATATTTAACTCCTTCTAGTATGATCCTTCTCTCCTTTGCAAAAAAAATTCACCACTTTGTCAGATCTTGAGCATCTATCGTTGGAGGCTTAGGAATATCTTTGTCTATGAATTCCTTCATCCTGTTGTCTTTCAACACTGCCCCCATCCTTTCCTTCCAAGAAATATAGTTTGAACTACACTCAAGGGAATACACCCTGTTGGCTCTGAAGAATGATACAACAAATTTGATTTCACCTGTGAAAGGTAAACTCGTATTCTCCTCTTCTAGAGTGATTTCTACTCTGATACCATGTAGAAATTCCTTGTAGATTCAAACTTATAATTGTAATTTACTAAAACAATATACTTGAATATACTCTACTCATCAGCGGAAATAACTTAATGATCATGAAATCACAAAGCATACAAGAGAAAGAATTCAACCAACACATTACACAATGATTTCCCGGGAAAAGCAACAACTAAAAACTGTTGCTACATGTATATTGTACTAGTCAGAAAATATGAGAAAATTACAATTCTTTTCTCAAGCCCAAGCAACCTCTGCACTATCTCTATCTATCTCACAGCTCCCTAGACAAACCTAGGACAATACTTAACCAAATTTTGGCTTGCCCAAGTCCCTATTTCCTTGCGTTGTTTCCTTGGGAATTAAGCCCCATATTAATTAGGGAAATTCCTCAATTGGAAATGTGCAATCCTCATAGGCCTTCCTCTGACTGCATGCACCACCTGTACAATTCAAATGATTATACAACTGATAGTACACTGCCCTTGAACTCCAATCTCAACAGGGTAACTCTCAGAGCTGACATGCATGAGATATTTATGAGTGAATCATCAATTAATTGGTTGAACACATGAAGAAACACCCCATTGTATGATCTCCTACTAGTTCCTCCATTAGTTAGAACTAGTTTAATTAACTTTAACTCAATTAAACTGAATTAATTAATTACAACTCAAAATAAACTCAATTATGGCTCCTATAATGTAGGAGAAACTCTACGTGACTCTAGTTAGACCCTAAACTCAAATTAACTGAGCCAACTAAGTCAAATTAACTTATTTAACTCGTACAAGTTGTCTTGTGATGTGGAATTACAATTTTATTCCTAATTTAATTCAAGGACAAAATTAAATCATGATTTTCTTGTTGCATTTTCAACAAATCTAAGGGTCTTATCATGGATGAAAAAAAAACCCTAAATTTCTTTAATGGTTGATCCTTTCTTCTGGTTTAGGAACAATCTTATTCTCTTAGGACCTGGGGAAGTATTTCATTGTCCTAAACATATATGATTTATGATGATAGACTTGCTTAAAGGGAGAAGGTTTTTAATAGAGGGTGGATGAAAGACGAAATGACAATCTTGGGGGGTGATCAAAATTCTTCCTAGGAGGCTTTGGATATTTGGGACCCATGGCATAGGTAAAATCTTTGACAAGTTATTTAATTGGAAAACTTGAAGACTCTAGCATGATTGATATTTAACCAACTAAATTATCTACCACCTAGAGGAATAAAAGACCAGGGACAAAGAGAATAGCTAAAAGGTTGAATGTGTTTCTATGATATAAGCCCCTGATGGAGAAATATGTAAGTTTTGACCATGAATCCATAGTTGAGGAGACTCATTAGAGTAATTTTAAACCTAAAAGTTCCCTCCTATGGAAAATTAATAACATAATAGTTAAAATAATAAAATAAGATTTATGAATTTTAGAGGGAAAAGAAGAAAACTACTTTTCTTAATTGTACTTTGAATTATCTCCTTATAGATTTACTCAAATTTCATGTGTAGACACTTGATGGATGCAAAATTAAATTCCACATCCAACGAGTATCCATTATGCATACTTTTGAGAAGACCCACATTGATAAAAATTGAAGGTTCATTAAAAAACATGTTCATCCAATTTTTATCAATGTGGGTCTTCTCAAAAGTATGCATAATGGTTACTCGTTGGATGTGAAATTTAATTTTGCATCCATCGAGAGTCTACACATGAAATTTTAGTAACCCTATAAGGAGATAATCCAAAAATAAAATAAAATAAAATTATTTTTCTTTTTTTCCCTCCAAAATATTTACATGTATGTATTTTTAAATTTAAAGGGTTTTGATTGATTTACATGTTATGACATGGAAATTACATAAAAACATTCATATGCACTTTTAGGCTCAAATTTTCCCTCATGCAAGACACCTTTTGATACTAGTGAAATTTATGTTTGCTAAGAAAAAACCTCTAAGTTTATTCATATTTAACCCCAATTGGTTACAATGTGAAGACTTTGTCAAGAAGGTAAATGAAGTATGGGTACCCTTTGATCACTGAGCCAAGAGTTACTTGTCGAACTCTTTGACGAGATATTTAATTATAAAATTTGAGGACTCTAGCATGATTGATATTGAATCGACTAAATTATCGCTCACTAGGGACAAAGAGAATAACCAAAGGGTTGGATAGGTTTCTAATATCAGAGCCCCAGATAGAGGAATATGTAAGGGTCAGACAATGAATTGACAATTGAGGAGACTCAAATGACCTTCTAGTGCTCATGAAATTGATGTTTTCTAAAAAAGAAACCCTAAGCCCATTAAAATTTAACCCTAATTGGTTATGATATGAAGACTTTGTCAAGAAGGTAAAAGAGGTATGGTTACCCTTTGATGGCTTAGTCTAAGAGTTAGTTGCTAAACAATTTGAAAAAATTTTAAAGAGGGTAGAACACACATCCATTGAATGGTTAGTTGCTAAGAGGGAAAAGGATGGTAGGGTTGTAATTAACTTTAAATCTAAACTAGAGGATATATATAATAATTATGGTTTTGGTTTTATCGCAACAAAAACAAAAGAAAAGGTTACAACTTTAGAGGAGAAAAAGAGGAAATTTTTATTTGATAAAGAATCTAAGTGGAAAATAAAGAGTTTATGTTTATGGCTCCAAGTTAGAGATCAAAACACAAAAAAATTCACTAGCATGTGTGACAATCCCACCCATGGTGCTCTCACAAAAATGCATTGTAAGTATCTATGCAGATATGTAAAATTTAAAAAAGGGGACTAAGTCAAAGGGACACAAATTATAGAGCCAAGGAGGAGGATTGCTTGCTTGGGATGTCGAGATTTCCTTGTGTAGAAAACCTAGATTATTGGGACAACGATTAAAGATTGGTTGGTGCATGATTTAATGGACTAGTTCCTAATTTAAATGGGATGCAAAAGAAAGTACACTTGCCCATGTGCTTGAGAATCATGACAAGGAAAGAGGACACAAAATTTATGGGGGAATGAGACTAGCCAAGGCAATAAGGGATGAGGATGGAACATCCTTGCAAAACAAGGAAAGAGACAATAGAGGAAAGGTGGGGAGCATTCGATCTCATGCTGGCAATAGTTGGAGAGGGCACCACCTAGGAGAATCCAAGAGAGAGAGCAGTCAACAGAGAAAGAAAAATGAAAGTGAAGAGAATAGAAGGGGATTTGTCCTCAGGTTGCCAAGAGGTTTAAGGTTGATTTGTTACTCTTTGGAGCCCTATAACAACTTGGGGTTCCCTGGAGTTTGTGGATTGAGATAGGATCCATAGATCCTTGTAACAAATTGGGTTCCTGGAGGGTGTGGA
Source organism: Pinus tabuliformis (assembly GCA_031772625.1). Classification (NCBI taxonomy): domain Eukaryota; kingdom Viridiplantae; phylum Streptophyta; class Pinopsida; order Pinales; family Pinaceae; genus Pinus; species Pinus tabuliformis. The sequence continues at coordinate 431,167,236 of CM062808.1, read as the reverse complement.
TTGAGATAGTCTCTGGAGCCCTGTAATAACTTGGCTCCCTATAGGTTGTGGGTTGGAATGGAATTTGTTGTAACCTTAAAGACAACCTCTAGCTGAGAAGAGGTCAGTGCCTAGGACATTTGTACAAAAAGGTAAAAAACTTTGTTTGTTGTCCCATTATGATTACTCAAAGATATGTTATACATGTAATGCAAAGAAAACTCCTTGGATAAAATATATCTTTCTAGATGGACACATTATCTGTGAAAATGATTTTAAAGTTGTAGTGAGGTGATAGAATGAAATAGTGGAAGATTCAAAATAGAAGGTTGCAGTTGCAAAATATTTTATTATAAATCTTAGCAAAATGCATGAAAGACTTAGAAAATGAATATATGGAAATATGGAGCACAATTTAAGGTTATTTAATTAAAGTTTACAGGTATTGTGAGCTCTTCCCAAGAAAAGTAAATATGTATTACTAAAAATAACCAACAGCTTCCTTACACATTTCCAAGAGAAGAAAAAAATTAATGACTTACAGTAACAAAGGAACACATATCATATTCAAAAGACAGTTGGAATCATCGAGAAAGATTTATTATATCTCCAAGAAAAAGTGGACACATTACACAAGAATTTCTCTCTGAAGTCAAAAATTCGAAACCCCAAAATGGTTCCTCCATGTCTTTTTTGTAGAAACATTACAATGAAGACAATTATAAAAATTGTTAACTACCATAAACTAACTTGAAATACTTTGTAAAACTACTCTAAACTCTACTCGGTCCTTATGAGGACTCAAACTAAACTTAAAACACTTTGTTTTGAAATTACAAAATACAATATATTTTTCAATATGTATTTTTCCAAAATAAAACATGTTGTTGACTCTCATTTGATCACTTGGGATCCTTGTGCAGGCTCACTTGAAGAAGCTCCAGGTTCCACTACTTTGGTTGGTGATAATAATTCTCTGCACTTTTTCCACACTACCAAATCAGGATTCAAGCACTTGATTAATCTATCATAAACCATTCTGAAATTTGTTATTCGGTTGTAGGTTGGATTCTCTATGAAGAGGGTTCTGACCAACCATAATAACTAAAAATCCCTCTACAAATGATTAACAATGGTGGACCCTTTCAGAATTGTTGTCTTTTCATGAGAGGCATTGATTTTTCTCTTTGCTTCAACTAATAAGGTTTCATATGTCTCCCATGGGAGAAGATTACCCTATTGATCCCAACAAAAGGGAAATCCTACTCTGATTCTTTTATCAAAATTTGAATTGAATGCTAATAAACTTACAATTAATCAGTTAAGTAAAACCATTGGAATAATTAAATCAAAAATAATCTGAATTAAAATAATTAAACCAGAATTATTATAATAAATTGAAATAAAAATTAAAATTAAAATTAAAAAAGAATTCATATATAAGGGTCGGCTTCTTTATAAATCAAGATCTAGGTTTATTTATACTATGGTCAGAAGGATTCTTCTCTCAAGGAACTATCATTCATATTCTATCTTAGTCCTGATGATGGACCCTCTTTGGGGTTTGAAACGTCGATAGAATAAACACAATATTGTGGATAATCCGGTTCATGCTACTCCAAAAAACTACCACAGCAGCTTGAAATATAACATAGTTAATGCGTTTTTTATATAAATATTATTTTGCACCATTTCGTTATTTATAGAACAATGAATGTTCTATCTTCAATATCCATTGCTCTCAACTCCTGAGAAGACTTAACATTTAGAAAATCAATCATTCTTTTAGCTAATTGTGCACTTTGTTGTGATTTATCTTTGTTAGTAGCAATAACCATTTATAAATCCCTTACAATCATTTTCTCCTCTGCCATGACCAACATGTGATCCCATATTTCCTTCACCTGCTAGATGATATCATTCCAAATGATTTCTCTTGCATGTATGAGAGACATATTACCTTTTAATTTCTCCTTCAACTCCTTGATTTCATCACAAGATATTTGATATTTTTTATGATGTTGTGTTGCACTTTCTTTAGCCATGTTTAGTTTCCTCTCTTTAAAATTTAACTTCTCCTTTGTATCATCCAATTTTTTCTATATTTTCCTTATTTCATCCTCTAGAATCTTCAGCTCAGTCATGACTCTGGTGAGCTTGTCGGTAGGGCCTTTAGAATCTGGTTGCACCACAATTGTGCAAACATGTGCATCTATCTTTTTTGGTAGGACTACATTCAACTCTAGAGTTTCCACCTCCTTATTTCTTTCCAGCAACTCATGGGTTATAATTTCATTCTTTTTCTTGATTTGAGCTACCCTTGGGTCCATGACATGTTCAGTTGTAAGCAAATTCATATTTTTTCTTAATACTTAATTTCTGAGTCTATTCCCGATCAAGGCTTCTAAACATTTGTCTTATATTCAATATTTACTCTGAGCTTGATGATTAACTTCTTCAAATTGTAATTCTGAATGTGTAAATCTCATGAGTTAGATTTCTCTAACTTCAAATGATTTATCACTTTCCCCAATAAGGCCTCTGACTTGTTTGCTGCTAGTGAAGTTTTATTCAAATCACTATAAATGAGCCCTCGAGATTGATTATGAAAATTAATTTTATTAGACAATGAAATATTTTTTGCACTAACAGTGAAATTCACATTCTTAAATCTAGCTGCAAAAGAAAATTTTAAAGCAGAAGGATGGATAAGAGAAAGTTTCAGCTGATTTCACTCCACGTCCATAGTTGATAATAATCTAGTTTGATATTCTATAACTGACTGAGCCTCCAACTGGGTAGAAACATTTTCTCTGATATTTCTATTCCTCTCTTCAATTTTCTCATAGGACTCCTTCAAGACAGTAAAGGAAGTATGTCCACCTTCTTTATGAATGTAAGAGGAAGGTGCACATCTTACTTCTCCCTATTGCAATTGGAAACTAACTTCTACAGAAGGAATTTCCACCAAGGGCTCAAATTTTGTTTCCTCTCTGTGCATTCTTGGCTTATTAGAAATCTAGGAAGTCTCAACATATAAATCATTGACCTTTTCAGCTCCTCTTTTTAATCCCTTCTCTATAGGGTGACAATTTTCAACTTCCATTCTTTTCTATGGTTGAGATAAACCACCATTTGCAAGATTTTCAATTTCAGGCCTTGGTTCATGTACATATGGTGCATAAGAATTTTCTACCCTTCTCTTTGAAATAATCTGATAAGGATCATAAGACCACTTATCCCCTTGCTGAAACTGCATCTCCTGAAGCATTTTCTCTACCTCTTCCACAACCTGCCTATTATTGACAATAAAAGGCCCAACAATCTTGGGCAACTTGAACAAGTATCCTTTCTTAGTTGGCACAAAATGCACTTGGTCCACATTTAAACTTTTTCTAATAAAATCTAATGCAAACAACCTCATAGGTACAAAAGATGGAAGCCTATAAGGGGAAACTTCTGCTCCATACAACCTAATTTTTGTATAATATTCAAATGCAAACCAATCTCCCACTTTGACATCTCTACTCAATTGTAAGAATGACTGGCCTTTTGGCAAGATATTCGGTGAAATAGAGTTGTTAATAATGGTGTAAACCACTGACATGAAAGAGGCAATAAAATATGAAAAATATTCATACTTGAGATGAATTCTTACAACCTTAGTCCAATTTATCAATGATTGCTTCTTTTTGTGGGGGTCCATTATGTTTAAGCCTAGGTGCATGAATTTCTCCACATGGACATATAAAAACAAATAGATTAACAGAGAAGGGAATCTAAAACAACCTGTGAGATTGAAATTTAGCAGTTGAGAATTAACTAAGTCCTCCCAAAATGCTGGTATATTGAGAATCACATTAGGTTGCATGACCAAATGGAACATCCCTATGGCTACTCGAGAAACAACATAAGTGCAATCCTTTCCCAAAACCATGACAATTTCCTGCATAATTGGTCTGACTTCCTTAGTAACATTATCTAGAGGGAACAAGGTTGGCTCTAAAGACAAACTACTCCTGAGTGGCATAAGGTGGAAGGACAGTTTGGCATAATCTTCTATGGATAGACTCTGGTAATTAGCCATAAGGGTTTCTTCAGAAAATGGGGTATATTGTTCAGACTATTGAAAATCCAAGGCTCGCTGAATCAACAATGCAGAAACCTGAAAAATGTTTTCTCCCAATGAATTCATTACATAACATTTTTTAGGATAAAGGGAAGAGGTTAACTAAGTAATGAATTCAGGAAAAGGGTGTGTTTGGGGAATAATTGCAACTAACAGACTGGATTTAACAAATCTAGGAAACACTTCCGACTCTAATTGACCAACTAAGACACTCTGATGCAATTCCATAAGATTTAGTGTGCACACAGGGCAAAAAATGTCTCTCTTTGTGTCCATAAGTGGAATATGGTTTGGAGAACCTGCCATGGAAGTTTTCTTTGACATTTTCAGACAATTGAAAAAATACATGCAGTGGAATAAATACCTGTGAACTATTAAATGACGTCAAATTTGAGTTGGAAAGCTGGCAAGAACAAGTGGGTGTTGGTACGCTCTAGAGAAATCAAGAAGAAAATTAACCTTGAGCGAATAAAACGAGGTTTTAATAGAGAAACGGAGAAAAAAAATGGAATTAATGAGTGCTGAGAAAAATGCACGACATGCTAATGTAATGATGATGTGAGGAAGGATGACGTGGAGTCATGAGGTGGAAGGTGACGTGGGAGATGACAGATGAGGTGGTGGTCTGGAGGAGTGACATGGGGAAATGAGATCATGCTCGCTTTTAATTACGTCTCGCTTGTTACAGTCATGGTGAATACCACTTACCACTCACGAGGGAATATGTGGTGGTAAGTGGTTCCAACATTAGTTGATGTCAATGAGATCCTGGCCGTTGATCTGTCGACGACAGTTTCCCATCAGACCACCTGTAGGGGCACCCTTCCCCATAAGTTTTGAGCATTTAGTGGTGTCGGGTTTCTCTTGTGGAGGAGTCTTGGTGTCATGAATGGCATCGTACCTGAAAAATACACGTTCTTTAGCCTTACTCTTCCGCCATGAGAGTAGGTACCACCAATCATTAGATATCTTCTCTTTGGAACCTGTGCCATCCTTGGAACCACTTTAATCCCTTTTATAAAATAAACCACCACAAAATAATTGCAATTTTTTTTTTACTTTGCTTTATAATATTTTTTGTGTTTTGGCATATATGATTTTTTTGTTTTATTTTATTTTATTTTAAAAGGAGTAAAAATGAGCTACAACATTTGGCTTCACCTGGGAATAATGTTTTGGAACAAAACACTAAGAACTACAGATTATTGGCTTCACCTCAGGCATGGAGTCATATGATAGATTAAAACGTTGCAATGAGAAGCTCCCCTGATACTTACAGTGATCATACCAGTTTTTACAATGGAAAAAAATAAAATTTGTTTAATACAGGAAGTAATGTTTCAGAAAATGCCCATTTACATGAAGCTACAATAGTTCTCCATCTAGATTCTCTAGAATGAAAGTGTTATTTTCTCTAGCTTATGATACCTTGAAGGGACCAAACCATAGAGGATCAAACTTAGCATGTTTACCCTTGTCCTCTCTTCTAACATCACACCTTAGGACAAGGTCTCCAAGATGAAAAACTATATCCTTGGCCTTTCTATCAAAAATGGCTTTCATCTTCTCTTGATAGTTGACCAATTTTTCAATCACGTGTTCTCTGTTCTCATTCATTTTGACTAACTGCTTCATTCTCCAGGTCAATGGATTTGGTTCCTCTTTAGCATATTGAATCAAAGTAGCTACCAGTTAAGCTAACAAACTAGGGAAAAGAGATGTTTCCAATTCAAAAGGCGACTTACCAGTATAAATTTTGGTGGTTACTCTGTTTTCCCATAGAGCAAACTTAATCTAAGAATCCCAATTCTTTTTATTTTATGTGATTATTTTCTTCAGAATTCTTATCAAAGCATTGTTTGAAGATCCTGCCAACCCATTTCCTTGAGCATAATAGGTGGTAGAGTGAGTAAGAATACCATTATATTTTTGGCAAAAATTTATTAATTTAGCAGATTTAAATACATGAGCATTGTCCGTGACCAATTTCCTAGGGCAACCAAATCTCATAAATTTATTTTCTTCTAGGAATTTGATCACCACTGAGTCAGTTACATTTCTGGTTGGAACAACTTTCGCCCATTTGGTAAAGTAATCAGTGGCTTTAAGAATCCACTTGTGCTATACACTAGAAGGTGCATTAATTTCCCTATGAAATCTAACCCCCACTTCTTGAACAGTTCTTCTACAAATACATGAATTAATGGCAGTGGTGCCAACTTCTTCTTTTCAGCAAAGAGTTGACATTTTTCACAACATCTAACCAACTCGTAAACATCTAAAAATAATGTTGGCCAATAAAAACCAACTTTCAATATTTTGTGTGATTTCACTTTCCAACTGTAATTACCTCCACAAGCACATGCATGATATTCATTGAAAATTTCAATTGATTCCCCCTCTATTAAACATAGTAGCAAAACACCAACAGGATCCTTCCAATACAACTGACCATTGACTATCACATACTTCTATGTTTTTAGTCTCAAAGCCTTATATTTTTCAATATCTAAACTTGTTGGACAACTAAGAAACAAAAAATAATGAACAATGTTCTTATACAAATCAGAGCAAACAAATTTGTATGCAATTTCGTTGTCCTATTCATTTTTCTTGCCTTCTTCACCAACATTATTTGATTCAGGGATTGCAAATAGCAAATTAATCCCCAACTCCTAGTAATTGTCCTTTTTTAAAATCTTAGCCAATCCCTACCCCTTATTAGTTTTATTGCCTTGATTTCCATTTCATATTCTTTAATATTATCTATTCATTTGCCCCTTCTTCCCTCAATATCATCCTATGTCAAAACATCCTTAACAGTTGAGTTTGGTACATATGCAGTAATATGGGATTGTAAAATGTACATTTTGAAAGCTTTCAAGCCTTTGACCATAACATAGGTTTGTTTCTCCAAAATATTATACTTCAATTCAGCATCCTTGAATACCTGGCTGAAAAATGCCACTAGCTACTCGTTATTGTCTTGATTCCTGTGCAAAAGAACAACTACAATGGTAGAAGGTGAGGCAAAAGAAAATACTTGAAATTTTTTCTAGTAATCAAGACTTACCAAAACTGGAGCTTCTCCAAAATCCCTTTTGATCCTCGTAAAATATTCTTCGGCTGCAAGAGTCCATATGACCTCTCTATCCTTCTTTAATATATCAAAGGTTTTTTAAAAAATTTATGCATAGTTTGGAATGAACCTTCTGAGAAAATTTATTCTTCCCAATAAAATTTGTATCTCCTTTTTATTTATGGGCAAAGGTATATTACTAATTGCTTTTACACATTTTGGGTCAATTCTGACTCCCTCCTTTGACACAATATATCCCAATACTTTACCTTCTCTTAAAGCAAAATCATACTTTTTTGGATTTAGAGATAGACCATATTTCCTACACTTCTCAAAAGTTTGTTGAAGGTGTTTCAAGTGTTCATCATTATATTTGGAAAACAATGTGAATAATCTAAGTATATAACCCCAAATTTTTTATTTTCTACCACAAAGGCTATATCCATATCCCTCTGAAAGGTAGCACCAACATTTATCAACTCGAATGGAATCTTTGCGTACACAAAATTCCCCCATGATATTGTGAATTTTTTTTCTTCTGATCATATGGATGCACTTCTATATGATTGTATCTTGAAAATCCATCAATCATAAACAATCTTGAAGATCCTGTCACTTTCTGCAGAATATGATCCATTTTTGGAAGAGGCTAGTTATCCTTTAGTGATGCCTTGTTTAGATTTCAGAATTCAATACACAATATGATCTCTCCATTATTTTTGCTTACAAGCACTAAATTTTTCGACCAGTCTGAATATCTCAAAGACAGAATTATCTTTGCCTGCAATAACTTCTTCACTTCCTTTTCTATTGAGGGCAACAAAAAATAACATCGATCTTGCACGAACTTCCCTTTTTTAATTGTTTCCCCCACTCCCTTTAATCATCATCATGTTCCTCGTGATCATCACATTTCTCCTCGTAATCACTACTCCACTTAAGTTGAATTTTCCACGTTGCATGTTTGACTAAATGAACTTTAGTTTACTCATCAAAGGTGGTCAAGTTTACTAGCCTCCTCTAACCCATAAAAATTCCTTTCTTGACCATTAACACATTTTATCATAATATACATAGGGAAGAGGTGAGAATTGTCATACTTGAGCCTACCTGTGATGTCAAATCACTAGAGATGCTTGCATGTTGGTCTTCATGTTACTGTGTGGGGCCTGACCCAAGTTCAACGTTAGTTAGCCAAACAAATCCCTACAGTACTAGCCCTTTCGGCATCAGCCCGGGGAACGCGGACCGAAGTCTCACTTGAAGCAATATGGGGGGATGTTGGAACCAAATTTCCATACCCTGAGATGGTTGTGATGTCAGTTTATTCCTTATGTTCCTACTTTCGCGCAGGTCATTAAGTTCTAGGGCTCTGTCAGTTTAGCCTTTTATTCTGCCCTTCGGTACCTCCGCGAAGGGGTACAATTGACCTGCGCGCAGCCCTAACCTACGGTTCATGTACTTTCGAGCTACTAGGGTAGCGTATCATGCAGATTCTCAAACTATCTTAAGTGTCTTACTTATCTTATTAAAAAATCATAGTTAGCACCACGTAAATAGATATCCTTACTTGCGTTCAATTATCCAACGTAATTACATACATTCGCACATCACATAAGCATTATAAATGAAATTCATACACAATATGACAAGATTCATTAGCAGGAAACAAAGACACAAAATTTGGAAAATGCTTCTCTTTATTGATATCTTCAGATGATTACAGACTCTATCCGCCCTATGCACACACCTGTAGGGGTCCGCGCACTCAGCTGCAAACTTCCACCCTAGGCCTCTGTGCACTCAAATACAGAGTCTCTACCTACACTAAGACCTGAAACTTAGACTTCTCTCATTCTCGCTCAAGACTTATTCTTCTACTACCACTTATTACTCTCTTAGAGCTTACTTACTTCGCTCTTTTTATACAATCCCATGGTCCGCACCATGGGTAGATCTTTACAACCGCCTTTACACTTTACAAAATATGGGCAGACAACCCTTTATGACTCATGACACCTTCATGCTCCATGACCACAAAATGCGGAGACTTTACACTTTATTACGAAACTTGACCCAAAACATGGGCTTTTAGCCCCAAAAATGTCCTTGGGGGATCCCATTCCCAAGAGGCCCCCAACACAAAAAATCGTGACTCGCCATCAAGTCACTTAGCAGGTGCGGAGATCTTACCACGAAGACCTCCCAACTCGACTTGTATGACTGCAACCTCAGTAGTGCATTGTGCAGTTGTCTGTTTCACATCTTCAACCATCTGCTCGGTCACTACCCCTAAACTATCGGCCTAAAGCTTTTGCTGAGTTGCTTACAGAATCACAATCTTTCCTTCAATAGAGGTTGTGACTATGTAAGCCTCATCCATTTAGGGCTTCAGTCGCGCCTTTAGCACTACTTCCTTGTGTAGCGCTGTATCCACCTGTTCTTTCAGCTGCTTGGCCTCCTATAGCTTTATGAGTCTCTTTGTGAGCGCAACAGTTTGCGCTGTGCGTTTGACCTCATCATAGCATTGTTGCAGCTCGCACGCTTCCGTCTCCAGTCGTTTTACATTAGGGTCCTCCTGTAAGCTCGTCAGTACCTCGAACGACTACTCAAATAGTTGCGTGCAGTCTACTACTACACTATCAACCGCCGCTGTTGCTTTTGTGACAGCGTTTGCACGCTACTCCTTTACTTTTGGTAGAGTTGAAGGTTGGGCCTTCAACTGTAACTCGGTGATCTGGAAGGTTCAACTCCAACTGAACCCTCGCCATTTTTGTACAAGCGTCACGCACCTCTATAGCCAGCATGCAGACGCGCACCTTAACTGGTTCTTCCTTAGGAATGGCCAACTCTAGGACCATTCGGCATGCCTCCTCCATGACCTAAAGTACTCTCTTGTTTTGTTCAATCTCCTTGGTCATGTCGGCAATGGAAGAGTCTCACTGTAGTGCCATCTACTCATTGTTGATTTGCTGCTCGTTGATCACCTGTAGAGCACGGTGCTTATGAGACCTTAACTCCGTAATCACTCCATCCTGAAAGAGGTGGAGTGCCTCACTAAGGAGCACTGCCAGATTCAACCCTACTCCCTTGAGGGCACTGACAGTGAGCCTGTCAGCTTCATTCTTTGTGGTCAATACTCCATCGGGCAGCACTATCGCATTGGAGGCCTTCACGCACAGCATCGCGACATCTTCTGAAGTGTCGATAGCAAGGCTAGTGGACATCGTGCCAGCCTATGACGCACGGGTCTGCAGCTCCTATAGACCTGTCTAGATAGCCCCCAATACTAGTTGTTGCTGCTACTCAAACTATTGTAGGTCCTCTGCGATGACATCTCACACCATGTCACTGATGTCATGCAAACCACCCTTGGAAAGGGTGATTGGGTCCAGTGATGTATTAGTGGCCTTGGATTTCTTCCTGGACCCTCCTTTCTCTTGCTCCCTTAGATGCTTGATGAGGGCAGATGTCGCCTGTGGGCCTGCGCCATGCTGCTCTGTCTACTCGTTCGTCTCTTCCTCTGTCTTGGGTTAAGGCAACCTCGTACCTTTGTTAGAGCCCCGGTATCTTATGCCTGTTTGCTTCTCCATCTGCTAAGAAGCATCGCACTCTACATGGGCTTTGTTAGTATCCTCCTTCTTTCTCTTTTCGGCCAGCTGTGTCATCTTGAGCTTGGCCTTGTCCTTCTTGCGTTGTGCAGCAGACTTGCTCCCTCCCAACACCAAGTCTACTATAGTGCGCCATTCTACCGGCCATCAATCAAGTACTGCATCAATGGCGTCATCTGTTGCCAGGTAAGGCAAGTCATACCATGTTTGTGCAGGGTCATTCTACACCCTTATGGACACATGGTGAAAATATGCTTTAAAATCTGCGTATCCCTGCAGGTTGGTGAACACCGTAGGCGAAAATTGCAGTTTGTGATTGATGGTTATGCGGATGTTCATCTCCATCAAGATTCAAAAGATATTGATGTCCTTGATGCACTGCGCATCCTTGGTTGCCCATAGCGAAGTGTACTTCGCTGCTTTTGGTGGGTCTAGCATGACCAAAGGGAATTGACAGTCCTCAGGTAGCTCCCATGCTACCAGCACAATAAATAGCAAGAGCCACATGTAGTGAAATGTCTTGCTGAGCTCCTGTGCCTCACGGAAGTTTGCAAGGAACTCACCGTGGAGATAGCCTGGCCAATTGAACTAAACTCCTTCAGCACACTGGACTACTAGTGCGACGACAAGCGCCTGCACCTCATCTGTGCGACACTTCCTCATCACCTTCCCTACTAAAATTTGTGTAGCCACCTTTACAGCAAGCTCACAAATGCTAGATATGGCATATCTGCGTGACTTCTTCACCGGCTTAAACTTCACCTTCATGGCCTCCGCAAGGGCCTCCTCACCACCTTTTCTGCCAAATATCATGGTCAGATTTTCTCCTGTGTAGGGAAACCATGTGATCCTGTGGATCAATCTGTTAATGATGGGTATTGGCTCCTCCACCCACAAACACCCATCATCCACCAAGCATAACAACTTCTTGTTGACCAAGACTATGATCAGGGTGTAGTTGTAGTGCGACACCCATAGCAGGTTCAGTAGACCTGCCTTGCCTACTCCTCTGAGCCACCTCCGCAGCTCCAATGCAGTCATTCTAGTGGTTGTATCGATAATGTGGCGCATCAATTGCTTGGTCTCCAAGTGTGGGAACTTTTCATGGTCAGCCAAGTCCCAATCTTTGATTTTTAACAGAGGAACCCACCTCAAGTGCAGTCCCTCAAAAATGATCTCATTCGACATCAGAGGGGTTTGCAAGGGGACCTTGCTCTCATCGATATTTTTTGGCACCTTGGTCTTGCCCTTGCGTGGAGGGATGTACTCAGGAAACCGAGTGATAGGGTTAGCACCCTGGGCTTCACTTCCTCCACGTCTATTCCCACATCCTCATCATCCATTGGGATGTCTTCGATTTCCTCCTCCTCCGGCTCCTAATTGATGGGTTTTCCCTTTTCCTGTGCAGTGGGCTTATCCTTTGGTGGGTTTCTTCTCGGTGATGCGTGCACCATTATTGCAGGCTACTTGTCCTTCTTATCCTTCGCACTCTCCTTAGTTGGAGTGGGCTTTGGCCTCGACATCCTTGGTTATTTGGGGACTTCCACTAATACTTCGGCAAACTCTGGAGTAGCTTCTTCAACCTCCATAACAATTTCTGACATATCCTCCTCGGCTTTCACTGCTTCAGTGTCCATAGTTGTGGCAGGTGTCGACATAATGCTAATCAGCAATGCTCGTGACGTCTTTGGTAAGTTCTCAAACACTGAACTTGCTATTAGATCCTTGAAGAATTCTCAATTCATGTGTGCCTGAGAGCTCAACAACTCAATTCTCAAAATGCCAAGTGTTTTTCGCTGGGCAGCCACCTATAATTTATAGGACATTTTGAATTCAAATCCAACCGTTTCCCCCATATTGGGTTCATTAATATCGAATTGGCGGTAGATTTTCAAGGATCTGACCCATAAATTCCATCTTAAATGCCGGCCACCCACTTCATTTGGCCACATTCCTACCATCAAATCATGAATAGTGACTTTAACGGTTAATTTTCGACCGACCTGTGTGATTTCTCCCTAGGTAGCATAGCTCCCTTCGCGTTGTCGCGAACCCTGTGACACTTCCTTGCTTCACACAATTCTCCAAACACACAGATCCCCAACCCGAGCAGTGTAGTTTATAGTCCCGCGTCTCCTTTCAGCTGCCTGAATTGCTAAGACTGTGCTACCTTCATATAGTCACATGGTCGAACCACCGGTGTATGGCTTCAAGTGACTGCCATTCACCTTTCCTGGGAAGGGATCTCCATTCAATTTGACCATCTGAACCACTCCTCCATTGGTAATCTCCTTAATGACATAGGGCCCTAACTAGTGCATTCTGAATTTCCCTGGAAATTTATCAAAATTGTTGTCATATAACAAAACCAAGTCATATAACTTAATGTGTCGATCATGCCATGCTTTTTCACACAACTTTTCGACTTGTTGGTGAAATCTAGCTAGAAATCTCTCTTCCTCAAGCTCAGCCAGCTGTGCGAGCCTCTCTTCTAGGTCTTTGTGATCCATCATACTCGTGAGTGCCACTATGGGCAGACTAGTCATAATGCATTCCATGAGCATCACTACTTCAACACCATATACAAGTCTAAAGGGTGTTTGTCCAGTCAACTTCTTGCATGTCATCCAATAGGCCCATAGTACTGCAAGAATGCGCAAGTCCCAATCACTTGTTGAGCATGGCAAACCTTGGTCAGTGCATTCTCCAACACTTTATTGGATGCTTCCACCGTCCCGTTAGCCTGCAAGTGATAAGTTGTGATTTTCTGGTGATATACCTGAAATTCCTCTATCATCACGTTGATCGTCTCATTCAGAAAGTGCATACCGCGATCACTCATCAAAATCTTTGGACACTCGAATTGTGTGAGTACATACTCGAAGAGGAACTTCGCAACAGTCACGCCTATACATCCTTTATAGGTTGTGCCTCCACCCATCAAGTCAAATATTATGTAGCAGTGATAATGTACCTCGCTCATGTCTTCTTCCCTTGGGGCTGAACAAGTCCCACAAAATCTATCACCCATTTCACAAAGGGTTGTAACGTCATCTATGGATTCAAAGGCAGCTTATTCCTCTGCGATGAGTCCTTTGACACACATCACATGCTTTGTAGTAAGCTTTTGAATCCTAATGGAGGGTTGGCCACCACAACCCTGCGCGTAGAATCTTCTGTGCGGTCGCTCTCCCCGCATAATGCCCTCCCGCGGTGCCCCCATGAGCATCTGTGAGGATAGTGCTCCTTTCAAACTCTGGTACATATCATTGCAATATTTCATTGGACCCCATTTTGTACAGATGCCCAACAATGACAGAAAAATATGTCACACGCACCACTAACTCCTTCCTCTACTAGATGGTGTGTCCTTCCGGGGTAGTTCCTATGTTAGGAAGTGTATTATATCTTCAAAATGACCATCCGCGATGTGCACTTCAAATAGTTGCGCATCAGGCAATCCCTCCTCCAAATTAGTGGGCTCTTCTCCTATTTCGATGCGTAACAGATGGTCTAGTCCCACTTTTAGTCGTCCAAGTTTCACAATAACTTCAAAATCGTACTCCTGGAACAATAACAACCACCTGCAGATTCTCCCCCGCAACATAAGCTGTTATGAAACTAGCTCACAAAAAGATAGAAAATATAGATAAATGCCTTAAAAATAAGCCTCTTCAACGGCGCAACCTCCTTTACATTACACAAATGAACAATTCTTAGATGATTCAAATGAAAAAACCTCCTTTCTATATATAGGAGTCTAGGGGTCACAATATAACCAATCCAACCTAACAATAATAATATAAAGGCACAAAAATAACAATATGGGGACAATAGGGGCACAACAATAATAATAAGGGATACAACGATAATAGTAATGGGGGAATCACTAGTATTATAAGGACCTAACATGCCCCTTCCTCATCAAGTTCTGGCAATATTGTTTGAACTAGGAGCTTGTCGCCTATAACCTTCTTTAAACATGAAACATGGAAAACTGGGTGCACTCGAGAAGCTGCAGGAAGCTCCAATTTGTATGCCATAGTACCAATCTTTTGCAACACCTTGTATAGACCATAATACTTTGGTGATAATTTATTATCCTTCTTAGCTTGCATGAGGGACATTTGTTTATATGGTTGTAGCCATAGGAATACCCAGTCACCTACATCAAAACTTCTTTCACTGCAATGTTGATCTGCCTATTGTTTCATTCTATTCTGCGCCAATGTGAGTTTATCCTTTAAGAGTTGGAGAACTTGTTGTTGGTTCTTGATGTGATGTTCCACTGCTTGAACCTTAGAATTTTCTCTTAAATATGATGTGATGGATGGTGGATGATACCCATAAAGTGCCATAAATGGGGTTATTTTTGCTGCAATATGGAAGGAAGTGTTATACCACCATTCAGCTAAAGGCAACCATTTGACCCATTGTGTCTATTTATCAGATACAAAGCAACGAAGATATCCTTCCAAACATTTGTTTACTATCTCAGTTTGCCCATCAGATTGAGGATGATAAGATGAGCTATGAGCTAACTGAGTACCGAGACAAGAAAATAATTATGTCCAAAATTTCCAGTGAAAATGGGATTTCTGTCACTTACAATAATCTTTGGGTTTCCATGTAGCTTTTGAATTGTTTCCATAAATGCAGTAGAAATTGTACTGGCTTTAAATGGATGTGATAATGCACAAAATTGTGCATACTTGGTAAGTCTATCAATTACCACCATGATGACACTCTTTCCTTCGGACTTGGGTAAACCTGTGATCAAATCCATTGAAACCTCCACCCAACGTTGGCTTGGAATGGATAAAGGTTGTAATAGACTTGGCGCCTTAATTGTTTCAACTTTATTTTGTTGGCAAACCAAACATTCTGCCACAAACTTTTGAATATCAGATTTAAGGCCATCCCAAAAAAATTCCTTCTTAACCCTGTGGTAAGTTTTTAAAAATCCTGAGTGCCCTCCTAAGGGAGAAGTGTGCAATTCCATAAGAATCTTTTGTTTGATTTGGGAATTCTTACATAGGTATAAGCGATCTTTGTACCATAACGAATCATTTTTCCAACTAAATATATCAGATGTACCGAAATCTTGTTGTAACTTTCGAATGAGTGCCCACAATTCTTCCTCATTCTTCCATTCCTCCCTTGCTTCGTTTATCCAATCTGGTTGGATAATAGAAATGGCACACAACAATGCTTCCACATCCAAATCCTTTCTTGAGAGTGCATCTTCCACAACATTTTGCTTCCCTTTTTTGTAGATGATTTCAAAGTCATAACCCAACATCTTTGTGACCCATTTTTGTTGCTCTTCAGAGGATAATCTTTGTTCTAAAAAATATTTAAGACTATCATGATCCGTTTTTACCTTGAAGTGTCTTCCCATTAGGTAGGGTCACCATTTCTTAAGTGCATGTAGTATTGCTAACATTTTCTTCTCATAAATAGCTTTCTGTAAATACTTTCCCTTGATTGGATGACTTTTGAAAGCAATGGGTCTTTCATCTTGCATTAAAATAGCACCAATTCCATTTCCTGAAGCATCACATTGCACAATAAAGGTGTTTGTGAAGTCTGGCGTAGCTAAGACCAATTCTTGGCACATTTCCTCTTTAAGATGTTCGAAGGAATTTGTTGCTTCTGAAATCCATGAAAATGCATCTTTCTTCAATAACGTTGTTATAGGTGTTGCTATTCTCCCATAATTCTTAACAAACTTACGATATTACCCTGTCAACCTGAGAAATCCTCGCAGATGCTTTATGGATGTGGGGATTTTCCATTCCTTAATGGCTTTAATTTTGCTAGGGTCAACCTTAACACCTTCATGAGATACAATATGACCTAGATATTCCACCTCTTGTACTCCAAAGAAACATTTGGAGATTTTTGCATATAATTGTTTCTCCTCCAATAGTTTGAGCACCCTGTCAACATGTTCAACATGATCCTTCCAAGACTTGATGTAGATTAGTATATCATCAAAAAATACTAACACAAATTTTCTAAGGAAGCATTTGAAAATGGAATTCATCAAACCTTGAAATGTAGAAGGTGCATTGGTAAGTATTAAGGTCAAAAGGCATGACCAATAATTCATAATGACCCTCATGAGTTCTAAATGTTTCTTTCAGAATGTCTTCAGTCTTCATTCCGATTTGATGATATCCTAAACGAAGGTCCAACTTGGTGAAGTAAATTGATCCATGCAATTCATCCAATAATTCATCAATGACAGCAATGGGAAATTTATCTTTAATAGTGAGCTTGTTGAGCTCCCTATAATCTGGACACATGCACCATGATCCATCCTTCTTGTGTGCCAATACTACTGGAGCAGAGAAAGAACTTTGACTAGGTTGAATTATACCAGCCTCTAGCATTTTTGCAACCATACGTTCAATTTCACTCTTTTGGGCATAGGGATATCTATACAGCCCGATGTTTGGTGGAACACTTCCTGGAATCAAATGAATAGCATCATCATGATCACGAATAGGTGTGAGACCTTTGGGAGTCTCAAATACCTTGGAATGATTGTCTAAGACATTTTCTAGATCTGGAGAAATAGATGATTTCGATGTGCGAACCTCTAGCAAACATAATTGTGCAATTACACCTCGTTGTTCCTTCTTTAGAAGCTTTGTCATACCATTAGAGTTGATTATGTTTCCTAGCTTCCCTGCAATACCCCTTACTTCAACTTCCTTTCCTTCTACAGAAAATTTCATGAAATGTTCTTGAAAATTAAAAGCTATTGTACCCAAGGATTTAAGCCATTGGACCCCTAGGACAACATCAACACCACCCATTGGAATGGAAAGCATTGGGCTATTCAATACATATTCTCTCATGGATAGCTTGATATTATGGCACTTTCTAGAGCAATTTATGGTTCCTCCACTTGCAACCATCACTTGACACTCTGGTGCTGGATATAGGAAGCAATTAAATTCCTTTGCTATCTTACAATGAATAAAATTATGGGTACTTACCAAATCAATCAACACTATTACGTTTTTCTTCTTGATATGTCCTTCTATCTGATAGTTTAAGTGGTAATTCTAGCTAATGCATTACAAGATATGGTCGGATTCATTTCTTCTTTATCTAGGGTTTGTTCCTAGAGTATATCCTCTTCTTTTGACATTTCTTGTTCCTTTTCTTCCTCCTCTTCACAATCTATGTAGAATAATTTCTTCTCGGCACACTTATGACCTTTAGTGTATTTGTTATCACAACTGTAACAAAGCCCTTTTGCTCTTTTTTCTTCAAATTTTGTGGTGTCAACCTTGTAGGTTGTGGAAGGCTAGGGGAAACAACATTTCCATCTTTATAGTTGTGATTGGTAGGCTTCCTGGTTGCCATAATTTTGCTTTCCATTTTTCTTGCTAACATGAATGCCTTCTCCAATGAATTAGGTTCCCAAAGGCGAACCTCATGTTGGATATTATCCTTTAAAGTCCCTATGAACACATCAATCCTATGCTCCTCTGGAATATATTTTACCCTTATGTTCAATTTTTTGAAGTCCTCAATGTGCTCCATCATTGAACCCTTTTGTTTGAGATTTATCAATTGGCTAAAAAAGGTGTTTCTTTTTGTATCCTCATAATGTGTTATCATTTATTCCATAAAAATTGCCCAAGTGACAATTTGTTTACGAGAGCAAATCCATCGATACCATACAAATTGATTTGGTTCCAAATATAAGGTTGTAATACGTACCTTTTGTGTGTTTTGCACATTATGGAGAACGAAAAATTGCTCCATCTGTAGTATCCATGTTCCGGGATCCTTGCCATCAAACTTCCTCATATCAATTTTTGGAACATGGTGGGTCTTCAATCCAACATTAGAGTAAATGAAATCATGATTAACATTTATTTTGTTCTCATCATGAGTTTCCTTTACTACCCTTTCACCATTAGTGACCATTTCTTGTAGCAACTTATTCAAATTTATCTTCAATTCTTCCATCTTATCGTCCATGCCATTCATCTTAGCGTCCATGCCGTTCATTTTAGCTTCCATGTCATTCATCTTAACTTACATGCCATTCATATTAGCTTCCACGCCATTCATCTTGGCTTCATTTACCTTTAGTGAGAGTGAAATTTGTTGTACTTGGTCTTGTAATTTTGATATATCATGTTGCATTTCTTCATCTTCTTCACGATTCATGCTAGAGATTTCAGGTTTCTTACTAGGTGTTTCCATTTTCTTTCTTCAGGGCGTTAATTAATGCTAATAATTCTTCACTCTTCCCTTTGAATTCCTTCAAACTAATTTTTCAAACCAATCTTATGCAAAATTAAAAAAACTACACACCTTTTTTTTTCACTTTGTAAGAGATCGATATTGAATCTGTTGTATCTCTGTAACTGCGGATCTCTAATATCTGAAATGTCATCCTGTGGTAACCCTTTGATTCCTTATTCTAACCCAACAATTCTGATCAAGATTGGATTCTCCAAGGAAGAGTTATGCCAAATCTCGCACGGTGACCTGATTATAGACTATTTTAGTAGAAAGAACTGATATGACATGACACGTGTCACTATTTCAACCTTAGTACCTGAAACTGATACACAGAAAACTACAAGTCGTCCTCTTTCTGAAACGTCTTACGAAATTTCAATCTGATGCTCAAAACCAAAGTTATGACAATTTTCCCCAAGTCACCTATTTGGAATGCAATTCAAGAGTCTACAAAAACCCTAACTTCCTCAAATCATATCTCTGCCAATGTAGTGAGACAAGCTCTGAAATTTGGATCCAAAGTTTAGAACGATTTCGGCTCAAATGGATTTTTTTTGTATCTTCTGAAATGTCGTAAAAAATAAGTTATAGCGAAAATGCCACGATGACCTGTTTGGAGCAGTGAAACCCTAGAATCCAAAGCTCTGATACCAAATGTTATGAAACCAGCTCACAAAAAGATAGAATAGATAGATCAACGTCTTAGAAATAAGCCTCTTCGAGGGGGGAACCTCCTTTACATTACACAAATGAACAATTCTTAAATTATTCAAATGACAAAACCTCCTTTCTGTATATAGGAGTCTAAGGGGTCACAATATAACCAAGCCGACCTAACATTAATAATATAAAGGCACAAAAATAACAATAGATGGACTCTATGGGGCACAATAATAACAGTATGGGGACAATAGGCGCACAACAATAATAATAAGGGACACAAAAACAATAGTAATGGGGGAACCACTAGTATTATAGGGACCTAACACAGGCTTATTCACTAGGTATTTCAAAGCAAAATGATCCGCATACATCTTAAAATGGCCACCCAATAAATAGTGTCTAAACTTATGGAGCGTGTATACCATGGCTAACCCTTCGCGCTCGGTGGTGGAATATTTATTCTCCACCTTGGATAACCTTTGGCTTGCGAATGCTATAGGATGGTCCAAGTCTTCTCCGCCAACCTATGGCAGTACTACTCTCGGTGCTATACATGACGCATCGACATGTACGTGAAGCTCGTCCTTCCAATCCAAGAAGACTAAAACAGCACGGTGACCATCTTTTCTTTCAATACATCCAATATTTTCTTATAGTCCTCATTCCAGCAGAATGTGACATCCTTTTTTAACAACTTCTCCATAGGCGCAGTGATTTGGGCATAGCCTTTGATAAAAATTTTGCAATATCCTATATGTCCTAGGGTGGCAGGTAGTTGTTTCACACTCCTCGACGCTTCTAAGTTAAGTATCATCGCGATATTCACGAGATCTACCATCAATCCATGTCTACAAACCACATGACCTAGCAAGGTCCCAAAAGGAACACAAAACAGGAATTTCTTCATATTGAGAGCGATATGGTATCTTCGACAAGTATCTAGCATCAAGCGCAAACTTGTGACATGGTGTTTCACCAGCCCAAACATAGTCCAGTCATCGAAGTACACTTCCAGGAACTTATGAATAAATTCCTTGAACGCTGCAATGACTACAAGTGAAACAATCACAGGCGCATTCTTCAATCCAAAAGGCATTACAGTGTATTGAAAACACCCCCACTCAGTCACGAAGGTCATCTTGCTTCTATCCTTTGATGCGATTTTGATCTGATGGTACCTAGAGAACCCATCAGTGAAGGAATATGCTTCCTGGCCACATACATTGTCCAACACTTCATTAGTGAATGGAGTCAAGAAAGGATCATGTACACAAACATCATTCAACTTCCTAAGATCTTCACATATCCTTATCTCATCCTTCTACTTCTTTTCCTGTACCACCATTGGGCTTACCCAATTAGATTCTTCTACGGGGTCAATGATGCCTGCCGCAAGCATCTTATCTAGCTCTAAGCAGACCTTCTCCTTATACTTCGGATTGAGACGGTAAGGTCTTTGCTTAACCAGCTTCGCATCAAGCTTCAACGTGATCTTCATAATGTCTAGGTCTCCTATTATCCCTTTTAGATTCATAAACTTGGTAGGGAACAAATCCTAGTATTTACGGAGCAATTTAGCGACTTTATCCACCATCGCATCATCCCAGTAATCACCAATCTTCACGAATTTGGGCTCTGTCTCTATACCAATATTTACCTATTTTTTTCCAGTTGCACAGTTATATGAGGATTCTCAACCTGTGGTCCTTCAACCTCACGGTGACCTTCTATTTCAGGGATGTTAATCTTTCACGAATCCTCATCTTCTTCTTCAGAGGTCACGTTATAGCATTCCAGTGTGTGACTCAGCTAAGTAGTCTAATCGGGTTGAATTAGGTCCAAAGGATCCTATGGTATCCTAAAGATTGATGCTTTCACTTCTTGTAGTGCCTCATCAATACAGTCAAACCCATCTTCAAAGTTGAATGTCATTATAAATCCCTCATGCAGGATATCCCATTCACCTATACCATGGTGGAGCTCCATTTCTAAGTACCAGTTCATCAGGATGACATCCTGGGTGTGACATAACAAGTGCACCCACTCAGGTTGCGGCTTCACTCCATAAGCCCCGACCCATTTGGCTAGGTGCGCATGTGGATCATCCTTCCCATCATACTTTTCTATCATTCATACCTTTGGCTTCCCAAAGCGTGTTCTCATCCTCCTCCTACATTTGTGCCAATCATCAAAGCTACCCTTCTGCGTACCCCACCATCTTGCGAGCAAAGCGCGCAGTGCCCAATCCAAAGCCTGGAAGCACTGCTTTTCTGGTACCTCCCTCTCAAATGTGTCCAAAAATACCTCTACATCATTCAGGCCATCATAAGTGGGCAGATTTCTTACCTCTGACGACACACAGCGTAGCAACCGAGTCATCATGTTACAGCTCAGTGTGGTTACTTCAGGTAACCAATTCTGTCAGCGCTTTAATTCTTCATCAGATTCTGAGGTGCAGGAACTCTCGCGATCCCATGTAATTCATCCATCCGCTATTGGATTCATCCAATCTTGGTCTCGCACTGTTATCTTATAGATACAATCCATATCGTCATCGCTCTCATAATTGTGTACCGGTTCAGTATAGTGCGATCCTTCAGCAGGATCTAGGAGTACTATTACGCAAAGTGATTTCTTCTCAAATATCATCTTTTGCTTCTTTAGGTTGATTACCTCATTCATATCAGTAGCCTAATCAATGCTAAGGAACACAGGGTAGGGGTTGCTATCATCCACAATTTCTATTACCTCAAAGTCAGCCAACACACTTGCGCATTCAATATCTATAGTCACCCCTTGTAGCCGCCCCATGGGGATGATTTTTTTCTAGTTTTTCATTCTTAACTGAATCAGAGACCACTACAGTGTGGGTCTTCCCATCCGTTCCCAAGCCTTCTATAGTAGGACATTTACGTCTGACCCTAGGTCCAAAATAACCTGAGCCATTTCGTATTCTCCTATATATGCAGTCAGCATCATCTCTTGTCATGTCCTTGTTTTATTCTTACCAATCTTTTGTACCACACATGGTTCACAGGAGTGTTTCCAGCGCATCTATTCATAAACTCCTGTAATCCCTTCATGGCCTTACTATTGTGCAACAACTTCATGTAGGTCTCTAGGAAGGTTGTAAGCATAGAAGGGTCCATCTCCTAATTAGGCTTATCCTTGCTTCCTGAGGTGGAGGCCTTAGTGCAGCTTTTCTTTTCTTCCATGAATGTTTCACATGCGTGCTCTAAATCAAATTTAGCCTCCTTCGCCAGAGCTTTGCGAACCCATGCACTATCTTCGGGTTGTTTCCTCTTATCATCCCTTGTTGTAGTTCCACTTCGGAGCACTATATTCACATTCAGATCCTCTTCGTGAGGCTCAGACTTCATCATCTGCAAGTTCTAAGTTGGCTGAGGTGGTAGTGCCCTTTTGTCGCATATCCTTGCTATCAGCGTAGGACAGTCCTCCATATCATGATCAAATAGAGTGCAATATTTGCACGACGGAAACATGGGGGTAGTGAAATCGTAGACACAGTGTCCTAATCCTCCACAATTGTAACGGATTAGCTGTCCCTGGCCTCTGCCAGGTCCTCCTCTGCGTCAACCTCATCTGTGCCCCTGAAAGCCTATTCGCACCATCCCCGTGTTCTGGTTAGGGGGCCATGTTTCTTCCTGAACCCTATAGGTAGGTGTTCTATCCATCATCAATTCATTGCTTATGCAATTACGCTCATAATGCCATACCGACCTATAGAAGTTGCAGAACTGTTGTTGTGGTGTTTGTACATACTTCTGAAGCAAATAACAGTTATCTGTCATATGTTTTCATGCTACCTAACATATAGCGCACTACAACGCATGCCCTGCGCTTGGTCCTTCTTGAGCTTCCAGCCTTAAAGTCATTAGTGCCCCTCTTGCAATGTAGTTGGAAAATATCGGACAATGGTCTTTGTCATGCCCTTGACCATTGCATTTCAGGCACCATACCTCTTCGCACACCTCCGGTCGAACTGTTCTATCTTGCTTCAAAATTTGCATTTCATGGCAAAGATTTTGCAACTGCGCATCAATCTGCTGAACCCCTAGATTCAGATCCTACATTGGTGTTTCATGTGGTCTTATCATAATCTCCAAGGCCTCTATCTGAGTCGTTATCTTATGTTATGATAGCGCAACCCTTAGGTGTGGCAGGAGTGAAGCCACGAACCACTTGTGGTGTTGTCCATATGTTAAGTTCATATTAGCTTCGCGGATCTTACACTTCAACATCTGATCTAATTCCAAAGGTGTCTCGCCTGGTTTCATCGCGATTTATTTGAACCCCACAATCGACTGTGCCTCGGATTTTGGCCTACTGAATTATTTATTCATCACAGTCTGGATGTCCGCTACCCCAACATTTGGGTTATCATTAGAGTACTTGATGTACCAGGTTAGCGCGCAATCCTGCAAAGCAATAACCAACGTTTCCTTCTTCATGTGATCATCAGTGATGCCTTGAGCTTCCCATACAACTTTCACTATGAACTAAAACTAGTCTAGGTCCTCATTTCCCAAGCCTTTGAACAAAGGTAACTTCATTGAATTTGCCATACTGAACTATGGTGGAGGTGGAGGTGGTATGGGCAAAGTCATAAGTGATGGTGGTGAAGTTGGAGGTGGTGTGGGCGGAGGTGTTAGTCACGAGAATTCTTGTCTTATTAACTGAATAGCACTTCGTGGAGAATCCTACGCTACTCCCTCTTCATCACCCAATGGAGGTGAAATCAATGGACTATATTCATGACCCTTTCTTCCTTCTTTTCTATAAGTTTTTCCGCTTCTTGTAGCTCCGAACATTAGGGTAGTTGCATAACCTGTTTTTCGCACAATAACATCTTAATCCAGGTATTCAAATACTTGAAGTACTTACCACGTGGACCCTTGAAAAAGATCCACTCCACCTCGCTGTAGCTAACTAAGGTATCGACCGCGAATTTAGTCACAAATCCTCCTATGATTTGATCAACCAATGATCGACAGCATAGGCGATCTTATCCTTAGAAGCTTCTAGTCTTTGTACTAGCTCCAGAGTCCAAACAATAGGATTGTCAAGTCGCACCTTCCTTGACTATCCGCTAGCTTCACGATCCACTCATATAGCTCAACCGAAAAGGAACAAAAAAGGCTTCACGGATTTCTGTATATAGCTACTTGTCTAGCCACTGTTCCTTTGTCAGTCATGGGTTTCTATTCTCCTACACCATGAATTCGTGGATCTTCCTATCCAACCAATCTTCGATCTCTTTCTTAGTTGGGTTCCAGTGATACGACATTGCACATCTCTTATGTAGATTCCAGTCCCTGCAACGGAACCATTTGTTGGCTGTGTGGGGCCCGACCCAGGTTCAGCGTTAGTTAGCTAAACAAATCCCTACACTATTGGCCCTTTTGGAATTAGCCCACGAAGCACGAACTGAAGTCTCACCTGAAGCAGTATGGGGGGATGTTGGAAACAATTTTCCGCACCCTGAGATGGTTGTGATGTCGGTTTATTCCTTCTGTTCTTGCTTTCGTGCAAGTCGTTAACTTCGAGGGCTCTATTGGTCTAGCCCTTTATTCCGCCCTTCGGTACCTCCGTGAAGGGTTATGATTGACCTTCGTGCAGCCCTAACCTGTGGTTCAGGTATTTTCGTGCTACTAGGGCAATGTATCGTGCAAATTCCCAAACTAGCTTAAGTGTCTTACTTATCTTATTAAACAATCACAGTTAGCACCATGTAAATAGATATCCTTACTTGCGTTCAATTATCCAACGTAATTACATACATCCGCACATCACATAAGCATTATAAATGAAATTCATGCATAATATGACAAGATGCATTAACAGGAAACAAAGACATGGAATTTGGAAAATGCTTCTCTTTATTGATATCTTCAGATGATTACAGACTCTATTTGCCCTACGCACACAGCTACAGGGGTCCGCGCACTCAGCTGCAGACTTCTACCCTAGGCCTCTGCGCACTCAGCTACAAAGCCTCTACCTACACTAAAACCCGAAGCTTAGACTTCTCTCCTTGTCGCTCAAGACTTCTTCTTCTACTACCACTTATTACTCTCTTAGAGCTTACTTACTTAGCTCTTTTTATACAATCCCATGGTCCGCGGACCATGGGTATATCTTTACAGTCGACTTTACACTTTACAAAATAAGGGCGGACAACCCTTTATGACTCATGACACCTCCGTGCTCCATGAACAAAAAATACAGAGACTTTACACTTTATTACGAAACTTGACCCAAAACATGGGCTTTTAGCCCCAAAATTGTCCTTGGGGGATCCCGTTCCCAACACTTCATAATATGATGATCTTGAAGGTGTTGATTTTCTTTGTTTTCTTCTACACATGTCCTCATAGCTTGATGACCCTTTGAGTGATAAAAATGTTGTGTGTCCATGTTTCTTCTTAGTGTCCAATATGTTGTTGGTGGAGTGGATGGATTATTTGATGGTGTGCCCCTTCTCACTTCAGAAATGGCTTCATGATTCTCCAAGTGGCTAGATCTTCTACTCTGTGGGTGAAAAATATTTATTATGGGATTTGATGTGACTATATAGGCTACTACAGGAGGACTTTCCCTCCTGTAGTAGTCATTTAATTCTTCTTAGACACCTTATATTGCATATGGAATTGAGGGCAAGTCAGAAAAGGTACAAGGACAATACTAAAATAATCAAGAGGTGGTGTGGGTGGCAGAAAAATTGAAAGTAGAGTTTTTCTGTATTTTTTATGCATGGTAGAGTGGAATTTGAAGACGAATTTTGGCTAGTTGGAGTGGAAGGATGACGAAAGTGGTGTTGGGGGACCTCTATCAACCTTCCCTAAAGAAGACATGACATTTGGACCCATTCCTCCAAACGGATCTACCTCCTATAGCATTTTGGGCTCCTCCTTTAGCATTTTGGGCTGCTCTTGTAGCATTTTAGGACAGTCTTGTAGCACTTCAAATAGGAGGCAAAACATGATTCTATTGTTGGATAGATGATTAAGAGAGGTAGGGAGATGAGAGAAGAGGGTGAAAATGCAATGGATGGGTAGAAAAATGGAGGAATGTGTTATCGCTTTGTGATTTCCCTAGGTTGAGAAGGGAAATTCGAGAGGTAACCAAAAACCACTTTTAGGCCAAAATCTAACCCTTCTAGCCTTGGAGAGGGCTCTCTCACTTTGATTTCTTAAAATTATATGATATTAGGCTAGCTATGATGGTCAATAAGGTCTTATTTTCACAGGTCTATTGATGAGAAAAGAGACAGATCATTGGGCATGGAGTCATGTGAAGTCAGTTTTTTGTCCACTGATATAATGAAAAGAGAAATATTTTCTCCACAGGGAAAAGGTAGGCAACCTAGGTGGTGGAATTTAGGTTAAATCGTTGTAGAGGGTGACTGTAGGAAGGTGAAATTCAACACAGAGCATCAAAATCATAGATCAATTCTAAAATGTTTCATTTAAGATGAAAACATTGATCTCTTGGCAAAAAACTAAATTAGAACACCATTAAGATGAATTCTGAAATAGACATCTATTTTTTCCAAGTAAGAAGACATACATTTGAGAGATGTAAGCACATGAAACAAATTACAAGATCAAAGGAGCATAACAACACCAATATTCTGACACAAGAATTTGTGCAAATCACATTCTAACTTTCATTCATTCACTAGCAAAGTTCTCGGAAAAAATACAATGCACAAAGAGTTTGTTCTTCTCTAATCTAACCAACATAACCACTTACAATGCTTTTTATCTCTTTTTATATCATTAAGGATTCGATCTCCTACCCTAGGTTGTTTAAATCATTAAACAAAACAAACTTCTAACTAGATACATCGAAAATTTGGTGCATATACTAAAAAATAAGAGTAGTTTTCCTTATAACCTATCCAAGCCTAAAACATCATTAACTTGGAATATTAACAAATAAACATTAAATACAACTCCTAAGATAATTTTCCACCTATATACATGATCTAAACCACTTCTAGAAGTCAAAAATTTGAAATTTGAAATGAAAAGAGTTGATTGTCCAGACTTGCAACACATTAGCCAGTTTCACAGCAAAATGAAGTAGCCTCCATGTTATGTATGGTTGCAGCCCACTTAGGTCAAAATGAATCAAATGGGTATGCTTCAAATACCTATGTGATTTTATTGAGCCTCTTAAGATTCAAAATGTCTGCATACCTCCTTTTGACCTATTCCCCACTTTCGCAGCAAGATTGTCTGCATTCACAATGCCTAAAAAATGAGCATATGGTGAGTCTTTTCTTAATATAAAGTGTTGGAAACATCAATGTAGATGTTGGAACCTTCATATAAATCCCATTATGACAATGAAACCTTCAAAACTTAACTATCCCACCAGTATCAAAATTTATATAAAAAGTGCAGCAAGCCCCTTGCTGTGTTTTTGCAAATTTCATCAAAATTTGCCCTATTCTGATCCCTTGAGACAAAAAACAAAGCTTCAGAGCTGATTTGAGATTTACCAATGGATTTTCACCTTTTTATTTGCCTCTACAAGTATATCCAACTTGCCCCCTTTACTCTTCCTTCCATATTTCTTGACTTCAGTGAGCTTCTTCTTCACCAACCTGAGTCTTCTTTTTAGGATCAAGTTCTGTGTATATAGATTTCTCGCCTACCTATCAAAGGTGTTAGGATATTCCGACACATAGGAAATAGTTAAGTTCAACTTGGTCTAGTGTAGAGTTAGGTATAGAGTTAGGTAAAGTGTGTTTCTTTACCGTTGTACATTTTGTAACTTACAATCCGACGGTCACGATATGTAGTGATCCAACGGTTCACTCTCTCCTCGGTATTACCGACACTTGATCCGTGGCTTGACACCCGATTGGTCCATGAATTCTATTTAAAGCGCATGGAGGGTCATTTGTAGGGTAATCCGTGCATGAGAGAAACATATGTAAATTTTCATTCTTTTATTAATAAATTGCCTGAAGTGGCCGTGTTGGCTCAGGCCGTGGACTGTTTCCCTCTTTGAGGGTTTTAACCACGTCAAAATACTGGTGTATTGATCTGCGATCTGGTTGTGAGCGGTGTCCTTTTGGTGTTCTGTCTGAGGAACTTACCCTGTAAATTCCTACATGGTATCAGAGCTATTTGAGGGCCGCGTCCGTTGGTGATCCAAATCTGAAGCCGGTAGAACTGCATCCGACTGTCATTTCCTAGATCTGCTGTTTCTGACTGCTTTCGGGCTGAGAGGACTGCTCTGTTGTGTTCGGAGCATCTGTTCCAGTGAGGAACCCCTTTTGTTTCACGCGAAAAGGTTTCCGGTAGCCCTAGCTGCGTCATTTTTAAGATCTGGAGGTATACAGTGTTTATTTGCAGTTTACTGTTATTTTCTCTCTGTTTATTTCGGTTTCGGTTTATTTAGCCTTTTTATTACCAGATCTATACCTTTCATTTCTTGTATGCTCTTTGCCCTGCGACTCTGTGTGATCTGGGCAAATCAGAAACAAAAAGGAAGGATTTTTCTCATGCGTATGCTCTTTTCCCTGCGCCTTAGCGTGATCTCGGAAAATTAGAAACATTGAGGAAAATATTTAGTTTCCGGCCAAAGCTAACTTTGAGCCGCAAGGTTCATTTTTGAAAATATTTAGTTTTTCGGCTAAAGCTAACTTCGAGCCGTAAGGTTCGTTTTCTTTGCATGTCCGTGTTGGGTTTTGTGTTTTTTGTTTTGTAGGAAAAAAGAGCTTTCTCAAAGCAAGCACGCAACCCAAAGCACCCCCCCCCCCCCCTCTCTCTCTCTCTCTCTCTCTCATCCGGAAGCCGTTTTCAAAGCCGTTTTTTTTAAACCAGCCTAATTTTTCGAGATCTATCCATTGGAACACTTATTTTCAGCATCTTTAGCTTCAGTTTCCATTGAAATGGAAAGTAAATACCAAGTTACCCTTGACAGCACCAACTACTTCCAATGGTTGGCTTACATTGAGGATTTACTTAGAAGTAAAGGTCTCTACAGAATAGCCTCAGGCCAAGAAAAGAAACCGAAGGATGAAGATAAGGCTGCTAAATGGGAAAATAGGCAAGATCAAGCATGTGGATTGATAGGGATGTCTATTCTCCAGATCTTAGATTCCATATTGCAGAAATTGATACTCCTGATGAAGCAATGAAACAAATCAATAAAGTTTTTGGAATTAAAAATGAAATTAGAGCCCATCAACTTGAAAATGAGTTGCTTACATTGGACCCTAATAATTTTTCTTGCATTGAAGGTTTCTTGTCCAAGTTCAAGACCCTTAGATATCTTTTGGAAGGTGTTAAAGTTAAGAAAGAAGATAGTAACCTTATCTATTCCATTCTTACAAAGTTGGGACCAGCCTACTCTGTGTTTGTTTCCACCTTCCATTCTACAAGAGAAGCCTTCATTTCTCAAGGAACAGACTACAAGCCCCCTTCCTTTGACTCTTTTTGTGATTCTTTAATAAGAGAACAAGAAAAACTCTTACACCTTGGTCTTCTTAATCTTGGAAACTCTTCCAAGAAAGCGTTAGCCGCCCAGCAGCAACCAAATTCAAAGAATCCTAAGAAGTCATATCCTAAAAAGAATGGTCCTAAACCAAACAAGGGTCCTAAGCAATTTCATCCCCAAAATGAAAAATCATTTCAACAAAATGATAAGACAAATAAAAACAAAGGGAAGAAGACTGATAGACATTGCAATTTTTGTAATCGAGATGGCCACTTAGAATCAAAATGCTTTAAGAAGATGGAAGCCTTGGAAGCAGCAATGAAGAAGCATAACATCCATTTGGGGCAATCTTCAACTTCAACTTCATCTTCAGGAATGGCACTTTCTGCATGTGGTTGTCAAGCATCTCAGTCTAGCTATGCATTAAATGTATCTTCTTCTTCTCATTCTCATGAGTGGCTCATTGATTCTGGAGCTTCTTATCACATGGCCAAAAACAAAGCCATGTTTTCTTCTTTAAATGATTGTAACACCAAAAATATATATGTTGGTGATGATAGATCTCTTAATGTTATAGGGACTGGAACTGTTCATCTAGACAATGGTCAGTTTAATGATGTATTATGTGTTCCAACATTATCCTACAACCTTCTATCTGTATATCACATAACTCATTCAGGTGAAGGTAAAATCGTTGAATTTCACCTCATGATGTTGGAATCAAGGACTTAAGAGATTTTGGCTACTGGCATTGCTGATGATTCTACAAGGTTGTATAAGTTTCACAACTTTGGGTCATCAAATCTTCCCTCAGTATTTGTTGCTCATAAAGATGAAGTGAGCAAACTTTGGCATGAGAAATTTGGTCACTTAAACTATCGCTCCCTTCAGCATCTATGTAAAGAAAATATGGTGACAGGTCTTCCTATGGTATCTTGCAGAGATGGTGTTTGTTCCGGATGTGTACTCGGAAAACATCATCAGGACAGTTTTGAAAAACGTGCCTCTTGGCACGCCTCAACCCCTTTACAGCTTGTGCATAGTGATTTATGTGGTCCACTTCCAGTTGTGTCATTCTCTAGCTGCAAGTATTTCTTAACTTTCATTGATGATTTCTCCAGACGCACTTGGGTATACTTCTTAAAACTCAAGAGTGAAGTATTTAACACTTTTTTGGCCTTCAAGGCCTTTGTTGAAAAACAATCTGGACATCAAATTCTTAAGTTAAGATCTGATAATGGCGGAGAATATGTTAAAAACACATTCATCAACTATTGCATTGAGAATGGGATTCAAATGCAACATACTGTTCCATATACTCCACAACAAAATGGTGTAGCTGAAAGGAAGAATCGCACCTTAAAGGAAATGGCTAATTGTATGCTACAATCTAAAGGACTTGGTCTTAGTTTTTGGGCAGAAGCAATTAACTGTGCAAATTACATAATAAATCGCACTCCTACTAAGGCTTTAAAGAATATCACTCCAAAAGAAGCATGGAGCTCAATCAAACCAGATGTAAGTCACTTTCGTGTTTTTGGAAGTGAAGCGTGGGCCCATATTCCAGATGAAAAGCATAAAGCTTTAGAACCTAAGAGTGAAAAATGTACTTTTGTTGGATATTCTGAAGATGTCAAAGGCTATAGACTTATTCCATTTAAGTCCAAAAATGTTATCATTAGAAGAGATGTAAAATTTGATGAAAATATATCGGCCTGCGAGCCTAGTCCGGCGAATGTGCCACCTCTCCCTATCTCTTCTACCTTTGAAAACATTTCTTCTTCAGATGATGAAAGTGAGGATGACAATCCTCCCCCACCATCTCAGGATCCTCCTTCAGCTCCTGAGCTTCCAAAATGGGTTCATGCTACTCGAGATGCAACAGGTGATCTTGCCGGTGATCCTACAGATCAACGACGTACACGTTCTCAGTTCGAGAGAGCCTCTTCTTTACTGGCTCAAGCTCCAGTAAATTATGATCCTGACACCTTTGCAGAAGCTTCAGGCCATCCAGATTGGGAAGCAGCTATGAATGAAGAATATCATTCATTATTGGCAAATGATACATGGGATCTTGTTCCTCTACCAAAGGGATGAAAACTTGTCAGATGCAAATGGGTTTACAGAACCAAGTATGGACCAGATGGGAAAGTTGATAAACATAAAGCTCGTCTTGTTGCTAAAGGTTTTTCACAGATTGAAGGCATTGAATACACTGAAACCTTCTCCCCTGTTGCCAAAATGAACTCTATCCGCCTTGTTCTTTCCCTTGCTGCCTCTTTAAAATGGGAAGTCCATCAGATGGATGTTAAATCTGCTTTCTTGCATGGGGACTTGCATGAAGAAATCTATATGGAACAACCCATTGGCTTCATACAAACAGACTCTAGCCTTGTATGTCGACTTAAGAAATCCCTTTATGGTCTCAAGCAAGCTCCTCGGGCTTGGTATGCCAAAATGGATAGCTTTCTTTTAGAATCTGGCTTTTCTAGGTGTCATTCTGACAATACTTTCTACACCAAGAAAGTGGGCAACTCTCTTATCATCCTTGTTCTTTATGTTGATGATCTTATCCTTACTGGTAGTGATCCCAACCTTATAAACCATGTGAAGTCTAGCCTTAAAAGGAAATTTGAAATGACAGACTTAGGACACTTACACTATTTCCTCGGTCTTCAAGTCTTGCAATCCAAGGAGGGTATTTCCCTTTCCCAGTCCAAGTATGCTTGTGATATTCTACGTCATTTTCACATGGAAGACTGTAAGCCAGCCCCTTCTCCCTTTCAGTCTGGAGTCAAACTTTCAGTCACTTGTAATTCTCCTGAAGTTGATGCTACCTTATACCGTCAACTTGTAGGAAAACTTTTGTATCTAACCCATACTCGTCCTGACCTTTCCTTTGTTGTTGGCCTTGTTGCTCGGTTCATGCAAAACCCCCGTGAAAGTCATTGGAAAGCAGCTAAAAGAATACTTCGTTATGTTTGAGGTACAGTTCAGTTTGGGATTCATTACAGTGCCGAAGCAGCTCCTCTATTGGTTGGTTTCACTGATTCCGATTGGGTTGGTGACCCTGATGATCGGAAGTCTACTGCCGGTTATGTGTTCACTCTTGGTTTAGGACCTATTACATGGGCTTGTAAGAAACAAGCTGCCATTTCTCTTTCATCAGCAGAAGCAGAGTATCGTGGTGCCGTAGAAGCTAGTAAGGAAGCCTTGTGGCTTCGTCAGATCCTGTCAGAGTTTGGCTTTCAGCAGCAGCATCCGACTACACTTTGGTGTGATAATCAAAGTGCCATTCAGCTATGCAAAGATCCAGTCCAACATCAGCGCAGCAAACACATTGAACTGCACATGCACTTCATCAGAAAGCTCATTCATGACCATGTTCTTGAAGTGCAATATTGTTCAACAGATGATCAAGTTGCAGACATCTTCACAAAGGCTCTCACAGAGGCGAAGTTCACTAAACTTCGATTTATGGTTGGAGTTCAAGAAGTTGTCACTAAGGGGGGATAGGCTCTAGTGCCTCCTTCCTTCTCCTATTGTGTCATATTTGTAAATCCTTCAATCCTATCCCAAGTTGTTCTTAAGGGGGGATATTAGGATATTCCGACACATAGGAAATAGTTAAGTTCAACTTGGTCTAGTGTAGAGTTAGGTGTAGAGTTAGGTATAGAGTTAGGTAAAGTGTGTTTCTTTACCGTTGTACATTTTGTAACTTACAATCCGACGGTCACGATATGTAGTGATCCGACGGTTCACTCTCTCCTCGGTATTACCGACACTTGATCTGTGGCTTGACACCCGATTGGTCCATGAATTCTATTTAAAGCGCATGGAGGGTCATTTGTAGGGTAATCCGTGCATGAGAGAAACATATGTAAATTTTCATTCTTTTATTAATAAATTGCCTGAAGTGGCTGCGTTGGCTCAGGCCATGGACTGTTTCCCTCTTTGAGGGTTTTAGCCACGTCAAAATACTGGTGTATTGATCTGCGATCTGGTTGTGAGCGGTGTCCTTTTGGTGTTCTGTCTGAGGAACTTACCCTGTAAATTCCTACAAAAGGCATGTTCCACTTAAGCTAGTATCTGGCCTATCAATGGTTGGTTCAATAGCATGTACCTTCTTAAATGAAGTAAGCTTATCCCTATGATCCTTCTTTACAAGTTGATATACTTTTTGTTGTACTCCTTCAAGTTGTTCCAATAATTTCTCAAATTCCTTATGCTCATCAAAAACCATCTATTGTTCAAGTTGCATAGTCTCCTTTACCTACATTTGCACCTTGGAAGCAAACCTAGTTCTAGGTCTCCTTGACTTCTCAACTGCCCCCTTTAACTCTTAATCATCAATGACCAGTTTGCCTTTGCCTTTGTCAACATGTGCTAATGTTTTTTTTTATGGCTTTCCTTCACTAGGTTGAATAGTTTCTTGTGATATTTTATGCCTAATTTCCTTATTCTCATGTTGCAAGTATGTTATTATCAAATGGGCCTTCTCCAACTGATCTTGTAGCTCTCCAATTTTCTGGTCTCCTTCATCAATTTCCACTTCCTTATGTGCGCTCTCAGATTCCATAACTTAAATAGGTGAAGATGGAGGATATACAAGAAATCTCTTGGCTAGAGCTCCTGTTATTGGTACCCTTGCCACCTTTTCTACCTCGGGTGAGAAATGTAGCTTCTTAGAACTTTTATTATCAACTGATTTGTTTTTAGTCAAAGGTTTTTTTACTGAGATTGTTGTTGTAGGTGAATATTCTTTAATCACAATTGATGGGGTGTCTTTCTTGATTTTTTCACTGTTTGAAGATTGTGCTACCCATCTTGAAGAAACCAAAAACTCCTACCATGACTACTCCTTCTTCTCAAGCTCCTTTATCACTAGTAATTTGGTTAATGAAAAATGAAACAAACTGGCTTCAATGTGATTTCCTTTTTCTTGAACTCTGTCAACCATCTTACATAGATTCCTAAATAAATAATAATAAAGATTCAAAGGTTTCTTGAAAGTAAAATGAATTTAGATCATAATGTGATAATGATACACCTTACCGAATTTCCCTTCATATGTGAATTACCTTTGAATCACCTCCAACAATTTACTATGGTGAACTTGTAAATAACTCCTTGGAATAGTATAACCATACCCTTTCCAGTTTTTTTTCCTTGAGAAATTCCTTGAGTTCCACCAAATAAAAATCCAAACCTTTGAACCATTCCTCTCCACTCAAAGGGGTCTTAGTGGCCTTAGCTATTGATTGAGTTGAGACTAGAAAATTTAGACTTCCCACCCTTCCTTACACACCATCAAAACCCATAGAAAATTCCTTTGTCAATTGTAAATGATAGCCCTGAATTTTCTCACAGAATATCATACGCCCTAGTTATTCAAAATCCATTCTAATGGTTGGATCTGCATCTATGGTTGTGATATCCTGTGGTTCAAAATGTACAATGGATCCCCCTTTATGATTTTTGTCTTATGAGCAACATGTTTGTGTAACAATGGAGGTGTTATGGTATTTAAAATCCTCTGACAATGACTTAAGATATAATCCAACAATTACACCAAAACTTACAATTACAAAATTTCTCAGGCAAAACCTATAGAACTTGGAATTTCATAACTATTGGAAAGAATTTAAACTACAGACAGTCGCAGAACACAAGCCAGAAATGCAGAATTGAGGAAATTTGACTTTTTAAAACACTTTTGAGCATAAACTTTAAGGGAAACAACTTTTTTATAGTTTTAAGACCAAGGCACCTATTGCATGCAAAGGCTCACATAGCGAAAAGGAAAATTGATAGCAAGAACAAAAGGGATATGACCCACTATATGGAATCACAACGAATTAGGATAAAAATGCAGCACAAAGAAAAAAAACGTAGCAAATTTCAGAAGAGAAGCGACAGTAATTTTATCCTTTTTGCAGGCTTTAAATGGTTTATACTGGCTTCTATATACAATTTTAGATTTCTTTCAAGACTGAAGGATAAATATAGAGCTATATTTTCACCTGTGAGGGAATTTTGACCATCGACATGTGAGAATTTGAGCACTGTGTGAACTCGCAGTGCCCCTACCTCGCTTTCTCAGGAAATGAAATTAGAAACCCGAGCTTTCTGGCATAGATGATGAAGAGCTGAATGATATGGGATGAAGAGGAAAATTCAAATGATCATGTGGAGTGGCCTGGAGCATAAATGAAGGTGTTGATCATGATTTAGAAAGAAAATCATGAATGCACATCGCCTTTCTAAAAACGCAACGCATTGGGAAAATGAAGGACTGCCCTTCTAACCATTATTCCCTACTGAGATCATGAGTTGTTCTTTTGAAATGAAATTCAAACTGATACCAAAGAGCCTCCAAATATATGCCAAGATCATTTCATGATTCCTTTTGAAGTAGACATAGCCTCTATACTTAGGTGAACTTCTAACAATGACTTAGAATGGTGACCAACTCACAATAACCAAGGATTTGTAAAACATGATTCCTTTACTTTTACCAAAGTGACCAAAGACTTCCCATGATTACCCTTTGTAAGGAAAACACATGACTTTTAGACATTGAACTCTTAACAAAATAAACACCTTTACTTGACACCCAATATAAACCTAGACCTCCTTGAACAATAATGGCCAGGTGATCACAACTAATATTTACAAATTTGACCTTAGATACATAGAAAGACTAAACATGACCAAGATTCCTAGACATAGGACCCTAACAGCTCTGATGATCGAGAGTTTATATATTTAGCCATTCTCATTCAAGGAAGCAGTGTAGAAACCAATATGGGTTAACGTCATGGTAGGGGAGCATGACTCCATTATCAGAAACAATGTTTGGGAAGTGGTGCCAATACCAACAGACAAGTCAGTGGTGAGTTCCAGATGGCTTTACAAGGTGTTGTAGTGGCTAAAACACCTTCCAAAATTTTGGCCCGCATCCAATTTCGGAGCCTCCCTTGAGTTTTTACTTGATGTTTGCAAGCACTCAAGCTCACCTCGTGGGCTCGTGTTGAGTCTTTTAACCCTCCTTGCTTGACCATTCAACAAACATCTTTTGCATGTTGGTAAAAATTTCTTGCTTGCGACCATGTTCTGGTCGTGCATAAGTTCTTCGATTCATGTGTACATGTTTTGTTTGCTATGTAAACATCTGTCACACTCACACACGAAGTTGTATGCACTGTCGCACAAGCGTCATCGCAGTCGTTCAATGATCTATCATAAGTATCATCACGGTCATTCAATGATATATCAAAAGCATCACTCTTTTCGCTCGCACCGTTAGTCAGTCACGTTGAGTGTATGTATCTTGATGGTTTGAGGCATCTTATCATCATGTCTTGTGAGTGTGTGTTTGCAAGATCATGTATGCACAAATTCACTCGCTCACACACTTAGTCATTTTGCTGAAGTTCTGATGACAGATCACCCTGTAATAACCATACCTCCACCCCGCCATCGACTCAACTGACTGTCACCCATAATAGCGCAAAAGTGTCCAACAAGCCATTTCAAGTTGTGCTACCCGCAAGCTGATCAATCAACCCTCCTGTTGGTCAGCTGGAGAGTTTGACCAAACAGTTACCCTAGGACTCACTCCCCTCAAAAATTGCGCAGAAGCTATAGACCTTGCCCACTCCACTAACTAAGAAAATTGTGCAGAAGCTACAAACCTTGCCCACTACACTGACTGAGAAAATTGCACATACATGCCAGACAGAAACCCAGTTCCCATCCTTGTCTCCCTCATAAAATTGTGCAAACATGATGGAAAGACACCCAGTTCCCATCCTTGTCTCCCTCAGAAAATTGCACAGTTTTTGCATCCAATCACCCAGTCAGCTGATCAGCTTCTCACCCAGAAAATTGTGCATATTTCATTATAAATCCCTCTGCATCCTAGTAGTCAGCTCAACTTTGAAACTGTAGAGGTGATCAACAAGTTAGCCTCCCAAAAACTGTTCACTTTTTCTCTCTAGTAGCTCCCTGTAACCCACTGTCGTCTCCCTCCAGGAACTATGCAGTTTTTGCTTCCAAGCTCCCACAACCTACTACCATCTCCCTCAAAAAAATGTGTTGTTTTTCCTGCCAAGCCTTCCTACAACCCGCAATACTTCCCTCCATAAATTTCACAAATATGTCCTCTAGACGAGCCAAATCCTGTGTACAATCACTACCAATCCAAATTTCCCATCTCTACCTCTGAGTGATTTCTGCACAATCTTCACCACCAATGCCCAGAGCCTGCATCCCAACTTGAAACTTGCCTCACGTAGTTTCATAACCTTTTCCCCTCTCTTGATCACCTGCATATGAAAATGATCATGCATCATGGTAGAAGAGGAGGTTTATGGATATGATGTCATCTCGTCATGAGTGATTGTAGATATAGGTACATAGATTGACGTGAGGACAGATGGGATGAACAAGGAGAGTACATGAAAAATGATGTGTTCACGAGTGGACGAACAAATGATGCATGCAAGTAGATGTGTTCGTGAACAGACAACCTTGTGAAGATGTGTTCACGGATGGACAAATGGATGGAAATCCAATGATGAGACCACGAACGGACAAATGGACGAACATGCATTTTCATGAACAGATGAACATGTCAAGCATGCAAAAGTACAAGCAATGAGAAACATGCGAATGCAACATCAATCAAACATAATGACCATCGAAAACTCAACACACCTTTCCATGCAAAGGTGAAGCTATGATACTCCAAGAGGACATCCATCACTCAACAGCACTGCAACTCAACATGCACACTAGCAACAGCATGGACATACCAGCACTGTCATGTCAATTCTTGTCATGAGTCATGTCGGCTACATCACTATTGTGGGCCATATTGTTTTCAATCAATGTAATGTAACATGGAAGTCCAATAGACCCACTTGTAATCTAAAGAGTCATGTATAGTTGAAAATTCATGAAAGTCAAATAGTCATGAGGTAAGTCGAACAGTCACAAGGGTCAATTTTACCCTTGGCTATAAATACCAAGAGGACATCCATCACTCAACAGCACTGCAGCTCGACATGCATACCAGCAGCAGCATGGACATACCAGCATTGCCATGTCAAGTCGTTTCATGAGTCATGTCAGCCACATCTCTACTATGGGCCATATTGTTTTCAATCAATGTAATGTAACATGGAAGTGCAAGAGACCCACTTGTAATCTAAAGAGTCATGTAAAGTTGAAAAGTCATGACAGTCAAATAGTCATGAGGGAATTTGAAGAGTCACAAGGGTCAATTTTACCATTGGCTATAAATAGCCCTCATTTGTACATGCAAAGGACTTTTCACCTTGGCTCCTCCCACATAGCCTTGATAGTCTGTAATATTTTCTTTGAGGAGTGAGTAGTGGCTCCAATGCCCCATCCACGAGGTTAGTGATGTATGGTGTATCGATGTGTCTTGGAAATTTTTCTTAATTTAGAAGCCTGTTAACAGGCCAGCACATTTTCAAACATGTGTTGTAACTGTTTGTAAGATTAATCTTGAACACTTGTAATGCATGTTGCTTTAACCTGTATTTAACACTTGAATTCATTCAACTATTCTAATACATATATTAATGAAAATGTGTTGTATAAGTTGTTAACATTCTCATGCCCGTGTTGGTTATGTCCTCGGACATCAAACATAAAATTTCCCGTAAACTTTCTATATTGATCGTCGCCCTCGCACGGATTGACCCATTGAGTTTTGTACATGATATCTTCCCTTGTGTTTTGTGACTGCCACATCCGTGTGGATTGCTCCTCCGGAAGATGTGCACATCCTGCTGTGTTGTGGGTTTCTAACAAAGTCGAGGCTTCCTCCCATCCGACTTGAGACTCACTCCCACCCTCTCTCTTTGGTGAAAGAACCTTGACACAAGTAACACTAGAAATCACCAAGTATGTGAACCCCACTGCTCAAAGACAAAGTAGACCACTCTCCTATGCTGACAAGCAAGAGTTAAGGCAAAAATTTTAGATAATGGAAACTGGGTCAACATACCAAATGGGAATCTCGCACCAAACGATGTGAGGTCTAGTTGGGACTTCATACCGAGGTGATCCCCTGAATGTTGGTGGTTCCAGAACTGTCAACATTTCTACCGCTAGAAGGAGGGCCGCAAGTTGTTTATGGTTGAATGTCCTCTCACACCAACTCATAGATCATTTGGTCAAGGCAGTAACTCACACTCCCTCTCACCTACACGTGACTTCGAAGTTCGTTACTCGTCACATCTCATACCTGAACACAAAATTTCATATTAGCACCTTCACTTCATCAGTCCCATCACCCGCCAATTTGTGAAAGTAGTCAAACTGATCCCAGGAATATAGTACCTTCCATACGCATCAAGGAAGCTAAAGCCCACTCCTATAGGGGTTGTTTTATCATCGGTGGAAGAAGTATTTCTTGTTGAACTTGAAGGTCTGGTAGAAGATGTTGAGAATGGAGAGGAAGCTCCGGTCTTCTAATAAGGAGAACGAGACACCCTCATGATCTTGGGCTCAGGCTCTGGTACAGGAG
Organism: Pinus tabuliformis; assembly: GCA_031772625.1. NCBI lineage: Eukaryota > Viridiplantae > Streptophyta > Pinopsida > Pinales > Pinaceae > Pinus > Pinus tabuliformis. Next base: position 431,126,455 of record CM062808.1, on the reverse strand, counting down.
GTGGAGGGGAAGGCAGTGGAGGAGGCAGAGGGGAAGGCAGCGGAGGAGGCAGAGGGGAAGGAAATGAAGGAGGCGGAGGTGAACCAACAGACTCGGAGTTGGGACCATCAGATTCTGAAGAAGAGGAGGAGGACGAAGAAGAAGAATACATGGATGACCAAAATCTAGAATGGATGACTCAAGGACCATTGGCTCTCCCAGGTGCTTTGCAAAAGATGCAAAAGCAGTCGAAGAGAATGATCACAAAGTTCAACCTTGACAAAACAGGGAAGGTAGAAGATCATTTGGACAACTTCTATCTATAGCTACAGACCCTTAAGGTACGATACGATGACTTAGCATGTAGATTGTTTCCATGTACCTTGGACAGTCGTGCAACAGCATGGTATCATAACCTTCCTGCCAACTCCATACATAAATGGGGTGCATTCAAACGCATGTTTCTGGAAAATTTTGTTGATGACAAGACCCCAGCCATGTTTCTCAAAGAATTGGGAAGCCTAAAGATGGATGGGAAAGAAAAGGTAAAAGATTTCAATCAGAGGTTTCTGCGCATATTGAACAAATTTGTAGTGGACACAAAACCTCATGACTCCATCACTATATATTACTACACATCCGCACTATCAACTAGCATTGCGTAGTTCGTCAAGCGAGTTGTGAAGCCAACACTATTGGAAAATTGCAAAGAGGTAATCGTTGTTGAGAAATACCTACACACGACTAGAGTCATCAAGGATGATGAAACAACAAAGGACTTCAGAGACACGAGCAGGAAGCCCCAGGCTGCGGCAGGAAAGGGTAGAGACAAAGGAATGAGTGAAATTTAAACCCTTACTCGCCTTGTCAAGAACTTGACAACAAAAGTGTCTGAGATTAAAAAACGAACAACGGATACATCTGCAAGAATTTGGCCACCCAGACAAAGACAACGAAGCGTGTCAGCAGGTAACAATCGCTTCACGAACAAAACTGGGCAGAGCTCCAACTCAACGTTCCAGGTCGATGATTGCGCGAATAGTGAATTTTGTTCATTTCATGAAGACAAGAACCCGAAAGGGTCTTTTTCAGGCTGGAAACGAGTTGTAGGCTCCGTATCTGAACAAATGACAAACATGTCGAGCAGCATGCAGGGAAAACTGGAAGATATGGATGATGATGAATATGTTTCACCTGATTAGACCTCAAATACTAGGTGAGTGATTAACATGTATCAATGTGTGCAAGAAACACAAAATATGAACACCGAGAAGCAGCCCCTCAAGCAAAGTGAGCGCTACAATCTAAATAGTAAAGAGGCTCCTCCTACAATTGGGGAAATGAAGCAAAAACTCAAACAGCTGAGGAGGGTTAATCCACTAGTCATCCAAAAGTAGAAGACACAAAGTAAGCTGGGGAAGACAACTGCAGACAAAAGTACGTCTATGAGCAGTAAGCTGTAGAGCACTCCGTCAGACAACATGAACACCAGTCCAACCCCGGACATCTCAGTGAGTATACCTGCCCTTGACAACAACATTGTAGAAGATATGAAGAAGACTCGTGCAAACATCAGTTTGTTTGAGTTGGCCAAGATTCCAGAGTGGCAAGACATCTTGTTGTGCACAGTGGGGCAACCATCTGCATACAATGCAGCCTCTACTAGCAAGGGAGCAAGCACATCTCCCAGATCCCTCACAATTGTGCTAAACACACTCTGGATGGAAGAAGCGAACTTTGTTTTCCCTCCGTTATTGTTATCATTCAAAATCTTCAACTGTAATGTTCACAACTGTTTGGTTGATTATGGCATATCATCCAACGCCATGCTGCTCTCCATTTCTAAGAAGATCAATGTGCAATGGAGCAAGACATCCGCGCATATCATCTAAATCAAACACTCTGGATGGAAGAAGTGAACTCTGTTTTCCCTCCGTTATTGTTATCATTCGAAATCTTCAACTGTAATGTTCACAAATATTTGGTTGATTCTGGCACATCATCCAACGCCATGTTGCTCTCCATTTCTAAGAAGATCAATGCACAATGGAGCAAGACATCCATGCAGATCATCCAAATCAATCACACATGTGGACCAACCATTGGTGAACTTTGCGACATGATCATCAGATTATCTCATGATGACCGAGTTCACCAATGCATAAACATTGTGGTTGTGGACATACTAGAAGCATATGGCTTACTACTCAGCAGAGACTAGTCCAACAAGTTGAATGGATACTTTGCTATAGACTGGTCACACTTGTGGCTTTCATACAAGGGGAATAAAAATTAGATCTGGGTGTTATTCGAGAGATACATGAGGCACAAAGTCACTCCCATCAATGGCGAGAATGAACCATTGGCCTTCACAAAACTTATGTTCAGCAACTGCCTCTTGGAAACAATGTTGGGGTGTTATCTTGCACTGCCAGCTTCAACCCCACTAGACACGTAGTTGGGTCACCTTCCTTGCCCAGCTGATGGAAATGAAACATGTATAGTACAACGTAATAGTAGTAGCAGTAGCAGTAGCAACAGCAGTAGTAGTAATGCAAGCGCGTCGAACGGTTCGTGTACAGGCAAGTTGTAGACCATGTACTTCGACGAATCAAAGACACAAGATAGCTCAGGAGCCGGGTGTGTCTTGATCGAACCAAACAACAAGAAGCATCTGATTTCGAGTTTCTTTGAGTTTGAGTGCACAAACAACATTGCTAAATACGAAGCACTCATGTTGGGCTTATAGAAATCCATTAACCTAAACATGGTCGCACTCAAAGTGGTAGGTGATTCAAAAATAGTGGTATGGAAGGTACGTCATTATTTATCACCACATCTCAAAAGTTACCAACAAGAGGTATGGAAACTAATCTCTAACTTCTAATCATTTAATATCATTGTTGTGTGATGAACGCATAATACAGTTGCCAATGCTCTGAAAAACGTAGCTTCTAGGATGTCACCACTCAGGGATAGATTTATTGTTGAAATTTTGTATAAACCATCTATCCCAGATAACATAACTAATTTACACGTGTTTAATGATGATCAACAGATACTGCATTTCTTGACCAACGTTGACACCTTCAAGGATGTAGTGATATACAATGACAAGCACAAGCGATCTCTGCAAGCGGACGCTGGTAGCAAGAAAGGCCACCTCATCCCTAAGGGTGTGGCATATCTAGAAAATATCTATGACTTGCAAGAACACTTTCAGGGGCCGAGGAACAGCAAAACCCATAGTTCTACCATGATGCACGAGTTTATTAACTTGGAAACAGAACAAGATCTGAAGTTCATCAATCTCGGTACGTGTTACACGCAGCAGGAATGGAAAGCCTGTCCACTTGTTCAAATAGTATCGAGATGTGTTTGGATGGAAGTATGATGATCTAAAAACTTACGACATGTGTATAATCCAACACATCATTCTGATCAAAGAAGGGGTTAAGCCATATGAGCAAAAGCTGAGGAAAGTACATCTGTCATTTGAACCCCTCATATAGAAAGAGCTCACCAAGATGTTGGATGCACAGATAATATATAGAGTTTGTCATTATTCCTAGGTTTCAAACATTGTTCTTGTAGAAAAGAAGCTAGGGAAATTCGCTTGTGTGTTGATTTTCGGAACATGAATGGCACCTCAAACAAAGACAATTACCTCGTGTCATATATGGAGCAAATTTTGAAAATAGTATCTAGGGCATAGATGTTTTCTCTACTTGACAGTTTTTTAGGATACAATCAGGTTCTGGTAGATGAACCTGATAGACTCAAAAATACCTTCCGACATACAAATGAATTCTATTTGCGCTTGTGAATGCAGGCATGACCTTTCAACGTTCCATGGAAAACACCTTTCGCGGACTCATCGGATAGAACGTAGTGGTGTACTTCGATGATGTGACTATGTTTTCAATAAAATGTCGAAAATACGGGATTTCCTTTTGAGTGATGTCAGAAATACAGGATTTCCTTGAATCCCAAAAAGAGCATATTTGTAGTGTCTGAGGGGAACCTTCTTGGACACATTGTTTCCAAAAGCAGGATCAAGGTTGATCTGGACTGGGTCCATACTATTACACAGATCCATCACCCAGCCAATAAGAAAGTGAAGCAGTCCTTCTTAGGCGAGATAAACTTCCTCTGGAAGTTCATCTCGGATTATGCATAGATAGTTAAACCCATGCAAGACATGATCAAGAAGGATGCAGTCTACAGCTGGGGCAAGAGGGAAAAGTACTCATTCACCCATATCAAGAAGGCTATTGTAGAAGCACCTACACTCTACAGCCTAGACTTCAACAAAGACTTTTTGCTATACACCTTCACCTCTGACAACTTGCTTGTTGCAGTACTCACTCAGAAGGATGAGATTAACAACGAACATCCCATCTCCTTCACGAGTGCAAGAATGTAGGGACTCAAACTCAACTACCCCTCCATTGAAAAACAAGAATATGTAGTTTACAAGGCAATGAAACACTTCAGACCCTACTTGTTGAAGAACCATTGCATAGTCTATGTGCCTAACCCAGTAGTCCACACACTACTCATACAGTAAGAGTTGGGTGAATCACGTGCGAACTGGATGACAGGCTTGCAAGAGTCTTATCTTGACATCAAACCAGTTCACACTGTCAAGGGTCATGGTCTTTGTAGACTTGTAGCTGAGGTAGTACACACATAGGAGGAAGAAGAAGAGCTCATTGGTTGGGAGCAGGAAATTGAAATGTATGACATAGTGTGAGCACCACCCACTATAAAAGGAAACTCTTGGTATGCATATGTGCGCCAGTACCTTGAGCACGAAACCATACCCTCTCACTTTTCCATCAGACAAAAGAGGGAATTGAATCTCAAAGATTTAGCCTATCAGTTGGTGCACAGAGTACTTTACAGAAACCACAATAATGGAACCTTGCTCAGGTGCCTAGAGGCACATAAATCAGAGAAGGTTTTTCAAGATCTTCATGACGAACCCGTCGAGGGTCACTTTGCAGGAAATACCACTACACAAAAAGTTATGTGAGACAGTTTCTAATGGCCCACAGTATTCAAGGATACACATGCTTATGCCCGCAAGTGCCTGGTTTGTCAGCGATGCACTGGTAGAACACGCACGTCAGCAGCCCCACTGCACCTTGTTGCAGTGGCTGAACCGTTCTAACAATGGGGCCTAGACATCATCGGGGAAATTTTCCCACATTCTTCAAAACAACACCGCTACATTCTGATAACAATTGATTACTTCAAGCAGTGGACAAAAGCAGTTCCACTCAAGCAAGTGAATGACCACAAGCTCATCATCTTCCTCCAATAGAACATCATCTCCCACTTTGGCATTTCGATATCACTTGTGTTTGATAATGAAACGTACTTTTCATCTTTAAATATTTATGATTTTGCATTACGAAATGGTATTGTGCTGAAACACTCATCTAACTACTACCCATAGGGAAATGGTCTCACAGAATCCAAAAATGAAAACCTTATCCACATAATCAAAAAGATCATTTACTCTGAGCAACGTAACTGGCACTCTGTCTTGATGAATGATTTATGGGCTTACCATGTAACACCCAAACCCTCTTTGAATACCTCACCATACTTCCTAGTATATGGCAAAGAAGCCATCCTATCGCCCAATATCTACTTTCCTGCCTTCAACTATCTCAAGAATCCCAAGGCAATCCTTGTCAACTAGTTCAATGTAGGATGGATACACTTTTCAAGCTTCAGGAAGAAAGGATGAAAGCAAAATAAAAGTTCACACTCCACAAGAACCGTATCAAGAGATGGTTTGACAAGAAATCCGTAGGGAAAGCTAACTTCGATGTTGATGACTTAGTCTTGAAATGGGATAAGCCCCATGAAGACAAAGGCAAGCATATGAAGTTCCAATCCACATGGATTGGTCCATACACAGTCCATGAGAAGCTTGCCCCACACACATAGCACCTGCAATCACTTGACAGGAGGATTGACAACCTTCATGTCAATGACCAAGATCTCAAACGTTATTTTCAGTAGGTCGGGTCACGCCCTACGCCATGTACATAGTCTGCTTACTAATTATCACTTTTTTTATGTGTTCTCTTTGCTTACTATTTTTTATTAATTTTGTTTTGTTTGCTTACTATCTTTCTATTTTTATTTTTGTAAATAAGTGCTGCCCTATATTGAGTTCTGGCTTTTGAATGAGTATGTACTTGAGATCTAAGAGTCTTGTGACACTACAACACTTGACCAGTCTTGTGTTTGTCTTCTCTGTGCTTTGTTGTAACCTTTGATCGATGAAGTATTGATGGAAAATACAAGTCATCTGCAAGGGGAGCTTGCGTCCAACCATGAACTATCCACACTGGGAAACCCCATGCCTGTACTCAGCCTTCTGTTTTGTGTGTTCAATCTCATCCAACTAGTAGAAACGGAGAAGGGGAAAATCTAAACGAGCAAACATATGTCAAAGGTATTACATGCTTCACTAAAGTAACAACCTATTCTACTCTCAATAATTCAAGATCCCTCTTCTGCCCCAAAATAAATAAGTGCCTATGCATAGTCTTATTGAAAAAAAATACAAAGGAGAAAGAAGAGAAAGGATTCCTACACAGAGAGGTGAAGCATGCAACTCCATCGGGGTACTGACGAGGCTCACTTGTAGTGAAGCAATGCATGTGTTCCTGCGTGACTCCGCCGGGGTACTGTCCAGGTCCGTTGGCAATGGCACAACACCATAGATGAAAACTTATACTCTGAAAAATTTAAAATCGTGAACCAAACTACCCTTCCCAATTTCAAAACACTGTGATCAAGATGAAACTTTTGTTGTGTTTGACTGATTTGGAAAAAGGTGAACCATGTATGTCCATGGGCTAAGTGGGGAAGTTGAAGTAACCTGCACATTGATTCAGTACTCCGTGAAAGACCAAGGCCCTATGCTGTCAATGAACAAAAATAGAGAAGTTTGAGTTTCACCAGTGTGTCGCCAATTGTTGTAGCGACTGCAACACCCTCCAAAAATTTGGCCCACATCCAATTTTGAAGCCTCTCTTAATCTTTTAATTGATGTTTGCAAGAACTCGGGCTCACCCCGTGGGATCATGTTGAGTCTTTTCTCCATCCTTGCTTGACTGATCAATGAAAAGCTTTTGCATGTTGGTATCAATGTCTCACTTGCGACCATGTTCTAGTCATGAATAAGGTCTTTTCTTCGTGTGTACATGTTGTGTTCACTATGTAAACATCTATTGCACTCACACACAAAGTGTACTGTTATGCAAGCGTCGTCGTGGTCGTTCAACGATTTATCACAAGCGTCGCACTTGTCACTCGCATAGCCAGTGAGTCATGTTGAGAATATATGTCCTGATGGTTTGATGCATCTTGTCGTCATGTCATGTGCGTGTGTGTTTGCAAGGTCATGTATGCACAAATTCACTCGCTCACACACTTAGTCATTTTGCTGAAGTTTTGACGACCGGATCACCCTCTAAGAGTCGGACCTCCACCCTACCATCGACTTGACCGATTGTCACCCAGAACAGCACAAAAGTGTCCAACAAGCCATTTCAAGTTGTGTTTCCCACAAGTTGATCAATCAACCCTTCTGTTGGTAAACCGAAGAGTTTGACCAAGTAGTGACCCCATGATTCACTCCACTCAAAAATTGTGCTGAAGCTGCAGACCTTGCCCGCTTCGCTGATTGAGAAAATTATGCAGACAAGATGGATAGACACCCAATGCCTATCCTTGTCTCCCACTGAAAATTGTACAGTTTTCCCAGCCAGTCACCTAGTCAGCCAGTCGGCTGCTCACCCAGAAAACTGCGCAGATTTCATGAGCAAGCCCTCTGCAACCCAGCAGCCTGCTCAGCTCAAAAACTACACAGAGGTGATAAGAAGGTCAGCCTCCCAGCAACTATGTAGTTTTTCTCTCCAACAACTCCCTGTAGCCCGCTTCCCACTCCCTCCACGAACTACGCAGTTTTTGCTACCAATCTCCCACAACCTGCTGCCATCTCTCTCCAGAAACTGCACAATTTTTCTGTGAAGCCTTCCCACTACCTGCTCTGCTTCCCTCCATAAACTATGCAGATTAATCCTCTAGCTGAGCCAGATCCTGTGGATAGTCACTGCCGATCCAGATTGCCCGTCTCTACCTCTGAGTCACTTCTGCACAATTTTCACCAGTAGTGCCCAATGTCCACATCCCAGCTCACAACTTGCCTCACGCAGTTTCATAACATTTTCCTCTCAATCGATCATCTGGATCCAAAAAAGATCATGCATCATGGTAGACTAGCAGGTTTATGGATTTTATGTTTCCTTTCCATGAGCGATTGTAGATATAGGTACATGAATATACATGATGCGACTACAGATGGGATGAACAAGGTGAGTACATGCAAAAGGATGTGTTCACAAATGGATGAACAAATGATGCATGCAATGACATGTGTTTGTGAATAGACAACCATGTGAAAATGTGTTCATAGACTGACGAACAGATGAACATGTGAAGATGTGTTTGCGGACGGATGAATGGACGAATATTTAAGGATGAGTTCGTAGATAGACGAATGGACGAACATGCATTTTCGCGAACAGGAGAATATGTCAAGCATGCCAAAGTACAAGCAAGGAGCAATGTATGAATGCAACATCAAGCAAACACAATGAACATCGAAGACTCTGCACACCTTGTCATGCGAAGGCGAAGCTGTGATACAACAAGAGGACATCCATCACTCAACAACACTGCAACTCGATATGCACACCAGCAGCAGCATGGACATACCAACATTGTCATGTCGAGTCGTGTCATGAGTCATGTCGGCCACATCACTACTGTGGGCCATATTGTTTTCAATCAATGTAATGTAATGTGGAAGTGCAAGAGATCCACTTGTAATCTGAAGAGTCATGTAAAGTTGAAAAGTAATGAAAATCAATAGTCATGAGGGAATTCAAACAGTTACAAGGGTCAGTTTTACCCTTGGTTATAAATAGCCCTCATTTGTACATGCAAAGGACTTTTCACCTTGTCTCCTCCCACATAGCCTTGAGGGTCTTTAATCTTTTCTTTGAGGAGTGAGTAGTGGCTCCAACAACCCATCCATAGGGTTAGTGATGTATGGCATATCGATGTGTCTTGGAACTTTCACTTAATTCAAAAGCCTGTTAACAGGCCAACATGTTTTCACACATGTGTTGTAACTATTTGTAAGATTAATCTTGGACACTTGTAATACATGTTGCTTTAACCTATGTTTAGCACTTGAATTCATTCAATTGTTCTAACACATATATTAATGAAAATGTGTTGTATAAGTTTTTAATGTTGTCCCACCCATGTTGGTTACCTCGTCAGACATTAGACATAACCTTTCCCATAAACTTGCTACAACAACCACTCACTGAGTGTTGTACGTGTTATATTCCCTTATGTGTTGTGGTTGTTGCATCCGTGTGGATTCATCCTATGGAAGATGTGCACGTCCTATTGTGTTATGTGTTTCTAACATAGTTGGGGATTCCTCCCATCTGACTTGAGACTCACTCCCACCCTCTCTCTGTGGTGAAAGAACCTTGACACAAGTAACACTAGCAATCACCAGGCAGATGAACCTCACTGCTCGAAGACAAAGAAGACCACTCTCCTATGTTGACAAGCAAGAGCTAAGGTAAAAATTTAAGATAATGGAAACCGGGCCATCACACCGAATGGGACTCCCACACCAAACGATGTGAGGTCTAGTTGGGACTTCATACTGGGGTGATCCCCTAAATGTTGGCATGTCCAACACCGCCAACACAAGGTAAATAAAGCTACAGATGTGAGTATCAAGAAACAAAAGGAAAGATTTGTGGCCATAGGGTTCTCTCAGGTGGAGGGAATTGATTACGAGGATACATTTTCTTCAGTACCAAGGTACTATTCAATCAAATCTATTCTAGCACTTTCAATGCATATGGGATGGAAGACACATTATATGGATGTGAAGACAACATTCCTCAATGGAGTGATTTAGGAATATTTGTACATCAAGCAACCGGAAGGATTTGAGACTTTCAACATAGAGTCGCATGTGTGCAGACTAAAGCAAGCATTGTATGGATTGAGACAAGCACCTCGTGCTTGGTACATCAAGATCGACAACTATTTCACTAGGTTGGGCTTCACCAAAAGTGAAGAAGATGTAAACCTTTAACATATTGTGGTCAAAGGTAAATTGTTGATTACAGTATTACATGTTGATGATTTAATTCTAACAAGTGATGAGAAGATGGTAAAATATTGCAAAGAGGATCTTGCAAGAGAATTTGAGATGAAGGACCTAGGGCTCATGCATTATTTCCTTGGTATGGACATATGGCAAGGAGATGACAAATTTCTCATTTCTCGAGCCAAGTATTCCAACGCGATACCAAAGAAGTTCCACATGGAGAGCATCAAACCCATGGAGACTCCTTTAGAAGGGGATTGGAGGAAGGAATATGCTATTTCATAAGAAGTAGTGGAGGCTACTATTTACATGTAGCTTGTGGGTTCACTTATGTACTCGGTGAACACATGAATAGACATATGTTTTGTAGTTAACCAACTTATTCAAGCAATGGCTAAGCCAACCAAATTGTATTGGAGGGTAGCTAAACATGTGTTGAGATACCTCAGACGCACCACTCAGTTTGGTATTTAGTACAAACAAATAGAGGGAGTGAAGCTTCAAGGCTTCACATATGTAGATTGGGAAGGAAGTCCATCAAACAAGAAGAGAACATTAGGGGAAATCTTCAATATTGGGTCAACAACAGTTTCTTGATACAGCAGGAAATAGAGATAAGTTGCAATCAGTTTTGTAGAAGTAGAGTACATGGTTGTTGGTCAAGCAACTTGTGAGGCTATCTCAATGAGGAAGATCCTTTTTGGGATATTTGGTTAGCATATGGATCCTAAAATGATTTACTGTGACAATCAGAGTTGTATCAAACTCTCCGAGAATCTAGTTTTCATGATGAGTCCAAGAATATCGACATCTAGTATCACCATCTACGAGATTGTGTGTAGAGGAGAATCATGTTGTTGGAGTACATTCCTACAGAGGAATAGGATGTAGACATCTTGATTAAGGCACTGTCAAGAGGAAAATTTGAGTTCCATAGAGGCACGATTGGGGTATCATATAATCCCTTTCTTGTTGAGAGGGAGTGTTGAAAAATGCAACAAGAAAATCCTAATTTAATTTTGTCCTTGAGTTAAATTAGGAATAAAATTGTAATTCCACATCAAAAGAGAACTTGTACGAGTTAACCAAGTTAATTTGACTTAGTTGGCTCAATTAATTCAAGTTAAGAGTCTAACTTGAGTCATGTAGAGTGTCTCCCACTTTATAAGAGCCCCGATTGAGTTTATTTTGAGTTGTAATTAATTAATTTAGTTTAACTGAGTTAAAGTAAATTAAACTAGTTCCAATTGATGGAGGAACTAGTAGGAGGCCAGAAAGTGGGGTGTTGCTTCATGTGTTCAGCCAGTTAATTGATGATTCACTCATAAATAACTCATGCATGTCAGATCTGAGATTTACCTAGTTGAGATTTGAGTTCAAGGGAAGTGAATAATCATTTGTAAAGTTATCTGAATTCTACAGGTGGTGCATGCAGTCAGAGGAAGACCTATGAGGATTGCGGAATTCACATTGAGGAATTTCCATAATTAATAGGGTGTTAATTCCCAAGGAAACAGTGCAAGGAAATAGGGACTTGGGTAAGCCAAAATTTGGTTAAGTATTGGCCTAAGCTTGTCTAGGAAGTAGTGATACAAATAGAGATAGTGCAAAGGTTGCTCAGGATTAAGAAAAGCATTATAATATTCTTATATTTTCTGACTAATGAAATATACAGATAGCAGGGATTTTTAGTTGTTTCTTTCCCCAGGAAATCATTAAGTAATATGTTGATTGAATTATTTCTCTTGTATACTTCCTGATTTCTCAATCTATTAATTATTTCCACTCATGAGTAGAGTATATTCAAGTCTATTTTTTTAGTAAATTACAATTAACAGTTTGAATTTACAAGGAATTTCTACAGATTACACACCAATCCCCCTCAATCCTTGGCTCTCTTAAGACAATCTCCTAAAATAGTGCATCAACCCCTTCAAGGTGATTGAATACTTGGATGAGAAGAATTCTAATTCCAACATGTTAGGCCCCTATAATACTAGTGATTCCCCCATTACTATTGTCATTGTATCCTTTATTGTTATTATTGTGCCCCTACTGTCCCAATATTGTTATTATTATGCCCCATAGAAACCCACTATTGTTATTTTTGTGCCCTTATGTTATTATTGTTATGTCGGCTTGATTATATTGTAACCCCTTAGACTCCTATATATAGAAGGGAGGTTTAGTCATTTGTATCATCTAAGAATCGTTCATTTGTGTAATGTAAAGTAGGTTTCCCCCTAAAAGAGGCTTATTTCTAAGGCGTTGATCTATCTTTTCTATCTTTTTGTGAGCTGGTTTCATAACATTTGGTATCAGAGCTTTGAATTCTAGCGTTTCGCTGATCCAAACAGGTTGTCGTGGAATTTTCGCTATAACTTTTTTATGCGAGGTTTCAGAAGCTACAAAAAAAACTCATTTGAGCTGAAATAATTCTGAACTTTGGGTATGAATTTCAGAGCTTATCTCGCTATATTTGCAGAGATATGATCTGAGGAAGTTAGGGTTTTTGCAGACTCCCAAATTACATTCCAAACAAGTGACCCGGGGAAAATCATCATAACTTTTGTTTTGAGCATCAGATTGAAATTTCGTAATAATTTTCTGAAAGAGGACGGCCTGTAGTTTTCTTTGTATCAGTTTTAGGTACTAAGGTCGAAACAATGACACGTGGAACGTCATGCAAGTTCGCTCTAGTGAATTAGTCTATAATCAGGTCACCATGGGAGATTTGGCATAACTCTTCCTTGGAGAATCCAATCTTGATCATACTTGCGGGGTTAGAAAGAGGACTCAAAGGGATATCGCAAGACAAGATTTCAAATATTATAGATCCGCAGTTATAGAGATACAACAGATTCAATATCGAGTTCGTACAAAGTGAAAAAAGGTGTGTAGTTTTTATTTTTATTTTTCATAATATTGGTTTGAAAAATTAGTTTGAAGGAATTCAAAGGGAATAGTGAAGAATTATTAGCATTAATTAATGCCCCGAAGAAATAAAATGGAAACACCTAGTAAGCAACCTGAAAGCTATAGCATGACTCATGAAAAAAAGGAAGAAATGCAACATGATATATCAAAATTACAAGATCAAGTACAAAAAATTTCACTCTCACTAAAGCTAAATGAAGCCAAGATGAATGGCATGGAAGCTAATATGAATGGCATGCAAGTTAAGATGAATGGCGTGGAAGCTAAGATGGATGGCATGGAAGCTAAGATGAATAGCATGGATGCTAATATGGAAGCTAAGATGAATGGAATAGACGCTAAGATGAATGGCATGGATGATAAGATGGAAGAATTGAAGATAAATTTGAATAAGTTGCTACAAGAAATGGTCACTAATGGTGAAAGGGTAGTAAAAGAAACTCATGATGAGAACAAAAGAAATGTTAATCATGATTTCATATGTTGGATTGAAGACCCACCATGTTCCAAAAATTGATATGAGGAAGTTTGATGGCAAGGATCTCGAAACATGGATACTACAGATGGAGCAATTTTTCAATCTCCATAATATGCAAAACACACAAAAGCTACGTATTGCAACTTTATATTTGGAACCAAATCAGTTTGTATGGTATTGATGGCTTTGCTCTCGTAAACAAATTGTCACTTGGGCAATTTTTATAGAAGAAATGATAGCACATTATGAGGATACAAAAAGAAACACCTTTTTTAGCCAATTGATAAATCTCAAACAAAAGGGTTCAATGATGGAGCACATTGAGGACTTCCAAAAATTGAACATAAGGGTAAAATAAATTCTAGAGGAGCATAGGATTGATGTGTTCATAGGGACTTTAAAGTATAATATCCAACATGAGGTTCTCCTTTGGGAACCTGATTCATTAGAGAAGGCATTCAGGTTAGCAAGAAAAATGGAAAGCAAAATTATGGCAACCAGGAAGCCTACCACTCACAACTATAAATATGGAAGTGTAGTTTCCCCTAGCCTTCCACAACCTACAAGGTTGACACCACAAAAGTTGGAAGAAAAAAGAATAAAAGGGCTTTGTTACAGTTGTGATAGCAAATACACTAAAGGTCATAAGTGTGCTAAGAAGAAATTATTCTACATAGATTGTGAAGAGGAGGAAGAAAAGGAACAAGAAATGTCAAAAGAAGAGGATATACTCCAGGAAAAAACCATAGATAAAGAAGAAATGAATCCGACCATATCTTGTAATGCATTGGCTGGAATTACCACTCCTCAAACTATCAAGATAGAAGGACATATCAAGAAGAAAAAGGTAATAGTGTTCATTGATTCGAGAAGTACCCATAATTTTATTCATTGTAAGATAGCAAAGGAATTGAATTGCTTCCTATATCCAGCACCAGACTGTCAAGTGATGGTTGCAAGTGGAGGAACCATAAATTGCTCTGGAAAGTGCCATAATATCAAGCTATCCATGGGAGAATATGTATTGAATAGCCCACTGCTTTCCATTCCAATGGGTGGTGCTGATGTTGTACTACGAGTCCAATGGCTACAATCCTTAGGTACAATAGCTTTTAATTTTCAATAACTTTTCATGAAATTTTCTACGGAAGGAAAGGAAGTTGAATTAAGGGGTATTGCAGGGAAATTGGGAAATATAATCAACTCTAATAGTATGAAAAGCTTCTAAAGAAGGAACAATGAGGTGTAATTACACAATTATGTTCGCTAGAGATACGCACATCGAAATCATCTATTTCTCCAAATCTCCAAAAAGTCTTGGACAATCATTACAAGATATTTGAGACTCCCAAAGATCTCCCACCTATTCATGATCATGATCATGCTATTAATTTGATTCCAGGAAGTGTTCCTCCAAACATCAGGCCGTACAGATATCCTTATGCCCAAAAGAGTGAAATTGAAAGTATGGTTGCAGAAATGCTAGAGGCTAGTATAATTCAACCTAGTCAAAGTTCTTTCTCTACTCCAGTAGTATTGGTGCACAAGAAGGATGGATCATGGTGCATGTGTCCGGATTTTAGGGAGCTCAACAAGCTCACTATTAAAGATAAATTTCCCATTCCTGTCATTGATGAATTATTGGATGAATTGCATGGATCAATTTATTTCACCAAGTTGGATCTTTGTTCAGGATATCATCAAATCAAAATGAAGACTAAAGACATTCTGAAAACAACATTTAGAACTCATGAGGGTCATTATTAATTTTTGGTCATGCCTTTTGGCCTTACCAATGCACCTTCTACATTTCAAGGGTTGATGAATTCCATTTTCGAACCCTTCCTTAGAAAATTTGTGTTACTATTTTTTGATGATATACTAATCTACAGCAGGTCTTTGAAGGATCATGTTGAACATGTTGACAAGGTGCTCAAACTATTGGAGGAGAAACAATTATATGCAAAAAGCTCCAAATGTTTCTTTGGAGTACAACAGGTGGAATATCTGGGTCATATTGTATCTCATGAAGGTGTTAAGGTAGACCCTAGCAAAATTAAAGCCATCAAGAAATGGAAAATCCTCACAGATCCTTTATACATTGAAGAAAGATGCATTTTCATGGAATCCAAAAGCAACAAAGGCCTTCAAACATCTTAAAGAGGCAATGTGCCAAGCACCAGTCTTAGCTACATCGAACTTCACAAAAACCTTTATTGCGCAATGTGATGCTTCAGGAAATGGAATTGGTGTTGTTTTAATGCAAGATGAAAGACCCATTGCTTTCGAAAGTCGTCCCATCAAGGGAAAGTATTTACACAAAGCTATTTATGAGAAGGAAATGTTGGCAATACTACATGCACTTAATAAATAGCGACCCTACCTAATGGGAAGACACTTCAAGGTAAAAACGGATCATGATAGTCTCAAATACTTTTTAGAATAGAGATTATCCTCTGAAGAGCAACAAAAATGGGTCACAAAGATGTTGGGTTATGACTTTGAAATCATCTACAAAAAAGGGAAGCAAAATGTTGTGGCAGATGCACTCTTAATAAAGGATGAGGATGTGGAAGCATTGTTGTGCGCCATTTCTACGAAGCAAGGGATGAATGGAATTGCACACTTCTCCCTTAGGAGGGCACTTAGGATTTTTAAAAACTTACCATAGGGTTAAGAAGGAAATTTTTTGGGATGGCCTTAAATCAGATATTGAAAAGATTGTGGCAGAATGTTTTGTTTGCCAATAAAAAAAAGTTGAAACAATTAAGACCCCACGTCTATTACAACCTTTATCCATTCCAAGCCAATGCTGGGAGTAGGTTTCAATGGATTTTATCACAAGTTTACCCAAGTTTGAAGGAAAGAGTGTCATCATGGTGGTATTTGACAGACTTAACAAGTATGCACACTTTTTTGCATTATCACATCCATTTAAAGCTAGCATGGTTTCTACTGCATTTATGGAAACAATTCAAAATCTACATGGAAACCCAAAGATTATTGTAAGTGACAGAAATCCCATTTTCACTGGAAATTTTTGGATAGAATTATTTTTCTTGTCTCGGTACTCAATTAGCTCATAGCTCATCTTATCATCCTCAATCTGATGGACAAACTGAGATAGTAAAAAAATGTCTGGAAGGATATCTTCATTGCTTTGTATCTGATAAACAAATATAATGGGTCAAATGGTTGCCTCTGGCTGAATGGTGGTATAACACTTCCTTCCATACTGCAGCAAAATCGACCCCATTTATGGCACTTTATGGATATCATCCATCATCCATCACATCATATTTAAGATAAAATTCTAAGGTTCAAGTAGTGGAACATCACATCGAGCATCAACAACAAGTTATCCAACTCTTAAAGGATAACCTCACGTTGGCGCAAAATAGAATGAAACAATAGGCAGATCAACATCACAACGAAATAAGTTTTGATGTAGGTAACTAGGTATTCCTACGGCTACAACCATATAAAAAAATGTCCCTCAAGCAAGCTAAGAAGGATAATAAATTATCACCAAAGTATTATGGTCCGTAGAAGGTGTTGCAAAATATTGGTACTATGGCATACAAATTGGAGCTTCCTGTGGCTTCTCGAGTGCACCCAGTTTTCCATGTTTCATGTTTAAAGAAGGTTATAGGCGACAAGCTCCCAGTTCAAACAATATTTCCAAAACTTAACAAGGAAGGAAAAATTATATTGGAACTGGAGCAGTCACAGAAACAAGAACTCGACAGCTATGAAATCGATCAATTTCGGAGTATCTCATCAAGTGGAAGAATTTATCCGTTGAATATTCCACATGGGAGGATGAGAATTTTATACAGAAGCATCCAGAACTACTCAAGCATTGAGGACAAAGCTTTTCGAAAGGAGAGGGGCATGTTAGGCCCCTATAATACTAGTGATTCCCCCATTACTATTGTCATTGTATCCTTTATTGTTATTATTGTGCCCCTATTGTCCCCATATTGTTATTAGTATACCCCATAGAAACCCACTATTGTTATTTTTGTGCCCTTATGTTATCACTGTTACATTGGCTTGATTATATTGTGACCCCTTAGACTCCTATATATAGAAGGGAGGTTTAATCATTTGTATCATCTAAGAATTGTTCATTTGTGTAATGTAAAGGAGGTTGCCCCCTCAAAGAGGCTTATTTCTAAGGCGTTGATCTATCTTTTCTATATTTTTGTGAGCTAGTTTCATAACACAACACCACACGACACATCCATATTGAGATGGAGATTTCACTTATGTACTCAATTCATTTCAAAGTTCTGTGTATGTGTCATTTTCTTTCTTCCTTTATGACTCGATTCTAGGTATTGGATCTTTTTTCCTTGGTGGTAGCACAAATATCGAAGATGTTTTTGCATTCCCACTTCGTACTACACAAATTGTAATTATTTTATCTCCATTGACCCACTTTTGTGATCATTTATTAGACATTAATAAAATTATTTGATATCATCTAGAATGTTGTTAGATAATCTTCGGCAAAATCACATAACCAATCTTATAGTAATAAACATATCAACCCTAGATTATGAGTAATAATATATTTACCTATGGAATAAATAATATGGATTATTGACCGTTAGGTTTAAAGGTCAATTATGATTTACCATAATATTAGTTATAATATTTACCTGATATAACTAAATTCTAGGAATAATAATGGTTTAACAATTTGTTTAGATCTATTAATTATTAAGAAGATTTAGATTATTTAATAAACTTATATTATTTTATATAACTTATTATTTTAATGGACCAATATATTTATATAATAAATATGATATAGATCTAACTTACCAAAGACCATTAAATAATTATCACTCAACTATCTAGTATAACTAAATTCTTAAAATAATAGGGATTGATTACCTTTACGTTGGAATAATAATTAAATATAGATTAATTAATATATATTATGGGATATAATGACCATCATAATTAAATATGTATTCTCTTAATATTTGGGATAATAATAATAATATACCTATTTATTTTAAATTTACCAAATGGATTCCTTTATTTACCTATTTTTAGCTTTTTCGAGAAATATTAATTGACTATTTTAGTAGTTTGACCAAGATCATTAGGTCAAAATTAGTCGTTAGCATTATAGCTGTTGGAGTCTCTGCATGCTCTATTTAATCACGCTAAGCTGGATTGGTTCTTCAACTTAACCTGACGATGAACCACACTGGTTGGTTCCAAACGCGTCGACAAAAGATTGGTTATGTGATTTTGCCGAAGATTATCTAACAATATTATGGATCACAGAAGTCTAAATTCCTCAATCATCTAGAATCTTTTAAAGATTATGTAGATGAAAACCCTAGAAAAAAGTAATTTACAATGAAAGAAGGAAAAATGACCAGGGCTATGGAATCCTATAGAGGACCCTATGAGTTAGATAACAAATAAACAATCCTTTAAGTCTCCTGTTCTTCATAAGTAGACATTTTTCTCCATAAAGTTGTAGGCTCCTATGAAATTTTGTTACATTTTATTGCAAATGTTGAACACAAGCCTTTCCTAATAAGTAGGGAAGGAGGAAATCTCAATAATCATGGTCATCTAATCACTGGGTAGTTTTTTAGTATTGAAGCCACTAGCTATCTAACTACAGAGGTGCCAATTATATTTCCACATTTTGTAAATAATAGAAGTATTTCCATTTAGAAAACATAGATACGTGCCTACTATAAAATTCTTATGAAAATATTTAATCTATTGTACCTCATCTAGTTTGTTACAAACTTCTTCAGTTATACCTCCCATTTGATCTATATTTACCCCCTAAAAATAAAATTGAAAAATTTTCATATAAACTTGGTACAAAACGAATACTGAAGCCTTGAGAATCTTAGAAAAAAGTGAACATCTTAAATATCTCAATGGTACTACATCATAACATCAAAGGAAAAACTTACCTCCTCCTTGAAAGGGTCATCATATTCAGGAATAATTGATTTCACTGTATTCGTATAATTTTGAAATTTGTCACAACAAAAATAGCGAGAAATTTGTAAGCTAAAAAGTAAAACCATTCAAAAAATTGATTATCCAATAAATATCTAGCTTACTTGTGATCCCAATTTTTTTTGTTGCTTTGTAGACTTCATATCTTACTTTATTCTCTCCAATTTCAATGTTTTCAAGCATATCAATTATTTCGTTAGCGTGACAGCATAATCAATGAATCTTCAATCAATAAACATAACCGAAAGAGGGATACAAAGATCAAATTAGGTAAATTAAAAATTTAGGGCTTGGCACACAAACTAAACATACCATCATTAATATCATCACCAGCAAGAACATTTTGATCCATGAGTGTCAATACAACTGCCCCTCCTTCGATTACTTTATCAAGCTCATGAAGGACCTTCAGTCCTGCAAGATCCTCTACATATCAACGACACCACACACTATTTAGAGGAAGAAGATAACCACATAACATGGATATACAACAAATTGATATCATAGAAAGTATGCTACACACTCATCTGCCAATTTTGGAGGTTTTGACATCCAGCAAATGCATCCATTTTCTCATATTTCAAAATATGAATGTATCTCCTAGAAAAGATAGATTCATAACTACAGTGAAATAGTAGGAACACATCAGAAAACAATTTGCACAACTGAGTAGAGAAGGTTATATAAAAAGTTTTTAAGAAAGAAATTATTACTTCCACTATGTATTGTTCTTTCTTCAGTGTCATTTTTTGTATCCTCCACATTATCCTAAGAGGCACCCATATCAAATACAGTTTTACATTCAAAGTTATAATTTGAATAATGATTATTATTACAAGAAATTGCAAAAGAAGATATAAAATCATTATAATATAAAAAAGTGTTAGGTAAACTTGACTCGGAATAGAGTCAAAGTTGACCAGGTTAAACAGTGATGGTTTTGGGGCACATGGTATTGTGCACCCATAGTATTCTGCCCATGGTATTATATGTAATGGAGCTTATAAAAGGCTGGAAGGACTTCATTCTAATGCAAGACCTGAAGGTGAGCGGTGAAGGCTCACTTGGTCGGATTGGCCAGGGTTTTGGCCAATGCTAATGAGATCTTATTAGGTTGGGGTTTTCCCCGAATTTGGGGTTTTCCCGGATAAACATTTGTGTTTATGTGTTTATGGTTGTTGCTGGTTATTTTATTATATATATTCCTCTCGGTAATTATTTATGTTATGCAGTAAATTTCTCAACAAGTGGTATCAAAGCCAGATATTGGCTTTAAGGGGATTCTTTGATGCCAGGGGTTTATAGTGCCTAATGAGATCAATGCAGCCTTTTTACAGATCTGGGTCTGGAAAATAATGGTTGAACAATCGTACGTGGAAGAACCTCAAGGAAGAATGTGCGGAAGATAGTGCCATAACTTCCAGGGATCGCAATGCATTTGCGATATTTACCGGTTTGGAACATGCTAACAAATTGTTCGGGATTCATAAGGCTATTTAAAGAAGGTCAGCAGAAGAAAATTGTTCATGCAGCTTCGAAAATTGTTTGTTTTTTGCTACGTGAGGCCACCGGTGCCAGAATCTACGAGGTTCTCGTTGGGCTCGCAGTTGGAGTGGTTTGATAGAAGTTTTTGAGAAAATCAAATTGAGATAGGATGGATCAAAATAGAAGCAACAGTAAACAAAAAAAAAATGAAGTCAAAATTATTGCATGTAAATGGGCATACTACTGTAATACCTGGTAAGGCATGTGTACCCTTCGATGATCACCGGTAAAGTTTGGGTTAGACCTAGGTGATAGGGGGGATGTTGGGTTAACAATACCCCGGGTAAAAACTCTGAGGGGGGTAAGAGCTAGAGTGAGCGGGATTGTCTCACTTAGCAGGTTTGGCTGGAGTTGGTCAAGGAACCCCAAGTCAAGTTTAAGGGGGGAATCTTCTGCACATTCTTCCTTGAGGTTCTTCCGCATATGATTGTTCCACCATTATTTTCCAGACCCAGATCTATAAAAAGGCTGCATTGATCTCATCAAGCACTATAAACCCCTGGCATCAAAGAATCCCTTTAAAGCCAATATCTGGCTCTGATACCACTTGTTGAGAAATTTACTGCATAACAAAAAAGACACTCATGTGCGCCTCAATAGGGTACAAATTCAAACCTACTCTTCAAAAATCCTGGAAAGACTTACATTCTTTTCCCTCTCACCATTTTTATGCTCCTTAATTTTTCTACTATTTACCCACAATGAAATTTCTGACCCACCTTCCATCTTTGTCTTCACCTTTTCCTCCGTGATTCTGCAAACCATTAAATGTCACTAATGAAAAAATAAATAATTTTTTTATATAGGATCATAATCCTGAAACATGGAATTGATCAAAATTATGAAAGCCTCTTAGATGATTGAGATGCATTTTCTTTGAAATCAGGTAATATCCAATTATCCACCACTGTGTCTGCTACATGATACTCTGTACACAAACTAAATTTGTGGTGAGCAATTTTGCAAATTTATACTTGACATTAGCAAAGTCTACTCACTACAATGGACCTTAAGGATGGTATACAAACATTAATTAGAAGTGGGTGCAATTAATATAGCATAAATATATGGATTTATTCAAATATAAATTTTGAAATGGCCTAATAAATATCAACATTAAAAAATGCAAGTTTGAAATAGGTGCTTAACATAAATCCAATAATAGGTTAGTCATGTCTTATAACTTAAGAAAGTGGGTTATGGAGCGCCCGCCAAGGTTCTTTCTAATACAAATTCACTATTTTATCTTAGGAGGGGTTTGTCTCAAGAAGTTAAAATTAGGAAAAAAGACTAGTAGGCTCAACAATCAACCAAAGAAATATGGCGCAATCATTAGCAGAGAACTGGAAAAACAAATACTTGATAAGATAGCAGATCTGGAAGGAAAGAAGACACTTCAAGAGGATAGGAATGTTGGAAATAATACTGAGAGGGGGGGGTGAATCAGTATTATCAAATTCTTTTCAATATATCTTCCTTATTTATACTTTGAATAATTCTTCAAATATTGATCATTACTTTGTATGTCAGAATCATAAAATAATGAGCAGGAACAAGAAAAGCAAATAGTCACACAAAAGAACACCAGATATAAGGTGGAAACCCAATGTGGGTGAAAACCACCTGCTGCAATATGTCTCTATCTTCTTTTAATAAGAAACTCCTTTTACAATGATTTTGTACTGGTGCGGTCCTTTACCAGTACGCAGGCTACAACCTGCAGAGAGCTACAACTCTCTCTCTCGTTTTCCAGTCTCTCCTGGAAGGGAGCTACAACCACCTACTTCTTTTCTTTCAAGGACCACTTTTCATTAATTTTCAGACTGGATCCAAGAACATCAAAAACCCATCAACCACACTTGCATCATCAATCTCTGCATACAGATCTGCAAATATTTCCTTATAACTTTGCAGTTGTTCCATACATCAGACATACCCAGATCATAACATGTGTAAAATAAAACATGCATCAATAATTCAGACCCAGATTATTAGATCTATAGATCAAGCGTATGCCACATATCACAGATCAAAATCATATAGAGATACCACTATTCCAGCCTTAAGATTTTGACCCGTCAATAGAACTTATCCTTCTCCTTACGCTCAGGTTCCTTCTTCATTCAGATCCAGATCTGCACCATAACCCAATCACAATATTCCAGATCTAGCACTTTATCAGATATTCAATGATTCAGAAGATGCTTTGCCAAATGATCTCCTTCCTCTTATATAGTCTTAGGCCTTCCACAATACCACAGTCCAAAACCATAGGATCAAAAAACTGTTGGACTAATACCATGAACCAACCATGAAAGTGCGTGAGATCAACACTTTTGGATGCAATACCACGAACCAAAACCATAATAAACCAATGCCATGAACCCAATACTTGGGATCAACACTTCTGACGAGGTACCATGGTCCAAAACCATAGGTTCAAATACCAAGGACTAACTACCATGGACCAAGGTAAGTTCTCCAACATATACGCGCTTTTCCTTGCATGAACAACCCAATACTTGGGATCAACACTTCTGACGACGTACCATGGTCCAAAACCATAGGTTCAAATACCAAGGACTAACTACCATGGACCAAAGGTAAGTTCTCCAACATATACGCGCTTTTCCTTGCATGAACAACCCAATACTTGGGATCAACACTTCTGACGAGGTACCATGGTCCAAAACCATAGGTTCAAATACCAAGGACTAACTACCATGGACCAAAGGTAAGTTCTCCAACATATACGCGCTTTTCCTTGCATGAAAGTGCGTGAACTTTTTCTCTACATGAAATAAACTTTTCTCTGCATAAAATTGCGTGAACTTTTCTCTACATGAAATAAAATTTTCTCTGCATAAAAGTGCGTGAACTTTTATCTACATGAAATAAAATTTTCTCTGCATAAAAGTGCGTGAACTTTTCTCTACATGAAATAAACTTTTCTCTGCATATAAGTGCGTGAACTTTTCTCTACATGAAGGATACTTTTATCTTCATGAAAGAAACTTTTATCTTCATGAAAGTGCGTGAACTTTGCTGCACTATAATTTATCATCTGAGATGAGTGGGTTGCCATCAAGTACAACATATGTATCATAATGCCAACAATCTCCCCCTTTGGACTTGATGGCAACAACAACCAATCACTCTCCCCCTTTGACATCAAGGGCAAAGGGTTATGCTCCCCCTAAGAACATGCTCCTCCTGACTATAAACCAGATCTGCAAAGAAGAACCATAATCCATGACCATGAAAGAGATAGAGACGTATTGCAGCAATATTCAGACCAGCATCCATGATCTCCTTCTGTACTTCCTCCATAATGCCAACAATGCATGATATGCTCCCCCTGAACCTGTGCCATTCGATCTTTGACCAATCCGCAATCCAGCACATGTACGCATATACTTCAGATGAACCTTGCATACAACCAACAATCAAAAGAGATTCAACAACAAGATGATGCATCAACAACCCCCAGCTTTTGCCTGAGGTATTCAAAGGTCTCCCTAGGCAATGGTTTGGTGAGTATATCAGCAACCTGTTCCTTAGAAGGAACATACTCCAACTTGACCTTTTGTTCAAGCACTTGTTCCCGGAGAAAGTGATACTTGATTGGTATGTGCTTGGTTTTTGAATGCATGACTGGGTTCTTTGAAATGTTGATTGCACTTGTATTATCACATAAGATGGAGATGGGTGGTGTACAAGTGATTTGAAAATCCTGCAAGGTCTGCATCATCCAAAGGAGTTGAGTGCAGCAAGATGCAGCAGCAACATATTTTGCTTCAGCTATAGAAAAGGCAATCGAACTCTGTTTCTTGCTGAACCAAGATACTAATCTGGAACCCATAAAGAATGCACCACCACTTGTTCTCTTCCTGTCATCCACGCTTCCGGCCCAATCTGCATCTGTATAAGCATGAAGTGTGAGATCTGTATCTCTAGGATACCATAAGCCATAGTTTTGAGTCCCTTGAAGATATTTGAAGATTCTCTTCACTGCCTGAAGATGAGTTTCCTTTGGATTTGCCTGAAATCTTCCAACTATTCCCACTGCATGCATGATGTCTGGTCGGGTACCTGTCAAATAAAGTAGACTTCCAATCATAGATCTGTAAGTTGGTTGATGCACTGCTGCTGATTCATCATTTGCACTGAGGTTACATCCTGTGACCATGGGTGTACATACTGGTTTTGCTTCTTCCATACCATATTTCTTCAAAATCTGCTTGAGATACTTGGTTTGAGACAAGAAGATCCCTCCTTCATTTTGTTGGATTTGCAAACCAAGAAAATATGTCAATTCTCCAAGCAAGGACATTTTGAATTCTTTCTGCATCACCAAGGCAAAGCTTTGACTCATAGATTCTTCATTGTTGCCAAAGATAATGTCATCTACATACACAACAAGTATTAGAAATTTGTCATTTTCAATTTTTATATAAAGATTGCTATCTGTTGATCCTTTTGAAAAACCTTGTTGATGAAGATATTTGTCCAAACGATAGTACCAAGCCCTTGGAGCTTGTTTAAGACCATAGAGAGCCTTTTTCAATCTGCATACAAGATTTGGATCATTTCCAAGAATGAAACCATCTGGCTGCTCAATGTATACTTCTTCTTCTAAGTCTCCATTCAGAAAGGCTGATTTCACGTCCATTTGAAATACTTTGAACTTTTGAAAGCTTGAGAGGGCAAGGAACATTCGGATGGCCTCAAGTCTTGCAACAGGAGCAAAATTTTCTTCAAAATCTATTCCTTCTTGCTGCGCATACCCTTTACAAACAAGTTTGTCCTTGTTTCTAATTACTTCCCCATTTTCATTCAACTTATTTTTGAAGACCCATTTTGTCCCTATAACATTCTTATCCTTTGGTCTAGGAACCAACTCCCAAGTGTTGTTCTTTTCGATCTGCTCAAGTTCTTCATCCATTGCTTTGACCCAACATTCATCTTTGCATGCCTCTTTTACATTTTGTGGTTTAGTGGATGAGAGTAATGCCAAATAGCTTGAAGCTTCTGCAATTGTTCTTCTTGTTTGTACACCTCTTCTTTTTGCCCCAAAATCTGAGATTCTGGATGATTCTTCTGAACGTACCTGGATGGAGTCTTCTCTTCTACCCTTATCTGTTCCTCTGGTGCTTCTTGAGGTTCTTCTTCTTCATCATTCTGTCTTTGAGGGTAGTCTTCATCTTCTTCGATATTTTCATGATTTACTTGCCTAGGAATGTATCCTTTTTCATCAACCACTACATCAATGCTGTCAACAATTCTTCCTAGTCTTTTATTGTAGCACTTATATGCTTTTCTGTGTGGAGAATAACCAAGAAGAATTCCTTCATCTGCTCTAGGTTCAAGTTCTCCAAGTTGCTCATCAGTATTCTTAATATAGCATTTGCTCCCAAAGATTTTGAAGTGTTTTACCGAAGGAGTCTCACCATACCAGAGTTCATGAGGAGTTTGAGTGTTGTTCACTCGGACATTTGTTTTATTGAGAATAACAACCGCAGCATATGCGGCTTCACCCCAGAAAGTTGCGGGAGTTCCGGACTCATCAAGCATAGCATGGGCCATTTGTTGGATTGTTCTGTTCATCCTTTCCACCACTCCATTTTGCTGAGGAGTTCTAGCTGTAGAGAATTCCCTTCTTATCCCATGTTCTTCACAGAAATCGAAAAATTCATTTGAGGTAAACTCCCCACCTCTGTCGGACCTGAGGCACTTAATTTTGTAACATGATTCATTTTCAACCAAGGCTTTGAAGGATTTGAACTTTTCGAATGCTTCGTCTTTGTGCTTCAAAAGTCCTAACCAAACAAACCTGGAGAAATCATCAATGAATAATATCAAGTATTCTTCTCCTTGAGGTGACCTCGTCCTGAAAGGACCACATACATCTATATGGACTAGTTCAAGAGGCCTGCTGGCTGATCCTTCCTTCTCCGGGAAGTTGGTTCTGGTTTGCTTACCAAACTGACATGATTTGCATATAGTGTTGTCTAGAATTTTGATATCTGGAAGACCACGAACTGCCTGATATTTGCATGCCTTCCTTATTTGTGAAAAGCTTAGATGCCCCAACCTCCGGTGCCATAACCAATGTTCATCATCCTTGCTCAAATAGCATTGTTGTTGTCCTTCTTCAAATATGTATAGATTATTTGGAGTTCTTCTACCTTTGATCACTGTTTTCCCTGTATCAAGATCACGAACGCTACATCCATTTGATCGAAATATTACCTCGGTTCCTTGATCGCACATCTGACTAACACTCAGAAGGTTATGCTTCAAGCCATTAACATACAGAACATTTTCAGCTTTGACCTTTTCTTTTAACTGAGCTGTACCTTTTCCTTTTATAGCTGCTGGAGTATCATTTCCAAAAGAAACTTTCTTTCCCTTTTCTAAAGCAGAATATGATTCAAGTTTTTCTTTATCACCTGTCATATGCTTCAAACATCCACTGTCGATGTACCATAGATTTTCCTGTCCCTCTGCATAAAAGGCTATCCCACATCTTTCTGATTGTGGTTCCTTTATTCTCCATGTTCTGGTGCTTGAGGCTTGTTCCTTTGTCTGCTGAAATTTGCTCCTGCATTCAGAATCTTCATGACCGAAGTTATTACAAATAGAACATTCAATTTCATTTTCAAGAGCAGAAAAGTTGTTATAGGTCCTTTTTGTAATCCCAGTCATACTTCTTTGTTTTTGAGCTTCTCTAGTCATGATTGTTTTATATGCAACACATTGAACTGCTTTGTGACCAAAGTTATGGCAAGAGAAACATTGGCCATTGAAGAAACTTCTGCGGTTATCAAATCTACCGCCCAAATGATTGTAATTCTTATTGTCATCTATTTTTGAAGCAAATTGAGAAGATTTTACCTGTGGCTGGTTGTAGCTTTTGTTCACCCTTAAGACAGATTTCCCGTGGTTTACCTGGTAGTCTTTGTTAGTTCTTGATGTAATTCGTCCCTGCTTTACCTGGTGATCTCCATTGTGCTTTTGCTCATTCCTTCTTGCTACATCAAGATAACTCTTTGAGGTGGATGCTTGAGATGTTTCTCCATTATACCCCAGACCTGTCTTGTTTAGCGAAGAACATTGTACATTGATGATCTCATCCAGAGTTTCAGATCCTTTGACAAACTTAAGATTAATAGTCTTTGTTTTCTCAATTTCTTTTCTAAGGCCAACAATTTCACATTCTAACTTTTCAAGAAATTTTTCTTTTTCATCAATTTGAAATTGTAGAGTATCAATGATCACATTCTTTTCTTCTATACATGTCTTGAGTCTAGAAATCTCTTCATAAAAACTATTCACATCTATAGCATCCATGTAATCATCATCTTCAAAGGCCATTAAAAGTTTATAGTCATTACCTCGTTCATCTTCATCACTATTTGATAGACCATCATTGTCTTCATGAGTGTAGTAGCTTTTCTTATTTGCATTCTGTTTCTTATTCCATCTAATAGGTTCCTTTCCCTTGTTGATCTTATCCTTATGAGGACATTTGGCAGCATAGTGACCTACTCTTCCACAAGAAAAGCATTTGAAGGGTAACTTACCTCTGAACCGTCCAGCACCCCGTTGAAGATTTCTGACAAAATTTGATTCTTCTTCTTCTTCTAACCCATGTCCTGATTCATAGTACTCTCCTTTACCTGAAGCCTTGAAGGCAGCTTCTTTCCTGTCAGATGGACCTCCTTTTCTCATTTCATAAGCAGTTAGAATTCCATGTAGTTGTGACATTTTAAGATGTTGTAGATTCCCCTTTTCTTCTATAGCAGAAACTTTAGATTCAAACCTAGGTGACAAAGATCTTAGAACTTTTTCAACCACAACAGCCTCTTTTATTTCTTCACCCAAATTTTTCATACAATTAACAATCTCATCCACACGAAGAAAATAGTTAGCAACACTTTCATCATTATACATTCTGAGATTCTCATACTGAATCTTGAGGGTTTGAAAGTTTGCACGTTTTACCTGTTCATCTACTTCGTAGCTCAAAACAATCTTGTCCCATATTTCTTTTGCGGATTTATATTGCATAACCTTCACGAATTCAGATTGAGATAGACATCCTAGAAGAGTATTAACCGCCTTTGCATTTGTTTCATATTTCTTCTTCTCAGCTGAATCTGTAGGAGTAGCTGATGGAAAAGTATACCCTGTTTCTATAATGTCCCATACTTCTGTACCCAAAGATTGAAGATAGGCAGTAACTCTTACCTTCCAATATACGAAGTTTCTCCCATCAAAAATCGATGGCCTGATTGATGCTTCCCTCTCGTAGTTGCTCATGATGTTAGATCTTCCTTCAAGCGATCAAGCTTCTTCAAAAGGACCTGCTCTGATACCAATTGTTGGAAATAATACTGAGAGGGGGGGTGAATCAGTATTATCAAATTCTTTTCAATATATCTTCCTTATTTATACTTTGAATAATTCTTCAAATATTTATCATTACTTTGTATGTCAGAATCATAAAATAATGAGCAGGAACAAGAAAAGCAAATAGTCACACAAAAGAACACCAGATATAAGGTGGAAACCCAATGTGGGTGAAAACCACCTGCTGCAATATGTCTCTATCTTCTTTTAATAAGAAACTCATTTTACAATGATTTTGTACTGGTGCAGTCCTTTACCAGTACGCAGGCTACAACCTGCAGAGAGCTACAACTTTCTCTCTCGTTTTCCAGTCTCTCCTAGAAGGAAGCTACAACCCCCTACTTCTTTTCTTTCAAGGACCACTTTTCATTAATTTTCAGACTGGATCCAAGAACATCAAAAACCCATCAACTACACTTACATCATCAATCTCTGCATACAGATCTGCAAATATTTCCTTATAACTTTGCAGTTGTTCCATACATCAGACATACCCAGATCATAACATGTGTAAAATAAAACATGCATCAATAATTCAGACCCAGATTATTAGATCTATAGATCAAGCGTATGCCACATATCACAGATCAAAATCATATAGAGATACCACTATTCCAGCCTTAAGATTTTGACCCATCAATAGAACTTATCCTTCTCCTTACGCTCAGGTTCCTTCTTCATTCAGATCCAGATCTGCACCATAACCCAATCACAATATTCCAGATCTAGCACTTTATCAGATATTCAATGATTCAAAAGATGCTTTGCCAAATGATCTCCTTCCTCTTATATAGTCTTAGGCCTTCCACAATACCACGATCCAAAACCATAGGATCAAAAAACTGTTGGACTAATACCATGAACCAACCATGAAAGTGCGTGAGATCAACACTTTTGGATGCAATACCACGAACCAAAACCATAATAAACCAATACCACGAACCCAATACTTGGGATCAACACTTCTGACGAGGTACCATGGTCCAAACCATAAGTTCAAATACCAAGGACTAACTACCATGGACCAAAGGTAAGTTCTCCAACATATACGCGCTTTTCCTTGCATGAACAACCCAATACTTGGGATCAACACTTTTGATGAGGTACCATCGTCCAAAACCATAGGTTCAAATACCAAGGACTAACTACCATGGACCAAAGGTAAGTTCTCCAACATATACGCGCTTTTCCTTGCATGAACAATCCAATACTTGGGATCAACACTTCTGACGAGGTACCATGGTCCAAAACCATAGGTTCAAATACCAAGGACTAACTACCATGGACCAAAGGTAAGTTCTCCAACATATACGCGCTTTTTCTTGCATGAAAGTGCGTGAACTTTTTCTCTACATGAAATAAACTTTTCTCTGCATAAAAGTGCGTGAACTTTTCTCTACATGAAATAAACTTTTCTCTGCATAAAAGTGCGTGAACTTTTCTCTACATGAAATAAACTTTTCTCTGCATAAAAGTGTGTGAACTTTTCTCTACATGAAATAAATGTTTCTCTACATATAAGTGCGTGAACTTTTCTCTACATGAAGGATACTTTTATCTTCATGAAAGAAACTTTTATCTTCATGAAAGTGCGTGAACTTTTCTGCACTATAATTTATCATCTGAGATGAGTGGGTTGCCATCAAGTACAACATATGTATCATAATTCCAACAAGGAAATCAAGATGATCATGCTATGATATTTCAAAACATTCTACACAAAGTAGAGGCACCATGCCCCCTTCTCCTTCTCTGTGATTTGCAATAAAAAAAGGTAGTGGTGTCAAAAACATTAATCATAAAACAAGGAAAACCAATATATCATGACACTCACATTTAGGCTTGGTTGAGAGGGTCCTCTTTAATTGGTACTGTTTTGACCAATTAATTTTCTTGTAATATCCACATGATCCTAGTCAAGGTTGTATTTTCAGTATGTATTTGGATTACCTCTTTGTACATATATAGGCTACATATAGGGTCCTATAGATATAGATAGGGAAGAAATGATTATGTATGTTTATTTTTCTTATTATTTATTTTAATATAGTCCATGTTTCCTACAAGTGACAAAGATGATAATACATCTCAATTCCTCATTTCCAATCTATTATGAGACCAAGACAGATACCATTACTTATGTTGAGATTCAAGAGGCTCTATTTCCTCTTATACTACCCAAAACAACAATGCCTTACTCTCTTCATAAGAAGTTTGCAAGTATAGATATCAGTCATTACAAGTCACACAACCTAAAGAGCATCACCTCATATTTCTCAGTTGCCCCCTCTAAGAGGAGCAACAAAAAACATTTAGATATCCATGATACCTCAAGGCCCAAATCAATGAGACATATTGTCTCCTATCAACCCCCTCTTGTAAGGGCCAACCTACTTTTGATCACAAAGCCTACACCACCATTCAAACAGACAAATCACCTCCAAGTGGCTTGAAAGTGAAGTCCCCCACTTATCAACATACTACTCACTAAGTTCAACACAGTAGTCAGGACTAAGGTTCCTATCAGAGGATGCTTCCCATCAAAATTAGATGTTAAGAGAATAAAGATCCAATGTTCTTATGCCCCCAAATACATACAAACAAACCCCTCAATACTAGACACTCCCCTAAGGATCTCATCTACTAATGCAATAGTTGTTTCAGAGTGCTTGTCAACTCTAATAACAAACCCAACTCTCAATCTTATCACTCATCCTTGGCCACCATCTCCATCAAGGCTTAACATCCTCTCTCTTTCCAATGAAAGGGCCAATGAAATGGCCCCTTCACACTACTTGATGACTCCGACAAAAATCTCACCTCTTGGTCTTCTCACTCATCCTTGGCCACCAACTCCAATAGGGCTTGACATCCTCTCTTTGGCTTAATATCATATTTTTTGTTTCTTTTATCTATAACATTTCTATTGTACCAACACCTTATGTACATTCTCTTTTATCATTTTTATCTTTCTTTAGCTAGACATATAGTGCCTAGTCTCTTTCCATCTCCTAGAACTTAGATCTTTATGCTTTTAGTAGAAGATGCCTTAGCTCCTACTTTGTACCGACAATAGATATATTTTTTATAGTCCTCATTGACCTACTTTTGTGATCTTTTGTTAAAAAATAATATTTTTTTCTTATCCACCTCAATCACTACAAACAACCCCTAAATTTGTGCAACAGAATGCCTTCATCCATTTCCTAATGAAGACAAAAGGTTTTAAAAGAGTCTTTGGAGTGTTTATGCTTTAGCCAAGAAGGTGTTTTAATTTCTCCATTCTCAAGCTATTTTCCAGATACATATAATTGTGGAGAAAGAAAATAGCAAAGTAAACACTGAAGATACAACTATTTTTTTCAAAAACGAGTTCCTATGGTGCAAAATCATGGGTTTGTGTCTAACGAAACTACCCAAGGCTAAGTATGAAAAATTCACATTGCATTAGGATTTGCAGGGTACCTATTGTGGTTCAGGATTTTGATTTGTAGACAGACTCAATATCAATCATGGCCGAGTAAAATCGGAGCTGAGGGAAGTAGTTGCTTAGCGCAAGAAAAAAAAACGAATTCTAACTGCCTAAAGGCCTAGGTTCATCAAAGCAGGAAGCAGCTTTTATTTCTTGTTGGAAAATTTTAAACCGTATAAATTAGCATAGTGAAGTATAGGGTCATAAACTATTGAACTATTCATTTTCTGTTGAAACCAAATTTGGTTTGATTGTAATTGTGGAATTGGACTATCTGTTGAAGAACTGCTGAATTATATAGTGGGAAATCGTATAGTATTGTTGTCACATTAATGCCATTGCAATCATATTTTGAGGGACTGTAGAGTTTTATTGTGAAAAACAATTGTAGTAATGATTATTAGAATTTATTATTATTATATGGCTTCACATTAAACATGAAATTGTATAAAAACACTAGGGTAGGGAAAAAAATTATCTTCCCTATTACATAGAATAAACGAGAAAGATTAACATGTTGAGAAATGTAACTAGTACTAGGTCTAAGCACCCATTTTATGCTTCTAAGGTTTGTGTCATGAGTAATTTTCCTTGTCATGTTGTATTAGAACCTTGTAGGGATTATTATGTCAACGAAAGAAAATGGATTTCATGTATTTTGGTATTTTATAATTCCTCCACCAAGTTGGCCTTAGGAGAATATAAGTCGACCTCATTAAAGGAATTTGACCAAATAGAAAGGCTATCTATAGAAGTGAAATTCGACCTATCTAAGTATGCATCTAAGCAAGGTTTGATATGTAATTGAGAAGAAGTGTGAAGGAAAGAAAAGAAGGTGAAAAGGGCTTAAAAAGGAGAAGAAATCCTAGTGAAGGAAGGAGGAACCCTAATGAAGGAAAGAAGCACATTTTCTCATTTTTCCAGCTCACATGTGGGAGATTTTGAGTTGCAAGAAGGGGCCAAAATTGCAGGTTTGTAGTAGAGGCCGAAATTTTTATGTTGGACGCTAAAATTTATGATTGATGCACTATTGAAGGTTTATTCTTATTGACTAGAAGTTGATCTTTATCTTCTTGGAAGGACTATCTTGGGATGATGAATTGGTGGATTGGAAGAGGTTTATGTCAACATTCATAAGTTAGGATTGTACAAGGTTTGATACCACTTTCCCGTAAGTAGACATGATCCATTGGATTGTCTCACACACTCATCCCGAGATGATGATATTGAACAATGTCAGCGGAGTATAGCTTGCTACCTTCAGAGTGAAAGCTTATCAGTAGATGTATCATTTTTTGCAGCTAATGAATAGGATGGATGCACTATTCTACACTCCCAACAGCAATGTGAACACAAGACACATCTTGAAGCATTGGGTAAGGGAGCCATCAAAGTTTAGGATGACACCCAATCAAATATACAAGACAAAGACACTCAGGAAGTCTTACCAACTCTTGGTCATCTTCGCATGTCACCTATATGGCCATGAGAGTACAAAGACCTTCCCGCAAAGTTGGGTGGTTCTATTGGATCAGATGGCAAGTGAAGTAAACCCTTTCAAGTGGTTTAACATGTTGGTTGTTTAGATGAAATTCCATGTATCGAATGCCCGGATTCCACCCTGTTAGAGTCGGTCTGGTCAGCCCTCCGTCAGAGATTAAAACTCTTTGTGCATTTCAATTTTAGGTGTCCCACTCCATTTACCCAGTTTCATTTCGCTAGGGACATGCCATGATCTGACGGAGAAAGTAATGTTAGTCATTTTCCCTCATCTCTAGCCCCTGCTGGCTCAGGTATTTGTCTATAATCACCAAAGCTCACGACAGTCCAAGTCTGGTCCTTTACAGGACAAAGTCATTTTTTATGATTGGGTTTAAGAATTCATCAATTTGGTCCTTGAAAACATGTCCAGAACAAGTCATGCAAGCCAAAGGGAGGCCTTGCATAGCTATGGTTCAGAGAGCTCCATCTTCAAGCGGAAAAACTTCGACTCTTCTTCAAAACTCTGTTTTGAAGAAAAGTCAAACAAGGTCATTTATGACAAAAATTTTCAAAAATGCACCAGGTGATTTTTCAGATGCAGTCATGGTTTCTATGGCCAAATGCCCAGCCACACAATCCCCGCAAATAAATGTCGAAAATCCCATCATGAGAGCCAAAATTTCAAAGAAAAAATGAAAATCAGGGTGTTTTAAAGTCAATAAAAAAAGTGCAAAACACAAACATTAGAAAGTGGGTTTTCAAGGAAGAAAAAATCAAACCCATCTCTCCCAAACCTATATATACTTGTTATGGCCCAAATCAAAGCCATTTGTGCTCTTACAAGCTTGGGAGAGCCATTGCTAAGGTAAGAGAGCGAAGTTTGAGGAATTGGAGTGAGTGAGAGCCAGTTTCAAGGAGCGCGGCGCATACACTAGGGAGTGCAGCGCACACAGAGGGCGCGGTGCATTGACAACCAGCCCGCAGTGGAAAAATTGAAAAGGCACGACGCACACCCAGCGCGCGGTGCACTGGGCTTGGCACACGATGCACACAGCCAAGGGCATAAAAATTTTCCAAAACTACTTCAAATCTCGGTGGAGGCTAGCAAACGAGGTAGGCCCAGTTGAAACCTCTTCTCCGTCAATTTTGTCTATGCTTTGGGGTTTGTAAGATGTTTAATGGTACCCAAAAGCACAACGACCATCCATGGAAAAAATCACCAAGGAAAGCGATAAATGGGGTTGCAATTTTGCAATGATGCCACCAAGGTTCTGCTCCCCTCCCCTTGTCCCCTCACTCCTCATCATTCCTACCTCCATTCCATCATGTTTCCTAAGGAAACCACCCTAAAACCACCACTAAAACCCTCCCCCTTGTTTTTCAAGCACTCAAGGCGCGCGGCGCACTGGGAGCCCGGCCACAATGTAAATATGACACTGGTGCAGCGCATACCCGGCGTGCGGCACACTGGGCAAAGCGCGCGGCGCACAGACATATAAGCCCAAAAATTTACTAAATTTCCAAAAAAAATTGTGAATAACCCTCAAAATTGGAGAGGTAGCCCAATTACCTTCACCATTGGCATTTAACATGAAGAGGAATGTGATTTCGATGACCATGAATCAAATGAAAAAAAAAAAAGTAAAACAAAGATGACACAAAAAAGGTCAAGAAGCTAGGGTTTTGCTTCAGTGACATTATTGCTAAAGTATGCTCCTACGCTACCTCTATCAACTAATTCCCCTATAGCAGTTTCCCCTAATAATCACCCTAGCTCCACTATAATCATATCCATTTGTTCCCTTTATTCCTATGGCTCAAAACATCCAAACCCTACCCCATCAACACCATACCCAAAACGCTCCCAAATCCCTGATAAATTTCTCCTTTTAAACCCCTATTCCCCTTTTCATCATTCTCCTCCTAACACTCCCTGTTTTATTGTCCCCTTGGCGACAGATTTTCAAAGCATCTACCAGTTCCATTGGATTCAGAGAACAGCATAAAACTCAGGATACAAATAGCAGTAACAGCATCAGAAGTTTCATCAGAGTATGAGGAGGGGACCCACAGTGACACATCTTTAGGAGAGAGGACCCATAGGAGACATCACCGCAGTGGCAGACATCTTAGAGAGGGTGGCAAATGTCAGAGTCCATCATGAGTTGGCCCGCCTTTTTGCACTTCATCTACAGGGAGGTCAATCTGTCCTGGCAGGGGTCACCTTCACATTCACACCGGAAACCATATCCGTGGCAACAGGAATACCGAACATTGGGGAACAGTGGCATAAGAAAAAGGTGGAGAGGCATCATTATGAGCCTTACATCAAGAACAGCTGCTTGAGCCAGCTCACCAGAGCTTTTCCATTCATATTTTTGAGGGATGAGTATGCCCCACTCATGAGGTTGATCATGAAGTATTTCAGTTGTGAGGGAAGGTTTTCCCGCCTCTATGCCTATCATATCAGGTTTCTCATGCACTTCACCAGGGTGCGGATGATGAGCCTCCCATTTTTCATCTACGGGAACATAGAGAGAATGAAGAATTTCATGCAGCACAAGACCCCTCAACAGCAGCTCAACAGCATTTATCACTTTGCTCTCATCCGGATTTTGGTGGACCATCAGTTGGGATTGCAGGGTATTGCTTGGGAGGACTTCATCTCCCGTGATTTCTTCAGTGCTCCACCGGTGATATCAGAGGCAGAGCATGAGGTGGGGGGTCCTTCACATCAGTTTGAGCATGAGGTGGGGGGTCCTTCACATCAGTTTGAGCATGAGGTGGGAAGTCCTTCACATCAGTTTGAGAGCCATGAGACTGCCACCATGCCAGCATACATCACATACCAGAAGGGCAGTAGACCGTTATTTGCAGCAACAAAGCGAGTGTTATCTCCACCCGGGGTGGAAGGGGCCTCGCTTCCGACATCAGCACCACAGGAGCAAGGCAAGGGCAAGGAGCCAGTGTAGGGAGAAGGGCCATCAGGTGAGAAAGAGATTGAGTTTGTTCTCCTCCAAGATGATGAGACAGATGCAGAACCAAAAAATGCAGAGCTTGAGATCATCTGGGAGCAGCAATCAGAGATTGAGGACTTGTCCATTGATTTAGAAAGGGCCAAGTGGAACATGAACTACCTAGAGCAGAGAAACAAATAGCTTGAGGACCAACAGACGATCATGGAGCTGCAGAACATCCGTGAGCATTGCCAAGAAACTCAAGGAAGAAGGGTTGCGTTCACATCTTTGGAGCAAGCAGTCAATGAGGATCGGGAGGCCAACCTTGAGAGGGTCAACATGAATTTGGAGAGGCTACTGGACAAAGCTGATCGGAACCTTGCTATATTGAGACACATGAATTTCCGTTACAGGGTGCGAAACATGAGTGCACAAGCCCGGATAAGGAATTTAAAAGCAAAATTGAGGAAAGCAACAAGAAGGGTAAAACGGGCAAAAGAGAAAGATAGACTTAGAATCTTGAATGAGGCTTCCTTGGCTGATCATGGCACCCCATAGAGATCCTCTAGCTCAAATTTCAAAAATTTTGGGCAAATTTTGGTCACTTGGCAAATTTTTGGACAAAAAACAAGAAATTCCTCCCTGTGCGCCGCGCCACTAGCGCGACGCTAAAATTATAGGGCTCCAATCGAGGAAAGGCTTGCATATTTGGATTCATCATCGAAAATTACGACTACTGGTGTCCGGGCAAGAAATTTTGACAAGATCTGGGTCTCCTAAAGGTCAAAAAACACCCAAAAATGGCCTCTCTACCACTTTTTTGACACACATAAAGCAGCCTTGGGAGAATGAAGATTTGGAGGGGCAAATGAGCACTAAATTTGGAAATTCTAGTGGGGTTAGAAAGTAGACAGGAAAGGATTTCCAACAAGCCCACTTGAGCACATTTTGGACACCTGCAAGTGCCCCAAAACAGGCTCCAAAGTGGCACGACGCGCAGAGAATTTGGCGCGGCGCACAGGGGAAAAAATTACCAATTTGCTCCTGTTTCGCGAAATTTCGGGTCGCGACTTCTCCAAGTGGGCCCGGTCATCTACAATTTGGTTTTCTGGCACCAAAGGCAGAATTTAAATATTTTTTTTCTCCAGATGGGCTTCTATCCAAGTGGCGAAGGAAGGCAAACGGTCACCCCAATGCCAAATGTCATGTTTGCAACGTTGCACCTGTAGTTGATGGTTGGCTCTCCATCTCCATTTCGCCATGATTCGAGTAACTCCCCAACCCTTGGGAGTTCTATCTCTTCCTCACACATTCTATATATTGTATGCAAGTTATTTGCAAAGGGTTGGCTGGCTTGTAACTTCTGGGAGACTGTGGGAAAGAAACTTTGTTTCTTCACTGTGTATTTTTGACAGAGAATTAATGAAAGGCAGCAGCTCTGTTTCATGAGATTATTGTGGTTGTGAGTGTAGCAAGTGTATTTATTATGTGTTCATATGTATTTAGTTATGTTTAATAATTCATTTCATGCTCATTTCCAGTGAAATTTTCTGAGTGAGATTAGGTAGAATCCAATTTTTATTGCTCTGCCTGCGGGAAAATTTCATGTTTCAGTGTTATTTCTTCTGTTGAAAAGGATTCATGTCACTATGCCCTTTTCACCTTCTTCAGCAATCTATTCATGTCGTGGTGCCTCAAACTTAATTGTTACATTTCCCGCCTGCCTCACCTCACGGAATAATCTGTGCCTTCATGTTCAATTCTCTGTTCTTTGTTGAGCGCCAGTCCCATAACATCCCAGAAGCTCGGTCATTTCATAAAATATTTTTCCAAAATCCATATTCACTTACTAGCCTAAGGTAAACATTGTATTGTAAGTCACCTCAGACCGTTTTCGATCATTTATTCATTGAGCGTGACCCGGAGAGAGCCCTCTCCTTATCTGGTAGGGCTAGCTACGAGACTGAGCGCGGTTTGTGGTTACCCTAATTTTTTCCTTCCTTCAGCCTAAGGCAGATTTAGGTGCTAACATAGTGGCGAATCCACTGGGGAATGAAGTTGAAAATCAAATCCCCTTGTTTCATAATAATTCTAGGCTTCAATAATGGAGTTTAGGCTTCTGTGATCCATATTATGTTAGAGAAAGATTTCGGCGAAAATCACATGGAAAATCATTTGTCCTGACGATGAACCACACTAGTTGGTTCGAAACGCGTCGACAAATGATTTTCCATGTGATTTTCGCCGAAATCTTTCTCTAACAAAACAATTCTAGGCTTCCGGATGATGAGCTTAGGATTGTAAAGGCTGAGCAAGTTGGTTGTGTCCCGTAATTTCTCTCAATAGCACGCTGGCTTTGAGGCGATATGCCAGAGCCAACCAGACTCAGACCCTCCTCATATTTACGAAAATCCCAATTTGATCCCAAGACTCCTTCGTTAAGAAAGCACCATAACTCCCATGTTCAAATCCCATTCATGTCACGAGATTTTTGAGTATCTTGAAGAGCCTGATTTTGACGAACGATTTGAAATATCTTTGTTTGAGTCTAAATCCGAAAGGGCTGTTGATTATACCGTCCCCAATCCGCTTATAGATCTTGAAATAGAAAGAGCCAATAGATTAATTGATAATTACATTTCCACACAGCCCCAAACTCCAATCGCAAGCCC
Source organism: Pinus tabuliformis (assembly GCA_031772625.1). Lineage (NCBI taxonomy): Eukaryota > Viridiplantae > Streptophyta > Pinopsida > Pinales > Pinaceae > Pinus > Pinus tabuliformis. The sequence goes on along the minus strand of CM062808.1, from coordinate 431,086,272 downwards.
CTTGCAAACTGTGCACACTCCTCCAACACCTCCAAGGCCAAATCCACCGAGAATGATGGCTGCCCATTTCGCACCCCTTGTTCTGACCCAAGTCCTAGATGACATGCCAAATGATTATCAAAGTAAAATCCCATTTTTTGATGGCACTCCTAACAGTGTTACAGCTCAGCAGCATGTAGACAAAATGGCAGACTTCTATGAACTTCATGAGATTGATGCGGAGAACGTGGCAATGAGGCTCTTTGTACAAACATTTGCAGGTGATGTGAGGAAATGATTCAAAGGTTTGACGGCTGCAAGTATCACTACCTTGGCTGAACTACAAAGAAGATTTTTGAACCAGGGAAGAGAAAAAGAATCCCCTTCAAATTCTGGCCGAGTATGAACAAATCAAATGGAATGCTGGTGAGTCGGTCCAAGATTATTGTGTTAGATTTAATGCAGTCTACAACGAAATTCTAGACCATCTAAAGCCACCTTTGGGACTAGCAATGATGAAGTTTCGGGATGGTTTTGATGCTGACATGGTGTACCAATTAAGAGAGAGAGAACCGGCTACAATGGAAGACATGCAGAAAATTGCGGTCAGCGCTGAGGCAAATCTGCTGTCCAAAAGAGCAAGAGCCAAAGCAGAGAAGAAAACCACTGTGAAAGAAGAATATTCTTCAATGGATCAGCTGCTCAAAAAGGTAGAACAGATGCTTGAGAGGGTAAAACTTGACAAGCCAGAGCCACAAGTTAGGAATCCTAACTTTCGTGGCCAACAGCAGCCACAATATAGGATAAGACAAAGAGATCAGTGAACTCAAGAGCAGATAGCACAACAGCCGGTACAAACACCTTTGAAGCATAATTTTGTACATGGACCGGAGTCAGATGAGGATGGGAATGTAATAGGTGAGGAAAACCATCTCTTTACTCCAGATGAGCTGCCTACTTACATCACCGAAGAGGAAGAATGTGCAGTAAATTCAGCTACACACCAAGACACTGATTTTATTCTAGCTAATGAAACCGTGTTGGAAGATGAATCAGAAGAATATCAAAGGGGGTATATGAATGCTTTGTCCGCACAACAGCAGCGATATTCTCTTCGAAACAGAGGCGTGCCAGCCAAACCAATTCAGAAAAATAAGGAGGGTGAAACAACAAAAAATGATCCATCAGCTACACAAAGAAAAGGAAAGGAGGCGGTTGGTCCGAAGAGCAGCAAATCAAAATCAGCAGAAGAATCACAACAACCAATCACATCACAAGAGAAGGAAAGGAAAGAGATCCCAGTCAAAGAGGTAGAAAGGGCTCCTGCTTTTAGCCTAGAGAATGAGATTTATAAGTTAAAGGTATCCATCCCCTTGATTGAAATAATGAAGAACAACAGTTATAGAGGACAGATTTCTAAAATGTTGAATTTGGACCCAATGTCTGACATGGTAAATGTAGAAGATGATCAGCCTGAAATGATTTTTGGACCAGCAACAAATGGTGAGTCTCCCGATAGCGATGTGCCACCCTTCTATATCAGTTTATGATTGCATGACTTTGTGCTACACAACGCCATGATCGATTCTGGAGCTTCTCACAATCTCATGCCCAAGGCGATCATGGATAAGCTTGGTCTAGACATCACCCGGCAATATCATGATCTCTATTCATTCGATTCCAGCAGAGTAAGGTGTATAGGGCTCATCAAAGACTTATTTGTGAGTTTGGATCAGCGTTCTATGAAAAATGTTTTGATGGATGTGGTGGTAGCAGATATTCCTCCAAGGTTTGGCATGCTTCTTTCCAGGTCTTGTGTAGCTAAATTGAAAGGGACACTACAGCTGGATTTCTCCTATGCAACAATCCCGGTGTTTGGAAAAATGAGGAAGTTATATCGGGAACAAAAGATGAAATATATGATCACAATCAAGGAGAAACCTATGAATCATCCTATCAACTATGTACATATAGATTTAGAGACTTTTGTTTTGTTTTCAGATAGTTTAAATGAGATAGATAGTCAGATAGTAGAAGCAGATGACATTCCGGAAATAACAAAAAATTTCAGAGAGATTTTGAAAAAAGAAAGACAAGAAAAGCAGGAAAAGATTGGGAAATCAGTTGAAAACAAGGGACAGCAAACAGTCAAGGCAAACAGATTTCCAACACTTATAAGAGGAGGAAGAAGGCTTGTGGACCATGGATTTTGATGGAGCAGCAGGGAATGATGGCGTTGGTATTGGTATTTGGGTACGCAATCCTTTCTCCGCCCCAAACAAAGTGCCTAGCAGCATGAGAGTTTGCTCTTACAAGCTAACCTTTGAATGTTCAAATAATGAAGCTGAGTATGAAGCTCTGATTGCTAGCCTGAAGATTCTTAGAAAGATGAATGCAAAGATGATTTCGGTATATGGCGACTCCGAGTTGGTAATAAAACAGGTCAGAGGTGAGTATCAAGCGAAACATCCTAGGATGCGGGCCTATCGTAATGCAGTTTTAGACATCTTGAAGCTATTTTCATAATACACCTTGACATGTGTGCCACGTATACAAAATAGTATTGCTGATGCTCTTGCCAAGGCAGCGAGCAACTTGAAGATCCCCATGAACTCCAGCAATAAATTTGAAATCCATGTCAAGCACCGTCCAACCATTCCAGAAAATCAGCAATATTGGCAAGTGTTCGAAGATGATGAGGAGATTAAGGATTTTCTGCTCAAAAAAGGCAAGTTAAAAGGAACCTCAATTGATGTGGAAAACGATGAGGGCAAAGGGAATGGTATAGATGAAGTGCAGATCAATCAAATGGACGTATTACAGCTGAAGAATAACATCATTCCTAAAGGCTTGATACCCCTAGAGGAACTTTTCGATCAGGATGATGTAGCCTGCAAGCCAACATTGCAGCCAATGGAGAAAGGTGTAGAAAAAGTCAACATTGGTACAGCTGCCAATCTAAAGTTGGTAAAATTGTCCAAAGCATTACTGCCAAAGATCAAGGACAAATACATCAGTTTGATGGCTTCATTTGCAGTTGTATTCGCTTGGGATTATTCTGATTTAAAGACCTATGATACAAATATTATTCAGCACACAATACCTATCAAGCCTAATCAAAAGCCATTTAGACAAAAGCTGAGGAGGATAAATCCAAAGTTGCTACCATCTATCGAAAAGGAGGTAAATAGGTTGTACAAGTCAGGTATCATAGTGCCTATCAGATTTTCAGATTGGATATCTAACTTAGTGCATGTACGCAAGAAGACTGGTGAGATCTGCCTATGCATTGATTTCAAAAATCTAAATAAGGTCTCATTGAAAGACAACTATCCGCTGCCCAAGATGGACCATATACTTCAGTGAGTAGTGGGGGCATCTCGTATGTCACTGCTTGATGGTTATTCCGGATATAACCAAATTTCCATCCATGAAGATGATAGAGACAAGACAGCATTCACCACTCCATGGGGAACCTTTCATTATGCCAAAATTCCCTTCGGTTTAAAGAATGCAGGTGCCACATTTCAGCGGGCAATGGACTTGGCATTTGCAAATGAGAAGGATGTGTTTTTGGTGGTGTACTTGGATGACTTGACGGTGTTTTCAAAATCTGATGAAGAGCACATGCATCACCTAAAAATTGTCTTTCATTAGTGCAAGAAATATGGTCTATCGCTGAATCCTAAGAAGAGCTTGTTCGCCATGGAGAAAGGAAAATTACTTGGGCACATCATTTCAAAGGTTGGCATCCGTATAGACCCAGCACGTGTGCAAGCAATTCAGCAAATTGATCTGCCTAGGAACAAAAAGGAGATACAATCATTCAATGGTAAGATGAATTTTATGCGTTGCTTTGTGCCTAATCTTGCAGAACACTTAAGAGAAATGACCAACATGCTTAAGAAGGACATCCAGGTGAAATGGACGGATGAGATGTTAAAATCTTTCAACTTGGTCAAATTGGCCCTTTCTTCAGCTCCAGTTCTAGTTAGCCCGGACTACACTCAAGATTTCATATTGTTTTCATTTGCTTCCGAGCACACTATGGCAGTGGTATTATTGCAGAAGAGAGGTGATCATGAAAGACCCATTTCATTCTTTAGCAAGGCTATAAGGGATGCAGCTTTGAAGTACAACATCATTGAGAAGCAAGCCCTGGCATTGGTGAAGGCATTGAAGGATTTCCGGGTATATATCCTACACTCTCACATTCTGGCCTATGTCCCTAATACTGTTGTAAAAGATGTTTTAGTGCAGACCAATCCGGAAGGGAGAAGAGGCAAATGGATTGCAGCCTTGCTAGAATATGATGTGGAGATAAAGCCTACAAAGCTTGTCAAAGGACAGGGGTTGGCGAAGCTAATGGCTAAATCAAACTTGCATGCATTGGACATAAATCTGATCGTTGCCATGTTCGATGAGAATGAGGAAGGAACTTCAATTCAGGTATCCGAAATGTTTGCTTTGTCCCCATGGTATTCTGATATAATATATGTGCTGAAAAATCTATCACCACCGCCCGGCATGACTAGAAACAAAGCGAGAACACTCAAATTCAAGGCTGCCAAGTTTTGTATTTTGAATTCTGCACTGTATTGGAAAGATCCCGATGCCATTTTGTTAAATTGTCTGGTGGAAGAGGAGGCAAAGAAGGTCATGGAGGATTTCCACGGAGGAGAGTGTGGAGGTCATCTTTTTTGGAAGTCAACAGCGAACAAAATTTTGATAGCAGGGTACTACTGGCCTACTTTGTTTGCTGATGTGCATAAGATGGTCAAGCGTTGTCATAAATGTCATATTTTTGAAGGAAAATAGAAATTACAACCTTTTCCACTTAAGCCTATTGAAGTGAGCACTCCCTTCCAGCAGTGGGGGTTAGATTTCATTGGGGAAATTCATCTCGCCTCTTCCGAATAGCATAGATGGATCCTTACAGCGACGAACTATTTCACAAAATGGATTGAGGCAACCCCTAGCAGACAAGCCACGGATACGGTAATCATCTCATTTCTCGAAAATAACATCTTGTCTCGCTTTGGTTGTCTAAACAAATTAATCACCGATAACGTAGCAGCTTTCAAATCGAAAAGGATGGTAGAATTTTGTCATAAATATCACATAATTTTGGGTCATTCAACTGCCTATCATCCGCAAGGCAATGTATTGGTGGAATCTTTGAATAAATCTTTGGTCAACATCATTAAGAAGCTGCTGGAAATAAATAAGAAGAGCTGGAACAAGAGGCTGGTCCATGCACTTTGGGCATATCGGATCAGTCAGAAAAATTCTATTGGTATGTCACCGTTTGAGCTTGTTTATGGAGTGGACACAGTATTTCCTGCTTCTCTTGCTGCCCCGGTGGTCAGACTTCTTCAGGAGGCCGGCAGCAAAGAAGATCCCAAGCAGAGAAGGCTGAATCAAATGATCCACTTGCAGCAAACAAGAGAAGAAGTTTTCAAGAGCACATCCAAATTGCGGGAGAAGATAAAGAAAATCTATGACAAAAGGGCAAAAGCAGATAAATTTCAGTTGGATGATGTGGTGCTAAAGTGGGATGCAAGGAATGAAGAGAAAGGCAAGCACAGAAAGTTCGAAAATCTGTGGAAAGGTCCTTTCAAAATTGAAGCATATAGGGGTCAGAATGCCTTCCTTCTGAAGGAAATGAACGGGGAAGATTGTCCTGGAGGGCCGATCAATGGTCAGCTGCTCAAGCGGTATCACTGTTGATATATCAATGTTGCTTCCACTGTCATTGTAAAAACCATTTTTATTTCAGTTTGGTTTCAGTCTGTAAAGTCAGTTTTTGAGTTATTTCAATGTCAAGTTTGAGTCAATTCCTTGGTTATTCCAGTTTTATAAATAAGTCAGAGTCCTGTGTTGCTTATCAAAATGATGACTCCATAGCCCAATGGAAAAAAGGAACTGTCTAGCTCCTCCAGAGATCTGCTGTTCTTGGCACCTCCAATGAGCTATCATCCCCCATTGGAGCCAATGTTAGAGTCGGTCTGGTCAGCCCTCCGTCAGAGATCAAAACTCTTTGTGCATTTCAATTTTAGGTGTCCCGCTCCATTTACCGAGCTGCATTTCGCTAGGGACAAGCCATGACCTAACGGAGAATGACATGTTAGTCATTTTCCCTCATCTCTGGCCCCTGCTGGCTCAGGTATTTTTCCATAATCACCAAAGCTCACGACAGTCCAAGTCTGGTCCTTTACAGGACAAAGTCATTTTTTATGATTGGGTCTAAGAATTCATCAATTTGGTCCTTGAAAACATGTCCAGAACAAGTCATGCAAGCCAGAGGGAGGCCTTGCACAGCTATGGTTCAGAGAGCTTCATCTTCAAGCGGAAAAACTTCGACTCTGTTTTGAAGAAAAGTCAAACAAGGTCATTTATGACAAAAAATTTCAAAAATACACGAGGCGATTTTTCAGATGCAGTCATGGTTTCTATGGCCAAATGCCTAGCCACACAGTCCCCTCAAAGAAATGCCGAAAATCCCATCATGAGAGCCAAAATTTCAAAGAAAAAATGAAAATCAAGGTGTTTTAAAGTCAATAAAAAGAGTGCAAAACACAAACATTAGAAAGTGGGTTTTCAAGGAAGAAAAAATCAAACCCATCTCTCCCAAACCTATATATACTTGTTGTGGCCCAAAGCAAAGCCATTTGTGCTCTTACAAGCTTGGGAGAGACATTGCTAAGGTAAGAGAGCGAAGTTTTAGGAATTGGAGTGAGTGAGAGCCGGTTTCAAGGAGCGCGTCGCATACACCGGGGAGTGTGGCGCACACAGAGGGCGCAGCGCACTGACAACCAGCCCGCAGTGGAAAAATTGCAAAGGCGTGATGCACACCCAGCATGTGGCGCATTGAGCTTGGCTCGCGACGCACATAGCCAGGGGCATAAAAATTTTCCAAAACTACTTCAAATCTCGGTGGAGGCTAGAAAACAAGATCTAGGCCCAGTTGAAACCTCTTCTCCGTCAATTTTGTCTATGCTTTGGGGTTTGTAAGATGTTTAATGGTACCCAAAAGCACAACGGCCATCCATGGAAAAAATCACCAAGGAAAGCGATAAATGGGGTTGCAAGTTTGCGATGATGCCACCAAGGTTCTACTCCCCTCCCCTTGTCCCCTCACTCCTCATCGTTCCTACCTCCATTCCATCATGTTTCCTAAGGAAACCACCCTAAAACTGCCACTAAAACCCTCCCCCTTGTTTTTCAAGCAAATTGGGGTGAATTTACAGTGCGCGGCACACACACGAGGTGGGGCGGCGCACTCAGGGTGCGCGGCGCACTGGGAACCTAGCACACTGGGAGCCTGGCCATAGTTTAAATATGACATTGGCACGGCGCATACCCGGCGTGTGGCGCACTAGGCAGAGCGCACGGCGCACAGACATATAAGCCCAAAAATCTACTAAATTGCCCAAAATTTTTGTGAATAACCCTCAAAATTGGAGAGGTAGCCCAATTACCTTCACAATTGGCATTTAACTTGAAGAGGAATGTGATTTCGATGACCATGAATCAAATGCAAAAAAAAAAATTAAAAGTAAAACAAAGATGACACAAAAAAGGTCAAAAAACTAGGGTTTTGCTTCAGTGACATTATTGCTAAAGTATGCTCCTACCCTACCTCTATCAACTAATTCCCTTGTAGTAGTTTCCCCTAATAATCACCCTAGCTCCACTGTAATCATATCCATTTGTTCCCTTTATTCCTATGGCTCAAAACATCCAAACCCTACCCCATCAACACCATAACCAAAATGCTCCCAAATCCATGATAAATTTCTCCTTTTAAACCCCTATTCCCCTTTTCATCATTCCCCTCCTGACACTCCTTGTTTTATTGTCCCCTTGGTGACAGATTTTCAGAGCATCTACCAGTTCCATTTGATTCAGAGGGCAACATAAAACTCAGGATACAAACAACAGTAATGGCATCAGAAGTTTCATCAGAGTATGAGGAGGGGACCCACAGTGACACATCTTTAGGAGAGAGGACCCATAGGAGACATCACCGGAGTGGCAGACATCTTAGAGATGAGCCAAACACCCTCACTGAGCTGCAGGCATGTCCACTTGCCATGTCTTGTTTCCAGCACTTGGCATGTTATGAATTTTGTCAAAGGGTGGCAAATGTCAGAGTCCATCATGAGTTGGCCCGCCTTTTTGCACTTCATCTACAGGGAGGTCAATCTGTCCTGGCAGGGGTCACCTTCACATTGACACCGGAAACCATATCAGTGGCAACAGGAATACCGAACATTGGGGAACAGTGGCATAAGAAAAAGAAGGTGGAGAGGCATCATTATGAGCCTTACATCAAGAACAGCTGCTTGAGCCAGCTCACCAGAGTTTTTCCATTCATATTTTTGAGGGATGAGTATGCCCCACTCATGAGGTTGATCATGAAGTATTTCAGTTGTGAGGGAAGGTTTTCCCGCCTCTATGCCTATCATATCAGGTTGCTCATGCACTTCACTAGGGTGCGGATGATGAGCCTCCCATTTTTCATCTGCGAGAACATAGAGAGGATGAAGAATTTCATGCAGAACAAGACCCCTCGATAGCAGCTCAACAGCATTTATCACTTTTCTCTCATCCGGATTTTGGTGGACCATCAGTTGGGATTGCAGGGTATTGCTTGGGAGGACTTCATCTCCCGTGATTTCTTCAGCGCTCCACCGGTGATATCAGAGGCAGAGCATGAGGTGGGGGGTCCTTCACATCAGTTTGAGCATGAGGTGGGGGGTCCTTAACATCAGTTTTAGCATGAGGTGGGAAGTCCTTCACATCAGTTTGAGAGCCATGAGACTGCCACCATGCCAGCATACATCACATACCAAAAGGGCAGTAAATCGTTATTTGCAGCAGCAAAGCAAGTGTTATCTCCACCCTGGGTGGAAGGGGCCTCACTTCCGACATCAACACCATAGGATTAGGGCAAGGGCAAGTAGCCAGTGCAGGAAGAAGGGCCATCAAGTGAGCAAGAGACCGAGTTTGTTCTCCTCTAGGATGATGAGACAGATGCAGAACCAACAAATGCATAGCTTATAGAGATCATCCGGGAGCAACAATTAGAGATTGAGGACTTGTCCATTGATTTAGAAAGGGCCAAGTGGAACATGAACTACCTGGAGTGGAGAAACAAATAGATTGAGGACCAATAGACGATCATGGAGCTGCAGAACATCCGTGAGCATCGCCAAGCAGCACAAGGAAGAACGGTTGCGTTCACATCTTTGGAGCAAGCAGTCAATGAGGATCGGGAGGCCAACCTTGAGAGGGTCAACATGCATTTGGAGAGGCTGCTGGAAAAAGCTGATTGGAACCTTGCTATATTGAGACACATGAATTTCCATTACAGGGTGCGAAACATGAGTGCACAAGCCCGGATAAGGAATTTAAAAGCAAAATTGAGGAAAGCAACAAGAAGGGTAAAACGGGAAAAAGAGAAAGATAGGCTTAGAATCTTGGCTGAGGCTTCCTTGGCTCAGCATGGCACCCCATAGAGATCCTCCAGCTCAAATTTCAAAAAATTTGGGCAAATTTTGGTCACTTGGCAAATTTTTGGACAAAAAACAGGAAATTCCTCCCTGTGCGTTGCGCCACTGGCGCGACGCTAAAATTCTAGGGCTCCAATCGAGGAATGGCTTGCATATTTTGATTCAGCATCAAAAATTACGACTACTGGTGTCCGGGCAAGAAATTTTGACAATATCTGGGTCTCCTAAAGGTCAAAAAACACCCAAAAATGGCCTCTCTGCCATTTTTTTGACACATAGAAAGCAGCCTTGGGAGAATGAAGATTTGGAGGGGAAAATGAGCACCAAATTTGGAAATTCTAGTGGGGTTAGAAAGTAGACAGGACAGGATTTCCAACAAGCCCACTTGGGCACATTTTGGACACCTACAAGTGCCCCAAAACAGGCTCCAAATTGGCGCGACGCACAGAGAATTTGGCGCAGCACACAAGGGAAAAAATTACCAATTTGCTCCCGTTTCGTGAAATTTCGGGTCGCGACTTCTCCAAGTGGGCCCAGTCATCTACACTTCAATTTTTTTGCACCAAAGGCGGTATTTAAAGAGTTTTTTTTCTCCAGATGGGCTTCTATCCAAGTGGCGAAGGAAGGCAAACGGTCACCCCAATGCCAAATGTCATGTTTGCAACGCTGCACCTGTAGTTCATGGTTGGCTCTCCATCTCCATTTCGCCATGATTCGAGTAACTCCCCAACCCTTGGGTGTTCTATCTCTTCCTCACACATTCTATATATTGTATGCAAGCTATTTGCAAAGGGTTGGCTGGCTTATAACTTCTGGGAGACTGTGGGAAAGAAACTTTGTTTCTTCACTGTGTATTTTTGACAGAGAATTAATCAAAGGCAGCAGCTCTGTTTCATGAGATTCTTGTGGTTGTGAGTGTAGCAAGTGTATTTCTTATGTGTTCATATGTATTTAGTTATGTTTCATAATTCATTTCATGCTCATTTCCAGTGAAATTTTCTAAGTGAGATTAGGTAGAATCCAATTTTTATTGCTCTGCCTGTGGGAAAATTTCATGTTTCAGTGTTATTTCTTCTGTTGAAAAGGATTCATGTCACTATGCCCTTTTCACCTTCTTCAGCAATCTATTCATGTCGTGGTGCCCCAAACTTAATTGTTACATTTCCCACCTACCTCGCCTCACGGAATAATCTATGCCTTCATGTTCAATTCTCTGTTCTTTGCTGAGCGCCAGTCCCATAACATCCTAGAAGCTCGGTCATTTCATAAAATATTTTTCCAAAATCCCTATTCACTTACTAGCCTAAGGTAAACATTGTATTGTAAGTCATCTCAGACCGTTTTTGATCATTTATTTGCTGAGCATGACCTGGAGAGAGCCCTCTCCTACTCTGGTAGGGCTAGCTACCAGACTGAGCGTGGTTTGTGGTTACCCTAATTTTTGCCTTCCTTCAGCCTAAGGCAGATTTAGGTGCTAACACACCCAAGGATCAATAAGAAAGATTCTTCATGTCCACCTATCTGCTCGATGTAATCTATGTCCATCAACAGTTTTCTGGCATGAGTTGGGCATGGACAACTTCAGAGAATGTTGTGAACATATATTGCAAGTTTCTCTTAGAGTGCAACTACCGAGGAGTCATGGCTAGATTATCTGACCACTTCATTACCCCTTTGTACACAACGATCTTTGAACAAGATCCACCTTACATGTCCCAAGCAGCAATGGAGGCATTGTTGAACATTGCAGATTGGTACGCCTCAGCCGATGGCACCTTCATCGGGATGTACAGCATGGAGAAGGCTCCATGTTTGTTTCTGAAGTTTGACACAGACAAGTTGGTCATGCAGGAGGTTTCATATCACATCTCAACAGGGTTATCAGCTGGACTGCATAGGAAGAATAAGGCACCATGGCATATGATTCCTTTTCAGATTGGGTTGTATGTAATCTAGAGTTTAAAAGAATCAAATGTCGAGGTCAAGGACTTCAAGAAGTTTAAGTTCAGAAACAAGAGTTTCAATCCGTATGATCTGCATGGCTTATGCAGGGACTACTATACGAGAGTGTACTATCCTTGGATCCACAAGGTGTATCATTGGCCAGAAGAAGACCCTTGGAGATATTGTTATAAATCCTCTAGGCTTAATTAATCAGTTAACATGGTAGTAGAGTGGCTAGTAACACTCAAGGAAGAAGAACCACAGGGAGAAGCAACAACAGTAGTAGCAAGAAGCAAACATGTGTAAGACAAAGGCAAGAGGAAGATTTCCGAAAGCATAGAGGCGGAGCAAAGCTACAAGTTTAAGGAAGATCGATGTGTTGAGAGAGTAGCTTTAGAGATAGAAGCAAAGAGGCAACAACATGATAGGAGAGGAGCGCAGAAACGGAGACATAAGAAAATACTGGAAGAGACAGAGAGGAAGTTATAGGAAATAAAGCAGAAGCTTAGAGAAGAACAAGAGTTGTGCAGAAGAGAGAAGGAAGCGCAATAAAGACAGGAAGACGTGTGAGGCACTCAGATAGTGCAAACTACATTGGTACAAGTTAAAGACTCAGATCCACCAGTAGTAGATGATGAACAGGGTGAGAAACCGTAGGAATAGGAACTTGCTCAGCTAGATGAGCTGATAGTAGAACCGATGGACACGGAGATGGTATAGCCAGAATAGGATCAGGAAACTAACCCCATGCCAAAAGAAACCAAGGTCACCCTACAGGCTTCACCAACTCCAACAATAGAGCAAGTCCCAAGTGAACAAGGAGAGACCATTCTCCTTGAGGATGATTCGGGAATAGACATGTACAACATAGCCTTTGATGAGTCAGAGCACAGAGTTGTACAGGCATGTAGAGCGCACATCCTGGATGAGCATGCATCACCTGTGTAGTTTGAAGAATGGGTGATTGTGTCAAATGTTCGAAGAACTCCAGCTGCCTTGGTTGATGCTACGAAGGCTTATGTTGAAGCCACAAGATCAAGCATGAAGTTCTTGATAGCAAAAAATGAGCGCATGGATAAGGAATTACAAGCAATCAAGAAGAGAGAGGAACAATCAGCAAGATCTGATAGAGCATATATGAAGAAAGTGATGCTTTCTAAAGTGTCGAATCTTGAGATATTCATGTGGAGACTGTATGACAAGTTCGTCACCGTGCATAAGGTAGTTTCCCATCTACATGGTCATCAGAATGCTACATCAAGATAGCGAGCGTACTCACAGACACACATGTTGCATTTGATCATGTACAGACATGGAAAATGAGTTACAATGGAGCCCTGATTCACTTTCACAAGATGATGAAGCCACAAGTAGAGTTGGACAAAGCACACATCTGGAGTCTGATCCATAACTATGACGAACTCCCGCTGCTCATCACTAATGTTGAGGCTTCCTACGTATGGTTTTTTAGGAGTTTGGATTTCGGGGTGATAATGTACGACACCTCGTGAATTAGAACACTCACCGAAGCCAAAGAGAAGAACAAATTATGGCTTGAGCTCGACACGTACTTTGATCAATTGATGCACATGGCTATTAGCGCAGATTTGGAGATCAACGCAGAGAATAAGTAGAGATATGTCGTTGGTCCAGCCATGCTCAGGACTAAGCTATGCATGTTATAGGAGGATTTGGACAAAGGTTCCATATCAATATACCCTGAAGTGATGGATTCAAGAGCTCATTTCCAGAAAGACATCATCAAATAGTGCTTGGACACAATTGTGCACTATCAAGCTTGGCATCAGTTCGTCACTTAAGATCACGAAGAGGAGATTGACGAGTTGGTCTTTCCAAAGTTGTCTGAGTCTTATTGTTGTCTTATCTGGTTGACTCAAGACTATTTTTGTCCCACATGAGTATATGTCGAAAATGTATTATTATTGTAAACATGATGTAAAGTGAAATTCCAAGTGTCATTAGTGGAATGAAAATATTCATATGTAATGTAAAGAGTTATATGTAATTAAGTTGAAGAGTTGTGAGGGTAGTTCAATAGTAACAAAGGGGAATTTCAAGGGTCACCCCACCCTTTGTTATAAATAGAACCTCATAACTCATAAAACGAGCTTTTGGGAGCCAAGATTTTGGCTAGGCATTGCTTAGAGAAGGCTTGGAGAGTATTGTGATGAGCCTTGCCTTCTCCACAGTGTAGAGCGAGTACATATCTTTGGAGGAGCAGGAGGTGTTGACTGTAATGTTCCACTATTAGGGCTAGTAATTGTCAATGGTGTATGTATGGATGGAACTTTCACTTTATATAATATAACAGAGCCAGTATGTATTCAAGCACATGTTTTTATTGTGGTTCGACTATTCTGGTTACTTTAAAAATGTATGTTGTTTAACTTACGCATTTGTGTATGAGCTATTTTGTATACGATTGTATGAATCTTTTTGAAGTCATTTCACTGGTTTAACTGTCACTTTGGATTGTCGACTATTTTTCTTTCCATCTTGTGATGTCATTCAGCTCATGTGTTCCTTTTAGGTTGCATACTATTACAGGCTTCTAAGGGACACACTTCCTTTTCCCACTCCATGTGTTAGAACCCCCATGCATCTAACTTGAATCGTTACAAGATCACACACTAGCTTCTGAAAAAGATATCACGCTTACCTCTGCGCGTTATCACAGTCAAGGCATAGCTTTAATACCCATTGTCAAGACTCCTACTTCAAACGGTCTAAGGTCTAGTTGGGACTTCTTACCGAGGAGATCCCCTAAGATGTTGGCGGGTCCATCACTATCAACATGATGGTATTGAAAAAATGTCGGATTGTTTTCTTATGCCTAAGGCCATGGTGCTCAGATTCACTCTTCTCCATCAATGGGTGGGTTATGGGGGTATTTCTGATCATGCCCCTATTTTGTTTCAAATCAAGGTTCATTCCCATAAGCCATCTAGCCCATTTAAAATAAAATCAAACTACATAAAAGAGGAGAGTTTTTCTGAGCTAATCTAGACCAAATGGAATCCATCTGAGGCATGTTTGGGCATGTTTTCATATTTGAAATTTTATTATAATCTAAAAAATATTAATTTTTTATCGAAGGAATGGGTTCCGACTATTCACAACAAGGAGGAGCAAGACTTGGTGGCAATCAAACCTTAAATTGAGGCTTTCTCTGATTTTGGTGCTTTTGTACTTAAAAATATAGGAAGATTTTATGTAGTATGGAATCAAGAAGGCAAGATATTCTTTCCAATAAGGAGATTGCATGGTGCCTAAAAAGTAAGACTATCTGGCTAGATTTTGGTGATGAAAATACCATGTTTTTTCAAGCCTATGGAAAAGGCTAGAAAATTACAAACACTACATGGCATATGGAGGGGCTTGATGGTCAAGAGGTCTCATCTTATGAGGGCCTCAGTTCTCTAAGAATGGCTCATTTTAAATCTACATTTAAGGAACTCGAGGGGACTACCATTGCTAAGGCTATTTGTGTGTCTTACTTTTTTCCAAGTTTTTTGGAGGTTGATGATAATAGGTATTTGATGGAGGAAAGGTCAGAAAATGAGTAAGAAGTTGTGCTTCCTAGCTTTCAAAAAGGTAAGAGTCCCAGTCTAGATGGTTGGGCAACTGAAATTTTTACAAATTTCTATGACACTTTGGGATCAAAATTGCTACGGGCTATAAATGAATCCATGTGGGATTTTTTCAAGATTTTAATTCTACCTTTATTGTCCTAATACGTACGGGATAGAACCCTTCATAATTTGAGGATTTTAGGCCTATATCCTTATGAAACTATGTCTACAAGGTAATATCAAAGGTCATAGCATGAAGGATAAATCATATTATTTCTATGTGTATATCACAAGAAAAATTTGGGTTCTTAGAGAGGAGGAAAATTCATAAAGCCATTGGGGTGGCATAACAGGGTCTTCATAGTCTATAAATATTGAAGGCTAAATGGGAAATTTAACAGATAAATCTATTGAAGGCATATGACCGAGTAAATTGTATTTTTATTAGACTTCTACTTACTCATGTGGGATTTTAGGTCTCATTTATTAACTGAGTTATGAGTTGTGTGATTTCTATCTCTTTTTCTATTTTAATTGATGGATTTGTCTCGTACTTTTTCTCTGCTCAACATGGTTTAAGAAAAGGGAGTTCTTTGTCTCCACTCCTCTTTTTTCTTATTTATAAAGGCCTAAGTCAAATGTTGGAGGATTCAAGGAAGAGGAGGTGAGTTTAAGGGCATGCCTATGGCTCGTTCTTTAACCATCACTCATATTCTTTTTATCGATGATATCTTAATATTTTTTTATGGTGTGGCTAGAGATATACAAAAACGTCAGAAAATCATTATTTTGTTCGTGAAGGCTATGGGTATGGTCATAATGAATGGAAATATTCCATCTCCATTTTCAACTTGGATTAGCTTGAGATTCAATATTTCATTTCTATGTTCCCTTTCGAGTTATTTGAGCTTGAAGTTGGGATAAAGAATTTTGGATTTCATCTAAATCCAAACTACTATAAAAGGAATATTGGAAGTGGTCGATTGCAAAATTGGAAAAAAGACCGAAATCTTGGAGCTTTTAGTGACTTTCTAGAGAAGGAGGACTGGTCTTTGTCAAAAATGTTCTTGAAGCCATTCCATTATAATCGATGTCTTTGGCCTAGATTCCAAAGAGAAAAATAGAGAAATCCTAGAGAATCTGTTTTAGGTTTTGACGGGAAGGCTCTCAAGATCAATTCGTCGTTACCTAGGTCATGTGGCCTTGCTCCATGTTTTCATGTTTTCCAAGGCTCCATCTACAAAGTGTGGTTGGTGCCTATTATTAATTACTAGCCTTTGGACACAGGTTATATCTCAAATATACATTTCTCCATGTTCCTTGGATGAGTGGGTGTGGCTTCAGAACAATTCAAGAAAGAATATATTAGTGGTTTGGCAGGTTGTATTAAACTCTTTCAGTCTAATCTCCACTGGACTATCTTGGAATATTGGTAATGGGGCCATGTTTTGGATGGGTATGGACCCTTGTTAAGGGAGCGGAAATAGCCATCAACTGTCACAAGCTCTCATTGATAGACTCGAGGATCAAGGTTTATCTACAATTGTGCATATCAATCATCCAACTTGGATCTAACTATGGCATCAAGGTTGATTGTTCGCTAAATATTTAAATCTTGAGGGGGCCTTAGGGAGGAATGGTGCTTATTCATAAATTATTTTCTATCTTCTCATATGAGGCTATATGATTCTTAGGATGAGATGGTATGGTCAATAGCTTTGGATGGTGTATATACTCTGAAACTTGGATATATACAGCTAAATATATTGGCACAAAATGTGGAGCTAATTTGGTTGTGGAGAGTTCTCTGGAAGTCGAAGTTCCCCTCAAAGTCTCAAATTCTATTTTTATGTATCTTCAAGGGGAAATTCCTTAATTGGGATGTATTACGGTAGAAAAATATAATAGGTCCTAGTTGGCGTGCATTATGTAAAGGATATTAAGAGTCCATTGATCATATCTTTGTCTAATGCTTCTTTACAAAACAAGTATGGTCTTCTTGTAAGGATCTGCTCAAACAAGTTTTCTCTTGGGAGTGGTATATTTTGTGGAGATTGGAAAGTTTGGGTTGAAAATAGTGAAACTGATCCATTTCAAGCTCTCCTTGACATACTTAGTTAGGGTATCTAGTTGGCTAGAAATAAGGTGATCTTTCAGAATAAACAATCCTATCTAATTAAGGTTTCTATAGATGATTTAACTATTCTCTCTCATTATCCTCATTCAAGGACTCCTTCTAGGGTGAGGACTATCTTAATTGAAACATTGGATGTCAATACTCTATGGGGTTATTTCAACGAGGCATTGCAGGAGGCGAATTCCATGTTGGGGGGCAGGGGGATTCTTCTATATCTTTTGAAATAACAATGTTATTTTCATGTTAAGATGGGTTTGGGGTGGGGTACCAACAAATGGACAAAATTGTTTGCTAATAGAATTCTTATTGTCTTTGTTCAGGATAAGAAAGGGTGTGAAAAATACAATTGTTTGGGGACTCCTTGCTAGTTGCTAATTGGGTCAATGAGACCCAAACATGTCGGAATGTTACACTTGCTCATATATTGGAGAATATATAGAAGTTGAAATCTATTTATAATTCATTCCCATGCATTCATATTTTTTAGGGAGAAGAATGAGATTGCTGACTCCTAGAATCATATGTATATATTATACAATAAAATAATCATTTTTTTCCTTTTTTGACTATTTATTGATGTATGGTGCGCACAGCATAATGATAGTTTTATTTGTTTTGCTAGTCTACAACATATGTAATGTCCCTAGTGGACATGATCACAAAACATTTACTCTCTACATTTTTTTGACACTTATGCCACTATAGGATGTAGGAAAATCCTAGTGAATGTACACTTGCATGTGAATTGTTAGAATTAGTTTTCATGTCAATATTGCAAACAAGGAAAAAATAATCTTTTAAAATTATTTATGTGTTCAAATGCATGTTAAAAAAGAAAAGAATAATTCATAGTGGAAGGACTATAGATTCATCCCTCCTGCAGTAGAATTAAGTAGAGTAAATTTCTCATCCCCATGGAAATTTCTAGCTCTCTTGGGGGCTATTATTGCACTATCACCTCACTGCAAACAGTCTTCTCCATACTCCATTTATCTTTACCCACCCACGAAATGTGTTTTATAAGAGATTTCTGGTCATTTATAAATGATTTGTAGCCTTCATTAAATGAACTCTTTGTTGGGTTGGAGCCTCCAATTGTATCTTGTACTTGTAGCTTCATTAGATTTCTGTTATGTGTATCCTCATGTAATAGCAATAATTAAACTTGATAGAAGCAAAAACTTAACGAAGATTAAAAACCATGTGGTGTACTACGTGTAATTTTTTTAATACAAAACTAGTGAAGAGACGTAGTGTCGCCAAATCATCGCCTTGGTTGGCTCATGAGCACCCGATGGAATGTTATAAAGCCCAAAGCTCCACTAGAGATTCATTCATAATTAACTCATGCATGTTAGATCAGAGAAAGACCTAGTTGATATTAGAGTTTAGGGGCAGTGTAATATCCATTGTGTAATCATCTGAATTGTACAGGTGGTGCATGCAATCAGAGGAATGCCTATGAGGATTGCACAATTCATAATTGTGGGATTTCCCAGTTAAATATGGGCTAATTCCCAAGGGAACTATGCAAGGAAATAGGAGCTTGGCAAGTAATAGAATTGGCAAAGTATTGGCTTGAGCTGGTTTGGGAAGCAGTGAGATAGATAGAGATAGTGCAAAGGTTTCTTTGCCTTGAACAAAGCATTGTAATCTTCTAATATTTTCTAATTGCTGCAATATACAGATAGAATGGGTTTTTTAGCTATGGCTTTCCCCATAAAATCATTGGTTATGTGTGATTGAATCATTTCTCTTATATGCTTTGTGATTTCATCGATCGTTTATTATTTACTCTAATAAGTAGAGTAGATTCAAATCAATTTCTTAAGCATATTACAATATACAATTTGAATCTACATGGTATCAGAGATGAAATCACTATAGAAGAGGAGAATATAATTTTTTCTTTTGTAGGAGAAATCGAATTTAAAGCATCATACTTTGGAGCTAGTAGGATGTCGTTCTACGGATTGAAACTCGAATATGCCCTTGAGGATAGTTCGAACTATATTGCTTGGAAGGACAAGATGGAGGGAGTGTTGGAAGGAAACATGCTTAAGAAATTCATAGACAGAGATATTCCTAAGCCGGTTGATCCTTAGGATCTGGTAGAGTGGAGAAAGTGTATGGAAAGGCGAGAAGGATTATCCTAGAAGGAGTTCGAGATCATATTGTCTCGAACCTCCATAGTAAGGAAAATCCATTTGCAATGTGGAAGGCCTTGACATACCCATTTCAAAACAACAGTGACCATTGGAAATTGACACTGAAAGACAAGATAAAAAAGATCGAGATGGAGAAGGGAAATGATATACCGAAGTACTTGAAAAATTTAACACAATGTCAGGATGATCTTGGAAGTATCAGTGTTACATTTTCAAAAGAAAATATAGTGAGGCTAGCACTTATAGGCCTTCATCCTTTAAATGTACAAGCTTTTTATTCTAAAATTAAATACCTATTATAACAAGAAAATAAAAAGGGTTCAAAGCTAAAAAAGATGTAACTAGTTGGTTGGAAAAAGAAAAGCCCAAGGTTTCAAAGAATAATAATAAGATGGGTTGTGGCCTTCTTCTAAAGATGCCAAATCCATTGAATAACTCAAAACTAGCTCTAAACCAACTTTGAGATATCAAACCAATGCTAAGTTTGCAACTACTCAAATATTTGGTGTCATTTTAGAAATTTAGAGGCTCATATATTCTCAAGAAAGCTCCAAATGGGAGGTTGGGCTAGGGGGTTGGGTCTTTGCATAGCAAAGTGTTAGGTTTTATGGAGGGTTTTTGTCCTTTTTTTCTAATTAAAATTTTCCTAAAATTCTTCTCTGGTATGCACATGTGGTTTGTGAGCTTGATCAGTTGATTTGGGTTGGTTTTGTAACAAACTTATCCACCAATCTAGTTTGTTGGCCAAGTTGAATTGTTGCCCTATTGGCTCTATTGGTTTGATCGATTCCAAGACAAATCAGGCCGATGTTTAGAACTATGATAGGAATGTCTTTTCTTTGATTGCATGCTCTCTCTCTCTCTCTCTCTCTCTCTCTCTCTCTCTCTCTCTCACACACACACACACACACACACACACACACATTTTTCCTCTATTTCTCAAGTGTGTGCATTAAAAGCCTATACCTTGCCTTGTTCTTGAATTTATTTTAAGATTTATTCTCCTAGTCTATCTCATCCATAAGATACAATTTTAGAGTCCTAAGTCATTCATGAATGTGATTTTCGACTCAAGTAATAAATATAATACTCATTTTTTTACTAAAGTGAATTGAAAAATAAAATTACTTTTCTAAAATATCTTGAACTACTTACAAACTAGCATAGATTCCATCTTAACTCCGAATCTACCGAGCATCAAGAGGGATAAAATCTCTTGAGGTGAAAACCTCTTTTACAGTGAAAAGAGATTTGATCTCTCTAGGCGATTGGTAGATCCGAAGTTACATGGATCTAGGTTGGTTTAATTATTAGCCTTTAAATAGGCTACATTAGAGAAAAATATCATGGGAAACTAACATAACTTTTAAAAACATCAAAACTCATTAAATATTAACATATGCCTTTTCATATCTCTCTAAAGTTATTAATTAAAGTATTTTGTCATTGCAGAGATATTAAATGGTGGATGTCGATGGTAAATGCAATGACTTTTCGAATATTTTATAAACTTTTTCCAATCTTGGAACAATAAAACACCATGAAAATATGAGATGCGTAATAAATGACACTACTTATTTTTATTCTTCTTCTTTTCCCAAATAAAAGACTCTGTAAATTATGATTAATAAAGAGGTTACATATACATATGTCAAGACATTCTTGTGGAAATAAATGGCACCACTAAGAAGAGATTACTTAACTATTGTTTTTTTAGTAACGTTACATGTGAATGCATGCATGCAACTTGTTTTTGGTAAAAGTGGGGTAATTATAAATGTTGTATTAATTTGAATGTGTTTTAACAATGAGATCTCTTTTGATTAGCCTATATCAAACGATAAATACAATTAGTTTTCATCAAAAGAGTTAAATCATTTTACAAATGAATGCGTAGGATAAATGTGAAGACCATAAAAACATTTTGGCTGTTTTTTGAGGAAATAGAGAACTAGTGGGAATCTCACCAATAGCACTGAAAGTTGGTGTTTCCAAGGTTCCATTGATTGGTTTCATTGATATAGGAAAATGTCTTCTGGCAATTTCACATGATTACTCTATGAAAGGACCCAATTAAATATTTACCCATTGAAATGGCAAACCATATGGTTATTATTATAATCTAGGTTTTATGAAATTATCAGACACAATTACAAATGTAAATGTTGAAGTGCAACTCATCTAAATCCTAGTGAGGAGATTTAAATCACTGATTGACATGAAATAAATATTAAACACAGACAATAGGGGGAGTATTCGACTCACTATAACATCCGAAAAATTAAGGTAGCCTAGTCATTTACATATATTTCATAATTTGTTAACAATATAAAAAGGATAAATAAAAACTATTACAAGCATGCAATTAGTGTAGATATTATAGTGTCCATGCTGATAAGCATCAAGAAAACAAAGACTAGAGAGAATCATTTGCGACCATAATATATGACTAGTGATAACATCACAAGAGTATAGACATAAATAACTAACAATATCTCTTATTAACATACGAAGATAACATACAATGCCTAGAAGATAACATTTCACATGAATGCAATGGTTCTATTTATAAAATTATGACCAAGGTTATAACATCTAGAAATCTAAGGCAAACTAGTCATTAAGAGATATTTCATAAATTGTTAGCAATGTAAAAGATAAATAAGAAATATTACAAGCATGAAAATAATGTACATATTGTAATTTTGATGCTAATAAGCATCAAGAATACAAAGACTGGAGAGAATAATTTGTTACCATAATCTACGATTAGTGACAACATGGTAGGAGTATAGACACAAAGAACTAACAATATCTATTATTAAAAAATTAAGATAAAATACAGTACCCATAAGATAACCTTTCACATGAATGCAATGGTTCTATTTATAAAATTAGGAATGAGGCTATTGGCCTTCTAACTACTGTGAATCTCCATCTATTGTAGTTGATTACTATTATAAATTAGCTCATAATCAAATTAGTCATGTTAGATTTTTCAACTATCATGGGAGCTAGAGCCTTGTACAAGTTTGTCTTATCATCGTGTTGAATATTAAACTCAATTGTGAGAATAATATATATTTAAATATCCATGTGAAAAAAAATATATATATTCCACTCTATGTGAAGCTCTTAAACAACAAATTTTTCCTTTTATGAGTACATACCAAGAAAAAAGTAACATGAACTTTTGGGTAATGTTACACCACATATTGCATGTGTAAGGACCATTTTATAACATTGTGTAGGATCACACTAATGGACTTCCTATGTACCAATTGTTGATATGAGGCCATTTTTATGATCTTTTGCCCACTTCAACTTATCAAATTTATTGGTCATACTTTGCATCATTGCTAGAAGTTGTTTCAATGACATATATTCTATTTTCATCTTGTTGTAGGTGTTACTCCATAGTTTCTTATTGATGAAGAAATCTTTTATTACAAATATTTTGTGTTTATGTTTCTTTAGCCATTATCTTCTCTTGGTCATTACATGTTGGATTCAAGTCTTATTCCAAGTTGTGGGGTCTTCCAGTGCAGTGGCATACTTTCTTAAGTGATTTACTCAAATGCCAAACCCCTTTCAATATTAATCCATCATTTTTCCTAGTTATCATCCATTATGTTACTTCCTTTCCATTTTATCTAAACATAATCCATATCACTCTTGTGTTTCATTATTTACCCACTCTAATAGGGAACATGACTCATTTTCATATATTTTTCCTTCATAACTTAACTTTCATTTTCCATATTTCGTTAAATCTCCTTCTCTACGTGTGAATGTGCCAAAGTGGTATGAGCTATTTAAATGTTAATTAATTAGAATCAAACCTAAGGTTGAAGTATTATATTATTGGCCTATTTCATTACTAGATTTTGAATCTTGATGAGGCCTCATTTCTTAAGTTGTAATTTTAAGAAAGAAAGAAAATAAAATAAAATAAAACATTAGGGAATGTAAGTTATTGTGCATGAGGTGCATAACTTGAGGGTAGTGCTCCCATTAGGCATGCATATTGAGACATTTTACATTAAAACAATAACATTTAATAGGTGGAGCTCCCTATTTTGCTTGGAGGTTATTTTTCTTTGTTCACACTCAAATATGGCACCTTAATGGACCATTTTATTGACTTGGCACATATGTTGAGGAAGTGGTTGAGGTTCTACCCTTTTTAAACTTATGCATGCACCTTATGTACATGTCCACTTTCATCACCATCATTTTTTATTTAGCATCTTCTAAGCACACTCTTCTAGGTGATGCATTCCACTAGAAGGTCGGCTTTCAACTTTGAAATAACCTTGTTCACATCTTTCTCTCAACTTGATGAGTGTATTTGACTTGGAACTTGAGTATCCTTACTATTTAGAGAATATTTTTCATAGTTTTTAAGATTTTCATAGAGTAGAGATCACATGGATATTATTATTTTATTTTGTGGACTTAGTCTCTTGATATTTAAAAGTGGCATGCCTTCCTTAGCTGACTACTTTTTATTTGGAGAATAATCATGTTTGATAAGGCTATTGTTATTCTCGAAGGGCATACTTGTTGGGGGGCATGCTTGTTATTTTGAGAGGTGGTTGCAATTACTTTGCACCACTCCCTATAGCACACTTATTTCCCTCAAGTTTTATTATTATTTGATGGATATCTATCTTGGGCCCTAGGTCATTGACTCTATTATGAAGGGGTTAAAATTATATTCAATGATCAATTATATGATTTGCAATACTAGTTTATATGTTTAACTCATTAAGTATGATCATCAATATATTATTATTTTATTTGAGGTGATTGAGCCTAAAACTCCAAAAATAAGTCTCCTCCATATTTGTAATGGTTGTTGAGTGAGCTATGGTAACCATAACTCTTTCTCTTGGAACATATTTTTCATATATTTTGTTTTATTATTGTGTGATGCCAATATTTTGAGTAGATTGCATTGGATCTGAGCATTTCTTATGTATGCAAATAATTGGATCAAGAAGATTAAGTAAGACATTTTTCGAAGTGCATAGTTAGGTGTGATCTTTTCTAACCTATGGTATTTTGTGTTGAAATTTTTTAGTTGTGGTCAATATTATTTATTTGCATGAGCCCACAAAATTAACAGAAAATGAAAAATGTAAATTGGCTCCAAATATGAGAGGGAGAAACTTGAAATTTTGAGATTCAAAATTTAACCTCCTAAAATTCAAGCTAGCCCTACAAGAAGTTCAAGGTGGCCAACCCCAAAATACACAGCTATTCGAGCTCATCAAACACCTATATATTTCCAATCAGCTTCCTCACTTGAAGAACATTTTGAATCACATAGTTCTTATATTTTTCTATCCACATGAGTGAAGGAGAGAGAGAGACAAGACCAACAAAATTCAACCTGAAGTTTGACTCATGTTGACTAGCATTGCCAAATTTTTTAAGACAGTGTTTGACCAAAATTTTTGATTTTTTCTGAGGCAGGTTGACCGAATCTACGTGAAGTTGTAAGAGGCCAAAATTTGGCCTATTTCAAGGCATTTTGACAATAGGTTGACTAAAAATATTATGGGCAGTTTGATTAGGTTAGACTTTTGTTATTTGTGGTCAATTTGACTTGGAAAATCAGATTGTATTTCTTGTTGAATTGAATAATTTCTCTAAGAAAAGGTTGTTGGGTTTTTCCATAGTTAGGGTTTTCGAAAGGTAACTTTTTTGTTTCTCTTGTGTTTGGTTGTCTCTTCATGATCGTGCTATCATTATTGTTTTTATAGTTAAGATTTTCTATGTATAATTGTTTAATGATGAATGTAACACAAGAAGGATTAATTACGAAATCATTGGAAGTAATTATCAGATTCAGAAATCGAGGAAAATCAACATGGAATCAGAGGGAGTGTAAGGGATCATCCATGAAGAGGCCAAGGGTTTTGATTGGATCTATTTTAAGGAAAATCTAGAAAAAAAAAATCGATCATGTTGAAATTGTAGCTATGGTCAGTCTTCATAAAATAATTTATTGTACTTGAGAAAAACAAAATTTAGTCAAAAATATTATTGTTTTTTTAATTACAAGTGGCTCTACCTGTGTTAAGTCAGCCCTTCTAGATGGTCAACTTGATTTGCCTAGAAAGGCAACCATTCAGATCACATTATGTCTAGATAAAGAGGTTATTTCACTCTCCTTGGAAAGTAATTCAATCACACATACATTTCTCATATGTTGTCCCATGCAAAGGTATTCAAAGAAGGGTTCAAGGGTTAGATCAAGCGAGGTAGGTTCACTTTCGAAGAATATAATTTATAGTGAAAAGT
This sequence comes from Pinus tabuliformis, assembly GCA_031772625.1. NCBI lineage: Eukaryota > Viridiplantae > Streptophyta > Pinopsida > Pinales > Pinaceae > Pinus > Pinus tabuliformis. Next base: position 431,060,621 of record CM062808.1, on the reverse strand, counting down.
TCTAAGCATGAGTTTTTCATTTGTGGAAGAATAACCTTGTATATTATTCTATATTTATGGTATAGAAAAATTCAATGGTATCTCCACCTCACTATGACAATTTTAAAGGATAGCCCAAAAATTTATAAAGAAAGTCTCATTCTCCCTTGCACCAAAGTACTGAGCCAATGAGGCCATAGTCTACACCTCTTTGTTGCTAATATCATGTCGTTGTTTATAGTAGTAATTTTGAGATGATCATGGATTTTACAACAACAAAAATAAGGTTACATATAAGAGCATATGTTTCCTCTCATGACCTAAATTGAAAACTTTTTTGATATACCTCATGGATAGCCAGATTTTTTGTTACTCAGAAAAGTCACTTTGGCTGTGTACAATGGCAGATATTGAAACATATTGATATTTTTCATCTTTTATGAAGAGTAAAAATTCATGAGCATATTTGAGCAAAATTTCTTGGAGAACCTTGTTCGATTGATGTATAAAGGGTTCTAATATCTGAATGCATAAGTGCATCTTGATTTGAAAGAGATTAAGGAGTCGAGTTCTCCAATTTCTCAACCAATCAAAAGGGTTGGAGAAAATCTAGGGTTTACAACCCTAGGATTTATTGCTTCCAATGAAAGGAACCCTAGTTCCTTGATGATGTTATTGACAAGGAGGATATGTTGATTGGATGCAAGAAAACCAAGATCAAGAGGGATATGATACACTTTGAAGAGATAAGTAATTTCTTGATTATTTCTATCATTTCTTTTATTTTCAATCTCTTTCCTTTGTAGTTACATAACGTAGACTACCAAGAATGTGGAATTTGGTGGAAGAACAAGGTGAAAATAATACTCATAATTGATGAGTATTGAACTCAGAGGGAGCATACATTATCAACCTAGTTAAAGTATTGTCTTGATCTATTGACGTTTGTTGTGACTTCTGTGACGAGTAGAAGTCTTATGGAATGATGAGGATCTGAATCTATTGAAGATGAACCTTCTCTGTATCTTTTTGACAAAAGTCGAGGATCTCTATACCTAATGTATGAGGGAGTTGATTAAAGAATCTTGGTCCTACCCAATATTGAATGTATGAAGCTTGGTGAACTCCTCACTGAGATTTGACATCATGGATTGTGATTCCATGGGCATATGCATGATGTAGAATCTTTATTGTTGACTTGATGAATCATATTGATTGGTTCATTGAATCATCTAATTTTAATTCCATCTTGACAGGATGCATAGAAATTTTGAGTGTTATATGAGCCTCAATGGCATGAATGATTTTGTTGTTTGCTAGTTCTTTTGTTATGATATCCATGATGAACAAGTTGTTGATTATTGTCTAATATATGTTGTAGATTATTGCTTAATATATGTTGTAGATATGGTTACAGGGATTCTCTAACTTTGATTGGACTAAAATTACTGAAGATGGAAAGAGTACAACTAGTGGGTGTTTCTATCTAGGGTCTACAATGGTTTCTTGGATAACCAAAAATTAGTCTTTTGTGGCACTCAATTTTGTAGAAGTTAAATTCATGGCAGCCTATGTTGTGATTTGAGAAGCAATTTGGCTTTGTAATTTTGCTTGTTGGATTGTTTAATTAGATGTTGGAACCATAATGATATTTTGTAATAATCAAAGTTGTTGAAGCTATTAGAGAATCCAATTTTATATGGCAAGTCAAAGAAAATAGGCATCAAGTATCATTATATTCATTACATGGTGTAAAAGGGAATAGTGAAGCTCCAGTGCATCTCCACAAATGAGCATACAATTGATATTATAATGAAGCCTCTCCCTAAAGGAAAGTTACTGTGTTTAAGTGGTACTTCTGGAGAATTCTTCTTTGGTTGAGAGGGAGCATTGATCTACCTAGATCACATTATTCTTCATATTTCACTTTGATTAGTATAGGGACATTTTCCATGTGTTAATATGACCAGTATAGGAAAATTAGTTTAACAAATTAGACAACATCTTGGACATTCATTCTCCCTCTCTTGTACTATGACCATTATGTTTATTTATGGTAGCATCAGATGTTCTCTAAGCCTCAAAATTTTCAAGGAGGATAGGACACATGTATTCAGCAATACCCAGAAATAGTTTTGAAAATTTCCGCCCAGATATATTTTTATTAAAATAATTAATTATTTTTAATGGGTGCCTAAGTCTAAACTTAGGAAATTAAAATAATTAAATGGTATTAGTTAAACTAAGGGTGAAACTTCTAGAAGAAGACAAGGGTCAAGTCAATATGATTTGAGCCATTGATTAGAATCTAATATGGGTTGGTGCTTACTCAACTAGAGGATTGTAAGAAGGACTTCGATGGGAATTTAGAAAACACACCAGGTAGATACACAGTTGCCAAAATAAGATCGATTTTCTCACTGGTCAAAGTTCGGCAAGAGGAAATTGAATCAGAGGGAGAGATGCAGGTGAGAAGGAGAGAGGGCATCAACATCAGTCGAGAGTGCAGGAGCAAAACGAAGACACATAGCAGAGGAGGGATAGCACAGAGGTTGTGACATTGGGACTATGTAGTCCCTACACAGAAGTTGATGCAGTGAGATGCAGAGGGGGCAGCAGGTCCTCTCCAGATTCAGAATCTTGATAAGAAGTATGAGAATATTGTTTGTAAAATTTCTCATAGAAATTCCTCTTCTATTATGTCGATTTTATCTTGTACATGAGATTTTTGTTGAAGATCAATAAAGAAACCCTCATCTACTGCATCGGTTTTCCCACATTGGGTTTTTCCGGGGACAGCTATCCAAAAATAACTGTGTTATTGTGATTATACTTGTGCTAGTATTTTCCTTGCATTTACTTTCCGCAATATTTTAATTATGAAGGTTGCAGTAGAATTTATTTCGATATTTGTTGTAGAAACATTGTGAATAACTTATTTCTGAATTAATAAGGAGAAGAAATAATATCAGTCACTGAAATTGGATTTCTATTTATAAATTTTCACATGGTATCAGAGGTGAGTTAAGCAGGAATGCAGACTAGAAGATCTAGCGTTAAAAAGAAGGAGGGAGTTTGAAATTACTGCATATGCAGAAAATCGACTCCCTAGAGGAATTCTGCAATCCAATCTAGGAGGGAAATATTTTCATAGGAAAATCTCTCTCAGAGAGAGTTGAAAGAGGAATATTTTGAGATTGAAGGTTGCTAGTGACAGAGGGAGTAGCATAGAAGCTTCAATGCAGAGTAGTCTTGAAGTGAACACGCAATTTTTCCTACAGTAGTTGTTGGGACAGAAAAGCGTCAGAAATTGATAGGAAAAATAACACAAAGAAGGATGGAAAATCAGATGTCTTTGAATTAACTTCCAGATTGGAAGAAGAATTTGCATGCTTTCAATTTCAACATCAGCAGATGTTTGGTATATTGATAGTGGGGCTTCAACCAATATGATTGGAGTACGAGAATATTTCTCGAGGTATCAAGAAGAGAAAATGGAATTCCATATTACTATGGGAAATAGAACGAAGTGTACTCCAGTAGGGAGAAGCACCATAGAATTTTAGATAGAAGTAGGAACCAGCATCCAAGCCACTAATGCTTTGCATGTGCCCGGGTTAGGAATGAATCTGATTTCAGTGCCCCAATTACAAGACAAGGGAAACGATGTATACTTCATTGGAAGGAAAGTATATGTCAAACATCCAAGCTGGAAGAAGAAGAGACATATTGGAGCTTGAGGCAACAGACTGTATAGATTGCAACTTGAGTCTCCAATGGAACTGATAGGCAACAATCATAATAGTGAAAAGGAACTGAATGAACTATGGCATAAGCGAATGGGACACTTATACCATGGAGCCATGAGGATGCTCAGAGAGATTGTTACAGGAGTTCCAGTCCTTAGTGCTGAGCATGATGATGTATGCAAAGGATGCGTACTAGGAAAGTACGCTAAAGCAGATTTTTACAGAAGTAACAACAGGGCAGAAGATGTATTGGGATTGACACACTCATATATTTGTGTCCCAATGTCCATAAGATATCTTAGTGGTGGTGAATACTTTGTCACCTTTATTGATGATCACTCTAGAAAAACCTGGATCTATTTCTTAAAGACCAATTCATAGAGTTTAAGGCTCTCGTAGAGAACATGACAGGGAAAAATATAAAGGTATTGTGTTCACATAATGGTGGAGAGTATACGGAAAAGGACTTCACATATTTTTGCGCAAAGGAGGGCATCAAAAGAGAATGTACAACTCCATATAATCCATAGCAGAATGGAGTATTAGAGTGAAAGAATAGAATTATTGTTGGGGCAGCAAAGACTATGTTGTATGACTAGGACTTACCTAGATTCTTATGGGTAGAGGCTTGATCGATTCATAGAGTTTAAGGCTCTCGTAGAGAACATGACAGGGAAAAATATAAAGGTATTGCGTTCAGATAATGGTGGAGAGTATACGGAAAAAGAGTTCACATATTTTTGCGCAAAGGAGGGAATCAAAAGAGAATGTACAACTCCATATAATCCATAGCAGAATGGAGTATTAGAGCGAAAGAATAGAATTATTGTTGGGGCAGCAAAGACTATGTTGTATGACTAGGACTTACCTAGATTCTTATGGGCAGAGGCTTGCAACACAACGGTGTATATCCAGAATAGAACTCCTCACAGAGCATTGTGGAAGAAAACACATGAAGGTGTATTCACAAGGAAGAAGTTGAGGTGAGTCATCTAAGGATATTTGGAAGCATGGAATATTTTCACATTCCAGACGAAAAGTGTAGTAAACTGGATCAGGCTATAGAAAAGGGGTACCTCATAGGATATAGTGAGACCTTGAAGGCATACAGAATCTACATTCCTAGTAGTAGGAAGATTGTAGTAAGATGGGATGAAAATTTCATCGAGGATAGAGCTTTTAGGAAATCTCGAGAGATGCCAGCAGAAGGTCAATCAGTAGATGTTCCATTAGTCCAATAGTACAGCAGTAAGGAGGACAAGCAGAAGGACAAACACCTAGATCGAGCACAGTGACCAGCACCAGTATTTCCTCAGAAGTAGGAAATCCAGGTAGTTCTCAGCAGATGGAACAATAGGAACATGAGGGGGATTGTATTGAGCCTCCCACCACTAGTGGTAGAACTAGCAGGGAAGTACGGCAGACGTTGAGGGACGCGAAGGAGTTTATCAGAGCTCCTAGAACTGAGAAGAGGCATCGTAGACTACCTGACAAGTACCAAGCCTTGGTAACACAGGTTGAAGAACCTTCCAGCTTTCAGGAAGTTGTACAACACCAATTTTGGTTGGATTCCATGGTAGAACACTATAGTTCTATCATCACAAATGATGTATGGGAAGTGGTACCTAGACCAGAGGATAGATCAGTCGTAGGATCAAGGTGGATCTACAAGATCAAGTATGATGCAGATGGCAGTATATAGAAATACAAGGCTAGGTTCATGGAAAATGGGTACACAGAAAAGGAAGGAATATACTATGAGGAGATCTTCACCCCAATAGTCAAATATACCTCTATCAAATCTGTTATATCCCTAGGAGATCAAATGGGATGGGAGATTCACCAAATGGATGTCAATACAACATTCTTGAACAAGGCGATAGAAGAAGAGGTGTATATAGAATAGACCAAAGGCTTCGAAACTCATGAAAATAGAACTCATGTTTGCAGGTTAAAGAAACCTTGTATGGGCTCAAGCAGGCACCCAAAGCATGGTATGGTTGGATTGATAGTTACTTGCAGCAGTTGGGATTCGTCAAGAGTGATGTTGATCCCAATATATACCATCTAATGGTGGAGAATGAGCCACTTATTATAGTATTATATGTGGATGACTTGTTTCTAAGAGGGTTATTAGGCTCATAAAGGACTGCAAGAAGAATCTTGAAGAAGAATTCGAGATGAAGGATATGGAGTTGATGAATTATTTTCTAGGGTTGGAATTTTGGCGGAAGAATGGGGAGATATTCCTTGGACAAGGTAGATATAGAGATTCTGAAGAGATTCAAAACGTAGGATTTTCGACCCATGGCTACACCCATGATCACCAACTGGAAGAAAATATATGCATCAGAAGACAAGGAGGTGGACCCCTTACAGACAGCTCATCGAGTCGCTCATGTCTCTAGTCAACACTACACCAGAAATTTGCTTCGTTGTCAACACCCTTAGTCAGTTTATGGTGGAACCGAAAAGCGTGCATTGGGAACTAGCTAGGCACATTCTTAGATATGTGCATGGAACAATCGGATATGGGTTGAAATATACTCAAGGAGATGACGTCAAATTGAATGGATTCATAGATGCAGATTGGGCAGGTAGTTCTGTAGACTGGAAAAGTACGTCTAGGTATTTCTTCAACATTGGATTAGGAATGATCTGTTGGTGCAATAGGAAGAAAAAGTTGGTAGCTTTGAGCTTAACAGAAGCAGAATATATGGAAGCTAGCACAGCTACATGTGAAGTTATATGGCTTAGAAAATTGTTTGTGAGTTTGTTCAGGAAGAGGATGGAAGCGACCAATATTTTTTGCGATAATCAGAGTTGTATTAAACTCTCTGAGAATCTAGTATTTCATGATCGGTCAAAACACATTGATATCATATGTCACTTTATCAGAGACTGTGTTCAGCATGGAGCAGTACATTTGCAGTATGTCTCCACAAGAAATCAAGTAGCATACGTACTCACAAAAGCTCTAGGAAGATATAATTTCATCTATTTCAGGGAGAAAATGGGTATGGTAGAGAATCTGTTTCAATAGCATAAACATGTGGTTTTTCAGTTGTAGTGGCAAGAAATGAGAGGGAGTTGTAGAATAGATGTAGTGCTGGTGGTTGCAGAGCTAGCAGTAATATAGATGCAGCATTTGTGCAGTAGTTTATGGACTGTGGTGTCATACATCAGTGACACAAAGGGAGATGACACAGAATCAGAGTGATGCTTCAGTAGGTTGCATTACTAGGGCACATTCCTCACTAGAGGGAGTGTTGATTTATGCTAGCATCGAATGTGCTCTAAGCCTAAAAAATTGTTGGCAGAATAGGGCACATGTATTCCACAATATCTAGAAATCGTTTTAGGAAATTCCACCCGGAGACGGTTTTATTAAAATAATTAATTATTTTTAATAGGTGCCTAAGTTTAAACGTAGGAAATTAAAATAATTAAAGGGTATTAATTAAACTAAGGGTGAAACTTCTAGAAGAAGATTAAGATCAAGTAAATATGATCTGAGTCATTGATTAGAATCTAATATGGGTCGTTTATTACTCAACTAGAAGATTATGAGAAGGAATTCAATGGGCATTTGGAAAACACGCCAAGAAGATACTCAATTACCCAAGTAAGATCGATTTTCTCACTGGTTGAAGTGCGGCAAGAGGAAACTAAATTAGATTGAGAGCTGCAGGTGAGAAGGAGAGAGGGCATCAACATCAGTTGAGAGTGCAGGAGTAGAATGAAGATGCAGAGCAGAGGAGGGATAGCGCAGAGGCTGTGATGCTAGGATTGTGCATTTCCTATGTAGAAGTTGACGCAGTGAGATGTAGAGGGGGCAGCAAGTCCTCTCCAAAGTCACAGTGTGAGAATATTGTTTATAAAATTTCTCACATAAATTCCTTTTCTATTATGTTGTTTGTATCTTGTACATGAGATTTTTGTTTAAGATCAATAAAGAAACCCTCATCTGTTGCACTAGTTTTCTTTTGCTAGGGACAATTGTGCAAAAATAATTGTGTCATTGTGATTATACTTGTGCTAGTGTTTTGCTTGCATTTAATTTCTGCAGTATTTTAATTGTGAAGGTTGTAGTAGAATTTATTTTGATATTTGTTGTAGAAATATTGTGAATAACTTATTTCTGAATTAATAAGTAGAATAAATAATATCAGTCACTATAGTTGGATTTCTATTTAGAAATTTTCACACATTATATGGATATTATCCTTATGTCTTATATCTTGACCAGTATAGGGAAAATGTTACAGTGAGCATCTTACTGTGTCTTGTACTTTGACTAGTATAGGGATATCATCCATGTGTCAAGCATGTTGATCAATGTAGGAATATGGACATTTTCCTATGCCTTGTACTATGACCAGTATAAGGTTTTTGCCCCTGTGTTTAGTACAACAACCAATATAAGAAAATGGGTTTAAAGGCTACCTAGTTGGATAGAAGCCTCCCAACACCTAGCTCGGATCTTGCCTTAGAGAAAGATTATTGTAGGAAATCATGCGTGGATTTGATTAATATCCCTTTAGTAGATCATGTATGGATATGATGGTACCATGGCTCACCCATAGCTATGAGACATTGGTTGAATGATGTCCCTTGAGAAGATCATGAATTTTATTACCATAGTGATTTAGTATTGATGGTTTGATGATGCTAGTAATGTTGAACTATTGATGGCGTTGATCTAATCTTGATCCTTCTTTAGACAACCTTTCAACTTGCTTGACATATTGACTGTGATTATGAATACCTCCCTAACTAAGAGGGAGTGTAGAAATTGTAGCTATGGTTAGTATTCATGAAATTATTTATTGTACTTGCGAAAAACAAAATTTGGTCAAAAAAATGTAATTTTGTAAAGAAGAAAATTATATTTTATTTGCAATTACAAGTCGCTCTACATGTGCTAAGTTGAAACTTTTAGATGGTCAAGTCGAATTGCTTAGAATTCACTCATTTGGATGGGATTAATTCTTCTATATGGTCAAGTCGGTTTGCATATAAAGGCACCCATTTGGATTGCATGATTACTATATAAGAGGTTAATTCATTCTCCTTGGAAAGCAATTTGATCACACATACATTGCTCATATGTTCTCATATGCAAAGGAATTCAAAGAATGGTTCAAGGGTTATATCAAGTGAAGAAGGGTCTCTTCTATCTTTCAATGAGATCTATATTGATTTGTCGCTCTTGTGGATCAAGTCTGAGATATTATACTCTTTTCACTGGTCCGAGATCTACTCGTTATTCTTGTGATCTGGAGTCTAGTGCTTCGAGATCTACTCATTATTATTGTGATCTAAAGTCTGGTGGTTTGATATCTTCTCATTATTCATGTCATCTAAGCTTTGGTGGTTTGAGATCTTCTCATTATTCTTGTGATTTCAAGTCTGGTGTTCTGTTATTTTGTCATTATTATTGAGATCTAATGCCTGATGGTTCAAGATCTGCTCATTATTCTTGTGATCTGAAGTCTGGTGGTCTGAGATCTACTCATTATTCTTGTGATCTAAAGTCTGGTGGTCTGATATATGCTTCTTATTCTTGTGATTTGAATCGGATATGTATTTGATCTGAATTCCAAGCCTCAGAAGGGAAGATATTTAAGTCATATCCATTTGGTGCGGTAAGAGGATCAACCTCTTGGAATTGATCATGTTGGGTTTCTTGTTGGAATACTTGTTGACATTTGCATTGGAGACTTAGCACTTATGGAAGCCATTTTGTGTTCAGTATTATCTCTGTATTGATGTCTTATTGAATGATCTCTCTAAGGAAAATCTTAAGTGGGGTTTTCCCATCTGTGGGGTTTTGCCCTGGACTCTGACCTAAACATTGGTATCTCTTGTTCTTGTGCAATGTGATCTCTACTTTCTTATCATTGCTATTGATTGAATTTATTATGTATAATTGCTTGATGAAAATTGAATAAAACAATAATGGTAAAATAATGTCACAAGTAATTATTTGTAGATAAGAAGTGGTGTTTCAACTGATCCTACTCCCGAGGCTTAATATGATTTAAATACGATATTATTCTTGAGGAAACACATATGAAGTCTCTTTTTTTAGGGCATCTCTATAGCAGGGAAAATCTAAACCATATTTAATAATTCTATGGGAAAATTTAGAGGCTTTTCTATTATAATATTTTGGCACCTAAGCAGGATTATGTTGTAGATACTGAGGCTTAAATCCATACTTCTATGGAAGTGTTTCTAAGGCATCTTAGACCAATTCTAGGGCTTGTCTTGAAGCATATGTGGCACCTTTATTGAGGTTAGTCTTGTGTAAATTGCAAAGGTTCATTTGACTTATTTCAAGACAATTTTTGGTGGATCCATAATAGCTTGAATGCCTTGCTTTAAGGCTCATACTTGCAAAATTTCTGAGGTTGTCTGAGGCGATTTTCACATTATATCTAAAGCAGACATTCAATTGCTTCCTTAAGAAAATTGTTGACTCTTTCCAAAGGCACAAATTTGTCTCATCTGTGACACTTCTTCACATTTTTTTCTAAAGTGGATTAAGCCCTATTTCTGTGGCACCCCTTCAAAATATTTGCATCGAGATTAAGCCTCATTTTGCCTCCTTTCTCATCCCTCCAAAACAGATTGTTTGAGGTTTTATCTGCACCTTTTATTTTAAAGGTTGGATTGATATCTATCATTTGTTCCATATTTGAAGGGTTTGTTGAGCTAAAGTTTCTTGTCATCCTGTGGAGAACAAATATCTATGAATGGAGGAAATATGAAGTATATCTAGGTTTTTCTAAAGTTGCATCAAGGTCTGCACAAAGGCTTAGTCAAAGGATTGAAAATTTTCTATAAGGGAAAAAAGCATACTTGAGTATGATTTTTGAGCAGGTTAAAGAACTAGACTGAGGCAAGTAATTGAAAGAGAACGGTCAATCACTGACTATGAGTTTGAGCTTCTTTAGCAAACTAAGAGGCATAGGGATTTGGCTATGGAAAGAAAATTTCAGAATGACAATTTTGTTTATCCAGTAAAGGGTGTTGATGGAATTTTCATAATCAAGAAGAATATGACTTGCATTGAAGTCTTGGTCCTAAGTGTTTGTGAAACCCTAGAACGTGACTTATTGACTTAGTTGCAAGACAGAGGTATGCATGGCCATAAAATTACCTTCTTGTAGGAAAGGATCAATGGGCAAAGTTATTTTGGAATTATGGTTTTTAAGATTCACTTTACCAAGTTATATTTTTGAGTTTGTTCTTTGTGCCAGGGTTGAAGTGCCACATCAAATCTTTGTTAGATTTAAGTTTCTAATTCAAAATTTGAGAACCAATAATTGAATCTCAAAACAACAATTTGAATGTTGATTTCAGATCTAGAGTTGTGATACAGAATTAAACAGCAAAGCAACAAATGACAGATATAACCATAAATGCAAATATGTAGCAGAAATAATTCTTCAGTTTATTAATATCAAATACTAAAAATATGCTTACAAACATAATGGAAATAAGACTAGCTCGGGCGATGGTATCTTATCTCTGAGAAGATATGTGGCAGCTACATGCCTCTGAACTGTGTTACAATGAGGCTCGAAGGCCTATTTATTGTTGAGAAACAATGGAAAACCATAAACATCCAAACACCTAACCCTAGGAGATGAAGCGCCAAACTATGGGCCCCATTTGAGTAAATCGGTACATCAACTTCCCAAGGTCGTAACTGTTAGCTCTGATACATGTTGTTGATTTTCAAAGAGTGGAAGTGAGCTCATTCTTTGGTTTCTCACTCAGAAGAGGTCTGCATTGGTTATCATCCTTTTTCTCCTTCACCTTGCTTACTCCCTTTCACCTCGCGGCCTTAGTTTTTTCCTTCACTCTGCCTATATTCTCATACTCCCGCGATCTCTGTTTTCCTCCTTTCCCTGAATAAACCTTCATCCTTAAGCCCCAAGCGCTAAATCTAAAACCACATATAACCCGTGCTCATACGACCTTCCGCCACAATCGCAATCGCAACCGCAGCTTTCAGGGGGTCCTTCATAAGCCATGTCTATAACATCGTCGATGGTCGATTGCCTATTACCCCTATCAGATGCGATATTGCAGTTAAATCATGTTACAATGGTGTAGTCGGGTCCAGGCTCCATATCGCTATCGGAAAATCGCATCCATGTATAAAAGCCCCCCCCCTTGACTTCCTCCGATGCGATATTGCGATCGCTCCTCCGCTGTCCGATCAATCCTGACAAGATCCAACGGCCCTCGTCCATCCCGATCTCATATCTCCTAATATCTTCTACAAAACGATATTTGTCGTCCATTCATTCGATCCGACGGCATTCTCTCCTCCCACTCTCACAAGCTGACCACGCGTTAACTCACGATCAAAGCAGTTTCTGCCTTGTCCAATCCGCCACGCGTCGCCTAGTGACTCATATCGCTAGCCCGCGTACGATTATCGCTCGCCTCCCAAAAGCGGTGCGATACATACCACTTACCACCCATTTTCTCATCCCCGCTCGTTATCTCCCATGCTACTCTTCCGCCCGATGGCCGTCGGATCTAACCACCCGCGATCTGACGACTCACGTTTGTTTGATACTGTTTCTGCCCGATTCCTCCCTATACTCCGTGTCAGGCGCTCTCCGACGTCCGATCTTCCTTCTTCGTTCATCCATACTGTCCACGACCATAGCCATTTCATCTCCCAAAGGACGAAGGTAACCTATTTGCCTGTACCTGGTGCATTTCCTCTCTAACAACCACATTCAAGAGATAGAACGGCCGAGAAGAAAAAGGACATGCGTCGAGCAGATTAGAGCATTTATCAGTTATGGAGCTTCTTCCATATTACACTCCACCTGCTCTAGAAGGACAGCAGAGTATACGAAAAGATCAATTTTGCTCATTAAAGCAAGCAGATGGTAGCAGAGACTCTTTTAGAGAATTAAGGTGGTTGGTGGTCAATTATGACCCCTCCACTTATAGAACAGCAGCATACCTTTGTAATCAAACTCTATATATACCCAGAAAATAGATGTAAAAGAGTTTGATGGTTGTTTTTTTGATGTAAGGTTCAACTTCTAGAGACTGTAACTACTGTTATACTTGCAGCGTCTGGTCTTCATTTTCAGATAATACAAGCTTATTTTGTTGTTAATTGCTCACTTTCCATTTCTACTCTGTTCTAGGCTGTGCCTGTTATGCATTTATTCATGTGCTCTTGATATTTAGCATTAGAGGGGTTGTCATCCCACCTCTGTGTTGAAGTCTAGTATGTATCATTGAATGTGTTATGCAGGTTTATGTTTACTTAATGCCAAAGAGTTGGCATCCTCTCTGTGCATTAGGAAATAGATTTGCAGACCTCTTTACTGGTTGCAGCCGGCCATCACATGGTCTTGTGCATCTGCTGGTGTGGTTGGTATTCTCCATGTTCACCTAATCCTCAAACTGTGAGTAATTGGTGGTCTAAAGCCTTGTAGTCTGGGGGTGTTCACCCATGTCTGGAGTTAAGCATAGCAGAAGTGGTTATCTAGCTTGGACAAGCATCATTCCTTCCATTCATCCATCTCCAACATTTTGTTGAGTTTGTAATGTTCCCGAGCATCTCTGAGATACAACCTAGGAGAGTTTCTTAGGGTGATAACATTAATTGGCGTCGTTGTCGGGGAGAGGAGATTAAAGCTCAGCTTCCCTGGGAGACGACATAATTCTAGATTTTGATGATAGACAAAGTCTGGGCACATTTCTAGTTGTAATCATCTATCTGGTGACTCCACTGGAGGAAGACCAACCTTTGGTGACTCCACATTATAGTCCTGGCTTAGTTTGTGAGACGCACTCGAAGAAATCCTCAGAAATCACCAGTTGTTCCAGTGCCTGACCCTGAGAAGATTGTTAACCTGAGGAAAACATTGCAGAAAGGAGCATCAGGATTGGGTAAGCCCAAGAAATCTTATTTGTCTCTGCATGAGAAGTTTTTAGTTGAGGATACGCAGTTTGAAGATTTAGAGCCTAGTATTCCTAGTAAAGAAATACCAGCAGAGATTCTTAAAGCTCCTTGTCCATTTAGTTCCCCTTTGAATCTCAGTCCAAATAAAGCTTCCCATACAGTCCATAACATCCCTTTGTCTCTGTCATCTATTTCATTGTTTCATACTACTCAATCTACCAGTATCCTTTCACCTACCCCAGTCATGGCAGGCCAACAAGCACCCACAAAGATAGAAAGAATTTTTGCTACTGGATATGGACCTTTGGTCTTGCCTATTCCTTTGAATCCCATGCCTGCAGGAGAATATCAGAAATACATGCCTAAGTTCACTAGTACAAAGGGAGTAACAGCCGAAGAGCACCTTGAATCTTTTTATAGCTATGCTGATAACTTGGATATAAGTGAAAATGATGTGTGGATGAGAGTTTTTGTACAGAGGCTTGATGGAGAGGCTAGAAATTGGTTTAGAGAATTGCCCCCTGGATCTATTGCTGATATTGAAGCCTTAGATGAAGCATTTTTGAAGCACTGGGGAGATAAAAAGGAATTGTTGTATTACCATAATGAGTTTGGTAACCTGAAGAGGGAAAATGGGGAATCATTGCCCGATTTTAATAAGAGATTTAATTCTATGTATAGTAAGATACTAGCTGAAGTAAAGCCTACCCCCACCTCTGCCAAACTTTCCTATGCCAGTGCCTTTGATTCTTATTTCTGTTTGTTGTTGAGAGAAAGAAGATGTGTTATTCTGGCTGACATGCAGGATGCAGCACTAGAAGTAGAGTCTAATATTATGGCTACAGAAAATCTCAGGAGTCATGCTGATATAAGAAGGCAGAGAAGTGAGGCTTCTTCTTCCTTCGCTTCATCTTTAGAGCCTAAATTAGATAAAATGACTAGAATGATAGAGTCATTGGCTGTTGAGATAGCTAAGCTGAAGGTTGAGAAAAACTCAGGAAAGACAAGGCTCCAAAATACATTTGCTCCAAGAAATCCGAATCCATTCAGAAGATCAAATGAACAATTACAAGTCCTTCAAAGGAATAAAGAGACAAATGAAGAACAAAGAGTTAAGGCTCCTTTCCAAAATGTAGTCATGGAGGAGGAACAGCTTGAAGATGAGGATGAAATTCACTGTATGGAAGATAAAGGCAGTGATCCATTTTTACCTTCGCTGCGTATGAGGAATATTTGCTATAGGAACAAGACAGTCAAAGGTGGGATAGAGAGGTTGTTCTACAAACTGAGGAGCAGCGAACATATAATCTGAGGTCAAATGCAAAAAATGTCAAGGAGAATCCTTCCCAAAGAGTTGTTGTCCAAACAGAGTCACAGAATAGCAGACAGAGAATACCAGCAGCTGATCCTGTCATTCTCAAAGCACCAGTTCAAGAGGTAAGAGGTCTTGACAAGTCCCCTTCCCCTTTCAACTTTGAGTCAGAAGTCCAGAAATTAAAAATATATGTGCCTCTGATAGAACTTGTGAAGAGTGAAGTGTTTAGAAAGCCTATCCTTGAAGCTCTTGAGCTGAAAGCCACACAAACCTCCACTGACTCTATCAATTTGCAAGATGATAACCCTGTAGTTGTGCTTATCCCGATGACCGAACCTGCTGATGATAATTCTCCATCTTTTTATGTCTCATTGACTATTCATTATAAAATCCTCCACAACTGCCAGCTAGATATAGGGGCCAGCCACAATTGAATGCCTAAAGCTATCATGGAACAGTTAGGCCTTGACATCACTAGACCACATCATGATTTATTCTCATTTGATTCAAGAAAGGTGAAATTTCTGGGGTTAATTAAAGATTTAGCCATTACCCTAACTCAGCTGCCCATGAAGAGTATGATCATGGATATTGTGGTAGCAGATGTCCCTCCCAAGTTTGGCATGTTGTTGTCAAGAGGATGGATTAAGAGACTAGGTGGGACACTACAGAATGATCTATCTTATGCCATTGTCCCCGTTTTTGGAGGAGAAAGTAGGGAATTATACAGAGAAGCACAGTTGGCATATATCATCAGTGATTAGAAGAATCCTTCTAATCATCCTATTTATGTTGTGGACACTAATTTTGGAGCATGTATCCTCCAAATTGAAGAATCTCAGAAGGCCTCGTTGCAGCTCAAGTCCTTGCCTGATAACGTCCACCATTGGAAAGTTTTTGAGGATGATGATGAAGTGAACAGATTCTTGCCAATCATTGATGAATTTTCTGACATGCAAATTGACCCATAGAATGAAACCTTGCAAGAAAGCCCCCAATTCCAGCTTAGAAATAAGATTGGCAAAGATAGTATTGTCCAACTTCCCAGTAATCATATTCCTAAGGGTCTAATTCCTCTAGAAAGACTGTTTGACCAAAATGACATGCCTTATAAAGCTACCCAAAATGAAGATTAGTCTGCAGTCTGTAAGCATAATATAGGGAGTCCAGGTCAGCCAAAATATGTAAATCTGTCCACTCATCTATCTGCTGACCAAAGTTCAGAATACTGCAATTTAATGAGGCAGTTTGCTGATGTCTTTGCCTGGGAATATAGTGACCTGAAAACGTATGATAAGAAAATCATCCCGCATAAGATTCCTTTAGAGAAATACACCATACCTTTCAAGAAGAAGCTAAGACCAATAAACCCTTTGCTCCTTCCTCTGATTGAAAAAGAACATAATGAGGAAGAATACATGGCAAAAGGGATCACTAACTTAGTAGAGGTTCATCATATCAGAGAACAACTGATTGAAAGGTCTGCAGCACATCAGAAGAAGATCAAGGAAGTTTTTGACAGAAGGACAAAAACAAATAATTTTTAGGTTGGAGACTTGGTTCTGAAGTGGGATGCACTAAAAGAAAAGAAAGGAAATCATGGGAAGTTTGACGCTTTCTGGACAAGGCCTTTTATCATTTCTCATATTCAAGGGAACAATACCTTCATGTTGAAAAACATGGGAGGAGAAGTAGTTTTTGATGGCCCAGTTAATGGGCATTTTCTGAAAATTTATGTGGTTTAAGGTCTTTTGGCCTTAAAGTTGTAAATATTTTGTTTTATCATTTCAGTGTAAGCAAAGTAGACTCCATGCCCAATGGAACACTAGGGAATTTTGCTAATTTGTTTTTCACAGGAAAGGCATTGATCTGCAAGTTCTTGAGACCTCACAGGGAGGATCTCATCCCCAGAAGGATCCAATGTTAGCTCTGCTACATGTTGCTAATTTTCAAAGAGTGGAAGTGAGCTCGGTCCTTGGTTTCTCGCTCAGAAGAGGTCTGCACCGGTTATCGTCCTTTTTCTCCTTCACCTCGCTTACTCCCTTTCACCCCGCTGCCTCCATTTTTTCCTTCACTCTGCCTATATTCTCATACTCCCGCGATCTTCGTTTTCCTCCTTTCCCCGAATAAACCTTCATCCTTAAGCCCCAAGTGCTAAAGCTAAAACCACATATAACCCGTGCTCATATGACCTTCCGCCGCAATCGCAATCACAACCGTAGCTTTCAGGGGGTCCTTCATAAGCCATGTCTATAACATCGCCGATGGCCGATTTCCGATTGCCCCTATCGGATGCGATATTGCGGTTAAATCATGTTACAATGGTGTAGTCGGGTCCAGGCTCCATATCGCTATCGGCAAATCGCATCCATGTATAAAAGCTCCCCCCTTGACTTCCTCCAATGCGATATTGCGATCACTCCTCCGCCGTCCGATCAATCCCGACAAGATCCAACGGCCCTCGTCCATCCCGATCTCATATCTCCCGATATCTTCTGCAAAACGATCTCCGCCGTCCATTCATTCGATCCGACGGCATTCGCTCCTCCCGCTCTCACAAGTTGACCACGCGTTAACTCGCGATCAAAGCGGTTTCTGCCTTGTCCCATCTGCCACGCGTCACACGGTGAATCGTATCACTAGCCCGCGTATGATTACCACTCACCTTCCAAAAATGGTGCGATACATACCGCTTACCACCTATTTGCTCGTCCCCGCTCGTTATCTCCCATGCTACTCTTCCGCCCGATGGCCATCGGATTTGACCGCCCACAATCCAACAACTCATGTTTGTTTGATCTTATTTCTTCCCGATTCCTCCTGATACTCCATGTCAGGCACTCTCCGACGTCTGATCTTCCTTCTTCGTTTGTCCATACTATCCACAACCATAGCCATTTCATCTCTTGAAGGACGAAGGTAACCTATTCACCTGTACCTGGTGCATTTCCTCTCCAACAACCACATTCAAGAGATAGAACGGCCGAGAAGAAAAATGACATGCCTCGAGCAAATCAGAGCATTTATCAGTTATGGAGCTTCTTCCATATTACACTCCACCTGCTCTAGAAGGATAGCAGAGTATCTGAAAAGATCAATTTTGTTCATTAAAGCAAGCAGATGGTAGCAGAGACTCTTTTAGAGAATTAAGGTGGTTGGTGGTCAATTATGACCCCTCCACACATAGAACAACAACATATATTTGTAATCAAACTATATATATACCCAAAAAATAGATGTAAAAGAGGTTGATGGTTGTTTTTTTGATGTAAGGTTCAACTTCTAGAGACTATAACTACTTTGATACTTGCAGCGTCTGGCTTCATTTTCAACTAATACAAGCTTCTTTTGTTGTTAATTGCTCACTTTCCATTTCTACTCTATTCTAGGTTGTGCCTATTGTGCATTTATTCATGTGCTCTTTATATTTAGCATTAGAGGGGTTGTCATCCCACCTCTGTGTTGAAGTCTAGTATGTATCATTGAATGTGTTATGCAGGTTTATGTTTACTTAATGCCAAAGAGCTGTCATCTTGTTTGTGCATTAGGAAATAGATTTGCAGACCTCTTTACTGGTTGCAGCCGGCCGTCACATGGTCTTGTGCATCTGCTGGTGTGGTCAGTATTCTCCATGTTCACCTAATCCTCAAACTGTGAGTATTTAGTGGTCTAAAGCCTTGTAGTCTAGGGGTGTTCACCCATGTCTAGAGTTAAGCATATTAGAAGTGGTTATCTGGCTTGGATAAGCATCATTCCTTCCATTCATCCATCTCCAACATTTTGTTGAGTTTGTAATGTTCCCGAGCATCTCCGAGATACAACCTAGGAGAGTTTCTTGGGGTGATAACAATAACTTTGGCATATGATCTTTGTTTAATGTACACAATACCTTGTTAGAAAGATCTATTAGAGGAATACAACTTTCAAATGGAAAACATCAATCTACAACATATGTTGGCCCTCGCTTTCCCAAAAAATGTCGTTTAGGGCCTCAAAATGGCTCCGGAAGTTCAGGAAATTCAAAACTGCCAAAAATAGTAAATTGTGCTACAATTAAGGAAACTAAAAAACTGAGAGAGATAGTTCTGGGGATCCAAGTGGGATAAGCGGGTGGCCACCAACATCCACCTGGATCATTCCTCCTCCCTTAGGAAGAAATGGTCCCCATTGTGTTGAGTGCCTCCATGACATGGGGAAACTTTTGTTGAACTTGGTCCCTCGTGAGCTTTTCTTCAATCTCTGATGTGTCCAATAATGGTGGGAAGCATGGTTGAGGGTGGTCCACATTGAACACTCTGTTCAAGCCAAGGAATGGGGGAATTTTTTGCTCGAAATCATTGTTTCCCATAGCCTTGGTAATGGTGTAAGGACCATATTGGAGTGGTCTAAGCTTCCGATGGGCTCTTGTAAGGTGTTCTTTCTGCAGATGCAACAAGAGTTTGTTGCCCACCTAAAACTTGTGTGGCACCCGATGTTGATCATGTCACTGCTTGTACTTGGAATTTTCTACAATGGAGCAGTGATATATCGGCATGTTGGGTAGAGGTGCTCCAGGAGTCAGATCAAATGAATGCTTGACTTGGAAGTGTGTTGCAGTGGCTACAACCACCCTCCAAAATTTTGGCATGCACCAATTTCAGAGCCTCCCTTGGAGAGTTTCACTTGATGATTGCACACACTCAGGTTCACTCCGTGAGCTTGTGTGAGTCTTTACATTCAGCTTGCTTGTTTATTGCACTCAACTCTCTGCATGTTGATGTCTAAGTCATGCTTGCGACCGTGTTCTAGTTATGCTCAAAGTATTTGCTTCGTATGTGTTTGTTGCGTCCTCCATGAAAGCATCTGTTCCACTCACACACGGAGTCACATTCACTGTCGTGCAAGCATCATCTTGATCATGAATGATCAATCACGAGTATCGTGCTTATCGCTTGCACCATCAATCAGTCATGTTAAACATGTGTGTGTTTGGGTGGTTTGGTCGTTTCTTCGCCAAGTCATGTGAGTGTGTGTCTGTATGATCACCTATGCATCTTTTGACTCTTCACAAATAGTCATTTTTGTTGAAGTTCTGACGACCAAACTCCTCACTGACAGCCATACCATCACCCTGCTTTCGACTTGGTCGACTGTCAAATAGAATAGTGCAGAAGCACCAAGCTAGTTCTTTCAAATTGTGTTACCCACAAGCAATTCAATCAGCTCTCATGTTGGCCACCCGGAAAGTTGACCAACTGTTCATCTCAAAAATTGTGCAGTGTTCATGAGCAACCCTCCTGCTACCCATCAGTCAAATCATATCATAAATTGTGCAGAGATGATCAACAGGCCGGCCTCCTGGCCTTAATGCAATTTTCCTAGCCAGCAGCAGACTGCATGTTCCCTCCAGAAATTGCGCAATTTCTGCTAACAGTGATCTGAGCAGCCAACTAGCAGTTCCCTCTAGGAATTGCACAGATCTGGTTTCCAGTGACCCGAGCAGCCAACTGGCAGTTCCCTCTGGGAATTGCACAGATCTGGCTACCAGTGAACCCAGCATCCACCTGGTAGTTCCCTCTGGGAATTGCACAGATCTTGCTGCCAGTCTCCCTGGCAGTTCTCCAAAAAAACTGCAAAATCCCTGTCTGCTGACCCTTCTTGCAGCCCGGCCTGTTCCTCTAGAAAATTGCACAAATCTGGTTGTCTAGCCCCAACTGACTGTTTGTTCTGGAAAATGCACAAATCATGCCTGCTTTTCCTTCCAATAGCCCAGACTATTCCTCCCAAAATTTGTGCAATTTTACCTCACAGCTGAGCCAGACCTTGTAGATAGTCACTATCGACTCAGATCACCTGTCTCCATCTCTCATTGAATCTTGCACAATTTTCATCAGCAATTTCCTGGAGCCCTCATCCCACATCACAGCGCTGCTGCATCTCCTAGTCACTTTCATTCAAATGATCATATGTTATGGTAGACTAGGAGGTTTTGGATTTGATGTCATCTAGTCATGAGTGACTGTGGGTACAGGTACACCAACAAACATGTCAAGACAACGAACGGGATGAATCAAGGGAGCACATGCAGATGGATAGGTTCAACAACGGATGAATGAGCGAAGCATGCGAAGCAAACAAATGTGATGAACATGCACCTTCGCGAACAAGTGAGCCTGTCAAGACTTCCAGCATGAAAGCAAGGAACAACATGTTAAAGCTTCATCAAGTGAACCAAGGACCATGGAAGACTCTGCGCACTTCGCCATGTGGAGGTGAAGCTATGGTACACCATGAAGACATCCATCACTCAGCAGCACTCTAGCTCGACATGCACTTCAGCAGCAACACGAATGTACCAGCATTGTCATGTCAATTCATGTCGAGTCAAGTCATGAGTCATGTTGCCCACATCTCCACTATGGGCTTTTTGTCAATCAATGTGATGTAACGTGGAAGTCCAAGAGACCCACTTTTTGAACATAGAGTCATGTAAATCGAAAATTCATGGAAGTAAAATGGTCATGAGGGTAGTCGAATAGCCACAAGGGTCAGTTTCACCCTTGGCTATAAATACCCCCCTCATTTGTACATGAAGTGACTTTTCACCTCAGCTCCTCCAACATAGCCAAGAGAGTCTGTAATATTTTCTTTGAGTAAGTAGTGGCTCCAATGCCCCGCTGACGGGGTTAGTGATGTATGGTGTAACAATGTGTCTTGGAACTTTCTCTTAATTCAAAAGCCTATCAACATGCCAGCATGTTTTCGCACATGTATTGTATTTGTTTTAAGACTTATCTTTAACACTTGTAATGCATGTTGCTTTAACCATGTGTTCTACATCTGAACAGATTCATTTGTTGTAATGCATAATCTATTAATGGAAATGTGTTGTATATGTTGTTAATGTTGTCTCGTCCATGTCAACTGCTCTGCCAGACATCAAACAGACCTTTCACATAAACCTTGCTATAACAATCGTTGCACTCGTCTCGGATTGATCCATGAGTGATGTATGTGTTATCTTACCTTGTATGTTGTGACTACCGCATCTAAGTGGACTGCTCCGCCAGAAGCTGTGTATGTCCTTTGTGTTGTGTGTTCCTAGCCGAGTTGGGACTAATCCCTTTCAAACTGGAACTCACCTTCACCTCTTCCCCTTCACAATGAAAGAACCATTGACACAAGTACACTTACACTCACCAAGCACGCAAACCTCACTTCTCAAAGACAAAGTGAACCACTCTCCTGTGCTGACAAACAAGAGTTGAGGAAAATCCTTAAGGCAATGGTAACCAAGCCATCATACCGGATGGGACTCCCACACCAAAAGGTGTGAGGTCTTGTTGGGACTTCATACCGAGGTGATCCCCTGAATGTTGGCAGGTCTAGCACCATCAACACAGTGCAACGGTATGCCTGTGGGTGAGGAGAAGATGTTCCTGTATTCCTTCATGACCGCATCCCCTTGCTTCTATTGCGTGGAGGAACCCTTCACGAGGGCCATGGATGTGGCTATGATCTTCCCCTTACTTGAGAGTGGACCAAAAATAAAATAAATTTCCTAGTCTGGGAGATGATCTTACTACATTTCTTATCAGAGATCAAATAGGTGGCGATAGGTGGGGCTACCTCCGGTATCCTGTATAATGAATTACCCGAAGAAATAATAACAGCACGAGGCCTTGACTCATACACGGCATGTCACTTCCACAAGTATGGTTGGCCTAATAATACATCACAAACATCAAGAGGTGCAACATCACACAATACCTCATCTATGAAGGGCTTGATGTTGTAGGGAAGGCAACACTGCTAGCGTACTTAGAGATCTCATCCTTGGTGAAGCCACCTAATGTTGTACGATTGCGGGTGCGGTGTGGTTAGTATGCTCAGCCGCTTCACAACCTCTCCTGAAATGAGGTTCTTTTGGCTCCCACTGTCGACCATGAATTGCAGCGGTGAACCCTTCACCCACATTTGTGAGTGGAAAATATTCTCCCCCTCCTCTGGATCTTCAAGGTCATTCTTCTGTATCTTGGTAGTGGTAACAGTGGCACTAGGCTCTGCATCAATGATCTGCTTCCCTTTACCATTCCTCTTGTCAGGTTTTGACTCAGGGTCGAAACATGCATCTGATTCTAAAGCCTTCAACTCGGCCACCAGCGACTGGTTGGACCAACACTCATTTTATGAGTGGGCCTCTTATGGAACTCACACCAATTTCCTCTATCCTTCTTTGACTTCATGGTATTGTTCTTTTCTCTTCGCTTTGTCATTGGTTTTGCGGTTTGGGGAAGCCTTTCCCTTGCTTTAGATTTGTGCATCCAAAGTCTCACTTCTTTTTTTTTAACTTTTGCTCAATCTTGACAGCGTATCGGTACGTCATGCCAAGCGAGGATATGTCCAAGAACTCCATCTCATCCTGGATGTACCTGTGTAGGCAACCATAGTATTTCAGTACCAAATGCTGCTTAGAATCCTTGATACCCAACTTTGTGCGAATGGGTATCAAAAATGTTGGTAAACTCTGGCACGTCTTGGTCCCTTCCCTATCACAACGTGGTTCACTTTATGTATTTATCCTCATATCTCCTGACAGGGTAGTACTGCTCCTTGATGGCATCTTGGAATGAATTCCAAGTGGATATAGCTGAAAACAGTGAGTTCATACTTTCATCCTTCTACTCGCAGTAGGTTTCCCACCAGTCCTTGATGTTGGGGGCTACTTTGAGAAGTGCAAAAGTGATCTTTTCCTGGTTGGAAAGATCATGAACAGAAAAATATCCTTCTAACAAATTTAACCATTTATCTATAGCATCTGCATCTATCTGACCCTCAAATATGGGAATCTCAAAGTTAACTTGTACCTTAAAGGGTGTGGCTCTTCCAGAGTAGCTGTTGGAAGTAGATGCGTCGCCCCTAGGTAGCCGCTAAAGGATCTGGGAAAAGTTGTTCATCATCGTGTTCCTTCGTCGCTCGAGGGCTTCTTCGAACAAGATTTTGATATGATCTCCTGCACCCTTGTCTTTCTTTTCTTCCCTCATGGGAGGTCATCGGGGTTTACGAGGCTGATATTACAAAAGTTCAACCAGATCGAGCCCTAGCTCCATCTATCCCGACCTCGTTGGGGACATGCAAAGAAAACAGAGAAAGAGCAGACAAATCTGATACCACTGATCCGGATTTAAACAAGAACACAACAAATGATAGATATAACCATAAATACAGAGATGCAGCATAAATAATACTTCAGTTCATTAATATCAAATATTTAAAATATGTTGACAAACATAATGGAAATAAGGCTAGCTCAGGCAATGGTAGCTTATCTCTGAGAAGAGATGTGGTGGCTACATGCCTCTAAACTATGTTACAATGAGGCTCAAAGGCCTATTTATTGGTGAGAAACAATGGAAAACACTAAACATCCAAAAACCTAACCCTAGGAGATGAAGCGCCAAATTGTGGGCCCTGTTTGGGTAAATTGGTACATCAACTTCCCGGGGTCATAACTTTGGCATACGATCTTCGTTTGACACGCATAATACCTTGTTAGAAAGATCTATCCGAGGACTACAACTTTCGAATGGCCAACATGGTCCAAAACCCATGTTGGCTCTTTTTTTCCCAAAAACCATCATTTAGGGCCTCAAAATGGCTCCAGAAGTTCAGGACCCGAAAACTGCCAAAAATAGTAAATTGTGCTACAATTAAGGACACTGAAAAACTGAGAGAGATAGTTGTGGGGGTCCAAGTGGGATAGGTTGGTGGCCACCAAAATCCACCTGGATAATGCTAACATTATTACAGGACCATATATTATGGTTGATTCATTTGTTGATGAATATGATAAGCTATAATATGACTATTATAGAGATCAAAATGTGTATTACAAGGAAAAGGATAGCTTGGTACAAGAACTAGAAGTCTTAGGGCTTGTAAACTCTAGAAGTCTAGAAGTCCTGGATAAGCAATCCCTAGGGTTTGGGGATAAATCCCTAGAGCTAGACTTGGATTAATGTTTTTGTTGCGAGAAGAAACCCTAGACCATCTAAGGAAGGAAAGAAAAGAAACATGCTAATGATGAGGACATGGATGATGAGTTTGCATATGGATTTCAATGATTTATGCAAGAATGAAAAGATCAAGAGGGAGTTGAAAATTCCCTACAATCCTCAAAAGATAAGTACTTCATATCTTTATTCCTTGATTATTATTATTAATTTAATTATGGTTAGTCATTTGTCTTTATTTCTTTTGTTGGGTTACAATTATTTTTTCCATGACCTCCTAGAGAGGGTTGCAAGTACATCGTAAAGGCTTCCAAGGCTCTAACAGCATATGAAATCATTGAAAGAATGAAGCAAATTTTGTGGCAAGGGGATTCTCTTAAAGTGATTTGTGTTCAAGAGGGAAAAATTATATTATCATCTAGAATTGTGCCTGATTCTAAGGGAGCAAGTAAGCCAACAAGTTTGAAGGATGCCATGATGGAGAAAATTGTGTTGAAGGGAAGTAAGTGATGACTTCCAAGTGGATTTGAAAGATGAAGTATGCAATAAATGGAAATAGAGAAAAGTACAAAGTAATATTCATGAGGGTTTTTCCAGAAAAAGGGAGAGGACTATGTGGAGACAATTGCTCGAGTTGTCAAATACACTTTTGTTAGAACTGTTATTTTTGTTTCTCATATTATGGGTTACAAATTACATTAGGTAGATGTGGAGACTACTTTCCTCAATGGATTAATTGAGGAAGAAGAAGTGTACATAGAGCTACCTCAGGGCTTTGAGGTACATGAGAGGGAATCTCATGTTTGCAAACTAAACAAGGCTTTGTATGGACATTGGGCATGGCATTCTCATATTGATGATTCTTTGATGGGTCTTAGTGGATTTTTTTATTATATGACTTATTTTTGACGAGATAAGGACTCACGTGACAAAGGGAGCAGTAATGGTAGGAGAATTTTCTTTTGTGATAGAGAAGTAGTCAAGCCTAACTTCAGTGTTAGAGAGAGTTAACCTTTGAGTTCGATATGAGGGATCTCGATTGAATACATTACTTCTTAGTGTGGAAGAAGTCGGGTGAGACATTCCTTGGTCAAAGGAAGTATATTATTA
Organism: Pinus tabuliformis; assembly: GCA_031772625.1. Lineage (NCBI taxonomy): Eukaryota > Viridiplantae > Streptophyta > Pinopsida > Pinales > Pinaceae > Pinus > Pinus tabuliformis. The sequence continues at coordinate 431,034,521 of CM062808.1, read as the reverse complement.
TGTTTCTTCATAGATTTAGAATGATGGAAAACAAGTCCATTGCCACTCCCATGGTTACTAATTTGAAGAAGCTGAGTGGCAGAGGGAGCAACCAAGATTCTTAAGATGAATGGAAAGTAGTTGTGGTAATGGAAATTGGTCAATGTATGGTTGAACTAAGTCATGCAACACAACATGTGGTAAGGTACAGGCATGGCATGGTTGGATATGAATCAAGATATGTCTCAAATGGTGAAGTACAATTGCAAGGATATACAAATTTAGATTGGGCAAAGAGTGTTCAAAAAAGGAAGAGCACATCAATATGATGATTTAGTTAAGACTATGTTTTCGTAGGAAGCAAACATCTACCACACTCAGGATGTTGGGGCCAAGTATATTACAGTTAGTTTGGAAATTTGTGAAGTAAGTGTAAGCGACTCGCAAGATTGTTTTATTTGATGCAGGAGATGACCGTGATGACAAGTCAAGGCACATTTAGTACCTATATATTTGAGACATGTTATAGAAGGGAGAAATGATTCTCCAATGCATTTCTACAGTCAAGCTAGCCATTGTCATTCTCACAAAGCCCTTGTGTAAGGATGAAGTTTGTATACTTCAGGGATAAGCTTGGAGTGGTTGAGAATGCTTCCCTTGGTTAAAGGGAGTGTTGATGTTATAACATCAAGAGGCAGACATTCTCCCTAGGTCAGGATATTAACAGGTCAATTTGTTGACCAGGGGCCATGTAATGTGGCTAGGGAGAATTACCCAGAGAGCATCAAGACCCAAAGTTCTCCCCAAGTGGGTTGAGTGAGTGCCTTTAGCATCGGGAAGTGTATTACCATTCAATTGGCATGCAAGAATGGTAATGGCCCAAGGTTTCACCATAGGTCATAGGCGTTGACTAGGTTCCAAGTGTCGACTTGGATAATTGGTGACCCAAGACTAGTTTTATTAACCACAGAAGGCCAAAAGGCCAGTGGGACCCCATAACGTATTTTTCCAATGGGTGTCTAGATCCATTTGCAAAGGGGTTGTTTCTAGTGGGTGTCTAGATTCCTTTGCATGATGTTTATGTGGGATGCTTTCCACATGGTTTTGGAATAGAACATGAAGTGGATGGATACATAAAAATAGTTAGCTCATTTAACCTTTTCTTGGGATAGAGAAAATTTTCAACAAGAGAACATCTGAAGAAGTCTAAGAGAATACCTCCTTAGCTAAGAGGGAGTGTTAAATTTTTATAGCTACGATCAGCATTCTTTATTTGCATTAGTCCACAAAATTAAAGCAAAATGAAAAATGTGAATTTGAATTCAAGTTGGCACCAAATAAGAGAGGGAAAAAATTAAAATTTTTAAATTCAAAATTTTTCCCCCTAAAATTCAAGTCGACCTTATAAGAATTTCAAGTCATCCAACCCTAAAAGACACACATATTCGGGATCATCAAACAACTATGTATTTCCATTTGACTTCCTCACATGAAGAGCAATTTAGATCACTCAATTATTCTATTTTTCTATTCGCACGTGTAGAGGAGAGAGAGAGAGAGATAAGACTGGAAAAGTTTGACTTGAACTTTCACTGCGTTGACCAGCATTGATTCAATTTTTTGAGGTGGGGTTTTGCCAAAATTTCTGAGTTTTTTCAGCCAAGTTGACTAGATCTCTATGAAGCTTTAGGAGGCCAAAATTTGGCCTATTTCAGGGAAATTTGACCGCAGGTTGGCTAAGAATATTATAGGCAGTTTGACCAGGTTTGACATGTGTTATTTGTGGTAAGTTAAACCTAATTTGACTAGGAAAATCATATTGTATGTCTTGTTGAATTGATTAATTTCTCTAAGAAAAGGTTATTGGGTTTTTTCCCGGTTAGGGTTTTCCCAAGGTCAAATATTTGTGTCTCTTGTGTTTGGTTGTCTCTTCATGATCCTACTGTCATTGTTTTTTTATAGTTGAGATTTTATATGTATAACTACTTAATGATGAATGTAACACGAGAAGGATTAATTAAGAAATCATTGGAAGTAATTATTAGATTAGGAAAGCACGAAAAGTCAACATTTTGTTTAGTTATTTTAGGCATTTTTTACTCTTGTTGCCCTTAAAAAAGGTAGTAAAAAGGATATAAATCCTTGGGAATTAAAAGAGATAATTTAATTTTTCACCTATCATCTTTAAATACATCTTTGCATGAATTATATTATAAATAACATCCAATTAAAAGGAAACTTTGTGGCATGCTTTAGGGATGCCTTTAAATCCTTACATTTAGACTAGGTTAGGCCCTCCTACTAAAGTTAAAAGACTCCCTTAGTTGAAGGATTAACTAGGCACTAATGTATCTTTCATTATCCATTCAAATTTAGATTCCCAAATTATTTTAATCTAAATTAGTTTCTTGAATTACTTTATTTGTTTTAGGAAAAATAAATTGTTTTCTTTTCCAACCAAAAAAAAAAACATTTTATTAAAAATAGAATATACGTGTTTCGGCCCTAGGGAGGGTTGTTCAGGCCAAAAAGGTTTTCTTCCATGCCACATATGGGTCATGTGAAATATAAACCCCCAAAAAACTGATAAAATACAACAACTACTTTCATTACCTATACCTGCCACTCTAGAGATAAAATTGGAAGTCTTATTTGCACTTCAATGTTGTAAAATTTTGTGACAAAAAATAAAACAAATGAAAAAATAGATGTTTGCAACTAAATTCTCATATATGTAGTTTTTATAATCTCACCATCATAGGATTCCCACATATCGAAAGAGCCAGTTGGTAGCTTAAGAGTTTCCTTTAATAACTTATGAGCTTGTTCATTTAATTCCCTATAAATGTGTTTGAAGGATGTCCATTCAAAAAACTTTAGGGATTCTTGAATAATCTGTAAGAGGGTGCCTAGATGAAGGTTTTCTACCATGGTCTTTTAATTTTTCCACTTGATGGCTAGTTAGAAATCCCCATAGATGTTGAAAAATGCTTCAAGAAATTCTCAATTTGATTTTGCCTTGATTAAGTTGAAAAAACTAAAATTTCCACATCAATAGACAACTTGGATGCAGTTAACTTGTGCGATATGGCTTGTGTCACCCAATTTACTCAGAAAATTCAAGTTGGAGCAGTTAGAGTTCAGTTAAGAATGTGTGATTGCTAATTTTTAACAATCAAGGTCAGTGATTTCAAGTTGTATTTAGTTAAACTAGTTCCAATTGTTTGAGGAACTAATAGAAGTTTAGTTTTGCAGTGAGACTTATGTCTAACTCAATGATTATCCAATTAACTGATCAATCAACCCAAAATAGCTAGCGCGTGTAGAGAATTTGATTTCCCTAGTTGTGGTGGATATTCCAAGGGAGTGTAACATCAGTTTAGACTAGTCTTGAGTGTACATGTGTTGCATGCAGTCTGGTGATCAACCTTGGGAATTGCGCAATCCATTTTGGGAAAATTCCTAAATAATAGGGGCTTAATTTCTTAAGGAATTGCAAAATGAATTAGGGGCTAAAGAAGAGACAGAAATTGACTAAGTCTGGGTCAGATCTTCTCAGTGAGAAAGAGATAGGTTATTCACTTACAGGTTGTGCTCGGTTGAGAAAAGCAATTGTAATAAATCTTTATTTATCAAATTAATGCAAGCATGCATAGGGGTTTTTAGCATATTTCTTTCCCTTGGAAAAATATTGTGTGCATGTGTGTTATTTCTCGTTGCATGTTTGTGATTGATGTTCTAAATTATGAATTGAATTCTACATAGTAGTAGAGTAGGTTCATGTCTTATGATTTTGAGTAAAACCTCATGAGAAATTGCAAATCTACACCATAATTTCTATATGGTATCATAGCAGGATTCACGTTAAAGCAGAAATTTCAAAGTTGTTTCTCAAGAGGTTTGAATTTGAAATTCAATGTAGCAGGATCTCTTCAGATTTAGAAAGATGGCCTTCAATGGACTGAGATTACAGTATGCCTTCGAAGGAAGCTTGAATTTCATTGTATGGAAGGATTGCATGGAGGCGATGTTGGATGAAAACGGATTTCTAGAATACATCAAGACAGATGTTGCAAAACTAATGGAATTTTATACCCAAAACCCAGCCCAATGGAAGAAATATGTAGTCAAGTTGAGGAGAATAATATTGGAGGGAGTGTGAGACCACATCATCACAAATATCCATGGGAAAGACTCTCCTTATGCAATGTGGTAGGAAATGATAGATTTGTTCCAAAATAGAAGCAACCATAGGAAATTGGCGCACAAGGATAAGTTTTGAAATATCAAGATGCAAAAGAATGACATTATTCAACAGTATCTCCGCAGGTTCACACAAGTTCATGATGAGCTTGCAGGAGTTTGTGTTGTTGTTTTAGATGATGACTTGGTAAGCCTAGCCCCTTTAGGCCTTCCCAAGAGTTGGCATAGTTACCAAGATTCGGTGAACGGGAGGGAGAAACTACCTCATTGGGAACACTTATGGTCTGATTTGGTACAGGAGGAAATAAGGCGGAAAACCAGAGATTGAACTTTATCCAAGGGTGAGGATGAAGAAAAATTTGAATTGGTTGGAGAGGAAACAAGGCAAAAGGGAAGAAATGTCAAACTAAACTAGAATCTAGCCAAGGGGGAAAGAAGAAAGATTTGTCCAAAATTAAATGCTTTAATTGTCATGAACTCGGGTACTATGCCAGAAAGTGTTAACACAAAAATTCAAACAAGAAGACCTCGGGAGGAGCAGTAGATGAAGCTTTGGCTTCATAGTTCGAGCTTGACTTCACCCTTATTGCATGCATGGTTAACACAGTGATGGGGAGTATGTTGTACTCAGACTCCGGTGCCTCATTCCACATGACAAGGTGTAGAGAGTTTTTCAGTGACTTGGGAGAAAGATCTCCAAATGCACATCGAGTTGGGAGATGACATAAGGTACAGTGTGCCCAGTATTAATAAAATCACATTTTAGAGGGAGTCAGGCTCCCCTCTTAGACTCAAGGATTTGATGTTTGTTCCAAGCTTAAAGAATAATCACATTTATATTTTAGTTTTTGAAGATCGTGGTTATGATGTGATATTCAGCAAAGAGAAAGCATTCCTAAGACGCATAGTCGCCAAACAGGTGAAGAGGATCGGGGTTCATGTGAAGAAAATGTATAAGCTAGATGTGGAATATTGTGTTGCAATAAGAAATAAGGTGGATAAAGTGTAGAGCTGCAATGTCGGTGAACTTTGGCACAAAATACTTGGCCATTTGCATCATGGCACCTTGAATATTATGTAGCAAATAACCACTGGCCTCCCCAAAGGAGAACTTGAGAAGTAGGATGTATGCAAAGGATATACTTTAGGAAAGTACACAAAATCTAAATTCCATGATTGAGACAACAAAGCACATACAATCATGGAAAGGATCCACTCTAATGTCTATGGACCTTTCTCGATAGCCTCCACTTCCGGGCACAAATATTTTTTCATTTTTATTGGTAACTTCTCACAGAAGTGTTGGATCTTATTCATGTGGAAGAAAGATGATACATTCTCCAAGTTCGTAGAATTCAAGGCACTGGTTGAGAAAGAAACTAATAAGAAGGTGAAGGATCTCAAGGGCAATAATGGGGGTGAGTATGTTTCGAATGAATTCAAAAAAAATTGTGTGAAAGAAGGAATTCCACAAGAGCTGACAACACCCCACAACCCACAATAGAATGGAGAGGCTAAGAGAAAGAATCGTAGCATTGTGGGAACATCGAGGGCTATGTTACATGACCAAGGCCTACCTTTGCATTTGTGGGTTAAAGCATGCAACAAAATAGTCTACTTGCAAAACTAGAGTCTTCATTAGATTCTTGATAAGATTACACTGGAGTAGGCTTTCTCGAGGAGGAAGTCAGATGTGTCACACTTCAGGATTTTTGGAGCCTCTATTTAATGCCATGTCTCCAAAAAATAAAGGAAGAAGCTTGAGCTAATAGTAGAGATTGCGGTATTTGTGGGTTACACAAAAACTCCTCACAACTACTGAGTGTACTTTACATCCCTCAGAATGGCAGTTATGTGAAGGTATGTAAAGTTTGATGAGGAGAAAGTGATGTGGTGCTCTCTTGAGAGGGAGTTTCAGATACCACGAGAAGAGGAGCTTTTATCTCAAAAGGAGGAGCCTCAGGAAGTTGTGGAGCAACCACGAATTGAGGAGCAGAGAGTGGAGACATCCACTCAAGAAAAACCATCCAGAGAAGGAAGAAAAAGAACCAGGGAAGTTAATACACTTGTGCAGGATGCGAGGGAGAATGTGGGCACTCCTTCAAATTTGTGCATGATGCGAGGGAGAATGTGGGAACTCCTTCAAATTTGTGCAGGAAGAGAAGGTCACCTTAGAGTTACACTAGCTACGTGGCTCTAATGACTGAGCTTGTACAGATTGATCCATCCTCTTTCGAGGAACAAGTAGAGAAACTTGTATGGGTTGATGCAATGGTGCAGGAATATGAATCCACTGTAAAGAACAATGTTTGGGAAGTGGTCCCAAGACCGGCAGATAAATCGGTTGTTGGTTTAAGATGGATCTTTAAGGATAAGCAGGCAGTAGACAGAAGCATAAAGAAGTATAAGTCCAAATTGATGGCCAAGGGATACTCTTAAGTTGAGGGAATTGACTATGAGGAGACCTTTTCTCCTGTAGCTAGGTATTCATCCATTAGAGAAATTCTTGCTATGGCTATGCAGATGGGGTGGAATATCCATCAGATGGATGTAAAAACAACATTTCTCAATGGTTTTATTGAGGAGGAGACGTATATCGAGAAACCATAATGTTTTGAGACCTTTTATCAAGAGTCTCATGTGTGCAGACTCAAGTGAGCGTTGTACGGTCTCAAACAAGCACCTCATTCATGGTACACCAGGATCGATAGTTATATCACTAGTTTGGTTTTCACCAAAAGTGAAGTGGATGAAAACCTCTATTACATCTTAGTAGAAGGTAAATTGCTTATTATTTTCTTATATGTTGATGATTTGATTTTGACTGGTGATGAGAAACTAATTAGATCCTGTAAGGAGGACCTTGCAAGGGAATTTGAAATGAAGGACATGGGCCTCATGCACTACTTCCTCGGGTTGGAAGTATGGCAAGGTGATGGGGAGATATTTTTATCTCAAGGAAAGTATACAAATGAGATACTATAGATATTCTGCATGGAGAGTTGTAAACCCGTGGAGACACCTCTACTGACCAACTGGAGGAAGGAGGTTTCCACTTCAGGTGAGGAAGTGGATCCTACTATTTATCGACAACTGGTGGGTTCACTAATGTATCTTGTGAACACACGACAAGATATGTGCTATTCATTCAACCATTTGAGCCAAGTTATGGTTAGGCCAACTAAGTTATTTTGGAAGGCAGCTAAGCATGTTTTACGGTACCTTAGAGGCACTGCCTAATTTGGACTATGGTACAAACGGACAGAGGGAGTCAAGTTGTGTGGCTTCAGAAATGCAGATTGGGTAGGGAATCCATCCAATCAAACAAGTACATTAGGTGGAATTTTCAGCGTTGGGTATGCAGCGGTTTCCTAGTACAACAGGAAGCAAAGATCTGTGGCGCTCATCTCAACAGAAGAAAAATGCATGGTTGCATGTCAAGCACCATGTGAGGCAATCTGGATGAGAAAGATACTTCTAGAATTATTTTTTCATATGATGGATCCAACCATGATCTATTGTGATAATCAAAGTTGCATCAAGCTCTCTCAGAACCTTGTATTTCATGATCGATCCAAGCATATAGATATCTGGTATCATTGTTTGTGGGACTGTGTGTAGAGGTCGGTAATGTTGTTACAGTACATTTCGAAAGAGGAACAACATGTCAACATTTTGACAAAGGACTTGTCAAGAGGGAAGTTCAAGTTCCATAGGTGTAGGATGGGGGTAGTTTATAATCCCTTTCTTGTTGAGAGGGAGTGTTGAAAAAAGCAGCAAGAAATTATCAATTTGATTTTGCCTTAATTAAATTGAGAAAATTTGAATTTCCACATCGCCATACAACTCGGATGCAGTTAACTTGTGTGACATGGCTTGTGTCACCCATTTTACTTAGTAAATTCGAGTTGGAGGAGTTAGAGTTCATTTAAGCATGTGTGATTGCTAATTTGTAGCAATCAGGGTTAGTTATTTCAATTTGTTTTTAGTTAAACTAGTTCCAATTGTTGGAGGAACTAGTGGATGGTTAGTTGTGCAAGGAGACTTCAGTGTAACTTAGTGATCAATCAACCCAAAATAGCTAGTGCATGTAGAGAATTCGAGTTCCTCAGTTGTGGTGGAGATTCCAAGGCAGTGTAACATCAATTGTTGACTAGCCTTGAGTGTACAGATGTTGCATGCAATTAGATGATCAACTTTGGGAATTGCGCAATGCATTTTGGATAAATTCATAAATAATAGGAGCCTAATTTCTCAAGGAATTGTTCTAGGAAATAAGGGCTCAAGTAGAGGCGGAAATTGACTAACTTTGGGCTAGAGCTTCTCAATGAGCAGAGATATAAGTTTTTCACTTGCAAGTTGTGCTCAGTGGAGCAAAGCAATTGCAATACATCTCTATTCATCGTATTAATGTAAGCAATCATAAGGGTTTTTAGTATATTGCTTTCCCCTCGAAAAATATTGTGTGCATGTGTGTTATTTCTTATTGTGTGTTTGTGATTGACATTCTAAATTGTGAATTGAATTTCACATAGCAATAGAGTAGGTTTGCATCTTATGATTTTAATTAAAAATTCATGAGCAGTTGCAAATCTACACCATAATTTCTACAAAATACTTACAATTTCTTTATGAATTTCTCTTTTTCCACTTCAAGTGATGTCCAGAGGCCAAGAAATCTAGCCTTGTTGTTTGATTTCCTTCCATGGGCATATCATACATGAATGTAATGATTCTGAGTAATAAACAACACCACTCCAATATCGCACATAAGGGGGTCACTTAACAAGTCCCATCTAAAATTCCCTAAGGGATGTTGTCCTTTCGAGTAGGCATGATTGGTATCCCAAGTTTTTTTTAATCTTTTGCTTCACCTTGTAATCTTTGGCCATTCTCAAAATGGAGGCGACAATGACCTTTTGCAGGATGTCATAATTCCTAAATAGGTTTGAGTTTGTTGCCCACAAAATGAAAAACGCCACACTGTAAGAAAGCCCTTCAAAACATGAAACAAACTTGTTGGAAAGCCATGCCCATAAACAATATTCCCATTGTGCTCTTTGTATTAGATCTTGGTGTATTAAATATAACACATGAAAATAATCTTAAGTTTCTATTTGTTATCCATGTTATAAACTCATAAATATCTAGCTATTGTTTTAGTCCATAAACTCAACTTGTTAATTTTAAGCCAGATTAAATCGCCTTGTAGGTTTGTTACAAATTCTAATTATATTTTCATCCCAAGTTTAGTGCATTTCTAACAATTAGTTCAAAATTTTAATTTTCTAGCTAGCATATTAGCCTAGGATCTTTAAATATTGATTATATACTAGGTTACAACCTTCTCTTTCATCATGCAGAATTTAAAACTTAAATTATTATTTTTTTGTTTGATACATTTCATTAATTTCTCTAGTTCAAAAATTTATTTTCAACATTTGTATTTTCCCTCTGCATGATAGATAGGAAAAATCTCAAATCCAACATTTCGGAAATTTCATGTCATTTTTTGTGTTAAATTAGTTGATATTCTCGATAATTAATTTACTATAGAATATTCAAATTCTATAATTGTTTGAGGTATGTAATTTGTATTGTAGGATCATAATTTAGCCTCAAACATTTGAGAATTTTCATATGAAAATTTTATTGATAAAAATTTTCCTCATGCATCTTAATCTTAACACAAATTTATTTCCAGAACCGTTTTTGGGCATTGCACTTTCATTTAGTTTACTATTTCTTTGTCAATTCCTTAGTTTCTTTTCAAATCTAAAATATGAATTCATTGCAATAATCATTAAACTTTCAAATCTAAATTAAATTAAGAACCTATTGCACACATTCTTAAACCAGACTTGGAATTTGGTTTGGAACCTTCACATACACCTTAGTTAGAAACACCTTAACTGAAATCTTAACCAAACATATTGCTCTACTTAGCTTACTAATTGGACTTAGACTATTTCATTAAAACACCCACATTGATTTGGAGAGGAATGAACTTAAAGAGAGTGGAAGTGCTAATGTGGTGATAGTGGGAAACCTTCCATAGGTACATAAATTAACACTTTGTGCTTGGGACTTTTACACAATGGGGGTGCTAGATATTGTTGTAAAATTCAAGCATAGTTTCCAAGGAGTAAGGTCCTTTCTTCCTAGGTGTAGAATTCTTAGATGCATAACCTTTTGATGAGTATCAAACCACAACTTTAGAATATTCATACTCATAGGGAAACTCCATTAAGTGAATTTATGTCCATGAGCTATTGAACTAGGGATTCCTTATAATATTCTCACTCACCCAAATCCAAAACTTGAAAAATATCTTAGAAGAAGGGTAAACAAGAAGAACCTTTCAAAAAATTCACACCTTCACCATCTAGTTGAAGATTCACACATCACGACTACTACTCCACCTCGAATGAAGAACATGTATAAAGAACTTGACATATCAAGAATCAAAGGAATCCTCATGGCATGCCTAAAAAATACAACAAGTTGATTTTAATATTTGATTGTATTAATGTAATCATTGTTGGATATCAATTGGCAAGATTGTATGACACAGTTGACAAAGCTCATGTTCTCCAAGACCATGAAGATGTAGAAATGAAACTCTTTTCTCTCTCTTTAGAGGAAGATGCCAAAGTTTGGTTTAGGGGCCTAACCAATAAGAGTATTGGAAATTGGCAAGACTTCCATGATGCTTTTACGAAACAATGGTCCAAATAGTAGGATGTCAACTACATAAAATCAAGAAAAAGAAGAATGAAACCATATAGGAATGTGATGATACATTTAGGAAGTTAGTTAATAATGTTCCTGAAAAAGATTAAACCTTATGCACTCCTCTTACATTACACCAATGCTTATGATGGACACTTTGGCTTGATATTGAGAGATGAATCTCCTATACCCTAAAATTTGCACAAGATGGGGCTAGCAATATTGAAAAAATATTATCTATGCTACGGCAGATTCCTTAGGTTTTTCAAGAACATCTATTTCAAAAGTAGAAATTGAGTCTAGTACCATTAAACACAATTGATCCCACTCTTGATCCCATCGCTACATTAATCAAAGAAATCAAATGAATGGAAACTAGTTTTTACTTAATGAAATGCGACTATATAAAATAGATTGGTGCAACTATAAAGAGCTTAGAAAATTTGATATTCACCTAGGGGGATGGTGGATGGGAAAGGAATATGGATCCTCCAAATTAATATCAAAGCCGATGTCATAATCAAGGGATTTATGTAGCTTTAAATCCTAATAATGTGGTAGAACATTAAACATTACCTTGGTGTCAAACTTGCCAAGATTCCCATGAAGAGAATGCATGCCTATTAACCATAAAACTGGAAATATAAGTGGAGATTCTTGTGAATCTAAACATATAAATTTTGTAGGTGATGGTTATTCCCCACACAATACATATAATTGGGATAATGAATTTGATTGTGCTTACAATGTTAAATGTCAATGAAAATCAAATGAGGCAAATTAAAAGAAAAACATTAAACACAATTATAGTGTATAAAGAGATGTTATCCCAAGAATAAATAAGGAGGGTGATAAGGGAGAACAAATGGAATACATCAAAAGAAGAAACAACCCATTCCTTCTCAAAGCCAAGAAACCCAAACTCCAAAAAGGGCCCCAAAAATATTAATGAAAGACAAGACATAGGAGTTATCAAAGATCCACATAAAGAAAAACCTTCAATGACTACACCTTTAGAAATAACCCTTGACTTAACAATCTACTGTTAAATTTGAAACTGTTAGTTCCTTTCATGGACAGACTTCTTGAACAAAGAAATAAATTGCAAAAGTTGCTTGTGGATGAAGTTAATGAAGACTGCCCAATAGTTTCATAGTCCATGAACCATGGGAGACAAAATAGTAGTCATAAACCTTTCTTCATTACCTTACATTTAATGGCTTCTTGTTGCAAAATAACATGACTGATTCTAGTGCATCAACAAATGTCATGCCTCTCATGGTAATAAAGCAATTGGGATTTAGTATCACACGACCTTATGGGAAAACATGTGGTATATACTTATAAGGGAAATTAAGGTGTGTAGCCTAATAAAGGACTTGCATGTGAAGTTAGTTCTATACCTTGGCATATTAGTGTTGATGGATGTCATTGTCATAGGTGTTTCTTATGTTTGGGATGTGTTGTTATCAAGAAAGTGGACGTCTAGTTTGGGAATAATATCCAATTAGACTTATTTTATGCTATTATCCCAATATGTGAGGGTTTCTTTGTTACATTATATAGAGAATATTATAGGGAATATCACATAGAATACCCTAAATAATAAATGAACCCATTAATGTGTATAGAAGAAGATGAATTTGGAAATAATTTGGTCTTCCACACTCATGGGCCCCTAAAGTGAAATAAAAACCTAGAGAGAGAACATAGATTATGGAAAATGCATTTTGATGGAGCACAACATAGATTAGGGGTTGGTACTACTTCAAGATTTGAATGATTTAAGAATGAAAAATTTAGGAAGTAGTTAAAGTGGCCAAGTAGAGAAGATAAATTCTAAAAATTCTAGTGCATTTTTTGGATAATCTAGAAAATTTGCTTGTAACTTTTGTGTTGCATAATTGAATCAAAATTTAACAAAGACCTATTTTAGAAAAAGAATAAATATTTACATATATGTAAGAGACTCATCTCACTATGGTCTATGGAGCGAGAATTTGAGATTTTTTTTTTGGACCTTGAAGAAATACAAATCCTTGGTGGTTAATCCAAAAAAACCATTTTAGACACTTTGAAGTGATAAGTAGAGCATTTGATTATTATCAAGTGTGAAAGTTTGTACATGTAAACCTACAGTAGAAGTGGAAGGGAGCATCTTGGTTTCTTTGTGCTTTGGAGAATGAAGGGTAAAAAGGGGAAAAAGAATAAGCCTCGAAGCCTTTCCAGATGCATTTGAGAATAAGCCTAAAAAATATGAAATTCGCTTTGAGAGAAAATTGCTCCATGGGTCTCACTAGTGCAAGAATGTAACAACCCTAGTGAAAATTTCATGTAATAAAATTTAATAAAGGAAAAATAAGATCACGGTTAAGGGACGCTTATTTAAATTTGAATGTTAGGCAAAGATATCCTAGTGGGCATCACTAGATGTGTTTATGGTTAAAAGAAATTGGCAGAAGGCTAAGGTTAAGGCAAAGGCATTAAAAGGGAAAAATGCATTTTGGCACATTTATTTATGAAAATAAAGGAAATTAGGAGAAAAGTAAGGTGAAAGGTCACAAGTTTCATGTGAGGAGGAAATTCAAGGAAAATAATGGAAAACAAAGAAATTAAAGACCTCATTAATAAAAAGGTTTATGAGGATCAACTGGTAACCTTTTGTTAGTTCATTTTTGGAGCTCTCTCATTATTCTCTCTCCACTCTTGGTCACGTAGATTTTTCTTGGAGCACTCTAGCTTTGGATCAAGGAAGGAAAAGAAAGAAAAGGGAAAGGAAGAAAAGCAAGGATCAAGGAAGAAGAGCGGGATCATGCAACTTCAGCAGGAATACTTGCAGTAACATATTGCATGTGTGATTTCTAGCTAGTTTGGACATGCATGCCTTTGCATGTTGGTTTATGGTTCTCTTATTGTTAGTGGCATGGTTTTTCCAGTTTATGACAGTGGTTTTTAACCTAGCCTTGCCTTTTTCCAGATGCCATGGTGTGTGAGATGTTTATCTCAGTTTTGAGCTTTAGTTTGTTGGATGGATTTCAGAATCTGAGGCAGAGGTGGTCTCAAGGTTCATTCCCAAAGGCCTAGGAATACCTTGATTGGTTTTGGCGAGATACATGGTAAAGCCTGAAGGAGGAATCTCATTTTAGGGCCTAGTGATCCAGGTTTGGATTGCGGTAAAGCCTAAGAGACTAGTCTCAGTTTAGGACCTAGTGATCCGGGAATGGATTGCGGTAAAGCCTAAGAGATAGGGAGACGGAAAATTCCTCAAGGATAGTGATGGATTCCGGATGGAATTATAAGTTTGGTTCGGTTCTGATCAGAGCACCAGTTTTGGTGTGATCACGGTTTGGTGAGGGTGGAGGTGGTTTAACCTCTGGATTCCCTTGGTTGTTTTTGGATTTGTTTTTCCATGAGATCCCACATTCATGCTTGGAATATGGTACAGGGGTGACTGGCTGAAAGAAAGATTTGGTTCAGCCATGTCTACAGTTGGGTGGTACATGGAAGTCCCGAACCTGGTCGGATTTGCCTATGATTAATGAAATCTAATTTCTCTTACTTTTGCACTTGTTTATATGTCAATTTAATGGTTGCTATATCTCTATTATTTGCATGGTTTTATGTTGGTTATAAGCATGGTTATGTGACTGGTTCATGTCATGGTTATCTCATGTATTTACTTAGAATTGTTAAAAGGATGGACGCAAGACCTAATTGATGTTATAACACTTAAATGGAGAAGGTGGTGATCCTTCTTATCATGTTTCATAAGTTTTTTCAGTAATTCATGCTCTTTATTGTATCCTAGACCTACACATTGCATCGATGCCAAGTATTTGACATAATTTCAGCCCTAGTTGGGGATGGTCAGGCTTAGTACTGAGGTTGATTTATGGTTTATTAGCTTTGTCATAATGTCTTTGATGGATTTTGAAAGTTACAACAAGTTCTAGACAGTGGCCAAAATTAGGGGCTAGAAAAGTGCCTTGAATTCCATGGACATTGGCAAATGTCCATTGGGAAAATTCCCTAGGTGCTAGCTTGCAAGCCTGTGAGAGCATCCAGAGGTCCCTAGAAACTAGCATGCCTATAGCATGAGAGCGTCTAGAGGTCAAGACGTCTAAAAGATCAGTGGGACATAGGGGAAAGATATCTGAGTGGATGAGATGTCTCTTGGGGTTGTGTTGACGATGTTGGACCTGCCAACATGTCAAATCACCTCCATGGTAAGAAGTCCCAATTAGACCTCAGACCATTTGGTGTAGGAGTCCCAGCAGTGGGTTGTACGGTAATGCCTTAACCACGGTTTCACACAGAGGCAAGTAAGATGTCCCTGTTGGTAGCAAGGGTGTGACATATGTGGTAAGTCAAGGAAGGTGCATGAACGGTCCTAAAACACGGAAAGTGAGGTGAGTGCGCCCCTTGGAAACTTGTGATAGCACGGAGTTAAGAATGGAACACACAAGAAAATATGCATCACAACATGGAAGGCAAGTTAGCTAGCAATCCAAAGTGATGGTTAAACCAACAGAACTTTTCAGAAAGATTCATACATACATATACAAAAATAGCTACACATGCATGCGTAAGCAAACAGATACATATATCATTTAGAGTACCCAATATAGCTGAAATACAATACAACATATGCATGAAACGTGTTGGATCTGTTATATTAAGAAGTGTAAGTTCCATTCATACAATACATCCATGTCCAACCACTAGTTCCGACAGCAGAACGTTACAGCCACAATCGCTTGCTCCTCCAAAGAGATATACTATCTTTGCGCAATGGAGAAGCCAAGGCTCATTACAGTACTATCCAAGCTCTCTCTAAGATAGTCTTATTGGAAGCTTGGCTCAACAAAATCCTCTACAATGAGTTATGAGGTTCTATTTATAGCAAAGGGTGGGGTTACCCTTGACATTCCTCTTTGTGACCGTTCATCTATCTTCATGTCTCTTCAACTACTTTATGATTGTTACATTCAACTATCGACACTTGAACTTCCACTTGACAAGCCGTTACATTACAATGTACATGTGCCCATATGAGACAAAATGGCTTGAGCAAGCCATGTAAGACATCACTGACACTTGGACTGTTGTGGTGAGACCAAGTCTTTGACATCCTTGTGATGGTCGAAGGTGGTGTGTTGATGCCATGCTTGGTCGTCCATGATGGTGTCCATGCACTCAATGGTGAAATCTTGCTGAAGTGAACTCTTACCTTTGTTGCATCCGGGGGCACTGATATGGCTCCTCTATCCAACTTGTCTGACAACATGCGCATGGTCATCCTGGGCATGACTAAACCAGCAACATATTGATGCATAGTGTCTACGCTGCTCTCCAAGCATGTGCTAGTGGTCGTGCGCATCAACTTGTCAAAATACACGTTCAGCTTCAGTTGGAATTGCTTCTTGTCTTCGCCTTGGTGAGTGTGCCAAATAGGCGAGATCGCATGCGTGCACACAATGACATGCATGCTGCTGAATTCCCTTGCATGCAATCAACAGCACTGTTCACCTTGTTTGCTCTGTGCCAGCTATTAGGATGGATCTATAACTCGTACAGGCACAGTTTCATCCATCTGTGCATGTTGTGCCCCCTGTTGTACCTGTTCCTGCTGCAACTCATTCTCTCGTCTATGCAGCTTCTGTTCTTCCTTGAGTTGCTACTTCAGCGCATGCAACTCCTTCTTTGCTCCATTCTTTGCCTTCACACGATCTTCATGTCATGATGTCACCTCATAGCCTCAGTCTCCAAAGTTGCTTTCATCACAAGTGGATCTGCTTGAGCTTGCAACTTTATTCCGCCTCTGTGTTGTCAACAACCTTCCTCTTGCATTCATTGCGTGTAGGTGTGCTACCTTTTGTTGTTGTTGATGGTGCTACTTGTTGTAATGTTGCTGCTATATGATATTGATGTCCCTGTCTATAAACAACTTGATGTCTTCATAAGTAAGCGAGCTCATAAACACTTTATTCGCTGCAAACCTTGTTGGGCTCTCAACGGTGTCCTTTAGATCTACTTTCCTGAAGGCCATTCTACTTGTGTTGCTGAGAAACAGACGAACACCTGCGATGCCTGGAGACATAGCAACATTCATGGCAAGCAATCTGTTAGTCAAAAACCAAAACAAACTTGAGGACTCACTTGCAACATACCTGTGTGATTGATAGTGAAGGTTGCGCAATTTCCGCCGAGAGGTCGGGGACTAACTGACAAAACTGCGCAAGGCACAATCCGGGTTGTCAGGAGGCTGACTGACTACTGGAACTGTGTAATGCACAGTCCAACCTGGCCTGCTGAGGACTGAAACTGCACAATGCACAATTTCAGTCAGCAGTGACATGCAACCAGCAAACTACATTGAATAGTTTCTGGGGCTAGCAGGACACTTCCTCCAAGAATTACGTAATGCAAGTCTAGAGGTCAGTGCTAAGCCAGACTTGAGAAATTTTTGGAGGGAAGGCAGAGCCTTCACTTCCAGAAATGCGTAGTGCTAGTCAGGCAGGGCACGGTCCAGACCAAGGTAGCCCAGACTGGCCGACAGGCGACTGAAAACATGAGAAGTCTGGATGCATGGTGAGATGAGTGCAAACAAGAGTGAATGATCATTCATGCAAACAACAAGTGTAGGATTCAGGAAATCGGGAAAGCATGCATGTGTGTGAAGCAAGTCGCCGCAATAGTGACCATCTGTGAAAAATAGTGTCATGGATGTGACCGCTGTTAGGGTCCTATAATTATAGGAAATCTGATGACTCAGATATTATTTGTTGCTCTCATGATGAAGCTTTTGGCTTGCTAACTTGCCCCACTTCCTCTCCATTTTACATCATCCTTTACTCAGCTTCCTGCTTTATCACCCACTTTCCTTGTTAATTCATCTGAATATTACCCTAGCATAATTCGAATACCTGCTTTCAAATCATTAAGAATAGGTTTGTGTGACAAAAAGGTTATATATTGCAGAGATTCTGGTTTTAAAGCCTTGGATTTTACTGAAATTTGCACAAAAAATAAGCCCGAAAGCTTAGCTCCTGCTCCATTTCCATGTGGCCTGCATTCACAATACCTAAGCCTAGCACACCTAACACCAAGCACAAGTGGGTAGCCTTGGGCTTATTTTGTCAAAACACAAAGTAACTATGGGCTTATATAAACCATCATGATGAATGTTCTTTTGTGAATTTGGGATAAAACCCATAAATTAAATCTATATATATATATATAATCCCTCTTTTTACCCCTTACTTCACAAAACCCTATTAATATAAAGTTTTGGACTTTATATTAATTTCTCCCCGCAAGCTTATACTACCTCTTCCCCCTACAAAGTCAACCAATGGCCCACCTCACACTAAGAATTAAACCCCCTTCATTTTTATTTGCCTCAAGTCATAAATGAACAGTTAAAATTCCATATAGCAGGCTCATCTCATCCAACACTTAACAATCAAAAAGTATGTGAGATAAGTTGTTTTCCATGCCCCTTTTTTTGCCACGTGGCAGCCCCACGTTCTATCGCATCCTCCAAAATAATACCACCTACCACTTTAAAGTGGTGCGATAGACCATTAACTGTTTTGGTTTTGAATCTTATAAATGTTACGAGAATATAGGGTGGATTAATTTCAAGTGAAATACAAAGATATGAGATTGTGGTAATCTTTCAAAGCTACGTGTGAAACCATACTTGAGGTAA
This sequence comes from Pinus tabuliformis, assembly GCA_031772625.1. Classification (NCBI taxonomy): domain Eukaryota; kingdom Viridiplantae; phylum Streptophyta; class Pinopsida; order Pinales; family Pinaceae; genus Pinus; species Pinus tabuliformis. Next base: position 431,015,893 of record CM062808.1, on the reverse strand, counting down.
AATTATATATCTACAGGCAATATGAGACTAAGGTTGTGGAATGAGATTCAAAGGTAAAATGGTGGTTGTGGAATGAGATTCAAAGGTAAAATGGTTTTACAACGACACATGAAATAAAATTCACAGATGCCATGAATTTATCTGAGAAAATAAAAGGGAAAATTTCACATGAAATTAATGTACACAAGAGCAAGATAGCATTCATGTAAATGCATTTCACGATAGAAGATTAAGGTAAAATCAATTTACATGCATGATGAAATCAATTTACAGGTGTAAAATCATGTTGCACGTGAAAGTAAAAGAGTAAAGTGAGAATACTCTTCCAACCATACAAATCAACACATGGTTTTGCAAAACCATACAGGTATTCTATAAGGGTAAAAGGAATTTACATACAGATAAAATGAATTTACAGAGGAAGGAGTAATAAAAACAAAACTACACATGGTTTTGTGAATTCATGGAAAGAGAAAACAAAACCACGGATTGGAAACAACACATAGTTTTGTAGAAATTTAATTATAAGTTTCATTTAAAATATTTTGGAAATATTATTCACACACACACATATATATATATATATATATATATATATATATATATATATATATATATATATATATATATATAGATATATATATTATTATATTATTATATATTTTCCAAAATATTTTGTGACACTAATGGATGATAAAACAGAAGGGCAGACACAGGATCAGCTATCAATGAGGGAAGTCTCAGATTATCAAGTCAGAGGATCACCAAGTAGTTGAGTGAATTACTAAGAAAAAGAGAGATACATTTGCATCTGCTAGTTCATCTGTCAGCACAACCACAAATTTGGGTCCACATCCTACGTGCTCCCACTTCCACAGCAACAACATTTGCACAGCACATTCCACCAGAACTATTAATCTGCAGCAGTTAGAGCTTTTTAGTTCATCTATAGTCTAAAAATGTCTTGTCTGTTAGAGACAACATTTATTGTAAACGCTTTTTTAAATTTTGTATAAATACCTCTGCTTTTGAAGTATTAGAGGGGGATTGTTTGAGATCAGAAATATTAGTGATCTCTTGGAGCATTGTAAGATTTTTTTAAAGCACTGGAGCATCAATACTAAGTATACCATTCATATGATTCTTGTGGCTTAAATACTGGTGATGTTTTTCTTATGTTAAAGTGTTTCACTGTCATCTCTTCACTATAATCATCTAAATTCCAATTGCAAAACAGAAATGTGATGAATAGAATTTACTTTTGAGTACCTTATTTTGGCTTCTTTTGCAATCTATATGTTTTCTACTAAAGGCCACACTAAAGAATTCTTGACTGCTCTTTAATTCTCCCTGATTGACTGAATGCCACACTAAAGAATTCTTAATTGCTCTTTAGTTATGTTGAAGGTGTTCATTGTTCTGCCATCATCCACTTATTATTCTGAAAGATCAAGTAAATATCCGGTTTACCTTTTGACTCCATTGCCCAATAGATGCTAATTAAATTGAATACAATTAGTCTTCCAAAACCCAAGTACAATCATAAATAGTCTAAGATTTTCAAGCAAAAAAGATAAATTTTACACAGAGAGCCCTCTCTAGGATTGGAAGGGCTAGATTCCCATCCCGAAGTTGGTTTGATGTTACATTCTTGTGATTTGTCCTATAGCCTTCAAATTACAGGGTGCTAACATAGGGGCGACCATACTGGGCAAAGAACGTTTTATCTTCCTCAGAAAAGTGCATCAAAGTTCAGATCTAATTGTTGATGGTGAACAACAATTAGAAACCATAAGATTGTACCCTTCACCTGGCAACTCCATTGTTCAAGATCCAAAGCTTCAAAGTTCAAAGCGATTCCATAGCCAAAGAATCCATATTCCAAAACATTAATGGTGATACAGGATGACAAGGTTTGTGGAAAACCTTTCATTTCATGAAAATTTAAATGAATTCAGGGATGGGTTATCAGAATTTCAGCTAGATGAATATTTTTTAAGAGATGTGTTTCTTATTTTAAATCAAGAAAATTTTCTCGTGAAGTTAAAATATGTGTTCTTGAGTTAGTTGCTAAAAAATATGAAAATGGCATTAAACTTTTGCGTACTCAAATTCAATCATATAATTTCCGAGATCCTAAAGAATTCTTGGAAAATCTTCCTTCTCCAAAGCAAGAGGAAATTGTACTACCTTTTGACTAGCAGATTGAGGATGATTATGCTTTCAAGTACAAAACTGAAGAAGTAGTTTTAGGGTTTAATATTGAGGATACAACTGATCAATTAGTCATTGAAGGCCTAGAAGCAAATATCATACATTATGCTTTTGTTGATCCTATAATAGATTACATGGAGGCTTTTTCAGTTCAAGTTTTCAAACATGTTTTCTCTATAAGGACCAAATACATCAGCAGTTGCCATTATATATCACAGCTTTGATTATGTGGACACATGATCAAATTATACTTTTGAGTTTACTGATTGTATACCACAGCTTTGATTATGTGGACACATGATCAAATTATACTTGAGTTTACTAACAATCAGTCAAGAAGTCCATTTGTTTCTGCAGCTGCTTGAATGGCTTCATTGGCATTTTTGTATTATTTAAGTCAGCCTGATTTTCAACAATATAGGGTAGGTAGCAGGGTGCAAATAAGCTAAAGACTCTGAGCCTTTTTTTGTAGTTTCAAATTCAGTTTGCTTCTCAACTTTTAGTTCAGTTTGTAGTTCAATGTTTAGTATGCAGAGTGGTTTTGTTTTTAGTTTTAGAGTTGGCAAAACAGGTTGCAGATTTGGGAACAACCCAATGGAGAAGGCATTGATCTATAAACTCAGAGATCTGCGGTTCTTGGCACCTCCAAGGAGACTGCCATCCCCAAGTTGGAGTCGATGTTAGGGTCCTATAATTATAGGAAATATGATGATTTAGATATTATTTGTTGCTCTCATGATGAAGCTTTTGGCTTGCTGACTCGCCCTACTTCCTCTCCATTTTGCATCATCATTTACTCAGTTTCATGCTTTATCACCCACTTTCCTTGTTAATTCATCTTAATATTACCCCAGCATAAGCCGAATACCTGCTTTCAAATCATTAAGAATAGGTTTGTGTGACAAAAAGGTTATATATTGCGGAGTTTCTAGTTTTAAAGCCTTGGATTTTATTGAAATTTGCATAAAAAATAAGCCCTAAAGCTTAACTCCCGCTCCACCTCCATGCAACTTGCATTCACAATACCTAAGGCTAGCACACCTAACACCAACCATAAGTGGGTAGCCTTGGGCTTATTTTGTAGAAACACAATTTAACTATGGGCTTATATAAACCATCATGATGAATGTTCCCTTGTGAAGGTGGGATAAAACCCATATAGTAAAATATATATATATATATATATATATATAATCCCTCTTTTTACCCCTTACTTCATAAAACCCTATTAATATAAAGTTTTGGACTTTATATTAATTTCTCCCTACAAGCCTATACTACCTCTTCCCCCTGCAAAGTCAACCAATGGCCCACCCCTCACTAAGAATTAAACCCTTTTCATTTTTATTTGCCTCGAGATTCCTAGAAATAAATGAATGGTTAAAATTCCATATGGCACGCTCAGCTCATCCAACACTTAACACTCAAAAAGTATGCGAGATAATAGCTATAGGCAATATGAGACTAAGGTTGTCGAATGAGATTCAAAGGTAAAATGGTTTTACAGCCACACATGAAATAAGATTCACTGATGCCATGAATTTATCAGAGAAGATAAAAGGGAAAATTTCACATGAAATTAATGTACAGGAGAGCAAAGATAGCATTCATTTAAATGCATTTCATGGTAGAAGATTAAGGTGAAATCAATTTACAGGTGTAAAATCATGTTACAGGTGAAAGTAAAAGAGTAAAGTGAGAATACTCTTCCAACCATACAAATCAACACATGGTTTTACAAAACCATCCAGGTATTCTACAAGGGTAAAAGGAATTTATATGCAAATAAAATGTAAGAGAATACTCTTCTAACCATACAAATCAACACATGGTTTTACAAAACCATCTACAAGGGTAAAAGGAATTTATATACAGATAAAATGAATTTACAGATGAAGGAGTAATAGAAACAAAATTACACATGGTTTTGTGAATTCATGGAAAGAGAAAACAAAACCAGGGATTGGAAACAACACATGGTTTTGTAGAAATTTAATTATAAATTTCATTTAAAATATTTTGGAAATATTATTCAAATATATATATTATTATATATTTTCCAAAATATTTTGTGACACCAATGGATGATAAGGCAGCAGGGCAGTCTATCAGTGAGGGAAGTCTCAAATTATCAAGTCAGAGGATCAACAAGCAGTTGAGTGAATTACTAAGAAAAAGAGAGATACATCTGCATCTGCTAGTTCATCTGCCGCCACAAATTTGGGTCCACATCCTACCTGTTCCCACTTCCACAGCAACAACATTTGCACAACACATTCCACCAGAACTATTAATCTGCACTAGTTAGAGCTTTTTAGTTCATCTATAGTCTAAAAATGGCATGTCTGTTAGAGACAACATTTATTGTAAGCACTTCGTAAATTTTATATAAATACTTCTGCTTTTGAAGTATTAGAGGGGGATTGTTTGAGATCAGAAATATTAGTGATCCGTTGGAGCATTGTAAGTTTTTTTAAAGCACTAGAGCATCAATACTAAGCAAACCATTCATAGGATTCTTGTGGCTTAAATACTCATGATGTTTTTCTTATGTTAAAGTGTTTCATTGTCATCTCTTCACTGTAATCATCTAAATTCCAAATTGCAAAATAGAAATGTGATGAATAGGATTTACTTTTGAGTACCTTATTCTGGTTGCTTTTGCAATCTGTATGTTTTCTACTGAAGGCCACACTAAAGAATTCTTGACTGCTCTTTAGTTCTGATTGACTGAATGCCACACTAAAGAATTCTTAATTTCTCTTTAGTTCTGTTAGAGGTTTTCATTATTCTGTCATCATCCACTTATTATTCTGAAAGATCCAGTAAATATTCCTAACTTGCCCGGAGTTTATTCTGTGAAAAATTGATGCAACCATCTGGCTTACCTTTTGACTCCATTGCCCAATAAATGCTAGTTAAATTGAATACAATTAGTGTTCCAAAAACCAAATTAAAACCCAAAACCCAAGTACAATCATAACTAGTCTAAGATTTTCAAGCAACAAAGATAAATTTTATAGAAAGAGCCCTCTCTAGGATTGGAAGGGCTATATTCCCAACTAGAAGTTGGTTTGATGTTACATTCTTGTGATTTGTCCTACAGCCTTCAAATTATAGGGTGCTAACAACAGCAATGAGATGCGAATGAAAATTGAAACATTGCTTCTACAAGCTAACATACATAAAAAAAACAGCAAGCGCTCACTGAAATCAAGCAGACAACACTCACATGAAGCGAAACACAAAAAGTGATAGAAACACAATGCAAGACATTAAAAGTGGGCTTACCTCAAAACAGCTAAGTTGAATGTGCCAACGACTCCTAGATGCAATGTGGGATGTCATGGCTGTAAGGTCGATGTGAGGAATGATCTCTGCAACGTCTAGTTGCTGAGTTTCAATAAAATCGAGGTTGTGATGCGCATGCCACAAATATAGGAAAAACGACACTTGGTGGGAGGTTTCTGAAATGATCCTTGCATGTAACCTCCAGCTGCTAAAAATAGATCCCTGAATCAAGGGATGCCTTTGCATGCTGCCTTGGGAGAAGTAGTCCATGCATGCAAATCAGTTTTGCTCGATCCTAGAGGGAACCGGTTAACCTAAAGGCATATGCAACATCCTGCTTGACTGATGGGAAAATCTACGCAGTTTCTAGGCTGAGCAGAGATGGTTGTCCCAGATGGATTACACAATTTATGGGAGGAATAGGTAACTATCTCCCAAAATTGCGCAATTTTTGGGAGGAATAGGTGATTGTCTCTTAGGATTGCGCAATTTCTGGGTTGAGCAGCTGTCTTGGGTCAGACTGCGCAATTTTCTCAAGGAAGCATGTCTGGTAATATTGCGCAAATTCTGAGCCCAGCAGGCTGTCTGGCTAGATTTGTGCAATTTCTGTTAATTGTTGGGCTAGCTATCCCAGAGGGATTGCGCAATTTCTGGGCTGAGCAGCTAACCACTGCCCAGAATTACGCAATTTCTAGGCTTAGCAGTCCTACTAGGCTAGATTGCTCAGTTTTTCCAGTGAAGCTTGACAGGCAGAATTGTGCAATTCTGGAGTCGAGCAGGCTACCAGACAGGATTGCATAATTTTTGGAGGGAAGGTTGGTTCCCCTCCAAAATTGCGCAATTTCTTGAGGGAGCTGCTCAGCCTGCAGCTGGACCAAGTCCGAAGAAACAGCCTGTGAGGGGATGCAACAAGCTATCATGCACAGGCTAGCAATCCGCTAGAAAACCACTAAAGCTCATGTACTTGACAGTGCAAGACATGCTGCTGAGGATGGTTGGTAGGGAGGTTCTAAAACGAAGCTAAGGAAAAAATTTGGAGGGTGGTTGTAGCTGCTACAACAAGTTGTTGTTGCTGAGGTGTAAGGTTTGGTTGATGTGTTTCATCGATTCCATTTCCTTAAGGTCACAAGGAGGTTGAATCTCTTATAATAGCCTCTCTCATCGCATGTTTACCCTCATTGGATGGTTACTTAGGTAAATGTTGGAGGAGGGTGGTTACAAAGAAACACTTGGGAGACCTCTTGAGAGATCAACCTTGAAAAGGAAATCACCCTATGAATCTCCTTGAAGGGCTAAGGTGATCAATAAATCCAAGAGAAATTTGTCCTTAGAAAAACATCACTCTAAAGGTATGAGGGATCCACTTAAGTGAATATAACTAAAATCTAATTAATTCCATTATAAAAAAGAAAACACTCTAAGAATATATTATGTAGTGAAGGTGAAATTCACCTCAAAAAAATATTTCCTCCTTAAAAATCACCCATGTGTACCTTGGAAGTTATCTAAATGAAAATAATGAAGTAGGAATGATTTCTTATTTCTAAGAAAATGCTCAAAAAATGCTCGAGATAACTCCTTAATGTCCTAGCTTAAAATTCACCCTAGAAAGTATATTGTCTTTATTGAAAAATTGCTCCATATATCTTATAAGATATTTTCCCTTTTACGTGTTATTTCAATGTAATTTCCACTCTTTATTTATTCATTATTTTTCAAGTACTCATTTAATTAAGAAGGGTTAATTTTAAGTCAAACAAACAAGTTTTAGGAGCAAGATTATAGGTTGAATGTAATCACATGATATCCAGTTTAGTTAGCTAGTTCAAAAAAACTCGGGAGGAGGAAAAAGGCTTTTTTATTATTAGAAAAAGACCAGTACATGCATCTAACGAAAATGTATAGATCCAGAGAGACAACAAAAAAAGGTCATGGTGACAGTGAGATGTGACATGGCATCCAAAATCAACATGCAATGTACAAACTCATGTATCATATTCAGAACATATGTTCAAAAAACCAAGATGTACAAATCCATGTACCATATCCAGAACATATGTTCAAAAAACAAAAAAACAACAGACCAGAGCAGTTCCATAACAACGAGCATGACCAGGATAAGATATAGAAATATAAACAGAAAATCAGGATGCATTGTTATGGCAAATAGATCTTTGCCAACTTCTCTGATATGCTCACAGAAAGAGTATAATGCATGATTATGAGCATCAGAAGGATAAGATATAGAAATATAAACAGAAAATCAGGATCAATTGTTATGGCAAACAGATCTTTGTCAACTTCTCTGATATGCTCACAGAAAGAGTATAATGCATGATTATGAGCCGATCCAGTAGTCCAGCGGTTTGACAACCTATCTGCGTGCGTCCTTGTTGTCATCTCTGAATACATGTGAGATGGAGAAGGATGTGAGGGAGGCCAGCAAATGTATAACCTTGTTGATCCAAGCAGCTAATAGGGATAGGTAGAATGTAGAGTGGCCATGTATACCATCAATTATGACTTTGGAGTCTCCATAAATGTTTGTGATTTCCAATTGTTTCTTTGCAACAAATCAGAGCAACCTCCAAAGTATTATGATTTCAGTTCTGGTGTTGATCCCAGAACAACCCCAAATCCCCAAAATGCAATGATTTCAGCTCTGGTGTTGATCCCAAGGCCACCATTCTACTGAAGATTGTACTGTGTGTGCGATGAATTACAAACCAGAGATCATGTACTCAAATACTTAAGTGCTATCAATTACAAACAATAGATCATGTACTCAAATCCTTATGTTGTGGCTTCCATGAAATATACGGATGATCTCCTCACATACGCTCCACTTCAAGGTTATTTTTCTGTGAGTAAAAAGAAGGTGCTGGAAGTAAAGGGGAAAACCAGGAAGAAGATACTTTATGGTTTTGGAGGTCAAGGCCAAAAACTTGACAAGCCAGGTGGATGGCTTGGAAAGCCCCTTAACTGTTATTGTCAGGTGGATCGTACCCAGTAGTCATTGCAGAACGAGCGGGGAAATTTCTTCTGTTGATTGCTTAGATGGAAATGAACAATTAAATCTCCGGTATAATTCGGATCCGCTTACCCCATCTTCTGTTTTCATGTCGCCAGATTATGCCTCAAAGTAGCATGGTTTGTTTGTTTCTACTGTTATGGAAAGCTTGGAAGCATCTCAGACTGTGTTGGCGGATGGATCCCGGTAGTTTCTTTGCACCCGTAGTTCTCAGGTCTGTAATTAGGGTTTTATTGATTCGGCTCTAGACTTAGAAACCCTGCATGGTAGTAGTTTAGAGCTGGATGTGGGACTCACTGGTCATGTTTCATACTGAAAACCCGAATCTGGTGGAAACGAGGGTGACTCTAGAGGTATCTGTGGATGGCCTGGAGCTTGCGTACCCTAAAAATCGAAAAAATGTGTTAAAAGGCACAGAGGCCTGATAAACCTTGCCTAGGGCAAGAGATAAGAATGAGCAAAGTTGTTATGTCATAGATGGCTCTGGTTGGGAGGTTTCTTGGCCAGAGAATTGGGGATAGGGCAACCGGAGAATGGGTGGCTTAAAACTTTGAACCTTTCCCTGATTATTGTCCAACATTTTATATCCTATATAAGAGATGGGTTGCGTTGTTTTTTCGATCTGCACCTAAAGCTGAACAGGTTTTGAACTTTGGATGGAATTGGGCGCTGAATTCATTAGTTCTCAAACAATTGTACCTGCATTTTGATGCAAAATCTAAGAGGATTGACGTCATGCTGATTTGGGTAAAACTCCCCAGACTCTTGATCAATCAATTTTGGGTCAAAGAAGATTTTTCGAGAAATAGGTTAACCTCTTACTCATTTTTATGACGCCAATATTTCCTTCTGAGATATAGGTTTGAAGACCCTGGCCCGTATTCTCGTGGGGGGTGGATTTGAGGGACTGGCTGTGTAGGCTTTGAGTTTTGCAGGATTTCCTTTTAGCTGTGCATGGCGTCACGCTTATGGACACTTAGTCTACTCTCCCACATTGAAAAATTGAGTGGGTGAAAAAGGGTTAGAGACAGGCTCACCTCTGTCTAATAAATATGTCAGCTCGAGGATGTCAAGGCTCTGATCAAAATACCCCTTGAGATTGAATCTAGTGGAGATGTGAGGTAGGACCTAAATGAGGATGAGAAGACTTTGAAGCATATCACAGAGGTACTTACTCCTATCTCAGAATTATGACTTGGTCTAAAGATAAGGACTTTGAGATGGAGATGGCTTTTTGAGAGAGCACAATATCCATATAAGGACTTTGAGATGGAGGAGATGGCTTTTTGAGAGAGCACTTTTTGAGAGAGCACAATATCCAAATAAGGACTTTGAGATGGAGGAGATGGCTTTTTGAGAGAGCACAATATCCAGATAAGGACTTTGAGATGGAGGAGATGGCTTTTTGAGAGAGCACAATATCCAGATAAGGACTTTGAGATGGAGGAGATGGCTTTTTCAGAGAGCACAATATCCAGATAAGGACTTTGAGATGGAGATGGCTTTTTCAGAGTGCACAATATCCAATGGAGGTAAGCAAATTCTAAGTCTTTAGGGGTTTTGTTTTTGCTAAGTCATAAATTACTAATATATCTGAGTTATTTGGCTTATCCTAGATTATTCCAACCAGTGACCATTCCACCACAGTAAATAAAGAGACCAGTGACCATTCCACCACAGTAAATAAAGAAAAAAAAGGAAGGTTGTGGCTCCACTTTTAATCTCTCCTCTATATGAAATATTTTTTTTGGATCTTTGGCTAAATAATTCTATTGTTTTAGATGGTGGGTGAAGTAGGTTTCTTAAAGGACTTATCCAAGATTAGAGCTTCTCTCTAGCCAGTAGATTTTGTTGAGTTTCTTTAGTGTTCTTCATTCAGCCTCAGATGTTAGGAGAGATGGGTGGGTCTGATCCTCAGACTTAGTAGCTCCTGGATCTTCTCCACTAGGGCCAGATGTTGATTTACTTCATGCAATGTATCTTTTTTTAGGACACTGTTTGGTTCTCCCGCTTTGTATGGACATAATTATACCCAGCAATCCCTTTGACCTACTTTGTGATAATTTGTTAGACATAAATATAATTATCTTATCTTATCTTATCTAGGATCCTTGGTAGTGTAATTTGAACATTTTATACTTTTGTCTTTTCATTGGTAAATGTTTTGGTCAATTTTGTCTAAAATTTGATGGTAATTTGTGGAAATTGTAGATTTGAATAGTAGAGATCGCACTTGTAGAATTGTATTTTTGAATTTATCTGAAAAAAGACATTGTTAAATAGTTAGATTATGCTCCTTCTAATTAATTAATATTTGTGAAACCCAACAAAAATGTTGAACAATTAGATTATTTCCTATGTAATTAATATTTCTAAAACCTCACAAAAATGTTGAACAATTCTTGAATTTATCTGAAAAAAGACATTGTTAAATAGTTAGATTATGCTCCTAATTAATTAATATTTGTGAAACCCAACAAAAATGTTGAACAATTAGATTATTTCCCATGTAATTAATATTTCTAAAACCTCACAAAAATGTTGAACAATTCGACTATGCCCCCTCTAATTAATATTATGGAAACCCTAACCAATAAAGATCCAAACCTAACTTCCAATCATTTCACAATAAATTTCACGGGTAATAAAGAAAATTATGGTCTTTTATCTAGGGACAAGAAGGAGGAGAATCACACATTTAATCTTAGAAAAGGAATAAGCATTTTTGGAAGTATTGAAGGTGGCTCAGGTCAAACTAAAGGTAGAGGGTCTAAAGAAAATGGGAGAGGCAAGAGAAGGCTTGTATATCTTTGGCTCGACATAAACAAACGAAGAAATCATGTTTGGCAAACAAATTTTAATAGAGGGGGTTCGTAAAGCCACCAATACCCCTTTGATGGGTGACAAATGATTCTTCAATCATTTTGGCCAACCCCTCCAAAATGTTGGTTCTAAAAAGGGTTATGGATGCATGTAACCTTGGTGTGGTCCTTTTGTAAGAAAATGTGTCTAAGGGTGGGAGGATAAATTTGATTTGGAAAATGTTTTAAGGGGATGGGATTTTATGATCATAGACTTTAGAGGTAAATCCAAGGACCTTATCATGGATGGAAAAAAGAACCCTAAATTGCTCTAATGGTTGGTCCCTTTCTTCTGGTTTAGGAACAATCTTATGCTCTGAGGACCTGGGGAAGGATTTCATTGCCCTAAATGCATATGCTTTATGATGATAGAGTTGGTTACGGGGAGAATGTTTTCAATAGAGGGTGGACGAAAATGGAACTAGCAATCATAGGGGGTGATCAAAATTCTTCCTTGGAGGATTTGGAGATCTGGGATTCCATGGCATGGGTAAACTCTTTGACAAGTTACTTGATTAGAAAACTTGAAGACTCTAGCACGATTGATATTGAACCAACTAAATCATCTCCCGCCTAGTGGAACAACTGACTGGGGAGAAAGAGAATAGTTAAAAGGTTGAATAGGTTTCTATTATCTAGGCACCCCCCACCCCGCACCCCCGATGGTGGAATATGTAAGTTTAGACCATGAATTGATACTTGAGATGAATCAAGCCACCTTTCAATATTAATGAAATTGATGCTTGCTAAACCTCTAATTCCATTCAAATTCAACCCCAATCAATGACAATATGAAGACTTTGTCAAGAATGTAAAAGAAGTATGAGTACCCTTGGATGGCTTAGTCCAAGAGTTAGTTGTTGAACTCTTTGATGAGTTATTTAATTAGAAAACTTGAGGACTCTAGCATGATTGATATCGAACCAACTAAAATATCTCTCACTTGGAGGAACAAAAGACTAGGGACAAAGAGGACAACCAAAAGGCTGGATAGGTTTCTAATATCTAAACCCTAGATGGAGGAACATGTAAGGTTTAGGTGATGAATTGACATCTGAGGAGACTCAAACAACCTTCTGATGCTATGAAATTGATGCTTGCTAAGAAAAACCTCTAAGCTCATTTAAGTTTAACCCAAATTGGTTACAATATGAAGACTTTGTCAAGAAGGTAAAAGAGGTATGGTTACCCTTTGATGGCTTAGTCCAAGAGTTAGTTGCTAAACAATTCGAACGAACAAAATTTAAAGATGGTAAAACATGCATCCATTAAATGGTTAGTTGCTAAGGGGGGAGAGGATAACAAAGTTGTAATTAACATTGAATCTAAACGAGAGGATCTATATAATAATGATGGTTTTGGTTTTATCACAACAAAAAAGATAAGAAAAAGTTACAACTTTGTAGGAAAAAAGAGGAAACTTTTATTTGATAAAGAATCTAAGTGGAAACTAAAGAGTATATCTTTATGGCTCCAAGTTAGAGATGAGAACACAAAGGTTTTTCACCAGCATGTCAATCATAAGAAATACATAAATTCAATCTAGAATATACAAAATGCAAACAATTTGATGGCTTCATGTTTTAAAGATATTGCAAAGGAGGGGTCGATATATTTGGGAATATTTATAAGGTTGATGGAAGGACAACAAATGCAAAAGTGGTATGATTAACCTCCTCATTTCCTAGTTTTGTTAATTTACAATAGAATGAAGGTCTTATGGAGGTGGTTGATAGAGAGGAATTATTATTAGTCCTACACAATTTTCCAAGAGTTATTTGTTGAACTCTTTAACGAGTTATTTAATTAGAAAACTTGAGGACTCTAGCATGATTGATATCGAACCGACTAAATTATCTCTCACTTGGAGGAACGAAAAACTAGGGATAAAGAGAACAACCATAAGGTTGGATAGATTTCTAATATCTAAACCCTAGATGGAGGAACATGTAAGGTTTAGGTGATGAATTGACATATGAGGAGACTCAAACGTCCTTATGATGCTATGAAATTGATGATTGCTAAGAAAAACCTCTAAGCCCATTTAAGTTTAACCCCAATTGGTTACGATATGAAGACTTTTTCAAGAAGGTAAAAGAGGTATGGTTACCCTTTGATGGCTTGGCACAAGAGTTAGTTGCTAAACAATTTGAATGAACAAAATTTAAAGACAGTAGAACATGCATCCATTGAATGGTTAGTTGCTAAGGGGGGAGAGGATGACAAAGTTGTAATTAGCGTTGAATCTAAACTAGAGGATCTATATAATAATGATGGTTTTGGTTTTATTACAACAGAAAAGAAAAGAAAAGGTTACAACTTTGGAGGAAAAAAGAGGAAATTTTTATTTGATAAAGAATCTAAGTGGAAACTAAAGAGTATATCTTTATGGCTCCAAGTTAGAGATGAGAACACAAAAGTTTTTCACCAACATGTCAATCATAGGAAATGCATAAATTCAATCTAGAATATACAAAAGGTAAACAATTCGATGGCTTCATGTTTTAAAGATATTGCAAAGGAGGGGGTTGATATATTTGGGAATATTTATAAGGTTGATGGAAGGACAACAAATGCAAAAGTGGTATGACTAACCTCCTCATTTCCTAGTTTTGTTCATTTACAAGAGCATGAAGGTCTTATGGAGGTGGTTGATAGAGAGGAATTATTATTAGTCCTACACAATTTTCAAAAAGGTAAAAGTCCCAATATTGAGAATATGCATGTGGAATTCTCCTTAGGGTTCTTTGACATTATTGAAGAGGACTTCAAAAGAATCATAAATGAATCAAAGACATTTGAAATTTTTCTAACCTATAGTTCAACATTTTTTGGCTTTAACCCCAAAGTCAAATTATACTATTTTCTTTGGCAAGTTCAAGGCAATTCCATTATGCAACTATATTTAAAATCATAGCCAAAAGGGTTAAAAGACTTTTATCAAACTCCATATCTAGTGAATAGTTTAGTTTCTTGGAAGATAGGAAAATCCATGATGCTATAAGGGTATCCCAAGAAGGTCTCCATTATAAAAATTAAGAAACGAAAAGCAATGGTGATTAAGGTTGATATTTGAAAAACCTATGATTGAGTTAATTGGTTGTAATTGAGGCAAATGTGTTTGCACTTAGGCTTCTGTGTCCCTTTTGTCGCATGGGTTATGAATTGTGTCACTTTGTTTCTTTTGTTGTCTTCATAAATGTGTTAGGCACAAAACAAGGTTAAGGCAAGGATGCACTATGTCTCCCCTTCTTTTCTTAATTGTTACAAAAGCTTTAAGTGGGGCATTAAAGGGAGAGAAAGTAATAAGCAATTTTAATGGAACAAAAATTAGTAAAACTCGTCTTTTTGTGTTGATAATATTTGATCTTTTGTGATGGGACCATGTGGATGTTGACATATTAAAGGAGATGTCGGATTTAATGGAATAAAAATTAGTAAAACTCGTCTTTTTTTGTTTATGATATTTGATCTTTTGTGATGGGACCATGTGGATGTTTACATATTAAAGGAGATGTTGGACTTATATTGTTTGGCTACAGTTTACAGTTATGCAGATGAACATCAGATAAATCAATTATTTCATTTGTAACAATTCTTGAAGAAGATAAGACACTTTTAATAGTTGTTTCCATTTCATCAATCAGAGTTAGGTTGGCCTTAAGTCTACGGGTTTCTCCTTAAAAAATGATTATTCAAAGAGGGATCGAAATTGGTTGATCCATAAGGTTGAAAAGAGGATACATGTATGTTATAACCAGTGGCTCTCAATAGGATACAAACTTGTGTTATTCAATGTATTTTTAGAATCCATACCTATATATTGGATAACTTTGTCATGGGTACCCAAATGTATTTTCGAAGCTATAAGGAAATCAATTTTAGACTAATTTGGTAAAGATGTAGTGATAGAAAAGGGATTTTGCTTGTAGATTGGGAAAAGATAAATTATCCCAAGATCGATGGAGGGTTGAGGACTTTAAATATTTTTACTTTCTCAAGAGACCTAGCAACTAAGAATGCATGGAGGCTCATATAAGGGAAGGTTTCATGGTGTCAAGTCGTGAAGGGAAATAACATTGATCTTGATTATATAAATGGATAATATATCCTAGGAAAAACATTCAAAATGTCTCCATAATATGGAAAGTAATGGTTCTAGCCTTTCCTCTAATGGGAAACTCGCTCGCATATTGAGTTGGGAGTAGAACAAAAGTTCAAGTCGACAAATATTATTGGTTTGGGTGTGGGGAGGATTTCAAGCTTCTATGGAATTTAATTCATTTTCTAAGGAAAAGAGGTTACGATAGCATAAATTAGATTGCTAATATAGAGATGTCTATGTTGTGGAACAAAGAATGACTCCATTCCATGGAATTGGGCCTTAAAGGAGAAGACCAGATCTTGTGGGAAAATTATGTAACAAAGTTAAAGTCTAGTCATGCTAGAGTAAGATACGAAGAGGACAAATTGATCTGGTCTCTAAATCCACAAGATCTTTATACACCAAAAGATAAATAAAAACCTTTAACTTCACATAATTAAAGGGGGATGTAGATGTTATGGTGGTGGAAAAATTTTTGAAGGTTCAAATGTTTTTCAAAATCTCATATTTTTATGTGTTTACTACTAAACAACAGAGGTTTAACTTGTAATGAGCTCCAAAAAAGAAATACTTAGGGGTCAAGATGTTGCATACCATGCAATACAAGTGGGAAAACAAATTATTTTCTCATCGTGTTCTATGCATATACAAATAATATTTGGAATGAGGTTGAAGTATTAACTAGTTTAAAGGATGCTTGACAAGGAGATTTTATGGAAGAAAGCTTGAGAATTTGGTGTCAAAATGAAAATGTCAAAAAGTTTAGAGCATTACCTTTGATAATTTTGTGGGGTATTCAGTTAGTAAGAGGTGTGAGACTATTTGACAATAGGCTTATACCAATTATGCAATGTACTTCTCACAGGTTAAACATCTTGCCAATTTCAAATAGGTAAAAGATGGAAAACCTCATAAGCAAGTTTTTGAGGAAACCATAGATAACACAAGAGACTGGGTTTATTTTGATGTAATCACACAAGGCAATCCTCCAAGACAAGGTGGCAAGGGGCATAGTATATCTAAGTGATTCACATTCTTTTAGTTTTAAAATAAGAGTTGGACCAAGATCAAATAACTATGTGGAATTAATGGCTCTAAAATTATCCTTCACATTGGCATAATAACATGGAGTTAACAAACTTTAAGTATTTGGATATTCATTGCATGTTATTACGTGGATGAAGAAATAACTCACCATGAGGAATTCCATCATATAGGCATTGATGGACGAAAGCATGAATATCATGCCATGTTTTAAGATCAGATCTCATTTCATCATATATATTGTGAGAGGAATCAAACAATAGATGGATTGTTGAAGGATGGCTTACATCTTGGATTGATGGTTTGAAAGATCTTAGAAGTGAACAATGGTCATATCTCTAAACATGAGCATCAACCTTTTAGGTGATTACAATTTTGGAAGTGTCTTGTTTATTACAATTTACTTGTTTTTTTTTTGTGTTATAATGAAAACTATTACATGGATTTTGACAAGAAACATGCAATGGTAGTATGCTTTTTTAGTACCATCAATCATCATATTGATGTGTTACATTGAGAAAGATGAAAAGGGGCTAATGTGTTTTAAAGTGTGTAGAGCATGTTGATAGGTGGTTTTCATTGATGTCAACCCAAGAAACACCCGCTTTTTATCGACTACTATGATGTGGAAATTTATGGTTTTCCATGTCAGGATCATCCTTGTTGGATTCTCCTCATTGAGATGTTTCCAGTGGTATTTAGCATGCCACGTACTTTTTCACGGTTTGAGATATATTCTAGTTTTAAGTTGAAGACCTCGGTTCATGGGCAAAAACCCCAAAACGCGTTAAGGTGGTAGCTCTTCTTTGACCAAGTCCAAAATTCAAATCATGACAAAGGCTTAATGTCCCAATCTTATGGCCTAAGCAAAAACCCAAAAAAAAGTCAAGTTTATGGCAAAAGACTACTTGTGTATACTATTTAATTTTTGTGGGAAAATAAGGATTTGTGGGACAAATTTTTAAAAACCAAAAAGGGTTTCTCCCTCCAAATTTTAAATTTCAAATAATAAATTCCCCTCCAAATTAGGATTTGGATTATCTCCTAAAAGGCCCCTCCTCAAACTATAAAATGATATTTTGATATCCCTCCAAGGCATGCACTGTAACACATTATTTTAATGATCAAGTTTTGAATTTTTACCCAGCCCTTGTGGAGAAATTGACAGATCAGGCGAGGGTTTGAGTTTTGGTTTTTAAAGTTTGGTTGTTGGGATTCAGCTTCGACATTTTCTCTTACATGTATAGGACCAAATCCTCTACAAGCCAATTCTCTATCACTTCGGCCTTATCTTGTGCACCGAGAATCCCTTTTAACTAAAATCTTTGGTTTTTGCTGAGATCCAAACTTAGCATATTGGCAAGATTTGGCACTGGATTTTTTAGGCAAGTCTATTGTAGGTAGATGGAACTTTTGAAGAAATATCTCTATGCAATCTAGTTTAAGGTGCCTTCTATGCATAGACTTGCAGATCCTTGAATATTTACACTTACGGATTAGAGAAGGGTCTTGGTTGAGGTTCGTTACAAGAAAAGGAGATCTCGACCCTCATTAGGTCACCATTTCATAATGTGCAAAAGTATGAAAGGTTCACAAGCCCTAAATCATAGGTTTTGTTCACAATTATGGTTATAATATTCAACTCCTTATGTTAATGAACTATGTGGGGTACTTTCTTGAAATGCCTTTGTGCACAAGGTCTGAGACCTAGTAATCATATTCATTAAAAACACCTTGCAATAAGAGGGTTTATGTTCTGGACCTATTTGATTTCAGAGTTGTGACTACAATGGATTGCTTGGAATGATGCTCTTCTCGACAGTCTACACGTCTCTAGAAGATTGAGGAATACTATAGCAGACAAGAAGGGTTTCTCAGTGGGTAATGGTAAAGATTTACAAAGTAACAAATTGGCTAGCACTTCATGCAATGCCTCATATTTATCATAGAACAACTCAGATTAGGTACAGTGTCATTTGATATTTTCTTTCATTCCAAGAACATCAACATCGTCAGTTCCAGACATTTGTTAAGCCTTTGTATAGGATATAGACCTCTGTTCAAGTCACTCTACAGTGACAATTTAGATCTAATCAATTTCAGATAAGTTTGAGCTTTAGCAGCCTAAGTAGCAAGAAAAGAATTATGCAGGCCCTTACATAATCTCTCCTCTAGTTGAGACCTTGACTCAAAAGAAAAATCACACTCATATATATTTGCTTGTGGGAATGTCAAGAAGTGAAGTCGACCTTGCAAGTAGCGTGTTCTGAAAGATTATAGTTTTGTCCAATACTCAACCTAGTTGCATCAACAGAACTTTATCATGACAATTCAAGGTGTGAAATAATTCAATTTGTTGTTCATCAAGGTTTCTTCCAGTCAAAGGGTTCTTCAGGGCATCAAAATTGCAAGCTTTTTAGCTATTTTCTAAAGCAGTAAGGAAAGAGTAATTTTCATCAGAGGGCAAAGAAATTCCATCATTCTCTACAACAATAATGGAAGAAAAGAACTCAAGGTTTCATCATCAACTGCTTCATAGACATTTTCATTGTACAATTCTGGTATGTAAATTTAGAGTCTTGTCAAAATTTTGTAAAAGCATTATTGTACAGGGTATTGTAGGAGTCATTTGGTTTTAGGGTTTTTTGTTGGGACAAAGGTTTGGTCGATTAAAGTAAAGTCAATGTATATCATTGTAAGTGGACCATTATCCCTGGTATGGGAGTCCGCAATATTGCATTAATTTTTTGTCATTTTCAAGGTGGTAGGTTGGTGCTAGGGAGGTGGTTGAAGTCACCTTTAGGTTGGAGCCTGAAAATACTTCAGGGTGGTAAGGTGGTGCTAGGGAAAGTTGGATCATGTTAGGGCATTGGAGTATCCTTTCAGTTGATTGTTGATAAAACTAGGGTGTTTGAGCGTCCTTCTAGTGGGAGATGGAGAATGAATGTTTTTTAGAGTTCTAGGGAGTTGGCGCTTTCTTTTCAATTGGAGCTAAAAATTAAAAGAACTTATTAGAAAATTGTTTGGTAGTTCTTGACCCAGAGGGGGTTTTCCACCTAAAAATATTTCTGTTAATTTTATATTATTTATTTTTGGTTTTAAATAACTATTGAAGATTAACTAATTCCATGAAACAATTAATAAGTTACTAATTGCTAAGAAATATTGATTCACCCCCTTCTCATTATTTCCAACAATTGGTATCAGAGTTGGTTCCTTCAATAGTAACTTAACAATTGGAAGGAGATCATGGAGTGTAATCATTTTGGAATTCATGTACTTAACGGAAACAACTAAGCATTTTGGACTGGAAAGATGAGGACATATATCCAAGCACATAGATTTAATGTTTGGAATGTTGTATTGGGCGAATACAAGCAACCTGCAACTTATCCTTTTGATGATGACAAACGAACGCTTTATGAAGGAAATGATAAATCAATGAATGGCCTTATGTATCTTATGACATATTCCATATATGTCAAAATAACACACTACAAATTAGCGAAATGAATTTCGAACAAGCTTCAAAATACATATGAAGGAGACATGAAGGTAAAGGAGGCCAAGCTCCAAACCCACCGAGGATAATTTGAGTAGCTAAGAAAGAATGAAGAGGAGAACATTTATGCCTTCTTCCTCCATGAAATAGTGAATGTTATAGAAGCATTGGGAGAATCAATGTTGAACAAGGTAATTATCCAAAAAGTTATAAGATCTCTTCGAGATAGATTTGATGTTAAAGTATTTGTGTTAGAAGAAAGAGATGAGTTGGAAAATATCACCATGGACTAGTTACATTAAATACTTACAACATATGAAATGAGAAAATAACAAGATGGTCCATCCAACCTAGAAGCAGCGTTCACAACATTCGAGAAGGCCGCGAAAGACAAACAGGGATCAAAACCTAGCTCCATTTGTTGAGAATAATGATACTTAGATGAAGAAATTGCTAACTTTGTGAGAAATTTGAACAGAGGAACAAGTAAGCTCAAAGGTAAACTTCCACTAATATGTTTCAATTGTGGTCAAATTGGTCACTTTGCAGCTAAATGTCCTCATAAGAATGAAGAATCCTCCAGGAAAGGGAAGAAGGGTCAAAGAAAATTCAACAAGAAAGGTAAAAAGAAAGTGTTATGTCTCTATAATACTAGTGATTCCCCCATTACTATTGTCATTGTTGCCCTTATTTTTATTATTGTGCCCCTATTGTACCCATATTGTTATTATTGTGCCCCATAGAAGCCCACTATTGTTATTGTTGTGCCCTTATATTATTATTGTTATGTCAGTTTTGATTATAGTGTGACCCCTTAGACTCCTATATATAGAAAGGAGGTTTTGTCATTTGTAGCATCCAAGAATTGTTCATTTGTGTAATGTAAAGGAGGTTGCCCCCTCAAAGAGGTTGATTTTGAAGTCATTGATCTATCTTTTCTTCTATTTTGTGAGCTGGTTACATAACAGAAAGGCTTTAAGAAAATTTGTCTCTCTAAAGAAGATATTTCTTCATCTAAAAAAGAAAGTGACAGTGATGAAGAAAACGATACAATAAGAGTATTATTCATGGCTAGGGACCTAAAGAAGAAGAAGAGATGGACGAGATTCAATTTCAAAACGAGATGGTCAAAGTTATAAAGGATCTTAAGGTTGAAAAATAAAATGTCAAATCTCTCGAAGTTGAATTGAAGATAGAAAAATAACATGCCAGAGGCCTCAATAACAGAAAATGAAGAATCAGAGGAAGCCATTACCAACCTTAAAATGTAATTTGAAGAAGCCAGAGAAATTGAAGATTCTCTCAGAAGAGAACTTAAAGAAATAAACAAGGCAAGGGAAGATTTAGAAGCAAAGATAGTTTATCTACAAAAGGAAGCAGAGAAAAGAAGAAATGTTCAGCAATTTTTTTCAAACAACTCCAGAGCATTAGATGAGCTCATCAACAACCAAAGGTCGGATAGTGACAAGATGGGATTGGACTACAAGGAAACATTTGTAAAAGGTTCAATCTCTTCCACAAAAAAAAGAGTGATAGACAGAAAACTTATGCAACAACGGTTAAAGGATATATTGAGAAAGAGAGAGGATTCCCAATAGAATGGAAGATTCAAGATCAGTAAGAAGAATCAGGGAGAAAAGTTTCATGAATAAGGTCTCCCCTTCTCAGGTATCAAAATATATTTCTTGTTGTTTTTTATTCATGTGGAAATTTTGGACACAAAGCTATAAATTTTTAGGCCTGTGGTATGAATAGAAGCAATCTTGGAAGGTCTTTCAGGAATGATTATTCCAAAAACTTGCAAGAGGATTACCGGAAAAATTACAATAGGTTTAGTTATTTAAGTAATGAAGTAGAATGGTATAAATGCAACAACTTTGGACATTTGGCTAAATATTACAGGTTAATTGTTCCCCCAAGGGGATCACAGCAAAATCAAGATGCTTAGGTCTAGAGAAGGAAAATTGAGAGATGCACTCTTGCTCTAAAAGCTCAAACTAAGAAGAATGTGTGGTATGTTCATAGTGTATATTCAATGCATATGACCGAAGACAGGAATAAATTCATATCTCTAAAAGAAGGAAAGGATTGAACAATTCCTTTTGGAAATGATAGGCCTACAAATGGCATAGGAACAGGTACAATCAAGCTTGGAAGCAAGGAACATGGAATAAAAAGGAAATTCTCAACAGTTAGGATACCAAAACAAAATGGAGTTGTCGAAAGGAAGAATTAAATTGTAGAAGAAATGGCTAGAACAATGTTGAATGATTTAAAATTGGATAGCAAATTTTGGTTTCAGTCAGTTGATACAACTGTGTACATTTTGAACAAAGGATTACTTAGGAGAAATTGTGATAAGACTCGATATGAACTACGGAGAGGAAGACTAGAAAATGTCAAACATTTTTGAGTTTTTGGAAGAAAATGCTACATAAAAATGGAAGACAAGAAGGCTGGAAATATTGACTCTCAGGTAGATGACGGCATATTTATTGGCTATTCATGCAAAAGGAAGGAATACAGATGTTATAATCAGAGACTTAACTGGATAGTTTAAAGCATCAATGTAACATTTGATGAAGACTATGGACCAAATATTGAACAAGGAAACTCCTCCTCAAGCAAACCAAAGACACAAGAGACGGAACTAAAAAGGGTCAAAGAGGAAGCCTCAGAGCTAGCACAATCAAATGAGGAAACAATTGCCAACCAGAAAGAAACAAGAGATGAACAAAAGGCACCTTCTAAGACTCCTAAGAAATGGTATCAAAAGATCCATCCTTCATATCAAATCATTGGGGACATCAATGATGGCATAGACACCAGAAGAAACCAATAGCTACACATGTCAGAACAAGCCCATCTTGCACTCTTGGCCACATTTGAGCCTAGCAATTTTGAAGAAACTAGTCATGATGAACATTGGGTAGCAGCGATGAATGAAGAGATGGATCAAATAGAAAAGAAGGATACGTGGGAATCGGTCCCACTATCAAATGAAGAAAATTCATTGGCACAAAATGGGTTTTCATAAACAAGTTGAATGAGGATGGAAAGGTTATTAGGAACAAGGCAAGATTGGTTTGCAAAGGGTATGCATAAGTTTAAGGAATAGGTTTCGAAGAAACATTTGCTGTTGTTTCCATAATGGAAGGCATTAGAATGTTCTTGGCCTATGCATGTTCGAGGAAGATCAATGTATATCAAATGGACGTAAAACCAACTTTTCTGAATGGAGAATTGGAAGAAAAGGTATACATAGAACAATCTGAAGGATTTTTGCTTACTGAAAAGAAAGATTATGCATTAGAGGAATTTTGAAGTAAAAAATGGGCCTCCTAAGAAAAATGTACAACCAAAATAAACTTTATAAAAACCAATAGGATTCAATATGATGACATCAACCATGGGGGATGATTCACAATTTTTGGAGTAAAAAAAGTAAAAAGATAAAAATAAATAGTAAAATAATAAAACTATTTTTTCAACTTATCTCCCTAATGTTTTACTCAAATTTCAAGTAGGAATACTCATTGGATGCAAAATTTAATTCCTCATCCAAAGAGTACCCATGTTGCATACTTTTGATAGACCCTACTACATGAAAAATGAGAAATACATGAAAAATGTTATTGCAATCACGTTTTTCATGTATTTCTCATTTTTCATGTAGAAGGGTCTTTCGAAAGTATGCAACATGGGTACTCCTTCGATGAGAAATCAAGTTATGCATCCAACGAGTGTTCTCGCTCGAAATTTGAGTAAACCCATAGGGAGATAAGTTGAAAATACAAGTTGAAAAAAAGTAGTTTTTTTCTTTTTTCCCTCTAAAATTTGATGATGTAATCTAATCTTATTTTATTATTTCCACTATTATTTTATAATTTCTTCAGGAGGCCCATTTTAGACCTAAAATTTCCTCTAATGTTTGCAAGTTAAAAAAGACACTATATGATCTCAAATTGGCTCCTAAAGCTTGGTATGCTCATCTTAACAAGTACCTGCAGAAATAAGAGTTTAAAAGAGGAAACGTTGATAGTAATATTTATGTAAAGGTTGAGCACGACAGTTTGACCATCATTGAGGTATATATGGATGACATCATTTTTGGCAGCAATGATGACAAGTTAAGCAAGAAGTTTGCAATAGATATGTAGAGTGAATTTGAGATGTCATTGCTTGGTGAGTTGACCTTTTTCTTAGGGCTTAATATATCTCAAGAAGATAAAGGCATATTCATCTATCAAACAAAGTATATCAAAGAAATGTTGAAGAGATTTCAAATGGAAGATTGCAAACCCGTCTGCACCCAATGGTGACAGGTTGCAAGTTGAGCATGGATGACGTATCCAAGGATGCATACCAAAGGATGTATAGATCTATGATTGGTAGTATTCTATATGTGATAGCTTCTAGGCCTGATGTGATGCAGGTAGTTGGACAGGTAGCATGTTTCTAAGTAGCACCAAAAGAATCCCATGTTGTTGCAATGAAGAGAATATTTTGATACCTCAAGGGAACAATAGATTTTGGCTTATGTATCGTAAAGGAAATGACTTAAATATCAAAGCTTATACAAATGTAGATTGGGCAGGAAGTGTTCATGATCGTAAAAGCACTAATGGAGCAACTTTCTATCTAGGTAGTTGTCTGGTTTCATGGTTGAGTAAAAAACAATATTCAATTTCCTTATTGTTCGAAATGTAACTAGTTTCAGTCTTCCTAATTGTTGTTGTACTCATTTCAATATTTATATATTATGTAACAAACAGAACAAGAAAGGGTCAACGCATGGAGTTGGGTTTCACTTTTTGGCAAAATGAGGGCATATTTCACTGAAAAACAGATGCTTGATTGAGAAATTTTAAGCGCTCAATCAAGCAATTTTTAAGCACTCGATTGAAATGTTGAGGCGCTTACAAATAACTCGATTGATCATTTAAACAAAGCCTCGATCAAGTTGTTTTCTAACCCAAGTTAATGGCAAGATCGAGTGTTATGGCTCGATCAAGCGTTATTTCTAATTAAAATACCCTAGTTGTGACCTATGCAAGTCATTTTGCTCAAATGGCGAGAGGAAAAGGAATTCGACAAAAGATTTCTAAGCTCGACCGAGATGGAGGAACTTAATCTAGCTACCCATCAACCCTGCAAACGACCCAAAGGCTCAAGCCGAAATAGGTTTCCGATCATTTTTGTCACTTTTATTTAATTTTTTCTACAAAATAAAACAAATTAATTTGAAAAAAAAACCTAACATACAAAAACTACAAAAAACAATCATGAAAACCACAAAAAACCACCCAAAAAACCCTTGAAGACCAAAAACAACTTAGAAAAGCAACAAAAAAACTATAATTTAAGTTTTAAATTAATTTTTTTAATTTCATTGTATATGTTATCTCCAATGGTAGAATGTTTATTATAAATATTTTCTATGGTAAACTTTATTTTTAATTATTTTACGTTTTAAAGTTTTTTTTGTAGGAATTTAGTGAAATAAATTTTCAAAAAAATGATTTTTTGTTATTAAAAATACATTTTAAATTTCGAAACAAATTTGATGAGAAATATGCCCAAAAATTTTCAAAAAAAAAAAAAAAAAACTATAAAACTCCAATAAATAAATAAATTAAGAACTTTAAATTGACATAAGAAATATGGTCGCTCATGGCAAACCTCTCTTAAATCAAATAAAAAAAGTATTTCATTTTTTATTTTAAATACAAATAAATTTATATTTTGAATATTTTTCAAAACAAAAAAATAATTAAACTAAAAAACTCCAATAAATAAATAAATTAGGAACTTTAAATTGACATAATAAATATGGTTTCTCATGGTAAACCTCTCTTAAATCAAATAAAAAAATTATTTCATTTTTTATTTTAAATATAAATAAATTTATATTTTGAATATTTTTCATAATAAATATAGTAATTTATTTTATAAAATTAATTGTACTTAAATAAAATATTGACTAAATTAAAAGTCAAAACAACTTTTTTTTTATTTAATTAAATTTTATCAACCGTATATATATAACAAAACATAGAGGTATATATAACATAACTAACATATATATAACTATAAGTAACATTTACTATATATATAGTTGTAAATTATAATATAACTATAACTATTATAATGGGCCTGGAGTATGCCCTAAAACTGCTTCTGCTTGGCTAAGATTTCGTCTTCGTTAGACGTAAGGAAACAGATTAATGTCCCAAGACCCAAAGGCATCTGGCAGGAGTGAAAGTCTGCCCTCTTACAGACCGCCGGTGATTTATTCCAAGTGGCATGGTTTTCCTTGAATAACGGTGATGAGTCAGCCTACATCCGCGGATAGCAGCTAGATATGGTTATCCTCACTGTTGGTTTGACAACTGAGTTATGATAGGTTTTCCCACCCTGTGAAAAAACTATAACTATTATATATTTACAACAGAACTAGATATATAATTATATAATATGGCATAGCATGTAACATAATTATATAGTTATATATAATATAGTTATAGTTATAACATTTCAGTCTCACAAACACACACATATATAACATTCAACATAGTTTTATAACTAGTTAACATAATGTGTTGTTCATAATAGCATAAGATGGGTGATGCTCAACAACTTTTTAAGACTTGAGTTGATCTATAAACTGTAATTTTCCTTGAAATTTCCATTACTCATATTTCTAGAATTATTTAATATAATGATACATGACAACTATATATTGCTCAGTTCCTACCCTTATTAAATTTATTGGTTGAGTAAT
Source organism: Pinus tabuliformis (assembly GCA_031772625.1). Taxonomy (NCBI): domain Eukaryota; kingdom Viridiplantae; phylum Streptophyta; class Pinopsida; order Pinales; family Pinaceae; genus Pinus; species Pinus tabuliformis. The sequence continues at coordinate 430,989,061 of CM062808.1, read as the reverse complement.
GATTTTGTAACTTAGACTTCCTATATTTTTATTTAACTATATAATGCAGCATAGCATAAGTATAACATATATATGTTGAGAAATCTACGGACAACAAGTGCAAGTGATTTCTTTGCTTTTGATAAATATTTGTGATATATTTTTACTTCATTTAATTAGCTTATTCTTTCACTTGTTTATAATTAGTATTTTTCTTTGTCAAACAGCTACTGAATGATAAAGAATAATAAGACAAAGGACACAAGATGTAAAATATCAACCAAGGCCAAAACCTCTCCAACTGAGAGGAAAACCCACAAGAATTATTCTCTTCTTATAGACCTTCAATTGACGAATTCCAAGACTTAGACCCTTGACAAAAACTCCTCCAAGACAAAGTCAAACTTTGCCTTTTTCTTGTTAAGTCAAACAATTTAGTCAAACTTAACTTAGAATTGTTGCAACTTCTCCTTCTTTCTTGACTTTGGCCCTGCAACACTAGACTAATTCTGTAATTCTCGGCCTCCTGAAGCTTCCTAAAACTTTCACACATGTGCTGTGATTAGAGCAATTTTAGCCCTTCTTCTCCTTCGCTTAACTAGGCTCTTTCTCCTCAAGACTTTAGCCTTCAAATTAGACTACTTTGGCACCAAATTTCGGCTTCTAGGGATGACAGTGATTTGATTTGTGTTCTGTAGTGGATGCCCTAGATTTAGCCCACATGTGTGACAATTTTTACCCAAAAACGGTCCTCTAAAGATACTTCTTCGTCTTCACTCTATCTTCTCCTTTCTTTGTTGACTTTTGTGTTCTTTATCGATTTTGTTGTGTGAGATGGATGCCCTAAAGGTGGTTGACTAGTCTTGTATATATAGTCTTCTAGTCACTTCAAAATAATTCGACTTGTCACTATCTCTTGGATAACTTGACATTGTTTGGAAGGTCAATTTGTTGCTAGAATATTGACTTGGTCTCGGAGGGCCCTTTGACTCTATTTGACTCAAATAATTTTCTTTACAATATGTAGCATGCCCAAGAAGGGCCTTTCAAACATGACAATGATTTTTTTACTTGTAGACTCAATGACAAGCCTTAGAAGCTCACAATGGGAGCTTGACCTAAAAATAAAATTTCCTTGAGCATGAAACCCATGCGTCAAGAACAACAATGATAAATTTATTTTTCTCATTACATCAAATAGATAAAATCATGATTACATATGCCATTATTAAGACCAAACCTAGTTACATATGTCAACACTCTTTCTTAACTAGGGAGGTATTCATAATCCATACAACGTACTTGGACATTCTCAATCTAAAGAATTCTCATACGAAGAGTCAAATTGGTAACCTATTTTTTTAGCATGATATCATCTGGCATTTACACATAGCAAGGCCTTGACTAACAACTCTATCTCTCCACAAGATCAGAGCACAATGTTGGCCAGACCAATGATTTATAGACACCCTCATCATTGTCTCTCTCGAAACATACCCCACCCGGGTTCTTTCAGAGTATGTTCCACCAAGACTATTCTTATCTTGGATTCCTAGTCCTCAAAGAATATCGGTCCTCTTCAACTACTCTTATCTTGGATTCCCTACCTCATCCTCAAAGAGTATCAAATGTCAGATACTTACCCAATCCTCCATTCTTTCTTCCTAAAGTGAAGACAAGAATGATGTGTCTATCTCTCCCTCTCAACTGCGGAGGATATACCCATTCCTATAAAAGGAATGTACCCAAGCTCCCTCTTATTGAAGGACTTGTCCAAGCTCCCTCTTAACCAAGGACTTGCTTCCAGCAGATTTCTTCTCTAGGTGGAGATCATGGAACTCTCAGCTACTTGTGGGGCTCCTTCTTTCAATGTCATGAATTTCATCTTTTTTCATAATGGAGCCTTCATTAGTCATAGGGCATCGACCATCCATCACTTTCCTTTATGAGCCACATCAATCATGTCATCATGTTCTTTGTCGGAAAGTGATCCTCTAGTCCACATCTATACTTTTCCTCATACAGCTACCTCTTTAAAGTCATGTTTCCTTTAGGATCTTTCATTCAACCACATGAGTGCTAGTTGTAGGTGACATCTACAATTTCTCTTTTGGAACCCCTGTATTAGTCTATCCAGATGTTGTTCAAAAATAAAAAATAAAAATGAACATCAAATCAAAGTTACTTTTTTTGATGGTCTTGCATCATGACATCTTTCTTGTTTGAAACATCATGCACATTCATAAGCACATCTCCAAGATTTCTAATTCAAGGTCTCCTTTCTTTACATACCTCATCAAGGTCTTTCATGCCTTCTCTATGGAGATATCATGGTCAAATCTTCTATTCATCGGATGTTGATTTTCTTTTCATTGTGACCATAGTTGCACCATTCATGATCTCTTCTTTCTTTCTTCACCTATTTCTCCCTAGAACTTCCATCCAAAGTTCCTTCATATTTTTCAACCACCTCATATTCCATATGAGGACATACTATGTTGATTTCATCTAGTCAATATGTGAATCATGCCTTCATGCTTCTTTTCAATGAAAGAGATCCCTTTCCTTTGATCATACTCATGAGGTAGAGTATTCACTCATGTTATCTATAACTACATGATGACGTGACTTAATTTATCAAACATATGCATACATATATCTTTTCTTATTTTGATCATCTAGACTTCCTTCAGAATCTTTTCTTTCCTTGATTGAGAGTTCTTCAATCATCTTGACCTGTTGCACCCCTTTGTCATCATATCATCATCCTTAAAAAACAATGAATCCCATACAAGGTGGAATTCTCAATGCGACACTTGCCTTTTCCAAGAGAGGTGAACCTTCTAATGAAGATTCCAACAGGGGGTTTTTTATTATCCTCATCATGTAAATGATCCTTCCTAATGATGATGATGTATGATGAACTCTATGTTAGATGATTTTCTTCTACCCGTAAGTACTATTTATGCTTTCAATGAGGCTACCAAGAGATTGTTTGATGACTGCTATAGACTTCTACTTCAGCTATCTTTCAAGCGTATTATAATGATGTCATGAGATCTTGCTTCAATCGTATTATGTTATGATGCCTTCTCCTAAAATGATACATCCTATCATGCTTCTAATGATTCCTTCCATGATAGCTATACTTTACAAAAGCTGAAAAGAACTCGGTGGAGGAGATTATTTCAATCACAGTAGAGATCTTTTACTTCCTCTTTCTTTGACTTATTTTCAGCTTCTTCCATTTCTTCGATGATATGGGCTTCTTCCCTTTGTCTTTTGTTTTCCTTCTTGAATTTAGGACAATTTCTCTCATAGTTCCCATTGTCATGACAACCATAACATTGGATTTTCAATATATCCTTCTTGTTCTTTTTCTGAGGAACAAACCTTCCAAATTTTCCTTTCTTCATAGCCATGGAAGCAAATGCTTGTGCTTGCTCATTTGACCCTACATCGTTTTTTTCCTTCAGCCTGGTTTCTTCAATTTTACATAGTGACCAAATTTCAATTAATGGGGTAGCTTCCTTCTTTCCATAGATGCGTGATGTAAAGTTACCACATTCCTCAAGTAGTGCATTGAGCAGTATGGTGGTCATTTCTTTATCAGACATTATTTCTCCCAATTCTTGTAGCTGGCCTCTTATTTCTATTACCCTCATAAAATATGAGGTTATTCCATTTTCCTTTTATATCTTAATCTTATTCCATCTTCCTTTGATATCTTAATCTTGTAGAATTCTTGTCCTAATGATATCGCTTCTCCAGCAGTACTTACGGAGAATAATTCTACTAGTTTATAGTATATTTCTTTTGATGTCTCTAGCTTTGATACATAGGGTATGAGGGGATCTTTGATGGATTCTATAAGGATCCTTTAATCCCTTGCTTCCCCTTTCATGTATTTTTCAAGAGCTTGTAGGAATTTACAGGGTAAGTTCCTCAGACAGAACACCAAAAGGACACCTCTCACAACCAGATCGCAGATCAATACACCAGTATTTTGACGTGGTTAAAACCCTCAAAGAGGGAAACAGTCCACGGCCTGAGCCAACGCGGCCACTTCAGGCAATTTATTAATAAAAGAATGAAAATTTACATATGTTTCTCTCATGCACGGATTACCCTACAAATGACCCTCCATGCGCTTTAAATAGAATTCATGGACCAATCGGGTGTCAAGCCACGGATCAAGTGTCGGTAATACCGAGGAGAGAATGAACCGTCGGATTGTAAGTTACAAAATGTACAACGGTAAAGAAACACACTTTACCTAACTCTATACTAGACCAAGTTGTACTTAACTATTTCCTATGTGTCGAAATATCCTAACATCCCCCCTTAAGAACAACTTGGGATAGGATTGAAGGATTTACAAATATGACACAATAGGAGAAGGAAGGAGGCACTAGAGCCTATCCCCCCTTAGTGACAACTTCCTGAACTCCAACCATAAATCGAAGTTTAGTGAACTTCGCCTCTGTGAGAGCCTTTGTGAAGATGTCTGCAACTTGATCATCTGTTGAACAATATTGCACTTCAAGAACATGGTCGTGAATGAGCTTTCTGATGAAGTGCATGTGCAGTTCAATGTGTTTGCTACGCTGATGTTGGACTGGATCTTTGCATAGCTGAATGGCACTTTGATTATCACACCAAAGTGTAGTCGGATGCTGCTGCTCAAAGCCAAACTCTGATAGGATCTGACGAAGCCACAAGGCTTCCTTACTAGCTTCTACGGCACCACGATACTCTGCTTCTGCTGATGAAAGAGAAATGGCAGCTTGTTTCTTACAAGCCCATGTAACAGGTCCTGAACCAAGAGTGAACACATAACCGGCAGTAGACTTCCGATCATCAGGGTCACCAGCCCAATCGGAATCAGTGAAACCAACCAATAGAGGAGCTGCTTCGGCATTGTAATGAATCCCAAACTGAACTGTACCTCGAACATAACGAAGTATTCTTTTAGCTGCTTTCCAATGACTTTCACGGGGGTTTTGCATGAACCGAGCAACAAGGCCAACAGCAAAGGAAAGGTCAGGACGAGTATGGGTTAGATACAAAAGTTTTCCTACAAGTTGACGGTATAAGGTAGCATCAACTTCAGGAGAATTACAAGTGATTGAAAGTTTGACTCCAGACTGAAAGGGAGAAGGGGCTGGCTTACAGTCTTCCATGTGAAAATGACGTAGAATATCACAAGCATACTTGGACTGGGAAAGGGAAATACCCTCCTTGGATTGCAAGACTTGAAGACCGAGAAAATAGTGTAAGTGTCCTAAGTCTGTCATGTCAAATTTCCTTTTAAGGCTAGACTTCACATGGTTTATAAGGTTGGGATCACTACCAGTAAGGATAAGATCATCAGCCTAAAGAACAAGGATGATAAGAGAGTTGCCCACTTTCTTGGTGTAGACAGTATTGTCAGAATGACCCCTAGAAAAGCCAGATTCTAAAAGAAAGCTATCCATTTTGGCATACCAAGCCCGAGGAGCTTGCTTGAGACCATAAAGGGATTTCTTAATTCGACATACAAGGCTGGAGTCTGTTTGTATGAAGCCAATGGGTTGTTCCATATAGATTTCTTCATGCAAGTCTCCATGCAAGAAGGCAGATTTAACATCCATCTGATGGACTTCCCATTTGAAAGAGGCAGCAAGGGAAAGAACAAGGCGGATAGAGTTCATTTTGGCAACAGGGGAGAAGGTTTCAGTGTAGTCAATGCCTTCAACCTGTGAAAAACCCTTAGCAACAAGACGAGCTTTATGTTTATCAACTTTCCCATCTGGTCCATACTTGGTTCTGTAAACCCATTTGCATCTAACAAGTTTTCGTCCCTTTGGTAGAGGAACAAGATCCCATGTATCATTTGCCAACAATGAATGATATTCTTCAGTCATAGTTGCTTCCCAATCTGGATGGCATGAAGCTTCTGCAAAGGTGTCAGGATCATAATTTACTGGAGCTTGAGCCAGTAAAGAAGAGGCTCTCTCGAACTGAGAACGTGTACGTCGCTGATCTGTAGGATCACCGGCAAGATCACCTGCTGCATCTCGAGTAGCACGAACCCATTTTGGAAGCTCAGGAGCTGAAGGAGGATCCTGAGATAGTGGGGGAGGATTGTCATCCTCACTTTCATCATCTGAAGAAGAAATGTTTTCAAAGGTAGAAGAGATAAGGAGAGGTGGCACATCCGCCGGACTAGGCTCACAGGCCGATATATTTTCATCAAATTTTACATCTCTTCTAATGATAACATTTTTGGACTTAAATGGAATAAGTCTATAGCCTTTGACATCTTCAGAATATCCAACAAAAGTACATTTTTCACTCTTAGGTTCTAAAGCTTTATGCTTTTCATATGGAATATGGGCCCACGCTTCACTTCCAAAAACACGAAAGTGACTTACATCTGGTTTGATTGAGCTCCATGCTTCTTCTGGAGTGATATTCTTTAAAGCCTTAGTAGGAGTGCGATTTATTACGTAATTTGCACAGTTAATTGCTTCTGCCCAAAAACTAAGACCAAGTCCTTTAGATTGTAGCATACAATTAGCCATTTCCTTTAAGGTGCGATTCTTCCTTTCAGCTACACCATTTTGTTGTGGAGTATATGGAACAGTATGTTGCATTTGAATTCCATTCTCAGTGCAATAGTTGATGAATGTGTTTTCAACATATTCTCCACCATTATCAGATCTTAACTTAAGAATTTGATGTCCAGATTGTTTTTCAACAAAGGCCTTGAAGGCCAAAAAAGTGTTAAATACTTCACTCTTGAGTTTTAAGAAGTATACCTAAGTGCGTCTGGAGAAATCATCAATGAAAGTTAAGAAATACTTGCAGCCAGAGAATGACACAACTGGAAGTGGACCACATAAATCACTATGCACAAGCTGTAAAGGGGCTGAGGCGTGCCAAGAGGCACGTTTTTCAAAACTGTCCCGATGATGTTTTCCGAGTACACATCCGGAACAAACACCATCTCTGCAAGATACCATAGGAAGACCTGTCACCATATTTTCTTTACATAGATGCTGAAGGGAGCGATAGTTTAAGTGATCAAATCGCTCATGCCAAAGTTTGCTCACTTCATCGTTATGAGCAACAAATACTGAGGGAAGATTTGATGACCCAAAGTTGTGAAACTTATACAACCTTGTAGAATCATGAGCAATGCCAGTAGCCAAAATCTGTTTAGGATCTCTTAAGTCCTTGATTACAACATCATGAGGTGAAAATTCAACGATTTTACCTTCACCTGAATGAGTTATCTGATATACAGATAGAAGGTTGCAGGATAAGGTTGGAACACATAATACATCATTAAACTGACCATTGTCTAGATGAACAGTTCCAGTCCCTACAACATTAAGAGATCTATCATCACCAACATATATATTTTTGGTGTTACAATCATTTAAAGAAGAAAACATGGCTTTGTTTTTGGCCATGTGATAAGAAGCTCCAGAATCAATGAGCCACTCATGAGAATGAGAAGAAGAAGATACATTTAATGCATAGCCAGACCGAGATGCTTGACAAACACATGCAGAAAGTGCCATTCCTGAAGATGAAGTTGAAGTTGAAGATTGCCCCAAATGGATGTTATGCTTCTTCATTGTTGCTTCCAAGGCTTCCATCTTCTTAAAGCATTTTGATTCTAAGTGGCCATCTCGATTACAAAAATTGCAATGTCTATCAGTCTTCTTCCCTTTGTTTTTATTTGTCTTATCATTTTGTTGAAATGATTTTTCATTTTGGGGCTGAAATTGCTTAGGACCCTTGTTTGGTTTAGGACCATTCTTTTTAGGATATGACTTCTTAGGATTCTTTGAATTTGGTTGCTGCTGGGCGGCTAACGCTTTCTTGGAAGAGTTTCCAAGATTAAGAAGACCAAGGTGTAAGAGTTTTTCTTGTTCTCTTATTAAAGAATCACAAAAAGAGTCAAAGGAAGGGGACTTGTAGTCTGTTCCTTGAGAAATGAAGGCTTCTCTTGTAGAATGGAAGGTGGAAACAAACACAGAGTAGGCTAGTCCCAACTTTGTAAGAATGGAATAGATAAGGTTACTATCTTCTTTCTTAACTTTAACACCTTCCAAAAGATATCTAAGGGTCTTGAACTTGGACAAGAAATCTTCAATGCAAGAAAAATTATTAGGGTCCAATGTAAGCAACTCATTTTCAAGTTGATGGGCTCTAATTTCATTTTTAATCCCAAAAACTTTATTGATTTGTTTCATTGCTTCATCAGGAGTATCAATTTCTGCAATATGGAATCTAAGATCTGGAGAAATAGACATCCCTATCAATCCACGTGCTTGATCTTGCCTATTTTCCCATTTAGCAGCCTTATCTTCATCCTTCGGTTTCTTCTCTTGGCCTGAGGCTATTCTGTAGAGACCTTTACTTCTAAGTAAATCCTCAATGTAAGCCAACCATTGGAAGTAGTTAGTGCTGTCAAGGGTAACTTGGTATTGACTTTCCATTTTAATGGAAACTGAAGCTAAAGATGCTGAAAATAAGTGTTCCGATGGATAGATCTCGAAAAATTAGGCTGGTTTAAAAAAAATGGCTCTGAAAACGGCTTCCGGATGAAGAAGTTATGGCTTTTTGAAAAAAAGTTGTTGAAGTTGCCGACGAAGTGCAGGAATGTGCGGAAATGAAAAAGTCCGCCCCCACAAAATGGAGACTTGAACCCAAGACCTCTACTCTCTTAAACCCGGGGGGGGGGGGGCTTTGGGTTGCATGCTTGCTTTGAGAAAGCTCTTTTTCCCTACAAAACAAAAAACACAAAACCCAACACGGACATGCAAAGAAAACGAACCTTATGGCTCGAAGTTAGCTTTAGCCGAAAAACTAAATATTTTCAAAAATGAACCTTGCGGCTCAAAGTTAGCTTTGGCCGGAAACTAAATATTTTCTCAATGTTTTTGATTTTCCGAGATCACCCTAAGGCGCAGGGAAAAGAGCATACGCATGAGAAAAATCCTTCCTTTCTGTTTCTGATTTGCCCAGATCGCACAGAGTCGCAAGGCAAAGAGCATACGCAGAAATGAAAGGTATAGATCTGGTAATAAAAAGGCTAAATAAACTGAAACCGAAATAAACAGAGAGAAAATAACAGTAAACTGCAAATAAACACTGTATACCTCCAGATCTTAAAAATGACGCAGCTAGGGCTACCGGAAACCTTTTCGCGTGAAACGAAAGGGGTTCCTCACTGGAACAGATGCTCCCAACACAACAGAGCATTCCTCTCGGCCTGAAAGAAGTCAGAAACAGCAGATCTAGGAAACGGCAGTCGGATGCAGTTCTACCGGCTTCAGATTTGGATCACCAACGGACGCGGCCCTCAAATAGCTCTGATACCATGTAGGAATTTACAGGGTAAGTTCCTCAGACAGAACACCAAAAGGACACCGCTCACAACCAGATCGCAGATCAATACACCAGTATTTTGACGTGGTTAAAACCCTCAAAGAGGGAAACAGTCCACGGCATGAGCCAACGCGGCCACTTCAGGAAATTTATTAATAAAAGAATGAAAATTTACATATGTTTCTCTCATGCACAGATTACCCTACAAATGACCCTCCATGTGCTTTAAATAGAATTCATGGACCAATCGGGTGTCAAGCCATGGATCAAGTGTCGGTAATACCGAGGAGAGAATGAACCGTCGGATCACTACATATCGTGACCGTCGGATTGTAAGTTACAAAATGTACAACAGTAAAGAAACACACTTTACTTAACTCTATACTAGACCAAGTTGTACTTAACTATTTCCTATGTGTCGGAATATCCTAACATCCCCCCTGAAGAAAAACTTGGGATAGGATTGAAGGATTTACAAATATGACACAATAGGAGAAGGAAGGAGGCTTCCTTCTTTACATAGATGCGTGATGTAAAGTTACCACATTCCTCGGGTAGTGCATTGAGCAGTATGGTGGTCATTTCTTTATCAGACATTATTTCTCCCAATTCTTGTAGTTGGCCTCTTATTTCTATTACCCTCATAAAATATGAGGTTATTCCATTTTCCTTTGATATCTTAATCTTATTCCATCTTCCTTTGATATCTTAATCTTGTAGAATTCTTGTCCTAATGATATCACTTCTCCAGCAGTACTTACGGAGAATAATTCTACTAGTTTATAGTATATTTCTTTTGATGTCTCTAGCTTTGATACATAGGGTATGAGGGGATCTTTGATGGATTCTATAAGGATCCTTTAATCCCTTGCTTCCCCTTTCATGTATTTTTCAAGAGCTTGAGCTTCTTTCTTTGGATGTTTAGTGATTGAACCCTTGACATGATCAATGAATTCATTTTCTATGAGGATCAAATTAGTCCTCTTCTTCCATGCAAGAAAATTTAATGACACAACCAATTTGTTTCTTTCCTTTCAAAATGAAGTCATTTTGATAGATTCATATGTGGACATAAAGATACTTACTTATGAAGATACTCCTTGATGACAATATCTTCAACTTGATGCCTTCTTGATTTTGATGATGATGTTGATAATATAAGATGCCTTCTTGATGAACATGTCTTCCTTTGAAAGTGATCCTTCAAGGAGACGGAAATCAATTTGATTACTAGATGATGATGAAAGTGCTTATACCTTCTTCCCTTAGAAGTAGGGACTTCAAGATGCTTCAATTTGCAGTCCTTCCTTCTTTGAGTAGAGGTAGAGTCTTTGAGGTCTCATTTTTCCTTGAGGTGATAATTGTGTGAGATTCCCATGAATGCTTCAAGTGTAGATTCCTTTGAATGAATTAGGGTTTTTAGGTCTTCTTTATTAACTTCCTTCTTTGTCCTTGCGGTGCCTTTAAGATAAGTGATCCTTCTTGATGATTGAAGCTCTTGATGGTCCTTTAGTTTTTCGGCCCTTGAGTGTCCTTCTATAAGCTACCTTCTCTTGTCTTGTCACATTAGCTCTGATACCATGTTGAGAAATATATGGGGCAGTAAGCATAGGTGATTTTTCTACTTTTGATAATTTTTTGTGATATATTTTTACTTCATTTAATTAGATTCTTATTTCACTTGTTTATTATTAGTATTTTTCTTCATCAAATAGCTACTAAACCGCAAAGAACAATAAGACAAAGGACACAATGTGTAGGCGACCAGTCAGGGTCAAAACCTCTCCAACTGAGAGGAAAACCCACAAGAATTATTCTCTTCTTATAAACCTTCAATTGATGAATTCCAAGACCTAGATCCTTGAAAAAAAACACCTCCAAGACCAATTCAAACTCTAACATTTTCTTGTTAACTAAAACAAAGTCAACCTTAACTTAGAATTGTTGCAACTTCTCCTTTTTTCTTGACTTCAACCCTACAACACTAGATTTCTTCTGCAATTCTCGGCCTCCTGAATCTTCTTGCAACTTTCGCAAGTGTGATGTGATTAGAGAAATGTATCCCTTTTTCTTCGTCGCTTAACTAGGCTCCTTCTCCTCAAGACTTTGGCCTTAAAATTAGACTACTTTGGCACCAAATTTTGGCTTCTAGGGATGACTGTAATTCAGTCAGTGTTCTGCAGTGGATGCTCTAGCTTTATCCCACACATGTGAGATTTTTTGCCCAAAATGATCCTCAAAATATTCTTCTTCTTCTTCGCTCTATCTTCTCCTTTCGTTGTTGACCTCAAGTTTCTTGTGTGAGATGTATGCCCCGAAGGTGGTTGACTAGTCTTGTATATATAATCTTCTAGTCACTTCAAAATAGGTCGACTTGACACTGTCTCTAGGCCAACTTGTCACTGTTCAAAGGTCAACTTGTTGCTAGCATCTTGACTTGGTCTTGGAGGGTCCTTTGACTTGATTTGACTCAAATAATTTTCTTTACAGTATGTAACATTCCCAAGAAGGGTCTTTCATACATGACAATGATTTTTATTGACTTGTAGACTCAATGACAAGCCCTAGAAGCTCACAATGAGAGCTTGACCTAAAAATATTTTTTCTTGAACATGAAACCCATGCCTCAAGAACAATGATAAATTTATTTTTTCCATTACATCAAATACATAAAATCATGATTACATATGTCATTATGAAGACCGAACCTATATATATATATATATATATATATATATATATATATAGATATAAGTTTCAACAATGCATCATTGATACATACATTAAATCCATGATGAAAAGTGCATTTAAAGTGAATATATAATCATTTTCTCTTTTCTAATTTATACCACAATGTTTCGTTATGTGGTGTGTCATACCAGAAACATTGTCTTCATGTGCTTGCACCTAGTACATGTCATGTGTCAAAATCAAACATTATAAGAACTTGTCTTATGGAATATTTGGTTACCATGAAGTTTTATTAGTTTTCCAAATAGGTTTATTTCATTTTTTTACATATATTTACATATTTCTGCTCTATGAATAAAATGCATTATTTAAAAATGAGAAAATGTGTAAGTTAGATTTTCAATCACATTTTTCAATTGTGTTTACATGGAATTCAATACTTTGGTTGATAATTTATCAAAATAGAAACTCTATTTAGTTTAGGACTTTAGCCTAGATTATTCTACTTGAGTTTATAAATGGTTTTCTTATCAACATTCTTTCTAGGTCAACAATTTTTTCTTGGATTAGTTTATATGTATTATATGTAATTTGCAAAGCCATCTTCCATAAACCTCCCAATTGCATATCGTTGGAGTGTTGAGGGATCTTTTATACATGGTCGAGCTAGATCAAGTAGCCATCCTAGAGTTCCTATTCCACTCATAGATCCTTGCAATGTTTCTGTCTCTGTTGATGATCTTATTACAAATAGTGGACCTTCTTCACCTATTGCAGTTATACATATTTCATTTTAAATCCTCTTTAAACTTTATGTGTTTATGTCTTGAAATTGTCTTTAATTTCTAAATCGTTTTCATTTGATGTGTTTGAATTTAATGTATGTGTTATTATGCTTCTAGTTTGTTATATATATATATAGATATTAAATTATGTTTATGATTTGCGAACCCCAAGCAAGGTGAAGACGAGGATTAAAGTGCAGTGTCAATCCCTCTATGGAACGACGCTATACCCAGTATCACAGTTGAGGATGTTAGGGCCCAACAAACATGGATCACATGAGAGCTAGATAAAATCTCTGCTAGTTCACCTACTAGGCATAGTTTGTCTCTGATGTTGGATAACATCAACAGGTTGATCAAGACATACCAGAGGGCGGGCCCACAAATCCACCTCCTATATTCCATACATAGGATTAGGAGGCTAGAGGTTAGAGGCCCACATACTTGGAAGGTGGTGAAAGACACCACCAAGAACATTGATATTCATGGGGATTTGTTTGACATCCCTTCGAAATGTCATGCTAGACATGTTGGTCTGATTCCGCTAAAATATTTTAAGAATGTTGATGCAACCCTTTTTGTTTATGATCGATTCATTGGAGCTTGGGGCTAGTTCCCCCACCATGACTAGGTTCCCATTTACTTTAGAAAGCATATATGCAGAGTTTGTGCTACATATGAGGTCGGATTACACTAGCACCAGATCTAAGTTTTATGGACCTAGCTTGGGACATAGTTATGAACATGTCGGGCCTCGTAGGTGTTAGTGCCGGTGTTTGCATCCTACCATCAAGGATCAAAAATCCTCTTTTCATATCATTTTAGGTGTCTCATAATGAAATTTTGGATCATTCCATTAGGTCATGTCAAAATGGTCCACTGATGGCTATCTTCTTCTTATAAAATCAAATCTTCCCTCATGAGGTACATTTGCTGACCCATCTCCATGTTGTATTCAGTTGAGGTTTCAAATATGTTATTTTAGGTGTCAAGGTAGTTGTCTTTTCATTAGGTTTGTCTTAGGGTTCATTTCCAAGGTCTTTCCATTAGTTATGTCTTAGGTTTCATTTCCAAGGTCAAAAACATGGTTTCAAGTGTAAATAAAGGGCAACAAAAGTATGAGGATGACCAATAAACAAATAGTGAAGTTATGGTTATTGTATAAAGCTCTCATTTTCACTGATGTAGTTTTCATCTCAAAAACATGTTTTTGAGATGAAAACAGAGTATTTTAGTTTGCTTAAACTTTTTTTGATGTAATTTAAGTCATTATATGTAATAATTGTTCCCAATCTGCCCAAGCATGTCTCCTTGCCACAAGAAATGAGCCATTGAAAAAATCAGCTCAATCAAAGCTTCATCCACCTGAAAGGAGACAGAGAAAGAGAAACATTAGACAAAGATTTGAAAATAAAATAAAAAGTTCCAAACAAACATTATAAAGTGTGTTTTTCATGAGAAAATCAAAATCATCCTCTATATAAAGTTTCAAAGGCATTTTTCAAAGTTCATTAGTTCCTTTTGCATCCTTAGTTCTCCTTGGCAAAGAGGAGGTTGAGTGAAGGAGGAAAAATTAGAAAGGCGCATTTGTTGAGGACATTGCGCGCTGGGAGAAGGTGTTGCATGCCTGTAGGGTCAAGGGTGCATTTTCCAGTTCGACCCTGAGTTAAATTTAATGGTGTTGCGCACCTATAGGGTGAAGGGCGCGCTCGCTGAGGGCATTGCACGCTGGGAGAAGGTGTTGCGCATTTGGCCAGAGGAGCCTGGAAAACCCTAGCGGTGCCAAAACATCATTTCCTCCATCTTCTCAAAGCCATAAAGGCTTCAACTACTTGCATTCAACAAGTAAGTGGCCCGGCATCGCTTTTTCTCCATCAATTAAGCAAATTGGCACTCTAAAATTTGAAACCCTGGCAAAGCTCCCTTGTTTCTTCCAAAATCACTTCTTTGATCAAAGTTGTAGTATTGCTTATACTTTGTCACCTTCCAATCACCCTCATTGTATTTCACTCCATCTCCTCATTGTTCCACTCATCTTGGCATATATATTAGTTCCTCAAGTTTCACCTATAAAGCATGGCAGAATACAGTAGTTCAGAAGAAGGTGAAAGACAGCTCAAGAGGCCAACCAAGAAAGGAGGGAGAATTATTAGATTTGAACCCACTCATACAACAAAACTTATGGCATCACCACTTGCAGTATCATGTTTCAGGAACATGGGTTGTTTAGAGTTTTGCCAAAAGGTTTTCATCAATAGTTGACCAAGCAGTGCATCCTCAATTTGCAAAACAACCAGGTCACTTTAGCCAGGGTCACATTCACTATATCTTCAGCCATCATATCACAGGCCACTAGAATTCCAAATGCAGGGGAGAAATGGTTCAAGCAAAAAGCGATGCATCACAGTTTTTATGAGCCATATCTTAAAACAAGGTTTAGAAATGATAAGAAAAGAATTTTCCCTTTCTCTTATTTTTTGGACAAGTATGTGCCATTGATGAAGATCATCATGAGGTATTTTACATGTGAGGGCAGGTTTTCCTCACTATATTGATACCACATTAGGGTTCTCATGCACTTTACCAGGGTAAGAGTGCTCAATTTTCCATATTACCTTTTCAGGAGTATTGACAAGATGACATATATTGCTCAAAAAAGGGACCCAGCTCATTAGATGCATTGTATTTTCCATCATTCTCTTATCAAAATGATAGTCCTCCATCACTTAGATCAACTAGGCATTACTTGGGAGGCCTTCATAGTTAATGAGATATTCAATGAACCACCTACTCAGTCAGCTTCCTGCGTTCCTCCATCATCCTCCGCTCATCCATATACTTCTTCTCATCCACCACAGCCTTCTTATCACTCATCTTCAACAGGTCATTCTTCACCAGACACCTCCACACCATCTACATCACCATTTCATGTAGTCATACATTCACCCACTAGAGATGATGACAGTGATGAGGGACATGATGAGCATAATGACAGTAAGGGACATGATGTACACACTGAGCATGGTCATACTAGTATACCACAGAGGAGCAGTTTGCAACCATTTTCTTTCACCTATCAGAGGGGAAAGAGGAAGGTGTTTACCCCACAGAAAGTGGGAGGGGCCTTGCCTTCGTCGTTAGCATTACAGGTTAAAGGGAAGGGGAAAATGGTAGAAGAAGCAGAGGTCAAACAACAACATGAAGAGCATGACATTGAAAAGGAATGTCTCCTTGTGGACACTAGTGATGAGGAGGGAAACAAATCTTCTCAAGCTCTCTTAAGAGCAAAGGATGCCAAAATCAGGGAGCTTGAGGTTAATTTTCAAAGAGCCAATATGTTATCTCCTTTTATGAGCGAGAGAACAAGCAGCGAAAGGATAAGCAAGAGTTGAAGCAAATCAAGTACATCAATACAAAGAGGGAAGCTGAGAAAGCCAAATTTCAGCTTAGTGAGGCTTATGGAGATTATGGAGAGCCAGATGATGACAACGACAAAGAAAAATGCCAAGAACAAGAGGATTAAAAAAAGGCCTTAGAGCTTGAAAGACAAAAAGAGGCAGAATTGGAGGAGCAGCTCACTCTAAATGAGAAATTGGTCAAGGACATAGCTGAAAACAGAGAGCCTTGGCTTGAGAAAGTGAACACACACTTCGAGACCCTCTTGGACAAAGCAAACATAGATGTTGAGTTGTAAAGGAAGATGGCCAAGTATTATGCAAGGAGAAACCAAGTGGCAAGGAGCAAGCTCAAAAGAGCTCATGAGAAAATCGACAAATTGACCAAGCAAGAGGAGAGGAGGAGACTTGACATGCTTACTGAGGCATCCCTACATGCCTCTAATCTTTGAATAGCCATAAAAATACATTTTCGGGCATGATGGATCATTTTTTATTTTGCTGTGTTTTTCAGTCCATTTTTTGCACAGTCATGGAAGGCAAACGCGCAGCGCCATGGGCACTGTGCTCTTTTTTGGGGCATCCAATGAGGAAAAGGTCAGAATTTTTTGGTTTCTAGTGATGATTACATACACCCTGTACTTTTTCTAAGGATTTGGAGGAGAACTGGTTGGTCAAAAGGTCAAAAAATGACATTTCTACCCTCTTTTTGGCATGGGCGTTGCGTGCTGAGAAGTGTTCCAGAAAGTAGACAGGCAGAGATTTACAACAAGCTATTATGGGTCCAATTTGGACATTGGGAAGACCTCCAAAAGTGTAGTTGAAGTTGAAGGGCACGCCTGGCATTGGCGTTGCGCGCCTAGCACTGGTGTTGCACGTTGACAAATTGTCCAGTTTTTCACTATTTTGTCCCAGTTTTCACTTTCACCTTGGCAAATCATGATTTCATCCTTGTAATTGATCAGTTAAATGTAATTATGATGCTTCTAGAGCTTACTAGGGTATATTCATCAGGTAAAACAGTTCGTGAGGTGTAATGTATCAGCTTGTTTGGGTTAGGGATGAGTCACTTTGACCACCCTATTTTCTTATTTGTAGTTCAGATCTTGTTAGAAACAGCTCCTCTTCTCATGGATTCGACCCCTTGAGCTCAGGATGAGTTGTTTGGGGTCTATATGATGCTTTTCCTCAGTCTTTTTATGGGTTGGACTCAATTGGATGCTTATGCTTTAAGTAGACATCATTTTGTATCAGTTTTAGTAGGAGATTAATGAAAATTTGCAGCTATTTCTTTGGGATCCATGTGGTATGATGCTCAACTCAGTTTTTCTTATGTTTTCATGTGTTAGAATGTATTGTTGACTCCATCTCGTCATTTCATACTCTTTAAGTGGATGTTTTCAAGTTGATAGGCAGAACCCATAATATTTATGCTCTATTTTGGGAAAATATTCACAGTCTATTTTTTCTTCAGTTTAGGAAGAATCCATGTTGATTACATGCTCTTTCTAGCTCCTCACCTGTCTTTGAATCACTTCACCCATCAAACCCTAGAGTGTTGAGCCTTGTGCCTAC
Source organism: Pinus tabuliformis (assembly GCA_031772625.1). Lineage (NCBI taxonomy): Eukaryota > Viridiplantae > Streptophyta > Pinopsida > Pinales > Pinaceae > Pinus > Pinus tabuliformis. Next base: position 430,971,249 of record CM062808.1, on the reverse strand, counting down.
CTTGCCCCATCAAAACCCTGCAATTTTGACCTAATTTCCTTGCCCTCACTATTTGGCTCCTCTTGATCCAGCAAAACCCTTCAAAAATCAAATCAAATCCTGTGCTACTATACCTAGCCTAATATCATTTTCTTGATCCACTCATCTCGGCTAAGATCCTTACAGAGAGAGCCCTCTCCTGGCCTAATAGGGCTAGCTACTTGGCTAAGTGTGGTTTGTGGTTACCTCGGAATTTCCTTATTCAGCCTGAGGTTCAATCTGAGTGATAACATAGTGGCGACCATATTGGGGAAGAAAGGTCATAAGTTAATCACCCCAGTAGCATGTTTCATTTGAATTCTTAAGCTTGTGGATGATGAGTTTTAGATTTTAATAGGCTGACTTGGAAAGTTGTAAAGAAATATATAAAATTTCAAAATTAGACATACTAGCTTCTTGAATGTACACCAGATCCAATCCATATCCGAATCCTCCAAACATTGTCAGTGATCCTCATAAAAATGAGCGAAAATCTAAGAAAGTTGCAGAGAAATCCAGTTTAGCCGAAGAACAATCAAGTGAGGATTTCATTCCTCGTGTTAATTCACTCTCGGGAAGGTTAGACACTTTGCAAGACATTGAGTTTGATGTTAATTTTGAGCAAATTTTATTTCGCAGTAAATATTAAGTTGGATTGATCAGATAGTTGTTGATTCTTCTATATCTCTTTACAACCCCGTTGAAGACTTGTTTTCACAAAATAAATCAGGGTCACAACTTATTCATACTCTTGATCAGTTGCAGAACCTCTTTTCAAACTTAAACACTTGGGTGCAAAATAAGACTCATAGGCCATCTTTTGATTTTCGAAATATCTCCTTTGCATCTACTTCCACTCAAACTATCTCTCACCCCCTTCCTTCTTCACAGATTGTTCACACCACTCAAGCTATCATTAATTCCCCTTTGAGTATACCGAATATCCCAATCCTTGCTTTAAATCCACTACCTCCCCCACCTCTAGTTATGGTTTCCCGATATGCACCCCTTGTTTTACCTCAAAATCCTAGTGCCATGCTCGTTGATTATCAAACCAAAATACCTTTCTTTGACAGCACCCAAACCATTACAGCTCAACAGTATGCAGACAAGATGAATGATTTCTTTGACCTCCATGAAGTTGAAATTGAAGATGTGACGATGAGGCTATTGTACAAAGTTTTGGAGGAGAAGTTTGGAAATGGTTCAGAGCCCTACCAGCAGCTTCTATCACTACTCTACCCATCCTCCACAGGCAGTTCCTAGATCGGTGGGAGGTGAAGAAGAATCCCCTTCAAATTTTGTCTGAATATGAAAACATCAAAAGAAATGTTGGCAAGAGTGTGCAAGATTATTGTGTAAGATTTAATGCAGTGTACAATGTTATCCCTGCAAACATCAAACCACCAGAGGGATTGCCTTTACTTAAGTTTCTAGATGGATTTAATTCTGATGTTGGGTATACGACCAAAGTCCCACATTGACTAGAAGTGGGGAGGATCATGGGTATATAAGGATGGACAAATATCTCCATTAGTATGAGTCTTTTTGGGGTAAAGCCCAAAAACAAATCCATGAGGGCTTAGGCCCAAAGTGGACAATATCATACCATTGTGGAGATATGTGGTTTCCAGAGTCCTAACAAGTGGTATCAGAGCCATGCCCCGAAGTTAGCCAAGTGGATGAATCCTCGGAATGCCGAACGAAGGTGGTGGGCCCCGGTAATATCATGATGGGATCCGTGGATGAGCTTGTTTAGACAGGCGGTGTGCTCCGGATTCTTCATGAACATGTCCTGGTCCCAACACGATGAAGAGGAGTTAACCTGGGATAGAGCAAGCTCTCGAGGCAGGTGGTGCTTCCATGTAAGGCGTGTGCTTCCAACGCATTGGAGTGGATAACCCTGGTTGGTAGAGAGTGGACGAATGGATAATCATTTGAGGGGAGGCTCGATGGTCCTTTGTTCGAGGGGAGGATTGTTGGGTATACGACCAAAGTCCCACATTGACTAGAAGTGGGGAGGATCATGGGTATATAAGGATGGACAAATATCTCCATTGGTATGAGGCCTTTTGGGGTAAAACCCAAAAACAAATCCATGAGGGCTTAGGCCCAAAGTGGACAATATCATACCATTGTGGAGATATGTGGTGTCTAGAGTCCTAACATCTGATATGGCATATCAGTTGTGTGAACATGATCCTACAACTCTAGAAGTCATGGAAAAGAACATTGTGAGCGTAGAAGCAAACTTGTTGGCCAAACGACCAAGCATGAGATCAGAGAAAAGAGTTATCGTGAAATAAGAAGCATCTACTTCAGATATAAAAATGGATACATTGATTTGAACAATGGAAAGGATGGTTGATCGGTTGTCTATCACAGACAGACCTGAACCGCAGATCCAGAACCCAAACTTTAGAGGGCAGCAACAACCCCAATTCTGAATCAAGCAAAGAGAACAAAAAGCACTGAAACAACCAGCGCAACAACAACAGCAGATCAGAACTCCCTTACAGCAGAATTATGTTCAAGGAGTAGAAGAAGAAGATGAGGAAGATCTGGTAATTGAAACAAATCACTTTTTCACTACTGATGGTATGCCTATATTTCTAACCGAAGATGAGGAGTATGCAGAAAGTTCTGACATTCTAAAGGATGAGGACTACATCTTGGCAAATGATGTGGTTTTGGAGGCCGAATCTGATGATTATCAGCGTGGTTACATGAATGCTTTGAGCGCACAACAGAGACAATATCCTTTGAGGAGCAGAGATGTACCAGTCAATCCTATTCAGAAGAGGAAGGAGGTTCAATCGAAGAATGATCCCCCAAGAAATCAAAAAAGGGAAAGGAGCTTGCCAATCAGAATTCCAGCAAGGTAAATCAGCCATCAACAAGTACAACTGCAAAAGAGAAAGACAATCAGCAAAAGGATAGTGCAACGATGGAGAAAACAGATAAGAGGGACATTGATGTCAAAGAGGTAGATAAAGTCACATCTTTTAATTTAGAAAGTGAAATTGATAAATTGAAAGTGTCCATTCCTTTGACTGAGCTTGTTAAAAATAGCCATTACAAACACCATGTATATAGAATACTGAAAATTGATCATTTGTCCAACATGGTGAATGTTGAGGATGATCACCCTGAACTTATTTTTGGTCCAGCTATAGAAGGTCAGCTAGAAGATAGTGAAGTCTCGCCCTTTTATTTGAGTCTTAGACTACATGAGTATATTCTTCATAATGCTATGCTTGATTCCAGAGCTTCCCACAATTTGATGCCCAAGGCCATCATGGAAAAGTTGGGCCTGGATATCACCCGAAAATATCATGATTTGTATTCATTTGATTCTGGTAGAGTTTGTTGCATTGGTCTCATCAAAGATTTGGTGGTTTCCTTAGATCAAATCCCAGCCAAGAATGTCTTGATGGATGTGATAGTAGCTGATATACCACCTCGATTTGGTATGTTGTTGTCTAGATCGTGGGGAGCCAAACTCAAAGGCACTTTACAACTTGACTTCTCTTACGCTACAATCCCTATTTTCAGTCAATTGAGGAAGTTGTACCGGGAAAAGAAGATGAAGTATGTGATCACTAGTAAAGCGAAGCCCATAAATCATCCAATAAATGTTGTACATACAGATTTAGATTCTTTTGTTTTGTACACGAATAGTGGGTTGAATGATGTAGATATTCAGCTTGTAGAAGTAGATGATGTACCGAACATTTCCTAGTGTTTTAGAGCAGTTCTTAATCAAGAAAAGGAAAAAATGGCAATTTCTTCTGAGCAGCCTCCACAGGAGCAGAAAGTCAGTGAAGAACAGGCAAATGAAGCAACCAACAAAGGTAAGATTGAAACTAAAGCAGAATTCCAACATCTGGAAGATGAAGTCGGCCTTTGGAGCATGGACTTCGATGGTGCTTTGGGTAAAGATGGTGCAGGTATTGGAATTTGGATTCGAGTCCTGTTTTTCAGTCAAACAAAGTCCCAAGTAACGTTAGAGTGTCTTCCTATAAATTAGCTTTTGATTGCTCTAATAATGAAGCAGAGTATGAGGCGTTGATTACAGGTCTAAAATTTTTGAAGAAGTTAGGTGTGAAAAGGATTTATGTTTATGGTCAGAGCTAGTGATTAAACAAGTAAAAGGAGAATATCAAGTGAAGCATCCACGAATGAGAGCTTATAGGAATGCAGTCCTGGATATCTTGAAAATGTTTCCAGGATACACATTGACATCGGTGCCGAGAAGTCAAAACATCATTACTAATTCACATGCTACAGCAGCGAACAATCTGAAAATTCCAATGAATTCTAGCAATAAATTTGAAATTCATGTCAAACATAGGCCTACTGTTCCTAACAATCTGAGATATTGGCAAGTTTTGTGGGATGACAATGAAATTAATTCCTTTTTGCAGAATGAAGGGAGGTTTAAGAATGCTTTCATTGATGATGTTAGTGATTCTGATGAACAAGATATTGAGGTAAATCAGATGGAGGTTTTATAGCTGAAGGATAATGTTATTCCTAGAGGCAGGGATCAAAATTGAACACGTCAGAGCCCTTCAAAGGGTCTCTGGCACGTCAGAGAAGTAGGGAGAAAATTTTACTAGTCAAAAAAAATTTAAAAATTGATTTTTGTCATTTAAAAAAAAAATGGAATAATATCTTAAAAAATTTTAAGAAGTGCTGTCAAATTGTCAACCTTTTTTTTAAATTTCATTTTTTCTGAAATTAGAATTTTAGGAATGTTGAATTTGTAAATTTCTTTTCATGTTAAAACTTAAATCCCATTTCAGAAACTCCCATTTCAAAAACAACAGTTTCCTTTTGAGTTGTTTTCTTTAATTGTGCATATGATGCAAGTTCTCATTAATTATTATGTCACAATTACCTTTTGATACCATTACATTTGGCAGTTTCTGAGTTGCTCCCATTTCAAAAACAACAGTTTCTTTTTGAGTTGTTTTTTCTAATTGTACATATGATGGAAGTTCTTATTAATTATTATGTCACAATTACCCTTTGATACCATTACATTTGGTAGTTTCAATTGAGAGCGATTAGATGTCAATATGGGCCATGTATTAGGTCTGTAATTTCACTGGTTGTGCCTGAACGCTGCCCAAAGCAAGGTTTGACAACAATTTAAGCTGGAGAGGAGCATAGATTTAAGCACGATTTATGCTTGGAGAGAAGCGCATTCAACAGGCTTCCTAACATACTGGATTTGATTTGTTTGTGGATTCCCAATTCCTGGTATGTTTTCATATTAAAAAAGGAGATACCAAAAACATATACACCTTTGTACACTCTTTTGTTGAATCCTAAACATGTTTAGAATTTTACTGAATTTTTTCATTCATGCAATAAACTTAAATTTGATTGAGCTACTTGTATATTGGCTTGAACGTTCCGGTCACAAAAATTTCCTACAAAATTAATCCTTATGTGAACTGGAGCAGGAATATAGGTCTCATGTTTATCCGTTAATGGTAAATGCATCTAATATATTAGTTGCGGCTCATATCAGACCTGCCTTATACACAACATCCATGGGGTTGTTGTTCCACCATTCTCCTGTGAAAAAATAAAAAGAAATTTGAAAATAATTTACTGTTGTCAATTGAATTGCTCTTTTTTTTTATGCTTTTCATTATAGAAGTGCGACCTGAATATGTGCCCTTCTAAATGAAATTAAGACCTGCCATTCAAATTTGATCACTGCCTAGAGGTCTTATACCTTTAGAGGATTTGTTTGATCAAGATGATGTGGCGAGAAAACCAACCTTGGTTCCTACTGACAAAGGAGTTGAAGATGTAAACATTGGGATAGCGAATCAGCCCAAGCTTGCTAAGTTATCAAAAACATTATCTCCTGAGTCAAAGGCTAAGTATGTTAAATTGCTTTCTGAATTTTCTGATGTTTTTGCATGGGATTACTCAAATTTGAAAGTATATGACAAGAACATCATTCAGTATACCATTCCTATCAAGTCAGATCAAAAACCTTTTAGACAAAAGTTGATGAGGATCAATCCAAAGCTGTTGCCATCCATCAATAAAGAGGTAAATAGATTGTTTAAAGCTGGTATCATTGTTCCAATTAGATTCTCTTATTGGATTTCAAATTTGGTCCGGTACGAAAAAAGACCAGAGAGATAAGGTTGCTATTGATTTCTAGAACCTAAATAAAGTATCCCTGAAAGATAATTACCCTCTTCCTAAGATGGACCATATTCTGCAAAGAGTAGTTGGAGCATCACAGATGTCACTACTAGATGGCTACTCAGGTTACAATCAGATCTTGGTGCACGAAAAAGACCAAGACAAAACTGCCTCCACAACACCATGGGGAACTTTTCAGCGGGCATGGATATAGCTTTCGCTAACGAGAAGGATGTTTTCTTGGTCGTTTATTTAGATGACTTGAGAGTATTTTTTGGTTTTGATGATGAGCATTGACACCACCTGAGGATTGTTTTTCAGAAATGCAGGAAGTTCGGGATTTATTTAAATCCAAAGAAGAGTCTTTTTGTCATGGAGGAAGGTAAACTCCTCGATCATATAATTTCTAAAGATGGTATTTGCATTGATCCTTCAAGGGTGGATGCAATCCAGCAAATAGACTTTCCACACAACAAAAAGGAAATTCAAGCTTTCAACGGTAAGATGAACTTCTTACACATATTTATACCAAATTTGGTTGAGCATTTATGTGAGTTAACTAATATGTTGAAGAAGGATAGCACTATGAAATGGACCGAGGATGCCATGAAATCTTTCAACTTGGTAAAGCTTGCTTTGACCACAGCCCCAGTTTTGATCAGTCCCGATTATACTCATGATTTTATTATATTTTCATTTGCATCTGAGCACACTTTGGTTGCAGTGTTGATGCAAAAGAAGGATCAGGTGGAACATCCCATTGCATTTTTCAGTTGGACTATCAGAGATGTTGCTTTGCGCTATAACATCATTGAGAAACAAGATTTGGCTCTTATAAAGGCATTGCAAGATTTCTGAGTTTACATTCTACATTCACATACTATAGCATATGTTCCTAACGCGGATTTCAAAGATGTCCTCATGCAAATTGATCCGAAGGGAAGAAGAGGTAAGTGGATAGCAGCGATGTTAGAGTATGATCTTGAGATTAAGCCTACCAAACTGATCAAAGGTCAAGGCTTGGCAAAAATCATGGCTGAGTCGAATCTTCATGCTCTGGACATAAATCTCATTGTAGCAATGTCAGAGGAAGAAGATGGTGGCACACTCATTCAAGTATCAGAGATGTTTCTCAACTCACCTTGGTATTCTGATATAGTATATGTTCTTTAGCATCTTTCTCCTCCTCTTGGAATGTCAAGAAGTAAAGGTAGATCACTAAAACTAAAGTCTGAAAAATTTTGCATTTTAGATAGTGCTTTCTACTGGAAAGATCCGGGAGGGGTTCTCCTTAATTGTTTGGTTGAAAATGAAGCTTAGCAGGTAATGAATGATTTCCATAGAGGAGATTTTGGGTGTCACTTTTTTTGGAAAACAATAGCTAATAAAATCTTGAGAGCATGATATTATTGGCCATCTTTGTTTTTAGATTTATATAAGGCAGTCATGAGCTGCCACAAATGTCAAGGTTTTTCAAGGAAAAAGAAAGTTGCTTCCTCTTCCTTTGAAGCCAGTTGTAGTTAATGCACCTTTCCAGCAATGGGGGCTTGATTTCATAAGAGAATTTCATCCTACATCATCATCGCAGCACAGATGGATTTTGACAGCTATCTATTACTTCACCAAATGGGTCTAAGCCATTCCAACAAGGCAAGCTACAAACACGGTAATCATTCAGTTTTTAGAGTCCAATATCTTGTCTAGTTTTGGCTTCCCTCACAAGATTATTACAGACAATGACATAGCATTTAATTCAAAGAGAATGGTTGAGTTTTGCAACAAATACAACATCACATTGGGTCATTCCATGGCATACTACCCGCAGGGAAATGGACTAGCTGAGTCTTCAAATAAATCCTTGGTAAACATTATTAAGAAGATTTTGGAAGAAAACAAAAAGAATTGGCATCGAAAGCTTGTCAATGCTTTGTGGGCCGACAGAGTGAGCAGTATGAAATCAATAGGTATGTTGCCATTTGAATTGGTTTATGGTACTGATACAGTGTTTCCCACATCCCTTGCAGTCCCGGTCATGAGATTATTGTAGGAAGTCGACAGTGAAGAAGATGATATTGAGCGCCGGATTAATCAAATGATTCACCTTCAACCAACAAGAGAAGAGGTTTCTCAAAACACTTTTTGGCTGCAAGAGAAGATAAAGAAGATTTATGACCGCAAAACCAAGGCAGAAAAGTTTCAGCTGGAAGATGTAGTGCTACAATGGGATGCACGAAATGAAGAAAAAGGAAAGCATGGTAAGTTTGACAATCTATGGAAAGGACCGTATAAAATCTAAGCCTACCGAGGACAGAAAGCATTTTTATTAAAGGACATGGATGGTCAAGAATGCTCAGGAGGACCAGTGAATGTAGGCTCCTGAAACACTATTATTTTTGATGTAGTTTGTTGAAGTTGCTTCACTGTCATTGTATATATCAGTTTTCTCTCCTTGCAAGATTTGAAGTACAATGTCATTTGAGCTTGGGGCCCAAGCGAAGGCTATAAAACATAAATGATTTGCGCTGACTTTAGATGGTTTTTGAGTCAGTTTAGAGTCAGTTGCGAGTTATTCTTTAGTTGGTATCGAGTCATTTTTCAAATTTTCCAAAAAAGTTTTCCGTCTTTCATTTTTTTTACCGTATTGGCCCAATCAGCTAGGCACTTGGTCTACGGTGTTCTTGTCACCTCCAAGGATCTGACATCCCCAATAAGGCAGATGTTAGTATCAGTATTTGCATCCTACCATCAATGATAAAAAATCCTCTTTTCATATCATTTTAGGTGTCTCATACTGAAATTTTGGATCATTCCATTAGGTCATGTCAAAATGGTCCACTGATGGTTGTCTTCTTCTTAGAAAATCAAATCTTCCCTCATGAGGTACATTTGTTGACCCCTCTCCATGTTGTATTCAGTTGAGGTTTCAAATATGTTATTTTAGGTGTCAAGGCAGTTGTCTTTTCATTAGGTCTGTCTTAGCGTTCATTTCCAAGGTCTTTCCATTATGTCTGTCTTAGGGTTCATTTCCAAGGTCAAAAGCATGGTTTCAAGTGTAAAGAAAGGGCAGCAAAAGTATGAGGATGACCAATAAACAAATAGTGAAGTTATGGTTATTGTATAAAGTTCTCATTTTCACTGATGTAATTTTCATCTCAAAAACATGTTTTTGAGATGAAAACAGAGTATTTTAGTTTGCTTATAATTTTTTTTTGATGTAATTTAAGTCATTATATGTAATAATTGTTCCCAAGCATGTCTCCTTGCTGCAAGAAATGAGCCATTGAAAAAATCAGCTCAATCAAAGCTTCATCCACCTCAAAAGAAACAAAGAAAGAGAAACATTAGACAGAGATTTGAATACAAAATAAAAAGTTCCAAACAAACATTATATAGTGGGTTTTTTCATGAGAAAAAACAAAATCATCCTCTATATAAAGTTTCAAAGGCATTTTTCAAAGTTCATTAGTTCCTTTTGCATCCTAAGTTCTCCTTGGCGAAGAAGAGGTTGAGCGAAGGAGGAAAAATCAGAAAGGCGCATTTGCTGAGGGCGTTGCGCATTGGGAGAAGGTGTTTCACGCCCGTAGGGTCAAGGGCGTGTTTTCCAGTTCGACCCTGAGTTAAATTTAACGGTGTTGCGTGGTTGTAGGGTGAAGGGCGTGCTTTCTAAGGGCGTTGCGCGCTGAGAGAAGGTGTTACTCGTTTGGCCAGAGGAGTCTAGAAAACCCTAGGGGTGCCAAAACATCATTTCCTCCATCTTCTCAAAGCCACAAAGGCTTCAACTACCTGCATTCAACAAGTAAGTGGCCCGACATCTCTTTTTCTCCATCAATTAAGCAAATTGGCACTCTAAAATTTGAAACCCTAGCAAAGCTCCCTTGCATGCTTCCAAAATCACTTCTTTGATCAAAGTTGTAGTATTGCTTATACTTTGTCACCTTCCAATCACCCTCATTGTATTTCACTCCACCTACTCATTGTTTTACTCGTCTTGGTATAGATATTAGTTCCTCAAGTTTCACCTATAAATCATGGCAGAATACAGTAGTTCAAAAGAAGGTGAAATACAACCCAAGAGGCCAACCAAGAAAGGAGGGAGAATTATTAGATTTGAACCCACTGATACAATAGAACTTATGGCATCACCACTTGCAGTATCATGTTTCAGTCACATGGGTTGTTTAGAGTTTTGCCAAAAGGTTGAGACGGTGAATTTTCATCAGCAGTTGACCAAGCAGTTCATCCTCAATTTGCAAAACAACTAGGTCACTTTAGCCAAGGTCACATTCGCTATATCTTCAGCCATCATATCACAGGCCACTGCAATTCCAAATGTAGCAGAGAAATGGTTCAAGCAAATCACAGTTTTTATGAGCCATATCTTAAAACAAGGTTCAGAAATGATAAGAAAAGAATTTTCCCTTTCTCTTATCTTTTGGACAAGTATGTGCCATTGATGAAGATCATCATGAGGTATTTCACATGTGAGGGAAGTTTTTCCCGACTATACTCATACCACATCAGGGTTCTCATGCACTTTACTAGGGTAAGAATGCTCAATTTTCCATATTACCTTTTAAGGAGTATTGACAAGATGACATATATTACTCAGAAAAGGGACCCAGCTCATCAGATGCATAGTATTTTCCATCATTCTCTTATCAAAATGATAGTCCTCCATCACTTAGATCAACTAGGCATTACTTGGGAGGCCTTCATAGCTAATGAGATATTCAATGAACCACCTACTCAGCCAGCTCCCTGCATTCCTCCATCATCCTCCGCTCATCCATCTACTTCTTCTCATCCACCACAGCCTTCTTATCACTCATCTTCAACAGGTCATTCTTCACCAAACACCTCCACATCATCTACATCACCATTTCATGTAGCCATTCATTCACCCACTAGTGATGATGACAGCCATGAGGGACATGATGAGCATAATGACAGTAAAGGACATGATGTACACACTGAGCATGGTCATGCTAGTATACCACAGAGGAGCAGTTTGCAGCCATTTTCTTTCACCTATCATAGGGGAAAGAGGCAGGTGTTTACCCCAAGGAAAGTGGGAGGGCCCTTACCTTCATCATCAACATTACAGGTTAAAGGGAAGGGGAAAATGGTAGAAGAAGCAGAGGTCAAACAGCAACATGAAGAGCATGACATTGAAAAGGAATTTCTCCTTATGGACACTAGTGATGAGGAGGGAAACAAATCTTCTCGAGCTTCCTTGAGAGCAAATGATTCCAAAATCAGGAGGTTGAGGTCAATTTGCAAAGAGCCAATATGTTATCTCCTTTTATGAGCAAGAGAACAAGAAGCTGTAGAAATTTCTCTATGGATCAGCTACCTCTGATACCATGTAGAAATTCTCACTGTAGATCACCTAATAATGCAATGTACTAAAGCAAAATACTTGATCTACTTCTACTATCAAACTTTGCGGAAGCTTAATCAATTTTAGCAAGATCAATCGGAACAAATATAACAGAGAAGAAGAAATCATACACATGAAACACAGAATAATACTCTGGGGAAATCCTCAGCTAAAAACCCTGCTATATGTATTATCATACAAGTGGAAATATCTCAGGATTACACAAAGCTTTAGCTCACAAGCTATCCATCTCTCAGTACAATCCCTCACTGTTGCTCATAGACAGAATAGACAACACATATGCCTTCCTTCAGTCCTCCAAGCCTCCTATTTCCTTGCACAGTTTCTCCTGGGTCCTCCAGCTGCAACCTGTGTGATTCTCACCTCACACACAACACTGACCTTTGAAATAACTGTGGAATCCTGAAGGAAATAATTCCTTAGTACAGTGTCCCTATCTTTAATCTCAAATGGGTCTTTGTCTGAACTGACATGCATGAGTTATTTATGAGAGAATATTCAGTTATCTGGAGAACACTAGTTGCATGCATGCATGCATTAACTGACTGAACTCAAAATTAGTTCCACAAACTGTTTGGAACTAATTTAACTGGACTTAACTCAGTTAATTGAGCTAACTAATTACAACTCATCCTTATCTTCTTAATTAAGGGATAACTTCCTCAATCAAAGGGATAATTGTTGCATGTCTTCACAAAGACTTCATGTTTGATTTTCTCCAACTAATTAACTCAGGATGAATTAATTAATTATTTTTCAAACAGCTAGTGAGACTAAATTCGAATTTTAATTCAAGGACAAATTAAAATTGGAATATATCTCGAAATGATATATATAGCAATGCTATTTTTAGCATTTCTATTTTTTGTTATTTTCAACAGAGTTGGAGTATATCCTGAAATGTTATTTATAGCAATGTTATTTATAGAATTTCAATTTTTAGCATTTCTTTTTGTTATTTTCAACACTCCCTCTCAACAAGAAAGGCATTCAACTCGAACCCGATCCTGAACCTTTGGAATGTTTTGCATGCAACACTTCTCTCAAGTGTTGTTGCTCCAGCAACTCTAGAAACACAAAAAATATCCAACCTGGATCAGAATGATGCCTCTGTCATCAAAGTCCCTGATTGTTATTGCCTCTGTCGACTGAAAACTCTTCACCTCTATGCTCTTCAGTATCTGACTGCTCTAGCCTTTGTCACTTTGATCTCTGACCGCATCAATCACACTGATATCTTCTGTTGCATCCGTGCTACTGTTGGTCCTATCTCCCAGCACTACATCCGCACTGCACCTCCTCTCATCATGTTGCATCGTGTTGCCCACTGTTGCACTGCAACTCAGTTATTGAGAAGTAAGTAACTGATCTCCCAATTGACCTCCATGTTGGGCTAGAAACACCCTTTGATGTTGAAACTCCCTCTGCCGCTCCATCCCCACCTGTCTCTACCCACTCAGCCAGTCCTACTACTCCTCGTCGAGGCTCCAGTAGCAAGGTCTAATCAAAGAGGTTGGGTACCTCAAGGATCCTGCCCCTATTTCAGCCTTCTTGAGACTATCACTTCACATCACCCCACCTCACACCTGGAGGTATGGCTGCATGTGATCTCTCTGCCCACTTGGCTCGAAATTTCCCCCTATTGGAGGTCTTTGCATGAGTTGATGCCTCCACTCGATCTCCTCTCGGCTTCTCTAATTGTGGCTTCTCCACAACCTCCTGAAGTTGCTTCAACAATTGTGGCTCCTCTACAATTGTCTGAGACTTCTTCTCTTGCTACATGTTGAGAGGTAATGTACTCTCCCTCTCAACCACCAAGTCTCTAACAGTTGCCTTGCTCCTCAAGGCCTTGCATGCATCTTGAACCTCAAGAGCATACAAGTTCTGTACCCGTGAACTGATCTGTTTCACCTGACCCGTGGTGATGTGTCTAAGGAAAACCTTTCCCTTACTGAAGACAACATCGTAGCCTTTGTCCTCCACCATCGCAATCGATACCAAGTTTTTCTTCAGTCCAAGCACATACTTCACATCAGTCAGGATGATAGAAGCTCCATGATCCCTCTGAAAAACAATCGTACCTTCACCTGAAACACGGTACTTTCCATCATCGCCCATCTCTATGCGCATCTGGAGGTCCTTCTCCTCCAATGTATTGAATAAAATCTTATCGCCTGTAATGTGGAATGAGGCTCCACTTTCAAGAAACCAACCACAACCCATCATCGATGAAACCATGCATGCAATGAGGGTAAAATCCAATTCGAACTGAGAGTCCAATGCCTCACCTTCAGATCCTTCTGAGGATCCCTTCTTGGATTTCTTTAATGGACAATTAGTTGCATAATGACCCACCTCATGACAATTAAAGCATCTCACTTTAGATTTGTCAATCTTCTTCCCACCATGAGAAGAACTTGATTTGGGATGAGAATCCTTCTCCTTCCCTTTCCTTGCCTTACTGGCTAAGGCTAGATTTTCTTCATCATCCTTGGATGAAGAACCATCTCTGGTGCTCCTCCTGATCTCCTCCTGCATCAGATCCGACCACAGTCGTTCCCAATCTGGCAGTTTCTCTCTTCCATTCACTGAGTCTTGGTAGCTATGCCAACTCTTAGGAAGACCGAGGAGAGCAAGACTCACCATGTCATCATCGGCTGTCGTGATTCCTACACTTCCAAGCTCATCTCTGCAGGTGGTGAGCTTGTTCAGATATGTAGAGATTGTGTCGCCCTTTTCACACTTGATTTTCCAAAGCTTTTCCTTCAGCGCCAGCTTCCTCTGGTCATTGTTTTTCTGATATAGATCCTTCAATGTCTTCCACATTGAAAAACGGAGTCTCCTTCCCATGGAGACTCGAGACAATATGGTCTCGAACTCCCTCTAGAAGAATCCTTCTCGCTCTCACCACACATTTCTTCCATTCTGCCAATTCTTGGGCATTAGCTACTGCTGGCTTGGGGACTTCTTGATCAATGAATTCCTTCAAATCGTTGTCCTTTAATACAGCTTCCATGCGATCCTTCCAGGCTATGTAATTCGAGCTACCATCCAGGGCATACTCGAGTCTCAAGCCGTTGAACGCCATTGGTGAACTTTGAGATGTGATAAGAAATCGATTTTGTGCCTACAATCAAGAACTTAAAACTTCAATCTTCTCCCTTCTTTTTATAATGTTCTCCGCTTTGATCAACTTGGCTCTAATACCATGTAGAAATTCTCACTGTATATCACCTAATAATGCAATGTACTAAAGAAAAATACTTGATCTACTTCTACTATCAAACTTTGCGGAAGCTTAATCAATTTCAGCAAGATCAATTGGAACACATATAACAAAGAAGAAGAAATCATACACATGAAACATAGAAGAATACTCTGGGGAAAGCCTCAGCTAAAAACCCCGTTATATGTATTATCATACAAGTGGAAATATCTCAGGATTACACAAAGCTTTAGCTCACAAGCTATCCAGCTCTCAGTACAATCCCTCACTGCTGCTCATAGACAGAATAGACAACACATATGCCTTCCTTCAGTCCTCCAAGCCTCCTACTTCCTTGCACAGTTTCTCCTAGGTCCTCCAGCTGCACGCTGTGTGATTCTCACCTCACACACAACACTGAACTTTGAAATAATTGCACAATCCTGAAGGAGATAATTTCTTATGCATGGATGAGTTCCCTTTATAGGAAAAATCCTCCAACTAATAGTACAATGTCCCTGTCTTTAATCTCAACTGGGTCTTTGTCTGAACTAACATGCATGAGTTATTTATGAGAGAATATTCAGTTATCTAGAGAACACTAGTTGCATGCATGCATGCATTAACTGACTGAACTCACAATTAGTTCCACAAACTGTTTGGAACTAATTTAACTAGACTTAACTCAGTTAACTAAGCTAACTAACTACAACTCATCCTTATCTCCTTAATTAAGGAATAACTTCCTCAATCAAAGGGATAATTGTTGCATGTCTTCACAAAGACTTCATGTTTGATTTTCTCCAACTAATTAACTCAAAATGAATTAATTAATTATTTTTCAAATAGCTAGTGAGACTAAATTCAAATTTTAATTCTCACTTTTAGTTCAAGGACAAATTAAAATTGGAATATATCCTAAAATGCTATTTATAGCAATGCTATTTTTAGCATTTCTATTTTTTGCTATTTTCAACAAAGTTGGAGTATATCCTGAAATGATGTTTATAGCAATGCTATTTATAGCATTTCTATTTTTAGCATTTCTTGTTGCTATTTTCAACAGCAGCTAGAGGATAAGCAGGAGTTGATGCAAATCAAGTACATCAAGGCAAAGAGGGAAGCTGAGAAAGCCAAATTTCAGCTTGATGAGGATAATGGAGATTATGGAGAGCCGGATGATGAACAAAGACAAAGAAAAAGGCCAAGAACAAGAGGATTAAAAAAGGCCTTGGAGCTTGAAAGACAAAAAGAGGCAGAATCGGAGGAGCAACTCGCTCTAAATGAGCAATTGGTCAAGGACATAGTTGAAAACAGAGAGTCTTGGCTTGAGAAAGTGAACACACACTTCGAGACCCTCTTGGACAAAGAAAACAGAGATGTTGAGTTGCAAAGGAAGATGGCCAAGTATTATGCAAGGAGAAACCAAGTGGCAAGGAGCAAGCTCAAAAGAGCTCATGAGAAAATTGACAAATTGACCAAGCAAGAGGAGAGGAGGAGACTTGACATGCTTGCTAAGGCATCCCTACATGCCTCTAATCTTTGAATAGTCATAAAAACACATTTTTGGGCATGATGGATCATTTTTGAGTTTGTTGTGTCTTTCAGTCCATTTTTTGCACAGTCATGGAAGACAAATGTGCATCCAATGAGGAAAAGGTCAGCATTGTTGGGTTTCTAGTGATGAGTACATACACCTTGTACTTTTGCTAAGGATTTGGGGTAGAACTGGTTGGTCAAAAGGTCAAAAAAACCCAAAAAATGACCTTTCTACCCTCTTTTTGGCATGGGTGCTGTGTGCTGAGCAGTGTTGGGAGAATTGACTTTTGACAGGGAAAATGAACTCCAAATGAAAAAATACAAGATGTTTCGGAAAGTAGACAAGAAGAGCTTTCAACAAGCTATTGTGGACCCAATTTGGACATTGAGAAGGCCTCTAAAAGTGTAGCTGAAGTTGAAGGGTGTGCCTGGTATTGACGCTGCATGCCTAGCACTGGTGCTGCGCGTTTGACAAATTGTCTAGTTTTTCACTGTTTTGTCCTAGTTTTCACTTTCACCTTGGCAAATCATGATTTTAACCTTGTAATTGATCAGTTGAATGTAATTATGATGCTTCTAGAGCTTACTAGGGTAGATTCATCAGGTAAAACAAGTTCATGAGGTGTAATGTATCAATTTGTTTGGGTTAGGGATGAGTAACTTTGACCACCCTATTTTCTCGTTTGCAGTTCAGATCTTGTTAGAAACAGCTCCTCTTCTCATGGATTCGACCCCTTGAGCTTAGGATGAGTTGTTTGTGCTCTATATGATGATATTCCTTAGTCATTGTATGGGTTGGACTCAGTTGGATGCTTTTGCTTTGAGTAGACATCATTTTGTATCAGTTTCAGCAGGAGAATAATGAAAAGTTGCAGCTATTTCTTTGGGATCCATGTGGTATGATATTCAGTTTAGTTTTTCTTATGTTTTCATGTGTTAGAATGTATTGTTGACTCCATCTCATCATTTCATACTCTTTGAGTGGATGTTTTCAAGTTGATAGGCAGAACCCATAATATTTATGCTCTGTTTTGGGAAAACATTCACAGTCTATGTTTTCTTCAGTTTAGGAAGAATCCATGTTGCTTACATGCTCTTTCTAGCTCCTCACCTGTCTTTGAATCACTTCACCCATCAAACCCTAGAGTGTTGAGCCTTGTGCCTACCTTGCCCCATCAAAACCCTGCAATTTTGACCTAATTTCCTTGCCCTAATTGTTTGGCTCCTCCTGATCCAGCAAAACCCTTCAAAAATCAAATCAAATCCTGTGCTACTATACCTAGCCTAATATCATTTTCTTGATCCAGTCATCTTGGCTGAGAACCTTATGGAGAGAGCCCTCTCCTAGCCTAATAGGGCTACCTACTTGGCTAAGTGTGGTTTGTGGTTACCTCGGAATTGCCTTCTTCAGCCCAAGATTCAATTCGGGTGATAACAATAGGGACCCTGCACATGTAGCACCACCTCCGATATTGTTTCCACGACCATCTCGAAGCGTGGTATTGCGACAAAGCTAAATCAATCGTTACAGCTTGGCGCTAAAACTAGGAAAACCATTGCAGATAGCATGCAAAGGAAATTGACCATTGCACATGTCGCAGTGTGTGGAGAGATGAGCATACCACCTTCGTTGCCTCATGGCCCAAAAGTGATACTCCTTAATCACATCACATGATTCGTCAATGTTATCCCTACCATCAATGTTCAATTATGCATGTTTATATAGAACATGTACGAATATGAACACTTTGTCTAAGTGATAATACTCACTCTATATCTTTGCCTAAGGAGAAAATACGTAATTCTCAACAAAGTCCACCAATGATAAGATTGTGCCTGAATAAAATACTTCGAGAGAATTCTTAAATTCAAATGCTTTCCACCTCGACCTATGTGAGTGTTTGATATATTTATCAATTGGTTTTGAAACGCCCCCATGAATTGTGAAATAGGAATCTCATCCTCAACATAGTTGATCCTCTTAGGCGCCAGAGTTGAAGAAGATGGTTTATTTCCCATGTGACAGTGACATCTAACATCCCAGAATGGTTGGGACCAATAAGAAAGTTAGTATGGAACAATGCCAAATCACCACATTCAATGCATCTTCTCCCACCTTTACATACTTTCTTGTAATACAACTCTTTTGGCTCCCTTCTACACAATATTGATGAAACAAAATCACGCACTATAGGAGGAGGAGAGTCACCATGATTTTTCTTCTTGTAAAATTGGAAAATGTCATAATGAAGTTGAAATTCAACATGATATCGAAAACAACATGTGTCACGGATTGTATTAGGCTTAATAAACCATGGCTTCAATTTCTGAAACATCCTTATGGATATCTTCACATGGAAATTGTACAGTGCAACTTTTGTCACTTCTACAATGTGTTTAGCGTGTTCCACATACTCACATTTACTTATGTGATGTTGTACGACATGCTTTCTATCTAGAATAGCACAGGAATGGCTCTACCAAAACTCTACCACAAATGATTTGATTCTTGTTGTAAGCTTGTCTCGGTAGGGGTGTCTGGTGATAAGATTCATCATTTTCATTCACTCAACTCTGAATTTGGTATGCTTGTGCAAGGTTTTTCTTGATACATGGCACAATTTTGACATTGTTTCCAACTTTTGTTGTCTTGATGTACTTGGTGCAACAATAGCAGTGGTAATTTCTCTACGTGCAGCTCGAACATCGGTTTTTCTTGATTTTCCAAACATAGTGAATGTCTTTGATATATTTTCAATGACATTCATGTGCCTTCTTGCTTTTAGCATCTGGGACACCCAAAATCTTTGTGGCATGTTTTAGTTTCTTATGTTTGATCAACCCATGAGGTATCTGAGCTTGTGCAACAAAATTTTTCTCAAAATTTTGTTGAATGATGTTATTGACATGGTCTCCAATAGGGCGAGCAGGGATAAGCTCCCCAAGGTCCTCTATTGTGCTTACATCCAAATTTTCTACAAACGATCTACCCCTTTCCAAACCAATGCAACTCCCTGTTATCCTGTCAACTTGAGAGGAAACAATTTGTTCTTCCAATGGTTGATCAACTTGATAGGGAAAATATTCTTCCTCCATTGGTTGATTAGCTTGACATGGCACATGTTGTTCCCCTAGTGACAATTGATCAGCTTGATAGGGCACATGTTCCTCTAGTGGTTGATCAGGTCCATAGGGCACATCTTGATCATCATCTAGTTGATCAACTTGATGGGACACATCTTCTCCCTCATGTGGTTGTTCAATTTCCATCCCTGCATAGTGGAATACAAAATATACTTGTAAGTCAAGTGAATCATCATCATAAGACAAGTGAATAGTAAATCTACACATGTTTATTTAAGAAATCACCATAGGGGGAAGGTCATGATATGATTTGATAGTATCGAGCTAGGTAGCAGAAGTTGACATGGATCAAGGGTTCTAAGTTGAAACATGGAAATAAAAGGGTTTCGAGCTCAGGGAAAGATGGGTTGAAGAAGAGAGTAGGTTAGTAAAAGTATTGGTCCATGTGTTAACAAAAAGGGTGATTTAGAATATGATGAAAGGTAAAATCATTCTACATGTATGAAAGGTAAAAGAATTTTCATGATAATGTGAATTGAATGTAAGAGGCACCTGAAGATGATATAATCCCTATGAAACATGTAACTAAGGACAAGCATTCTATTCTGAGAAATAGATTAGTTGTCAAGAAAGGAAATAAATCAACAACACATGAGGTTGTTTCATTTGTAAGCACACATGAACACATACATTTTCTTTAGGAAAACCAAATGAATCACATACATAAGACAAAGTGAAAAATAAATGGTTATTTTTCCCTTTAATTCAAATGTGTTAAAAAAATCAACAAAAAAGGTTTATCTGAGGTTTGTGTATGAGAAAATTTCCTAAAAATACCTAATGTCTTTTCGCTCAAGTAGTAATTTGGCCTTGTGAATATTTTAGAATAGGGTACTAGGGCCATGTCATAAATGTCACTAGTGACGCTTCCAGCAGCCAAAAACTCAACCAAGGTATGGAGAGGGTTATAGTGGCCAAACGTACTAGGGCTACGTCCCAGATGAGTTGGTGATGCTTCCAGTGGCCTTACCAAGATCACCTCAGGTCTAAGTGCTCTCGCACCTCAAGCTATAGGGAAAGATTCCCTAAGATTTGGCCACTAAGTAACATGCGTCCAGTGGGAATGGATGAATTTTAGATTTTGGTTGTCAGTTTTAGACCCAGAACCCCTACCACATGTCGGGAGACAACATGAATATATGTGATAATCTGCCACCTAGGCCTTACCCCCATCACGGGTTTCTCTCCATGTACCGAATTTGTCATTAGATGATGCAGGATTTTAAGCTCCCTAAAAGACAACTTTCTATGTTTCAATATGAAAAACAACCATGACAGCTTATGTGTTTCCTATCGCCATGGTCCTAGCCTAAAATATAAATTATGTTGCAACCCCTATGGGGAATTTAGTGTTTTAAGGCTAAGATTGTTTTTAAAAAGACATTGTTTCACTTAGGGTGTGCAACAAAATATAAGCTCAATTAATTAGGTACAAAGATTTTGGAAAGAGGATACCATTTATATAAAGTTTATGTGAGCCTAGCATATGGGATGAATGTGTGTGCAAGTGAGATTGTGAGCATACAAAGTGTGAATTGATGTGGATATGTAGTGATCCTTTACAATTCCCTTAATTAAACTATGTGATGTTTGTTCCTTGCAAGAAAAGAAATGATGTGTGGATGATGGACCATTTACTTATTTCCTAATTATACTATGTGAGCATATGTTTGAGTGCAAAATTTCAAAGTAAAATATAAGCCTCAATTACTCTACTTGTAATGGTTAGTATAGCAAATTGGTTAGTAGTGATGGTGTGTGCAAGGTGAATCTAGTGCACATACAAAGTGTTTGAATTGAAATTATGTGTGAAATATGTATTATATAGTTATAATGTGTGGTTAAATATATTTCTATAAATGGTTAATAAAATAAAATATTGTCAATTTTTTTAAATAATTTGATAGATCATAAGAATTTTGTCTCCATTTACTAAGTGAAGCATTTGACCTTTTTCAAAATTAGTTCTTTTAAACAACAATTTTTCGTTTCTTCAAGAGACTATATAAATCCTAAACTAAAAGTGATTTCTACAACAAAGTGAAGCATTTCAAGACATTTTACAAATTTACTTATTCTTAGCAACAATTTTTTATTTCTTCAAAAGACTATATAAATCCCAAATTAAAAGTGATCCCTACTATATCAAGGAAAGTATTATATTTTTTTTTCATATATATCATATACCAAACATTTCAATTATTTAAATCCAATTTCAATCATTTAAATCTACTCATTTGTATAAAAATTTGCAAGGTTGTTGAACTAAAGACTAATAGAAACTAAGTTTAAATTCTTATACAGGAAACTTCTAAATACATATTTCAAAGGGAATCATTACTTAAAGAACTTAATGATGTGGTGAACCTTCTGAATTTGAAAGAATGGGAGACTCTTGAAAAATCAAGCTAGTGATTACCAAATTGAAGGGCCAAGTTTGTTTCATGAGATAAAACAAAATAAATATCTATAAATTCATACAGATTTAATCAACTATAAGATAAATTGTGACTAAAAAATCACACAATACATAAATACACACTCCATGATACGATAAGGAACCTATTCAACTAATTTTTAAGTATGTTAATTTTTGAAAGACTACTATACAAAAACAAAATTAGTTGGAAAAAAAATCTTCATTAGAGCGCCATATCATTTAACGTTTTAAAACGTTTAACTAAAATTACCATAAAAAATAGTAAGAAGAATTTCCTTAAAGGAAGAATTTATCATAACTATAGAGAATTTCACAATTCCAAACGAAAAGTGGAAAAAATGTGGGATGAGAAGGACAATGAAATTGTTGATAAGGAAACAAAAAGAAATCAAGAGATAGAGGTTTCAGTGGGTTTAGAGAACAAGGAAAATGCTTTAAGATCTTATCAACAATGAATGTACATTATTATCATTTGTGGTGAAGAGGGGCACAAATAATTTGAGTTTTTTTGGGAGAATGTACATGGAAATTTTAGCTCAACAATCAAGTAGGCACAAGGAGGGGTAAGAGCATTTTTAAAACTATATGTTTCTATAAGGAACCTTTTTTATGCACGTGCAAAGATGGATATCCAATGTCTTTTATGTTTTCAATTATTTTCATCAAATATTGAGAAAGTTTAAACTAAAGAACTTTTTTTTTACTTTTGAACCATATTTTGCAATATATTTCACGATTACATATATTGAGAAACAACTAGATGAATTTAATTGACATTAGATTGCCATGGTCTAAGAAGATTAACATTGTAAAAAAATTTAGCATATCATCAATACATGCATGCTAAGTCAGTTCTTTTGCATTTATTATTTATGAATTTAATATTGATTAATCACATGAGTCTTCTATGGATCATTATAGTTATATGAAATAATGCACTCATTTTTGTGCAAGCATGAATCTACACTACACTTTGTATGTCTTTAAAAAACTTTTTCTTTTTAAAAAATTCTCATAACCTTCATGTGAGAATTGAAAGAAGAAACTTGTGAGGTTTTCAAAGGTAGGGATCATCATTTAGGATTCAAAGAACCATTAAATGTTATATATGATGATGAATGTTACGAAAATTTAATGTTGTCAAATATGTGTTTATCAAATAATGTGTTCTCAGTTCATGCACGTTGGAAGTACGGATATTCTTGCTCCTTCTATATCTTGACACATTTTCTCTCTTTTAACTCCTCCTTTGGATATCAAACATTAACAAACTAATGTTTATAGGTTTTAGAGCACCTATGTGACAACCATTTTTGCTAATCCCCTTTGTAAATAAATTGTCATGAATTGTAATTCATGTAAATAATATATGGAAATTATGTTCCAATGATTTTTTTTGGTTAAAACACAACCTTAGTCTTTGTGGGTTATCTTAAACCATTACAATTCAAAGGTGGTTCATAATTTGTATAAATTCAAATGGTTTCAAAAAATTCCAATAAACCATGGTTTCAAGTAGTTTTCAATAATTTGCATGGTTTCAAGTGGTTTTCTTTAGTTATTGTTACATCTCATTTTTTAACTACATGGTATTACTTTCAATGCTTATTTTATCTTAGTTTTATTGTTTCATTCTCCATTTGTTTTTGCTTTTTAATCATATTTCTTAATACATACAATATGGAGCAAGTAATATGGGAAGTGAGACAATTTGAATTACCTGTATTTGTACGAACTTCTTGTTCGCTCAATGTCTGACATCCTTTTCTCATCATTTCTCTAACTTTATCTCATATTTCCTCCGTGGATGGAAATTTATTTCCTTTTCTAGATCCAAATCTCCAATTTTCCATATTTGTTGTTTATTTTCTACAATCCATTTTAGACACTAATCTATTTATTGACAGCAAAGGCTTGATCAAGTTATAGGCTCGATCGAGCCCTTAAGCTGTATCGTTTACCGTAAATACAATTAATAAAAGTTGGTAAGGGCGTTGGCGAGTTAGACTTTGTAATGGCTTGATCGAGCCTTTGAGCTCGATCGAGTCATTGGTTAACCATGTATATTGCTCAATCAAGGGTCACTTTAATGCTCGATTGAGAAATTTAAATTTTGAATTTAAGCACTCAATTGAGCTCTTGAAGTCCTAAAAATTACAATTTCAACACCTCTTTTACAGATTTCTCTGCAACCCCATTTTGTACCCTATTGGAATAGGGCAGAATTTTTCCTTAAGTGGCGGAGTTGATCATGTTGGATTCGTGAAAGAATCCTCTATTCAATGGAATATGAATTTAACACTTTTGAATTCATATGATATTTTTCATCTAATTTCTTTTAAACATGATGCTTGAAAATTTTTTGGACAGTTTCAAAGGGGCTAAATAAAAACTCAATAACATAAAATATACACAACAAAAAATTTCAAAAAATACCACTATCTTCATTTATGAGTCTTATTCAAAAAGTTACTCTTAGTTTTTCAATTTATTTAAAGATTTTAAAAAAATCTTACGTGAACACGTGTCTCCAAAATGCAACTGAAATATTACTTTGCCAACTTCAAAAAATAATAAAAAAATATAAGTTTGCATAAAAAAATAAAATTTTAATATGAAAAACTTAGTTATTTCCGTATAGATCACGCTTATATATATATATATATAAAAATTACACATTTTAAACTAAGTTATGTTACGTGAACACACACATACCTCTTAAGTTTTGTGAAAATTTGCAAGGACATATATTTCATTTAATGGAAAATTGAGAGATTATACGACATTAAAAGAATTTGCAAAAAACATCATTAGGCCAACAACATAATTATCCATATATTGTCTTTTTAATCCGAATCAAAATTCACAATGCTTATAGGAATTTTGAGGGTTGCAATTTGATAAAATAGGAAACGCTTTAAATTTCATCGTCACATTTGGCCCAAAAGTGTAACCCATCTTCATGCTTTCACCCAAAAGAAAACTTATTATTTTCAATCATGGGTTTCATGCTCCTTATTGATGGTCTTCTAGGTAAAAGCATGTTTTTTGTGCTTCTAGGGTTTGTTAGGTCATAGGATTTATTGTCATGAGTCAAGAGAGTCATCATCATCTTTATAAGACCCTTTCAGGCAAGATGTAACTTGTAAAAGAATTTATTCTGAGTCTAGGTGGTCCTGGAAACCTCCCAAGTACAAGTTAGCCTTGGAAGCTTCAAGTTGGTTTAAAGAAGGGAATTCAACCCCTTGGAAAGGTTATAAATACATGCAACTTCGAACTCATTTTGCACATTCTCACACACAAGTTTGATCTCTCAAGAAGAAATTTGATCTGAAGCTAGGAGAGGCTAGAAAGGGAGAGTGACGATCTAGAAGACGAGGAGAATCCAAGAAGAAGGAAGAAAGTTTCCTTTTTGAGCTTTATCTCTCACACATGTGCAAAATCTAAGGCTTTTACAACATTCAAGAAGGCTGAAATAGCAGGTTTGACTTGCAAGAGATCAAGTTGCAGTATTAAGTTGCTAGAAGAACGAATACTTTGTTTTGACCTCGTTGATCTTGGGAAGATATGTCTTGCTCAAAGGAAAATCCCTCAAAGAACTATCTTGTGCCAAAATTAGGGTTTCTAAGGCAGCTACGTGGTTGAAGTTGCAAGATGAAGTTGCAGAACGAAGTTGCAGGGTCGAAGTTGGGGTCAAAGTTACAGCTGGAAGTTGGTTGATGTAGGATTGAGCCTTGTTTATATGATCCTATTGAAAGGATTTCTTAAACGGATAACTTGGTACTTGGAGGAGGACCTGGTCTAGTGATTTGAAATCTGCAGGTTTGATTATTTGCGCAATTTCACCAACGCTAAATAAGGTTGCATATGTGTGAATGAAAGAGGTAAATTACGTTGTTAATATGTCTTAAACATCAAAATTTGGGAACTAAAATGAAGAATAAATAGCAACAATAAAATACGCAAACACAACAAACATTATTAAGGAAGTTTGTCCCTCCTGGACTACGTCTCCGGGTCCGCTTCCAATGGGCATTCATTATATTAGGAATGCTCCAAAAAGGTTCTTTACATGGAAATTCACTTATTGATCTGTGCACGCAAGCACTGTTGGTTACTGTAGAAAAGAAGCCCTCTAGCTCATCTTTCCAACACCTGTCTCCATTTTCAAAATGGTTCAAGGATGGCCAAGATATGCTTACATGAATAATAACAGGCACAAACAATACCCTGTTTTGAAACTCATTGTTCACTCCTAACGCCATTGGGCAATGGATAAGGTTTTATAAGACCTCGAGCAGGTTCTAGGGTCGAACCTCCCGGGCTATACAAAGCAAGTTGTTTTGGTTAGGTGAATAACTTAGTTCTCGGTGCAATGATATTTCAAAACCATTGTTAAACCATAGCTTAGTGCATTCGAAACAAAACCACATAACATGAATACCCTATCTACTTTGACGCATAATCTTTAATACCTTACATATGATTAAAGAGTTGAGGCTTTTGTGATCCGTAACAAGTTTATAAGAACAGATTTGAGAGATAATCACATATGGTATGACACATAAATGGGTTTATACAAAGTTTAATATAACATTTTGTTTTCAAATCTTCGCGCCTCGATGTATAGTCCTAACCATATATAACCTTTGTATTTAATTTTTTTTTTACTTTGGCGGAATCCAATGATACCACCTGGCATCGTATCTAACAGGTCATAACACTACTTCGACGGTCACTGCTTGGTGGTATCTAACTGCACCATGGTACCATGCCACCTCTGCGCTGAATATTCCAACTGGTTTCAAACTGGGTCGACGTGGCTAGACCTGCGCCTTGGTTTATCTCCGACGTTGATGTGATATCCATGGCAAACCAACCTGCGTCGTGTTGTGCTCACATCCGCCAACAGATATGTTGACTCCCTGCAATGTTGTACCTGTGGTGCCACATATGCCACCACATCTACTGTTGACTCCACGCGTGACGCCATGCTAGGCCCGTTCACCATCTCCGACGATAACGCTAACCGTGCCATCAACGACCTTTGCGGATTTGGCAACAAACCATGATCTCATCCTCGTGGCACATGGTAGGTGGACCTTCATGGCATTGTTGACTTCATGACCAACTGTGAAATCGAACTTGGATCCTCCATGAACCTGTTTTAACTTTGTTATAACTCTGCCCTTAGGTTTGACACCATGGTGTATATGTTTAATACATACTCCGCTCCAAACATTACTTTGCACCATAGGTTAATACTTTAGGTTTAAACATGGTAGTAATTCTGCCTTAGGACTGTAGAATGGGTATATGTATATACACCATAATTTCTGCGCCCACTATATAATGTCCACCATGGTTTATAAATGTAGTTTGAACCTTAGGCATATATGTTTTAACATTAAAAATGTGCAACCATTGTTATGTAATATGGTTTTAGAAGCCATAGATTTTAACATTGGAAACTATGCCATAAACATATTAATGCACCCATGATATGAACCTTTAACCAATCAAACCCAAAATCTCACCATATACCTGCAGATATGTACCTGCAATGAACTTTAACCTGTTGACTTGACCATTGACATTTGTCGAACTGCGTGAACGCCACATGGCCAACAAGGCCCCTTTTGCACATGTTCACCATAAACTTCAACGGACATTTTCTCCTTCATCTGAAGGCCAAATGAGAAACCGAAGGTACCGTCAGATTCAGAACAATGGGCTCTACCGCTTGGCGTTATTTTGGGAACAACTGAGACCTTTGAACTTGGAGAGACAAGAGGATCCTCTTGGACCATTCCTCTCCATTGGAACCTTTTAGACCACCAAAAGCTTGGTTTTAAGCAAACATGAGGTGAAGGTACATCTCCCTCACCCTTTCGATCTCCATCCACCTTGCTCTACCTGGATTCATGCCTTTGAGTCTCACTCGATGATACTTGACATCTCCATGCCTAGAAGTGTGGACCTTCCTTTTACCTTCACCTTTGATCCTTCCTCTGCTGATGTAAAGCCATATTTGATCACCAACCGGAAATTGATGATCCACCTAATGCTTATCATGGCACATTTTGAACCTGTGAACTGTTTCATTCATCTGCGGCAAATAGAAAAACCTTTGTAGTTGTGCCATTGTCTTGCCTACACCAACATGCCCTGAAACACGAGAAGAATGTGCTTTTTTGATCACATGCATTCTTTCTCCCTGCGGTATGCACAACTTGCCAAGATGGTAAAATAACCTGTTATGAACATGGTAATTTACTTCTTCCACCTGAGCACCATGAGTTAGTGATTCACAAATATCTTTGAAAACAGTATCTGCATCATATTTTTCTATATAACTTTCACGTGCTAAAGAACTATTTTGCATAATAACTGAAACATTCAAAGAATATTTTAACAACATATAAGCTACTTTGTTTGTTGTACATTCCCGATACTTGATTACTAAGTGGACCTGCTACAAAAAACCCATCCATCTATAATGTCGAGACTGTTGAAACTTAGTTTGAGTTTGAAGGTATTGAAGTGGTTGATGATTTGTATGAATCATTGTTTAATTTCCCATTAAATAATGTTTCCATTGTTTAACACTTTCCATTATTGCATATAATTCTTTATCATAAATTGGATAATTTGCAATTTCTTTAGAAAATTCTTTGGAATGAAAACAAATAGGCTTCCCTTTCTGCAATAAAACTGAACTCATTGCATACCTACTAGCATTAGATTCTATTTCAAATGGTTGTGGAAGGTCTGGTGGAACTGTTACAATTTTCTACTTTAAATTATGACATGTTTTTGTTGTTTTCCTCCCCACTGAAAGGAGGCTTTAAAACTTGTTAAAGCATGAAGTGGTGATGCAATAAAAGAGAAATGAAAAATAAACTTCCTCCAATACTGAACTGCACCCACGAAACTTCTAACTTCCCAACTTGAACTGAAAGTAAAAATATCATCCAAATAGACTATGACAAAGTCATCAACAAAAGAACGAAACACATCATTCATCACTCTCATTAAATTTGTTGGAGCATCGCATAAATCAAATGGCATAACCAATCATTCATAAAGCCTCTATCTAGTCTTAAATGTAGTTTTCCAAACATCATGCTCTGCAATACACATCTCATGATAACCATTTCTTAAATCCAATTTAATGGCTAATATATGATACATGCCAATATTCAGAAGAGGTGCAATAGATAGTAATTGAATCTCATGTTGTATTTCTCATTTTGGAAGGAGACTTTTTGGTTCTTTAAACAATTATTCATAAGAATCTACTATTTCAACAAGTTTGTCCTTAAACTGATAATCACACCCTTGAAAAGCATCATACTTGTCTTTAGTTTGTTTTTTAACAATCATGAGAAAATACCTTTTACTTGAATTTATTAACCTTTTCAAATGACTGGCATTGATTAAATCCAAGTTTGTCTTACTTCTGTGTGCCCTGACAATGTATTCAATTCCATCTTTAAAGAGATGATACTTATTCTCCCTTCTATGAAAAACGGCATGTCTATCATAAAGATACGGACTACCCAACACAACTCCACATATATCCAAAGGAATCACATCTAGCTCAACTTCATCAACAAAATTAGCTGTAATTGCAAATCTTAAACGACACTGTTTTGTGACATGCATCTGAGTGTTTTCTTTCAACCATCCTAAAGGATAAGGTTTTGGATGATTTTTAGTTTCCAATTCCAATTTCCTTACTAGTTCCTCAAATATTAAGTTTGCTTGTGACCTACTATCAAATAATGTGTCTATCTTAGTGCGCTTGGAAATAATCCTTATGTGAAAAAGTTCAACCCTTTTATTTTCATCAATTGCATTAATAATCTTTAACGATGATGCAGAGTAAGTAGAACTAGAACTAGCCTCAGAAAGTATACATGTTATACTCATTGTGGTAATATTTTGTTCATCACCGAAGTCAGATCCCAAATCTTGTTGGACTGCAGCATTCGCTTTCATTTCACCCTTCTCTTTAAGGAACTTCTTTGGCTTAAGTTTTGGATGAAGCTTCCAACATTTGGACTCATCATTTCCCACCCTCTGACAATGAGTACATGTAGGTCTTTCCCCTTATTTCTTAGTTGTCATTGATTTCTTTCCTTTCAACTTACCCTTTCCTTTGCTTCTTTGGACTCTTTGTGTTCTTGTTGCTTGAATGGTTTCCACTAAAAAGGTTTTCCACATGATTCAATATGAATGGCTTGCACACATACTTCATCCAAGTCATTTGGATTAAACATAAGCAATATATGTTGCAAATAAGAATGCAAACTTCCAATATACTTTAACAAAGTTTCCCATGTGTTTAATGGAACATCAAGTGCTAATGCATTTTTCCTGAATTCCTATGTAAACTCTTGCTCACTATGTCCTTTACCTTGCCTCAAATTCTACCAATCTATTACAACATGTTGCATATATCCTAAGGATAGAACTACTTTCTAAAAAGCCTTAATAAACTTAGACCATGAAGAGATAATTTTACCTTTATGCTTTAAATCTGATTGTGTTTTACTTTCCCACCAAATCAAAGTTGTTCCCCCCATTCTAAATTTACCTAACTGAATTTTCGCATAATCATCAACAATATTCTGAATTCTACAACAAACTTCAAGTTGTTTAATCCAGCTATCTAACTTTTGAGGATTAAATTCACCGTCATATTTCGGCAATTAAAACTTAACATCAAACTTCAAAAAAGGAGATTTGTTATGTTTCTTCTTTGATTCGGAATCTGAATCTGAACTTGAATGATTAGAAGATGGAGAAGAAGAAGATGAATATGGAGGAGAAGGAGGTTCACTACCATCAAATTTTTCCTTTCCCTTTTTCACTTTCATTCCTTTAGAAGACGAAGTTGCATCTCTAGTCTTCATGTCTTCATAAAGTTTTGTAATCATCCTTTGCATATTAAGGAACATTTGTTGAAATTGCTCCTCTCTCTTTGTCTCAGGAGCTTCTCCTTCATTTGAACCTGCCATCTTTTGTGAGACTTTCTTCTTTCCAATCTCTAGATTTAACTCTTCAAGTTTCCATTCTCCACATTGCGACTTGGATCTAGTCAACATTCACATTGGCAAATATCCTGCTTAAACATGATCAACCTACTCTGATACCAAAATATGATCTGAAATCTACAGGATTGATTATTTGCGCAATTTCACCAACATTAACTAAGGTTGCATATGTGTGAATGAAAGAGGGAAATTAATCTGTTAATATGTCTTAAACATTAAACTTTGAGAACTAAAAGGAAGAATAAACAGTAGTAATAAAATACACAAACACAGAAAACATTGTTGATGAAGTTCGTCCCTCTTGGACTACGTATCTGGGTCCGCTTCCAATGGGCGTTCATTATATTAGGAATGCTCCAAAAAGGTTATTTACATGGAAATTCACCAACTGATCTATGCACGCAGGAACTGCTGGTTACTGTAGAAAATAAGCCCTTTGTCTCATCTTTCCAAGGCTTGTATTTGTTCTCAAAATGGCTCGAGGATGGCCAAGATATGCTTACATGAATAATAACAGGCACAAAAAATACCCTGTTTCGAAACCCACTGTTCACTCCTAACTCCACTGGTGCAATGGCTAAGGTTTTATAAGACCTCGGACAAGTTCTAGGGTCGAACCTCCTGGGCTATACAAAGCAAGTTGATTTGGTTAGGTGAATAACTTAGTTCTCGGTGCAATGATATTTCAAAACCATAGCTTAGTGCATTCAAAACAAAACCACATAACATGAATACCCTATCTACTTTGGCGCATAATATTTAATACCTTACATATGATTAAATAATTGAGACTTTTGTGATCCATAAAAAGTTTATAAGAACAGATTTCGAAGATAATCACATATATGGGACATAAATGGATTATACAAAGTTTAATATAAGATATTGTTTTCAAATCTTCGCGCCTTGATGTATAGTCCTAACCATATATAACCTTTGTATTTAATTTTCTTTTACTTTGGCAGAATCCAACGATACCACATGGCATCGTATCTGACAAGTCATAACACTACTTCGACAGTCACTGCTTAGTGGCATCTAACTACGCCACAGTAACATGCCACCTCCACGCCGAATATTCCAACTAGTTTCCAACTGGGTCGACGTGACTGGACTTGCGCCTTGGTTTATCTCCGACAGTGATGTGATATGCGTGGCAAACCAACCTGCTTCGTGCTCTGCTCACATCCGCCAACAGATCTGCTGACTCTCGGCATTGTTGTACCTGTCGTGCCACATATGCACCACATCGATTGTTGACTCTGCGCCATGCCAGACCGTTCACCAGCTCCCACGATAACGCTAACGGTGCCATCAACGACCTTTGCGGATTTGGCAACAACCCGTGATCTCGACCTCGTGGCACATGGTAGGTGGACCTCAATGGCATTGTTGACTCATATCCGCCAACTGTGCCATCAAACTTGGATCTGCCATGAACCTGTTTTAACTGTGTTATAACTCTCCCCTTAGGTTTGACACTATGTTGTATATGTTTAATACATACTTCGCTCCAAACATTACTTTGCACCATAGGTTAATACTTCAGGTTTAAACATGGTAGTAATTCCGCCTTAGGATGTAGAATGGGTATATGTATATACACCATAATTTTTGTGCCCACTATATAATGTCCAACATGGTTTATAAACATAGTTTGAACCTTATGCATATATGTTTTAACATTAAAAATGTGCCACCGTTGTTATGTCATATGGTTTTAGAAGCCATAGATTTTAACATTTGAAACTACGACATAAACATATTAATGCACCCATGATATCAACCTTTAACCAATCAAACCCAAAATCTCACTATATACCTACATATATGTACCTGAAATGAACTTTAACGTGTTGACTTGACCATTGCAACATGTCAAACCGCATGAACGTTACATGGCCAGCAAGGCCCCTTTTGCACATGTTCACCATAAACTTTAATGGACATTTTCTCCTTTATCCGGAGGCCAAATGAGAAACCGAAGGTACTATCGGATTCAGAACGGGCTCTACCGCTTCGCATTATTTCCGTCAACAACTGAGACCTTTGAACTTGGAGAATATAGAGGATCCTCCTGGATCATCTAGGGTTTGGGTCTTGATTATCTCATTTGAAGCAGATTCTAAAAGAAAAAATCTAGGTTTTCCCCATGGAGGGGTTTTTCCTTAGCTTGGAGCCTAATTTCTATGTCAATTGTCTTATATGTTTTTCTCTTGAAATTTTTTTGATGAAAAATATATAATAAAGAAACTCAAGAAGATAAATGAAGTTCACAAGCAAATATTAAGGTTAAGGAAAATATGAATTAATAGCTACCACATTGCATTTTCCAACATGGCATCAGAGCTAAGGTGAACAAGAAGGCAGTTGGAAAGATCATCTTGTGGAAACAAAGAAGTATTTTCTTAGGAAAGTATCAAGCTCTTATTGAAGGAAGAAAGAAGACTACATTAAGCTCTCATCAAAGGAAGGCTTGAAAGAGGAGATTACTAGAAGGTTGTTGATCTTTCTTGTAAGAAGATCTATTTAAAAGCTCAATGGAAGACATCCTTGAAGGATACATCAAGGAATCTTGGTACCATTCATCACTCTTTGAAGTTGTTGTTGAAGTTATCCTAGAAGTGATATTTCTAGGACATCAGTGAAGTATCTTTGAAGATCTTGAAACCCTCAAAATAGTTGGAGATATCACCAGAGAAGGAAAGACTATTGATTGACAAGGAAGTATCATATTGTTATTTTATGTCTGAATCTACTGGTCATATGGGTTCTTTCTACAAGGAAAGCAAAAAGGTCATTAGCTCAACAAATTTCCTAGCATGGAAGAAAATGATTGATCTAGAACTTACAGAGCATGAAGTAATGGAATATGTTCTTGGTGAAAACATTGAACCTAGAAAAGACAAGACTCACAAACAAGAAAAATACAAGAAAGGAGAAGGGCACAAAGGATCATTGTTGAATCCATTAAGGGTCGTCTTGTTCCATTTGTTGCAAATTTGAAGACTTCTAAGGCTATGTATGACAAGTTAGTAAATTTGTACTCTATAAGTACATCAAGTCAAAAGATATCCTTGAGAAATAAACAATATAAAATAAAGAAATCAAAGGATGAAGACAGTGTCTCCTTTCTAATGAAGATTTCTCAAATAAGAGATCAATTGTTGATCTGATAATCACCCTATGAGTGACCGCAGTTAAAGATTTAATAAACAAAAAGGTATTACAGACTCCTGTGATGGTGTGTGTTCTGTGTTATTTAAGCAACGGATCGATCAGATTATCAACACACAGAAATATATGGAAAGACAGCAAAGAAATACAGTAAGCAACACAAAGACACAAGAATTTTTAATAAGGAGTTCACCCTATTCTCCAGGGCTATGTCTCTGGTCCAGCTCTCAGTGGTGGCCTTGTTTTATTGTGTCTTTAAGCAGAGAATTACAAATACAGGAACTCAATGCGAGTTCTCCTGAAGCAGGTTTACTTGGCAGGGTGGTTCTTGGATTCCCCAAGCCACTTGGAGTACACAGACTCGTTCTCTTCCTACCAGCTCTGCGACCCTTGGTCTACAGTGGAAAGAGCCAACTGTGATGCTCAATCCGGACACATTCCTCTGCGGGAAGGCTTGAATCTTCAAGCTCTCTGGTGCTCGACGCTGCCTGTGGTCAGCTCGGCCCTCTGTCTCCTCTGCTTGGCTTTACTATCCTCTGTGTTCAGTCCTCCTCTCAGGGTTCACTATTCACTGTCTCTCTTGGTCGCTTGGACTCTTCTCTCCAATCTCCCATGAATTCAACTGTCTTTGTTCATGGCTTTAACCATTCGACCCCTATGCCTGTTCGGTTCCTCTCCCGCCTGCATCGATTCACCTTCTGCAGTTGTGCTCGGCATTCCCTGTTCGGTGTCAGCATGGACGCTCAGGCAGTGCCACATGTCCCCATCTAACTGGTGTCATCATGCTTCATCGGCTATGTCATGGATATGTTCTTTCTCCACCGAGCGGTCAACGGATTCCAAATCCCTTTTAAATCGCAGCTTATTTCCCTATCGATTCCGCTTCTTTCCATCGGACGCAATCTCAGCCATCCAATCTGGGCTCCTCCAGATCCAACATCATACGCATGTCGAGCACAGTTGACTTGCTCGATCGATAACGCGAGATCACGGCGGTTTTTCTCTTACCTCCGCTGCCACGCGTCAATCGCTGATTATGATCGCTCCGCTTTCTCCAAAACCTCTTACTGTTCAAGGGCGTCCCAATCAAACCGCTGGTTTCCAGGCCGTGGATCCCACCATTCGTACTTTAGCACTTTTTCCGCCTGTGGTCCTCTGGCTCCCCAACGTGACCAAGTGCTTAAGGCTTTCCATTTCAGCCCTGTTCGCTTAGTAATCACACATCAA
This sequence comes from Pinus tabuliformis, assembly GCA_031772625.1. NCBI lineage: Eukaryota > Viridiplantae > Streptophyta > Pinopsida > Pinales > Pinaceae > Pinus > Pinus tabuliformis. The sequence goes on along the minus strand of CM062808.1, from coordinate 430,935,859 downwards.
AATCGCCTCCTTTTCCCGATCCAGGGCTCCCAGGGGCTGTTTTGACCTCATGCGCAGTCTCCATGGGCCTCGGTCAGCGCGCTTTGATCGAGGTCCTTGCCGTTTTGTGTTGGCAGCCATTGCCACTGGTTCAAGGCGTTTTGATTGCTATTCTGGAATTCTCAAATTTTGTTCAACTCAATACAGTTAAGGTTTTTGACAGTCTTTCTATGGATCCGATTCGGATCACGACCTCCCTACTGAAAAATCTTTTGGACCACAAAAGTTGGTTTTTCTTCAAGTATCGACTAAATGAGGAAATTGTTGTCTCACTTGTCCAATCTCAATCCACTTTGCATTGCTCGATTTCGAACCCTTAAGCCCAATCCTGAGGTATTCCACCTGTCCACTGTGCGTCGTCCTTACCTACCTGTCCAGCACTGTGTCTTCTTGCAACTCATTAAGATATTCAGGTAGCAGGTCATCAACAGAAGGTAATTGACTCTGCTCTTCAGGGTCCTCAATCATTGAAGGTTCAAACAACCTCAAGCAATCTGCGTTCATGACTGAGTAGATGTGCATGTAAGCTGGCAGATCAAGGCGAAAAGCATTTTCACCAATCTTCTCAAGTATCCTGAAGGGTCCATACCTGATAGGTTTTAGCTTTTTACCTTCACCTTGCATCCTGTCCTTGCTGATATATAGCCAGACTTGGTCTCCAACTTGAAAACTATGCTCCATCCGATGCTTATCATGCCTAGCCTTGTACTTGGCATGGCTCCTTTCCAGTTGTTCCTGTACTGTCTGATGGATCTCCTGGATCTGTTCAATGAACCTAGTTGCCTTGTCCACATCACTGTGTCCATCAACCATGGTATCTTTACCAAAGACAAAATCCAAAGGACACCTTGGTATGAAACCAAAATAGGTCTCAAAAGGAGATCTCTATGTAGAAGAGTGTTTGGCTCTGTTGTAAGCATGCTGCACATAGCACAAGTGCTCATCCCAAAGCTTAGGATGTTTGCTGCAATATCCTCTCAGTAACTGGATCATTGTCCTATTTACTACTTCTGTCTGGCCATCTGTTTGTGGATGAAAAGTTGTGCTTTTCTTTAATTTGGTGTCCATTAGTTCCCACAGACTGGACCAAAACTTTCCCACAAATCAGGTGTCTCGATCAGATATAATAGAAGTGGGTAATCCAAAATGAACCCATACATGTTCAAAGAATAATTTTGCAGCTTGTTCAGCTGTAATCTGTTTACTACAGGGTATCAAAATACACATTTTGCTGAACCTATCCACAACAACATATAGATAGTCATGACCTTTCCTAGATTTGGGCAATCCTCCCACGAAATCCATGGAAATTCTTTCCCAAGGGTGAGAAGGAACTAGCAAGGGAGTGTATAAGCCTAGTTTTCTGTTGTTTGGCTTGCTTTTAGCACACATAGCACACCCCTTTACATATCTAGAAACTGTCTCACTCATTCTTGGCCAATAACAGAACCTTTGCAGCTGTGCAACTGTTTTACTTACCCCAAAGTGACATGATATCAGAGAAGTGTGTGCTTCCCTGATTATCTTTGCTCTCTCAGTTTGTGGAATGCAAAGTTTCCCACAATGATATAAGAGTCTGTCCTTCACATGATAGTCCAACTCTTCTACTCTTTTGCCTTGAATCAAAGTTGCATATACATCTTTAAAGTCCATGTCCTGAGCATATTGTTCTATGTAGCTTTCATGCAGCGCAGAATTATGCTTAAGTATGGTAGATGCATTTATAATGGGTCTAGATAACATGTCTGCAACCTTGTTATGTATTTCCTTTTTATATCTGATGACTAAATGAAACTATTGTAGAAAACCTATCCATCTATAATGTCTTGATTGTTGCAATTTAGTTTGGGAGTGTAGGTATTGAAGTGGTTGATGATCAGTATGTATTACTGTTTCTTTGCCCATTAAATAATGTTTCCAGTTTTTCACACTCTGAACTAATGCATACAATTCTTAATCATATGTAGAATAGTTAACTACTGTAGAATTAAAAGTCTCAGAATGATAACATATGGGTTTACCATGCTGTGTCAACACTGCTCCCATGGCATAGTCACTGGTATCAGTTTGGATCTCAAATGGTCTTTGTAGATCTAGCAGTGCTAGTACAGGTGTTGTACTAATTTTGTCTTTCAAGGTGTCGAAGGCTTTCTGTTGTTTGCCTCCCCACTGAAACACCTTGTTCAATCCTGTCAAAGCATGTAAGGGAGCTGGAATTGAGGAAAAGATTGAAATGAACTTCCTCCAATAGTGAGCTGCTCCTAAGAAGCTTCTCACTTTTGTAGCAGACTTGGGTTTAGGCCAGTTTATGATGACTGCCACTTTAGAGGGATCTATTTTCAATTCACCTCCCCCTACTATATGACCCAAATAATTTAGAGAGGTTTTGCCAAATTCACATTTGGAGAGTTTAACATAAAGTTTCTCTCTTTTCAAAACATCTAATGTCTGCTTAACATGCTTTAAATGTTCTTCCCACGTTTTACTAAAAATCAGAATGTCATCCAGATACAAAATAACAAAATCATCAAGAAAAGGTCTGAGTACATCATTCATTAATCTCATGAAAGTAGCAGGGGCATTGGTCAAGCCAAAAGGCATAACCAACCATTCATACAATCCCCGCTTTGTTTTGAAAGCAGCCTTCCATGCATCTTGCTCTGCAACTCTGACCTGATGGTATCCACTATGCAAATCCAACTTAGTGAAATAAACAACTTCATTCAATTGATCTAAAATATCATCTATGCGAGGAAGGGGATAACGATTTTTTATCGTTATTTTATTCAGTGCTCGATAATCAATGCACATTCTCCACGAGCCATCTTTCTTTCTCAACAGAACAATTGGTGACCCACATGGTGATGTGCTAGGCCTGATGAACCCTTTCTCGAGCAACTCCTGCACCTGGTTCTTGATTTCAGCATTCCCTAAAGCAGATAACCTGTACATCCCAATGTTAGGCAAAGGAACATCTTGCTGCAAAATAATATCATGTACTATTTCCTTTTTGGGTGGCAGACCTTGAGGTTCTTGAAACAAGACATTATACTTTGAAACAATCTTTTCTATATCAGCTTGTTGATCAGAATTACAGCCCTCAAATACATTGGTTTTATCAGTTTTCCTTTCCTTTACAACCATTAATAAGAACTGTTTGCATGAATTTATCATTCTTTTCATCTGTCCTGAGTTTATGAGAGTATAATTATTCTTGAGCTTATAAGCTCTTAAAAATTATTCGATTCCCTCTTTAACAAGTAGATACTTGTTCTCATCTCTATAGAAAATAGCCTTTCTATCATACAAGTAAGGACTTCCTAAAACAATTCCACATATATCCAAAGGAATTACATCTAACTCAACCTCATCTACAAATGTTGACCCAAAAGAAAACTTGAGTTTGCACTGTCTAATCACTTGTAGTTGTGCTTTATCATTCAACCATCCTAATGGGTATGGTTTCTTATGAGGTGTAGTTGTTAATCCCAATTTCTTTACAATTGCTTCAGAAATTAGATTTACTTGTGAGCCACTATCAAACAAAGTATCAATCTTTTGATTCTTGGAAACAACTCGAATATGGAAAAGCTCATGCCTTTTTCTCTCATGTTCTTCATCAATAACAGATTGAGCAGAATTACTAGTAGATGCTTCAGAATTCTTACCTGTTATACCTGTGGCTGCAATGATTGTTTCATCTCCTGAGTCTGACCCCAAATCTTTCTGAATCGCTGCAGCAGTCTTCTTCTTCTTGCCCTCGGACTTCTTAGGCCTCATCTCTGGATGCAGAATCCAACAGTGCTCATCATCATGCCCCTCCTTTTTACAGTGAGTGCATGAAGCTTTGCCTTTTTGTGCAGTGTTAGCCTTCCTTGCTTTCCACTTCTTCTTTCTTTTCTCCTTGTTCTTGCTTACAGTGGGTTGGGATGGTCCCCCAACTTCTGGATTTCCATTTTTTCCTCTAGCTTCTAGATGAGTAGCTTGTACAAATACCTCATCTATACTAGTGGGGTTAAACATGAGGATGGTATGCCTCATGTAGCTGTGTAGACCACCAATGTACTTCAAAAGAGTTTCTGGTGAGTCTAATGAGATACCCAACATCAATGCTCTCTTTCTAAATTCTTGAGTATACCCTTGCACACTTTTCCCTTTCAACTGCCGAAGAGTTTGCGAACTCATCATGGCTCGTTGCAGGTAGGCCAATGGATAGAACTGCTTTTTTATTGCAGAAACAAATTCACTATAGACAGAGATGGTCTTACCATGCCTCTTCATATCAGCTTGGGTTCTGCCTTCCCACCAAACCAAGGCAGTGCCACCTAGGCGTAGGCTTGCCAGCTGAATCTTACTCTTGTCTGAGTCTATGTTCTATACCCTGCAATACATATCAATTTGTCTAATCCAATTGTCCAACTTTTCAGCATTTAGCTCTCCATCATAGGAAGCTAGAATTTGAACGAAGCTATAATGTTGAATGTTTTAGTAGGAAGCTAGAATTTGAACGAAGATGTCACTCCCTCCCTAAAATCTGATTCTCAAAAGGTATAAAGAGCATAAATCACTCTCGATTTGCTAATGTCATGATCCTTCTTGGAGGTTCCTTTTTCAATATAGCGCAATGCTTCAAATCTATTTTGGATGATTTTGTTTAAGTCTCGAGAGGATTGATAAATAAGTGTAAAAATCATGTATATTCTTGGAATATCAACAAACTATTACATGAAAGAATCTCCAATATTTTGGGGATAGCAGAAAGGGATGAGTGGACTGATTTCAATTATTTGGGCCTACCAGTATGTCTCAAAACATTCACTCATGATTCTTGGGGTCATGTTATTGACAAGTTTAAATCTAAATTTAAACAATGGGGGTCTCATTGGATAAAATCGGCTAGAAGATTAATTCTAGTACAATCTGTCCTTTTAGCCCTTCCTATACTCCAGCTCTCAACTATGTTGCCCCCATCTCAGTCATGTAGCAAATGGCGCAATAACTTGGTTGGTTTCTCTGGAAAGGAGGCAAGACAAACTCTAAAAGTTTCATTTGGTGAATTCATCCAATAGAGATAGAGACTTGATCCCTCTCAGCTTTAAGATGAATCTAAGCTAGAGTGTATATTATTGTGTTTGGTTTCTTGGGAATATCTTAATAGAGTGTCATGTTTTATTTAAACAGGAATTGTGTGATCCCTAATGGTCTAAGGCGAAGACAAGGGTTGAGGTGATCTCATTATGGAGTATTTTTGTGGAACCTCCTTCCATCTTGCCTTTTCATTTCGAAAGTTTTGCCAAATATTTAAGTATGTAACATAGAAATATATTTTATTATGATTATGGCGATAGGTGTGTCTATTTTGAAAGAGGGTTTCTAAAGTTTTAATTTAATTATCAATAATTATTATGTGGATGGTAGGGATTTAACCTTCACAGAACATTTTAGAACATTCATAGTAATATACACATTTCAAAACCCATGGGGTGTAGCCCAATTAGCAATCATCGTGTTATGAAGTATTGTGTAAAGCATGAAATTCAAGGTTCAAATCCCCGTATGTCAAATAAACAAAAAAAAGTGTGTTGGGTTATTACTTGGGAAGTACAAACCATTAAAGTTCCTCTTTCTTAAGCCTTGAGGGTTAGCTCAATTGGTCGAGTCCCGATTGTTAAGCACATGTGCTATTGGGAGGTCATGGGTTCAATTCTCTTGACACCTCCAAGGTCAAGCTCCATGTTTGTGCTAACGGTAAGTGATCTCTTTGGGTGAATCTACCTGGAACAATATTCTATGGATGTACCGATGTTGGACAAATCTGTCATTTACATCAAAGGGTGAGTGGACCAATACTTGTTTAACAATTTGTGTGTACATTTCAATGAATTTGGTTACAAGGTCCTCCTAGAGTGATAGCCCTTGTCATGTCATTTCATTAGATAGGTGGCACGTTTTGTGGGTCATCTTGGTTGGAGAGAGATTAAATTTTGAAGATTGATACCCCAAATGAATGGATTTTGCACCAAAGCATGCCCCATTAATTTATGGCTTTAATATCTCATTGGAACCCCTTCAAGAAAGTCAAAACTATTGACCAAAATCCATGTGTCCTAATCAGCTTGAAAGAAGATGATGTGGAAGTCAAAATTTGTTTTTTCTTAAGTATTCTAAACCTCCCCTAAACATATTGGTTTACCTCCATCATGTCAGCTTCAAATATAGTCATGTTTGTTCGTAAAAAATATTAAGGGCCCCCTTGCAAACTAGTATATATATATATATATATTCTCGTGGCAAAATCAAAAAGGCAAAAAATTGGTGGATCTAAGGTAAAATAAACGTGAGAAGCAGCTTCAGGAAGACCAAGGATAGAGCTTCACAAAATATCTGAACAAAGACATAAAGTGTGAATTGTTTCTGAAGTAAACTCGTGAAGCACTAATTTTGGCTTAGGAAAGTCTTGAAGCAGGATATAGTAGAGTTTAGGAGAAAATACATACTCGAGTTTTGGATCATCTGGAGCCTAATTCGAGCCTCCCTGAGGCAGACTTGCAACCACCCTACGGCAGACCTGCAGCCCCCCTGAGGTCACAAAGGCCAAATTTCGGCCCCTATATGAGGCCTAGTTTGAATCTCCTTTTGAGGAACTTTAGAACGCAAATCTGAGGTATATTTAAGGCAAAGCAAGGCTGTTCATGGGTCCTTTTTCTAAGGTGTCTTGTGGCATCCTTTTAAGGCACAACAAAGTTGTTTTGTGCACAGAGCAAACCTGTAGTAGACCTTATTTGTAGCAACCCTAATTTGGAGACTAGTTTGAAATTCGCTAAGGAAGAGATTCTCATGACAAGGTTTCTTATCTGAGTGTCAAAGGCAAGTTAATGCAAGTCTAAAGAAGGTGCCTAAATTCTCTGGAGCAATACTTGAGGAGTACTTGAAGTTGTCTTAGCAAGCAAGTCTTGAAGCTTTGTAGTAGATTGGACAGTTTTGGACCAAGCTTTGATGAGCAGACCTTGAACTTCTGAAGCAAATTTTGGAGTAGCCCTAGACTAAGCTTTTCTTGACCAAACCTTGAGAGCGGATCTTGAATTTGTTTAAGACCTCCTTTGGAAGCAAACTTTGATATTGATCTTGCAGTAAGCTAGGGTAAGATCACTTGTGGGTTTGATGATCTAAGGTACGCACTACTTAGTTGAACTATTAGTCTGACAAGGGACATAATTGGAGTTGTTTGAGTGTTATTGTAATTAGGCCATTGTCCCTGGTATGGGAGCCAAAGAAGATCGTATTTTATCTTTTATTCTATAAGGTGGCAGGGTGGTGCTTAGGAAGGAAGTTGTAACGTCCTTCACTCAAGAGGTTGTTGCTTCCTTCCAATGGGAGCTGGTAAATCTTGGGGTTGTAGCCCTTCTACTTGTCGCTGGTAAATTTGAAGATGTAGCTTCCTTTGTATGGTGTGATGATTCACAACACCCCCCCCCCCCTCCCCCCCTCTTTTAATATTTCTAACAAGTGAGTCATCATTCTCTGATGGTCGTGAACCACATAGAAAAATATATATACATATATCAAAGGTTGAGATTTATTTTCAAAGTAGTTATGCTCTTTTTGTTCTTTTAATTAAAATGATTAATTAAAAAAATGTCATATGAACAAGTGTCATATAAAGTGAGTTACAGTTTTTTGGCCATGTGGTATTGATAAGCCATGCTATTACAAAAGTCTATTTACAAATTAAAAATCCTCATGGTAAAGTGGAGGTAAATATAATGTATATATGTTTAACTTATATATCGTTTTTAATCTATAATAATAATAATAATTTGACATAAAGTTATACTATAGTAAGTTATATAATGTATATGAAGCAAGTGTTTCGATGTTTATCATGGATTGATGCCTATTGGCATTTATATGGTTGCCCTAGTGTATTGAGTAATGAAAATCTAATTATGTTTATAAGCGTGTCTATTTTGAAATAGGTTTCCAAATTTTTAATTTAATTATCGATAATTATTAAGTGGATACTAGGGATTAATCTTTATGGAATATTCTAAAATGTTTTTAATATCCACAAATCAAAATTTGATATTTATCTCAAAAAACAATTGTTTTTTCCCCTACAATTAAAAATTGTTAATTGAAAATATGTCATGAACATGAGTTTAGTTTTTTTTGGCATGTGGTATTAATAAGCCATGATATTGATATATGGTATTATAACAAAGTCTATATATAGGTTAAGAATCTCCATGGTAAAGTGGGAGTAAATATCCATTGTTAAAAATCTTGTTCTGTGTTCTTTTTAATGTATACAAGTTTAACTCATATATTAATTATTTTTATCATTAATAATAATAATAGTAATAAAGTTATAATTTAGTATTGATAAGTTATTGTTGATGTTTTTTATATATTTAAAATGAAAAACTAGTGGATGCTCTGGTGGACGGTGGCGTAGGGATGCTGGAAGTTTGAGTGCGGCGACAGGTGAGCATAATATGCAGCACTAGCATGGTAGGGCCAGAAGAGGCAGGGGCCAACGATGCCAAGGGGCAATGCACAAGGTTGAATAACACAATGATTGGGAGGGGGTCGATCAACAACCAATTGCCTCACTTGGTCGTGTGGATCTTCCTGGTGTTTTTCCACAATACTAGTGTCTAGGATAGAATATTACATCACTGACGCTACCAAACCGAGTATCACAATGAAACTACTTTGTATTGCGGAATATAAACAGCAGTAAATCTACTATTACACAAAATATACACAAATTATGTACAATAACCCAACTTCGTTATATTAATCCAACTGAATAATACAACAATCTAGGGCTCCCATACCAGGGATAATGGCCCTCATACATCCACTAATACAAGACTATACAACAACTAGGGCTTGGTGTCTGTCGTAATGACCACCAATCTACCCAATATAAGACACTTTGACCATCTAGTTGATGTAAAGCTCCTCACAGTTGCCTTGGTCGTACCTTGTACACATCTGTCCAATCTCTATCCGGTCCTTCAACGCCCAATCTGCAGCATCTGCCTCTATCAAATGCATCAAATCCCTCTGGGCATTGGATCTCGACTCTAACTTGCTCTCTCGTTGATCGTTAGTCCTTCAACACATCAACAAATCGAGACTCTTGTTGAGTTGTTCACAACGTTGTTTGTGAACAACTATCAATTGTCCACTGGTTCTCTTCACCTACTCAGGGACTTCATCCCATTATAGTCTTCTTGCATGGCCCCAATGAAGACTAACATAGGGCACAGAGGGTTGCCTCCTATCACTGCTAAAAGTCCTTCTCCAACAATGAACATGGGTTGCAACAAACTGCTCCTCTAGCTAATCAGACCTATGAGCTCCAACAAACTACTTCTCCTAGCAACCCTTAGTCCATGAAGGCACTACACATGGGGCTCCACACGTGGGCACTTTCACGCTACCCTCCAACAAACCTCAAATGCCCAATACAACACCAAGCATCATGTCCTTCATATTTGCTCAATCAGCATCAACCTAGAGCTTTGAAGATCTACCCTTTGCTCTGCAATAGAGGAGCTATTGCACAAATCTGGGCACCCAATCACCATTGTAGGATATGCCCAATGGTTAGGGTTTCTCCAACAATGAACATGGGTTGCAACAAACTGCTCCTCTGGCTTATCAGACCTATGAGCTCCGACAAATTACCTCTCCTAGCAGCCCTTAGTCCATGAAGGCACTACACATAGGGCTCCACACTTGGGCACTTTCACGCTGCCCTCCAACAAACCTCAAATGCCCAATACAACACCAAACATCATGTCCTTCATATCTGCTCAATTAGCATCAACCTAGAGCTCTGAAGATCTACCCTTTGCTCTACAATATAGGAGCTATTGCACAAATCTAGGCACCCAATCACCATTGTAGCATATGCCCACTAGTTAGGGTTTCTAACATGCCACACCAGCCGTACCACTTAGCTACTACAGTCATCATAAAGCTATCCTCTCCTAGGATATCATCCACTTGCATCAAATCAACTCAAAAACACCAACCAACTTACATACCTCATGTCATCAAGGGCTGGTGCAAACTGCAACAGGTCTAAACTCTGATTAGGACTTATTAGCATGCTTCTACAACCCTCTTTTTATGCCTTCCAAACCTTCCTTTGACCGCAGCCTCCCTCCAAAAGGTTCCTCTAACAACTCGCCTTCTAGCTTTCTAGGCCTCAAAACCTAACCATCTAGCCACTTGTTCACCCAAAACATATATGCGACCCCAGTTGAAGTTTCTCAACCCCTTGAACAAGACAAATAAGGCTTGCGGCCTAGTTGCAGGTGCTCCTCATCAATGCGGCCTATTGTAGGAGAGAGTATGCTACCAAAAACAACCCCAAAATAGCAAACCAATTTGCCCTTAATAACAGCAGCAACCTCCTGTAGCTCCTCGGCCCTGAAAGAGACAAACAAAGAGACCAAAACAAGTTCTCCTCTTCTACATCTAGCCTCTGCTCCAATCGGTTGCCTCAGAGGTGTTTTTGTCTATGAATTGATGCTCCTTGGATGTCATTTATGCCTCACACATGAGTCTAATTTATACTAACTCATGTGGCTTCCTTAGTGGGCTTGTCCAGTTGTCATAAGGCCTATTATGACTCTAGTCGACCTCAAAGATGAACCACAAACCCACACTCTAACTTCAAAAATTCATATATTCAATTCTACAACTCGGATTCAAGTGATTTTTGTTGTGCCCGATTACTCTTGGAGTCTTCTATCAACTCAAATCATCACATGTAGAAATTTTCTCATGGACTCATGCCCATATGCTTGGGTGCAAAGCCCACAGGCTTGGGTTTCACACCCGCAAGTGCTTTTGTGGCACTCCAACCTCCAACCCGTAAACCCTAGGGTTTGGAGTACCTCCCAAACTACAAATGTCGACATTCCCTTCGCCTTTTAATTCACTAGAGGCTCGGATTCGGCAGGTTTCGATAGCATTGAAGCAGTTACCTCATGATAAGCACAATGATCGCAATGAGTTCATTACCTTTCAAAATGACCTCCAACACAGCTAGTGGCACATGATGGACAGACTAGTTTCCCTTAGGCAAGGACAAAAGCGAATGCAAGAGCAGTTGGACAACTTGGAAGGCCGACTGGTACACATGGAGGCCCACATCCATAAGGCTTTTCGACTGCCACATGTTAATGATCCAAATGACCCGACTGCAGGTAATTTAGCTTATTAAGAATGAGGTTGGGATGCATTTTGATACTTGGGAGGCTCAAGCTATCATGGTAAATCTGTATACGGGTTGTATGTCTTTTGTTACTATTATCAAAATATTTTTGTATATACCATCTAGCCAACAAATCTAATAAGAATAAGACTGATGGTCTTTTGAACTTAAGCTTCGGGATGTAACTGCTTTTTAAATTAATAAAACACATTAACTTAGGAAAAAAAATATTATAATTCATTTATTTATAATATTTAGATTTTTTAATAATTTTATAATTTATTAAATTTGATTAATTTTAAAAAAAGATAAATTAAATATGTTAAGCATTCTATTTTCCATTTTGAAAATCGTATTAAAGATGATTCAAATCTTAATATATTATTGCTGAAATTAAAATCAATTAATAAGTTGTGTGAAATTAAAATTAGATTTAGATTTACCTTAAATGTAATAACATTATTAAATATTATAAAAAATTAATAAACTGTGTGAAATTAAAATTAGATTTAGATTTACGTTAAATGTAATAACATTATTAAATATTATAAAAAATTAATAAGTTGTGTGAAATTAAAATCATGTTAAAACCAATAACACTCTTTTACACAAAATTTTCAAACTAAATCTAATTCACATATTAAATCGATTTAAGCTAAAATGTAATAACATTATTAAATATTATAACAAATAATAACACTCATTTACACAAATTTTCCAAACTAAATCTAATTCACAATTTAATCTAAAATGTAATAACATTATTAAATATTATAAAAAAATTAACACTCGTTTACACAAAAATTTCAAACTAAATCTAATTCACATATTAAATCGATTTAAGCTAAAATGTAATAACATTATTAAAAATTATAAGAAATAGGAGTTTATCCACACTACCGTTTACATTGCTCTCCATGAATATTACAAAGATGGTGTAATATTATACTTAATTTCACGTGTATTTTAAATGGACTCTACCATACAATAAATTCAATTAAAAATATGTGTATATTAAAATAATATTATAAAAAGTAAATTATATTTATAAGTAGGAAAGGAGTTATCTTTAGTCTAATTTTTTAGATTTTTTTAGACATTTTCCGGTTCTGAAATCTGTGGAAAAAATTGAGTTGACATTTTGATTTGTATTATTTAAACAGGTTTTTTGACTATATAATTGGATTCAACACCCTGAAAACCCCTCAGGCACTTCGATTGTGCAGGGGTTACCAATTAAACTTGTAATTTCAATAAATTCTTGCCAAATTTTAGAGAATTTTTTGGATTTTTTTGGACATCTTCGGGTGCTGGAATCTGGTAGAAAAAATTGAGTTGAAATTTTAATTTGTATTATTTAAACAGGTTTTTTTGACTATATATTTGGATTCAACACCCTGAAAAAACCTAAAGCACTTCGATTGTGCAGGGATTACCAATCAAACTTGTAATTTCAATAAATTCTTGCCGAGTTTTAGAGAAATTAGCTAAAAAAACCCAAATTTTGGAAAAATTAAATCAAAAAACCCACCAGAAAAACTTCCAAGAAAACCACCCTAAAAACAAGTCAATTAAAAAATATCATAAAAACAAGAAATATCATGTCAGACCTAGATTTTGATATATATATATATATATATATATATATATGCATATACTACTCTTTTGTAACTTTGTATTTCAAATTAATTTCACTTGTCATTTATATTGACGCTAACATATATTACTTGAATATAATATATTATACAAAAATATATATATATATCAGCCTAACTACTCTTTTGTAACTTTGTATTTCAAATTAATTTATTACTTGAATATAATATATAATATATATATATATATATATATATATATATCGGCCTAACTACTCTTTTGTAACTTTGTATTTCAAATTAATTTCACATGTCTTTTATATTGATGCTAACATATATTAGTTGCCAAAATGTAATAAATATAAATATAATTTCAATTATCACCCATTATTGACAAATATTTTTATATTAAGGTAAATATCAAACAAAACCTAATTTATATTTACAATTAAAAAATATTGTGTCGGACATTGATTTTGAAATATGTATAAAAAAATATATCAGTCTAACTAATCTTTTGTAGCTTTGTGTATATTTACAATTAAAAAATATTGTGTCGGACATTGATTTTGAAATATGTATAAAAAAATATATCAGTCTAACTAATCTTTTGTAGCTTTATGTTTCAATTTTTTAAAAGTTTTCCAAATATTAATATATTTAAAATAAACAACCGTACCATCTCAAAATAAAAATAACAATATCAAAACTTTAAAAACAACAATAATTCAATCTCTCGGGTGATTTGTCCCTTACCACCGTCCCAAAACGTTCAGCAGTCAAACCCATCGATTTTCATCAACCATTCAATCTCCCGTTCTATCAATTCGTTACCTCCGCTCCGCTCACTTACAGTTGCTACATATCACTTCAATACAGTTGCTAGATATCACTTCTTTTCAATATCACTTCAATACAGTTGCTAAATATCACTTCACTTTGCTTTTTGCTACTCAGTCCCCCTGACTTATCTCAGATGCCACTAGATATCACTTCACTTTGCTCTTTCCCACTCAGTCCCCATCTCACATGCCACCGCCTCAAGATTTCAATTTATTTTTTTTAAGTGGGCGGGGCTGAAATCCGATTCTGGTTGTTAAAGTATTACTATCTATGATGACTTCTCACTTACTCCGATTCTGGTTGTTGAAGTATTACTATCTATGATGACTTCTCACTTACCCCGGGATGACCAGCGATCAACTTTCTGCACATTTCTATCGCCTGTTCTATACCGCCATTGCTGCAGGAATTCAGAGTATGAGAGCAGCTCTACCTTTATATACACCTATATCGCTAACAACTCAACTCACTAAGTTTCGAGTTTCAGAGCGAGAAATGGGTCATAGAGGTGCTGTTGTTCTCATGTTCGTGTGTTTCCTCATCATGGTGGCCACTCCAGCTGTAGATGCAGCAGCTATTGATTACTTTACGGCACATTCTCGTGCTCAGGACTCTGGTCACATGGGCGGATTGAGTTATCATCGGACCGATTCTTCTTCTGATGAATTTGCTTTTAATGGACGTGCTGTGCTGGAGGAGAAAAGTGACGAAATCCGATCATCCATGGACCGTCACGAGAAAAGGGATGTGGAAGCCCTTCTGGCTTTTAAAAAGCACATCAAATCGGATCCAACTGGAAGGCTGTCCAGCTGGACAGCAGAGAACTCACAGCAAGTGTGCTCCTGGCATGGTATTACCTGCAGGCAACACAGCAAAAGAGTTGTGGCTGTAATGCTTCCTGTCGCTGTACCTATTCTTAACCCTACATTTGGGATGGTAGGTACCCTCTCGGCATCCCTTGGCAATCTCTCCTTGTTGCATACGCTGAATCTTTCTGGAAATCATTTGACAGGTGAAATTCCAGCCGATTTCGGGCAGCTGAAAACTCTGGAAATACTTGATCTCAGCTGGAATAATTTAGGAGGACTGATTCCAAAAGCATTGTGTAACTGCACAAGCCTTAAATGGATCGAACTTTCATGGAACAGCTTGAGAGGGACCATACCAGCAGAGTTTGGTCGTCTAGTCAAGTTGGAGCATCTGGACTTGAGCATCAACAATAATCTGGGCGGCACTATTCCAAGTTCTCTCGGCAACTGCACCTCTCTCCGAGATTTGTCGCTTGGATCCAGCAATTTCAGTGGTCAAATTCCTTCCAGTTTGGGTTCCTTAAAAAGCCTATCTTCCCTTTACCTTGGAATCAACTATTTTACCGGTCCAATACCTTCCACTCTGTGTTCAATAAAAAGCCTATCTTCCCTTCACCTTGAACGCAACCTACTGAGTGGTCCGATCCCTCCATCTATCGGCAACTGTAGTCAATTATCGGGGTTAGACTTGTATAATAATTATGTGAGTGGGGAAATACCAATTGAAATTGGGTTGTTGCAGAGACTAGAATACCTAGACTTAAGCAGCAATAAATTGTTAGGGAGTATACCATTTCAATTAGGTAATTTGAGCAACCTTTTGTCTCTGGATTTAAGTTTAAACAGGCTTAGTGGTGTTATACCTGAAACCATTACAAATTTGAGCAAGCTTCAGTCATTTCAATTAGCTAACAACAATCTCACAGGTATCATTCCAAAATCTGTTGGGAATCTTCAATCTCTCCAATATTTGAATTTATATTCAAACAACTTAGTTGGAAGTATTCCACATAGCATTGGTCAACTAAGATATCTCATCACTCTAAACATACATAATAACAATATTTCTGGGAGTATTCCTAGCAGTATCGGCCGTTTGGTTTCACTTAAGATCTTAGTTTTATCCAAAAATAGCTTAGAGGGACCAATTCCTAAGGACATCAACAATTGCACTTCTTTGGTTATTTTCTCCGCTTACTCTAATAACTTATTTGGGACTATGTCCACATCTTTGGCCAACAGTACCAACATTCAGCTCTTGGATTTAAGTCAAAATAGATTGACAGGAGAACTCCCTAGCCATCTCACATTTTTTCATGATTTGACTATTTTGAGACTTGGTTATAATAATCTCCATGGTGATATTCCTAATTGGATTACAAAGCTCATGAAGTTAAATTATTTAGATTTATCTAACAACAAATTCAGTGGAAGAATTCCATTTGATCTTCAGAGACTTCAGGGATTTACACTCAATCAATCTTGGCTCGGAATAAATCAAGGACCATCTAATATATTGTCAATTCCAGACATAAAAACAATGGAAGTAATATCATATGGCATATCATATGTGGAAGACACTTCATTTGATTTGTCTAACAACAATCTTACAGGGGAAATACCTACAAGCATAGGAAGTTTGAGCAGCTTGCGATCATTGAATTTATCTGGGAACCACTTGGAGGGGTCAATACCAAAATCTCTTAGTAACATATCTACTCTAGAGATGTTGGACCTGGCAAAAAATAATTTGAGCGGACCAATCCCTCAAGAACTCTCTCAGCTACATTGGTTGCACAAAGTGGATGTTTCATCTAATAGCCTATGTGGGCCAATTCCATCAGGGACACAATTTTCAACTTTTGATGCAACTTCATTTCAAAGGAATAAATGCTTATGGGGGTGTCCATTAGATTCATGCAGCAATCAAAAGGCAAAGCCTATTACAAAAGCTAATAGCACTAGTCAGAGTAGTTATGTTAAACTGGAATGGTTGAGTCAAATAAATGAAAAAATGTCAATGATCGCATTGGCGATCGGAGTTGGGATTGGATTTGGGGGAGTTGTTGCTATGTTCACATTGTGGGATAAAGCTAAGTGTTGGGTATTGATTGTACCAAAACCACAAACATCTTATGGATTGTATCGGCTCCCTACATAACAAGTACTATTGCAAAATATGAAGTAAAAAGTTGTGTAGTATGTGTTGCTATAATATTTATAGTTGGTTTACCATATCCAAGATAACCTTCATTTTATAATGTAAAGTGATAATTTTAAATGTTGGAGGATTTTCTAAGGTTATATATTTGAGATTTTGTCTCCCCAATTGTCATTTTTGAGTTTTGTGTAGAGATTTTATTTTAAATGCAATTTGCTTTATTTCGATTCATGGTCCATAATAATACAAAGTGGTGAGTTTCAAGAGCAAGTCTTAGGCAAGTACTCAACTCAGCCAAGACTCAATATGGCTCGCAAGTCTTAGCCAAATTAATTTACACTACTAAAAACAACTCCAATTACTAAGAATGGACCTGCTGAATATAGACATGCCAAAAATGACAATCCAAATTAAAAATACGCTCAGATTATGAAGCAAACTGTTATGGAGACACCTACTAAATATGCTACATCTAAAAATAGACACTACTAAATATAGCAATGTCTAGCGTGTTAACAAAAACTGTCTCATCATATCCATATATTTCAGCAAGGTACACAACTATATTGTGAGAATCAACATGCAAACCCTGAAACTCGTACAACTAAAAAATAGCAGTCATAAAATGCCTTGCATGCTGGCCAAACAAAAGTCATTGGGATCATAAGCTCGCAAGGATGAATATTATGTAGTTATCTCTCACATGCAGGCTTCAAAGGTCTAGCTCCCGTAAAAAAAGCACTGCTAAAAATAGCAAGTTCTCAAAATCTGACAAATTTCAGTGTGTAGAGAGGTTTGATCAATATGATATCCTAATGTAACTATAGATGGAGTAACATGATGGAATCTGACTAGAACTTAGTCCTCTAGTCACAAAGGCAATCTGGAGGTTAACAAAAAACTGTATTGTATTTGTTGTAAGATTTTAATTCCCTAAGCTCGTTTTAAAATTCCTCGAAGACACATTATGTCAATAAAGCCAACAAAGTTAATTATTGCATCTAACATCAGGGAAAGTCTTGACAACCTTCACAAGCTGTACGTGTACTTCAACAAATGAGGATAGGTGTAACCCTTCAATGAATTTAACAAAATAGATACCATTCATCCCTCGATCTTAACAACTAAGCCAAATATACAGCACATTTATTTAATATGATGTTACGACTTCTTATTCTATCGAAAGCAAGTACAATATTTGGGATAGAGGTAAACGCTGTCAAGATTCTGGTGAAGGTTTCTACAGTAGAAGATCCAGGTGTTAAAATTTAACATTTAGATACTGGGGTTTAGAAATTATGGCCAATTTTATGGCTAAATAGTTTGAGGTTTTTCTGTATCAATCTTCATCCCAAATAAATAAATTCAGGCTGTACATTTTTGGGTGGCTTTTGCAAACAGTTTAAGGTTTAAGGTTCTAAGGTTTACAGTTTCCAAGGTGAACAATTCAACAGTATTGAATCAAACCCTTGAGTGTATTTCATTTCATTTTAAATTCTTCCAATGCTGCAATCCTCTATGTTTGAGCATTATTAATCTAGCAAGAGCAACCTATTTCAACATTCAAACCCGTGAACTCTTAGCTCTTTTCACTAAAACTTCATTTTTGTGCGACTCTTAGAAACACACCCAAGGTGCTGCATCACATAATGAAATTTCTTTGGCTTAAATGCCAATTTTTAAGAGGTACTATTTACCAAAATAACTCAGATCTTGCCCCTGGTCTCAACCCTTTGTACAACCACATGCAATTCAGGTGGCAAACACCACAATGAGAATGGAACACTGGTGAGCAGCTTTTAACTACATAACCTTACCAGTGAATCACAGACCGGTTGGCATTTTATAAACTAAATCTCTTAAACTACTTCAATAGATCAAGCGTTGTATCTACTATTTTAAGAGTTATTTCTTAATTTTGTATCTTGGTATCTTCATGCAATGGCATAGATAGATACATACAGAGGACAACCCTCAATCTACAGCCTAAATTTGGAAATGTACACAATTCCAGAATGCCACCAAATGTATTCCACAAGCGCAACATTGGCTCTAGTAGAATGATGAATATTAGTGTTATGTTTGAAATAGCAGTTTTCGTAAAAACAAAAATGAAGGTGAAAGACTCACTTCTTACTGATATTCAGGATTGAAATAGGAACACTGAATTCAGAGAGAGAGTAAGAATCAAGGGTCATAAAAGCTCAAGCCTGCTGCCACCATATATAGGACATAATAAATTCTGATCCATAAATGTTACTGTTACATGGTATCCCTTTTGTGTTTGGCAGGCATTTCATTTCTTCATCTAGATTATAGATTGTCAAAGCATTATAACAGTGACACCAAAGGAAAACAGTGTAGCATTTCTATACCTTACCCAGAATAATAGAAAAGTGATCCTTTGATATTGCTGCACCCCTCCAGACACCTTGTTTGGAGGAACTCAATGTCAAAACTACTGATTAGAATTTTGAATTCTATCTAATAGATGTTCCATTCTGAATTTCATAATGGGCTGCCCAGATTTGGTCCTTCTGCACATCTTTGATTTCATGTCCTTCCTTTTGGCTTCAGCCTTTTCATGAGCTGCACGTTTAGCTGCAAGTTCTGCTTCTCTTTCCTTTCTCAACAGTTCTTTCTCTTGCTGCAGTTTCTCATACTCTTTCCTCATTTTTTCGAGTGTGTTTTTGCTATTTTCTGAGTTCTTGCTCTTGTGTTTCTGGTTATGTCCAGACGTGTCTTTTCTATTAACCTTTCGATCATTGGCTGGAACAGATTCTTCATTATCATAAACATCAGAGATGTAAGGGTGCTGTTTGATGGTTTTTGTTTGTTCCTCAGCTTCAGCTTCATCATTGTCAAACTGCAGTGAAAGTTGAACAAAATATCAGACTTCCACATATAATGTTCCAAACAATATTACTGCCAAATAGACAGTTAAGGAACCATCTTTCTGGTCTGCAAGAGACACTCAAAATAGTTATGATGGTCAACATATTACTTAAGCAAACAGAATGCCTGGATACATCTCCAACTAACAGCATGGAGCCAATTAGCTAGGCAGCTATTTCTTGTTCAGCATAGTAGATACTTGCAGGAAAATAAAATGATTCCAGAGAACATTATAAAAAAGTGTTGAAGTTCACAAAATATATGCCCAAAATACATTTAGTCACAGATCTCCATCATGCACCACAATCTTTTTAAATATCTTGTAACAGGAAGTATCGACGCAGTGAATCATGTACAAGCAACAACTTTAACATATCGTTTCTCTAGCTGACAAACTAAAGTTCTTTTTTCCCATTTTGCAAAATGGGAAGTTGATTACCACCCATGTCAGAAATTGCGTTGTAATAAGTTAATAACATGCTCAAGTCCAGACCAAGGGAAGTAATGGCTTGGAAAAACATTTGCTAGATACTGACCTGTTAAATGGGGAGATAGATTGTCAGTATCGCATTCCTAGATAGGCTTTTATCTTCACTATCTACTAGAAAAACTCAATATAGCCTAAATCACCTGACACAGGGATATGGGACATGAAAATACGAGTGTCCGACACATAACACACGACCCCCACAAACAGGACACTGAGGACACATTGTATACTATATAAAATATATATGTATATTAAAAAAAATTAATAGATACATCATATTACACAAATTCTTATGATGATACAAATTCAATCATGAGTCATCAACGATACAAGTTTACAACTAGTACTTAGTACTACATCAATTACGATAAATTGACAAATACAAGAAATTAACCATAAACTGCAGTTTTCTCATTAAGACATCAAAATCAAAATGTATTACTTAGTCCTAAGGACTCCTGACTAACTGAGTCTGAGTCATACAACTATATGTGGGAATACCAATGGCAAATAGAAAATACAAAACAGGGTAGATGCTAAAACCGAGAACTTTAGATCAAGATGGAAAAATCTCATAGGCAGCTGCCAACAGGCTACAGCCTATAGCCTAGAGCTCATCAACATCAAAATAAGCATCAATACGACCACTGCGCTCTTCTGCATCCTCCTCCTATGTATCCAATGTAATCTTTGCATTTGCTGGTGTGGAGGACGACCCCTCAAGAGTATCACCATCATCAAAAGTGACAAGCTCTAGCGTTGGTTCATTAAGATCCAAGTTGGCCAATGCCAACTCAACACTGTTGTCCAAACCCATATCATCAAGAAACATTTCCTACATGTTTGACTTCCCCTTCAACCACTCATCCCTTTGCCTGTAAATAAGACGAAGATTTGTGTGTACATACACCATTGCCTTTGCCCTGGACTGCTCAAGGCTACTCTTCTTCAAACTATACAGATTACCATGTGTGCTCTAATTCCTCTCACAACAAGAGGATGAAGTAACCTAAGAGAAGAGTCTTCTGGCTAACTGTTATAAAGGAGGGCATGTGGCCCCATGAGTTTCCCACCAAGCATAGGGCTTCTTAGCCCCCTTATATCTCTAATCATATCATAGACAGCAAATCCCCCTGTGCCAGTTGAAAACTTTACAAAGGCATCCTCCACCTCATCAAGGGATGCTCTATCTTGAAATATCCATCTCAATGCATCCTTCCTCCCCTATGAAATCTCACCATCCATGTGAGGAGGGAATCTGCGTGAAGGTCCACGATTCCGCCTCTCATGCCAATAAGTGAGCCAAGCAATGGAAAGGTGTGCAATTCTTGTCCCGCCCGTTGACAAGAATATCCTGTATGGTGGTGAAGAAGGCCTCCATTCACGTTTCATACTCTGGGCACTCATTCTAAAAATTAATGGTCCTCACAGACTCAATCATGGAATCCAATCCCTCATAAACCTTTCCTAGGATGGGTTGGTCTGTATTTGCAAATTGTAACAAAGCAATGATAGGGTCCACAATCTTAATAGTAATATCTAACCTCTCCCAGCAAAGCATCATCTAACACTATGTCTTTGACTCTTTTTTAGGATGCTTGATCTATCTTTCTCAAAAAAGACCAAAACTCTAAAATAACCATGGCCCCAAGAACGGTCTTGACCTCCCTCAACCTCTTCAACATAATGAATGAAGAGGCAAACTGTGTATCTGCAACAATGATAAATGTGTGTACTATTTGTAGATTGTGGGCACATTGGTATGATTTTGTACGAAGTTGTGGATATGGCGTGCATCCTCAATAAGATTTCCAATCCATGCCACATCAGAAGCAATAGATTTACGTGTTATATTCAAGGAATGGACAATGCAAGGTGTCATAAATATTTGTGGATATTTAGCTTCCACAATCATGTCAGCGACCTTAAAAATAGGTGCATTATTTGTAATGATTTACACACAAAAATCAACACCTACATATTTAATAACGTTAATGAACAACTCACCCATATATTTTGCATCCTTGTATTTTCCAAGAGCATCCACTGCTTTGAAGAAAATTGGTCCATTCAAGGAAGACACCATGAAGTTGATGAGTGGATGGTGTGTTGCATCTGTCCATCCATTAGAAACAATACTAACCCCAGATGTTGGCCATGTTCATTCAATAGGCTCAAGCATTTTATCCACTTCCTTCCTTGTCTTAGTCAACAATGTGGTTCTAAGCTTCTCTAAACTAAAAGCCAAATACTCAGATGGAGCCCCTTGAGCTAGAGTTCGACACGTCTCACTAAATAAAGGTGATCATACAACATTAAATGACATGAAATTGAAATAGAAAAAAAGGCAATGGTAATATCAATCTCTTCTCGCCTCTCTTGTTGAAATATTTTGTCCACTAGACCAAGTGCCCTCCTTTTTCCTCAACCTGCGTTGTCGCCTAAGATGTACACTTAAGTGTGGGAAAAGATTCCGACCCCACAAGGTATAATCTTTATGACGCAACGCTCAAAGCAAGGGTTGTCACCTATTCCCTACTCCCTTCGTTTAAGCTCTTCCCTAGACAAGCTATGGGGGTTAGTCCCTAAAAAGATGGTTAGTAAAGGGAAACTTGTTGAAACAACAAGTTTTAGAAGACTAAAGGCAAGATAATTACTTCTCTATGTAACTTGAATCTAAGGATTATTTAACAAGTGTGATTATTAATGGTCCTCATAGACTCAATCATGGAATCCCATCCCTCATAAACCTTTCCTAGGATGGATTGGTCTGTATTTGCAAATCGTAACAAAGCAATGATAGGGTCCACGATCTTAATAGTAATATCTAACCTCTCCCAGCAAAGCATCATCTAACACTATGTCCTTGACTCTTTTTGAGGATGCTTGATCTATCTTTCTCAAAAAAGACCAAAACTCTAAAATAACCATGGCCCCAAGAACGGTCTTGACCTCTCTCAACCTCTTCAACATAATGAATGAAGAGCCAAACTGTGTACCTGCAACAATGATAGATGTGTGTACTGTTTGTAGATTGTGGGCACATTGGTATGGATTTGTACAAAGTTGTGGATATGGCGTGCATCCTCGATAAGATTTCCAATCCATGCCACATCAAAAGCAATAGATTTAAGTGTTATATTCAAGGAAGGGACAATGCAAGGTGTCATAAATATTTGTGGATATTTAGCTTCCACAATCATGTCAGCAACCTTAAAAACAGGTGCATTATCTATAATGATTTACAGACAAGAATCAACACCTACATATTCAATAACGTTAATGAACAACTCACCCATATATTTTGCATCCTTGTATTTTCCAAGAGCGTCCACTGCTTTGAAGAAAACTGGTCCATTCAAGGAAAACACCATGAAGTTGATGAGTGGATGGTGCGTTGCATCTCTCCATCCATTAGAAACAATACTAACCCCAGATGTTGGCCATGTTGATTCAATAGGCTCAAGCATTTTATCCACTTCCTTCCTTGTCTTAGTCAACAATGTGGTTCTAAGCTTCTCTAAATTAAAATCCAAATACTCAGATGGAGCCCCTTGAGCTAGAGCTCGACGCGTCTCACTAAATAAAGGTGATCATACATCATTAAATGACATGAAATTGAAATAGAAAAAAAGGCAATGGTAATATCAATCTCTTCTCGCCTCTCTTGTTGAAATAATTTGTCCACTAGACCAAGTGCCCTCCTTTTTCCTCCTTAACCTGTGTTGTCGCATAAGATGTACACTTAAGTGTGGGAAAAGTTTGCGACCCCACAAGTTATAATCTTTATGACGCAACGCTCAGAGCAGGGGTTGTCACCTATTCCCTACTCCCTTCGTTTAAGCTCTTCCCTAGACAAGCTATGGGGGTTAGTCCCTAAAAAGATGGTTAGTAAAGGGAAACCTGTTGAAACAACAAGTTTTAGAAGGCTAAAGGCAAGATAATTACTTCTCTATGTAACTTGAATCTGAGGATTATTTAACAAGTGTGATTATTAATGGTCCTCACAGACTCAATCATGGAATCCCATCCCTCATAAACCTTTCCTAGGATGGGTTGGTCTGTATTTGCAAATCAATACCAAGCAATGATAGGGTCCACGATCTTAATAGTAATATCTAACCTCTCCCAGCAAAGCATCATCTAACACTATGTCCTTGACTCTTTTTGAGGATGCTTGATCTATCTTTCTCAAAAAAGACCAAAACTCTAAAATAACCATGGCCTCAAGAACAGTCTTGACCTCCCTCAACCTCTTCAACATAATGAATGAAGAGGCAAACCGTGTATCTGCAACAATGATAGATGTGTGTACTATTTGTAGATTGTGGGCACATTGGTATGCTTTTGTACAAAGTTGTGCATATGGCGTGCATCCTCAATAAGATTTCCGATCCATGCCACATCAGAAGCAATAGATTTAAGTGTTATATTCAAGGAATGGACAATGCAAGGTGTCATAAATATTTGTGGATATTTTGCTTCCACAATCATGTCAGCAACCTTAAAAACAGGTGCATTATCTATAATGATTTACACACAAGAATCAACACCTACATATTCAATAACGTTAATGAACAACTCACCCAAATATTTTGCATCCTTGTATTTTCCAAGAGCGTCCACTGCTTTGAAGAAAACCGGTCCATTCAAGGAAGACACCATGAAGTTGATGAGTGGATGGTGTGTTGCATCTCTCCATCCATTAGAAACAATACTAACCCCAGATGTTGGCCATGTTCATTCAATAGGCTCAAGCATTTTATCCACTTCCTTCCTTGTCTTAGTCAACAATGTGGTTCTAAGCTTCTCTAAACTAAAAGCCAAATACTCAGATGGAGCCCCTTGAGCTAGAGCTCGACACATCTCACTAAATAAAGGTGATTATACAACATTAAATGACATGAAATTGAAATAGAAAAAAAGGCAATGGTAATATCAATCTCTTCTCGCCTCTCTTGTTGAAATATTTTGTCCACTAGACCAAGTGCCCTCCTTTTTCCTCCTTAACTTGTGTTGTCGCCTAAGATGTACACTTAAGTGTGGGAAAAGTTTCCGACCCCACAAGGTATAATCTTTATGACGCAACGCTCAGAGCAAGGGTTGTCACCTATTCCCTACTCCCTTCGTTTAAGCTCTTCCCTAGACAAGCTATGGGGGTTAGTCCCTAAAAAGATGGTTAGTAAAGGCAAACTTGTTGAAACAACAAGTTTTAGAAGACTAGAGGCAAGATAGTTACTACTCTATGTAACTTGAATCTGAGGATTATTTAACAAGTGTGATTATTAAATGAGCAATGTAGATATTACCAAGATGGATTCCAATGAGATCAATAAGACAATGATAATATAACAGTAATAAACAAGTGCCTTGAAACAATTCTCGACAAAAATATAACACTTGCATAGTGGAATGATATTTCAAGTCACAAGAAAAAATGTTGCAAGACACGTGTTAGTACAAGAAACCAAAAGATGATACAATATCGAAATATGAGCAGAAAGAAACAACTCGCAAGGTAAAAGAAACTTCTACTTCTACTTCAAAGAGATGCTCAAATAAGATATGACGATATCAAAGGACAATGAGCAAGAAATTTAAATGACAAGTACAAGATTAGTAATGTGATATTGCAGGTAAGGTAAATGCTCACAAATCAACAATGTGCCAAATGAGATGATGTTAGAATGAATGCAAGATTAAACTATGTATAATGCAAGGATCTTTGTAAATTTTAATTAAAATGTCTAATCTAAGGTGAAGGCCTTCCCCTCAATTGTTAGAAACTAGTTTTAAACAAGGTTGTAGGAATAAGTGTTGGGGAAGGAAGCTAAGGCCTCATTAACGATAACTACCCAGGACTTCTAACGACCCAATTGCCTATGTTCCTACAAGGGACTCGGCCATAAGAGAACTGCAAGGTCACTTGTTTTAACCGTTGAGTAAGAGTCAAGCTCTTGAATTGAAAATAGAGAAGGTTGTCCTATCTTTCTATTCAACCAAGCTTATGCTTGGACGTAGATGTTAAAAATGCAAAACTAAAATCTAAGATACAAGATGATGCAAATGATGATGCAATGCTCCAATGAGATACAATTATATCATGATGCTTCAAAGGAATATGCTAATTCAAAAGACAATGGTAAGCATTTAGAAAAAAGATGAGCTCAAAATACACAAATAACCAATTGAAGCATATAATGATTACTCACTAAAGAAAAAGATGACAATTAGATTAGATGTGTTAAAGCAAAATCCCACAATGCTTTTCAGTGCTTCTTATATATGTTTTTCACTTAAAATTAGACAATGGAATAAGTGAAAATTATATGATGTAAACAGAAATAAGAGATGGATAATGAGATTGCTAACAAAAAGAACTAGAAAAACTACTTTAGATCTACAATTGCAAGTGAAGCAACGACAAGGTATTTCAAATGCTCTTAGATCAAGTAGCTAAGAAAATGCAAATAGGGAGATTAGATCTAGGATGCAATGATTACGAAGTTAGCAATGTAAGAAACAAGTTAGTAGTATTAGATCTAAACTAAGAGAACCAAAAGCAAGAAGCCTCCCTTTTAAATAAGGAGGTGGGATACCATGGGATGAATATCCCAAGCTCCCTCAAACAAGAAGATCAGTTTTATTATTATCATAACAAAAGACCCTTTGACAGAAGGAAGGGTTCTTGATGCATTGAGGAGGGTTACAAATGATAACTCTTTACAATAAACAATCACTCCCCAAGTTTAATGGAATAGCAATAAAACAACAAATGAACCCTCTTTATAATTGACAAGCAAATTCCTCCAAGCCTCAAGGGTACATGACCCTGTCATGAGATTGAAGAATGCTCACTGAATACTCACGACCAGATCTGGAAAGGAGATCTAGAAACCCTCGACTTTGACTGAAAATTACCCTCAAAAAGCTCACGGTCAGGTCAAAAACTGATTTAAATTTGAATTAAATTATTTTGAAATTTTGAAGGGTAATTTCTTAAAGGTTCAACGTCTGCAACTTCTTCAAAAATTTACTGAAAAAAGTCTCTTCCAAACTGACTTTCGCACCAGTGGAAAGAAACCCTTAAGAAGCTCACGGTTTTAAAGATTTTAGGCATCAAAAATTTATGCAACCTTTCCAAAAAATGTGTAGGTGAAAAGCAAGCCTCCCAAAGTTAATCTCTTGCCCAAAATTTGGATGGAGCCCCTGCAAAAGGAATATATTGTCACTGCAAAAATAAACAAGGGTTAATAATATGAAACAAAAGCCAAAGAAATAAGCCCTCAATTACCTGTGGCCTTCAAAAAATTCAGTCTTTATACTTGCGGCCCTCAAGAAAATTAAAAGTTTTGACCCCAAGAATCGGTAGATGATGGGATCTGGCCCTAAAGGTTAGCGGTCTCACAAAATAAAGTTCAACCTGCAAGAAAATGATCAAACCCAATTCCAAAACCTCCCAAAAAGAATTGCAAAAAAAATTTAAGCCAAAACCCTCTCAATAAAAACTCTTTCTAGAGGGTTTGGCACCCTCCAAACCCTTGCGGCTTATGGATCTGCCCAGAAAATAAACCCCAAACCACATCTTGCAAATAAACCTTTGAGAAATTTCTTGTGAATTTTTTCGTGAAAGCAAATCCTTAAGATAAGCAAGCCTCAAAAGTCAAAACCCTTGCAGCTTGCCTAAAAAAAATTGCAATCAATCTCCTTAGGCCACAAACAATGGATGCCTGCAAAAAGTTGTGTTAAATAACTTTAAATAATAATTGATGAACTCTGAAACCCTGGCCATCCAAGAGGGAAAGGGTTTGTCCTCGAATATAATTTGATTTTCCTCTTGATGATATATTAGATCCACCTGCAAAATAAAACCAAGAGATCCAAACCCAAAACCCCAATTTTTTCTTCAGATCTGCAATGAAAGCTCAATAGAAACCGAAAAAAATAATAATAAATCAATGGAATATGAAAATACAAGGGTTAGAAAATATTCACAAAATTATTTACAAAAAAAATACAAAGGTTAAATCAATGGAATATGAATCCAGCTCGGTTCCATGATTAGCAAATAATAGCTCTATCTTAGCAGATCTATTCAATCAAGTACCTCTAAATAAGAAAAGATTGAGAATACTTAACTATTTATGGAGCAAAAGGCAAAGAAAACCCCTTGTAACATTCGAATGATAAGTCTTCCAAAAGTCCCACTATGGGTCCTGACTCCTTAGTTGCCATGTGTCAAGCAATTGAATGATCCAAACAAAAATTTCTCCAAATGCCCAACTCGAGGAGATGGATGATTCAAACAAGAATTACTCCAAATGCTTGAAATTTGATCATATAAGATATTTTCTACACAATCGCGAAATATTTTGTTAGATTCATAGGGATTGGATAGCACAGCAAAAGGGAAGTCTAGTGATTTAAGCAAGAATCCACCAAATCCGCCCAATCAAATGTGTTTCCCCAATCCAAATAAAGGTGCAAGCAAGCAACCAATAAATCTGATAGGATAATGAAAATAACAAAATAAAAACACTAGTAGAAATTTTAACCACAATTTATCAAAATCACATTACATAACAGACTAAAGAAACACACCATAGCTTTGCCCCAAAGACTTTATTTTATTGCTCAAGAAAAATTACAAGATCTAGAAAAGCTTCTTAGCAAATAGCTTTAGCGCACTGATCATAAGATGTTACAATGAGGAGTATATGCTTCCTTTTATAGAAAAAAATGAGAGATCTAGATCCCTCTCCAAATGAAAATCGGCTACGTCCAACGAAGTGCACAAATTTGACTTGATCCCAGAGAATAACAGCCAGTTGAAGCTTGATCCATGCCAAAATTTAATCCTGACCCTTGATCTAGAAGAAAAAATGCGAATTTATTGAAGAAGTCTTTGATCCTAGTCCAAAACATAATTTTTCAAATTTTTTCTCCTTGAAAAATCCCCATTCACTTAACCAACTTGGACCACAAATTTGATTTTCCTTAAAAAAATGATTTTTCTAGGCATTAATTCCTCTTTTCTGGCCTAACAAAGTTTTCTTGGATTTTTGCTTGTCTGATTTGTGGAGATTCCCTTCTTGGAAAGTGTGCATTCCTTTTTTAATATTTCTCACTTGGAGAGAATTTTATTCTCATTTTTATTTTCTGACCAATTTTTGGCTTATTATTTTTCCATTTTTTGCCGGAAAATAATAATAATTTGAGGGGATAGACATAATTTCAACCCTCAAAATTTGTCTTAATAGAGAGTTGAGGTGTAGAGGTTCTAATTATGAGTACTCCTACCCCCAATCAACTTCTATAGACATTAAATTTTACAATTTACATCAAAACAATTATTAAAATCCCAACCATTGGGAAATTTTAATAATTAAAATTAGACACTTAGACTTAACCAAATTCTGCAAGACTTTAGACATGATCTAGTATGACATTATACATTGACTCTATAAACTAGGACTCACCTAAGACCTTACCATCAAGCCCCACTCTAGCTTTGAGTATGCATGGGAGAAAAGTTCTACCAATTATAAGTGTTGAAAAGCACAAAAATTAGTGGAGGAAAAAAAACTCCCCAAAGTGAAACTCTTTGGTAAAAATTCTTAAGCTTACCTAGATGTTATACATGGCTTCATAAACATACTAGAATCATTTTTACATGATGGCCCACAGGGCTGCAAAATTGGGATTACATAACTTTAATAATCTTTTGAATGATGATGATGAATTCTCGATGTCTAAATGCTCGAACATGATGGAATGCTTTGAAACACTTACTCTATTATAGGGTAGTTGACACTAAGTGGTCAACAACCTGCACCCCCACTAGAACTTTCAAATGGATAATTGTTTTTCCTCCAAAATGGAAAGGGATCCTCATTCTTGTTTTTCCTAGAGGTTGCAGCCACCATTGCCACACCAACATTGGCCTCTTTTTCTAATTCTTTCCTCCTAGATGGAGTCACTCCTGCACGTGCTCCAATTCCACAAGATGGTGTGCCCAACAAATGCCCTTTCACAAGGAAATAAGTGCTCTTGAATTGATGGTTGCAAAAGTTGCATGTCCAAAGAATATTGCATCCTCCCTTTAACTAGTTGTCTGGCCTTTGATGTCTTGTAACATACTTCCACAAGGGATATTCCAATTCTTGAGCTTGTTGTCTTGCTAAATTGATGTTTCTCTCAACAATTGAAGTTGTTGTTGCGGCCCCACTTCCAACAGATGGAACACTGGCAGACCTTGATGCAATTGATAGATGAGGGCATTACCAATGGGGACATTCTTCCCCTTCTTTTGCCCCTTCCCTGCTGCCCTTGATTGAGCCATTACTACTGTAAAAATAAAGAAAAATGCATTGTTGTAAGGTTGTGCATGTAAACAAAATGGGCAGGCAGACTATTGTAGCAAAACTAGAAAAAAATGGAAGGGAAATCCACTTACCTGTGCCTTGAATCACCTCCAAAAGATGTCTATCTCCTTTGTTGGCCACTCACATAGTCCTACAGCACCGAAACACCAAAGGAAAATGCTCAAATGCAGCCCAAATCTGGCTTTTGCCTAGCTTGAGGTCACTTTTTTGTAGACACATGTCCGACACGAGTTTGACTCGTGTCTCTCATCTCAAACACAAGTGAAACTCATGTCAAACATGTGTCATGCATGAATCATGTCAGACACGATGGATTCGTGACACGAGGGGGGGGGAGGGGCATGTCCTATGACTTAGAATATAGCATATCATTTGTTGGAAATCCATGCACTCTAGGTCTGGTCTATGCCTTAGCTAGGAACATAAACACACTAATGATGCCCAACCAAAAACAACTTTGCACAATGGAATATAACATCAATAAGATTAATAACATTACACCATATTTATGGCCCAAAACATGTTCCTCATTAGTCCTTCAATAAGAAAACCATACGGCTCCCATACCAAGGACCATGGTCGTTTACAAACCCAGTACAATGCTATATTACACAGTTATTCCTTTGACCAATACAACCAGGGTTGAGGCCTAGTCCATCGGGTTCTCATTTGCCCAACATACAAATCAACTTACCTAGTAGCGCCTTTCTTTCTTGCTAAATATAGACTTCCTTTTCTATGCACAACAGCCCTCTGTCAACGTTCCTGTAGACCTCAGCTAGTCCCTTCAACTACAACATGCCTTTTTTTGTCAACTAGGTCTACTCCTTCAGAACCCTATACAGCTTCTCTATAACCTTGGCCAGTTCCCTTATGCCAATGGCTACCTTCTTCACCAACAGAACACTCCATTTATCCCATTATTCAATTGTTCCAACTTGACCATCCCTCTTCTTCCTATAGCCAGCCCTAACCAGGTTGTGGCTACCCTACAACTAGCCCTTATCTCGTTGTCTAGAGTCTCAGACAAGCCTCCTAGCCTTGTGGATCACTTCCAACCACACTTCAACTTCATTAATCCCCCCTAGCCTCCATATTAAGCCCTGCAGCCCCGCTCCAAGCACTGATGCAACCTGCAGCCACCCCTACCCTCAACAACCCTACAAAAACAATATTGACTCTCTTTTGGCCTTAATCAGGTCTTCTATCCCATAGCAGTTCACTTAAACCAGCCTTGGCCCCAGATCTAGACCTTGGCCCTCCACAACCAGGCCCTCTGCCTACTGCAGCCCTTCCAGTTAACCTCGGACTTATTGTCAAACAAACTTTGGCCCCTCCTAACAGGTTGAGGCTTGCACTATCTTGCTAGACATTCCACTCGGCCCTCTTAAGACAAACTTATACCTACGACTACCCTCCAAGGTTAGTGGCTCTTCTAGGGTTGATCTTCACCAATGAAGTCACATCTCAATTGTGACTTTTAGCCTTTCCTTTGGCTTATATTTATAGTTGTCCATAGCTCACTTAGGGAACCCCTTGGTCCTTTAAGGGTGTTGCCAACTCAACCTTAATCATTAATTAGAATATAAAATTCATATCTTTGGATTCCAAGCCCATTCCTTTGGGTCAAAACCCAAACCTTGGGTACTTTGCCCACAAGCCCACTAGTCCACTAGGATGTAATCTAGCAACAAGTTGGAATAGTTGTTGCAAGGAATCGAGATGACCCAGGTTCAAAATCTCAGCAGGCAGGCTCCAATAACAAGTCAAACCCTATCCACCATGCAAATCGATAGGGAATGTGGGAACCATGATATTTTCAAGTTTCCATGCAGAAATTGTGCAAGGTGCTTAGCATTTTCCTACAAACAACTCATCCCAGATTGGGTTGAAGTCCCAGCACCCTTCGTGTCCAAAAGAAGTGGCAAATTAAATATACGCAGATCTTTAGAACTAGCTTCTACAAAAGCTTATGTATCTTTTAACAATCATGGAAAGTTCTTTCAGGCTGGACCAACTTGTATGGATAATAGGACTGAGAACTGACAAACTTGCATTACAAACAAAGACACTCAAGATTAGTTCTGGTGCCTGGGTGACATGGGATTGTGAAGTGCATCTCACAAAAGGAAGAAGAATTGTTATTTTAGAAGGAAGCATTTCATTCAATTGTCAATGTAGATACAGCTCTCAGTCAAAGTTTTTACAAACTATTGCTAAAGCCTAAATGAAATCAGCAAGCCATTTCTAGAGAAGACGGGTCCTGTTGGATAGAAAATTCTCTATTTTCAAGTTAAAACTAACATAACTATATGTGATCAAAAGATCTTAAGCATACATATGCAAAACAAATTACATCTTTGTAAGCATGCTTCCATTACTCAGGTAGTATTTACTTCTTTGTTTTCTTCAACATCAGATATCATGTCTGGGCAAAAGACTGCAGAAACTCCAAAAATTAAATCCATTCAAACATGCAACTTTCTATGATAGACCCAATGAAAAATTTTCACATCCTCCTTGGTGCTAAGCAGAGAATTCAGAGAAGTTGAGATTCTAAGGGACCTGTCTCTCAATGGCCTTCAACATGTCGAGATATAATTGCTAGACAAGGATCATAATACTTCCAGAACACCCCCTCTCTAAATAAGGATACCAAGAATGATGATACTTACTACAGGAATTGATGTCACTTATCGCACTGGTTGAGGAAGCATGTATTCAAAGCTCCAATTTATAGGAGTGCTTGCATTTGCAATGAAATGAAATAGAGAAAATAACTCAATTAAGGGCACCCCTACAGAATCGATTGGTTAGTCTGATCAGCTTGCAATTGGAGAACAATTCTCCCGCATGCACTTGTTGAGGGATCCTTCATCATTACTGGATGGTTTAATAGATGTAACTGCATAATCTAGCTCCAGCAACATGCAAGAAGAAAATGGCCATGATGAATGAATCGTACTGAATATGTCTGAGACTCTGAACAAAAAAAAGTATCCCCCTAGAAAGAAAGTTGAAGAGGCCGATGAAGATGTTAGCCTACATTGATGATACCTGTTTAAAGGCCTAAATCTATACCATCCCATCGGTTACATTCTTTCGCAACTCAGTAATCAGACTACCTAGAGAAATTATGGGTGGATTTGCAAGTACGTAGAAGTTTGAGGTTGCATAAAGTACCATTACACGAATAGACCAACTGCAACAGGGAATTCAAGGAACCACTCGAAAATTAACATTCATAAAAATTGACTAACTAGAAGAAAAATATAGAAATAACAGTAGAGAAGATAGTAAAGAGAAGAACAGAATAATTTGGCGCAGCCAATAATGGAATTTCCACTAAGAGGAAGCAAAAAGACTTGAAACTAGACTTACTGGATCCTAGGTTTCCCTATGTGATGCCCTCATATCAGCTCCTAGGTCCTATCCCTGAGAATTATATCACAGACGCACTCTTAAGAAATAAAATGGATGAACAGAAAAAGAGAACATTTACATAGACCATAGAAAATCCTTTTGAAAGTCTATTATATGGAGTTCAAAACTTTAATCATACATTAACATAGATTAGCAATTTTCTAGTTTACCATCACAAAGTAGATAAACAAGATGTGATAATTGTATTGATGTCCAACAAATGGCCACAATAATTCTACTAATTTCAAAACCTTGTTTAGAGAAATGCCCAAATTTAAAAGAAGAAGAATATATTCCATCTTGGGTAGTGAATAGTTCTCTTTCAAAGAAATCTTATTAAGATTTCTGAAACCTACACAAAGTCTGATTTCTCCACTCTTTTTCCTAACTGGAACCAAATTGGCAAATCTTAACTTTTTTTTCTATTAATGGCAGCAGCTTTGGATTGATGCTTCTAAGCTTCTGTTTGAAAGGCTTCTCATTCTACGTGAGTGGAATTGTGTGTTGAATGATGTTCTTTTCATAAACCTTTAAATCTGTATACCTCCAGGCAAACACATCTGAAAAGTCTTTCAACAATTGTGCATACTGTTGTTTCTTCTCTGTTTTCAAGGAATTGGAAACTTTGACTACCTTAGGATCTTCTTTTGTTCCCAAATTGTAATCCTCCAACTCATTATCACTTGGCCGAATCCTAGATTTTACAGCTACATCGTTGCTATCAAACAGTCTCTCTAGAGGGACCAAACATCTAGGAATGAAATTGTTGCATAGTTGAATAATTTCTTGTCCAGCTATAGCATTCATAAAGACATCTGATTTTGCATTCAAATCTGGTTTCTCCGATTCCTCATCTTCATTTTGCTCAATAGGGATATTAACAAATTCATTGGTCATCTCTAAGAATCTTTGGATTTGCTGATCATCCTCAAAAACCTTCCAATGCTTGATGTTGTCTGGGATAGAAGGCATATGCCTCACATTAATTTCATGCTTTCTATTCAGATATATGGGAATTTTAAAAGCACTAGCAGCAGTAGCTAAGGAATCCGCTATAGCATGTTCTTCTCTAGAAACAGCAGAAATTTTATGCTCTAAAAAGAAATTGTCAAACATATCCCATACCTCATTTCGATAAGTGTGAAAATTCTAT
This sequence comes from Pinus tabuliformis, assembly GCA_031772625.1. Classification (NCBI taxonomy): domain Eukaryota; kingdom Viridiplantae; phylum Streptophyta; class Pinopsida; order Pinales; family Pinaceae; genus Pinus; species Pinus tabuliformis. The sequence goes on along the minus strand of CM062808.1, from coordinate 430,900,827 downwards.
CACTGCAGCAACTGATTTACTTTTCCTACTTATTTCACCATAAGTTATTCATGAAATTACTTCAATAAACATTAAAATAAATACTGCTGCAGATATCACACCGTAATACAGAAACAAACATATGCACAAGAATCAACACATTGACACAGTTATTTTGGACTAATGTCCCCGGAAAAACCCAATGTGGGAAAACCGGTGCAGCAAGGGAGGATTTTATTATTCAGCAATTTTCTAGTACAACAGGGTGCCAAACTAGCTTACCCACAGATAGACAAATTTTCCAGCACTTCTTCTAAACCCAGCGTCAGCCCTACTGACCTCTGTGTGACTTGAAACCCTCTACGTGAGCCTGTTGAGACTTTGCGCAACCTCTCTGGCCTTCTGCGTCACTCCTCCAGCCTCTACGTGGATGACGCAGGCACTGCTGGCTCTATGTAGTCTCTGCTGCCTCTGCGTGGCTCCCTCTGGCCCTACGTCTGCCTCTTCTGCCTCTGTGTTGATCTCCCGTCTCTCTGTTCTATACTTGTTGCCTCCTGACTGCTCTCCAGACCACTGGTTCAATTTCTCAGCTAACCCCACTCCAGAAATTGAACTGACTGGTCTCCCTCAATGTATTCTCCAAGTGACCCTCAAGCCTCCTCTTATATTTTTCTCGTTGACAAATCAACGACCGAGATTAAGTCCCTAATCAACGGCTAAGATTAGATCTGGCTTGATCCATGACTTTAAATCATTCTAACACAGTTTTATATTAATACACATTAATATTTTATTTTCCCTAAGTTTAGACTTAGGAACTCCATTAAAAATATTAATTATTTTAATATCTCCCAAACTAATTAGAATCTGCCCAAACGCTTTTTGGGTATTGGGGATCTCATGTGCCTTAGCGTCTCCACCAATTTTCGTGGCTAGAGCACATCCGATGCTACCCCAAATCAACACTCCCTCTTAGCGAGAATTGTGCTCTAGTAATACTCCTTACTGTGCATCACTCCGATCATCCAGCATCGGTCCCTATGCTGATGCTAAGCCTCCTTGCCCAACATCCTCTGCATTGTTGCATCCTATACTGTTGCCCATGACTCTACTACTGCCACTGCTGCATCTGTACGACAACTCCCTCTGCATCCGTGTTGTTGTTGGTCCTTTCTCCCAACACTGCAACTCCCTCTGCATCTGTGCTACTGCTGGTCCTTTCTCCCAACATTGCATCTGCACTGCAACTCCCCCTTCATTCGTGCTACTAACCCACTCATTTCTACTTCTGAAAGGGGTTCTTTACCATCCCTATCTTTTCCCTGAAGTAGTCAAATTTTGACTTTCCAAGGGCCATGGTGAGGATATCTACCATCTGTTCTCCTGTAGGAGTGTAGCTCAACTATACAGCGCCTCGTTGGACACAGTCTCTGACAAAGTGACACCGGATATCAATATGCTTCGACCTATCATGAAATACTGGATTCTCAGAGGGTTTGATGCAACTCTGATTATCACACATGATCTTGGTCGCCTCCATATTTCTTCTGAATAGGTTCACCGGCAGTTTTCTAAGCCATATGGCCTCACACGAAGCCGTGCTTGCTGCCATATATTCTGCCTCAGATGAGCTCAGAGCCACGGACTTCTATTTCCTACTGCACCAAAAGGTCATTCCTGATCCAATGTTGAAACAGTACCCGGAGGTACTTTTCTGATCCACTAAACTTCCTGCCCAATCTGCATCAGTAGATCCACTCAACCTGATATCCTTCCCCTTGATGTATAAGAACCCATAATCAATTGTTCCCTGTAAATACCTGAGAACATGTTTGGTTGTTGCCCAGTGTGCCCTCTTTGGTTCCACCATGAACTGACTAAGGGTGTTGACAGCGTAGCAAATATCTGGCCTGGTATTGACCAGATACATCAAGGACCCTATGAGCTGTCGGTATAGGGTGGGATCGACATCCTTGTCTTCTGATGCATCAATCTTCTTCCTCTAGTTGGTGATCATTGGTGTAGCCATAGGTCTACAGTCTCCCATCCCGAACCTTTTTAGGATTTCTGTAGCATACCTCCCTTGCCCAAGGAAGATTTCTCCTTTTTGCTGCCAAACTTCCAGCCCTAGGAAGTAGTGCATTCGTCCCAGAATCTTCATATCGAACTCTGTGGCTAGATTCTTCTTGCAGTCCTCAATGAGTCTGGATGATCCTGTCAGAAAGAGATCATCCACATATAATACTAAGATAAGCGGCTCGTTCTCTACGACCAGATAGTAGAGATTTGGATCCGCATCATTCTTGACAAACCCCATCTTTTGCAAATAGCCATCTATTCGACCATACCACGCTCTCGGTGCCTGCTTCAGCCCATATAAGGCTTTCTTCAGTCTGCATACATGAGACTTCTTCTCATGAGTTTCAAAGCCCTTTGGTTGTTCAATGCATACCTCTTCTTCTATTACCCCGTTCAGAAATGTCGTCTTGACATCCATCTAATGAATCTCCCATCCCATCTAGGCTGCAAGAGATATCACGGTCCTAATAGATGTATACCTGGCTACCGGGACGAAGGTTTCCTCATAGTCAATCCCTTCCTTTTGAGCATACCCCTTAGCCACAAACCTAACCTTGTATTTCTCAACACTGTCATCCGCAACATATTTGATCTTGTAGATCCATCTTGAACCTACCACAGATCTGTCTTGAGGCCTTGACACCACCTCCCAGACATCGTTCACCATTATGGAGTTATACTCCTCTACCATCGCATCTAGCCAAACCTGATGCTGAGCTGCCTCCTTGAGACTGCCAGGCTCTCCATCCTGAGCTACTAACACCTGATATCTGTCTGGCTGTTTTCGCTCCCTCTCACTGTTCCTTGGCTCACCGATGAAGCTCTTTGCATCACGCAGAATCTGACGAAGTTCCCTGCTAGTTCTTCCTCTGCCAGCAAATGCTTCTATTCGCTCCTCCTCCTCACCCTGAGAATCTTCTTGACCTGAGGAAGAGTTCTTCACTTCTGTTGGTTGAAGAGGCATGACCAATGGATCCTCTTTTGACTGCTCCTCGGAAGGCATTTCACGAGATCTTCTGAAAGCTCTGTCCTCCATGAACTTTACATCTCGTCGTACTACTACCTTCCTGCTCCCTAGAAGATAGATTTTGTATGCCTTAGCGTTCTCGCTATATCCCACCAGATATCCCTTTTCTGCAGTCTGATCCAGCTTCTTCCTCTTTTCTTCGGGTATGCAGCAATATGCTAAACTCCCAAATATCCTGAAATGACTGACTTCAGGCGTCTTCCCAGTGAAGACTTTCTCTGGAGTAATCTTGCCCAATGCCCGATGAGGAGTCCTGTTTTGAACGTAGACAGTTGTGTTGCATGCTTCCGCCCACAAGAATTTTGGCATATCCTGATCATACAGCATGGCCCCAGCCGCTTCTACAATAGTCCTGTTTTTCCTTTCTGCCAACCCATTCTGCTCCGGATTGTAGGGAGTTGTCCACTCTCTTCTGATGCCCTCCTTAGCACAATAATCAGTGAAGTCCTTATCAACATACTCTCCACCATTATTTGAGCGCAAAACTTTTATTTTCTTCCCAGTCAGATTCTCCAACAAAGCCTTGAACTCCTTGATTCGATCGAAAACCTCATCCTTGGTTTTCAGAAAATAAATCCAAGTTTTCCTCGAGTGGTCATTAATGAACGTAAGGAAATACTCGGCACCACTGAGAGCTTTGACGCACATAGGTCCACAGATATCTGAGTGTATCAATCCTAATAACTCTTGGCCCCGTGTTTGCTCCAAGGAAATGTCGCCTTGGCATACTTTCCTAGAGCGCATCCCCTGCATACATCATCTCATTCCGTACTCAGATCCGGAACTCCTATTACAGTGCTCCTGAGAATTCTCAGAGCTCCATGGTGCAAGTGACCCATCCTTCTGTGCCATAGTTCGTTCAAGTACTTGTCCCCATGACTGCCTATTAGTGCCATTGGTGATTCTAGTTGTAATCTATACAACCTATTACTTTTGATCCCGATCTACACTTTCTTTTTCTAGCTATGGTGTTTGACGTATACCTTTTCCTTGATGAAGTAGACGTCATAGCCCTTGCCTTGTAGTTGTGACACGGAAAGTAAGTTCATCCCCAATCCTGGTACATGCAGCACATTTGTAGCATGGAACCGCTCTCCTAATTCTGTCTGAAAAACTATGGTACCCTTCCCTACTGGAGTACACTTTGCCTTGTTGCCCATGGTAATCTGAAAGTTCATCTTCTCTTCTTGATATTTTGAGAAACACTCCCTTATTCCCGTCATATGCCACAAGGCTCCACTGTCTATATACCATACTTCTGATGATGCAGCACTAGTCATGCACGCCACTTCTTCCAGCCTGGAAGCCAACATAGAGAAATCGAAATCTCTTTCTCTTGTGCAATCTTCTGAAAATCTATGTGAGTCCCCTGAGGTGGATGCCTTTGCATCGTGGTCTCGACCCATAACTGATTTTCCCTTTCTGTCTCTAATTACTTCCTTTGATACCATGTGAAAATTCTATCACTGCAGCAATTGATTTACTTTTCCTACTTATTTCACCATAAGTTATTCATGAAATTACTTCAATAAACATTAAAATAAATACTGTTGCAGATATCACACCGTAATACAGAAACAAACATATGCACAAGAATCAACACATTGACATAGTTATTTTGGACTAATGTCCTCGGAAAAACCCAATGTGGGAAAATCGGTGCAACAAGGGAGGATTTTATTATTCAACAATTTTCTAGTACAACAAGGTGCCAAACTGGCTTACCCACCGATAGACAAATTTTCCAACACTTCTTTTGAACCCAACGTCAACCCTACTAACCTTTGCGTGACCTGAAACCCTTTGCGCCAGCCTGTTGAGACTTTGCGCAGCGTCTCTGGCCTTCTGTGTCACTCTTGCAACCTCTGTGTCGATGACGCAGGCCTTGCTGGCTCTGCTGCCGCTGCGTGGCTCCCTTTGGCCCTGCGTCTGCCTTTTCTACCTCTGTGTTGATTTCCCATCTCTCTGTTCTGTACTTGCTGCCTCCTAAATGCTCTCCAGACCACTGGTTCAATTTCTCAGCTAACCCTGCTCCAGAAATTGAACTGACTGGTCTCCCTCAGTATATTCTCCAAGTGACCCTCAAGCCTCCTCTTATACTTTTCTCGTTGACAAATCAACAGCCGAGATTAAGTCCCTAATCAACGGCTAAGATTAGATCTAGCTTGATCCATGACTTTTGGACCATTCTAACACAGTTTTATATTAATACACATTAATATTTTATTTTCCCTAAGTTTAGACTTAGGGACTCCATTAAAAATATTAATTATTTTAATATCTCCCAAACTGTTTAGAATTTGCCCAAACCCTTTCTGGGTATTGGAGATCTCATGTGCCTTAGCCTCTCCACCAATTTTCGTGGCTAGAGCACATCCGATGCTACCCCAAAACAACAATAAGCCCTCATCCTCGGATGCTTAGCTTGATATGTGCCTGGGACTTGCTTCACAACCAAATCTGAATCTCCAAAAACATGAATCCTTTTTGCTTTATGTTCTCTCAGCAGATTTAACCCAATGATCAAATCCTTATACTCTGCAATGTTGTTGGTGCATTCAAAGTACAGCTTGAAAGAGTGCAGCTGACTAGTAAGATCTAGAGGAATAAACCAGATACCTGCCCCTGAACCATCTTTGCAAGTGGAGCCGTCAAAGTGCATGTTCCATATCCCATGATCTTCAGTTAGCTGTATGTTAATTTTAGGTATGTTCTATACTTAGAGCAATTTACTTGAATTTTCACAATTAACTTCAATATCTTTTCCAGATTAGCAATCACATCAACATAATAGTAAATTGCAAACAGAACATAAACATAAATCGCAAAAGACAAGCCAAGACAAGAGGACACAAGATGTGGCGCTAGCCAGGGACAAACCCCAATGTGGGGAAACCCTTGATCAATTCTTCTTATATGTTCTTCAATAGTTCAGCAGAGAGATAGAGAGATAGTACATATACAACAGAAGTCAACACTTTGACTTATCTAAATAAGAGCATAGATCATCTTTAAGAAGATGATACATGAGGTAGTTGAACTCAGTTGAAGACATGTTGCTTCAACTGATTCTCCAAGGTGACTCCATCACCATGTTGCACCCATTCATTATGTTGCTCCTCATCATCATGTTGCACCCATCATTGTGTTGCTCCTCATCATCATGCTACACCTCACTGTGCTGCACCATGTTGCACCCATCATCACTATGCTGCATCTCATCATGCTTCACTAATCATGACTGCACCCATCATTGTACTGTTGTACTATGTTGAGCTATGTTATGCATTGCTACTCCTATGTGCACTATGCTGCATTGTACAACATGTACTCATTGCAACTCCCATTGTTGTACCAATGTTGCACCATGTACCATTGCTCCACCATGAACCATTGTTGCACCATGTACTTGCTGCACCAAGTATCATTAATGTCCCAAGTACCATCGTTGCACCATGATTGTTGCACCATGTACTTCTTGTCCCATGTACCATGTTGTCCCAAGTACCATTGCTGCACCATGATTGCTACACCATGTGCTTGTTGTCCCATGTACCATGCTACTATGTCAAGCCACCAATTTTGGCTCCCATAGACTGCCCAACAATCTGATCCAAACTAACCCCCAAGAATGGATCCAACACACATCACAATTGTTGCTCCAAGACTGTTGTACACCACTGTTTGCACTGTTGTGCTTGCACTTCTGGTTAGGGCTTGTACCACTGCCCTTAACCCAACACACAGTCAGATAGACTAGCCCTCAAGGGCTGCGACCTGCCTTGGAGAGGCTCCTCCCATGCCACGTTGTCCTCTAAAGGGATTGTCCACCTCAATGCAGCCCTACAACTCCAACAGCTTGGTATGGCCTGCGGCCTAGCTTGCTGTAGCTTTCGGCCTCCTCCAAAACGTACCCAAACAGTCACCCAATTGCCAGCGTTAAGCTCCTCCTCTACTCGACCTAGCAGCCTGCCCTCTCGGCCCTCCTTCCAACAATCCAGTCACTTGAAACGACCTTCGTTTAGGGTATCATAGACGTGCGGCTAGGGCAGGATAGACCTGCGTATAATGGGAGCGTGTGCAGGCCTCCTCCACCGTGTTATATCTCCATGCTTGGACTGCGGCTAGACATCCTTTAGGCAACTTATAGAAGTAGTGATATTCACTCTAGGACTATGGGTAGACCATCCTTTAGGACTGCGGTTAGGGTAGCTTGATTAGCCTCCTTTCCTCCTATGTCTAGGGCTTCATCCTCCTAGATTTCTCTTCCACTAAAACCCAAAGCGAGTGGAGAGAAATCAACAGTGAAGTGTGTGTAAATGACTCTCAAGTCACCTCCTTTTATATTATAACGTTGAGCACGTGGGGGTTATTTGGTTGCTGGCCGACCTTGACGAATTGTCCCATTAACACAAATAAATTCATATCTCCATGAATACTTTTCAAAATCGGATGATCTTTAGATCAATCCTACACCTCTCGATGAGAGGGATCCAAGAAAAATATCAGCTGCCATAAATAAGATGACCCACATGGAGTTTGGCCCTAGTTGCCAATTTTAACACTCCCTCTCAACTAGGGAGAACTCCATCCGCTGATCCATCTGCCAAACTGTACTATCTCTGCCATCAGTGCCCTGCACTGCTCTACTCTGCTCTATTGTGTTCTACTATGCTGAACCATGAAGAAGAAGAATTGCTCGAGAATGTCTCATACCATTCTCTACGGACCCGAATTCAATTCCATATGAAGAGAGTGTGTCATACCACTCTTACTGATCCTAGATCAATTCCAAAAGAGAGTGAGTTATATCACTCTTACTGATCCAAAGTCAGTTCCATTGATCCCAAATCAATATCACAAGAGAGTGTCTCAAACCACTCATAGTGATCCCAGATCAGTTCCAAGAGAGAGTGAGCTATATCACTCTTACTGACCCGAAGTCAGTTCCAATTGATCCCAGATCAATGTCGGTCATCCTAGCATAGGGAGTACGGTAGATACACGATGCGTCCATCGGTACTACTATGGTCCCTAACCCCATTTCCCTACTCATTGGCCAAATGAGAGGTACTTCCCATGAGTCCCAGACTGCATGGGTAGGATGCCTCGACAGGAGAACCACTCATCCTGTCCATAAGTCGCCACGGGGTATCACAAGGGAAGGCTGAACCATTCACCCTATACACAGCGCACCACTAGGGGAGGGTGAGTCACCCTATGGTCGCTTGTTGCTCCAAGAAGTACCCCAAGCCCCTCGGAGCTCCCAGAGCTCAATGCATGCATCATACAAGACCCTCATAAGAGGGTCTCTCAACGACTCCAAGTCGTTTCGGAAAGTCACAAATTTGACCTTTCCTTGGGGCTTTAACAAAATGTCTGCGACCTGCACATCAGTCCCAATGCGATGGAGCCTTCTTGCTCATCGATGTAACATATCCCAGATAAAGTGATACCTGATGTCTATATGCTGGAGCGATCATAGAATACAAGATTCCTCAATAATCGAATCCCCCCTCTGGTTGACACAAAAGATCATGGTGGTATCCATCATGTGTACAAACAGCTCACTGAAGAGCTTCCACAACCATGCAACTTCACACAAGATCATACTCGTAGCAATGTATTCGGTCTCAGCGGTGCTCAAAGCAACCATTTTCTGCTTCCTGCTCATCCAGGATATCGAGCATAACCCAAAGAGAACCAGCACCCAGAAGTGCTCTAGCGATCCTCCACACTGCCTGCTTAATCATCATCAGAATAATCATGCAACTTCACATTTCCGGCAGTGTATCTCAATGAGAGATTGTGCCCTGAAGATATCTCAAATAATTCTTGGCATCAGTCCAGTGATGCTCAACCAAATATGAGGTCAACATGCTAACTGCAAAACATATATCCAAAGGGAGTTCACCAAGAACATCAATGCTAGAATGAGTTTATGAAACTCAGAGGCATTTCCCAAATTAGGTCTGGCATCCCTACCACATAACTTCTGAAAGTTAAGCTCCATCGAGGTAGTTGCGGGCTTGCAGTTCACCATTCCAAATCTGGAATCCAACTCCCTCTTACTTTTGCAAGTGAGAGGGTCTGCACTTGTCAGAAAGAGGTCGTCCTCATAAGATGCCAGTATGAGAGGTCTATCATCCACAACTTTCAAGCAATGGCTTGGATTAGCTTTAGTCCTAGTGAATCTCAGCTTCATCAAACAGCTATCAATCCTCTCATATTAAGCTCGGGGTGTTTTGCTTCAAGCCATAGAGAGCTTTCTTCCACCTGCATACAAGAGATTCCCGATCATGAATCTCAAATCCCTCGGGTTGTTCCAAACTTGTGGACCTGCTACATGAGGGGAATGGTACCCTTGTAATATTTTCCTTCGATACATCTCGGACATGTACCTTCATGCTCTTCTTGAATTCAAGCATCCCTGTCACCATCTGACTCACATCGGGTAGGGCCCCATAATGAGCAGACCTCCGATGCTATAGAAGAGATGTGTCAATCGACATGGTCCCCAATGGACTTCCTGCAACTTGATACAATTTGCCAACCCTGAACCCATGAGCAAAATCATCTTTGAAAATATCATTTTCAAACACGTACCTTTCCATCAATGAATGCCACCTTGAAACGTTTGACTTCCATTGTCGAAATGGACACCAGGTTCTTCTTGCAATCAGGTACATAAAAGAGATTTTTGTAAATGAATCGAGTTACCCTCATTCAATTGAGGGGTAACATTCCCTACACCCTTTCCGAGATAGGTGGCAATGACTCCAAGTATAATCCCACGATTGTTGTCATCTCTACCAATTTAGAGAGAGCACCCTTCTATCCAATGAAGTGCCTTGAAGCACTACAATCAATAGGCCAGATTCCCAAAGAGTCTGGAGGAGAGGGCCAATATAAGATAATGATTCCTTATCTTATTAGAAACAACATTTGGTTCTTCATACCTGGGGTTCCTTGCTTTCTTCAAAGAGTTGGCGATTTCCTTGATGACCTGCATTACCTGTCATTCCTTTCATTGAAGATGTCCCTGGAATGGTTGTTATTTTCATCAAGTGATGTGTCCCTACCATTCAGACACTCCTTCGCATAATGGCCGAACTTATTACAAACAAGGCATCTGCCTTTCCTTCCACCCTTAGATCCGGACTTCCCATTGAAGTGACCTTTAGGTAGGCCATCAGAAGCTTCCACTTCGCCATTCTAATAATATTCTCTGCTTCGACTTCACCCTTGGTGAATTTGAAGAGGGATAAGGAATCCATTGATCCTTTTGTCCTTTCCTAACTGCCTTCAGTGATTGCTCTTTCACTCTTGCTTGGGCTTTGTCTTCACCTCATCTTTGATACCATGTTAATTTTAGGTATTTTCTATGCTTAGAGCAATTTATTTGAATTTTCACAATTAGCTTCAATATCTTTTCCAGATTAGCAATCACATCAACATAATAGTAAATTGCAGATAGAACATAAACATAAATAGCAGAAGACAAGCCAAGACAAGAGGACACAAGATGTAGCGCCAGCCAGGGACAAACCCCAATGTGGGGAAACCCTTGATCAATTCTTCTTATATGTTCTTCAATAGTTCAGCAGAGAGAGAGAGAGAGAGAGAGAGAGAGAGAGATAGTACATATACAACAGAAGTCAACACTTTGACTTATCTAAATAAGAGCATAGATCATCTTTAAGAAGATGATACATGAGGTAGCTGAACTCACTTGAAGACATGTTGTTTCAACTGATTCTCCAAGGTGACTCCATCACCATGCTGCACCCATCATTGTGCTGCTCCTCATCATCATGCTACACCTCACTGTGCTGCACCATGCTGCACCCATCATCACTATGCTGCATCTCATCATGCTTCACTAATCATGACTGCACCCATCATTGTATTGTTGTACTATGTTGAGCTATGTTATGCATTGCTGCTCCTATGTGCATTATGCTGCACTGTACAACATGTACTCATTGTAGCTCCCATTGCTATACTAATGCTGCACCATGTAACATTGCTCCACCTTAACCATTGATGCACCATGTACTTGTTGCACCAAGTATCATTGATGTCCCAAGTACCATTGCTGCACCATGATTGTTGCACCATGTACTTGTTGTCCCATGTACCATGTTGTCCCAAGTACCATTGTTGCACCATGTACTTGCTATCCCATGTACCATGCTGCTATGTCAAGCCACCAATTTTGGCTCCCACAGACTGCCCACAATCTGATCCAAACTGACCCAAGAATGGATCCAACACACATCACAACTGCTGCTCCAAGACTGTTGTACACCACTGTTTGCACTGTTGTGCTTGCACTTCTGGTTAGGGCTTGTACCATTGCCCTTAACCCAACACACAGTCAAATAGACTAGCCCTCAAGGGCTGCAGCCTGCCTTGGAGAGGCTCCTCCCATGCCATGTTGTCCTCTAAAGGGGTTGTCCACCTCAATGCAGCGCTAGAACTCCAACAGCTTGCTATGGCTTGCGGCCTAGCTTGTTGTAGCTTTCGGCCTCCTCCAAAACGTGTCCAAACAGTCACCCAATTGTCAGCGTTAAGCTCCTCCTCTACTCGACCTAGCAGCCTACCCTCTCAGCCCTCCTTCCAACAATCCGGTCACCTGAAATGACCTTCGTTTAAGGTATCATAGACCTGCGGCTAGGGCAGGATAGACCTGCGTATAATGGCAGTGTGTGCAAGCCTCCTCCACCGTGTTATATCTCCATGCTTGGACTGCAGCTAGACATCCTTTAGGGAACTTATAGAAGCAGTGATCTTCTCTCTAGGACTGCAGGTAGACCATCCTTTAGGACTGCGGCTAGGGTAGCTTGATTAGCCTCCTTTCCTCCTGCGTCTAGGGCTTCATCCTCCTAGATTTCTCTTCCACTAAAACCCAAAGCGAGTGGAGAGAAATCAAGAGTGAAGTGTGTGTAAATGACTCTCAAGTCACCTCCTTTTATACTATAACGTTGAGCACATGTGGAGGTTATTTGGTTGCTGGCCGACCTTGACGAATTGTCCCATTAACACAAATAAATTCATATCTCCATGAAGACTTATCGGAATCGGATGATCTTTAGATCAATCCTACACCTCTCGATGAGAGGGATCCAAGAAAAATATCAGCTGCCATAAATAAGATGACCCACATGGAGATTGGTCCTAGTTGCCAATTTTAACATTGTACCTTCTCCTCCTGAGCTTCGGTTTCAATTTGTTGTTGTTTCTCTCCTTCAACACAAAAATCATATAGAAAATCTGAGAACCAAGCTCAATGTCAACCGCATAAAGAGGATAATTCTCCAGTTCAGTCTTATTACTCGGCACATATTTCATCTGGACCTCCCTATAAAGCCTCCTTAGTTCTCCAAATACTAGGATGGATGCATAAGACATATCCATCTGCAAGGTGCCTCCCAACCTGGCTGACCAAGACCTTGAAAGCAGCATGCCAAACCTGGGTGGGATATCCGCTACTACCACATCCATAACGATACTTATTGCAGGAACTTGAGTCAAATTTACCACAAGATCTTTAATTAAACCCAAGCACTTGACCTTTCTTGAATAAAAGGAAAACAAATCTTTGTAAGCCCTAGAAATCTCAAGTCCCAAACTGTCCATGACTGACTTAGGCATCAAGTTGTGTGATGCTCTAGAGTCTAGCATGGCATTATGAAGGATCATGTCATGGATATTTAGACTAACGTAAAAAGGAGGGACATCATCATTCACACTGGTTACATGAGGACCGAATACAAACTCAAGAGCATCATCATTTATATTGAGAGAATCTTGTGCATTAATATTTATTTGATCAGTCTCTGAACCCTTTACCATTGTAATGATTTGTTTCCTATACTGCTCATTCTTCAACAATTCAGAAAAAGGAATAGGATTCTTTGTTTTACTTATTTCATTCTCCAAATTGAATAATACCTAAGCCTTCTCCACTTTTTTCACATCCTTCTTAGCTTCATCAACCTTTTTTGGAGCATTCTTTTTTGATTCATCAACATTCTTAAGTATGTCTCTTTTAGGCTCGGCTTACTGCTCTCCTGTTGCAAGTTTTGGTGGTGGAGTTTTCATTGGAAAGTTTTGGCCCTTGAGATTGTACTCTCTGAAAATCAGCCACTGCATTATTGCAACCTGAGTACTATCTTTTTCTTCTAAAGACTCAGCAGACTTATCATGCTCTTCTTTACTCACAAACACCTGAGTTTCTTCATCATCAAAACAGTTAATCTACTGATCTGCTTCCTCGGTTGACTCTTCATCAACAAAATTCTCAGGGAAAGGTGGTCTTATAGCCTTCTGGTGTTTAGGGCCTTTATGCTCTTTTTTACAGTTTTGAGGGCCTTGAGGTCTCCTAAAATTCAGGTTTCGGACTTGAGGTTGAGGCTCAGCCCTAGGAGGAGTTAACTTATCCACTAATTTCTCCATTGTCTTCAACATAACATCAAACTTGACATCTGATGAAGAAGAAGGTTCATCTTTAAATGCTACTTTTCTCTCGATCCTCATTTTTGCCTTTTTAGCGACCAAATTAGTTTCCACTCCTATGGCATTATTTTGCATGGCTTCCAGTGTAGCAGGGTTTCTTTCTCTCAACTGAAAAGCAAATTTTGCATCAAACACATCTGAATAATGAAGAAGAGCTAGTCCCGAAGGTGGATTAATCTCAGCTGGAATAGAATTATAAAATTTGTTAAACCTAACAGAAAATTCCTACACGGTTTCGCCTGGGTTTCTCTTCAAATTTTCATATTCGGCCAAAATCTGTAAAGGGTTTTTCTTCACTTCCCATCTGGTAAGAAAAAGTTGTTCAAACTTTTGGAAATTTGCAATGCCTCCTATTGGCAGTCCTCTGAACCATTTTTTGACTTCCACTGAGAAGCTTTGTGCAAACAGCCTCATCTTAACATCATCATCATCCACCTCTTCGAGATCTATAAAGTCATTAAACTTATCCAAATGTTGTTGAGCAATGAAACCATCCCTACCCACCAAATTGTACCAAACATTGACCATAATTTTGTAGGAGGTCATGTAGTTGACTCGGCAGGCCGAGAAGGGCATATCTAGCAGCAATTGCACAAGGTGAGGTTGAAGAAACACCAACACTAGGAATTTGAAATGCAGATGACAAAGGAAATGAAGTTGTTGTTGTGACAACTGATGAAGCAGGGATATGAGATCCAATAGAGACAGATGAGGTAAAAAAAGGTGGAATAGAGAATGGAAGGATATGAGATCCAAAAGAAATAGCTAAGGCAGAAAAATGTGGAATAGAAAATGGGAAAGTAGTAGCACTGTCCTTAGATACATTGTTGTTCCAAAAAAGGAAGTTCTGAAAAGGGCAAATACTGATGGTGGAGCTTCTGCAATCTGATGTTCTGGTGAGGGTTTGATAGCAAACTACTATAGCCCCTTTTCATAGCTCCTGGATTCCTTTCTTGACTAGATCCTTCCTTATCCGAGCTGATTTATACACATACGAGCATCCCCAAGAGCTGGTGCAAGAATGATCACTGGTTAGGGCTGATGGCAAACCTCCCACACCTCTTTCTGAGCAGCAACCTCTCTCCAAACATCTCTGTCCTAATTTGCGGCTGGACTGAGCCACAAAATGAATGACACAATTTCTCATCCAAGAGGTCAAAGCCTCCTGCCAGACTCATGGCTCTCTGTCCAAGGATGTCAAGCCCTACGATTTGCTTGGTGCACACAGCTAGGGCTACAGCCTGTTGTAGGAGAGATAGAAACTTGATCATAGTTAGATGAAGCTATCTGAAGCTCATGAACTAAATGTTCCAATTCTTCGAACTGAAGCCAAATCTCTTGGTCTTGAGGTAATAAATTCAATCATAGAAAAGCAAAATTTGGAATGAAAGTCTTAAATTTTGTTTCATCAAATACAGTATCTAAGAGATTTGTTTCTGACTTCGACCTAAACAGAGTTTGCTCAAACTTAATATCAAATTGTATATCATCTATGGACTCAACTTTTTCAGGTAAAGAACATGACCTTCCTAAATGAATGGTACCTGATTTTCCTGAAGATCTTTTTTTGAACAACTTCTCTGGACTTGATAATATCTCTGGTGGGGATTAGGATCTAGGTTCCTCTAGGTGTAGAATCCCTTATGAACCAGTACTCCCCCCAATAGAATCGCCTTAATCTCAACAATAGAGTTTCCAGAGCAAAATCTCGCAGTGAGAAACTGATGTTCAAATCTCTGTTTGCTCTCATAGACCTGATTTAAACAATCAAATTGTTCGGGGAGAATGTATCTTTCATTCCCTGGCAACAACGCCAAAATGTTATGTTATGTAAAAATTAGTTAAGGTTATGTAAAATTATATTAGCTGTGGTTATTTAGGCAAAAGGGCATGACCAAAGATCATGCCCTTTCACCAAGAGGCACCTAAGGTTGTATATAACCGGGCCTCTCTCTAAAAATGTAATCATTCAATTCAATATTCATTTATTAATAAGATATATATATATATATATATATTTCTGTTTACCATTGAAGTCTGTTACTTCATCTGGTATCAGAGCTAAATCGTCCTCGGCTCACTATCTCCAAGTTTTTTTACTGTCACGTTTTCATCGCTTCTGCCACCAAGACTTGTCAACATTGCTCACAGCCATCCCCACTATCAGCACTTCTGCTATTTTTTTTCACCCGTGCTATCCAGTTGTTCTGCCCAACTCCGTCGTCCGATTGTAATCCGTCAACCCCCGCTCCCCCATTGTGTCGGTCCTCTACAACTCCAACCCCTGTCCACCTCACTGCTTCCGCCTTTCCGACGCTGCCGTGCTCACACCGTGGTCCCTGCTCCATTGCGGTAGGCTTGCCGTGATATCTGCACAGAGATCAAACGATCTGACGAGAGGTGACCGTTCAGTCGAACGTGACTCTACGCAGCGTACGATATATATATATATATATATATATATATATATATATATATATATAAGTTATAAGTTACATATCTAACGTTAATTTAATTAATTAAAAAAAAAAACAACTTATGTCATATAATTAATTTAATTTAATTATTTAAAAAAAAAAAATTAAGCTGGCAGATAAATATACGCCCCCACAAACTCGCTCAATGTCGACAATGACAATGGCTGATTTCCAAAAAAAATTGGTTGACGCGGAGCATAAGATAAATAACAACAACGATGAGGTCAATAAAAGATTAGATTATTTCCAAATCAAGCTTGAGATCAAAAGTCTTCAGGATACAACAAATCGAATAGAAATAAAGATGGAAAATCACCGTGTACAATCAAGAGTGGATCACAAAGAGACTTTAACATTCCTGAAACTTCTGTGTAAAAAGATGAATTATACACCCGCACAACTACTACAAGAACATGAAGAAAATCATCAGCACAAACAACGCTTTCATCCCTAGATGATGAGGGAAGAGTCATTCTAGAACCAGAAGGTATTTTGTCTACTAGAGAAAGAAAGCTTCGACATCGTACTATCAAGGAATATCTGATCAAGTGGAAGGACTTACCCGAAGAAGAAGCTTCTTGGGAGAATGAATCATTTTGTCAACAACATCCGTCGTTACGTATGCTTTGAGGGCAAAGCATTCTTTCGAGAGGAAGGCAATGTTATGTAAAAATTAGTTAGGGTTATGTAAAATTAGATTAGCTGTAGTTATTTAGGCAAAAGGGCATGACCAAAGATCATGCCCTTTCACCAAGAGGCACCTAAGGTTGTATATAACCGGGCCTCTCTCTAAAAATGTAATCATTCAATTCAGTATTCATTTATTAATAAGATATATATATATATATATATATATATATGTTTCTGTTTACCATTGAAGTCTGTTACTTCATGTTATCACTTAGAAAAAACCCCAGTTGTAGAGGGAAAAAACTAAGGTAACCTCTAACCACTTTGGATTGAAAGTTGGCCCTTCAATCTGGAGAGGGATCTCTCCTTAAAACTCTACCACTCACTGTCACTTAGCAATAGGTAATTTAGCTCATTGGCCAGATTTAGTTGGTAACACATGAAATTTGTTTGGAAGGAAGAGAACAGGGACCATTGGGCATGGAGTCTTTGACATAAAATTGCTAGCTACAAACTATATGAACAAGTTTAACAGAGGCAAGATAGCTTTAGGTTTCTTAGACAAATCATCATCAAGTTATGATAGAAGACAAAGCAACCATATGATTTATGTGAGTGACATTTAAGTTGAAAAACATATGAGCAATTTGGAAAATGTAAATCTGAGCTTTCAAAAAGAATTCGAATTTAATCACTTATTTCCAAATACAAAAGAATTATGGATCAGAGTTATGGCTTAGAAGAAAAAATATACACTAGAAACACTAACAGGAAACTTATCACACATGAATCTCTACAAATTGTACAAGTAACATTGTTCACAGAAAATTCTATTAATATCAAAGGTATACACAATACACGCGGTTTCTGCAAAAATTACCAACCCTCTGTCTATCTTCCAAAATTGCTCTATAGCCAAAACATTTACAACAAACTTCAGAAATTAAAGGAAGTCTAACTGTAGTCTAATTCTGGAAAATAAATCCAATTTTTATGCTAATTAAATATACATTTTCAAAAATATGGATTGGTTCGATGTCTATTCATGATAAAGGATCAAACACCGATATCCAAAATTATCTATAGCTGAGAAAACTGTTGAGGAAGAGGCATTGAAACTCGTCGCTGATTTTCTGTCACAAAATCTGGAAAATGTCTTGTTTTATGCCTTGAAAGTCTGCTGAAAATAGTCGTTCTTTAGACTTTGGAGCTAACCTAATAAAGACAAAATATGTGCAATATTTACCCTTCAACTACCTCTACAAAATAGATCTTTAACTGTTGCTTGAAACTATTCCAAGTCTGGACGCTTACAAAAAAACGGGCACAGTGGCACTGTATATCAGAGTGAACTGGGACAAACGCTGACAAAATAATTGTTAGCGCTTGGTGCAAAACATAAAAGACTAGAGCTGAAAAAATAATTGTTAGCGCTCTGTGCAAAACAGAAAAGACTAGCGCTGACAAAATAATAGGCACCTGTTTTCATCAATCACTTTTTAACTGCTCTACTGCTTTTAGTAACAGGTCCACCTCATCCATCAAAGCAGGTTTCTTTTCTTTAGCTTTTCTGGGCTTGGACTTGGGGCCCTGCTTCTGCTTCTATTTTTGTTTTTGTGTCTTGGAACTAGAACCCCTTTCTTTATTTATCACCAAATCTATCATTGGTGAATCATCTATCTGAATGACCTCCTCAACTAGGGCAGGGTTTTGTTTTAATTTGAAACTTAGTAGAAGTTTATTCATAGGCCTAGTATGAGGTTTTCGAAACCCATACATTTCAGCCAATGTGGGTTCCTTCTTTCCTTCTTCTTGTGCTTTGTTCTCCACCCCTATTTCTCTAGGTGCCTCCTCTGCATCTTTTGGTGTTGACTCATAGGAACTGGTTCAAGGGCCTCTGATGTTTCGGCTGGCTCAGAATCTCAAGGAGGAGATGGCACTTCCTTTATAATTTACCTCCTGGTTTTTCTTTTATAGATTTTTCCTAATGGTTGCACAGGAACACGTGTTTCAAGAGGTGTAACCCTACCCCTGTCTCAGGTTTCAATGGCAGCAGAGGAGGGCTCCCCTACAAGCTTACAAGCCTTTTGCAGATCTCTACATCTTTTTATTTTGATGGTCAGAGAGTTAGGGTTTCCTGTTGTACCGAAACCTTCAAAGAACAAAAAAATATCCCAGGTCCTATTCAAGCTCCTCAAATGGTCTACCACTAATAACTTAATTATGCAACTAGGGTCAAATTCCACCTTGGACAGCTCATTTGATGGAGATAATTATTGCATTAAATTCCGCTTTTCGAGAGGACCAAAATTGACCTAAAGATCACTCAAATCGGACAAGGAGAATTGTGTTTTTGAATTAAAACCCACTCATGTGCAAATTATCAAGGTCGGCTTCAACATCATGTAGGCTCATGAAGCCCAAACGACATGTCTTTTCACCCTCATCGATTCATATAAATACAAGAGACCTTCATCCTCATTTGGCACTTCATCATCACACAACATATCTTCTCTCTCTTCTTCCTATTGGTTCGTACAGCTCAGATTTGGAGGATTTCTCTCACACGTGCAAAGGACAGGTGGTTGTTTCTGATTGGGCCAAGTTGCAAGACTGTTGCAAGGTGTTGACCAGGGTGAAATTGACCTCCTTTGACTGCAATTTTGGGTGGAAATTTTGAATCTCTCAAGGCCGCATTGAAGGGTACACAAATCGAGGAATTCTGAGCAGTTTGACTGACATTGACTTTCGGGATTGACCGCAAGAAATTGTAGACTGTGACAACAAAATTCTCTCTTTTGACCAAGTTTGACTGAGGTTTTGGGGACTCTTTTGGGCAGATTTTGACCAGCATTTGAGGTCGAGTTTCACTGAAGTAGACCAAGCTCATAAAGGATTGTGTTGACTGTTGACTACAGACTGGTTAGGGCTGACTGTGTTGTTGTTGATTGTTGTTGACTTGTGAAGATTACAGAAAGATCATAGTTGAATTCTCTCTATCGCTGGTTTGGATAGTTGTTTTGATATTGGATATTGGCTAGTCAAAGTTTGACTTTGACTCTTGGATGATGTACTCTCTCTGCTGAACATTTGAAGACAATCTAATAGAAGAATATTTGCAAGGGTTTTCCCCCTAGAGGGGTTTTTTCCCTAGTCATTGACCAAATAGTGTCTCTTGTCTCTTGGTTGTCTTTCATTGTGCATTTGTTTAATTGTTCTATCTATTATTGTTTTTTTGTCATCGGATAATTGAAGAAGTAAATTGTTAAATTGGATGCTATTGGATATATTGTTAAGTGATAGTTGCAGCATAAAACAAATTGATGAAAAATTAACACGAGGCACTATCAAGGAATCTAAGAGACCTAAGAGATATTCTGGTTATGCATTATTAATGATAGTTGATTGACTTTGAACCTTCCAACTTCGAGAAAGCAGCCACCCAGCGATTTTGGAAGGATGCAATGATGGAAGAATACCAATCTATTATGAAGAATGATGTCTAGGAAATTGTTCCAAGACCTAAAGGAAAGTCCATAGTAACATCAAAGTGGATATATAAGATCAAGCATGTAGCAGATGGAGCATTGACATTCGTGACTAGAGGGTTCTCCCAGAAAGAGGAAGAAGATTATGATGAGAACTTTGCACCGGTTGCCATGTACACCATGATTAGACCTCTTATTTCTCTTGCTTTGTTTATGGGATGGTAGTTACATTAGATGGATGTAAAGACTGCCTTCCTTAATGGTGTGATTGAGGAAGAGGTGTAAACAGAGCAACCTCAAGGTTTTGAGGTTCATGGGAGAGAATCTCACATATGCAAATTGAAGAAGGCGTTGTGTGGACTTAAGCCAGCACCAAGAGCTTGGTATTCTAGAATTAATGGATATTTGATGAGACCTGGTTTCTCTAAGCGTGCTACTAATTTAAACCCTATATATCAAGGTTGTGAAGGGTGAGCATGTGATACTACTAGTATATGTTGATGATTTGTTGCCGACAAGTGTGGGGCATCTTATTATTCAAAGTAAGAGGGAGTTGGCCTCTAAATTTGACATGAAGGATCTTGGCTGGATGAATTACTATTTGGGACTGGAAGTCAGGCAAAAACTTGGTGAAATCATTCTTGGGCAAGAAAAATATGTCGTCAAGATCCTTCAGAAGTTTGGAATGCAAGTATATGGCAACTCCTATGGTGATGAATTTGAGAAAGTTGAGGGATCTTGAGTATGATTTGGTAGATCCATCCATGTACTAACATTTGATTGTATCATTGATGTATTTGGTTAAAACCAAGCCAAACATTTGCTTTGCAGTGAATACCTTGCGCCAGTTCCAGATGGAACCAAGACATGAACATTGGATTGCAGCAAAGCATATATTGAGATATTTACATGAAACTATCGACTATTGTTTGAGATATGCCTCGAGTGGTGAGTTATAACTGCAGGGATAGACGGATTCTAACTCGGCAAGGAGTGCAAATGACAGAAAGAGTACATCTAGTGTATGTTTTAGTTTGGCTCTGTTGTGATATCCTAGATGAGCACGAAACAAACATCCCCCACACTTAGTACTGCAAAAGCATAGTACATTGCGTCTTGTTTGGCATGTTGTGAGGGAGTATGGCTTTGTAAGCTACTCTCTGGATTGTTTCATTAGATGTTGGAACCAACTGTGCTATTTTGTGACAATCAAAGTTGTGCAACACTGACAAACAATCTAGTGTTTCATTATAAGACAGTATATTGATATCAAGTACCACTACATTCATGATATGGTCCAGAAGGGAGCAATGATGCTCCAATATATTCCCACTGATGAGCAAACAGTTGATATTCTTACAAAGCCTCTGTCTCGTGCTTATACTTCAGGGACAGGCTTGGACTTGTGGAGAAACTCTCTATTAGTGAGAGGAAGTAATGATGTGACATTAACAGGGCATGGCTCGGACTATTAGTGACAATAGGAGCATGGCCTGGACTGTTGATGAATGGACAACAGGGACATTTCCTAGACTGTTGGTAAGATAACATGACGGATGAACATTCTTGAAAGGAATGGTCCATAAAGCTTAGACACTCAATGAAGTGGGTGCCTTTTCAGCATCATGGCCTAAAGTGAGGCCTTTGGAGTTGGGACATGGGTGTCCCTATTGTTTGACCATGGGTGATGTCAACCCTAGACTAGTCGGAGTACCATGAGGTGAGGCGCCCACCAAATAATGGTGACTAGTTGAGTGAGTACCATTGGTTAGAAGTGTTAACCTAGGTTATGGTACCTATTGATGATAATGATGATGATGTAGGTCAAGAGTGTTGACCATGCTATCAATGAGTTGTACACTTCCTTAGTGAAATCTCAAATCATGTATACAGAGAACATCTATATAATCATTAGCAATACCTCCCTAGCTAAGAGGGAGTGTTGAAATATGTAGCTATGGTCGGTCTCCATAATAAAAAGTATTTATCATTGATGTATTTGATTTAATAAAATTATTATTTGTCAAGCATGTTCTTCATGCTCATTATTGTCAAAGGATAAATTATGAAAGGCACGTTCTTCATGATCTTTGCACAAGAAAATTTTCAGTTTTCAATTTGTATTTTTGCCTCCACAAGTGACCAAGTTAGCCCTCCTAGCCATCATGTCGACCTACCCAAAGAGACACCCATTCGCATCACTTGAAGGCTATAAGTATCCCATTCGATCTCCTTCCAAGAGCACTTCAAATCATGATTATATCTTTATTCTAAGCGAAGAAGACAAGGAGTGTAAAGGCCGAAAACAGAATGAAGAAATACACTTTATCTGTCCTCGCTCTAGTAGACAAAGGAGGTTGAGTTCTTGATGGCATACTTTATGTGGTATAGTGCGAAGTCTGAGGCCGAGTTGCAAACCGAATTTCCGCCCTCTTTTAAACCTGAAGCAGACCTTGTTGCAAAGATCTTGTGGACAAATTTGACGACATTTGTCTTGGAATTTGTGGAGGGTTGCCTTGGCCCTTGGTGGATGGTCATTTTGTTGGAAACACTAAGAGAGGGGGTGAATCAGTATTTCTTATTTTTTTTTTTAACTGTTCTAGTGATTGCCAAAAGCATATATAGATATGTATATGTATACACAGAACACAGAAATCAACCGCTGGAATTAATGCTTTTATTAAAACTCAAGACAGTGCAATGAAATAAATACAATATAAGTATATATCTAATTGTGAATAGTTACCAAGCTCCAACTTGGACTTCAGTGAGGCTCCAACCTCCAGAGCACCAACTCTGTTTTGCAATGGTTCTACACTTAGGAGCACCTACCCCCAATGACTTCAATCCTGTTCAATTCTGAGGCTCCAACCCAACCTTGGTATAAACTGGTATGCTGCTACACTCTATTCAGCTGAGGTTCTCTCACTCCTACTCTCCTGCCTCTGCTGCTTCTGCTGCCTCTACAGCCTCCACTGCTTCTGCTGCCTCTTCTGCTACCTCACACTCTGGTTCTTCACCATAACAACAACCGCCAACAGTTCTCTGTTTTTACTGTTTTATACATTCCCATGCCTCTATCCATTCGTTTCCGCTTGCACCGCCTCTTAGGCTTCCTCCTCGGTCGCTGCGACTTCCTCTGCGCTATGCAGGTTCACTGATTTTCTAGGGATACATAGATTCCTTACACTCGTCCAAACGATCCATGGAGAACACATCCTCCCAGTTTACCGTAATAGTGCTCCTTTTGGCAATGATTGTGGCATACACAGAGTTCTTTCAATTAAACGGAGATGTTTTGTCCTGATCGCAATCATAATTGCCATGATTCTCCCCTTTTTCACTGACGTTCAGCCTTTTGAACCGTCGGAACAGCCATCGTAAGCCTTTCGGCTTAAAACACCCCGCGCAAGCCAGACATTCCATTACACAGAGAATATGAGAAAAAACAGTCAAACAGACTAAAAGGCGGACTTCAAGAAATA
Organism: Pinus tabuliformis; assembly: GCA_031772625.1. NCBI lineage: Eukaryota > Viridiplantae > Streptophyta > Pinopsida > Pinales > Pinaceae > Pinus > Pinus tabuliformis. The sequence continues at coordinate 430,877,141 of CM062808.1, read as the reverse complement.
TTACAATCGCACCTATTCTTGTATCGAGTTCGCAGTTAAATCGCAATCGGCGATTCGTGACTCCCGGGGGTCCTTTATATATCGGACCCATGACTCCGCCAATGGCTGATGGCCGATCCTCCACTACTCCGATGGACTAGATGCGATATGGTATTAAACCATAGTTAATATGCCCGTCAGGTCCACAGCCTATCGCAGTCGGTGCTTCCAATGTGGCAAGGCTTTACAGCTTGCGATATGCGACAGATGCGATCATAGATTAAGTCATATTTGTAATGTGCGGTGGGTCCACGTGGATATGCATCGCAGTCGGGAGTTGCCCCTGGCGGAGGTCCGATGCGATATCGCTATCGGCGATCACAATGGACCGCTTGACATATTGTAGCTCCCACTTCCGAAGTGCCGATGCAATACTCGCTATCGGCGATCGAAAGTCGCATAGGGTCAGGGCTCGACGTTAACGTAGACCCCTCATAGCGATGCAATGTGCCGGACCCGATACAACTCAACACTCCCATGTATAGAGTTTCAAGTCCGCAATCTGCCTCCGATAGTGTATTTGCCCTAGAGCCAAGTCTTTCACCTCCGATAGTGTTAAGCCTATGTATATGGGCTTTCTGTCCGCCGATAGTGTTAAAGCATGCATACATGGGTTTTACGGGCCCGATAGTATAAATGTGTATATATATATATAAGGTTTTGTGCCTCCGATAGTGTAAAAACACATATGTATGATATATGCTCCTCCGCCTGTATCTTCATGCATATAATTCTTTTGTGGCCCGATAGCTCCCAATAATATAAATGCACCCATTGCTCCTCTGATGGCTCTGTCTGCTTCCTTATAGCTCTGCTTGTTCCTCTGTTGCTGCGATGGTTGTCTACGTCCTCTGTTCTGCTCCTCTTGGCTCCTTTTGCTCCTCGAATATTGCCATATTGACATCAATGACAATCTGTGTCCAACAATCTCCCCCTTTGTTATTGATGGCAATATTCTTCTGCTCTCCCCCTTTGACATCAATGGCAAAGGAATGCATATGGACTCCCCCTGTCAAACTGCTCCCCCTGTCTTGCTACATCTTTATGAATGAACTTGAGTGATGATAAAGAAATAACCCCCATCTTTTGACGCAGATGTTCAAATGCTTCTCGAGGAAGAGGTTTTGTGAAAATATCAGTTATCTGCTCCTTAGTACTGATATATTCCAGGATGATGTTTTGTTCAGCTACTTGCTCACGAAGGAAATGATACTTGATTGGTATGTGTTTGGTTCTTGAGTGCATCACTGGATTTTTGCTGAGACTGATAGCACTTGTGTTGTCACAATAGACGGTAATCGGTTGATCTGTACATATGTCAACATCTTTTAGAGCTTCCTTCATCCATAGTATCTAAGTACAACACTCTGCTGCAGCGATATACTCGGCTTCGGTTGTGGATAATGATATGGATGACTGTTTTTTGCTGAGCCAGGATACTAAACAGTCTCCTAGGAAGAACACATTTCCACTAGTACTTTTCCGATCATCTATACTTCTAACCCAATCAGCATCAGCATCGGTGTATGCAGTGTTGAGCTCTTTGGGTACCAAAGACCGAAATCAGAAGTTCCTTTCAGGTATCTGAGAATTCTTTTTACAGCTAACAAGTGGGATTGTTTGGGAGCAGATTGAAATCTTCCCATCATTCCTATTGCCTGCATTATGTCTAGTCTTGTAGCTGTTAAGTATAGAAGGGCTCCAATCATTGACCTGTAATGAGTTGCATCTACTAGAGGGGAGTCATCATCTTTGCTCAGTTTGTAATTTGTGGTCATAGGTGTGCTCATGGGTGCACAGTCCTCCATTTCATATTTTTTGAGCATGTCTTTTAGATATTTGGTTTGAGATATACACAATCCTGCTCTGGTTTAAGATATTTGAAGTCCAAGGAAGTGGGACAACTCTCCTATCATTGACATCTCAAACTCTTTTGACATGCTTTGAGAAAATTCACGGCTCATTTCATCATTATTACTAGCAAAAATCAAATCATCGACATAAACAAGAGCAACTAGTAACTTACCTTCATCTATCTTTATGTATAGATTACTTCCAGCCACTCCCTTTTTGAAGCCTTGTTGTTGTAGGTAGTGATCCAATCTTGCATACCAAGCTCTACGAGCTTGTTTGAACCCATATAAAGCTTTTTCAACTTATAGACTAAGTCCTTTCCTGCTGTTAGATCAAAACCTTCTCGCTGCTCCATGTAGACTTCCTCCTTGAGTTCCCCATTTAAAAATGTTGATTTCATGTCCATTTGATAGATTTTGAATCTTTTTGAGCAAGCAAATGCCAAGAACATCCTGATAGCTTCCATACGGGCCACTGGTGCAAATGTCTCTTCGAAGTCAATTCCTTCAATTTGTGAATAGCCTTTGCAAACAAGTCTTGCCTTGTTTCTGATAACCTGTCCTTCCTCATTCATTTTATTTTTGAACACCCATTTGGTTCCTATTATGTTTTTGTCCTTTGGACGAGGTACCAGCTCCCATGTCTTGTTCTTCTCAATTTGGGACATTTCTTCTTCCATGGCTTTTACCCAATGAGGATCCTTACTTGCTTCTGCAAATGTTTCTGGTTCTATCATAGATAGGAGGGCAATGACTTTTCTCTTGGGTGTGATTGTTATCCTTCTTCGGGTCTGCACACCTTCATCTCTATCGCCAATGATCTGCTCTTCTGGATGATGTCTTTGGACATACTTCATCTTTGAAGGGGTATTAGGTGGTTCTCTTTCCTCTTCTTCTTCTTCTTCCTCATCTATTTCTTCTTCTTTAGGTTCTTCTTCTTCAATGAGAAAGTCATCTTCATGTTCTTCAATTTCCTTTTCTGGAAGATCTTCATCAACCTTTACATCAATGCTTTCCACTATTTTCTTCAGTCGATAATTATAGCACTTGTAAGCCTTGCTCCATGTAGAGTATCCAAGAAATATCCCTTCATCAACCCAAGAATCAAACTTTCCGGGTGAGCCATCATTTATTTTTATGAAGCACTTGCTTCCAAAGATCTTGAAGTACTTCACCGAAGCAGGTCTTCCTTTCCATAGCTCATAAGGAGTTTTTTCACAATTTGGTCTTAATTGAGTTTGATTCAATGTATAGACAGCTGTCCCTACTGCTTCTCTCCAGAATCTAGGCTGTAATTCTGCTGCTAATAGCATTGTTCTTGCCATTTCTTGGACTGTTCGATTTCTTCTTTCAACTACCCCATTTTGTTGAGGTGTTCTGGCAGCAGAGAATTCCCTTTTAATTCCATGAATATTACAGAACTCACTAAATTCGTTTGATGTGAATTCTCCCCCTCGGTCTGTTCTGAGGCACTTAATTTTTTAATCTTTTTCATTTTCTACAAGGGCTTTTAGATTCTTAAAACACTCAAAAGTTTCAGATTTAAACTTTATAAAATATATCCACATCATTCTAGTATAATCATCAACAAATAACACAAAGTACCTTTCTCCTTGGAGTCCCTGATTTCTAGTTGGCCCACACACATCAGCATGGATGATCTCCAAGGGCTTCGATGTAGAGAGCTCCTTTGTCTTGTGGTTGGTTCTGGTCTGCTTTCCATGTTGACATGGACCACATACTCCTTGATTTGGTTTGAACAGCCTTGGGATGTCTCGTATAGCTTTGATCTTGCTAATATTGATCAGATTTTCGAAGCTTGTATGTCCAAGTCGCTTGTGCCACAGCCAACTCTCATCTGTCTGACTCAAGTAGCATTTATTTTCTTGAATCTTGTTCAGAATGTAAATGTTGTCTGATGTTCTCACCCCTTTTGCCACAAGTTCCCCTGAGGCAGAGTTCCTTATTTCACAGTCTTTGGTGCTGAAAACAACCTTATGTCCTTGATCACAGATTTGGCTGACACTCAAGAGGTTGTGTTTGAGTCCATCAACTAGCAGAGCATCTTGAGATTTTCCTTTTCCATTGATCAGAGTAATTGTTCCTTTCCCTGCAATTCTACCAAATCCGCTTCCAAAGGACACATTCCCTTCCTTTTTGCTCAGTGAGACAAACTTTCTTCTATCTCCTATCATGTGTCTAGAGCACCCACTATCCACAAACCAATCGTTTCCATTATTTTGAGCATACAGAGCCAGGCCGCATTTATCCATGTTGGAGTTCTTGCTACTCGTCTTTCTTCCTTTGAGTGGGCAGTCTTGTTCATAGTGTCCATTATTGTAGCAGAAAGAGCAAATCAGATCAAATTTGGTCAAGGGATCAAATGAATTGAAGGTTTTGATTTGTCCCTGCCTTTTGGGGGCATATGAGTTGATTATTCGGTCCTTTAGCTTTGTCTTTTCACTTCTGCGAGCCATACAATGTCTGGCTTGATGACCGAAATTTTTACAATGAAAGCAGTGTCCAAGAAAGATGGTTTTGTACCTGTTGAAGCAACCATGGTTTGAGTCGATTTCCTTCCTAGGAATTACTCCTCCCTCGTTCTTTGGATTTGCGATGGGCCCTTGGTGGAGTATAGGTTTGTATTTGTTGTAGTGTCCATGATTCGACTCCACATTCTTCTTTGGAGTAATTCTCTCTTCATTCTTGGGATCTGGGATGCACTTTTGATAACATACTTTTTCATCTTTTGGATTGCAGGAAAGTGCATCAGCATAGCTTTTCGCACTATTCTTAGTGCTTGAGGATTCTCCTTTGAAACCTATTCCAGACTTGTCATGTTGAGGTTTTTGATTTTTCAGAATAGTCTCAAGTATTTGAGAGCTTTTACAGCCCTTTTTAATTTGCTCCAACTCCTTTCTCAAAGACACTATTTCGGCCTCACGTTCTTCACAAGTCTCTTCTTTTTCTTTAAGCTTTGCTTCCAAGAGATCTTCTCTCCTTCTTATTTCCTCGTTTTCCACTTTGAGAGAAATGATTTTGTTCCGTAGTTTCTCATTTTCTTCAATGGCGCTTATTAACAGTTCCTCTACATTTCCTTCCAGCCCTAAGTCATCATCATCTGCGAGTGCCATGAATAATGTTTCTTGGCTTTCATCATGATCACTTTCCTCATTTGATTTCTTTCTAATGACCATAAACTCATCCTCATCAGACTCATCTTGCTTGGAGAAGAAGTTTTTCTTATTGAACCCTTTCTTTTTGTGTGCCATTCTTTTAGAATTTCCTTCATCATCATTGTCATGTTTATGAGGACATCTTGTTGCATAATGACCTATTTTACCACATTTAAAACAGATAAGAGGATATTTGCCTTTAAGCTTATAGATCCTCTCTTTAGCCTTCGTACAAATTGAGCCAATTCGAATTCCACATCTAACTCATCACTACAGTCATTCCTTTCTTTCTCCTTCTTTGACTTTGAGGCCTTGAATGCTGCATCTTTGGAGCTTGGGCCACCTTTCCTCATTTCATAGGCAGTGAGAATTCCATGGAGTTCATCCATTTCGAGGGTCTTTGCTTCTTCTATAGCGCTTATTTTGGAGTCAAATCTGTCTGGAAGAGACCTTAATACCTTTTGAACAATGGTACTTTCTTCAATTTTTTCGTCCAATCCTTTTAGGGAATTTACCACTTCAGCTACTCGAAGGAGGTATGCTACAATATCTTCTTCATCTTCCATCCTCAAACTTTCAAATTGTCTTCTGTGAGTTTGAAGCTTTGCCTTCTTGACTTTTGAGTCTCCATCGTACAAGCCAACTAGCTTCTCCCACATTTCTTTGGCAGAGGTGCAATGCATGACTTTTGTAAACTCGGAATCAAAGATTCCACTAGTGATGGAGTTCAAGGCCTTTGCATTTGCGATGTAGGCTTTCCTCTCGTCTGGGTCTGTTGGAAGAGTGGAAGTCATTTGGTATTCATTTTGAACAAAATGCCAGACTTCAAGTCCAAGGGACATTAAGTAGTAGGTCATTCTTTTCTTCCAGAAACCAAAGTTAGTGCCATCGAACAAAGGAGGTCTTCCTGATGCTTCGTGATTTCTCATCATGGCTGCGGATCCTTCTTCAAGGTGTTACGCTAGTATGAAGAAGCTGGCTCTGATACCAATTGTTGGAAATACTGAGAGGTGGGGTGAATCAGTGTTTCTTATTTTTTTTTAATTGTTCTAGTGATTGCCAAAAGCATATATAGATATGTATACACAGAACACAGAAATCAACAGCTGGAATTAATGCTTTTATTAAAACTCAAGACAGTGCAATGAAATAAATACAATATAAGTATATATCTGATTGTGAATAGTTGCCAAGCTCCAACTTGGACTTCAGTGAGGCTCCAACCTCCAGAGCACCAACTCTGTTTTGCAGTGGTTCTGCACTTAGGAGCACCTACCCCCAATGACTTCAGTCCTGTTCAATTCTGAGGCTCCAACCTCTTGGGCTCCAACCCAACCTTGGTATAAACTGGTATGCTGCTACACTCTATTCAGCTGAGGTTCTCTCACTCCTACTCTCCTGCCTCTGTTGCCTCTACAGCCTCCGCTGCTTCTGCTACCTCACACTCTGGTTCTTCACCACAACAACAGCTGCCAACAGTTCTCTGTTTTTACTGTTTTATACATTCCCATGCCTCTGTCCATTCGTTTCCGCTTACACCACCTCTTAGGCTTCCTCCTCGGTCGCTGCGGCTTCCTCTGCGCTATGCAGGTTCACTGACTTTCTAGGGATACGTAGATTCATTAGACTGGTCCAAACGATCCACGGAGAACACATCCTCCCGGTTTACCGTAACAGTGCTCCTTTTGGCAATGATTGCAGCATACACAAAGTTCTTTCAATTAAACGGAGATGTTTTGTCCCGATCGCAATCATAATTGCCATGATTCTCCCCTTTTTCACTGACGTTCAGCCTTCTAAACTGTCGGAACAACCATCGTAAGCCTTTCGGCTTAAAACACCCCACGCAAGCCAGACATTCCATTACACAGAGAATATGAGAAAAAACAGTCAAACAGACTAAAAGGCGGACTTCAGGAAATATTACAATCGCACCTATTCTTGTATCGGGTCCGCGCTTAAATCGCAATCAGCGATTCGTGACTCCCAGGGGTCCTTTATATATCGGACCCATGACTCCGCCAATGGCCGACGGCCGATCCTCCACTGCTCCGATGGACTGGATGCGATATGGTATTAAACCATAGTTAATATGCCCATTGGGTCCACAGCCTATCGCAGTCGGTGCTTCCAATGTGGCAAGGCTTTACAGCTTGCGATATGCGACGGATGCGATCATAGATTAAGTCATATTTGTAATGTGCGGCGGGTCCGCATGGATATGCATCGCAGTCGGGAGTTGCCCCTGGCGGAGGTCCGATGCGATATCGCTATCGACGATCGCAATGGACCGCTTGACATATTGTAGCTCCCACTTCCGAAGTGCCAATGCGATACTCGCTATCGGCGATCGAAAGTCGCATAGGGTCAGGGCTTGACGTTAACGTAGACCCCTCATAGCGATGCGATGTGCCGAACCCGATACAACTCAACACTCCCATGTATAGAGTTTCAAGTCCGCAATCTGCCTCCGATAGTGTATTTGCCCTAGAGCCAAGTCTTCCGCCTCTGATAGTGTTAAGCCTATGTATATGGGCTTTCTATCCGCCGATAGTGTTAAAGCATGCATACATGGGTTTTACGGGCCCGATAGTATAAATGTGTGTGTATATATATATATATATATATATATATAAGGTTTTGTGCCTCTGATAGTGTAAAAACACATATGTATGATATATGCTCCTCCGCCTGTATCTTCATGCATATAATTCTTTTGTGGCCCGATAGCTCCCGATAATATAAATGCACCCATTGCTCCTCTGATGGCTCTGTCTGCTTCCTTATAGCTCTGCTTGTTCCTTTGTTGCTGCGATGGTTGTTTGCGTCCTCTGTTCTGCTCCTCTTGGCTCCTTTTGCTCCTCGAATATTGCCATATTGACATCAATGACAATCTGTGTCCAACACATTTTGCTTTTATGTTGGTCACTTTGCCTATGAATTTAATGTCTCTTATTGCATTGATTCTCTAAGGAAAAGGTTGGTTGGGTTTTCCCCTTAGTGGGTTTTACCAAGGTAAAATCTTGTTCTCTCTTTCAGCATTGTGATCTCTATTGCTATATTGTCTCTATGGTTGAATTTCTGAACATGTAATTGCTTAATGATACATTGAAAGTGCAAAATAATTATCTAAATCATTGGAAGTAATTATCAAGTTTCAGAAATAAGTGTTCGTATAATTTGCACTAGTAAAATCAACAAGATCTACGACCTAAATCAGATGAGATTGGATCTTCAACTTTCAACTTAGATTGTTTTAAATTCATTGCCGTGTCCCTGATATTCTCTACTAACAACTCTAAGTCATTTGCAAGAGGATCCAAAGCAGAAAATACCTCCTTGAATGGTGAATCATTGGCTTTCAATGGTGCCTCTATGGGACCATCTTTGGAAGAGTCCGCTTCAAAAGAGCCTTTCTTTTTAATATGTGATGTTAGAATCAACCCACCAGGTTGAATTACCCGTGTTTGTTGTCCGTCCTTGGATTCTTTGGGCACTAGGTTGCAAGATGATGTGTATCAAAGCAAGATCTAAATCGAAAATAGAATTTTTCGTTGTCCAATTTTTATGTGTTGAAAATTGGGCAGCTTTGGGATGAATTTCCTTTGGGAAACCCTCCTGCCCCAAAAGGAAAGCCATTGTTCCCCAAACAAAATTCAAATTTGGTTAAAAGAAGAATTTAAATGGGAATAAAAGAAATGTGAATATTTTATTATTTAAATGTGACTATATATATATTATTGAAAGTGAATTTAAATTTAAGTTTCCTCTCATATTCTAAGTTGGCCTCTCCAATATAAAATGACACAACAACCCTTTGGCTACTCATCGAAGTATATAAAAACAAAAGCCTTGAAGTCTAACAGAGATCACTGAATGAGAAGATTCAAAAAGGCATTCTCTGTGGAAAAGATTCATATGGCATTAGCATTTCTGTGGAAGTTCACATAAGGTTACAATGGCATCGCACTCCATGTTACTATGGCAAAGCATTTGTAATTGCATCCGCTTGCAACTCTTTTATGGCTTGCTCATATAATTCAATGGTTCGTATTTCTCGTACATGGCTCGCACAGGTTCTCTGTAGTTCACATTATCTTCTGAAGGTCACATTCTTTGTGGATCAATATACTCTGGGGCATCCATATCACCTTCGTGTCGTGGCTCGCTATCTCTGAGATTCAATGACTCACAGGAGCTCACATTTTTAACTTTATGACTTCTTCTGTATGGTGATTCAAATGATATCTTCTGAGCAGCTCGTACGTCAAGTTGCTCGCTTGTTTTGTGGCCCTTACATCTCTGTGACAAGACACCACATGTAATTTATGATGGATCCCACACAAACTTTATATATGATACGCACAGCAACTATGGCTCTCTCGTTCCTCTATGACTTGCAACAGTGGTTCGCATAAGTGACTCGCATTCAACAGCGTGGCTCTCATTTATTAACGGTTTGCATTACAGTCCTTTATGGATCACTTTTGTTTACCTAGTGGCTCATATATATGTTCAGTTATTCGCACTCTGTTTCTATGGCACATATATGTGGTTCTCTAAGTCACCTGACACGGGGATTCGGGACACGTAGGATTCGAGATTCGTGGTGTCGGATTCGGACACGCTGACCCCCCGGAACAGGACACGTTATATATTATTTTATTAAAATATATATATATATAGATATTTTTTAAAATATATATATATATATATAGATAGATATATTTATATATTTAAAAAAATATATATATATATATATTTAAAAATATATATATATATATATTAAAAATTAGATATTATCATATTTCTTACACAAATTTTAATTAATGATACAAATTTATTGATTTCAAACATAGATCTTCATCTATAGCTATTAGCATGCATAGTACATACAAAATTCAAATACATGTCAATCTATTATCTATTTCTTATGCTTGGCCCTCTTGCCACCACGAGAAATGTCTAATTTTTTAGTCTTGTTGGAAAATCAGGATCTTTGTCATTAATATCACCCTCTAAGCATTAATATCCAGAGGTATCTTTGTCATTACCTTTGTATCTGTATAGGGATCTTTGTCATTAATATCACCCTTTAAGCATTAACATAAGATAGAACAAGCATAACATGTCAAGTCAAGATTTTGTTTGAGTGATGCGTACATTTTTAGGAGGGTCATGATATAGGAGTTCGACAACCAATGTCACTAACATCAAGGTACATAGAGCGATTGGTGCTCTTGATTAAATACGAGTTCCATACCCTAATACATGACAAAATTCAATGGAAACATTGCAATCCCCCAATCCTAAAATCCTGAAAAACTGATAACTCTGCTGGATTTTGAATGAAATCTAAAATTCTACTTTCTCCATATGAAATCCAATGAGGCCGGAACCACTCTCAAACATCCTGAGTCATTTCATAGTAATATTAAAAATTTAAGTAAAAGGATGAAAATGAAGATTAAGGAGAATGAAGATTAAGTAAAAGGATGAAAATGAAAATTAAGGAGAATGTCACTTTTACTTTAAGAATTTAACATTACCATGAACAGGACACGTTTCCCAAAATTGCGACACGCTTTTGAAAATCGTGACACGGCCTCGGATTCAACATGTCGGAAAAGGACATGACGTGTCATATGATTTGGACACGAATCCGGACCGAATCGTGTCGGATTCGCTGGATTCGGGATTCGTAGGGGGTTTAGGACGAATCCGGTGACTTAGGTGGTTCTATAACTTATTGTTTCTCTATGGCTCGCTCTATATGATGTATGGGCAAGTACTTAAGATAGTAATTTATACTCAGTGAGAGTGTGAAGAGGCATGACAATAATCTATCATGATCGTGATCTTTGATATATATAGCAGTTCCCTTGTTATATGGCCATACAGAACAGTGACAATACAGTGATACACCAGAACCCTTGATTGCAGTATGACAATGACCTGGATATATGATTATGATATATGTTGACAGTGACTTTACCTTATCCCGCTCTTATGGTACATGATTGCAGTAATGATACATGACAATGACTTTGTACTTACAGTGATCTGCTCTCATGATGACAGTGCTACAGTAACCTTTCTCTTGATACATGTGACTGAAAGTTATGTGACAGTAACCCTGCTCCTATGATATATGATGGCAGTAAACCTACCTGGCAATGACAATGACACTACGATAATTGTATGGCAGTGAACATTAAACTTGATGGCAGTAAACTTGTTGACAGTGATTGACAGTGACCTTATGTGAACATTGATGTATGGCAGCTCATATGACAGTAATATACTTGGCAGTGTCTCCTATGCTTATTGGGCTGTGATGCATGACCATTGTATAATGTTACTTGCAGTAATATAAAGCCAGATGGTTTTGTGAAGGGCAGATCGTTCATCATTTAGTTCACAAACAAAGTCGTGAACTGACTTGGGTTGGCCCTAGGAGGCCTGATGTGATCATTGTATCTCAGTCTCATTGAGCTTTGTATCTCAGCCAATGTTGCATTAATCGTTATCGGGATAATATCGGCGCGAGAAAAAAATCGGAAAAAATCGTAATTATCGGGAAAAAATCGTTTGGTACAAAAATATTCATTTTTTTAATATCTAAACCATCTACAACATAAAATAAATACATTGACACATAAATATGATAAAAGAACTAATATATAAGATGTTTAATATCATTTCTAGTGCTAAAATCACACATAACATTGAATCATGTCCTGAATAGTAAGTCCTAACTCCCGAGTCCCAACTCAGCCTCAAAATATCAACAAAAAATATAATAATGTATCTCATCATGTCATAATGTCATATACAATAAAATGAAGAAAATAACTAAAGTCTAATCCTATTGATTTCCTCTGCCCCTCTTGCGAGAAAATGCCACAGCTTTCCCTTTCCCTCTAGATGTAGATGCTAGTGCTAGTGGAGTTGGCAGTGGAGTTTGCTATGCTCTAGAAGCTGAAGAACTAGAAGTAGGAGCTAGGAGGTAGACCACATCCTCTACTGGTGGCAGGGGTAGCCCAGGCAGGTGGTGTCACTTGGAAACATTACAATCTCCCAATCCTGAAATCCTGAAAAACTGATAAGTCTGCTGCATTTTGAATAAAATCTAAAATTCTACTTTCTCCATATGAAATCCAATGAGGTCGGAACCACTCTCAAACATCCTGAGTCATTTCATGGTAATGTTAAAAATGTAGGTAAAAGGTCACTTTTACTTTAAGAATTTAACATTACCATGAATAGCATATCAATACTAGGGCCTAGACTTGATCATTAAGCTGCCCCACTCAAAAATTATTTGTTTCTTTAAAAAAAAATTGCATTTCGAACATTTAGCATCCCTTATAAAACCTCGTTGCCCCGACTGTGCAAATGATTTCATAAAAAAACCAAAAAAAACATTATAAAACCTCACTACCGGAGACCCCCACGATAATTTCGATTGTTATCGCGATAAATTCGAATTTATCGCAATAATTTCATAAAAATCGGCCAAAAAAAATTACCCACGATAATTTCGTATAAAAATCACGATAAAATCATTGTATCGAAAAAATCGCGATAATTTGAATTTATCGCGATTTTCACAACACTGATCTCAGCTGAACAATTGATGAATATCTAATAGAAGAAGAAAAAATGAATTCCAGGTTCCCCCCTTTGTAGGGTTTTGCCCTGGTCACTGACCAAATCCTAGTGTCTCTATCGTGCATGTTTTTCTTCTATCGATCTTTTCTATTCCGTTGTTTATTGTTCTCTCTACATAATTGCTAATGTTGATATTGATAATGATGTTATGGGGTAAATGTAATAAGTAAATATTGCAATCATTTAAATGCAATTATCTTCAGCAGAGAACAATGTAGCCCTAAGAAAAATTAACATTATGCCCATGGCTAATCTATCCCAGTCAAATTTATTTCCACAAGAAATCCTTCATTGAAGTCCAATTCTACACAAAATTGTGCAGAAGAAAAATACTATAATCCCCTATTTTAGGGCTGCGATAATTATATTTTCCCAAAGCATTTCCAACAGTGAAAGGATAAATTCCATAACTACAAATGCAAATTTTGGAGCCTTACCCAAACATGGGTCATAGAAAGAAGCAACAAAGGGATCAAAAAACAAAGTCCAAGGCATCATGCATAGACTGGAGCTTCCCAAAGCCAGGGAACAGAACCAAAGATCTTACCCCTATCTTTAAAGAGACCAAACTCAACAATTATAAACCTTTTTGCTTAGGAGTGAATAAAAACCTTTAATTGAAGATCTAGTATCCAAGATCTGGAGATCCAACCATGAAGATCAGCGAGATGAGGCCAGAATCCATTAGAATGGCACACCAAAGCTTTGTCACAAAGGCAAGAAGACCTAGAAATGGCATCCTTAACAATGAGGATGGATGGGGCTAGAGTTTCCTGCATGAGACAAAGGCAAGAAGAATTGCAGTAAGAGACGCTTTGCACGCTAGCAAAAATCATGGAGAGGGTGAGCAGACGACCCAAAAGAGGCCCTTGAACAAGATCTAGAGTGGAGAAAAGACCCCTCCTGAAGAGCAATCTGCCATTGTTGCCTAAGATACACTATCAAGAAGGAAACCAACACAAACCATGAGGACCATCGCGGGCGACCAGGGCTAAACCCTAGCCACTCCCACCATAGCCTTCACTACAGCAAGTAGGAGCACCATTCTATCAACTTAGTTTATCGAGCATTAGACTACTCGGCTTTATAGTTATCTTGCTTGAAATGTATGAACTGTTTAGATAGTAAGCAGTCATTTTGAAATTTCAGGTCTTTTTAAAACTCTAATATTGGGTTCTTTAAATTTTGCTTCGTATTAATCTGTTGTACAACACAGCCAAAACCTTCTTTGATACAAATGATACTTTCAATTAAAATATAATAATAAAATTAATAATATGACCTCTACCTTTATTTATCAAAAATGTCTCTAACTTTTTTTATTATGGTAGTGTTGTTACCCCTCCATCCCCTATTACACTAATGGGGGCTAATCCCCTAGGATCAAACTTGCATTTCTCTCAATAAAAATATAACACTTTCCAGCGCTTTGGGAAGCTGAAAACACTTCTAAATAAAATGAATTTGCAATTATAACCAATCATAAGTGAAACCAGGGATTGTATTGTTAGGGCTCATCTTGCTCTCTTCAAACTCTAGGCTAGGGCTTCACAAATCTTTATGGAAGACAACTGCAATTTTATTCCAGATTTGATATGACTTTGAAAAACCCTCAACGAATGATGTTAGAGCCAAAATAATCCACAAAGAGAGGGTTGATTTCCTCTTAGGTCATTTAAACGTTTCTATAGAGGCACAAAACCCAAGACATCCACCTTAGATGAGACTATTTTTGTCATTTTTTATCTTTTAGATATTTTGCATTTTGTGTTTTTCTATTTTTATGGATTTTCAATAATATAGATAAATAAATAAAAAGAACTTTAATTGTGTAAAGAAGTGGTTGACTATTAGATTAGGGCTTAAGTGCCTTATCTCCACTAGAGCAATTGGGTTCAAGATAAAATCCCCTTTTAAGTTGATTATTTAATGGTCGTGGATTAGGGCAAAAAGGTAAGACCCTATAAGTCAAATTAGTTTCTTGTCTAATCAAGACAAATATTAAAAGTTAAAACCAAGCCCTATTGAAAGGGATCCCTCCAAGGGGAAAGCCTTCAACCATTAGATCAACTATGGAATAATATAAAAACAAAACCCTTTTTGAGGAACTACTAGGGTATAGTACAACAAAGAAAATTAATGCTTACCTCACACGAAGAAGAGAGAAATGGGAATTTACCCTAGACATCTCTCTCTAAGTGACAAACTTGTCCTTCAATGGATTGATCTTTATAGCCTTGTAATAATCTTAAATTTACACAAAGTTTCCTTTATAAATATGTTGAATAGCTAAGAAGAAGAGAATTCAAAGTTGACACCAAAGCTTAAGGAAAATATTACATTTGGGCAAAAATCATCTCAATAATTCACAACGATCTGGGAGAATAGTGAGGGCTCTATTTATAGATGAAGCTCTCAACATCTCTCCCCCTTTCCACACCTTAGAAAATGTCTGAGAAAGCTCAAGAATGATTGACTTTTCATCCACAAAATGCTTGGATACTAAGTCATTACAAATGAATTGATTTTACAATGCTTAGAACCCCATCAAAAAGAGGTGATGTCCCCTTGGAAGAGGCTCAACTTACTTGAAAGGGAAACCAATTTGCACTAGTAGTTCAACGTTCCCCTCAAAAATAGCTTGAATTAACATGGAGTAAATGTAGGAACGCAAGGAAGGTTCAATGTCTCCCTTGAGATGCTTCGGCATGCATATATATGTATTGTAACATTGAAAGGAATATAATGAAAAATCAATCTGGTAGTCCCGATTTTGGGATCTAGGGGAAAATCTCTGTGTATATTTGTTTATTTTATGTTTTTAGAATTCGTATGCAGGTAATTTCTGTATGGGGTTAAAACCTACAATGAATAGACATGAACAAATAGGTTGGGCCAAGACAACCAACCCCCAACGCATGGGCAAATGAGAGCAAATAAATCAAGCTAGTAAATTGACACAAAATTTAATGGATGAACTAGTCAAGCTCAACAAATCAAGCGAGTCAATCAAACAATGCAATGGAAAAAATACAATTTTGGATTGGATAGATTTGAAGGCCTACCTAACTCAACTTATCAAGAGAAACCTTGCAACAATTGAGATAGAGTTTCCCAAGAAACTATGATGTGCATGTTTCATGCAAACTTGGGACACCATGAGGACAATATTTTGACTAACTAGATGTGCATTTTTGGTGTCGATAGACTTGGGGGCTTTCAAAAAGCATACATCTTCAATAAGCACTCCCCCCACCCTCCTGGTCCAACCACAAAATGGAATTTTACCAAAAACATCTTACCAAAAACCAATATACAAGACATACTAATTCCACCTCATCAATATCAATGTTGACAAAAATAGACAAAAGTGATAAGACCTCGTTCATGTACACATAGTCCACCACCTAGGCATATCAATGTGACTTAACTAGTCTCCATCACTTGCTTGGTCCAAACTCCATGATTGTGGTAGCATAGCAGTGTTGTTAGATGCAACATATTTTTGTGGTAGACTTAGATGGTTGTTGTAGAGTTGAACAAACAATGGTGACAATTTAACTTGTTATTTTGGGTAGCAAGTTAGAAGCCTTAGACATGTTTCTTAGAGATTTAGCCCCCTTTGGGAAAAGGGGCGGCAATCTAAAAGATGGCAATGAGAAGCTTACCCTAACTCATAGTGTAAGCCCATTTTCAATAAGCTTTATATCTACCTTTGCATACATATGGATATTATTAGTTGTTGTGTGACTTACCTTGAGACCTATGTTGCAGGAAACGTGGGGGGGGGCCCGTTTCCGGCTGGAAACTGGGACGAAACGCGGAAACGCGTTTGGTACGGCCAGGAAACGCGTTTCCGGCCGTACTGCCACGTTTCCCGAAACAGAAACGTGGCAGTACAGCCGGAAACACGTTTCCCAGCCGTACAGCCTGCGTTTCCCAATTGAATTGTGTTTTTTTTAAATTTTTTTTTTTCAAATTTGTTTTTTAATTTTCTAGATGTGTGTCTAAAGTTATAAAAGTGAATTTTTGCCCTAGTGTTGATATGCAGTTCATGGTAATGTTAAATTCTTAAAGTAAAAGTGATATTCTCCTTTATTTTTCATTTTCATCCTTTTACTTAAATTTTTAACATTACCATGAAATGACTCAGGATGTTTGAGAGTGGTTTCGCCCTCATTGGATTTCATATGGAGAAAGTAGAATTTTAGATCTCACTCAAAATCCAGCAGACTTATTTGTTTTTCAGGATTTCAGGATTGGGGGGATTGTAATGTTTCCATTGGATTTTATCATGTACTAGGGTATGGAACTTGTATTTAATCAAGAGAACCAAGCCCTCTATGCAGGGGAAACTCCCAATAATCAAGATCATGTAGGGTACTAGGGTATGAAACGTGTATTTAATCAAGAGCACTAAGGTCGTTCGACTATGTAGGAGGAGACTTCCAATACAACAGTGGTCCTTCTAAAGAATGGGATGTGGATGCAGAAAATCCTGATTTGGATCTCTCTCTTGCAGCTTTATAGTCTTTATTGTACTTGCAGCCTCATATATTAATATAAATAAAGGCTGATTTTGAGATTTGGATATCTAATAAAGGTTGCTTTTGGATATTCCGATATTTTTATTTTCATTATGTGATCATTCATGAGTAACTGTGATGTAAATTAAATCTTAATGTTTAAGTGTAATAAATTATAATGTATCATTTATGCTTTATGATTGCACACACACATATATATATAAATATTTTCTATATATACACACACACACATATATATATATATATATATATATTCGCGTTTCCCCGTTTCCAAAATTTGGGGAGGTCGCGTTTCGTATCGCTTCCCGTTTCGGAAACTCGTACCCGTTTCCCCGTTTCGTGCAACTTAGCTTGAGACACAATTTGTTGACCAATGTGCTTGAGCCTTGTCAAATTATGTTTTCATTGATCAATTGTTGTTGCCATTTGCATAAACAATGGCAGAGCTAGTTGCATGGCATGGTCTACCAGTACTAACCGGTTAGCTTCACTGCCTAGCTTAGACAACATGTGTTGCTATAGTCCCAACTCATCAAATACCTTTGCTCATCTATACAAAAACAACAAACTGAAGAGGTTCATCTTCGATATTTTTTAAAACTGTGCAAAAGCTTTATCAAAAAGACCAACAATTTTAAATGTTGTGGTTCATGGTCGAGGCCATAGGTTTTTGTGTTAGTTGAGAGAATCAAGACATAAATGAGCATGTGCTATATTATTTGAGTTCCCACATTGAAGCACCAATGCAAAACCTTGTAACAAGGGTGCATTATCAACAATGATCAACACCCCCCACCTCTCTTCCTCTTCGCGTGTACCACAGGCTTGCATCTTGCGAGAGGTTTTGGCATAGTGTTAACACAAGAGTCACTTCCCCATCTATCCATTTGTTCTATGTTTATGTGCATATTGTTGTTGTGTCCAGCCTCGGCTTGATCATGTAATGTTCCCGAGGGATTAATTGGCCCAAGGGACGAAGTAGCATATTGATCCCCATACGATATAGACCTCGATAAAGAGGAAAACCCCATATACCCAATGTTTGGGAAAGTTTTGAGGCATCTGGGGCAAAAAAGCCCAAAATTGGGGCTTGGTGTGAACTTTACTGAATTAATTAAGGAGAAAATACCCTCAAGGAAATCTATAAATACAAGAGGGTTGGGTTGATTTGGATCATCATTGGATTGGATCATTTATCTCTATTTCTTTTCTCCTTGGACTAGTTTCGGTGGAGATGATCCCGCCCTACCTAGTCACCCTCTTTCTCTTGTTCTGGGACAGGTTATTGGGACAATTCTGGTTTGAGGATTTGGTATCTCTGATTGTTCTGGCAAACAGAGAAATTCATCCTTCTGAAAGACAGTGAAATTCTGGGCAGGCCGAAGTTCAGGACGCAATTCTTCTAAGCCAATTCGGTGGCACAGAGCTGCATCTGCGGGCCACAGCCACAGGGACGCAGGGCAAAACAGATCTGAAGAAATTCGCAGAGATTTCCTGAGGCAAGTAACAAGTTTCTGTTGTGAAAGTCTGAGGCACAAGACAAGATTGAACTATCTGAAGCAGAGAACCGGGATACCTGAAGCTGCAAACATATACTATATTAGTATATCCAACAGAGTGAAGCTCCCGAGGCAACCGAAAAGTCATTGGAGATAAGCAAGCCGGATCCTCCGAGGCTAACCTTGTGCGAGGATTCTCTTAAGACCAGAACAGTGCCCCTCTTTAAAGCAACCCATGAGTTCTGTGCACAACAACATTCTTCTCTGCAGAAACAAAATTTTTTGGAGTAGTCTGGTTAGGGCAGATCAGAGTATCCTGAGATATTACAGGTTCTGAGTTGGCGTTTTGGAGGAGTTTCTGGGGTAATCAGAAGTCGGAATCACTGAACTCGACCTTGATCTGTCTGTAGAATATTTGGCTTAAGGGAAGTAGATCAAGTTACTCATCAGAACTCACATGTAAATACCATCTGTGCACTCCTTAGTCTGAGATTTTATCAGGTCATTGGTAGATAGGGTATAACTGTGCATTGGATTCCATCTGTTGGATCTGAAAGTTATTGTTAGTTGGTTGTACTACACACTGTTGAATGGATTGTTGCATTACATGTTGCTAAATGGGAGGTGATAACATTGTGGATCTTATGGCACTGTACTACTGAAAAATTGTTTATGTTAATATGGAATGAACAAAAAGAATTTTTTATTGAAAAAACCTAGTATCTGAAAGAAACCCTAGGGAAAAGATGTCCCTAGAATATTACAGATCAAGTTTTATGAGTTTAATTTGCACTACGATTTTATGGTTCTTGTGCAGGAAGATATGATGATTGAGTTGTGTCACTCAACTACTATGTTGAGGCCAATGCCACGCAATTTTGGAGTACTTCAACAAAAAAATGAAATGCTAAATAAGAATTCTAAGTGCATGACACTGGGAAATATCTACTCATTCATAGAAAAATGACAACATTTTCCCGTCACTTCCTATATCATTTTTCATCTCAAAATAATATAACAAGGGATGCAAAAAGCATTATAAGAATTAATTAATAAGTTAAAATAAAAGTGAAAATTTAGAAATGGAGTGTCACTAACCAAAAAAATAAAAACAATACTTGCAGTCAATCAAACAAAAATTACCTCAGAAGTAGTCATATCTATCTGAAGTTGATTATTATGTTCCTCATTCCCCAATCGCTTAACAAGTTTCCTATACTTCTTCACTTCTTTTGCATTTTTATAGTACTCTCTTTGTTTCCCTGGAAATTTTCAATTCAGAACATTCAGATCCAATAATACATTATCATGTGATTCAGACTCCAGAGTGAAAATATCCCCCAGGGAAATAAAATATATAACACAAGCCAAAAAGGAGACAAAAACTTTCTATTTTGTTTCATTATTTCTTTTATTAGACTCACGGTTAACCCGGGAGGTGGGGTTGGGTGGGGAAAGAAACATTCTGAAAGTTTGCCAATCCATAAGACTACTTTCAGCAAAATGCAAGCTTAATCAAAAGAATGAATTTAACAAACTCAAGCACAAAGAACCTCGGCTATCAATGTACCTAGGACAACAATTTATGAAGATTTGATATCATATAGTCACATGCCCAAGTTATATCCAAGTTTTCCACAGCTATCTTCAATTGGCATACTTGACAATTTTAGCATTTTAATAATAGCAAGGTAATCATTTATCTATCATATTCTTTACGTGGCAATATTGCTCTTGAGCAGCCCTATCAAGGAGTCAAATCAAACATTGATGTTTCTCATACTCTTGGCATTGCCACAGTTACAAGTTGCAACCTTCCATTTAACTCTAGTGGGGTTTTGTCCACCAAAGGTTGAAATCAAGACTAGTTTCTGATTCTTGATATTGAAACCATCAAGCATGTTGAAAATGAGCATCTCCAGAATAACTCGAGCATGCATACAGCATAGCACAATCTTATTTGACATTATCAAGAATGGAACAAAAGGAGAAGTCAAAAAATCTAGTACTGTAAGTTTAGTGGGAGAGAAATACCACTTAAATCCTTTTTCCAGTGCCACTGTTTATGATTTAACGGGTCAGTTTCTTTAACAGAGTCATTGGGCAATGGCCAACACTTGAAGACTGTGTGCCTTAAACACTATAACTTAAAATTAAAATGAAAATTTTAGATAATTTATTTTCTTTGATGATACTTTTCTGATGATGGTATCTAATTGAGACAAAAATAACCAAAACATCTCTGAAATCCTTGAGTGAATCTCCTCTGCAACTCTCAATATCGGTGGAACCTTTGGGAGAACAAAATTAAAAGGCGTTATGGAACCATTCTTTGGACATAAACTGTATTTTCAATTTTGCCATATTTATCTCCTGTAGTTTCTCCATTTTTTGAAAGGTGGTGACAACGTTGAAAAACATAACAGACCTAACAGATAGACAAAAGGCAACGGAATATCGAGATAATGTTAACTGTCCACCAGGTTACATTATCATTGTGGTCTTCCCCACCCGTTAGGTATGAGTTTCAAAAGGGATGAGACTGGGAGCATGTCCTAGGCGATTCTGCTGAAATAGACACTCCTCCAGAGTCAAACGATTGAGTGAGTGAGAGTGAGAGAGACGGACGCCCATTGCCATTAGGCATTAGTTTCAAGGGGATGAGGCCAGGAGCATGACTTAGGCAATTCTGTTGAAATAGCTACCCCTCGAGACTCGAACCTGGCAGTTAAGCCGAAGAAAATCAGCAGAGCATGTCTCAAAGCACTCCATATGTATAATTTACCAAAAAAAAAAAATCCCCACAATCATGAATGGGGTTCACACCCTGCTTCGGCATAGAGAGCTGATTGTGTGTATAAATTGGTCGAATTTGGCAGTCCCCACGTTAACGTGGGCTATACCGCCATAATACGAAGTTCGAGTTCCCAGCTCCCCATGCATCTAAAACAAGCATTTCCCCTTACCAAAAGCAATAATTGAGAACATGATCCGTTTGTTCACTAAAGGTTGATATTTAGGGTTAGACAGTGAACTGTAACAACATCAAAGCCCTAAGTCAACAAACTATCATAGTGGGTATTTATCATTTGGTATTATACTTTATTTACTTGTGTTTTGATAGAACCTGGAATCTGCCCTAAATCATGTACCCCATTGCGAATCACTGCATCTTTTCATCCATTTTACATATCCCTATTTACTTTGAAAATTATTGTATCGGTGTGTCTATTACCCAGCCGAAAATAACGAAATAGAATATGATCCGGCAAAAATGAAAAAAAACTGCTGAGAATAATGTGTGGGGACATACTTAATTCAGATGGGTTGAAAGCGGGTTTGGATTTGGCGTTGGCAAAAGCAGGTAGAGAGAGACCCTTTCCTCCGAGATGCTTGTGCTTGGCTTTGAAGGGTTTGCCTGTGGAACCGAGATCCTGTGGCTTTCCCCGGCCCTTGTAAGAGCCCTGGTTCTTCATTTCTGAATTCAAGACTGCACTGAATCGAATCCAATGGAAATCACAGAGTACGTGAAGTGTCCATAGAAAAGGTGGAAATCTTCTACAACATTAAATATGAAATGGTTAAGTGCGCAAATCTTTTGATCGTTCAAGCGGAGTGTTTGTTCAAGAATTTGAATTTGAATTTAAATATAGAACTTAACCAGTTACATAGTAGTCAGTACCTTATATGCTGTTTAGCTTAAATATATTTAAATTAAAAAGTAAAAGATTATGAAGATTTGGCAAATCGAATTTTTTATTTTTATAATTGTATTTCCAAAATCTAAAAAATATATTGGAAACCAGAAATAATTAATCATATAAAGTCAATATTTCTAATAATGTTTTATATTTTTTTTAAAATTCTAAATAAATATTTAGAAATATTATTTTATAATTTTAAAAAAATACTTTAGATTAATAAAAAAATGTTGCTATATTGTAATAGGGAATTTAATTTTTAAGAAATATCCATAAAATATTTTTAATAATAAAGTTGAAATTTATCTTTATATAATATTAAATATATATATATATATATATTAATTTTCAAATAAGAAATATGTTTTAAAATAAATATTTTGATATTTATTTAAATTATTGCATTAATCATTTAATTTTTTTTTAACACTTTACTCTTTATTAAAAATTTATTGAATTAAAAATTTTATAAATATTTTAAAATGTCAAAATTATTTATAATTTCACCAATTTATTGAAATTTTTATATTGGTATTCTTACTTAACCCATTCAACTTTATAATGCAAATTGTGCTCAAAACATATCATTTCAACCAATCGTTCAATTTAATGCATTAAGCATTTGCTCCAATAATTTGGTTTTCACTGTGAGTTGAATGGACATTATAGCGAGTCACAATGATCCTGGTTCTCTTTGATGCAGTAGTCATTATTTAATGCCCTGTCCATGATTTGTTTAATGTCTACGCCATATTTAATGTCCTTTCCATGATTTGTTTAATGTCTACCCCATAAATACTCATTCTATCTTCTCATGGTTCGTAATTGTTTGTCTTGTCTTCGGCTTTTTCTTGAGCTTTTCAGTAAAAAGGCATATTCGTACCACCCAATCAATATGGAAAAATTAATGCTACAAATAATGATCTAATGCCAGTATGTACAACTAAAGATTTTATGGTACAACAAATCACATATTCTGTGGTACAATGTAATCATTGTAAAATAAGAGGTGAACCAATCAAAATTGAAATAAATATATTAAAACATTATCAAAAAATAATAAAATTCAATTTCTAATGTTTAACTATGAATAAAAGTGCAAAATTTTTTGGTCAAAGCAAATTAATAGTAATAGTTGGTCAAATAGAAAATTGAACACAATATATACTGCCTGCAGCAAATATAATAGCTTGACCATACAACGCTGCATCATGAATTAGAAAGATTTGTTTTGACAAACCTAGGGCTCCTATCTCAACTAAAGAGAGTTGTTTAATTTGGTAGGGTATTATTTATCTATAATAATATAATATAGATATTAGAGATGTGAGTTAGAAGAGTTTAAAGGTATTGGAATATAGAAAATGTTTTTTCATAAAAATAGAGGATATGTATTGAAAAGGGTTTTAATAAAATATTTTTATTTATATTTAGATATTATAAGACAAGATCAACTATGTTAAATACATAATTTTTTAATTTTTAAAGATCCAATGAATTCTAAATATTTTGTAAATATTTAGAATAGAAAAATGTGAAGAGTTAGAATACCACTAGAAATGAACTTTTGGAAGATGAAACAAAAGGTGAGTTTTAGTTAATCAAATGGAATGAAGTTTTGGAATTATTCTTTTATCAAATGTTCAACAATAATATTGGACTTGGTCTTAACTTCATATTTGTTCCATTCTTTATTGCATTGTCTCTTTGTATTTCTCTCATATTCTCTATATATATAAATTAATAAATTTAAATTTAATAAATAAATAGTTGTCACGGTCATAAATAAATTTAATAAATTTAAATTTAAATTTACTTGCCTATTCCAACTCTGTATTCATATAAATTTAATAAATACGCGTTAAGTTTTCCTATGGATCTGGATATAGGGTATATTTGATATTTTGAAAAGTCATATCTTATATTTGTGATCCAACATTTTCCAAAACGACATTAAATATCTTATCTCGGATTTCAGTGTTGTTTTCAGCTTTTTCAGTAGAAAGGCATATTCGTGGAAAAATTAATGCTACAAATAGTGATTTAATGTTAGTATGTACAATGATGGTGTGAATAAGTAGCGCGTAGAGAAAAAAAAAAAAACGGGCTCTGCATCCTCAGCAATGAAACCCTACTGACAGGGGTTTGCAGGCCGTCCTACGGCCCTGTAAACCCCCCCACACCCGTACTCTCCCCCCGTTTTTTTTCTTTGGATCTCGAGCCGGCTTCTGTTTTTTCCCCGCAACCCGTGACTCCTTTTAACTTTATTACCTTTGCTCCCCCGTTTACTCCATTTTACCTCAGTTATTTTTCTCCTGGCTACCTGATCTCCATCGCATCGGAACGGAGCCTACCCACCTGATCGGCCGACAGCACATTGAAGGAGTCGTTTTCATTGCTAACGGAGAGAGTGACCTGTTGCAAAGAACATTCACCTGCACAGGCTCAACGGTTCCCCCCGCTGTCGGTGCTGACCCTAAGCGGTTACCAGGTTTCGAGGAGAGCACTATCGGGCGGTTACCTGTTTTCCGAGGAGGGCACTTTGCAGCTGTCGACATGGACTCAGAGGAAGTGGATTATTCGGAGTCCCCGCTGGCGGAAAGCTCCATCTGGCGCTCCACGTTTACTTCATCCGGGGGTCTGCACAGTGGGAATATGTCTGCTAGTTTTGAGCATTTCTCTCCCCCTACTGACCCGTCTCTCCCCACCTCACTCTTTCCAGGCGAGCCCTCCTCCTGGAACTCCTTCGCGGTCCCCTCTCCGGCTACTCTGGGTTTCCTGGCGGACTGCTTTCAATCCTCCCCGAACAGCATACCCCCCCATCAACCGGATTTACCCTCCCTTTCCCTTCCCCCCGTTATCCCTTCAGAGAACCCCTCTCATCCCGCGGCAAACCCTCCCCTCTCGGTATCAAACCCTCCCTCGATCCCTCCCGCTCCCTCTGGCAGCTATCACGCGGTCCCTCCTCTCCCTGAAGCCATCCCCACCCCCGGGACTAACCCTCTCCCCCCCCCTCCTGTTCCCCCCCCCTGCGGGCTCTCAGGCAACTGTCAACCCGGGCCGCATGTCCTCCCGCCCCGCCAAGAAGCAGCGCTGTTTTAAATCCACTGCGGAGGACGCTTTCCTGCGACTGGAAGAGGATATTCGGTGGGGGGACGCCATGGATCTGGCGGACTGCGTCCTTGTGGGTCGGATCAAGGGCAGACACACCTCGGCGGCAAAAATAAAGCAATGGGCGACTGAGATCTGGGGTCAATACCTCGCGGAGATTCCATCGGTCCAGACGTTTGTGCGAGGATGGTTCGCACTCAAATTTGCACGGGCGGACCACACGAGCTGGGTCCTTTCATCGTTTTGGCATTTTGAGAAAGCCCCGGTCCTTCTCAAGCGATGGACGCCCCTATTCGACCCGGAGACGGAGCTATTAGGCATTGGTCCAGTCTGGGTCAGACTACCGGGCTTGCCACTGCAGTACTGGTCTGAAGATATCTTCAAGAGAATTGGGAATGCGCTCGGCACTTTCATGGAATCCGATAAATCCTACATCTCGACGGGCGCGATGGCATATGCAAGAATCCTAGTGCATATGGATACCAGAGGGGGAGTGCCGGAAAATATCACCATACAATGGAAATCCACTTCAAGGAAGCAGAAGCTTGATTATGAGGGCATCCCCTATAGATGCAGAAGATGCCACCAGGTGGGTCATCTATATAAGGATTGCCCCCTCCTCCAGAAGACCCAGCAGACAGCTACAGGCCAGGACCTGCCCACCACAGAAGGACAGCCTGACCCCCCGGCAGCTATGGCACCAAGAACGGACCACATCATCACATCGGACACGGTGGAAGCGCCTCCAGCACCTCGTCGCAAGAAGCAAGTCACAAACTCGACTCGGCCTCCATCTCCTCCTCTGACGCGCTCCAAAGCCGCAAAGGGAGCTGTCTTCTCCTCGGGTACGTCCTCTATTTCGTCTACTTCTGCTTCTCTATTTGCATCTATGAGTTTATCTACCACTGGCATGCCACCCCCTATCAGGATTCCCCCTCCCTCATCCCCGTCTGCCCTTGACCTGGTAAAGGTTGCTTGCCCTCCCCAACCCCCTTCGCTTTATGTATCCTGCCCCATCCCGAGGCCATCCGGTCTTCCCATCTCCTCCTCGCTTCCCTCTTTCCCCCACCCCTCCTTTCCTTCGCCCTCCCCTTCTGTAAACTCTTCTCCGAGATATCCCACCCGCTCGACCACTAAGCTGAAAGTCTCGGACTCCATTGGGCTGTCGGTGGAGTCCCAAATCCTCTCGCCAAAGCAGGGGCGTGGTCGACCTTCCTCTATGTCAATAGCTCGAAAGCAAATGGAGGACGAGGTCCTCCTTGGCAGACAGCAGACACTTCACAGGGCCCTTAGAGCGCAGGACACCCTCCCCCCCCCCCCCCATGAAAATCTTGTCCTTCAACTGTAGAGGGTTGGCCAGCCCCGATAAAAAATCGGCCCTGAAGCGTCTCTTACTCTCAAACCCTGTGGACATCATCTTCTTACAAGAAACCTTATGTAAAGCAGACTCCGCAACCTCCATTCTTGGTTTATGGCTGCCTGGGTGGACTTTTACAGCCATCGATGTATCAGGCCGATCAGGAGGCATTGCTATTGGCTTTAAGAACAACTCCATTCATCTAAAGAACATCTGGGGTGGAGGGGGTTTTCTGGGGGCAGATATATATTCAAAAGACATGGAGGAAAATCTTAAAATTATAAATGTCTATGGACCCTGCCTAAACAGAGAGCTTTTCTGGCAAAAGCTCCTCCGCTCCCCGCTTCTCCAAGCTGAGAATATTATATTGGGGGGAGATTTAAATTTCTCTATAGGCTTCTCTGAATCATGGGGACATCTGGCACAAATCGACCCCCTCTCTGACTTCTTTGGACAACTGCTAGAAGATCATCATTGGATTGATCTCCCTTCTGCAAAAATCCAATACACATGGAAGAACAACAGAACAGGGGACCAAAGCCTAGCAAGAAGGCTGGATCGCTTCATCATTAAGGAAGGACTTTGCAACCAACACCCTAGATCTAGACAATGGGTGGGAAGTGGTGGGATCTCGGACCACAGGCCCATATACTTGGAAATGGGAGCAAGACAACAGACCCAAAAAGCCCCTTTCAAATTTAATGCAACTTGGCTCCGGGATCCCACTTACATCAAACTGATAACGGACTTCTGGAAGGCACATCCGATTCCTGAAGATGTGGACCCATCCACTGGCTTTGTCAGGAACCTCTCCGAGATCAAAGTGATTACAAGAAAATGGGCAAAATTGAAGAGAAAACAGGATGATCAAACAATATCTTTGGCGGAACAAGCTATTGAGGCCCTTGAATCCCACTCAGATGGAACATTTTTATCCCCAGATCAGAAATCCATGTATGAAGACCTCATCAAAAGGAGGACTCAGGTTCTCAGAGACAGGGAGGACTCCTGGAGACTAAGAAGCAGAGCCATTTGGCTCAAGGAGGGGGATGAGAACACAAAATTTTTCCACCGGTTTGCAAATGGGCGGAAGGCGATCAACACTATCTGGGAGCTACAAGATGATCAAGGACATCCGGTTAGCAGCCCTGGAGAACTTGCTTATCTAGCCTCTTCGCACTTCAGAAACATATACAAGGCCCCGGGACAAGCAAGTCTGTTAGAAATCATGAGAGTGGCAGAACTATTCCCTAGATTCGTGGATGAGGAAGATGCAGAGGAGCTCACTAAAGATATTACATTGGAGGAATTGGAAACCACCATCAAAGGCTTCCAAAAGGACAAGAGCCCGGGACCAGATGGCTGGACCATTGAGTTCTATTTAGCTTTTTTCGAGCTGCTAGGACAAGACATTCTCAAAGCTATCAATCACTGCAGCCAAAATGGATCTATCCCCTCGAGCATCAAAGCCACCTTCATTGCCCTCATCCCCAAATCTGATAAGCCTGTGTCTTTTAATGAATTTAGGCCTATCTCGCTCTGCAACTGTCTCTATAAGATATTGGCCAAAATCCTAGCAAACAGGATCAAGCCCATTCTCTCGGCCAATATTTCCTCTGAACAATTCGCTTTCCTCCACCGGCGACAGATCCATGAAGCTATTGGTACTGCTCAAGAGCTTCTTCACTCTATGCAAAGCAAAAATCTGAAAGGAATGATCCTCAAGGTGGACCTCTCAAAAGCTTTCGATAGGGTAAATTTGCTATACATCAGAATGCTCCTCACCCATTTGGGTTTCCCCTTCCTCTTCATTAAAAGAATCATGAGCTGTATCTCTGATGTTCCGTTCAGCGTCCTCCTTAATGGCTCCCCCACCCCCTTCTTCACTGCCGAAAGGGGCCTCAGGCAAGGCTGCCCACTATCCCCCCTCCTGTTTCTTCTCATTATGGAAGGGCTAAGCAGATTGATTGCATCTGAACACAGAAGAGGACGAATAAAAGGGATTAAAATCACGGACAACTGCTCCCTTACACATCTACTGTTTGTGGATGATGTACTGATCTTCTTAAATGGAAGCATGGCTGACTCATCTGCATTACAACATGTTTTTGATCTCTTCCAGAAAGCAACAGGGATGGTTATAAATGTACAAAAATCTACCATAACAGCGATTGGTTGCACTCCACAAGAAGTCATCTACACAAAAAATCGCTTCCCTTTTCATATTCACCCTATGGAGGAAGGGCTGAAGTATCTGGGGTTCAGGGTGAAACATGGAGGATACAAAATAGCTGATTGGATATGGTTAATCACTAAAGTGGAGAAAAGGATTAATGTCTGGTATAATAGATATCTCACAAGGGCAGGAAGACTCACTCTTATAAAAGCAGTGCTGGAAGCTACGCCGGTGTACTGGATGTCTCTGGCTTGGATACCAAGAGGGATCTTAACCAGGCTTCAAAAAATATGCTGCAGATTCTTATGGAAGGGGACTAAACAGGGAAATCTCTTCGCCTGGGTAAAATGGGACACCATAGCTAGACCTAAAAAATGGGGAGGCTGGGGAATAAAGAGATTAGACTTATTTGCAAATGCCCTGGCAGCAAAATTGGGATGGCAACTCCTCACATCACATAGTCTCTGGAAGAAAGTAGTTGTGGAAAAATACATTGCCCCGGAAAGCATATACAGCTGGGTTTGCAGGGATCATAGGGGAAGTGGAAGACATTCAATCATATGGAAAACAGTCCTTAATTCTCTTCCCCTAATTCGGGAGGGACTCACATGGAGAATTAAACAGGGAAACTCTGTTCGTATAGGTATTGATCCCTGGATTGGATGTGGAAACATGCATAGACTATCTGGGCAGCACCTAACACATCTACGGATCAGGGCGCCACGCATATTGCTCACATAGCAGACCAAGAAAACTCCAATTTTCTCCATCAGGCTTGGAGGACATCACAAGACCTTCGTATTCCGGAACAATGGAGACAAGAATGGGAGTCATATACGGAGGCCCTCTCACAGGCACACATCAGAATATCGGAGGAGGAGGACGAGATTGTCTGGGCTCTAGCTAAAAATGGTTCATACACCCCAAAGGAGGGATATCTGCAGCTCATGCAAACATTTCAGCCAGACAATACACAGCATTGGTGGAGAGCAATTTGGCATCTAAAAGCAGCCCCCAGAACGCGACTTCTCATGTGGGCTATACTATTCAACAAAATTCCTACTGGGGCAAACTTGAAAAAACGATCCTTCTATGGACCATTCTGGTGCCATTTATGCAGAAGGAATGATGAAGATACTGAACACCTCTTCCTTTCCTGTCTGGTTGTCCAAGAACAATGGTCTTTTCTCTCTTCACGCTCCCCCTCCCTCCAACAATGGCATGGCCTATCCATCTTCGAGGCCTGGAAAAACTGGCAGGAACAGCACTCTGGGAAAGACAAGAATATCCCCCTCCTCATGTGCTGGTCCATCTGGATAGCAAGGAACCGTGCAATTTTTGACCAAAAACCTCCACACTGGCCTGTCATTATTGCCCACATATTTGCAGACCTTGCTCTCATTCCTGATGATCCTCCACCTGCCCCCCCTAGGACCATAACCCCAGAACTCATAGACAAATCCATCCCCTGGGCTTATTTTGATGGCTCAGCCCAAGAGGAAGGCTGTGGGGGGGGAGCCCTCCTCTACTTGAGAGAAAATCACTATTTCATGCTCCAAATTCACCTGGGAAGAGGCACAAACAACTTTGCTGAGCTCACCACTGCAAAACACCTCATTTCTTTTGCACATGAGAAAGGCTGCACAAAACTACAATTGTTTGGAGATTCAAAGATTGTCTGCAATTGGCTCACCAGAAAATCAACTTGTACTGCTTTCTCTTTGAGACACATACTGGATGAAGCACTCAGACTAACAGATGCTTTTGAAAAATTTGACTGTCGCCATATTTACAGGGAGCGCAACGCTCGGGCGGACTACCTATCCAAGCAAGCAGCGCAGAGGCAAGAAGCGGACTGGCTAATACAAGAAGATCTGGATGGAACCTTCTTTCAGCACTATCACAGACCCTTTGATGACTATCAGGCTCAAAGGGACACTCATAACTAAAAGGGGTCCCAACATGCACAAAATGCTGTTTTATTTACATGTTTTTATATATAAATTGTTATAATGATTAGTATCGACTATGGCAGACAATCATAGTTATTTTTATTTTTTGATTTTTTGGGCAGCAAACTACAGCTGCGCAGCAATGAAGTAACAATAGAAAACATATCCTGTATATGTTTCTTTTCTCAGCTGGTCTCTTGGATATATACCTCTCCGAACTCCCTGCATGGATAAACAGTTTGGAGAGAGGAATGTTTTTATGATTGTTTATCTGGTTCAGTTTTTTGGAACAATTAACAGTCTCCTTTAGAAGTTTTGAGAGGCATCCTGCCTCAGTATGCATATGCTCAGCATCTACAGAATGTAACTTCTTTTGACTTAATAGAAATTACGACTTTTTCCACGGGAAAAAAAATGTTAGTATGTACAACCAAAGATTTTATGGTATAACAAGCCACAGATTTTGTGGTACAATGTAATCATTGTAAAATAAGAGGTGAACCAATCAAAATTGAAATAAATATATTAAAACATTATCCAAAAGTAATAGAATTCAATTTATAATGTTTAACTATGGATAAAGGTGCAAATTTTTTTGGTCAAAGCAAATTAATAGTTGGCCAAATAGAAAACTGAACACAATAATATATATTGCATGCAACAGATATAATAAGTGCACGGATTTTAAAAGGTCTTAAACATATTTAAAAATGGAATAAATTAAGAAATTGTATAAATTTTATTTTTTCATTGGTAAATGTTCTTTCTCTTTAGAAGTTTTTATAAAAACTTATAATTTCATTTTAATGTAATTATATTAGGCTAAATCTATCTTAATTTTGGATCTATTAAATCTATAGAGGGATCAAATCTTTTGAGATGCAAACCTCTTCTTTGGAGTGAAAAGAGATTTGATCCCCTAGACTTTGCAGATTCAAAATTAAGATAGATCTACGCTGCTTTAATTATTAATTATAATTGTAAATATAATTATTAATTTTATTTTTTAATTCAATTTATTTTTTAGTTTATTTTTATGTAATTTGATCAAAACGTAACATTACGATACAACATCTCTACCATACTAGGCTAGAGAGTGTCTCTCGGCGCAAATGTTACAGTACAACAGCTCTGCCATATTGCGCTGGAGAGTTCCTCTCAGTGTAATAAATGTTGTTTTTTTTTTTTTGTAAAATTTTCATAAACATTATAGTTTCATTTTGAGCAATCTATTTATTATATTTTTTTAAGTATTTTTGCTATGTTTTTTTGGTTGAATTTAGCTAGAAATTTTGTTAAAATTACAATTTTGAGGTTTGAACTCTCCAAAATCTAAGTGTCTTAAGGGTTTTTTAGGGTGTTAAATTCATATATATATATATATATATATATATCATATTTTTAAAATCAAAATAGTCAAAGGAACTTAGCTCAAGTGATATGGTTCACGATTTGTGTCTCGAGTAGCATGGGTTCAAGTACATGTTGGCCTTTGTGGCATTTTAGTCAAAGGAATTCAGCTCAAGAGATAAAGGCACATATTGTATTTCTGGTCGTGACGGGTTCAAATCTTTAGAAACATACTCTATTTGATAAAAATGATGAAAAAATCCATATAAACAAATTATACTTGTGAAAAAAATCATATAAACAAACTCTATTTTGTGAAAAAACCGTATAGAAAAATTCTAAGCTATAATCATATAACCATTTCATTAAAAAAAACCAAATAACAAAAATATCATGATTTGAAAAAAACTTAAAAAATGTTAGTTAGATAATGTCATTTCATTTTATTTTGTTTAGATTAATGTTTCTCTTTTCTCTTTCATACTTTGAATTTCTCGTTGAATGGATATTTTAACATCTTAAATTCGATTAATGCTAACTTCTTTGCACATTTAAAAATGTTTTTCAATTTAATTATTTTTAAGATTGATTTTGTAGTATTAATAATATAAATTTGGGTTATGAAATTTTGGATTATTTTAGAAATTGTGAGTGTGTATTTTTATTATTTAAAGTTTTAGTTTAGTAGGGAAATTTTCAAAGAAAAAACATGGTAAATTTGGATGAAATTTTATCTCAATATATTTGTCTATTTATTAATTTATATTTTTAAAAATTAATTGGGTTTATTCAAAAGAAAATATTTTAAAATATTTTACACTAAGTGAAATTATAAAGATTGACATTCTAAAATAGCTTATTATTTATTTAAGTTTAGGTATAGTTAGTCTAATTTAGTCTCATATAGTATGAGAAGAAGTTATGGTGATTGTAAAATGATTTTTTCCCGAAGGTGGCAAAACCTATCAAACTCAGGTGTCAAACCAACAGTGAGGACAACCATCTCTGGCTGCTATCCGTGAATGTCGATTTGACTCATCACCGTTATCAAGGAAAACCACGCCACCTGTAATAACCCGCTGGTGGTCCGTAAGGGAGCAGGCTTTCACTCCTGCCAGATGCCTCTGGGTCTTGGGCCGTTAACCTGTTTCCTTATGTCCGAGGAAGACGAGCTCGTAGCCAAGCAGAAGCAGTTTTATTGATTGTAAAATGATACATTAAATAAAATAATAATAATAATAAAACATAATGTTGATTATATTTAAAAAGTAATAAAATTAATCCCTTGATGGGGATGAATCCCAAGAGAAGACGGTGAATAGGGGGCATGCATCTCACCCTGAAAAGTCTATGAGAGTTAATGTGGGGGGTGTTGTAGCTGCCCCTTCTCATGCATAAGCATGTGTTCCTTAATCACCCTTAGCGATATGTATTGTGGGACAATGGAGACAATGGAGGTTTGAGTGAGTTGATCTGGCATTCGAACTGATGAAGGGCTATTTCCCTGCCCCAATGGGAGATTTGATGACAACACCCTACAAAGGAGTTGGCGGCATGGTCTTTGGTTTGGGTTGACAGTAGAATCTTGGATGATAATCTCGGTGAGGGATGTTGAATGCACCAATCTATGGGATGCTCCACGCACTAACCTACGTAACTCATTGAAGGTGAGAGTGAATGAAGTAGATGAAGGTGACCACGAAGGGAGGCATAACCCAGTTGAGCTTAGGCTTTGGGATGCAGTCAATCCAACCCATAGCGCAACACCTCACCTCGCATGGAATGGAAGGGTTTATCGCCGCCATAGCCACGTAATTATCAAACCTCAAGGAAATTCTCTATTTTTTAAATGTTATATCTTCAAAAAGTCATTTAATTGTTCAGAGTTTCAGTGTAAATTATGTAAGAATCCTTGGTGGCCTAGTTGCGGGGTAGTGTACGTATTATCTATTATAGTCGATGCTCTTAGTGGTTGTGTCTCGAGTAGGCAATAACTAAATTTGGCTCGAGACCCTTTCTGTTGTAAAGTTTTTCTCATTCTATGGTAATCTGAGTCTATGGTGTTTATTTGTTGGTGGTATCCTTGAGTTGTGGCTAGTAGCTAGACATGTTTGGTGGCTCACTATGTATAGGGGTAGTTTTATATTGTTGTGATGTTTCCTCTATAACATCTTGAATTGTTTTTCTTCTTACTTGTTTGAAACCAATGCCTTTCAGTTACCCAACGATTCAGATTTATGAAGGAACGAAATGAAATAGATTTAAATAAAAACATAAAGATACGATGAAACATAACTTCAATTAATAAATAGTAACTGTTAAAAATTGTTTACACATGAAAGGGAAACAAACCAGCTCAGGCGATGGTAGTTATCTCTGAGAAGAGATGTGATGGTTACATGTCATCGACATTATGTCAATGAGGCTTGAAAGTTTTTTTATCATCAAGAAACAATGGTAAACCTTAAATATCCAAAAACCTAACACTAGGAGATGAAGTGCCAAAAGTTTGTGGGCCCCATTGGGGTTAGTTGCAACGTCAACTTCTTGGGGTCACAACTTTGGCATACGATCTTTGTTTGACACGCCCGATACCTCTTAAGAAATATCTATTCGAGGACAACAACTTTCAACTGCAAACCTCTAGTGTTGGCTACAAGTTTTCCCATTTTCCAAAAAAACGTTGTTTTGGGCCTTAAAACGGCTTCAAAAGTTCAAGACCCAAAAAAAACTGCCAAAACTAGAAAATTGTTGAAATAGGAAATTGTGCCAAAAAATAGAAAACTAAAAGGAATCAGTGTTGGGGATTCAAGTGGAATACGCAAGTGGCCACCAATATCCACCTAGATCAATCATCTCGCCTTAGGAAGCAATGGTCCCCATTGCGTTGAGTGCCTCCATGAGATGGGATAACTTCTACTGAATTTGGTCCCTGATGAGCCACTTGCCTTGGTGGAGGAGATGGCCAGCTTTGACAACCCGATACAACTATATCCTCTGTTAGTGAGTGTTTTTAATCTGCGTGTCCATGATCTAATCTGTTGTGGTATGCTCAATGTAATCTGGATTGAGCTATGTTGGTGTCAGTTACTTAATAACGTTTGATGTGTCCAACAATGGTGGAAAGTATGGCCAAAGATAGTCTACATTGAATATGTGGTGCAGGCCAAGGAATGGAGGAATACTTAGCTCAAAATCATTGCCACCCATGACCTTAGTGATGGTGTAAGGCATGTAACGAAGTTGTTGACGCTTCTGATGGGCTCCATCAAGGTGTTCCTTTTGTAGATGTAATCACACCTTGTCACCCACTTGAAACTTATGTGGAACCCAATGTTGATCATGATGTTGTTTATACTTGGCATTCGATTTATCCAGGATATCATGAACCTACTGGAAGATGTGTTGGATGCATTCAATAAACTTGGTGGCTTTATCAGCCTCGAATTATACATGTGCAGATTTTGCCTATGTAGTCGTAAGAGGCATGGCAACATCGATCGGGAAAAATGGTTGAAATCCCAGACTCACTTGAAAAAGGTTGTGGTCAGTTGAGTTATAGAGAGCTCTATTATAGTTATTTTGCACATAGGGAAGATTCTCATCCCAATTCTATGGATGCTCAAAGTTGTACATGTGTAGTATGTGCATTATCATCCTATTGACAACCTATGTTTAGCCATCAGTTTGGGGATGGAATGCAGTCAACTTGGTAAGCTCGGTGTCCAACAATGACCACAGGCTTGACTAGAATGCGCTCAAGAACATGTTGTTTGAATCTAATATAATGGTCTACGTGATCCCAAAATGTACCCATATTCATTCGAAGAAGGGTTTGGTAGTGTCTTCTTCTGTGATACTCTTTTTTCAAGCAGCCAATGTAACCATCTTCGAAAATCTATCAACAACCACAAATACATAGTCATTACCATGCTTGGTAGAAGGAAGTCCATACATATAATCCATGGTGATGGATTCCCAAGGCTGGCTAGGAATAGGAAGAGGAGTGTACAGGCCCTGCTTCTTAATGGTTAGCTTGGCGATGGCATAGGTAGTGAAGGATATGATATATTTTCCAACATCTTGTTGGAGTTTCAGATAATAAAAATACTTTGTAGTATTGCCACTATTTTGTCCATACCAAAATGTCCTGTGACCCGACTATAGTGTGCCTCCCAAATCAGGGTGGCACGTTGCTTGAGGGAACACAAAGGTGCACCAAGTAGCATAAAAGTGCATCCTGAAGGTGGAAGTCTATTACTTGGTTGCCATCCATCAACATTTGGTATGTGGTAGCGAATTTTGGATCCATTTTGTATAGTCGTGGCCACCCAAAAGTCTCATGCCCACAAGAGTTGAGAACAGTGGTCAGTGCCACAACTAGGGGTTGACTGAGGCAATATGCAATGTTATTGGTGTTGTCTTTCATGTATTTAATGTTAAAATGAAATTGTTGCAGATATGCAGACCATTTTTATGGCAATCTTTCTACAACTTCCCTTGTTTTTATATAAACTTAAGAGGTCATCAATCTAAGTGGATGACCGTGTCTTCCCCATAATGTAATATTTCCACTATCGGCAAGCCTACACGATGGAATGCATATCCTTATAATAGGTGGGGTATTTATGAATTTTATATGAGAGTGTTTCACTTGATAGGCCATTGAATTCCCTTGTTGGGTGAGAATTGCACCAATAGCATAGTCAGAGGTGTCTGTCTCAATTTCAAATGGTTGTTGTAGGTCTAGCAATGTGAGTAGCAACGCGAAGCAAAGGCGGTGTTTCAGTTCAACAAATGCCTTCTGTTAGGGCTCAGACTATAAAAACTTTGATTTCACTCTACCCTTGGTAACTTGACTCAAAGGCCAAGTGATACGAGAGAATCCCAACATGAACCTTTGATAAAAATTGGCAAGCCCTAAAAAGTTGCGAAGCTCTGTTAAAGTTGTTGGGGCTAGCCAATCCTGAATGACTTGGATCTTAGTCAAATCCACATGCACACCTTGCTCATCAATGATGTAGTCCAAGTCTTAGACCTAAGGTGCATTTCTCCAAGTGGGCACATAGTTTGTATTGTCGCAGGGTTTGAAGGACCTATCGAATATGTTGCAAGTGCTTTGCCTAACTCTTGTTGAAGATATGGATGTCATCAAGATATACAACTATGAATGAGTTGGTGAAAGGCCACAAGATGTCATCCGTCCACCTCGTAAAATTTGTAGGGGCATTTGTCAACCTGAAGGTCATGACCAACCACTCAAAAAGACCCTCCTTGGATTTGAAGGCAGTGTTTCATAATATGTGGATTATATTGGAAATTGGTGATAGTCAAAATTCAAATCAATATTGTTAAAGTGCTTGGCTCCCAAAGTTGGTCCATAAGGTCGTCAATCTGTGGGATCAGATACCTATTCCTAACAGTGATTTTATTCAGTGCTCGATAATCAATTGGGTTCCCACGAGGCGAGGAACTTGATCAAATGTGCCCTTATTGTAGCAATTCCTAGATCTGCTGCTTGATTTCCTCATTTTCCACAAGAGAGTGATGGTTTATTGGCCCATTGGGTAGAGGTTCTTAGGGAGTCAGATCGATTAAATGCTTGGCCTGACAGTGCAAAGATACCCCTATGGGTGAGGAGAAGATGTCCCTATAGTCTTATGCGACCTTATCAACTTTCTTTTGCTGCATGGAGGAACCTTTTATGGGGGCCATGGGTGTGGCCATGATCTTCCCATTACTTTGAGAGAAAATCATAAAGTAAACAAATTTCCAGTATGGGAGATGATCTTACTACATTGCTTGGAAGAGATCAAATAAATGGTGGTAGACGGGGCAACCTCTGGTATCCTGTGTAGTTTTCTACCCAAAGTAATAAAAACAGTGTGAGGTCTAGACTCATACACAACATGACACTTTCGCAAGTATGGTTGGCCTAATAAAATATCACAAATGTTAAGAGGAGCAACATCACACAATACCTTATTCGTAAAGGGTTTGATGTTGTAGGGAAGACAACTATTGGCTAACACAAAGATCTTGTCCTAGGTGGAGCCACTTAATGGTGTATGGTTACAGGTGTGGTTAGCAAGCCCAACCACTTATTGACCTTTGTTGAGATGAGGTTCTTTTGGCTCCCATTGTCCATAATGAACTACAACGGAGAAACCTTCACCCACATTTATGAGCGAAAGAGATGCTCCCCCTCCTCTAGGTCATCAGGCTCAATCTTCTGGAACTTGGTGGTGGTAATGGTGGCACTGGGTTCTACATAAATAATTTTCTTCCCTTGTCATTCCCCTTGTCGGGTTTGGTTCAAAGTGAGAACATGCATGTGACTCTGAAGCTTGTAGCTCATCCACCAATGACTGCTTAACACGACACTCATTTATGTTGCGGGTGGAGCTCTTACATAACTCACACCACTTTCTTGTGTCCTTCTTCGTCTTTATGGTGTCATTCTTTGCTTATGGTTTCAATGGGTTATCCTAGGTCACTCCCCCTTAGCCTTGTCCTTTGTTCTGTGGTTTAGAGGTGCCTTTTCCTTGCTTAAGATTTGTAGATCCAAAGTTTAACTTATTTTATTTTAAATTTTGCTTGATCTTACAAAATATTGGTATGTTATACCAATCAAGGATATGTTCAAGAACTACATTTCTACCTGGATGTATTTGTGTAGACAACCATAATAATTGAGTATAAAATGTTGCTTAGAATCCTTGATACCCAACTGTAACGGCCCCTCCCACATTTACCTGGATTCACCGGCCTGCCAGGGTAAACACAAGACGAGAGTTACTATGACATGAATCGGCCTCCAAGCTTCAATTATGGAAGTGGGTCCAACAATTGAGACTTATTGACCACAAATTGACATCCTACAAGGCTTACAAGGCACTCAGGGGCCAAAGAACCACCCCAAGTGATA
Source organism: Pinus tabuliformis (assembly GCA_031772625.1). NCBI lineage: Eukaryota > Viridiplantae > Streptophyta > Pinopsida > Pinales > Pinaceae > Pinus > Pinus tabuliformis. Next base: position 430,837,778 of record CM062808.1, on the reverse strand, counting down.
AACCCTGAGTTGGGGCTCATTTTCACACAACTTAACCCCAAATTGCATGCATGACAAAGCCTCCATGTGGTTGAAGGTCTCCAACTGCACTCACAATCCTGCCTGAGTGCGGTTGCGACCCAAATTGTCTAGTTCAAAGGGTGCAGTCCCAAGATCTGAGCAGCATTTCTAGGTAAACCTCCAAACCACTGCCTAAAACTTTATGAGACTTCTCAGAATCATTAATGACATGAAAAGGAGGCTAAACATACAAACTTGAAGGCAAAACCTGACTTAGACTGCCTAAAACATAACAAAAATTTCGTCAAATACATGGCAAACATGTAAGCTACAGGTCATGAATGCATATATGTTCTTTAAAGTTTAAGATTCATCCGAGAATCACCAAGAAGGCCTTATTCCCTTTCCACATAGTTGCAACAACACTTATTAGTCCATACACTTCGATACAGGTCCAGCAACAGATGTTCCAGTCCCTAATCGTTATAAAGATCCAGTTCCTTCTTCTCCAAATCGAGACCCAGTAGATGAAGCATGCCTAGTAGCTACAAATCAATAGCTAAATAATTCATGACAAGAGCCATAAAAGATATATATCATATGAATACCATATAACCAGCATAACAACCATGGAAACCCAACCATAATATCACCAATATAATCTTTACAATTTGATCTGAAATCACCCGTAGATGACCTCAGAGAAATAATGAAGGTATTACAGAATCAAGTGTTGGGGTGTGCCTATGTTATTTTATGCAACGAATCGATGAGATTTCGAAATACACAAACACTGAAACAGTAAGAGAAACACAGTAAGCAAACACATAAAACACAACAAGCTTAATAAGGAGTTCACCCAATCCTCCTGGGCTACGTCTCCTGGTCCAGCCTTCAGTGGTGGCCTTTCTATTGTGTCTTAAAGCAGAGTTTTTACAATAGTGAGCTCAAATTGAGTCTCATGGAACAAAGGATGATCAGTAGGATTGTACTTGGATTCCCCAAGTCTCTAGAGTACACATGCTCCCCTTACTGAATCTCAACCTCAACTGGTCTTAGTGGTATGAGTCCAATTTGGTACTCAATACCTGACTGTTATACACATAAGAGTTGCTTGAACCTCTCAAGCCTTCTCTGGAGTTCATAGACTCTCGGACTCTCTCTCTGTCTCTGCCTGCTCGATGTTGCCTTTATTTGTAGGTCATCTCAGCTTCTCTGTCCTCTACAATTTACTTCTCTCTTGCCTCTCGACTTTTTGCTTCTCTTTCTTTGCCTCTTTTCCTGCCCTCTTTACTCTCTGTCTATTCGTGGCTTAAAGCCAATCTGCTCCCTGACTGTTCGTTTCCGCTTCCCGGCTCTCTGGATCTCTTGCCTCTGTCTGCTTGAATTCCCTTGCTCTGCATCATCATCACTGTGTAACGCTTCACAGAGAGGTGGCCACTTGTTTCCTCACGAACTGAGTGTCAGTTCTCTTTGAATGGTCATTATTTCTGTTGCTCCAAGATTGCCCATGAAACTGATTCCTCTGCCAACTCATCGGTCATGCTGGACCTCAAATCTTATATGACTCAGCCTATTTCCCCATTGAATCCGGTCATCCATCGGATCATTTCTCCGTCGTTGATCTGGAGCCTCTAGATCCTATGGTCTCCGTCCATATCGCGCGGTTAAGTAGCATGACCTTTACCCGCACGATGTGAGTGGTTTTCTCTCTCATCCGCTGGATGCGTGTCACCCAGTGTATGGCATCGAGCGGGACTCGGTCGAACCCGTTTACCGCTTGAAACCCTTCCAATATGCTGCCAGTTTTAGTGCAGGACTCGCCTTTTGAAGGAATCGGCGATTTCCATACGGTTTTATGCTTTTCCTCGTCACCGAGTGCTTAGGGCTTTTCCTTCATTGAGGGGGACGCCCTGCAATACACAATTAGCGCTAATCGTGTATCATAAACTGCCTCTGTTTTTGGATTTGATCTCCCGTTTGTCAATTTGAGCCAGTGCACGGTCACCATGGGCTAATGGTTTACGCGCTTTGACTGAGGTCCTCGTTGTTCCGTTCTAACCATGAATTGCCATTGTTTAGAGGTTATTTCTGATAAGCTCGATATCCATAAGATTTTGAAGCTTCAGTATGAGTTTTACAAAGTCCAGGGAACTTTAAGAGTGTTTAAGGATCCAATTCGGATCACAATTATACATGAATCACAGTAGAAAAATAACTCTTATTAACATATGAAAATACTAACCAAGTAAGGGACTTCCATGTACCACCTGACCATAGATTGGGCTTAACCAAATCTCTCTTTCATCCAATCACCCGTGCGCCATATTCCAAGCCTAAATGTGGGATATCGTGGAATAAACTGAACAAAACCAAACCAGGGCTTCCAGAGGTCAAACCACCTCAATCCTCAACCAATGATTCCACCTCGAGGTGGGACATCACTCACACCAACCAGTTCGGTCTCTACCCAAGTTGTCCAGGGATTTAAGAACTAGTAACTCAACCCATAGCCTTCTAGGGCTTTAGAGTGTTTGTCCAACCCGGCTCTAGGGACTAGTAACTCAACCCACCAAGGGCTCCAAAATGTTTGTCCCAACCTAGGCTCCATGACTAGTAACTCAACCCAAGTTGTTCTAAGGCTTCCAAAGTGTTTGTTCCCACCCATATCCATAAGGAATTATGAGCACCATCCAAAAAAAAATCTAGTGGGAAAACCCACAACACCATGGTTATTTAGGAAATGGCAAGGTAAGGCCAAAACCACTGCCAATCCATGCATATCTCCATGCTAATGATAACACATAACCATAAAACCATATTCATATATCATGCATCCATGAATCAACAAGGAAATCACACACACAATGTGTTGCGTGCAAAGCAATACAATTGTAGTTGTTCATCAACTTGTTCCCTTGTGCTTTCCTAATTTCCTTTGCCTTCTTTCTCCAAATCCAATGCATGTCAAAGTGCTCCAAGAATACTTTAAGTGCGTGAGAGTGTGAGAGAGAGAGAGAGAATAGAAGAGAGCTCCAAAACTAAACTCACAAAATGTTAAACTCAAAAAAGTTGTGAATTGATCCTCATAAGCTTTTTTATCATTGAGGCCTCTATTATCTTCATTTTCCTTCATTTTTCCTTCAATTTCCCTCTCATGCAAAATATGTGACCTTTCAACTTCCTTTTCTCCTATTTCCATTTATTTTCATAAATAAAATGTCAATTAATACCATATTGCCTTTTCCAATGCCTTTGCAATTTCCATAGCCATTAATTAATCACCAGTGATACTCATCACTATGTTTTACCCAACATTCAGCTTGGAATACGTCTCCCATGACCTTGGTCTTATTTCTTTTTATTTACATAGGAAATCAACCAAGTGCTATTACACCAATGTCGTGTATAGGGTATAAAAAATGTAATAGCCCCTGGTTGACTTTCCATGCAAATAAAATAATACCAAGGTCATGGGACATGTATTCCAAGCTAAATGGTGGGTAAACATTATAGTGGGCATCACTTGTGATCTAATAATGGTTATGGAAAATGGAAAATGGATTGGCAAAGACAAAGAGGCAATAATTGACATTTAATTGTGAAATTAAAGGAAAATAGGAGAAAAGGAAGGTGAAGGGACACAAATTTGTATACAATGGAAATTAGAGGGAAAATGAAGGAAAATGAGACATCAAAGAAATAGTTGATGACTTTGCTCAATTTTTGTCAGTTCACTTTTGGTTCTCTCCTTTCACACTCTCATTCTCTCATACTCTTGCACAGTTAGAGCATTCTTGGAGCACTCTAGCATTTACTGGATTGGAGAAAGAAAGAAAAGCAAAGTAAGGAAGCAAAAGGAGACAATTGGATTAGTAACTACAACAAGCTTACTTTGCAGATAACATGTTGCATGTGTGATCTTCTTGTTGGTTTCTGGTTACATGGTATATGCATGTGGTTCCATGGTTATGTGTTGTTATTGGCACGGGGATTTGTCTGGATTGACAGTGGTTTCATCCTTGCCTTACCATTTCTTGGATAGCCATTATGCAGTGAGTTCCCCATTTGGTTTTCTTATTGGTTCTCAGGTTTCCTGTGGTTGTGGGTTGGAACAAATTTCCTAGAGCCCTAGAACAACTTGGGTTCCCTTGAGGTTGTCGGTCGAGTTATTAGTCCCTGAAGCTTGTGAGTTGGTATAAACACTCTAGAGCCCTGAAACAACTCGGGTTCCCTAGAAGTTGTGGGTTGAGTTACAAGTTCTTAGAGCCCTGGATAACTTGGGTAGAGACTGATTTGGTTGATGTTAGTGATTTCTAGACCATACAGGTGAAATCACTGTGGTCGAGGGTTGAGGTGATTTGGCTTGTGGAAGCCCTAGTTGATTTATTTTAGTTTAACCCTTATGATCCCACATTCATGCTTGGAATATGGCATGGGGATGATTGGCCTAAAGAGAGATTTGGTTTAGCCTAGTCTGTGGTCGGGTGGTACATGGAAGTCCCTGACTTGATTGGCATTTTCATATGTTAATATGAGATATTTTCCTATTGTGATCTATGAGCAATTGTACTAGTTATTTGTAACCGCCTCTTCCCACATTTACCTACTTTTACAAGCTCTCCGAGGTAAATGTGAGATGAGTGCTACTATCATATGACCCAACCTCAAAGATCCAGTTATGAAAGTGGGGTCAACACACCGACAACTTGTTGACATCCCTCAGAGACTACATACCACTCTAGAGCCTGCAAACCACTCTAGATGGTCAATCCCTAAGTTGGAGCTTTTTTCACACGGGAAACTACCCAACCACACACAAAACAAAACATCAATGTAGTTATGAGGTCCCAACAGCGCGCAAAAACCTACCTTTGTACAGTTATGATCGAAATTATTAAGTTCAGTGCCAATGGTCATGAGATCTGAGCCACCTTTCAATACTAGCCTCCAGACCACTAGCCAAAACTGCCTGTAACTTTCCAGAATCATAAATAAGATTCCAATGATACTAACCATTCAAAACTTGAATGAGATCTTAACCAGAGCAAGCCTAGTACGCAATAGACATTTCACAAACATATGGTAACAGTTTAAGTTACAGGTCATGAATTCATATATGATCATAAACTTCTAAACTTCATATGAGAATCACCAAGAAGGTATAATGCCCTCTCAAGTAGTTGCAACAAAACTTGGTAGCCCATGCATTCATCAATCATTCAATAACTTATCAAATCATGAAGGATATCCATAACTAGAGCACATCATATAACCAAGTATATAACCAACATATATCCTGAATAGAAACTATGACAAATCAACCATGAGATCACTTAATAACCAATGCATGTGCTCATACTCATAATGAGCAAAATATCTTGTATTAACATATGCAAAATCCAACCAAGTCAAGGATTTCCATATACCACCTGAGCATAGATTGGACTGAACCAAATCTTTCTCTCAACCAATCACCTTCGTGCCATATTCCAAGCATGAATGTGGGATCTCATGGGATAAACCAAAACATAACCAAACAAGGAATCCAGAGGTTAAAACACTTCCACCCTCAAGCTACCGTGATCTCACCTAAACTGGTCCTGAGATCACAAAACCAAACCAAGCTTGGATGCCTCAAAATTCCTTCACCATACTTTGAGGAATTTTCCTGTCTCCACCAACATGTTGAGGGCTTCCCGGAGAAAAACATCTTCACCCCCAACCCTTGGTATTTTCATGAGATCACCTCACCTAGTTCCAAAACCTTCCGACAATCCAAAGCTCAACCAAGCACACCATATCTATCTAGGAAATGGCAAGGCAAGGCTAAAACCATTGTCAAACCAAGCAAACCCCATGCCAATGACAACAAATTAACTAAATAAACAAATGCATTTACCATGTGTTCAAATCCCAACAAGGAAATCACACACGCAACCTGTTACCTCCAAGATCTTCCTGCTGAAGCTGTTGATCCAACCTTTCTTCTTGCTTTCCTTCACTTCCCTTTGCTTTCCTTTGCCTTCCTTCTCCAAATCCAAGTAAATGCTAAAGTGCTCTAAGAATGCTCTAAGTGTGCAAGAGTGAATGAGATCCAAAACCAAACTGACAAAAGTTGTGAATTGTTTCTCTTATCCATTTTTATCATTGATTTCCCATTTTCTTTCATTTTCCCTCTAATTTCCCTTATGATATGTGTGTCTCTTCATCTCCCTTTTCTCCTATTTTCCTTTATTTTCATAATTAAATGTCATGTATTGTCTCTTGCCTTTGCTAATGCCTTTGTAAACTTCCATAGCCAAATATAAACCAAAAGTAATGCCCACTAAAGTGTTTGCCCAACATTCAACTTGGAATATGTGTCTCGTGACCTTGGTCTTATTTTACCTTTATTATCCTTTATTACATGAAACTTTAACCTAGGGTTGTTACAAACCCCCCTTAGGGGAACACACACACACACATATGCCAAAATACTCATTTGCTTGAACCAACAAATAATGAAAAATACAAACCTCGGTTATGATTAGCCATCTCCCATGTAGCTTCATCGGGCCCAAAGTGCTTTCACTGCACTTTAACTTGCTCTATTGCTCTATTCCAAAGCATGAGTTGTTTTCGTTGCAATATGCACTGAGGTTCTAGCTGGAACACTCCCTTTGGTTCCACCATCAATACAGAGCAATCAATCACATGATAAACATCCTACACATATCTCTTAAAAAATAAAACATGGAAAACATTATGGACTTTCACTATTGACGACAGTGCAAGTCTGCATGCCATTGGTCCAATCCTCTCAAGGATCTCAAAAGGCCCACAATACTGAGGTGATAGCTTGGCACATGATCAAATCCTCAAGGAGCTCCTCTTGGGCTTGATGCGCAAGTACACATGCTCCCTAACCTGAAACTCCTTGAATGCTCTATGCTGATTTGCATAACTCTTCTGCCTATGTCGTGCTTCCTTCAAATTCTTCTTAATAACCTGAATCTCTTATTCCATCTCAACCAACATGTTTGGTCCAATCAGTACCATGTTCACTGGATCACTCCAGCTAATGGGATTATGACAATTCTTCCCACAAAGATCCTCAAATGGACTCATCCTCAAGGATTCTTGATACCCATTATTATATGAAAACTCTACCAGTGGAATAGACTCCTCCCACTTCCTACGTTGATACATGACATACATCCTCAACATATCCTCAAGAATCATGTTGACCCTCTCTGTCTGTCCATGTGTCCGCATATGATAAGTCGTACTAAAAGCAACTTTGTCCCAAACCTGCAAACAACTCCTTCAAAAACTTGGAAATGAACTTGGAATCTCTATCTAATATCATCTTCTTGGTGACACCATGCAACCTCACTATCTCTCCGATGAAGATTTTAGCTACATCACTAGCTGAATTAGTACACTTCACTGTAATGAAATGAGTTACCTTACTCAACCTCTCAACCATAACCATGATGGAATCATGTTGTCTGGATGTCCTTGGCAAACCTATAATGAAGTCCATGGAAATGACCTCCCATTTCCATTATGGAATCGGAATACGTTGTAATAGACCAGTTGGGTGCTTACACCCAACTTTCACCTACTAACAGTCCAAACATCTAGCAACAAACTCAACCACTTATTTAATTAGATTCAACCAATGATAGAACTTCTTAACGACTGTCAATGTCTTTTGATATCTTGGGTGACCTGATGATTTGGATTTATACAGGAACACAACAAATTATAGAGATAACCATGAATATAGAGATGCAACAAAAATAATACTTCATTTCATTAATGTAAAACATGAAATATGCTTACAAACAGAAATGGAAATAAACCAGCTAGGGCGAAGGTAGCTTATCTCTGAGAAGAGATGTGGCGGCTACATGCCTCTAAATTGTGTTACAATGAGACTCGAAGGCCTATTTATTGTTGAGAAACAATGGAAAACCATAAACATCCAAAAACCTAACCCTAGGAGATGAAACACCAAACTGTGGGCCCCGTTTGGGTAAATTGGTACACCAACTTCTCGGGGTCGTAACTTTGGCATATGATCTTCGTTTGACGCGCACAATATCTCGTTAGAAATATATATCCAAGGAATACAACTTTGGGAAGAGAAACATTAGTCCATGGACCCATGTTGCTCCCCAATTTCCCAAAAAAAGTCGTTTATGGCCTCAAAATGACTCTAGAAGTTCAGGACCCGAAAAACTGCTAAAAATAGTAAATTATGCTACAATTAAGGAAACTGAAAAACTGAAAGAGACAATATTGGGGGTCCAAGTGGGATAGTGGGTGGCCACAAACATCCACCTAGATCATTCCTCCCCCATAAGGAAGCAATGGTCCCCATTGCGTTGAGTTCCTCCATCTGCTGAACTTGGTCCCTGGTGAGCTGTTCTGCAATCTCTAATGTGTCCAGTAATGGTGGGAAGCATGGTCGAGGGCGGTCCACATTGAACACTCGGTGTAAGCGAAGGAATGGGGGAATTTTGTGCTCCAAAGCATTGTTTCCCACAACCTTAGTAATGGTGTAAGGACCATGTCGGAGTGGTCTGAGCTTTTGATGGGCTCTTGTAAGGCGTTCTTTCTGCAAATGCAACCAGACTTTATCGCTCACATGAAATTTGTGTGGTACCTGATGTTGATCATGTCGCTACTTCTACTTGGCATTTTCCATAATGGAGCAGCGATATATTGACCCATTGGGTAGAGGTGCTCTAGGAGTCAGATCGAATGAATGCTTGACCTGATAGTGCAATGGTGCCCCTGTGGGTGAGGAGAAGATGTTCCTGTCTGCTTTCATGACCATATCCATCTGCTGCTGCTGCTGCATGGAGGAACCCTTCGTGGGGATCATGGATGTGGCAATGATCTTCCCCTTACTTTTGGAGTGAACCAGACAAAAAATGAATTTCCTAGTCTGGGAGATGAGCTTGTTGCATTTCTTAGCAGTGATCAAAGAGGTGGCGGTAGGTGGGGCTACCTCCGGTATCCTGTATAATGAATTACCAAAAGTAATAATAACAGTGCGAGGCCTTGACTCATACACAACATGTCGCCTCCATAAGTATGGTTGGCCTAATAGTACATCACAAACATCAAGAGGTGCAACATCACACAATACCTCATCTGTAAAGGGCTTGATGTTGTAGGGAAGGCGACACTGCCATGGACTCAGAGATCTCGTACTTGGTGAAGCCACCCGATATTGTACGGCTGTGGGTGTGGTGTAGTCGGTAGGCCCAACCACTTCACGACCTCTACTAAAATGAGGTTCTTTTGGTTGCCCACTGTCAACAATGAATTGTAGCAGCGAACCCTTCACCCACATTTATGAGTGGAATAGACGCTCCCCCTCCTCTGGATCTTCAGGCTCATGTTTCTGGATCTTGGGGGTGGCAACAATGGCGTTGGGCTCCGCATCAATGATCTGCTTCCCTTTGCCATTCCCCTTGTTGGGTTCTAACTCAGGGTCGGAACATGCATCTGATTCTGAAGCCTTCAACTCAGCCACCAACGACTGCTTGGTCCAACACTCACCTGTGTTGTGAGTGGGGATCTTATGGAACTCACACCACTTTCCTCTGTCCTTCTTTGACTTCGTGGTGTTGTTATTTTCTTGCGGCTTCGATGGGTTGTCTTGGGTCACCCCACCTTGGCCTTATCCTTTGTTCTTCGGATTCACATATCTAAAGTCTCTCTTCTTTTGTTTAAAATTCTGCTCGATTTTAACAGCGTATCGGTATGTCATGCCGAGCGAGGAGATGTTCGGAACTCCATCTCGTCCTAGATGTACCTTTGTAGGCAACCGTGGTATTTGAGTACCAAATGCAGCTCAGAATCCTTGATACCCAACTGTGTGCGAAGGGTATGAAAAATGTTTGTGAACTCCGACACATCTTGGTCCCTTCCCTGCCACAGCATGGTCCACTTTATGTATTTGTCCTCATAGCTTTTGACAGGGTAGTACTGCTCGATGGCATCTGAGAAGGAATTCCAAGTGGTTGTGGCTGAAAATAGTGAGCCCGTACTTTCATCCTTCTGCTCGCAATAGGTTTCCCACTAGTCCTTGACGTGGAGGGCTACTTTGAGAAGAGCGAAAATAATCTTTTCCTGACTGGAAAAATCATGAACAGAAAAATACCCTTCTAACAGATTTAACCATTTATCTACGACATATGTGTCTATTTTACCCTCGAAGATGGGGATTTCAAAATTAACTTGTACCTTAAAGGGCGTGGCGTTTCTAGAGTAGCTGTTGGAAGCCAATGCGTCGCCCCTGGGTAGCCGTTGAAGGATCTGGGCAAAGTTTTCCATCATCGCATTCCTTTGTCACTTGAGAGCTTCTTCAAGCAAGATTTTGATAGGATCTCCTGCCCCCTCATCTTTCTTTTCATCCTCCATGGGAGGCCGCCAGGTTTTGCAAGGCTGGTCTTGCAAAGGTTCGACCAGTTCAAGCCCTAACTCCTTATATCTCGACCTCGTTGAGGACATGCAATGAAAAACAGAGAAAGAGCAGACCGCTCTGATACTACTGATCCAGATTTATATAGGAACACAACAAATTACAAAGATAACCATGAATACAAAGATGCAACAGAAATAATACTTCATTTCATTAATGTAAAATACTGAAATATGCTTACAAACAGAAATGGAAATAAACTAGTTAGGGCGATGGTAGCTTATCTCTAAGAAGAGATGTGGCGTCTACATGCCTCTGAACTGTGTTACAATAAGGCTCGAAGGCCTATTTATTGTTGAGAAACAACGGAAAACCATAAACATCCAAAAACCTAACCCTAGGAGATGAAACGCCAAACTGTAGGCCCCATCTAGGTAAATTGGTACACTAACTTCCCAGGGTCATAATTTTGGCATACGATCTCCATTTGACACGCAAAATATCTCGTTAGAAAGATCTATCCGAGGAATACAACTTTAGGAAGAGCAACATCGGTCCATGGACCCATGTTTCTCCCCAATTTCCCAAAAAAACGTCGTTTAGGGCCTCAAAATGGCTTCGGAAGTTCAGGACCCGAAAAACTGCTAAGAATAGTAAATTGTGCTACAATTAAGGAAACTGAAAAACTGAAAGAGACAGTTGTGGGGGTCCAAGTGGGATAGGTGAGTGGCCACCAACATCCACCTGGATCACTTGAATATGGCTTGATATGAAACTCCCTCAAGATAAGCTTATTGAGCTCACCATTATTTGACACATAAATCATGTTCTTGAATCTAACCAAGCCATCTGTCGTGGGGTGATACTCCTCATCTCTATCACCTTCACCCTGTTGTTGCAACCTCTAATTCAATTGTTGGTACCTCTCATCATGTTACCTTGCATGCAAGATTTGCTCCTGTAAATTTGTCCCATAAGATATCACAAGTAAAATATGATTTACTTGCACTCTCCTACCGAGAGCATCTATAACCATGTTCTCCTTTCCCTTGATGTATTTGATCTCAAAATCAAACTCACTGAGAGTATCCAACCATCTAGCTTGCTCGATAATCAGATTAGGTTGGTCAAACAAGTACCTAAGTCCACTGTTATACCTTCCTTGGAAACAACATGTCCCAAGTAATGAAATTCAGTCTAAAAGGAATTGCACTTGCTAAGCTTGGCATACAACTGATGCACTCTTGACATTATTAGTATTGTTGCCAGGTTCTCTACATGTTCTTCCCCATTCTTAGAATATATAAATATATCATCAATTAATACTATCACAAACTTTTCCAGATAAGGATGCAACACATTGTTCATCGAGCACATAAAGGTGGTTGGATCATTAGAAAGACCAAAAGGAACCACCACAAACTCATAATGTCCATACTTTGTACGAAATGCAGTCTTGTGGATATCTTCTCCTTAGATGCGCACTTAGTGATATTTTGATCTCAATCCATCTTTGAGAACATTGTTGCTCCCTTTAGTTGATCAAATAAGACATCGATTTGAGGTAATGGATACCTATTCTTGATGGTCATCTTGTTCATCTGTCTATAGTCAATGCACAATATGAGACTACCATCCATATTCTTTACAAATAACATTGGTTCACCCCAAGGCGACACACTAGGCCTTATGTATTCCTTATCAAGGCCTTATGTATTCCTTATCAAGCATTTCCTTTAGTTGTAACTTCAATTCCACCAACTCCAAAGTGCTCACCTATAAGGTGCTTTTGATGTTGGTGTTGTTCCTGGTACCAACTAAATAGAGAAATCCACTTCTCTATGAGGAGGTAACTCAAAAATCTCTGCAAGAAACACATCTTGAAATTGCTGCAAAATTGGATACTTCTTCAAGACTTCATCATCCTCAACATCTTTCCCTTTGTCACTAGAAATATGAACTACAAACAATACACACCCCTTCGTACAATTGCACGTAGCTTGCATGGATGTGACCATTATCACTGAGATAGGCTTCTTCTTTCCCTGCAATATTATCTTTTCCCCATCATCATCCAGGCACTCAATAACCTTCTCATAGTAGTCTACATTTACCCTATGAGTAAACAACTAGTCCATGCCTAAAAGCATATTATATGATCCCAAAGGAAGCATATTTAGATGTGTTGATTTAGGCATACAATTCAACTCAAATGCACAAGCTCTCACACAATGATGAACACTTTTCTTGGTCCGTATAGCCAACTACACCAACCAAGAGTCAGCATGCACTTCTTTATTCAAGCCACACTTATCCACTAGGTCAGCACTAACATAACTATAATTAGATCCAGGATCAATCAAAATGGAAACAACTCGATCAAAGAGCTTGCGTTCCATCTAAATAATAGCTTCCTAATGATCTATTTGCCTGTTATCAAGTGCTACATAGATCCGAGGAATGCTCTAACTAACATCCCCAACTGTTTGTGCCTCCTGAGCACTGTAGATTAGTTTCTTGTCACCCTGGTACAATGAACAATCCTTCTTGCAATGATCCTTGCCAAAAATCCAACACTGCAACGTTTTTCCACCACTACCTTTATTCTGTTGCTCTCTAGGCTAAAGTCCATGTCCCTTCTCACCTACATTAAACTTCTTATAAAAAGCCACATTTTCTTTCTCATCTGCATCCTGAGTTCTTCCCTACTTATGAGGCCATTTTCCTTTAGCCTTATCATTCCCTTTCCAATCACGCTTAAGGTGAGACATGTGCTTCGACTGCTCATAACAATGTTGCAACTTCCCGATGACTTCCTCCAATGATTGAGGCTCATCATACACAATTCGACACATACCTCATCCTTGAGATAAGGCACATACCTCATCAACTCCACAAACTTGGTTTTGTACACTTCGCCTATCATAGACTCCATCTTCAACTCGTAGAACTCCTTGGTCTTTCCATCATAATATCTCTCTAACAAATACTTCTTCCTAAAGAGTCTTTTAAACTCATGCCAACTCAACTCTTCTACCTTTGATACCTCTGACACGCTTCACATCTTCCCACTAGATATTTGCTTTTCCCTTGAGACTAAAGATATCGATCTTGGCTTTCATATTTTCTGAATAATCATGCAATCCAGAGAACTTCATCCCAAGCATCCATGCTTTACATCTTATGATTTCTTCATCTCTCCATCAAGTGTAGGAGCCTTGACTTTCTTGAACTCATCTGGAAAATGTTTCTTCTCACTCCTCCTATAAGAATGATGGAAGTGATGACAATGATGTCTCTCTGAACTAAAACTATAATAGAACCCATAAGCACTACCTTTCATGTCAGGTGTATCCAACCATCTGCCACCTCTAACTGTGTCATATATGTTCAACTTATATCCTAATTGAGACCTGCTACCATATGCCCCACTAGTCCTCTCCTCCTATCCATGGCTAATCCATGGTTGTCCCTATCTTTGCAAATTTGATAGGCTCTAAAGGATCACTGCTTTAACCTCTTCTTTATTTTCTTGAGCTTTGGAAAGCCTTTCTTGTGAATTAATTATTTTGATATTATCTGCCTTGCAACTTATGATTTTTTCCTTCAAACTTCTCAATGTGTCTATTATATCAAGAGAATACTCATCTCCTTGTTGCTTAGCTGATTTATAAGGAGTGTCACATGAACTATAATCCACCATTTTGCTTGTCATCTTTGATCTTCTTCTTCCTACAAACATACCTTGTTAGACAAAATCGAATAGAAAACATGATAAAACCATACCTTAATGAAGTTCAGGGGAGGCTATCTCTTCTGCACAATTTAGTCCGGATTAGCACGATATATATATCAAACATGACAACATAAAACTGCATTAATAACCACATGCATGATAACTGTAGCCTTCTGAATGCATGCATAACTATATACATTTACCCTGAGTTCTAGTGTTACAAACTCGCTCTAATACCCTCATGTAACCACCTCCTCCCATATTTACTCGCTTTTACAAGCTCTCCAGGGTAAATGTGAGATGAGTGCTACTATGATATGACCCGAAATCCAAGATCCAGTTATGGAAGTGGGGTAGACACACTGACAACTTGTTGACATCCCTTGGAGACTATAGACTACTCAAGAGCCTACAAACCACTCCAGATGGTCAATTCCTGAGTTGAAGCTCTTTTCACAGGGGAAACTCCCCAACTTCATGCACAACACAACATTAGTGCAGTTATGAGGTCCCAACTGCATGCATAGGCCTTCTCTGTGCGATTATGACTGAATTACTAAGTTCAGTGCTAACGCTCCTAAGATCTTAGCAACCTTTCCAGGCTAGCCTCCAAACCAATACCCATAATTTCTTGTAACTTTCCAGAATCATAAATAAGATGCCAATGGTGCTAACCATTCAAAACTTGAACAAGATCTTGATCAAAATAGGCCTAGTACACAATAGACATTTAGTCAAAGATATGGTAAACATATAAGTTATAGGTCATGAATGCATATTTGATCATGAACTTTTGAACTTCATATGAGAATCATCATGAAGGTATAATGCCCTCTCAAGTAGCTGCAATAACACTTGTTAGTCCATGCATTCATCAACCATTAAATAACGTATCAAATCATGAAGGAGATCCATAATTAGAGCACACCATATAACCAGGTATATAACCATAATAGAAACCATGAAAAAATAGCCATAAGATCATTTAATAACCAATACATGTGCTCATAATCACTATGAGGAAAATAGCTTGTATTAACATATGCAAAAGCCAACCAAGTAATGCACTTCCATGTACCACCCGACCATATATTGGGCTGAACCAAAACTTTCTTTCAGGCAATTAACCAAGACATAACCAAATAGGAAATCCATGGGTTAAACCACCTCCACCCTCAAGCTACCGTGATCTCACCTAAACCGGTCCCGAGATCACAAAACCAAACCAAGCTTAGATGCCTCAAAATTCCTTCACCATACCTTTAAGAATTTTCCTATCTCCACCCATCTGTCGAGGGTTCCTGGAGAAAACCATCTCCACCCCCAACCCTTGGGATTTTCCTTAGACCACCGCACTTGGTTCCAAAACCTTATGGCAATCCAAAGCTCAACTATGAATGAATACAATCACACTATGGCTATCCAGGAAATGGCAAGGCAAGGCTAGAACCACTATCAAACCATGTGAAACCCATGCTAATGACAACAAATGAACCAAATAAACAAATACATGTACCATGCATTCACATCCCAGCAAGGAAATCACACATGCAACTTGTTACCTGCAAGATCTTCCTACTGACGTTGTTGATCCAAAATTTCTCCTTACTTTCTTTGCTTCCCTTTGCTTTCCTTTGCCTTCCTTCTCCAAATCTAAGTGAATGCTAAAGTGGTACAAGAATGATCTAGTGTCCAAATTGTTTCTCTGATGCATTTTTTTGTCATTGATTTCCCGTTTTCTCTCATTTTCCTCCATTTTACCTCTAATTTCCCTTGCATGCATATTTATGTCTCTCCATCTCCCTTTTCTCCTATATTCCTTTATTTTCATAATTAAATTTCATTTATTGCCTCCTGCCTTTGCCAATTTCCATAGCCAAATATAAACCAAAAGTGATGCCCACTAAAGTGTTTGCCCAATATTCAACTTGGAATATGTGTCCCGTGACCTTGGTCTTATTTTGCCTTTATTATCATTTATTACTTGAAACTTTAACCTGAGGTTGTTACATTATTATGGTGATCTTATGGTTGATTTGTCATTGTTTCTATTTTGGTTATATGCGTGGTTTTGTGATGTGCTCTAGCTATGGCTCTTGTTCACGATTTGATGAGTTACTGGATGGTTGATGAATGCATGGGCTAACAAGTGTTATTGCAACTATCTTGAGACGACATTAAGCCTTCTCAGGGATTCTCAGATGAAGTTTAGGAGTTTATGATCAGATATGAATTCATGACCTATAGCTTATATGTTTGTCATGTATTTGACTAAATGTCTATATTACGTTAAGCGTGTCTAGGTCAAGATCTTGCTCAAAATTTGATTATTTGGGCTTGTTATCATCATTGTCACGATTCTCAAAAATTATAGGCAGATATGGGTAGTGGTTTAGAGGCTAGTTTGAAAAGGTGCCATAGATCTCGTGACTGCATGCTCTGAACTAACGAAATTTGGTCACAATCACTGGTAGGAAAGCTTTTGTGTGCAATTGGAGCCTCATAACTGCATGCACAATGTGTCAAGGGTGCAATTGGGGTGTTAGGTCCGTGAAAAAGAGTTCTAAATCAAGGATTGATCACCTGGGGTGGTTTGTCAGACTCCTGAGTGGTCTGTAGTCTCTTAGGGATGTCAATAAGTTGTTAGATTGTAGGCCCCACTTCCATCACTGGAACTTGGAGGTTGGGTCATATCATAGTGACACTCAACTTATGTTTACCTTGTATAGCTTGTAAAAATGGGTAAATGTGGGGTCGGGGGTTACACAATGGTTTCAGAGGAAGGTTGCAGCAATAGACCTCGAGGTAGATGTGATTGTTATGCATGCATGTCAGTTGTTTATGACTTTATCATGTATGCATGTTAGCTAGTTACTGTTATGGATATCATGACCTTATTTATGTATGAGTTGATATGCTTGTGAAGTTATATCGTGCTAATATGGATTGATTGTGCAGACGAGATAACCTCCCCTAAAATACACTAAGGTATTATTTTGATTATGTCTCTATTTGGTTTATCTAACATGACATGTTCGCAGGAGATAGAAGATCATAAACGAAGAGAAGAATGGTGGACTATAGTTCATGTGACTCCGCTTATAAGCCTAATGTGAATTTTATGAAATGGGACAAATCATTTAAGCAGCAAGGAGAAGAGTACTATCTTGATATAACATATACACTGAGAAGTTTGAAGGCATAAATCAGAAGTTGTAAGGTATATAATAACAAGTTGATTGAGGCACAGGAAAGGCTTGCCAGAGCGCAAGAAAAACAAGTAGAAGTTAATGCAGTTATTCTTCAGAGTCTTTCAAATTTGTAGAATCATGGACAAATAAGGATCAGTCATGGACAGAAGGAAAAGACAAATGGGGCATATGGTAGCAGGTCTCGATCACGATACAAGTTGGACAAAGATGATACAGTCAGAGGTAGAAGGTCTTTGGATACACCTGACAGGCGGGTTAAAACTCATGGATTTTATTCTAGTTCCAGTTCTGAGAGACATAATTGTCATTACTGTCAACATTCTTATAGGAGGAGTGAGAAGCAATATTTTCCAGAGGAGTTCAAGAATTCCAAGCCTCCTACTTTTGATGGGGATGTGAAGAAGTTAGGAGATGCAGAAGCATGCCTACTTGGGATAAAGAAGTTCTTCGGATTGCCTGATTATTCAAAGAATATGAAAGCTAAGATAATGATCTTTAGTCTCAAGGGAAAAGCAAATATCGGAGGGAAGATGTGAAGTGTGTCAGAAAAATCAGGGTAGAAGAGCTTAGTTGGCAAGAGTTTAAAAGACTCTTAAGGAAGAAGTACTTATTTGAGAGATATTATGATGGAAAGGCCAAGGAATTCAGTGAGTTGAAGATAGGTTCCATGACATATTAAGAGTACACAACCAATTTTATGGAGCTATTGAGGTATGTTCCCTACCTCAAGGATGATAAGACAAAGGTCTAAAGGTTCATCAGTGGGTTTTCTTTAGCATTTAAAGATCAGATTGAATATGGTGATCCTCGATCATTGAAGGAAATCATTGGGAAGTTGAAGCATTGTTATGAGAATTGAAAGCTCAAGTCTAAGCCTAAGCGGGATTGGAAAAGTAATGAGAATACTAAAGGAAAGTGGGTTAAGAATCGAGGAAGACCTCAGGATGTAGGTGACAAGGAGAATGTAGCACCATGAAAGAAGTTAAATGCAGTTGACAGAGGGCATGGATTTCAACCTAAGGAGCAGAATAAGGGCGATGGCAGAAAACCTTTGAGGTGTTGGACTTGTGGTGGAGAGCATCGTAGGAGTGAGTTCCCATCCCACTAGGGTGGTAGGCCTCAGATTTACAGTGCGCAGGAGGCATAGATAGTTGGAGATGTTGGGAAAATCATTCCTCGAATTTATGCACCTATGGATAATAGGCAGGAAGATCATCAAGCATCCATTATCAAGATGGAAGGTAAGCTTCATGATCAAGTTGTTTCTATTTTGTTTGATCCTGGATCAAATTATTGTTATATTAGTCCTGACCTGGTGAATAAATGTTGCTTGAAAAAAGGACTGCATGCAGAATCTTGGTTGGTGCAGTTGGCTACATGGACCAAGAGAAAAGTTCATCATTGGGTGAGATATTGTGTATTTGAGCTGAATGGTATGCCTACATCAACACATCTAAATGTGCTTCCTTTGGGTTCATATAGTATGATTTTGGGCAAGGATTGGTTTTTCATCCATAGGACCAAGGTTGCCTGCTATGATAAGGCTATTAAGTGATTGGATGATGTTGGGGAAAGGAAAATCTTGTAGGGAAAGAAGAAGCCTACATCAGTGAGAACTGTTACAACTATGCAGGCAAAGCACAGTTCCATGAAGGGATGTGTATTTTTTGCGGTTCATATTTCTAGTGGTAACGAGGAGGATCTTGAGGATGATGAAGCCATAAAGAGGTATCCTGTTTTGCAGCAGTTTCAGGGTGTGTTTCCTGCAAATATTTTAGAGTTGCCTCCTCGTAGGGAAGTGGACTTTTCTATTGAGTTGATGTCGGGAGTAGCGTCAACATCTAAGGCCATGTACATGATTAGCACTATAGATTTGGTGGAATTTAAGTTGAAACTTAATGAAATGCTTGATAAAGGATACATAAGGCCAAGTGTGTCGCCTTAGGGTGCACCAATATTGTTTGTGAAGAAGAAAGACGATACTCTCAGATTGTGCATTGATTATACGCAGTTTAGCAAGGTGATGATAAAGAACATGTATCATTTTCCTTAGAGTGATGATTTGTTTGATGAGTTTAAGGGAGCAACAATATTCTCCAAGATTTATTTGAGATCAGGATATCATCAAGTTCACATCAAAGAAGAAGGTACCTACAAGACTGCATTATGTATGAGGTATGGACATTATGAGTTTGTGGTGATTCGTTTTCGTCTTACAAATGCTCCAGCCACTTTTATGTGCTTGATGAACAATGGCTTGCATCCTTACCTAGACAAGTTCGAGATAATGTTTATTTATGATATACTCCAAGAATGAGGAAGAGAATGAAAAGCACTTGGCAACAGTGTTGAGATTGTTGAGAAAGCATCAATTGTATTCCAATATAAGCAACTGTAGTTTCTTTCAGTCTTAGTTCATTACTTGGAACATGTTCTTTCCAAGGAGGAGATATTAATGGACCTAGAAAATATTAAAGTTATTATGGAGTGGCCAACTCCTAGGAATGTGGATGACGTCAAATCATTCATGGGACTAGCAGGTTATTACAAGTGGTTCATCAGGAACTTCTCATGGATTGGATATCCTATTACATCTTTGCAAAGAAAATGGAAGAAGTTTGAATGGACTAAGGAGTGTGCAACTAGTTTTGAGCAGTTGAATCATTTGCTTACAAATGTTCCAGTCTTGAAGATTGCAGATCCTGATAAGGAGTTCATGGCATGTATAAATGCTTGTAAGGAAAGACTTGATGGGGTTCTGATGCAGGATGGTCAAGTGGTATGTTATGAGTCAAGGAATTTGAATGAGCATAAGCAAAACTATGTGACTCATGATCTTATCATTCATGCATTGAAGATGTGGATACATTAAGGCTTCTTGGCAGGAGGTTTGTTTTGATGAGTGATCACAGTGGGTTGAGGTACTTGTTTGAGCAACCCAATTTGAATGTCAGGCAAGCTAGATGGTTGGTTACCCTCGGTGAGATTGACTTTCATATTAGATACATCAAGGGCAAGGAGAACAGGTTTCTAGATGCTCTCAGTAGGAGAGTGCGGGTGAATCACATTTAAGTTGTGAGTTCATATGGGACAAATTTGTAGGAGCAGATCTTGCACGTAGGACAACATGATGAGAGGTACCAATAGTTGAAGCAAAGGTTGCAACAACAAGGTAAAGGTGATATGGATGAGGAGTATCACCTCATGACAGATGGCTTGGTTAAATTTAGGAATAAGAGTTATGTTCCAGATGGTAGTGAGCTCAAGAATCTTATCTTGGGGAAGTTTAATGTCAAACCATATACAGGCCACTGAGAATACCAAAAGAATTTGACAACAGTTAAGAAGTTTTATCATTGGCCGAAATTGAAGAAAGAGGTGGCTGAGTTTTTTTCAAGATGTTTGGACTGTCAACAGGTAAAAGTTGAGTGTAAACACCTAGTTGGTCTATTGCAGCCTATTCTAATTCAAAATGGAAATGGGAGGTCATTTAAATGGACTTCATTATAGGTTTGTCAAGGACATAAATCAACATGATTCCATCATGGTTTTGGTTGATAGGTTGAGAAAGATAGCTCACTTCCTTGCAGTGAAGCCTACAAATTCATCTAGTGAGGCAACTCATATCTTCATTGGGGAGATAGTGAGGTTGCATGGTGTTCCCAAGAAGATTATATCAAATATAAATGACAAATTCATTTCCAAGTTTTGGAAGGAGTTGTTTTAAGGCTTGGGGATAGAATTATGTTTTAGTACAACTTATCATCTGCAGACATATGAACATACAAAGAGGGTTAACATGATTATTGAGGACATGTTGAACATGTATGTCATGCATCAACATAGGAAGTGGGAGTATCTTCCACTTGTAGAGTTTGCATATAACAATGGGTATCAAGAGTCCTTGAGGATGCGTCCATTTGAGGTTGTTTATGGGCAGAGTTATAATACTCTTATCAGCTAGATTGATCCAGTGAACATGGTGCTGATTGGACCAGATATGTTGACTGAGATGGATTAGGAGATGTAGGTTATTAAAAGGAATTTGAAGGAAATACAGGACAAGCATAAGATTTATACAGATCAACATAAATCATTTAAGGAGTTTCAAGTTGGGGAGCATTTGTATTTGCACATCAAGCCCAAGAGGAGCTCCTTGAGGTTTGGGTCATGTGCCAAGTTGACACCTATGTATTGTGGGCCTTTTGAGATCCTTGAGAGGATTGGACGGGTGGGCTACCAACTTGCACTACCGCCAACAATGAAAGTCCATTATTTTTTTCCATGTTTCATTGCTTAAGAGATATGTCCAGGATGTTGATGATGTGATTGATTGGTTTGTATTGCAGGTGGAAACAGGGGGAGAGTTCCAACCAAAACCTCAGTGCATTTTGCAATGAAAAAAACACATGCTCAGGAACTGAGCAATAGAGCAACTTAAAGTGCAATGGAATCATTTTGGGCCCGATGAAGCTACATGGGAGATGGTTAATGAGATGTGGGCTTTGTATCCTTTTTTATTTGTTGGTTTAGTAGGTGTGTTCGGTTTATGTGTTTTTGTTTATATTTATATATGCATATGTGTATTGTAAATACTGCAATGAGTTGTGTTATAAAGCTCCAATAAGAAGTATGTTGTAAATACTGCATATGGCTATCTATAAAGCTCCAATAAGCAGTATGGTGTTCATGGTTTCAATAATTTGGTATGATGTAAATGTTGCATCGAGTTGTGTTATAAAGATTCGTGGGCAACATGTTTTGCTTATCATAAGTGTCATTGAACATTGAGGATGATATTGCCCAAAGGGGGAGGGGTTTGTAACAACCCCTTGTTGATTTTCCATGTAAATAAAATAAGACCAAGGTCATGGGGCATGTATTCCAAACTGAATGGTGGGTAAACATTATAGTGGGCATCACTTGTGGTTTAATAATGGCTATAGAAATTGGCAAAGGCAAAGAGGCAATAATTGACATTTAATTATGAATATAAAAGAAAATAGGAGAAAAGGAAAGTGAAGAGATAGAAATTTGTGTGCAAGGGAAATTAGAGGAAAAATGAAGGAAAATGAAAGAAAAGGAGACATCAATGATAAAAAGGCATCATAGAAACAATTGATGGTTTTGCTAATCTTTTGTCGGTTTAGTTTTGGTTCACTCCTTTCACACTCTCATTCTCTCATACTCTTGTGCACTTAGAGAGCATTTGTGGATCACTCTAGTACTCACTTGGATTGGAGAAAGAAAGCAAAGCAAAGCAAGGAAGTGTAAGGAGACAGTTGGATCAACAACTATAGTAGACTTACTTTGTAGGTAATAGGTTTCATGTGTGATCTTCTTATTGGTTTCTGGATGCATGGTATATGCACGTGGTTCTTTAGTTATGTGTTGTCATTGGCATGGAGATCTGCCTAGAATGACAATGGTTTCAACCTTGCCTTTCCATTTCTTGGATAGTCATGATGTAGTGGGTTCCCCATTTGGTTTTCTGATTGGTTTTTAGGTTTCCTATGGCTATGGGTTGGAAAAATTTCTCTAGAGCCCTAGAACAACGTGGGTTCCCTAGAGGTTGTGGGTTGAGTTACTAGTCCCTAGAGCTTGTGGGTTGGGACAAATGCTCTAGAGCCTTGAAACAAGTCAGGTTCCCTGGAGGCTATGTGTTGAGATACTAGTTCTTGGAGCCCTATATCGCTTGGGTAGAGATTGATCTGGTCGATGTTAGCGATTTCTGGACCGTATAGGTGAAATCACTGTGGTTGAGGGTTGAGGTGGTTTGTCCTTTGGAAGCCCTAATTGGTTTATTTTGATTTAACCCTTGTGATCCGACATTCATGCTTGGAATATGGCACGTGGGTGATTGGCTGAAAGAGAGATTTGGCTCAACCCAATCTATGGTCGAATGGTACGTGGAAGTCCCTGACTTGGTTGGCATTTTCATATGTTAATATGAGCTATTTTCCTATTGTGATCTATGAGAACTTGTACTAGTTATTATGGTGATCTTGTGGTTGATTTGTCATTATTTCTATTATGGTTATATACATGGTTTTATGATCTGCTCTAGCTATGACTCTTGTTCATGATTTGATAAGTTACTGGATGATTCATGAATGAATGGGCTAACAAGTGTTATTGCAACTAGCTTGAGAGGCCATTGATTCTTCTTGGTGATTCTAAGATGAAGTTCATGAGTTCATGATCAAATATGCATTCATGACCTATAGCTTATATGTTTGTCATGCGTTTGACGAAATTTCTATCTTGCATTAGGCATGTATAGGTCAAGATTTTTCTCAAGCTTTGATTGTCTACCCTTGTTATCATGATTTTCATTATTCTGGAAAGTTACAAGCAGTTTTGGGCAGTGGTATGGAGGTTAGCCTGACAAGATGGCATAGATCTCGCAACTACATGCTCTGAATAGAGGAAATTCGGTCACAACTGCTGGCAACTAATCTTGTGCGTGTGGTTGGAACCTCATAATCACATGCATAGTGTGTCAATGGCGTGGTTGTGGTGTTAGGTCAGTGAAAAAGAGTTTCAACTCAAGGATTGGCCTAGGGAAATTTTCAAGCTCCTAAGTGGTCTATAGTCTCTAAGGGATGTCAGTAAGTTGTTAGATTGGAGGCCCCACTTTCCATCACTGGAACTTGGAGGTTGGGTCATGTCATAGTAGCACTCAAATCATGTTTACCTTGGAGATATTGTCAAAGTGGGTAAATGTGGGAGGAGGCGTTACATATATGTGAACTTCAGCATGTCTTGGTCCCCTTCCTACCATAATGTGGTCAATTTTATGTACTTATCTTCATAACTCCTGATAGGGTAATATTGTTCCTCGAAGGCATCTCAAAAAGAATTCCTAGAGGATGCAACTGAAAATAGTGAGGGTTCCTGGACATCCCTTTGCTCACAGTAAGTTTCCCACCAGTCCTTGACATGGGGGGTGACATTAAGGAGTGAAAAAGTAATCTTTTCCCTATCGGGAAAATTATGGACCCAAAAATATCCTTCTAGTAGATTTAGCCATCTATCTAGAGCATCTGCGTCTATTTGGCCTTTGCATATAGGAATGTCAAAGTTGACTTGTACCTTAAAGGGGGCAGCGCCTCCGAAGTGACTGTTGGATGAAGATACCTCGCCCACTGATACCCACTAAAGGATCTAGGAAAAATTATCCATCATCTCGTTCGTTGTCACTCGAGGGCCTCTTTGAGCAACAATTTAAAAGGATATCCTACTCTGTCATCTTTATATTCTTCAACCATGGGAACTCATCAGGGTTGACGAGGTCGGTCTTGCAATGGTTTAGCCATTTCAAATCCCAACTCCTTATACATCGAACTCGTTTGGGACATGCACGAAAAAAAAACAAAGAAAGAGTAAATCACTCTGATACTACTTATTGAAGTTCGAAATTGTTCTCCTTTTGACAATCCTTTTCTGTCTCCTTTATCCTTTTTAATGACAATTTTGTTGCAGTTTCAGTCCAAACAAGGTCATCATAAATATGGTCAAGCATCCAAAATTACTGATCATCCATGTTTTTATAGCCTATTTTTTCTTTATAAAATATAATTGAGATATTTCTATAACTACTAAATTTCGCTCATTCCACAAATAATGAAGAATTTTGTAGTTATCTCCATGATTAGATAGGTTCCTGTACACCAGAGAACGAATGAAAAGTATTAACGGATGGAAAATGGTCCACCTATGAAAATCCACTTGTCCTCGTGATCTGGAAAACTACATGGATAGAGAGATCTAGAAGTCTCCAGCAAATAGGCAGATTTCAAAGACAATCTGTGGCAAAGATCAGGCGAGCGTGGAACCTATTTAGAGGTTGATGTGTTCGATCAAAATCCCTCACGATTTTCTCTTTCAGTAGAAAACCATGAGGAGATAGATTTTATATTAATTTTACTTCTTAGTTGTCAAATTAGCTAAGTTTCCTCTCGACATAGGACTCTTAAAACAATTTTAATAAGAAGTGTATAAAAATCCTTGAGGCAAGACCAAAATACGGTAGTTGTTATTGTTAATTACTTGAAATATTTGCTGAAGGCCTTTGCAATTAATATAATACTCTATTTTTGAAGTCAATGTGTCGTTAATTGAATTAATCGAATTAGTGATAGACTTGCGCTCAATAGGAGGCCCCCCTCGAGAGTTGTAGGAGTAGATTAGTTTTATTTCAAATGCATTTTGTCTGCTAAATAGTTAATTTTATTTCAAATGCATTTTGTTTGCTAAATAGTTTCTTTTCTGTCAATGCATTTTGTTTTTTCATTGCCAGTTTAATTTCTTGTTGTTTATATAAACAAAGTGCTCATAAAATACCAAAATTATTTCTTTTTCAAGTACATCTCTTTTAGTAGCCTTATTTCATAACTCAGTTAAATTTCGCTAAGTAATTTCGTGAATGATGAGAAGATGAATCTCGAAGTTTAGTTGCGCACATTAGTAACCATTTGAAGTTGCAAGTTCATATTTTGTTGAAGAAGTCTAATGATGATTTATTTAATTTTGTCAAGAACATAGATAGTTAGAATGCTTTGAATTTACGTTTCTTTCCTGCAATAGAATTGAGATTTTCATTCTGAAATAGAGTTAGAACTTTTCTTTCTACAAGTAGAATTATAAGTTGCTTATAGAATTAGATTCCTTTCTACAAGAGTAAATTAACATTCTCTTACTACAATCAATTTCCATTTCATAATTAGATGAAGTTTTGATTTTGAATTCATAGATTAAAAGTTTAGTCAATTTCAATTTGCCATGAAATGGTTTTAATGGAAGAACATGTGTGTGGTAACACTTTGATTTAATCTAACTCTCATTCATATTCAAGGAAATTTCTCTTTGAAAAGCCAAAAATATAATTCTAAGCATATATTGTGCACACGCACTTCATAAGTACACAAACCTTGGTTGACAATTAATGAAGTAATTTAACGTCAATTAAATTACCCAACACAACTGATATGAATTTATGAAGGAATGAAATGAAATATAGATTTAAATAAAAATTCATATATACAACAAAATAGAACTTCAATTAATAAATAACAACTACTGAAAATTGTTTACATGTATAAAGGAAACAAACTAGCTCAAGCGATGGTAGCTTATCTTTGAGAAGAGATGTGATGCCTACATGTCTTTGGAACTGTGTACAATGAGGTTCATAGGGCTTTTTAAGATCAAGAAATAATGCAAAACCCTGAACATCCAAAAACCTAACCCTAGGAGATGAAGGGCGAAAAGTTTGTGGGCCTTAGTGGGGTTAGTTGGAATGTCAAATTCTCGGGGTTGTAACTTTGGCATACGATCTTTGTTTGGCATGCACGATACCTCATTAGAAATATCTAGCTGAGGACAATAACTTTTTATCGCAAACCTCTACCATTAGTTACAGCTTGGCACCCATTTTCCAAAAAAAATGTCATTTAGGGCCTCAAAACGACTCCAAAAGTTCAGGTTTCCAAAAGCTACCAAAAACAGAAAACTGCCAAAATAGTAAACTATGTTGGAAATTAGGAAATTGAAAGGAAACAATGTTGGGTGTCTCAATGTAATAGGCAAGTGGCCATCAATATCCACCTATATCACCCAGATCTACAATTTATGCCCTTATTGAGTTGGTTTTGGGTCTCGAAAATTTTACATTAAAAGTTAATTGTTTTTGGGGGATTATGGAGAGCACGAGAATGTGAAACAAGTGTAGGGGTGGGGCCATGGTTCTTGAGGCCACAACAGGGCTAGGAGGCAGATGATAGCTACCATGCAATGGTGCCCCACAACACTCAGAAGGAAATTCAAATTTTAGAGGCTAGGGCAATGCAAGAAAGACGAGTCTTTTCAAATTCAAAGATCCTATAAGACATAGCCACTTGGATTCCTAACCTGGGGCACACCTAGGGACAAAGGATGCACTATAATGGGTAATTGACCTTATCTTGGAAGATGAAGACTATGCTAGGAAGAATATTAATGGATAAATAGACTGAGAGATATAGCATATTTGTTGGCTTGGAGGATGTCAAAAGATACCAGCGCAATCAAAACTATCGTTTACACAAAATTGAGGAGAGGATTTTTCAAATGGAACTTCACTTTCAGTGTAAACCAGAGTCACATGCTCCTTCAGGATCGAATGGCAGAGAGGTTTCCCCAATCTCCTCTTCGTATACTTGAGTCTCCATGCTTATTTTTGAGTTTTGTGTTTTTACAGTGCACTTATAGATAGCCTTGTTATGCTTGTGATGTTGAAACTTCTTGAATTTTGGATTAATTACTCTATCGGTAGGTGGTCAAAATTATGTGGTTTTCCATTTGGGCAGATAGAGATCACCTATCAAATACATATTAGTTAATGATGTCTCATGGATGTACATGTTTTTGGTTGAATTCTTAGGGGAATACAATTTAAACTTACAAAAAAAATAATGAAAATAATAAATCAATTCAATCCATTATATTTTAGTTTTATTTTTGTTATTTATTTTTTTAGTTTGATCCACAAGAATTTAAATTTTGATTTCATAGTTTACATAATTGTTCATAACATGCTCATTGCCAATTGAGTTGCCCTCGTGGGCTCTTTTTATTAATACAATTTCAGACAAGTTTTTAAAGAAAAAAATGAGAATATACATACCATATTAAAATAAATTTAAATAATAATGATCCATATTCATCACTATGATATTTCAAAACATATAACCAGCCTAGATCCATCTTAACTCCAGATCTAACAAGCGCCGAGAGGGATCAAATCTCTTTTCACTCTAAAAGAGGTTTGCGTCTCAAGGGATTTGATCCCTCTCGGTGCTTGGTAGATCCAAAGTTAAGATGGATCTAGGCTGGTTTAATCCCCGCCCTCTAAATAGACTACATTCCACATGAATACCATGGAGCATTTTTATTTTTATTATTATTTTATTTCATTATTGTTATTTTTTTGTTTTATTTTGACCAAGTTAAAATGTTTACACTACATTAAATTAATCTTTTTATTTAATTTAATTTTTTAATTTTACTTTTATTTTTCTTTCACTTAGTCAAAATATCAAACTATTACATTACAATATCTCTACCATATTGGGTTGAAGAGTGCCTCTCGGCAGAGTTATTAAACACATAAAAATTAAAAACTTGTGTTCTAACGTTTGGGCTCAAAAATACAGTAAAGAACCTCCACACCAAGTGTTAGACCCTTTTGCAATGGCTTGGTGCTCCAAATTTTCCTTCGAGACAATGTATTTACAAGACTTAGGAACAAATAGGAAATTAGAAAATTGGAAGCTTAGAATATTAGAGGCAAATTTAAGAGATTGGAAAAGCTCGCGTTCAAGTTTGACTCTCAACTTTGATGGAGCCTTAAAACAAAATCTAGGGGTGGCAGTAAGGGGAGGGGTGCTTTACGACCCTTAGGAAACTAAATTTTTTGAGTATTCATGGGGATTGTTCCAAATGACAAACAACCAAGTGGAATCCTATGGCCTCTAGTAGGGTCTTTTCCTTATTAAAGAAAACCATGTTTGATCACTTCCAGTTTTAGGAGATGCTTTATTAATTGTCCAACATATGGTCAAGGGCTCTTCCCTAAAGGATAAATATCTTGAAAGACATCCCCTCCTCAACTTTCTTTTATTTCCTTCGGTGTCTCAATAAAGAAGTTGATTTTTGTGCCAATGAAGGGTGCAAACTGAGTCTTGGAGATCTAAAGATAAATGCTTATCTTAGGACTTCCCTCTTCCCTTTGAATATATATATATATATATTTGAATAAAAATGAATTCTTATTTAAAAAATACTTGGGGCGCCCTTGGTTCAACATGGAAACCCCAAGAAGACAATGCATGCAACCAAGATCAATATTCATTGCAACATTATATCACCAGTCGTGCACACCAAGATGGTAATCATTTCCAAGCAGAGGAGTTCAAAGCACTTCAAATTATTAACAATGCTTTTCTGGCAGGGTATTTTTTAAGGATTTAATATTTGTCCTATATATAGTATTGTAGGGGGATATTCAATACAAAACATGTAATTTACTATTAAAATTGGTAAAAAAATAAATTTGCAAACATCATCCACACACACACACACATATGTATATATGTATGTATATATATATATATATATATATATATATATAGATATATAGAGAGAGAGAGAGAGAGAGAGAGATATGCAAATTTTTAACCAAATTGGCAAATATATTTCTTCAAAAAATGTCAAAAAATAACCCATTTGTGAAATTTTGCACCTAAAATTTTCCCTATTCTATGGGCTAACTTCATCTCTCATAGCGTGCTCATTATGGATAGCGAAGATGATATGCTAGTTCGAGAGTGCGGGATTATTGTGAGTGGATGGTTTAGGTCTCGTTTGCACCAACTTTCCTAGCACATGATTATCATAAGACATGGTATATTGTAGTGATGAGGAAACTCGGTAACAACATTTTGAATTGGAAAGTTCATACCCCATGTGCTGCCTTTTAGTGGGTCTAGGTGGATTTCCAATTCAATCCATGGAAAAATTTAAAAGGTTGGTAGTGGGTGCATTCCTCCTTTCTTCTATTTTAAGACTCAACATCCATGTTGCTTGAATGACGATTAATTTAGGAAATGAGAATAAAAGCTAAGAAGAATGATGATTGAGTAAGCTACTTGAGGCAACAGATAGAAGAACTCAAAGCCATTATAAACAACCTCACCTTCAACACGAATGACTTGGCTAGCACCAGTGACCCAGGGACAATCAGGTGTCTTGATTTATATGAGCCAACCCAAAACCTAAGTAAGCTCATAGTTATGAGAGGCTATATTATCAATTAGCAATTGTTTGTTTTGTAAATTTAGCTTTTGGTGGATCTCTTTTGGAAAATTTATAGGACATATAAAAGAAGAATGTCAAACTCATATAAATATAATATATATATATATATATTACTAGGGTTTTAATGTTACGAAACCAGCTCACAAAAAGATAGAAAAGATAGATCAACAACTTAGAAATCAGCCTCTCCGAGGGGGCAACCTCCTTTACATTACACAAATGAACAATTCTTGGATGACACAAATGACAAAACCTCCATTCTATATATAGGAGTCTAAGGGGCCACAATATAACCAAAGCCTTCCTAACAATAATAATATAAGGGCACAACAATAACATTAAGGGATATAATGACAATAGTAATGGGGGAATCACTAGTATTATAGGGACCTAACATTTAATAAAATTGAAAATAGGAATGTTTTAATATATAGAGATGTGATATTATGAAAATATAATTATGTTTTTAAGAACCAACATAAATCCATCTTAACTTTGGATCTATAAAGCACCAACAAGAATCAAATCTCTCAAGGTGCAAACCTTTCCTCAAGTTTTGCACTCAAAAATAGGTTTTCATCTTGAGAGATTTGATCCCTCTCAAAGCTTAGTATATCAAACGTTAAGATGGATCTATGTTTATATATACACACTAAACTCCTATGTATGAGTGAAATGTGAATGATTGAAACAATCTTAAATCTTTCTAATAATTGTTTATAGTTATTCTTTCTCTTTCAAAAATCGAATAAGAGCACTTATAGTTTTTTTTTTTTCAAAATTTAAATAAGTGCATTATGATGAATTCAAGATGAGCATAAAGTATGATGTTTGAAGCCAATTTAGGTTGCCTCAATGATTGAAGTTAAGCATGGTTATGTTAGTGAGCTCATGATGAGTGTAGAATATTGATGTTGTATTATGCCTTAAGTTCCCTTTGTTCACAATGCATAATGAGTTTGCAATGGGTGCAAATATGGTGTTTAAAGCCATTTTGAGCTTCCCTCATTGTCAAGTGGAAGTTTTCTTTATATTCCATAAATTAAGTACGATTATTTTGATAAGTTCAATATGAATTCGAAAGGATGATGCTTGAGGCCATTAAGAGTCACAAATTTTGTTGGCTTGAATTGGTTTTTGCCCTTCAAAGTTAAAAGCTAGGTTTATTAATGAGTTAAGTGTAACATCCCAGCTTGACCCCTGCGTTGTAAACACCATGTACATGTGAACATAAGGCTGGTGAGTTGGAACATATTAATTAGGTCAGTGAGTCGAAGCTTACTTTTGGGGTAGTGCCCTAATGTGTATGTGTGTATATAAGTTTTGGCGTTGGTGTGCCCATGTGTATATTCTTTTATATGTTATGAGATTAGAAGGCTTGATGTTGTAAATATGTTTAATTTATGTATATTAATAAACACATAAAGGTTATATGTGATTCACAGTTCAATCCAACCTTGGGAATCACATGGGTTGCGTGTGCGAGCCTGTTGCTTGACCTAGCGGGTTCCCTCTCTGCACACAGTCTCCACTCAATAGCTTCCTACTGCTGAGATCTCAGAGCCAATGGATCCCCCAGATGAGGGCGATCCATTAATAGATTGACTCCAAGGAAATGAAGAAGCAACTAATGTGTTTGCCTCCCTTTTAGTAGCGACAGGACCTCCAAGGATCGGGCCAATAGTAAAAAAGTTTGTTAAAAAGCTCGATGATATTCCAGAAATCTCCCTTCCTCCTGCTCTTCCTCGCAGAGTAGCTTTGTCTCTCATTGAACGTGGTCTATTTGGACAGTTCACTGGGCTATGGTCGTCCCCCAAATCGGTCCAAAGATGGGTCGAAAGAAACTGGAGCTCAACCATCAATGGGAAAATCGCAATAAGATTATGTGGAAGGGGATTCTACACCTTTCATTTTGAAACAAAGGAAGAGAGAGATTTGATCTTTAGAAATGACCCATATTTCATGGATACTAGAGGACTATACCTAAATCGATGGATCCCAGAATTCGATCCTGAAATGGATGTGCCAAGTGCAGTGCCAGTATGGGTCAGGTTACCCCATCTCCCTTTACACTGTTGGGGAGATGAGTCAGTAAAGGCCATAGGAAATGCAGTAGGAAAATATATAGATAGATGTGAACCGAAGGACAATATGCATGCATGTGCCAGAATATGTGTGGAAGTGGATCTAGGAAAAGGACTTCCAGAAGCGATAAAGATCAAGGTCGACCAATGGATGCATATACAACAATTGGACTACAAGCAGATCCCATTCAAATGCAAGGTATGTCACGAATATGGTCATTTTGCAAATAGATGTTCTAAAAAAAAGAAAGTGAAAATGTTGAGGAACAAGAAAATAAATGGGAGAAAGTAAAAAGGAAGAAACCCACCAACAAGCAACCTTCCCTGCCCCCCCACCATCTTCGCATCCCTAGGAATCAAATGAAACTTCCTCACCATCTCCTTCCACTTCCCTCCCCCAAACCTCACAAATTCGAACCCATTTGGGCCACTAGAAGACACTATGGATCCTCCCTCACCAAGATCCCCGACTCATTCTCATAACCACCTTATTCTCTCCACCATCCCTTCAAACTTTCGTTCCCCCCCCCCCCCCCCCCATCAATGGATCGTATTTTAGCTAGAAACCAATCCAAAGAGACCCTACAAATCAATGAACACCAAAAAAAAGCAAGTAGAAAATCCAACAAGGAAATAAGGGATGAAGTAGTTGCCAAAGAGATGGCTCTAGGTACTCAACAACCAATGGACTCCTTCCTTGGGAAAAATACAGGAAACCGTGACAAAAATCAGCAGAGAGGGAAGGGCATCGCGCACCAACAAACTAATAAATAATGATAGTGGTCCCTTGGAACTATCGTGGTTTGGGCACATCCTACAAAGCAAATGTAGTAAGAGACATCCTAACAAAAGAAGTGCCGGACATTTTCATGATCCAGAAGACCAAAATAAACAATTAAGAAACTGGAAAAAATGATACAAAAATTAAAAAATTATGAAGGAATAGCGCTTGAGGCAACATGATCCAGGTGGATGTTGGTGGCCACCCACCTAGCCCATTTGGACCCCCACAACTGTCTCTTTTAGTTTTTTCAGTTTCCTAAATTGTAGCACAATTTACTATTTTTAGCAGTTTTTCGGGTCCTGAACTTCCGGAGCCGTTTTGAGGCCCTAAACGACGTTTTTTGGTAAATCTACCGCCAACAATTTTTATGGAAAAAAAATCGTCTTTTTTGTCATAGTCCTCAGAGAGATCTTTCCAACGGGCTATCATGCGCGTCAAACGGAGATAATATGACCAATTCGCGACCCCGGGAAGTTGGCTGTCCAACTCACCCCAAAACGGGGCCCAGTAGCTACTCTAGAAACGCCACGCCCTTTAAGGTACAAGTTAATTTTGGAATCCCCATATTCGACGGTCAGATAGACGCAGATGCCGTAGATAAATGGTTAAATCTGCTAGAGGGTTATTTTTCTCTTCATGAATTTTCGAGTCGGGAAAAGATTATTTTCACTCTTCTCAAAGCAGCCCCCCACGTCAAGGACTGGTGGGAAACATACTGCGAGCAGAAGGATGAAAGTATAGGCTCACTGTTTTCGGCTGCACCCACTTGGAATGACTTTCGGGATGCCATCAAGGAGCAGTACTACCCTATCAAAAGCTATGAGGACAAATACATCAAATGGACCACACTGCGGCAGGGACGAGACCAAGATGTGCCGAAGTTCACAAACATCTTTCATACCCTTCGCACACAGTTGGGTATCAAAGATTTTGAGCTACATCTGGTACTTAAATATCGCGGCTGCCTGCATAGATACATCCAGGAAGAGATGGAGTTCTTGAACATCTCCTCACTCTGCACAACATACCGATACGCTGTCAAAATCGAGAAAAAGTTCAAACAGAAGAAGCGAGACTTTGGATCTGCAAATTCGAAGCCCAAAGGACAAAGCCAAGGTGGGGTGACCCAAGACAACCCCTCAAAGCCGCAAGAAAAGAACAACACCACGAAGCTGAAGAAGGACATAGGAAAGTGGTGTGAGTTCCACAAGAGTCCCACTCATAACACAAGTGAGTGTTAGACCAAGCAGTCGCTGGTGGCTGAGTTGAAGGCTTCCGAATTAGATGCATGTTCTAACCCTGAGCCAGAACCCGACAAGGGGAATGGAAAAGGGAAGCAGATCATTGATGCGGAGCCCAGCGCCACTGTTGCCACCGCCAAGATCCAGAAGAATGAGCCTGAAGACCTAGAGGAGGGGGAGCGCCTTTTCCACTCACAAATGTGGGTGAAGGCTTCACCGCTACAATTCATTGTTGATAGTGGGAGCCAAAATAACCTTGTTTTAGCAGAGGTCTTGAAGCGGTTGGGCCTACCGACTACACCACACCCGCAGTCGTACAGTATCGGGTGGCTTCACGAAGGACGAGATCTCAAAGTT
This sequence comes from Pinus tabuliformis, assembly GCA_031772625.1. Taxonomy (NCBI): domain Eukaryota; kingdom Viridiplantae; phylum Streptophyta; class Pinopsida; order Pinales; family Pinaceae; genus Pinus; species Pinus tabuliformis. The sequence goes on along the minus strand of CM062808.1, from coordinate 430,803,080 downwards.
CGACAGCAGTGTCGCCTTCCCTACAGCATCAAGCCCTTCACAGACGAGGTATTGTGTGATGTTACACCTCTGGATTTTTGCGATGTACTATTAGGTCAGCCATACTTGTGGAGGCGACATGCTATGTATGAGTCAAGGCCTCGCTTTGTCATTATTTCTTTGGATAATTCATTATACAGGATACCAGAGGTAGCCCCACCTACCGCCACCTCTTTGATCACTGCTAAGAAAGGCCGCAAGCTCATCTCCCAGACTAGGAAATTCATTTTCTGTTTGGTTCGCTCCCAAAGTAAGGGGAAGATCGTTGCTACATCCATGACCCCCGCAAAGGGTTCCTCCATGCAGCAGCAGCAACAAAGGGATACAGTCATGACAAGACACAGGAACAACTTCTCCTCACCCACAGGGGTACCGTACAAGTTTTAGGTGGGCGACAAAGTTTGGTTACATCTGCAGAGAGAATGCCTTACCAAAACCCATCAGAAACTCAGGCGACTCTGACATGGTCCTTACACTAGTACCAAGGCTACAGGCAACAATGATTTGAAGCACAACATTCCTCCATTCCTTGGCTTGCACCGAGTGTTCAATGTGGACCATCGTCGACCCTGCTTCCCACCATTTCTGGACACATCAGAGATTGCAGAACAGCTCACCAAGGACCCAGCTCAGCAGAAGCTTCCTCATCTTAGGGAGGAACTCAATGCAATGGGGACCATTGCTTCCTAATGGGGGAGGAATGATCTAGGTGGATGTTGGTGGCCACCCACCTAGCCCATTTGGACCCCCACAACTATCTCTTTCAGTTTTTTCAGTTTCCTAAATTGTAGCACAGTTTACTATTTTTAGCAGTTTTTCGGGTCCTAAACTTCCGGAGTCGTTTTGAGGCCCTAAACGATGATTTTTGGGAAATCTACCGCCAATGATTTTTTTGTTAAAAAAATCATCATTTCCGTCGTAGTCCTCAGAGAGATCTTTCCAACGGGCTATCATGCGCGTCAAACGGAGATAATATGACCAATTCGCGACCCTGGGAAGTTGGTTGTCCAACTCACCCCAAAACAGGGCCCACAATTTGGCGTTTCATCTTCTAGGGTTAGGTTTTAGGATGTGAAGGGTTTTCAATTATTTCTCAACAATAAATAGGCCTTTGAGCCTCATTGTAAGACAATTCAGAGGCATGTAGCCACCACATCTCTTCTCAGAGATAAGCTACCATCGCCCTAGCTGGTTTGTTTCCGTTACTGTTTGTAAGCATATTTCAGTATTTTACATTAATGAAATGAAGTATTATTTCCACTACATATCTGTGTTTATGGTTATCTCTGTAATTTGTTGCGTTCCTATTTAAGTTCGGATTACAACAGGAGCCTTAGGGGGAATTTGCACCCTTTGGAAAAAAAGGAAATAGGAAATGACAAATCAAAAAATCGGCAAGTATTGGATCAAAACATATTTAAAGGATCTCAACACAAAGGAAAACTACAGCCTCATTAACATATATGCTCCAAATCATTATAAAGAAAAAGAACAATGTTAGAACTCGGTAAAAGAAGTACTAACAAAAAGTCAAAATGGGAAAATAATTTTGGGAGGTGATCTAAACTTGGTAAGAAAGATAGAACAAAAATTTGGAGGGACTTATCATGTGGATCCGTCAAGAGAAGCTATGGAAGAAATAATGGAGCAGCACAATCTAATTGATATCCCGCCAAGTAATGGGAAATACACTTGGAAAAACAAGAGAGTGGGTAAGAATAATATAAAGGAGCGGTTGGACAGAGTTTTAGTTCAAGAAAACATAGCAGCTGATTACACCTATGTAAAATCCAAATTATTCATACAACAACTTCGGATCGTAGCACTTATTTTGGGCAAAATGGGCAACCAAGGTCCTCTTCCTTTTAGATGCAACTCAATCTGGGACAACAATGAAGATTTTAGAATTCAAATCAAAGAGGGATGGGCACAAAACATTACAGGATCTCCCCATTATGTATGGGAAACAAAATTGAAAAATCTAAGAATAAAGCTAAAAATATGGGCAAGAGAGAATGGAATTAAAAAAAGAAAGAAAGAAAGGAAAATAGAGCTGCAAAAAAAATGGACAACATGCAAGAAGAAAAGGAAAACAAAGAGGAGGACAAGCAGGATTATTTGAAAGAAAATGAATTATTTTGGGAAATATACAGGCAAAATAGAAAGGAAGAAGAAGAGCTCAGATTGAAATCCAGATGCCTTTGGCTAGAAGCAGGGGATAAAAGCACTGTCTTCTTTCACAACACAATGAAAATTAGAAGAGCCAGAAATCATATAGACCAAATTAAAGTGGATGGACAAGAAATAAAGGGAGTGGCAGAACTAAAAAAAGTAGCCCATAATCACTTCAAAGATCTATTAACAGCAAATGAACAGCAAGCAGATCACAAGAATTTTCTACAACACATAAAAAAAAATAAGTGATGAACAAAATTCAGAAATAAACAAAGAAATCTTTGAAGAAGAAGTGTTGGCAACAATATGGAGTCTTCATCCAGACAAGTCATTGGAGCCAGATGGGTTCACAATCGCCTTTTATAGGCAACACTAGAATGTCATAAAAAAAGATTTCATGAGAATGACAAAAAATGTATTCAAAAACAAAAAAAAGGGAGGAAATACCAAATCCTCATATTTGGCTCTAATTCCAAAGGAATCCAATCCAACAACTTTCAATAGATATAGACCAATATCTCTCTGCAACTCCTCTTCTAAAATTATAACAAATATTATAGCCAATAGAATCAAGAGAGTTCTCCCTGAAGTAATCTCTGAAAACTAGGGCGGCTTTGTCCCCAACTGGCAAATAATTGACAATGTGATTATTGTCCAGGAAGCAATTCATACTAGCATTCAAAGGAAAGAGAAAAGAATTATTATAAAGCTAGACATGGTAAATGCCTTTGATAGAGTCAGCCACACATATCTAACAACAGTTCTTAAAAATTTTGGGTTCTCTTAAGACATATTCGAGACCATATAGGCTTGCATCTCAACCCCTTGGATAGCGCCACTAATAAATGGAAGACCCAACAACTTCTTTGAGAGCTCAAGAGGGTTGAGAAAAGTGTTGGGTTGTGTTGGATTATTTCCATGACTAGCCTATGTAGTTAATCGGGGGGTTAGAGGGTGTTGTGGGGAAAAATGCCTATGCAGGACGATCCTATCCACCTAAGGTGTGACAGTGCCTTAGCAACAAACAGAGACAGCTATTCTAGTATTCTTCCTTTATGAATTAAGAATGAAGAGAGATGGATGGACTAACCGGTGTCTTCCGTTTGTCCCTCGATCCGGTTTCTCTTCTCTTGGAGAGTTCCCAACTACTTGCCTTCTCGCTCGCCCAGCTTCAAGAGGTTTCTGCAAGATCACAAGAAGAGAACACTACACAAGACATGGATTCATATTCATAACTAGTTCAGGATTAGAAATAAACTAAACATACTAATGCAATCATACATCAAGAATACATCAGCATATAGGAGAAACCAAGATAACTTTATTGATGAATAACAAGGTTCAGGAAGAGATACAACCCAGAGGGCTCCAATCCAGCATCTCCTTCCCAGCAAATGGAATTCCTATCTTCACCCCCTTCAAAGCATTAAGCACCCAATGATTCCAATCTCAAACCAACAACAATTCTTTGCAATAACAAAATTCCAGCCTCTGGATCTCATGGAGGAGAGATCCATATATAGATGTTTGGAGAGAGGATGAGTCAGCTTGAGATCTGACTAGTGTCCTCTCCCTCTGTCAGTTCTTGATTCCACTTGGAGGTTCTTGCTTCCACTTGGAGATTTGGAACCTCTTACTCATCACCAGTCGAATTCCCTGAGACAAGTGTCATTTTGGAAGCTTCCTGGGTTCTGACACCTTGAGAAATGAACTTGCCACATGTCCACTCTCGCTCAGCGCAGGTAGCCAGTGTTGCCTTTGACATTCAGCGCAGGTAGCCAGTGTTGGCTTTGACATTCAGCGCAAACAACTAGTGTAGCCACTAAAATGATCCTGAATTGACTTGTTTTTGAGTAGTTTCTGGTGGAGAACTTCTGTGAATTGCTGTGGTTTGTTAGCCTTGTTCCTCTAGGGGTAGGAACAACATGTTTAGGGACTTTGGATCCCTTAGATTATGGACATTTCATGCTCAATGCTGTAAGGCACAAAAATGTCTATAACAGTTGCCCCCTAAAGTATGAGGCCGTTTATCGGGTGAAATGCTTTATCAGGGGGATCCGAAGTTCATCCAATGCTGGGAGGAGACCTGTAATAAGATACAATACAATACATTATTTTTCATACTGCTTTCATGATCTAGCTGAGGCGGGCATTCCCATGCTCAGCTTTATAAATTCATTTTTCTGTACATAGAACAGACAATCGTCTGATGGTAGACTGATAATTTTGATGAAATTATCATCCTTTGAGTAGGATGATTATCTGCTGCAATGATGTACATGTCAATGTCTTTATCTTTCCTGAATATATATCGCAGCCCGGATGGATGGAACTAGATCCGGGGTCTTCAAACTCGTTCGATCTTCACTCTAAGTACAAGTCGATCCATGTGAGAATTGTTCTGAAGTCGAACATGGAAAGACATCGCTTGATTACCGGTCAATGAGGTAAACCGTTAACAAGCGCGAGAGGAATCACCGATAATGATAATGACCCTCAAGGTACTGCAGTACAATTCACGTGGTGTGAATAAAGGACTTGGCGTCGAACACCACGCAAAATCTTTCGGTCGAAGGTCATTGATGTATACCTGTCGCCGGAAGTGAGAAACTTGCCATTGAGGCATGCAAGCTTCAAAGTACTGAAGGGGTTGTTCCTAGATCAACTTCTTGGATAATGAGCTCATGTCGACAAGAAGCGATCCGTCAAAGGAGGGCCTTAATGAATCCCACATCAGTGACACGGAACGGAGCTAATGATTTTAATGGAGGTGAAAACGATCTGTGACATATGATTCAGGGTGGCGGTCATGAAAGGATGAAGGATAATGTATGGCAGTGGATGGGACACGGTTGACTTTTTTGAACGACTTCTCTTGAACATGTGGCGACACTGATGCGATGGATCGGTAGCATTACCCCAAATATGGATGGTATGGCGAGACCATGGATGTGACCGGTGAATGAAACAACCCAACCCGATTGTGGTACGGAGGAAAAGTGTCATGTTCAAGAGCGACTTGCTACCATCAAAGTTTTCTTTAGTTTCTCCCAATTTTTCCCCAGTCATTGCTGACCAGTACCTCTTTATTTTTGTCAAGCTTGAGGAGGATAACATATGCTTGTTCTATAACCTGCCCTTCGGGCAAGCCCATCGCTATGTTTTAACGAGCCTAGCGATAGTGAAACTCGTTCTCGTCTAAAGACAAGTTTGTCGCTATTTAATGATTTTAACGAGTCTAACGACAAGGATAACTCGGTCCTTTTCATTTTTAGAGAGTCTGAAAAGGTACATAAAGTTAACTCCAAAGGTCCTTTTTCGTCATCTAATCCCTTAAGTCCGAAAAAGTATAAAACAATACAGAAGGGATGAGTTTTCGATAGTTTTAACGAGCCGAATAAAACAAGTGCTCGATCTTTTTGTGCAATAATCCCTCAGGTCCAAAAAGATTAAAATCTAGAGGAGGGATAGCTCTTCCTGTCCCTTTAACGAGCTGGAAGGCCAAGGACTCGGCAATCTTTTCATATTTTACGAGTCAGTTGAAAAGAGCTTAAAGAAGACTCGTCTTTTGAGGAACGAGTGATAAACAAGGTTAGCAGCTGATTCCAGGTACAAGTTGGAATTTTCCAATCACGGCAGTGTCACAAGGATGGCTAGGTGAAATCACTCTTCGCAGCTGTTCCTCAAAATGGGTAAACAATCATATGGAGGTGAACAATCGGCCAAATGAAAAGTGGAGGTGATGGTGCAAACACGACCAAGGCTTTGATGGCTGATGATATTACATTCACTGTGGTTATTTACCGGGTAGTTCATTTTTTAACGAGCTTAAACGCGGGTGGAAACATTTGCTCGGTCTTATGTTTATTTTTTAACGAGCATGAACTATGTGCTAAAACTGCTCGGATCTTGCGTTTATTTTTTAACGAGCATGAACTGTGTGCTAAAACTGCTCGAATCTTGCGTTTATTTTTTAACGAGCATGAACTGTGTGCTAAAACTGCTCGAATTTATATGGTCAAATTTGTGATTTTTACCATGACTAGCTTTGCCCTTTTTTCAAAGATAGTATTGTATCCTCAATTGCTGCATCAAACTAGTTAGAAATGAATAACATTTGCTTGAAAATGAAATTAAAACCCTAATATTTTGCTTTGAACTACGTAAAAAGCAATTAAAAAGTGTTTTTACCTCTCATTTTACCATTTCATTTGAACTTGGTTTGTTGGAGCTTTGGAGGTGCCTCTTCCCCCTTGATTTTCATCAGCTGATTCCGGGAGATTCTGCGGACGATTTTTGGCGCCGTCTGGACCAGGTAGGAGCTAAACCCTAGCTCTTTCTTTTCATGGTTTCCTTTTCCCATTCTGTGCCTGTTTTCCTGTTCCCCTGAGCCCCTGGGGTTTTGTTAGGGCGCTCTGCCATCAACGCAGGTAGTCCATTCGAAACCTGCGTTGAATGTCAAGCTGCATGAAGGCAGTTTGACCTTCAACGTAGGTAAAACATTAGCCAGTTGCGTTGGGCATAGAAAAACAGTTATGTTGCACAGTTTTTGATGAAAATTTTGCCCGTTTCTCATCAAATCCAGGATCTTACTCTTTCTCTTGTTTGTTTTGCAGGGACTTTTGAGCAAAATGACCCTTACATGGCGAGAACGAGAACATGAAGAAGAGGACATGATTGCCCTCCATGACCCTGTCACGGTGAACGCGCTGCGGAACTGTGGCCTGCTGAAGTTCTTCCGTATCTCTAGCATGAGAGCACAGATCTCCTTACTGCAGTATATGCTTGATGCTTGGGATCCTATCAACCAAGTATTTCAGATCAGGAGCAAATCCATTCCTTTGACCGTGGTAGACATTTACTTCTTGACTGGTTTGTCGAGGCGGGGTGCCCCCATTTCTTTGTCAGGTTCGGCCCGAGGGAATGACTCCGTGAGAGATTATGTCCGCCAGTATTGCAGGGAAGGATCCCAGCCGAGTAGAGACGGCAAGGTTGTTATCCGTGAGATTACTGACAGGTCTCTCAGGTCCATTCTGTATACTATTGGTAGGATGGCCGGTAGCGCATCTCTTCATGTTGCCAACAGATCTTATGTGCAGCACGCCTTGGAGTGTCTCCAACCGAAAATATTCAACTGGTGTGATGCAGTACTTCTTCAGATGAAAAGTCAGTTGAACAAGGTAAAGGACGGGAAGCTGAAGAACTTTGGATTTGGTTCTATTCTGACTGCCTTTGCCTTGGAGAAAATACCACTGATGCAACCTCAGTATATCGCACTTGACTTGCCTTCTCCTACCGAGCCACACATGCAGAGATGGGTTGATCACATGTCTAGGCATGCTGGTCAATCTCAGATTTCTTTCACTGATACCTTCTTCAGGTGGTTCGAGCATCAGGAGATGGTCTATTCCGAGTATCCATATGTTGGTATGGATTTCCGAGGTGATCCGGACTTGGTACTGCCGGATGGCGAACAGTGGGGCGCTCTTGGTAAAATCTTCGACCATATTACTGTTTACTGTTCTTATTTATAATGTCCTTGTGCTTTATTCTATCAAGACTTGAATCAAACTCATGTGTGCATGCAGATGTGGGTCCTGTTCGCCCAGCAGTTCGCCCGAGAGCGCCAGTTGCTGCCCCAGCAGGGGAGACTGCTGGGAGGGTTATTCTCCGCGACCTTGATGTGGCCGAGACCCTTACAGCTGTGCAGGAGCAGGTTGAGAGCCTTACTCTCGGCATTCCCGATGTGAGGATTGATGAGTTACCTTTACAGTTGCAGCGGCATACTACTGGTGTGCCTAGACGATAGACTCGTCTCTTGCGCATGATTGCACAGGCCGTGACGTGCTATCATGAGCATCACTAGGCTAGGGTGCCCCCTAGCATTTTTGAGTTTTTGGGTCGTGCGACCGGTTTTTGTCTTGGTTACAAAACATTAGGTATAAACGATAAACAGCTTATATATATATATTTTGATTTTCGGGGTTTATTTTGGTTGAGTTATATGACCCATATGTACAACATTGATGACATATCTCTTTTTATAAATGTCGCAAATGTCTATCTAACACATAGTTTGCTAATGAGTCGGTTAATGTGTTTAAGTTTCTGGAAATATGCTGGTATTGAATTAAATCAAACTGTCTTTCCAAAATTTTAACTCTTAGAAACATGCGGTAAATAGCTGGATTGCGGACGGAATATATACCATTGAGTTGTAGTATTACGAGTTGTGAGTCTAGCCTGACGATTAGTCAGCGTATACCATGGGTGATGGCATCAGAGAGTAGTTCTATCAACGCGCTATACTCAGCGATGTTATTCGTTGATTGCCCAATACATACACCTCTGAAACTTACTAACTCGCTGCTTGGATCAAAAATGGCCCAGGCTGCGGAGGACAGGTTCCGCGAACTACGACTCGCTCCTTCGGCATATCCAACACATGTCTCCAGAAGGTTTGACATCTGCAATAAATGTAAAAAGGTGGATTACTCGACCAAAACAAACACTTTAGCGAAAACAAAATACAACAAAAGCATACAGGTTACTATTTAAGCATAGTAACGCTTGAGGTACAACCCATTACGGGGTTGCGCCAGTGGAATTCCGTCATAATCCATTAACTCGTAGGCTCCTTTTGCTAATACTCGTTTAACAATATAGGGGCCCATCCATAAGGAATTAAATTTACCTGCTCCCAATTTATCGGATTCTTGGTCATAAAGCAAGACCAAGTCACCTTCTGAGAAGACACGGGGTTTGACATTTTTTTCGAACTGCGCCTTGACTCGTTTCTTATGGGCTTTGTTAGCCAAAGCGGCGTCACGACGGGTTTCATCCAATTGGATTAATTCCAAGAAACGGGCCTCTTCTTCCGAAGTTCCGGGGAGGAGATCAATTGCGAGTTTAAGCGACGAAATTTCACACTGGATTGGCAAGACTGCTTCCAGGCCATACACCAGTTGGAAAGGTGTGAACCCGGTCGCATTCCTCACCGATGTTCGGTAAGCCCACAAGGCTGAGTACAGGATTAGGTGCCACCTTCTTTTGTGAACCCCGATCATCCTTTGCAACATACGCTTCAGGACCTTGTTGATTGCTTCAACTTGTCCGTTGGCTTGCGGATAATACGGGGTAGAGCTATCGTGAGATAGCCCTAGCTTGGCAGCTAATTCAACCATCATGTGATTGCGAAAATGCGATCCATGATCTGTAACTATAGCCTGTGGTACGCCGAACCTGGCGACTACATGATTGAAAAAGAAAAGGGCAGCTGTTTCACCAGTGTTATCTAATGTAGGCATCGCCTCGGCCCATTTGGTAAAATAGTCAACGGCGACTATAATATACCCATGCCCCCCGGTCGAGGTGGGGTTACATGTCATGAAATCGATGCCCCATTTGGCGAAAGGCCCAACAACAACTATTGGCTGTAAAGGTGCGGGTGGTCTTCTGGTTTTGCTATCGAAAATTTGACAAGCATGGCAACTTCTGACTGCGGTTATGCAATCTTTGAACATGGTTGGCCAGAAGTATCCTGCTCGTAAGATTTTCTGTGCTGTAGCATATCCAGATTGATGCCCCCCACATGCGCCTGAATGACACTCATTCAGGGCTTTTTCGGCCTCTTCATGGGTGAGGCACCTCCTCAGAACTATATCGATACCACGACGGTAAAGCGTATCACCGACGATCATGTAGTCTTTCGCTTGGTATCGTATACGTTTCTGTTCTGAGTGAGAGGTGTCAAGCCTAAATTTTTGGGTTTGGAGATAAATTATTATATCTCCATACCACTCATTGCTTGCAGATATCAGAAACAAACTTTCGTCCACGATTGACTCTTCCGATGTTTCATCGTTGGACGACGATGGGAGATCGCATAATAATTCTGCGAAAACTAAAGCTTTCTTTGATTTGGATTTGACAAATTCCAGATCAAACTCTTGAAGGATGGCTATCCATTTTGAATACTTGCCCCCCAGCAACTGTCGCGACAATATATAAGTCATGGGGTTGCAATCTGATAGAATGGTAGTTTTCCGAAAGAGGACATAATGTCGAAATCTTTGTATCGCTTGAACAGCAGCGAGTGCTAGCTTTTCAACATAAGAATATTTGCTTTCTGTATCATTCAAGTTTTTACTTAAATAATATATAGGATGTTCAATTCCATCGACTTCTTGAACTAAAACCATCGCAATGGTCGTATCTACTGCAGCCAGATACAGGTTAAAATCTCTTTGATAGTCCAGGGCATACATTAATGATGCTTTTACTAGAGAATCTTTCAGAGCATCAAAGGAAGCTTGCGCCACCTGATCCCAGACAAAAGGTACATCCTTTTTCAAAAGACGAGTATAACCTTTAGCAAGTTTTGCGTAATTTGGAATGAACCTCCTCAGAAAGTTTGCTTTCCCTTGGAGTTTCTGAATCTGAAGCAAATTTGAAGGTGGAGGCAAATTAATGATTGCCTGAACCTTGCAAGGGTCGAGACGAATCCCATCCTTAGAGACTACAAAGCCAAGTAAACGACCAGAACCGACGCAAAACACACATTTGTGCGGATTGAGTCTTATCTTGTAGTGTCGGCAACGCAGAAATATCGCTCTTAAATGCTGCGGATGATCAGTCCGCTTTCGCGAATGAGCCGGAAGGTCGTCGAGATATGGTTGAACGATGTTCTTGATGTCATGGAAGGCATAATTCATTGCCCTCTGAAACGTCGCCCCTGCGTTCTTTAAACCAAAGGGTAATTTTCGATAAGCGAATGTGCCCCACGGACAGATGAATGCAGTCTTTGACTGGTCCTGTGGGCGGATATTTATTTGATTATACCTGGAAAATCCGTCCATGAATGAAAAGATTTCACATCCGGCGCATTCATCAATTATCTGGTCGATGAAGGGTGTAGGGTAGTTGTCCTTCGGACAAGCTTGGTTTACATCCCTATAATCGACACACACTCTAATTGTCCCTTGTTTTTTCATAACAGGGACAATATTTGATACCCAATCGGTTAGAGGAACCGGGTAGATGAAACCAGCATGGAGAAGTTTTTCAACTTCTGCCTTAATGGCAGTGGCTTTCTTGGGGTGCACCTGCCGAAGCCGTTGTCTTACTGGTTTGACATCAGGATACATCTTAATTTCATGTTCAACGATACTCGAGTCAATGCCTGGCATTTCATCATATGACCAAGCAAAGACATCTCTGAACTCGCGAAAAAGAGTGTTATATATTTCCAGTTCTGAAGGAGAACAACCTTTGCCGACATAAATATTCTCTACAACATTTATTTTAGTCGAGATATTTATGGCTATAGTCTCTTCAATATTGGATAAGTTTCGCTCGGAATCCACCGTATTTACAGTATTTGATAGGAATTCAAAAACTGAAGGGTGGTAAAGGTCATGCTGAGTATCTTCTTCATATTCTAGAAGAAGGGAAATTTCGGTTCCCGTTTCATACCTTATCGGTAATTGAAAATGGGTTAAGAAAGTCGTGGCTAGGGAGCTGAAATTGTCGAACGAGGCTCTAGGTAATTCAATATACCATTTTGCCGCTGGACCCGTTAACGTCCTCTGGAAAAGGCGAAGCCTTATCGAATCATCATTTAGGGTGTTTTATGAACACCACAGATGAAAAGTCATCACGTGATTCGATGGGTCTTCACCTGGATTTCCATTGAATTTAGGAATGTCAGATGGAAGCTTGTGAGGAATCGCTGGCCACCAAGGGGCGTAAGCAATCGGATCATTGGTTAACCGGTGTAAATCGGGTAACTCTAAAGTTGCCACGAATGGTAACTGTTGATTCAGGTTAGGTGAAGCATACCCAGGGTACGATGGAATTGCCTGAGCACTGGGCCTTTGCATACCAGCATAATGTAATTGATGTTGGTATGACTGATACGGTTGGTGGACTTGACCACTGTAAAGCGGTTGGTTTTGACCGTTTTGAATATACGGTTGTCCACTGTTCGCAAAGATCTGCTGCTTAGAACCTTGGTACACTTGCTGGAATTGTGGTTGTTGGTATTGCACCAGCCATGGTTGTGAGGCCATGTTCTGTTGTGCTATACTAACCGTTGGACCAAGGTGTGGGGTAATTGTACCCGTTTGGACCTGTGTCGCCCCACCAGTTGGCGATTGTGGTTGTGTCACAGGGTCAAGGGGCTGTTGCATTACAACCTGAGAAATCTGAGGTTGACATACAACAGGCAACGTTTGAACCTGTGACACCGTCACAATAGCTGGTGTGGTTGGGATGTTCGACATAGGTACACACTGTTGCATAGAGTATACAACCCTTGGTTGTTGAGGTAGCATAGGTACCCAACCACTTGATGTAATTCCAGTATAACCTGAATACTGTTGTGAACTCCCGTATGGATACCCTCCCGGAGGGGGTAATGAAAGGGCATACTGCCCCCCATACGGTAGCAATCCGAAACTCAAGGGGATTGTTTGTCCTTGGGGATTGGATTGCCCAAATTGACCTCCAAATGGATCAATCTGGCGAGTCTCAACATAAGAGTTGCCGGATATTATTCCCGATGAACAAACTGCAACAGACCACACTGTCGAAATAGTCCCTGGGTGGACCCCTTCTAGCGGTTGTGAGCTAGTCGGGACAGATGGTATGCCGGCAAACATTGTCGGAGTGACGGCAGGGGCTTCTGCTGTCGCTGTGTCATTCGACACAGTCCTAGATGTTGACGGTTGTTCAAACATTTTGAGTCTATCCAAGAGATTACCTAGCGATTCTACAGGAACTTCCACTTGTGGTAGACTAACTTTTGATGAAGGAAATAGAGTGACCCCGACTCCAAACTGTGTTGGAGTACTTGCTTGCGGATCCTCTACAATTTCCTCTATCGCAATCAAACCAGGTGGAAGAGGAAGACCGTCAGGTCCGTAAAATATTTCTGGTGCCGAAGAAGGGGTTGAATCGACAGCGACAGTTGTTTGAGGAGCAAGACTCTCTGAACCGGTTACAGATGGGACTGGTTCAGTAAGGCAAGTATTTGCCCCCAGACTAGGATTAGTGTTACTGTCCCTCTGTGGCTGTTGAACTTCTTCTATAGAGGCAGGGTTTCCAGAAATGTTTGGAGTAACCGGAATCTCAGATGTTGTTGGAACACTTGTTCTAACTTTGATAGGAGATTTCGAACCGGTTAAAAGAGTTCGCTTTGTCCGTATTGTTTTCGATTTCGGAGACAAAGACGGTTGACTCGTAAGCCTTCGCGAACGACGGGGTTTCAATTGACTTTCTTCCACGATTGCGGATTACTCGATCAACCAAAATACAAAAGGGGAAAGTGTGTTTCTGAATTAAATGAATTTTTTAGACGCTTTTAGACACAACTTGCTTTTTCACTTTTAAAGAGTCGAGAAAAAGCTAAAGATGACTCTAGTCTCCTTCGATGTTTTAATGAGCCTGAAGTGACAAATGCTCGGAAGGAATTTTTCCGTTATAGAGTCTGAAAAAGGCCAAAAGGAACTGCTCTGGAGTTCTAGGCAGAGGGTGTGCCAAACTTTTCGCAAAACCGCAGAATACTTTTTAGGGTACGGGCGGTCGATCTTCCTGAATGCTGTGTTCAGTGCATTGCGATCAGTAGGGCGGCCGACACGGCTTCCTAAGGATAAAAGTTTTATGCCTATAAGGGTCTCCCAATATATACGCGACGGTACGTGGGAGCACAATCCGTACTGGCGCTATCGTCCCTCAGGAGGAATCACCCACCATCCACGAGATCGACAGTCACCAGGCTTTACGACGTCGAAACACGTCTCTAGCCTAGACCTCTATGTTGTGCGTTATGTTGCAAAGCGTTGTTAAGTTCATTCAATTTATTTTAGGTTGATCTTTTTAGAAGTTTGCCTTTCAAGGTTCACCACGAGATGTATGATACAAATTCCTAAATGCAGTCTAAAGATGATAAGCAAGCTTTATATCTTTTCAACTTTGAAAATCCTAGCTACTAAGGGAAAAGAAAGACACCATCTTTTCTCAAAGAGCAATCAGCACACTCTAATGCACTTTTCCTAAATCAAACATGCAAACTATCAAGATGCAAATGCACAATGCAGGTGTTTGTTTTCCGCTTTCTTAGTATTGATGCCTACAAAGAAAGCTTTTTGTACAACTTTGAATTTGCTTTTAAATGACCAATACAAACAAGTTTACTTTTTCGAAATTAGAGAGGGTAGAAGAGATTACAACACTTAACGATTTTCGAAATGAATACTTGTTTCGACACTTAAAAGAGACAAACTCAAACCAATAAGCAAAAGCGAATGTATAATCAACTGCAAACAGCCAATGAACTCTCTCCTAAGATCACAATCAACAGATCTGAATCAAGGGCTACAGGATGATTATTTCACTCATGCAAAGGAAAACTGTAAATGACGCCACAAACACATAAAAACACTCACAGTCTTTTTGTACAAAAGGAGGCGGAATTTAAGCAGAGAAAAGGAGTTATCAGACTGGTACCTATGCTGGTTACAGGCTGCAAAAATCAGAGATCAAAACAAGGCAAAACAGAGCAGAGAACCCCAGCTGCACAAGGCCAAACTGGTTCAGCGCAACCTCAACACAGGGGTTCTGACATTCAGCGCAGGTAGCCTTCACAGGACCTGCGTTGAAATGCAGAATCCCTTCACTGGATCTGCGCTGAAGGAGAAACTCTTGTTTCTCACTGGTTCTGGGTCACAGATTGCTATTTAATCTACTGTTTCAGGCCAAATGAAAGCAACAAGCAAGGTACAATCAAAGGGATGCTTTGAGGGAGTACTAAGATCTATCACAAAGGATCATCAAATCATTTGTGAGTCCATTGTTCAGATCATAGACAAGTCCAGTGATTGGATCAAAGCAGCAACTGTCTACTTTGCATCCGGGAAAAGCAGATGCAGTTCGATTGTTGCTGTCGAGTCTATGAAACAAACAATGATAGAAACACAAATAAAATGACTAAACAGATTTCCCCAGCGGAGTCGCCAATTTGTTGTGGGGAAAAATGCCTATGCAGGACGATCCTATCCACCTAAGGTGTGACAGTGCCTTAGCAACAAATAGAGACAGCTATTCTAGTATTCTTCCTTTATGAATTAAGAATGAAGAGAGATGGATGGACTAACCGGTGTCTTCCGTTTGTCCCTCGATCCGGTTTCTCTTCTCTTGGAGAGTTCCCAACTACTTGCCTTCTCGCTCGCCCAGCTTCAAGAGGTTTCTGCAAGATCACAAGAAGAGAACACTACACAAGACATGGATTCATATTCATAACTAGTTCAGGATTAGAAATAAACTAAACATACTAATGCAATCATACATCAAGAATACATCAGCATATAGGAGAAACCAAGATAACTTTATTGATGAATAACAAGGTTCAGGAAGAGATACAACCCAGAGGGCTCCAATCCAGCATCTCCTTCCCAGCAAATGGAATTCCTATCTTCACCCCCTTCAAAGCATTAAGCACCCAATGATTCCAATCTCAAACCAACAGCAATTCTTTGCAATAACAAAATTCCAGCCTCTGGATCTCATGGAGGAGAGATCCATATATAGATGTTTGGAGAGAGGATGAGTCAGCTTGAGATCTGACTAGTGTCCTCTCCCTCTGTCAGTTTTTGATTCCACTTGGAGGTTCTTGCTTCCACTTGGAGATTTGGAACCTCTTACTCATCACCAGTCGAATTCCCTGAGACAAGTGTCATTTTGGAAGCTTCCTGGGTTCTGACACCTTGAGAAATGAACTTGCCACATGTCCACTCTCGCTCAGCGCAGGTAGCCAGTGTTGCCTTTGACATTCAGCGCAGGTAGCCAGTGTTGGCTTTGACATTCAGCGCAAACAGCTAGTGTAGCCACTGAAATGATCCTGAATTGACTTGTTTTTGAGTAGTTTCTGGTGGAGAACTTCTGTGAATTGCTGTGGTTTGTTAGCCTTGTTCCTCTAGGAGTAGGAACAACATGTTTATGGACTTTGGATCCCTTAGATTATGGACATTTCATTCTCAATGCTGTAAGGCACAAAAATGTCTATAACAGAGGGGGAGTGGAGCCCCCCCATCATTGCGCCGATTGCGCAGTGGGGGGTGACAGGGGGTTTGAGGGGGGCGAGTAGCCCCCCTCTACGGGGTCCAGGGCAGTGCCCTGAGATTTTTTTTTTTTGGACCCTATATTAGGTTGGGCGGACCTACCTATGATTTTATGCATGGTTTTCGCACATGGTTTTGGACGCGATGGTTTTCGGTCCATGGTATTGGATGCTTCTGCATGTATAAATATGTATTGTAACATTGAAAGGAACATAATGAAAAATCAGGCTGGTAGTCCCAGTTTTGGGATCCAGGGAAAAATCTCTTTGTATTTGTGTTTTATGTGTTATGTTCTAGCATTGTTTATTTTCTATGTTTTAGAATTCGTATGCAAGTATTTTCTGTATGGGGTTAAAACCTACATTTGGTATCAAAACTATTTTGGCTTCAAGGGGACGCCTTTGTTGCTAAGGGGTTTTGCTCGGGCTTGTGGTTGACCCTGTTCAGTGGGAGATTTGCGGGATCGATTATGGTGGTGAAAGAAGATGGCGAGAAGTGGAAATATAGAGATCGAGAAATTTAATGGTTAGAGTTTTGAGTTGTGGAAACTCAAGATGGAAGATTTGTTGGTGGATAACATCAGTGGATCGTGGTAGATCCTGCTACTAAACCAACGGGAGTGTCTGGTGAAGAACGGAAGAAGTTGGATTGGAAGGAAAAGAGCACAATACGATTGTGTGTCTCAGATTCAGTATTGTTGAATGTATCAAGGGAAGCTACGACGAAGGCTTTGTGGGACAAGTCAGGGACTTTGTACCAATCTAAGTCTCTAGTGAATAAATTGTTCTAACGGAAAAAGCTGTATAACTTGAGGATGAAAGATGGAGACTCGGTGACAGATCATCTGAATGCATTTAATATTGTGGTAAGTCAGTTATTGTCTATTGATATGAAAATTTCAGATGATGATAAGTGTATTAGTTTGTTGTGTTCTCTACCAGATTCGTGGGATAGTTTGGTTATTGCAATAGGTAGCAATGCAACTGCCTTACAGTTTGATGAAATAGTCTCATCCTTATTGACGGAGGAGATGAGACGGAAAAATATGGAGAGCCGGAATGGTGATGCCTTGTTTGTACAAGAATGGTCCCAAAACAGAAACAAAAATAAGTCATCGAGTGAGAGATCTAAATATAGAGGAAGATCTAATTCTCCAGGAAAACCTGTAAAGGTGGTTTGCTCGAAATGCATAAAGGGAGGGCACTACAAAAGGGACTATAAATCTAAAGCTCCCGACAAAGGAAAGTGATATGATGATGCTCCTTCTACAGAGGCGAAAACCACCTCCAATGAAGGTGGGGATGTGTACTTGGCTTCTTCAAGTACACATGTAGATCATGAGGCATGGTTGATTGACTCAGGTGCATCCTTTCACTTCACTCCCCATAGAGAGTGGTTCTGCGAGTATGAGAAATACGATGGTGGTGATGTATTCTTAGGGGATGATAGGAAGGCTAGAATCATTGGTCGCAGAAAAGTAAAGTTGAAGTTGCAAGGTGGAAGGGTTAGACACTTCCGGGTGTTCTGCATATTCCTGCATTGGCCAGAAATCTGATTTTTGTAAGCAAGTTGGATGATGCAGGTGTAAAAACAGTGTTCGAGAAGGATACCTGCAAGATGGTTCAGGGAGCACTAGTATTGATGTAGGGAGTTCGGATTGGAACTCTGTACAAGCTGCAAGGTAGCACCGTTGTTGATGGGTGCAACAGTTCTATGGTTCCTGAAAGTGGAGCAGAAAATCTAGTGGTCTCTAGAGAGAAGACCATGTTGTGGCATCAAAGGCTTGGACATATTGGAGATAAGTCCATGTTGTGCAATTAACAACTCTCTCGATCTTGATTTCTGTGAAAATTGTGTATATGGGAAGTAGAATCGGGTGAGTTTCCCCTTTGGTGGTAAGAGGGCGAAACAGATATTAGAGCTTGTGCACAGTGATGTGTTTGAACCTGTAAAGATTCCATCACTAGGTAAGTCTGTGTACTATGTATCATTTATGGATGACTTCTCAAGGAATACATGAATATATTTCCTTAAGAAGAAATCTGAAGTCTTTGACAGGTTTAAAGAATTTAAGACTCTGGTGGAAAACCAGACAAAGAAGAAGATAAAGGTGCTGAGGTCAAATAATGGTGGAGAGTTTTGCAGCAAGGAATTTGAAGAATTTTGTAAGAAGTGTGGTATAGCATGACAAAAGACTACTCCATACACACCTGAGCAAAATGGAGTTGCAGAAAGAATGAACAAGACGTTGACGGAAAGGGCAAGAAGCATGCTCAGTGGTGCCGGGTTAGGACAGGAATTTTGGGCAGAGGTGTTGGAGACAGCATGTTACCTGGTCAACAGATCACCTTCATCAGCGTTGGAGGATAAGACTCCATAAGAGGTATGGACTGGTAGGAAACCTTCTCTTTCACATATGAGGGTATTTGAATGTGATGCATATATACATGTTCCAAAGGAGAAAAGAACCAAGTTGGATAGTAAATCTGAAAATTGCACCTTTATTGGGTATAAGGATGGTTTAAAGGGTTATAAGATTTGGAACCCCGTAACAAGGAATGTTGTGTATAGTCAAGATGTGGTGTTCAGAGAGGTGAAAGATGTTCTTAAACATGAAGTCCAACCAAAGGAACCAGAGAAGATAGAGTTTGAGCTTAAGGAGGAAGAATCAGACTCTACAACAGAAGAGGAATCAGAAGATGAAGAGCCACAAACTCCGGTGTGAGAAGATTAGTTAGAGAAAGAAGGCAGCCAGAAAGGTATAATCCATTTTTTTCTGTTCAAATTTTGCTTTATCTATTACTGATGATGATCCCAGAACTGTGAAGGAAGCAGTAGATTCAGAGGATGGAAAACTCTGGAAAGAGGCCATGGTTGATGAAATGGCATCTTTGCACAAAAATGAGGCTTGGGATCTAGTGGAGTTGCCAGCTGGAAGGAAACCCATTGGCAGCAAATGGGTGTTCAAGAAGAAGACAAATGTAGAAGGAAAGGTGGAGAAATACAAAGCTCGGTTGGTAGCAAAAGGTTATTTCCAAGTGCGGGGAATTGATTTTGGTGATATTTTTTCTCCTGTTGCCAAGGTAGCTTCTATTAGATTACTATTATATGTTGCTGCTGCTTTTGATTTTGAGGTAGAACAGATGGATGTGAAGACAACATTTCTTCACGGGGATATGGAAGAGGAGATCTACATGAAGCAACCTGAAGGCTTTGTTGTGAAGGGTAAGAAAGAACTGGTATGCAAGTTAAAGAAGTCTTTGTATGGGTTAAAACAGTCACCAAGGATGTGGTATCAGAAATTTGATACATTTATACGAGGACTTGGCTTCACTAGAAGCAAAACAGAGCACTGTGTGTATTGTAAATTAATTGGTGACTGTGTTATCTATATGGTTTTGTATGTGGATGATATGTTGCAGGTTGGAAATGACAAAAAAATTATCCAGGATTTGAAGACCCAATTGTCCTCCAAATTCAACATGAAAGATCTTAGTGCTGCAAACTATAATTTGGGCATTGAAATTAAAAGAGATCGGGCAAAGAGGAAGCTCTAGTTAAACCAGAGGAAGTATGTCGAGACAATACTGCAGAGATTTAATATGCAGGATAGTAAATCAGTGAAGGTTCCTATTCCTATAGGTGTGAAGTTATCTGATGAACAGTGTCCCAAGACACAAGAAGAGGAAGAGGACATGTCCTGTGTTCCATATGCAAGTGCAGTCGGTAGCTTGATGTATGCAATGGTCTGTACTAGACCAGACATTGCACATGTAGTGGGAGTATTGAGCACGTTTATGTCAAAACTAGGGAAGGAGCACTGGATAACAATGAAGCAGGTTTTCAGGTATTTGTGTGGCACTAATGATTATGGTTTGTGCTACCAAGGAAGACCAGAATTGTACAGTGTTAGATATTCGTGGCTTTGTTGATACAGACTGGGCTGGAGATCTAGATCATAGAATATCTACAAGTGGGTATGTGTTTAACCTAATTGGAGGTGCAATTAATTGGATGAGTAAGAAAAAATCTGTAGTGGCACTATCAACTACAGAGGCAGAATACATGGCAACCACTCATGCAAGCAAGGAAGTAGTTTGGTTGCAGAGATTGTGTTCAAGTATGAGGTTAGTACAGGTAGCTATAAGGATAGACTGTGACAGCCAAAGTGCAATTTTCTTGGCAAAGAACTCTGCTTACCATTCAAAGACAAAGCACATTGATGTTCAATATCACTTTGTTAGGGTTATGATAGAAGACAAAAAGGTGTTGCTGGTAAAGGTGGACACTTTGAAGAATACTGCAGATGCATTGACAAAATCTGTGAGCTCTGAGAAGTTCTCTTGGTGTAGAGAAACAATGGGTGTTGCAGGGCCGGATAAATGAATAACCTCTCCTATGGCTCCCTGTGGAAAGAAAACAACAAGTGGGAGAATGTTGGGTTGAGTTATATTCTTTCCACGACTAGCTTGTGTAGTTAACCGTGGGGTTAGAGGGGGGGCAGAGCGCCCCATTCATTGCACAATGGGGGTTTTGAGGGGGGTGGGTAGCCCCCCTCTATGGGGTCTGGAGCAGCGCCTCGAGATTTTTTTTTTGGACCCTATATTAGGTTGGGTGGACCTACCTATGGTTTTGTGCATGGTTTTCGCACATGGTTTTGGACGTGATGGTTTTCGGTCCATGGTTTTGGATGCAATGGTTTTCGGTCCATGGTATTGGATGCTTCGGGATGTATAAATATGTATTGTAACATTGAAATGAACATAATGAAAAATCAAGTTGGTAGTACTGGTTTTGGGATCCAGGGGAAAATCTCTATGTATATGTGTTTTATGTGTTACTCTCGCATTGTTTATTTTCTGTTTTAGAATTCGTATGTAGGTAATTTTTGTACGAGGTTAAAACCTACAACAAGGATGTATTGTATCTCCATTTCTATATATTATAATGGCTGAAATGCTAAGTGGAGCATTGGAAAATGAAAGGAAAGAAAAAAAAATCACATGTATCCAAATTGTAAAAGGAGTCAAAAATATCAATCATTATCTATTTGTTGATGACACTTTTTTTTTGGGAGGGGCATCAAGTATAATAGCAAGAAGATTTAAAAAAGTTTTGGATGACTTTCTTTAGGTATCCAGAGGGCTATTAAATAATTCAAAATGTAGAATATATGGTTGGAACACTCCTCCAAGAATAATGTAGAACATCTCACAAATCCTTGAAATTCCAACACAAGCAATATGGACGCACTTCACCTACCTAGGACTTCCAATAGCCAAGGAGAATGTGAAAGCTGAAGTATGGAGAAAACATGTGGAAAAAATGAAGGACAAAATACAAAAATGTGGAATGATGTGGCTCAATATGGCAGGCATGGTGATTATGATCAAGGCACTACTTTCATCTCTCCCAATATATCAGTATGCGATTATTTTGGCTCCGGCAAGTGCTCACAAGCAAATGGAAATAATCATAAGAAGATTTCTCTGGCAGGGAGGAAAGAAAGAGAACAAAAAGTTCAGTCTGGTAAAGTGGGATCAAATCACACTACCATATGAACAGGGAGGTCTATCCATAAGTTTACCAGGCTTAATGAACGTTGCTCTAGGGATGAAAATAATATGGAGAATGATAATCGGAAGGGAAAGTTGGTGGAAAAAAACCCTCACCACAAAATACTTGAATCAAACCAGAACAAGTTACTGATAGACATCATTCTTGTGAGGCCTTGCACGCAAGTTTGGAAACTTGTAAAGAAGTAATCCCCTCAATCAGGAATCATATATCTAAAACTCCAGGAAATGGGAAATCGGTGGCAATCTGGGATGACAAAATAATGGGAAAAGAGCCGCTAAATCTTCAACAAAACCTCCTTGGCATACAAAAATGGATGGCAGAAAGAGGGCTGAACACTCTTCATTCAATTTCAGCATGGGATCAACAAAATTGGCATGAGTGGCAAATCCCAACAACCCCCATAAACTTAAAAGGACAATGGGAGAAATTAAAGCATCACTTCAAAGGGGCAGCACCCATAAGCGTCGAGGAAGAGTACAATTATGTTTGGGACCCAAATGGAGGAGGATACACGGTTAAAACAGGGTACAAAGCACTTCAAGAACGTCAAAACCATCAGGAGTGGAGCCTCTGGAATGTGGTTTGAAAACTGAATGTCTCCCTAAAATCAAAGCATTTATATGGAATCCTCTCAAAGGAAAAATACTAACTACTGAAAACTTAAAAAAAAAGGAATTTAGGGCCCATCTAGGTGCGCCATGTGCTTGATAGAGGAAGAGTCCATCCAGTATCTTTTCTTGGAATGCAGGATAGCCAGAGAATGTTGGAAGCATATTACAAACCCGCTGGAAGTCAATTTAAACTTCACAAACACTTTCTCATAATTTTATAAAACATGGGAGAAGAATTACCCTTACTCTAAAAAAAACAAGGCTACAATAATCATCTTTGGAAATGCCTTCCAGCAGTACTGTGTTGGCAAATTTGGCTAACTAGAAATAAAAGTATCTTCAAAGACCAAAAGCCAAGAACAAGTAAAGTCTTATAAAAAATATGGGGTTTAGTCTTAGAAATTATAAACACTAAAGGGATGTCAGCAGTGGATCACAACAATATTGAACAAGAGGAGAGAGATTGGATTGGCAAAGCTATATTGGAAAACACTGGGAAAGCAGGAGCAAATAAAGCTCCTACAGCGAGAAATTGGAAACTAAGGATGAGCGAAAAAGAACTTGAAGAGTGGAGGCAAAAACAAAATAGATTCAATCTTTTTTTAATGGGGCATAAAAAAACAATCTAGGGAAAGTAGGAGCAGGAGGAGCGATAAGTGATCCAGATGGGAAAGAGAGCGTCACCTACAAATGGGGCCTAAGAGAAACCACAAATAACAAAGCAGAAGCTTGTAGTCATTTATTAGGCTCAAGGATTCTAAAAAACAAATCAATCTGAGATCCTATTATAATAGGAGACTCTGCAATTGTAATTGAAGCAATGATCAATAGTAAAAATCCTAATAATGCGGCTATCAACAGAATATATCAGAGGATAAGATTGAATCTAAAAGGTTTGGGAAGGGTCAGCTTCAAACATGTTCTGAGAGAACATAATAAAGAGGCTGATAACCTTGCCAATAAGGGTACAGAAAGAGAAGTAGGAAGTGTAAAGGAAAACAACGAAATTTATTGTATTTCCATCCCATAATTTACAACATCCATCATTATGAAAGAGCAAAAAAATGGAAAAAAGCATGAGGAAAAAAAAAAAATTCAGTGAGAGTACACCAGAAGATCAAAAGGTAGATTTGTTAACAGAGGCACTCAATGGGTACCTACAGGAGTATAACCAACAAATCTAAACAAAATCTAACTCTACCCAAAGCCCGCGGGCCAAGGAAGACAAAAATATTCTCTGCTTGAATCGAACCGATATCTGTCATATCAGTGTCAAGTTTCAAGAAACAAATATGTTCATAAATTGCAATCGAATGACCATATTCAAACACTGGAACAGGACATGTATTCTCGCGTTCATAAATAAGCTTAGTAAACTCAATGCAAGCTTATGTAACTCTTCAGTGAATAGCAAAAGTTCTCAGTTATATGTTTTCAGTTTTCTGTGTCAAGCCATCAGTGAAGCAATCTCTCAGTAAGGCATTTTCATACATTCAGGTCACCTGTCATCCTTCTGCGAGCTCTTCATTAGTCTCTCAGCCATCTCCAAACACTTTAACAACAAGAACATTCTCGTTTCCTCCAATAAGCATACCGCTCCCTATAGCTCCCTGTGTATCCCTCCCTTGAATCGACAGAGCATTATGCCCTGTGTCTCCACTCCTTTGTGTCATTTTATCAGGGTGTTTCCCTCTTCTCGACATATCCATCATTTCCTTCAGTTCCATCTGCCTTCTCACAATGCCTTCTCCATCATCCATTCAGCTTTCGGAAAAGTTTGGGTGGACATTCCTTCAAATAGGCTTCATAGTATTTCTTCAAATCAAGCTAAGAGCATTTCTTCAAATCAAGCTCAGAGCATCTTCTCTTTGCCAGATTGGGCGCTGCTGTGTATTTGTGTGGTAACAGGTTGCACCAGATCAAATTCTCATTCCAAGGACAGAGAAGCAGAGCAACAAAATCTCAACAGAAGGTATATCAAAAACAACAGTAAGATCAGCAAGAGCACATACAAAAGGAATAAAAAAATCACAAAAGATTCAGCAAGTCAGAGGATCAAAATGGAGTGCAATCCCATAGAAAGAGTTGCAAAAAATAATGGTTGTACAACATGCAGGGCAAACAAGTTCATGATAGGTAGGTTCAACGAAGCAGTCAAGGGTCTCAGGTCGGAAATGAAAATAGAGAACATGTATAAACAGAGCGACATAGATAAGCAAAAAGCCGAAATAATAGAGCTCAAAAACAAATGCAAGCATCTTGAGGAAGCCATAGACTATATCAAGTCAATCACTCAGAGCCAACAAGGGGAAACCTCCACTCAGCAAAGCAAGAAGCGCCATGCTCAACAGGAGCAGTGAGTCAACCAGTTTTGGTGAAATCTTTTGATTTTATATGTATTACAAGTTTATTTTACTTCTAGGACAGTATGTACGACAATATGCCAAGCTAATCAAAGGAATACATAGAAAATTGGATTCAAGTTTAGAAATAGGGACTGTGCTCCCATTTTCATCTTTCTACTTGAATCCAATCCCCATCAAATGTAGTAGGAGTTTTCTTCTCTCTTTTTTTTCAATATAATCAATACCGGACCGTGTTAAAAAAAAAAAAAAAAACACATAAAGGTTGTAGACCAGATTTGACAGAAAGAGTATGGGGGGGCCTCTTGTGGCAAACAACAACCCCCCTATTTTATATATAGTCATAATAAAATGGGGACCCTTTCTTTTAAATTTGTAAATTTAATTAATAAAACTATTGTAATAAACCAAGTGCATTGAAGAACTTTAAGAACCATTGTGACCAAGAATTTATTTACTTTGAGTTTTCATCACTTGCTTTTATAGTTGAAGTGTTGGCTTTTATATATTTTAGCCTTTTCGATTTGAAAAACATTCGCGTAGTACCCCTCGTTATTTAAAGCATGTGGCCCGACGCATTCATCCCAAACCTTTCCTTCATATTTCTGAAAATTTATGTCGGGTTTCCCTTAGCGGGATGACATGTTGAAGCCCCAGATAATGTTGAAAAGTGTGCAACAAGAAATGCTTGTTGAGAATGCAACAAGATGATGGAGCTTAGTGAAAAGAGTCGCCTTCACTAAGTGGGCCCGCAGGAAAATTATGGCGCAAGTTCTATTTTTGATCCCAGTAGGGATGATCACAGTGTGGGTGACCACAGTGTGAGTGATCACAGTGTGAGTGATCAAAGTCTATTTTTAGACTGGCTGTCAAAAATAGAAAAGTCAAATATTATTGTCTCGTAATAATATTTGGACTATAAACTTGATCTTATTCTCTTGGAGCACTTCAGGATGAGCTACGGATGTGGTACATGCAGATCCTAGAGGGAAATACGTGGTTACCTATGGGATGACTAATATTTGCATGCAGGACTTCAGTTAGAACTCAAGTGAGTTGAGTTTAGTGGATTGGAGGTGCAGTTGATGGAGTTGTGTTCAGTTTAGCTTTGTTAAACTGGTTGTATTTAGTCTAATTGATCAATAGACTAGAGATGAGTTGGGTGAATTAGTTATTAATTAATTCACAAGTTATTAACTCATAATGCAACTATAGAATACATCAGTTAACTCAGTTGCATGTCAGTGCATGTTCAGTTCAACAGGGACAGGTGTTAGAGGATCAGATTGCTATCAGTTGTGACTATAGTTGTGCATGATGATTTGCACAATCAGAGGGATTGAGTATGCCAATGAATTGGCCAATATCAAGAATTGTAGTCTGTGCTCACGTCCAACAGAGTGTGAGCGATTATTTGCAGGTCAAATACGAGTTTGGGAAGCCATTCTCATCAGTTCTTGAGTAGGTATTGAGCTAGAGAGGCAGGCAAGCAGTGGAATAGATTTGGAGATCAGATCTGAGCTATATTGTGTGTAACAGGTGGAGCTGGTACTGGATTGCTTGTGATAAGCATTGTACTTTGTAATATTACATGATTCAATCGATATAATATACAGATAGTGTGGGGTTTTTAGGGAGATGCTTTCCCCGGGATACATACTGTGTTTATGAGTTTGATTGATGCTTCTATGTGTGCCTGTGAATGTTTCTGCTTCTGTAAATTGATGATCAAGGTAGAGGAGGTTATGTATTATGCATGTTCCGCTTATAAGTGTATAATCAGGATAATCTCTGTGAATATGTGTCATATTATTCAAAATTTCTACATGGTATCGGAGCTGCTTGATTTGTAGAAGAGATTTTTACATGGTATCGAAGCTAGATGATTTGTAGAAAAATTTCTACATGGTATCGGAGCTGTTGATCATTAGATCTATTATTCAGAAAGTGTTTACATTTTATTTCTTCAGGCAGAGTCTGTAATCGGGCCAGGTAGCCTCTAGATTCATCCTTCTTTTGGAAGGTGAGATATCCGGTAAAAGCCCATACAGTCAATCTCTGTACGAGAAATACTTTGTTCTCACGAATTCTAGATTGGAAGCGGTTGAGTTTTGAGCTGGTGGAATTCAAATTTAATTCCAAAGCAAGAGCGAAACTTAGAAACATTCAGTGTGAGAATGGAGATAGTATGCCCTAGTATCTCACGAAGTTCACCCAATGCCGGGATGAGCTGGGAAGTGTGGGGGTGACTGTTGGATGAGGATGGTGAGTCTAACACTCCTTGACCTTCCTAAGAGTTGGCATAGCTACCAGGACTCGGTGAATGGAAGGGAGAAACTGCCAAATTGGGAACGACCATGGTCGGATTTGATGCAGGAGGAGATCAGACGGAGCACCAGAGACAGTTCTTCATCCATGCAGGATGAGGAGAACTGTGCCTTAGCGAGTAAGGTGAAGAAGGGGAAGGAGAAGGGTTCTCTTTCCGAATCTAGTTCTTCCAGTGGTGGGAAGAAGGTTGACAAATCGAAAGTGCGATGCTTTCGTTGTCATGAGGAGGGTTCACGGGTCAAGAACCTGTATGCTCTTGAGGTTCAAGATGCATGCAAAGCCTTGAGCAGCGAGGCAATTGATGGAGACTTGGTGGTTGAGAGGGAAGGTATGTTACCTTTCAACATGCAGAGCCAGAAGAAGTCTCAGACAATTGTGGAGGAGCCACGATTGGTGCAGCAGCTTTAGGAGGTTGTGGAGGAGCCACAACAGGAGAAGCTGAGTGGAGATCGAGTAGAGACATCTACTCATCCAGAGACCTCCAGTAGGGGGAAACTTCGAGCCAGGTGGGCCGAGGGATCGCATGCAGCCATACCTCTAGGTAGGAGGTGGGGTGATGTGGATTGATCGTCCCAAGGAGGAAGGGCAAGATCCTTGAGGTACCCAACCTCTTGGATGAGACCTTGCTACGGGAGCCCCAATGTGTAGTAGCAGGAACTGACTGATTGGGTAGAGACAGATGCGGATGGAGTGGCAGAGAGAGCGACAGTGCAGGGAATCCCAGGACAGCGCATAGCTAGCAGGTTGCAGCAATGCGAGAGGCACAAGTGTTTTGCACAGTGCTAGGTGGCACAGAGAGGTGTGCAATGGTGCGAGATGCATGGAGATGTTGCAATAGCGCAGATGTCAGAGAGGGAGCACTTGTCAGCAGCAGGTAGAGCTTCAGCATCAGAGGGTGTTTCTGGCCAACAGGGAGGTCAGTTGGGAGGTGCAGTGCGGATGCAATGCTGGGAGATAGAACCAGCAGCAGCACGGATGCAGTCAGAGATCAAAGTGACAGAGGCTAGAGCAGTCAGATACTGAAGAGCATAGAGATGCAGAGTTTCAGTCGACAGAGGCAATAACAGTCAGAGACTTTGATGACAGAGCAAGTGGACCGGCCAGATGTGTTGCATGGAGAACATTCCAGAGTTACAGGATCGGGTTTGAGAGGAAGCCTTTCTTGTTGAGAGGGAGTGTTGAAAAGTGTGCAACAAGAAATGCTTGTTGAGAATGCAACAAGATGATGGAGCTTAGTGAAAAGAGTCGCCTTCACTAAGTGGGCCCGTAGGCAAATTATGGCGCAAGTTCTATTTTTGATCCTAGCAGGGATGATCACAGTGTGGGTGACCACAGTGTGAGTGATCAAAGTCTATTTTTAGATTGGTTGTCAAAAATAAAAAAGTCAAATATTATTCTCATAATAATATTTGGACTATAAAATTGATCTTATTCTCTTGGAGCACTTCAGGATGAGCTACGGATGTGGTACATGCAGATCCCAGAGGGAAATACATGGTTACCTATGGGATGACTAATATTTGCATGCAGGATTTCAGTTAGAACTCAAGTGAGTTGAGTTTAGTGGACTGGAGGTGCAGTTGATGGATTTGTGTTCAGTTTAGCTTTGTTAAACTGATTGTATTTAGTCTAATTGATCAATAGACTAGAGATGAGTTGGGTGAATTAGTTATTAATTAATTCACAATTTATTAACTCATAATGCAACTATAGAATACATCAGTTAACTCAGTTGCATGTCAGTGCATGTTCAGTTAAGCAGGGACAGGTGTTAGAGGATCAGATTGCTATCAGTTGTGACTATAGTTGTGCATGATGATTTGCACAATCAGAGGGATTGAGTATGCCAATGAATTGGCCAATATCAAGAATTGTAGTCTGTGCTCACGTCCAACAGAGTGTGAGTGATTATTTGCAGGTCAAATACGAGTTTGGGAAGCCATTCTCATCAGTTCTTGAGCAGGTATTGAGCTGGAGAGGCAGGCAAGCAGTGGAATAGATTTGGAGATCAGATCTGAGCTGTATTGTGTGTAACAGGTGGAGCTGGTACTGGATTGCTTGTGATAAGCATTGTACTTTGTAATATTACATGATTCAATCAATATAATATACAGATAGTGTGGGGTTTTTAGTGAGATGCTTTCCCCGGGATACATACTGTGTTTATGAGTTTGATTGATGCTTCTATGTGTGCCTGTGAATGTTTCTGCTTCTATAAATTGATGATCAACGTAGAGGAGATTATGTATTATACATGTTCCGCTTATAATTGTATTATCAAGATAATCTCTGTGAATATGTGTTAAATTATTCAAAATTTCTACAGATAATAATTCTCACCAAAAGTGCTCATTGTCATGAAAGCTACGTTTTATCCTTCATCATTCCGCCAATTATACCCCGGTAGGTTTCCTTTATACTTCTTGTAAATCCATTAGGACTTCCCTTTGTGGGACGATGTGTTTATGGCCCACATGTAAGGCACACTCCTTTAATCCTTTCCACCATATGCGTTGCACCATACTCCAAGTCACTCTAGCACAAAGAACCTGACAAATTCCCTTGTGTGTGTTTTATGTTCCCTCCGGGTTTTCCCTTAGAGAGATGATGTGGCTTGGGCTCTCACGCATGGCACGTGGCATGCATAATGATTTTTCACAATTACCTTAACCCTTTATAGCTCATCCCACTCATGAAAGCCCAAAGCTTTTATCTTGCATTCCTTTTAAAATTGTAGGGACGAACATAGAGAGACAACTCATCATTGTGGGTCCCTTTACCTCTTGTGTGATTGGTGTGCGTCAATACAAGCACCATCTAAGCCTACTCCTTGTTACTTCGCTCATTTACAAAAGAAGAATATAAATGTTAAAAGAATACCTTTCGGGCTTTCAACCTAGCAAGATGACGTAGCAACAACACATCACCCACCAAGTTGTCAATTGACCCTATGTCTATGCACCATTTTTTTTAATTGCTCGTTGTTGTTGCAAATTGTCAAATTAAAAGCTACATCTTTAGTTTTAATGAATTTCTTGGATAAGGCGAGAGATAATAAATAATTCATTTAAAGTTAAATCTTCACTTAAAAGATTGATTTAACCTATTGTTACGTCTGTTTACACTTTGTATGTAGTACTTCTCCTTAGCCTTTGCATTTTTTTCTCATAGGGAAATTTCAAACGCAACTCTTACCAACCAATTGATATGGCGAAAGGAAAAAAGAAGGCCCCTGCTCAAGCATTGACTGACCATTTCAGATAAGAAGCCAATTAGAAGTTGTCAGATGCATTCATTTTCTCGGATATGGTTGATACCATAGACTCTGGAGAAAAATCTTGGAATTCCATATATGAGTTCTTTGAAGAAGAAATGACAGAGCAGTCGAAGGATGCAACAACTGTTGCAACTACATACCAAGGTGGTTTAAAGTCTTCGACAACAATAACCAGTGACACTGCAAGGTCTCATCTTCATAAGGTTTCAGCATGCCCAAGGCTATATCCATACACAGATTTGATACATTGGGTAGTGGAATATTAGTGAGTAGATTTTCGTTACTCTCAAAGGCATCAAAGTTGGTTCCTTCAGTGTTGAAAATATTTCTGGTATGATCATCTACCAAAACCCCATGTTGAATATAATACACAGTTTGCATAGAATTATGTTAAGGAAGAATGTGAGGGTGACAAAGATAATTTGACCCATACAATTAGAGGTTAGATGCATAATTCTAATAAATTTAATGAAGAAGACTCAGGTAAGTATGCAATTCTTCCGCTCGCACCTTCTTTTTTTCTATATTGCTTATATGCTCTAACACCTGCATGCTAAGAAAAATAATTCACATTTCCCAAAGGATTGGGTCCCTCTAATTGATAATGGCTCCCATGGATATATATTTTATTGGGATAAAATGTTATCAAATAATATGGCTGCACATATTCTACATTTTCGATCCAAGTAAACTGTTGATTATGTGCCACCTTTATATATGTCGGGCTATATGGATGCCATCTGTTTGTCCTCAATTTTCGTTGCTTGGGTTGGAAATGGACACTAACAGACCCCCTTCCCATCCACATATATCACATTACCCTTTAAGAAGAAAATTATTTTGAGCATCTTTATTGCATTTTCCATTTGGTTATGATTCTTATCCACCGAGTCATTTTCAATTTCAAAACCCTAGGGATTTCTGCTACCACGCATGACGACATGCTGAGAATTAGAGCCTATTTTGTCAAAGATTTATTCACAAATGTGAACATTTAGGGAAGCAATATAAGCCCCCATGTCCTTCTTCTTTATATCCCTGACAAGTTGCTCTCCCGAGAGATTTCCTAGCAGACTATGGAGACCAAAATTACTCTTCAACTTAAAAAAGATTCTAAAAGGTTTTGGACTCAATTCCATTGAAGGTTGGTTTTTTTTCCTTAGCCAACTATCAACATGCAGAAAAGGAGATATTGGCTTTAATTGAGTTGAAGCTCACAACCATTCCTTTCAGAGCCTTTGATCATTCTAATGTAGCTCGAGATACAACTAATGAGGAACACATAAAAAATTATGTTCATGAGCATAATGAATATGATGATTTGTTTTATCAGGTCTTAACATATGAATGAGTTTGTTTTAAAGCCAAGCAATTATCACCAGACAAATTTCAACACTTCATGGCTTATATAAATTCTAATCGGCCTCCATTGTGCATGCATTTTCTTAAGCTTCTGGAAGATGATGGCTTTATCGAGAAGACCATCAATTCTATATCACATACAACACCTCAAGTCTCAACACCAATGTAGGCCTCTTCAATCGAGCAATCTTCTTTAACAAACCCTATACTCAATGATATGAGAAAAGAATGGCAAGAATATTTAGATAACATAACAACGCAAAATGAAATTGGCAAAGAGAAAGAGGCACTCAGTGAATATGCTACCAAACAAACAGTTCTTGTTATTCCTGAGTCGACAAAGACTGCTCTTGCACACTCTGTTCCTCCTGATAAGACTCCTTTGAATGCTTGGGTAAATGTTAAAATCATCATTTCTCATCCTACTGTTGAGATTCAACTGAATGTTGAGGATATCACTCCCATTGAAATCTTTTAACATCCACAACAAAAAGTAGTTATTAAGAAAGGCAGGAAGAAGAGGAAAGTTGTGAGAGAAATATCTCTTACAAACACTGGTTCCTTAGAATTAGTCTGTTGGAGCACTTCAACAACTCTGCATGAAGAATCTGAAGAATTGGCCGTATGTAGGAGCGTATGCATTAGCTATCATTGATAAAGCAACCCATGTTAAGCAATTTGTCCATGGTAAAGATAAAAGGATACAAAAACTCAAGCAACACATTGCACAATCACAAACATAATTGTAGATGCAAGTTAAGTTGGTCAAGGGCCAGTATTCTGAAGAACTCAAGCAACATGATGACTATATTAAGGAATTGCATCAAAGATTAGAATAGGAAAAGGTTGAAACCTTCAGTCTCATTGAGTTAACATGACGCCCTTAACTCCACACCCAGCTTGTCAGACAACAAAAAAACTTATGTGACAAGTTGAGCTTAATGCAGGTACAACACAAGCTAAGATCCATATTAGTTGATGAGTTGGTTGACATGGAAATTCAATATGATGAGGCTAAATGAAATCAGAGCGATCACCTTGAATGACAATCAAATAAGAAAAGAATGCAACCAAAGCTACCCATAATTGATGAGATGCACAAGTCCCTGGTTCTTGGAAATTGGAAGGACATAATTTGTTTAGCCAGAAAGTTGGTAAACGACACTCGAGAGCTCTCATGCTCCATTGTTCAGTCTATCACCCGACCTATTTTGGAGGCGAATTTACTTTCAAATTATGAAAAAGATACACTGCCAAATGTCGAAGCATTGTAGAAAAGTTGGGAAAATGAAAGCACAGAGTTTAGGAAAATAATTGAATTGTTATCCAAGGTTAACCTTGAGTTACATAGGTATATTTTAATCAAACCTCATGGTCATTGGAGAGTTATAAAGTATCTCATTGACTTAGCAACTAAAATTTTTCCTCTTCTTCAAACTTTTGTTTTGAATTGTCAACTAATATGAAGCCTCAATAACCTCAAGAGCTGGTACCCCTTCTAGAAGTCTACCAGCTATGGTAACAGGCTATTGGCTCATCATCAACTTGAAGTTTATTTCATCGGATTTTATTTTTTAGATGTAATCATTTTGCTATTTTATGCATATCTTGTTTTTTGGTTTAGTTGAGAGAATATTAGAGGATTAGTTTCTCTATTTTTGCTTGGAAAAACATTATAAATAAGGCTCTTGAACTCATGCAAAGGGTTATGAAATTTTGCAAAAAGATATGTAGTTGCACTATTGTACTCAAGTTCCTTTTATTAATATATCTTAACCATCCCGATTCCATTATGGAAAGGTAGAGAGCATAATTGGTACTTTTGTCTTCTGTATTTTATGTTTATCTTTAAAGGAATCAAAATATCTATATATACTTGAATTTAAGCTTTGTTCTTTGTACTTTGTTTTCATCAATTCAAGCATAATCACTATTGATGTGTGTAGATCTACTTTTGTAATACATTGAACAACTTAGTGCTATTTCATATGTGAATGCATTGAACGTTAATTTGATTAACTTTTTAATCAAATTAACATCTTTTAATTGCAATTATTAACGTTATATCTTGGAAATATTTATTTTCATTGTTACAACGTTATCTTTGTATTGCCGAAGACAAATAGGTTATAGATTAGATATTAGAATAATTTTAGTTGATTATGTATATAGTTTAGTTATCAATTCATTTTCACCCACTCTTTTCAATTCCCACTTAGAAATTTTATTTCGAGTAACTGGACCCATTGCAGCCAATCATAACCACAATTCTCAATGGAATAAGGTATAATTTGGGACCATGATTGGTTGGTATCTCTAACGTTGATAACGACAATATTTTCCATCAACAGGACCAAGACTCCATGGGAATATAATGGGGGTTGATATGATTTATTAAGGAGAGGGAAAAGAGCACACGAGGGTAACCAAAAAGTTTGTAAGTGACTTTAAAGGGTTCCTTGTGTTAAGAAGAGAAGTCATGCACAAAAAAGAGGGGTGTTTTCTATAACAGACCGCCTCCTAATCCTTTCCATAACGCCAATTAAGGGGGGTGATTAATATGCTGTCCCAAGATCCAAGGTGTTTTCATGGAGACGTAGTTTAAAAATTTATAACTCTTCAACTCACTTAAAGACTATGTTAGACATCAACGTTGCATTCATATTGTCAAGACGAATTTAATGATATAAAATTTTACTTCAATTCGACCTTCAAATCAAGAGATGTGACCATTACAATTCTGGCGAACTAGAGAGTGCCACATCATCATCTTGACCATGTAGCTACATGCACCTAGCTAAGCTCCCAATGCCACTTGGCATTTATTTATTGGTTGTTGACCTATTCACAACCTCACACTTTGCGTTAAAATGTAATTCATTTGCATATATATATATAGCTACACCCACCTAGCTAAGCTATGAATGCCACTTGGCATTTATTTATTGGTTGTCGACTTGTTCACAACCTTGTGCTTTGCATTAAAATAATTCATATATATATATATATATATATTCACCAACCACTTGATAACCATCACATGCCGCCAATCCTCGTGTGTCTTGGGCTTTTTTACATGGCTCCTCTCCCTTTTGTACCTTTAAAAATCGTTCGGGGTTGACCTTCTGGGCTGACCCATCTGTGGGGCCACACATTTAAGTTAATGGCTAGGCTATCAAACTCATGTGTCTGCCATAATGGCCTAGGATTACGTCATCCTGCACCCACTCAAACCTTTGTCTCGCTCACACTCCCAAGGAAGTAACCTTCGGGCTTACGTGCCTTGACGGGTCCACACCTTTATGCCATCAATACTTTTGATTGGGCGTGGGCTTTCATCTCTCCTACAACTCCAATGGTCCCAATCTTGCCACGCTATCTTAGCCAACGTCATCCCGACGTTCCTCCCGCACAACCTTTCTCTAGGCTTCCAGGGACAAGACCTCTAGCCTAACATCATCTCGGGTCTCCCTTCAACTGTTTATTTCTCTGCTTGATCTCTATTGACCATTATGCTGACTTTGCACTCGGTCATGCGTCGCAGTCATATGGCTAGCGACATTGCCTTCAAGCCCATCTCCCTGCAACTTGATAACTCCCGTCGCGACCATGAATAGGGTTTCTAGGGCTAATGATAGGGCTTCTATTGCGCCATTTGCAAAGGTTTACAACCATGGCTCTGCCACAATGGTTGTGCCTAGGACTTGGACCATGGTGATATACTCATGCTTGGATCTGATAGTTTTATAAAGGAATTATCCCACTTACATTGCACACCATTTCCAATAGAATGCCATCATGCCACTACTATGGTGGTTCTATAAATGTCTAAACTTGGGCCATAGTTCAACTACGACCATTGAGGTTTACTAAGGCACCCACTGGTGCTATCCCCTTTTAGCTTACGTTAGAGTTACTTTCTTTGGGTTTACAACATCTATAAAAAAGAACACTTATCAAGGACTTGTCCATTTAGGCTAGAGACTTATCAACTTTGTCTCTTAAGGATCTACAGTCCCTTGGGTCTTCCACGTCTTATTGAGATCAAACAGATCTCAACTTAGATATTCATAGGTCTCTTTCAAAGATTAGATATACTTCACAAGCATATAAGAGCAACCATAAAACATATGTTGCCAAAAGTACCACAAGGATATCGATGCTCCTCAAGGAATAGGAGTTCATTTTTTAAGTCCAATTACAAGCATGAACCTAAGCACCACCACTTAACTGACAGTTTCACAGCCATGCAATCATCTCATGTTTGGATGGGAATTACAGGCAACTTAATAACATAAGCACCCAATACATGAATACTGACTATGGAGTACTAATCGAAATGATCACCATGAATAAACTAGTCATTCAAGAGGGGATTTTTCCCACACCATCTCCGTAAAGAGTCAACACACTCAACCTTGAGACTTCAACCTTAACAAAATCATAACAAGGATGCATCTTTGTATGGAATACAAAGCTTTAAATTCAATTCATTCAAGCTCATAAGGTCGATAAAAT